>CAXKWD010000006.1:12610662-13926795 GCA_964059195.1 Ectobius pallidus
GGAAATTGCTATATTCTTTGGTTCATAACTAGGGACATGCAAAAGGTGTGTTTATTATTTGATCAACAGCGGTGTTATTTTCCCCCAAAAGTGGTGTTGTTTTCCCCCAAAAGAGGTGTTATTTTTTTCCAAAAGTAGAGTTATTTTTTTTCTCAAACAAAGTGTTATTTTTCCCCCAAATCGGTGTTATATTTAATGGAATTTTAATAATGGTTGAGTTAAAGAATGAATTCGAAGACAAGCCACTTATTAACCTATTTTAGCATATATTCTTCTTATTATACACACATAAATACAAAGAAGTCAATTAACCATACAACACTTTAATGTTTACCCATATCAACACATGTTTATATCAGACATATACACAATATAATACATACAAAAAGAAAAACAGTACAAACCTGGACACAATATCAATACACTAGGCTACATGCACAAAAACCAAAAGTAAAATGCTAGAAATCAAGCACTCAAGCAAGTATTATTTTAATACCTTAGGTTATTTAACTTTCAATCTTTTAAGTACGGTATGTTCTCGTGTCTGTTCTAGAAAGATTATTTAAGACTACAGTGAACTTCCGATTATCAGTGTTAATTGAGACCATAACATGCACGAATAATTGAGAAAAGGGCCAATCCAAAATGTTGGAATTAACTGGGTGTGAGATTTTGAACTTCCCGCACTTTTGGCGCCACATTGTGCATATGACGAAATTAAGTGCGTGAAATGAGAAATCTGACGAAGTAAAGTGCGGGAGTTTCGAAATAAGGGAGTGGAAATTCAAACTTTCGCGCTTGGATAAGCCGCCCACGGATAGTCGTGAATTGACTGTATACTTAGGAATGCACCTTCTTCTTCTTCTTCTTCTTTACCTTAGTTTTACCTCTCCCTTTTAGGATTTAAGCGACCCAAGCCGCCCGGGCCTTACAGGGCCGTGACCTGTCGGGAGAGGGATTATGTATGGATCACATACGTACTTTTTTGACCAGATAAGGACATGGAGGGCCTCCCCGGATGAGTGATCACCCCAATGCCGGGGCCACCTCCGAGAAACACGAACACATAGGACGAGACACACCATTCACACACACATTCACTCCGAACAAGGCGAGAATGGGATGAAGATGATAATGACGGCCAGATGATATCCGGGGACCACAAGGGCCTAAAGTTACCTGACAGTTGGTGAGGAAAACCCCGGAAAAATCCTCACCTAGGTAACTTGTCCCGGCCAGGAATCGAACCCGGGCCCGCTGCGTGAGAGGAGCGAACGCATCCTCTGAGCCACAGGGGTGGAATAGGAATACACCAAAATGGAAAAAATCGCGGTTTTAATTTTAAGAACGTAAAAATTTGCATTTTTCATAAAAAAAATTATTTTTGCGTTTTGAATGAGAAAAACGTTGAAAACTCGCGAATAAAATGGCGTTATCGCAATTGCGAATTTTGCATGTCCCTAGAAATATTCAGTGCCGAACCTAAGCATTCTCTTTCGTCATATTTGTAATTTTATGTCGCATTCGGTAAAAGAGCGAATTATGCAGTATGTGCACTAAATGGACAAATTAAACTTTTTTTCCAAGAAAGAGTCTGGAATATTTTGGTTTTACTGCAGTTGCGGTACGATAAATGCTTCAATAACGGTGGCGACTACATAGAGAAGTAGCTGGTGAATTTCTGTAAATCTACAGGTGCGGCAAAACATCCTCGATATTTTAATTTTCAAATAAAAAAACAGTTGGATAAAAAAGAAACTGTATTAATATTGATGATATCTACACAGTGGGAATTTAGGGTTTTCAGTATATTACATTAGTTCACCTCACTGCTAAGTGTAAATAGACCTTAATCCTGTCTCCGTGGCGCGGGATCAAACCCGGCCGCGGCAGATGGATTTTTCAGGACGTAAAATTCCTAGGCACGGAGTCCTCCGGGAGGTACTTTAAGCTGGGGGTCCCGTGTCGTAGATTTACGGCACGTAAAAGAACTCCAAGCCTAAATTAGAGCCTCTGGACAAAATTTCTCGGCCCTTTCACGTCCAAGAAATACTTAGTTTCCAGAGGGGGGTTGCGAGGCGATGGGCTTACCACCTGTCCCTCTACCCTCTCTCGGAAAATAAGCACATCAAAATTAGTATAGGTAATGAAACCTCCATTGGAGGCCCCTTCGCCCCACCTGGGGATCATAGGGTACCAGATACAGATACAGAATCCTGTCTCCGTGCTCTTATAGCAAGGTTCACCATATCAATAGGCACTATATCCAAGCCGCAACATTCGCATAAGATGGGAGTGGCAGTCAACTTGTGTTGGCCATAACGATAGAAAAAAATGAACAACAGTAAACATAAATTGAATAGGATATTGAAATCGCGGAATTGACATTCAGTACAGTATCCAGCCATGCCGTGGATGGGAGAAGAATGTCCTTACGCTGTGGAATGATTTCTGGTAAACGGGTATTCCGTTGTCGCTGTCCAGTGTTCTTTCGGGATTCGCTTCCAAATTCCCCCTCGTGGTGCAGTTCCAGATCGGAAAAGCATTAGCTTACTATGGGTGTCAAACTTTAGAGCAGTGGCGGATCGTGGGTGTAGGAACAGGGTGTTGCACTATTGTACGGTAATTATAATTCCTTTATTGCAACCAATGGCCATAGTATGATGAATAGAGCTCTGATGGAATATGTGGCAGGGGAAACAGAAGTACCCCGAGAAAACCTGCCCCGACCCCATTTTGTCCACCACAAATTCCACATGGATCCACCAAGATTCGATCCCGGGTCCCAGCGGTGGAAGGCGAGCAATCTAACCACTCAGTCATGGGGGAGGGGGTGGTTTTACAGGAATTAAATACATAACCTGATAATATATAAATAGTCACTTTGCTCGTTCGGGGCTAAACCTTCAAACTCCCAATAGGGGCTCTGCCTCTCTGTGTGGTTCTAAGAAAAAGTTTTTTTTTTGTTTTTGTTTTTTTTTAAACTGACACTTTATAGAAGAGATACATTAATTGCATTTAGACTGCCGTAGCCCATAATAACTACTTAGCCATACTAAACCTTAAAAAAATTCTATGGAACGACTTTAATATTTTTCTGGGGTAAACATTTAAAATTTAGAACATTCTGGAATTTTCTCGTCGGTTACACGCTAAAAGCTATAAGTCTGTCAAATTTCAGATTTCTAGCTCATGGGTAAGTGGTTAAACATTAGGTTGGGTTCGTTCCCCGGTACTTAATCGAATTTTTCTGAAGTAGGGAGGTCTGGAATGGGATGTACTCAGCCTCCTGATACAAATTGAGGAGATACTTGGTTGAGAAGTAGGATGTCGGATAGTAGGCCTAGTCCCTCTAGGGATGTAGAGCCAAGGAGTTTAGTTTAGTGTCTAATAGATAGATGAAATTAGCAATATAGTGACTGCATTGGCAATTAGCATCTCTGTGAGGGACTTCATAGTTCATAGCTCGCGCCCTAACTTGCTTGCAGACAGCAGCCGACACGACGTACTCTAGCGGTTGTTCGCAGAGTGAAAGCGACAACCAAAACCTTTAAACCCCGGGCGGGTTACCACCAAGTCAAGCCTCTCGCACCCGTTACTAGCCGGCAAGAAGAGGCAGCAAGTCGTGGCTTTTCTAATGCAACAACCCCGCGCATTTAAATGTTTAAATGATTAAACTTGTTAAATATCGCGTGAAGCGTGTTTATAGATAATAAAAACCTACCACAAGGACGATTTCGAAGTAGTGTAATAGTAGGCATATGCAGTACTATAATAAAAAAAATCAAAATATTCTTTACATTAAAAACTGGTCGTTGTGCAACACTGCAACATGATCAGAGGCCGCCACTGCTTTAGAGCAAGTGGTAACATGATTAAAAAGGGAGGGGGAAGGCCACGCAGCACGATCACCAGACCTTATACCCATTGATTATTTTCTGTGGGGATATCTTAAGGCTGAGGTGATTAAACATCGGCCGAGAACTTTGCCAGCCCTAAGAAATGCAATACAGGAAGAGATTGGTCTTATTCCTCAAGAAATGTTGGTTAGAACGATGGAGAATTTCCGAAGTCGCATTCAACAATGCATTGATAGTGAAGGACACCACTTGAGTGACACATTGTTCAAAACATGAAACTTCCCACTGTATAGAATCATTCATGTTAATACAGCTTCTTTATTTTGATTAATCTGTTTTTTATTTGAACTTTAAAATAGGGAGGATATTTTGCCGCACCCTGTATATTAATAAAAATGAATTTCCAAAATGTATGTTGCCGCATCACCTGAGAACGGCTAGACCGATTGTTTTGTTGTGTTCGTAATTGTCAGGACAAGGTTTGTATGAAAGAAAAATTTTGGAAATGTGAAATGAGGCACAGTTAGAGAGTTCTGCTGTCAATTGTTTACATAACGAAAGTATTGTTTACGGTGTTCACATAGGGCTTTGGAAACTATATTATACCACTGGGCTTTAACAAATTCTGATACTATCGATGCAATTAATACATTTGTGAAAATAATTCTTGAAGAATAAAATCCACAAAAATAAAGCAGTCACATAACTTTCTCTACCCTCGACATGGAAAATATTTTCTCACTTCACATTTTGATGTAGAATAAGCGGTCGTATTGCACGGACAACTTAAGTGTGTGCCAGTGAGTATGCTTTTTCGGAAGTCGGTAACAAATCCTATCCACTGATACGTCACTCATAGCTGTAGGCTTTGTATTAGTTGATAAATAGACCTAGGGATGTATATCAGAGGCCCTAAGTATCTAAAAGAAGACAAAATGGGATGGAACATTTTCAGTCCTTCGCGCGCAGTATACGACGTCCCAGGTTTTTGGGAAGGATAGTATGAAAGTGATATTGAATTTCTTTTTTAATTCAGCCCCGAAACGGCTGTATGGTAATATGAGAGTGAAAAATACAATTTTCTGTCAAGACAATACAATCTTATGTAACCGGAATTTCTTTTTCTTCTTACTTGCACTCCTCCCAGGCATGGTGTGGAGAAGCAATGGAATGCAACATTCGACATCCTCTATGAGCCATAACAAGCTATATCTAGCGTTTTCTGAGGGAATAGTCTGAGTATCATATGTCGTTCTTCCTCATTTCGAATTCTACATACATCTCTATATATATAAAAGGCTTTGTCCTGACTGACTGAATGACAGGAATCAACGTACAGCCTAAACTATAACAGGTAGAGACTTGGAATTTTGACAGTACATCAGAATCGCAGGATTTTATTTTTTATTTTACAACAATCCAACGGCCAGTTTCATCGACAGGAGTTAAATATACATTAGCCAGGGTTTGTTAACTCTTATGACATATTTGATCAGATAGTTTCGGCAGAGGATTAACTAACTCAATTTTCGGCCGGTTTCATCAATAGAGATTAAGAATATATTATCTCGAGTTAAGCGTTCTAATTTCTTGAGTTGACGAAAGGCCTGTTTCATAGAGATATGAACACTACTCATAAAATCTGTTCACTAATATTCTTAGTTCGTTAGTTAGCTGATTGATTTGGAGATTATGTTTGGATTGTTGTTTGTGTTTTTTCCTTCTTAGTCTTTTTGTCTGTCAATACTATTTCAAAGCAGAACGACCTACATATATTATCATAAATGTATCAAACAATAACTAGCTCTAAGAAATAAATAAACCTGACAGTAGGCTTATGTATGTTAAAATCTAACTTAAAAAAAAAATAATAAAAAAACTTATGACAAAACTTTTATGGATACCGTATGTAAGCTTTTTCTAAATTGATAATTAAATCAGGGTGATTCATTTTCCACAATTTTAAGATTACGAAATCTGAATTACATGAGTATGAGAATAAGTCATTGGTTCAAAAACACTTATAGAAAAACATCTAAAATTATCAGTAAATTTTATTAGTTCTGCAGTCTATGAAACAGTTTACAAAAATATTAGCAAGATTTACTAATAATTTAGAGCCATGAAGTCATAACTAATATCTAGGGGGCGGATTTCTATGACGTCATGTCATATTTTTCCCCTTTGCATTATTTCAGGTTTGCGACTAATTTAAACCTGTTTCCAAGCTTCTCTGTCTTTCTTTGTCATTTCGTGAGGTGTAGGAAAAGATGGAAATCACTGGGAGCGAAGTCCGGGCTTTAGGGTGAATGTTTAAACACCTCCCAGCTGAACTTCTGCAGGATACTAATACTATTAGCAATATTTACTAATAATTTAGAGCCATGAACTCATAAATAATATTATTAGCTAATATCCTTATGAAACAGAAGACTAATGATAATAACTGACATTATTATGTAAGTTATTTGCTAATAATATGAGTGTAAAAGTTCTATGAAGCAGGGCCCAGGTTAAGCTTTGAGGTTAATGCCTGGTACAGAATGCTGTGAAAACTGCACACGCATTGTGTAGTTGAGTAACCTTCCTGTTAACAGTTGACACGATGTATATAATAGAATTACAAGTAACATTTGCATAATCTGCTACAACAGACCGATGCGATGCGAAAGTTGTTCTGGATTACCATAGCATATTCATGTGGCCTTTGCCTATTCCACATCACCACTCTATTTCATTCTACCTCAAAGGAAGATAACTCGGCTCATCATATAGGTTAAAAATGTCAAGGATTTTTGTTTTAGTTATAGGCATTTCTGTCTCACGATAGGTCTACACCACATGGGCGTCCATACCCGGGGGGCCGTGGTCCCCATGTGTGTAATCTTTAAGTGGTACCATATCTAGAAACTCTTCTGTCACATTCAAGTGTTCATCAGCGCCTCTGGTAAGCATATCTTCATTATTTGTACACTCATCCAGTGCTAAGGAATACTACTTCATTGTATTTAAATTGTTCGACTATGTTAGGGAAAAATCTTCTGCAGCTAAAACTAAGAAATCTTTAACATTCCCTCCCATTGTGAATGGTTTCATTTTTTCCGTAATATATTTATAAACGTGGTAGCTGACACACAACAATTGTTTTTACCGTATTTTACGGACTATAAGACGCTCCGGACCATAAGACGCACCTTGATTTTAGGATAAATATTTAAAGGAAAAGAAATTTAATGTGATTCTATACGAAAATTTTTAAACGGAATAATATACTTCATTGCATAAACAAATTATAACCTTGTACAATGGAATCAGTGTAAATCACTTCTAACTCAAAAACCTGCGTTGTACGAAAAATCTCTTCTGTACAGGTGGCAACGCGTAAATTTTAACAACTGAATTGATTTCTCATGAAAGACTGAAAATACTTTACATTCTCTAACCCTCAATTCAGCATAGGGTAAGTGTGATAGGACGAGGAGGAGATAACTCTTATCGTATTAAAGAACTCATCATTCCTTTATTTTTGCATTGTATACCTGGATTGCAGTTACCTTCGTTTTAAGATTGATAAAAGTTCACTGATGTACAGTCTGCGCCAAAATTTGCAACTAACCTATCCTTACAACACCTTCTTTATGATTATGGTATTACCGCCAATATTTACCATGATTTTCATTTTTTAAATGTATTTCGGACCATTAGACGCACCCAACTTTCAAGGCTCTGTTTTCAAGATAAAAAGTGCGTCTTATGGTCCGTAAAATTCGGTACGTGACGTTTTTATTATTTTGTTCGATTCTGTGTTTTGCCTTTTCAGGCTCTCCAACAACTGATTTCTACTTCCCCTATAGTAGATAAATTCTTATGTTAATGCAAACTGACTTATATTACAATCATCGTTATATTTCTTAATAAAAAATAATTTGTCGCAGCTGCCAGCTCAACATCAATGCATAAGTTCATTTCGTAATTTATTACATACAGCTTATAAGAAAACAGTACCTGAAACCATAGGCGTAACCAGGCCGACCATATGGGGGGGGGGGGTTATAACATCCGCGGGGACTGGGAAAGGGGGGTCCGGGGGTCCTCCCCCGGAAAATTTTAAAAATTAAGACACAAAATAACGAGTTTTAAGCTTCCCACGCTTTATACTTGTATTAAGTAATTTATGGGCAGATTAAAAAAATTATACAATTTTCCTTTTTTTAATCAATGGGGGGGGGGGGGGGTTCAAACCCCCAAACCCCCCCCCCTCGGTACGCTTATGTCTGAAACGATACTTTTCCCATGGTTCATATGGAAGTGTCGTCTGACGTTGAAAGCAAAATAAAGGGAATTGTTGCACGATATATCAAACAAAACGCATTTCATCTTGTTGAATATAAAAAATGCAATTCCCAATCTTTATGGAAATAATAGTTTTCTTTGGCTGCGCCCTACTCCTTAGCAGTTAGCAAAAGGGTACACCACTGACTACTTCCACGATCCGTAGAGGTGCGCTAAGCACGTTAGTGCACGGTAGTGGAAGGGGGAATGGAGGGGAATACTTCAGATACTCAGTGAGTGCCAGTTCGCAAAACCTGGCCTAAACTATAATAGGTAGAGACTTGAAATTTTGACAGCACCTTCACTTCATAATGTAAGTGCACACTAAGAAAGGATTTTGGAACATTATGATTTTAAATGCCAAAAATATAATATTTTAGAGAAGACATAACGTCACTGTGCTGCCATAACCACGAATGTGCAAAAATAAAAACTTCACGAATGGGTCACATTTGTTATTGTAGCATAACAAAGAAAGCAGAACTTGTACTTTAATTAAAATAGAACTAACCATTAGTAACCAAGGAAAGAAAATACATTGTTCCTGGTTCCTCCAGAACAAAGATTAATGTAAACAGATGCAAGCAATGCAGTGAAGTCAAAATCTTAATTTTTGCACATTCGTGGTTATGGCAGCACAGTGACGATAATACCTTTCTACACATAATTATCAAATTCAAATCAAATTCCATGTAGAGTACTCATGACAACAGTGTACTGTTGGAAGTGGTCACAGGTAGCTTTGGAAATAAATGAAACGGGACTTTGACAAATTAGATAAGCTATCAATATAATTCATTGGTGTAAATAAATATTGAAGAATGAAATCCACGAAAATAATGCACAATGTGATGCAGTCACATAACTTTCTCTACTCCGTACAAAGAGAATGCTATTTTCTCACTTCACATTTTGATGTAGAATAAGAGTTCGTATTGCAGGGACAGCATTTTCAGTAGTTTCAATCTGAGTGTATGCCATATCAGAAGTCGGTAAAAAATTCTATCCACTGATTCGTTATTCATAGCTGTAGGCTTTGTATTTTTAGTTGAGAAATATGGATGTTTATCTTAGGCCCTAAGCATGTAAAAGGAGACAAAAAAAAATGTTAGTGTTAATAAATATGTTTTAATTATTTTTCTGTTAAATAAGTAATTTAAACAAAACATCTAGCAGTCGAGTAAATAATCCCGGGCGAAGCCGCGGGCACCTGCTAGTACTGTATAAGTAAATTGAGAATGTTTTTATACAAGTTTTTTTTTTATATAGAAATAAACACGTTTCATTCACATCTTTTACCCTTCTTAAGGATGCGAGGGGGGGGGGTTCTCACTAGTTGTTAAGGAGGGACATATAGCTTTCGATGCTGAAAAATAGGGGAAGTTTTTTTTTTTTTTGTCAGCAACGAATTGTTCTGTAGCCTTGTAATCTGGCGTGCTCTATATTGACTAGTTCTACAATTGCATACTATTTTCAGAATTAATCTAACTATTACAGTTATGGATAATTATCATTAAAAAATGGCAGCCGAATGTTGTTCCCTCATAACTCAAATATTTATTAATATATTGCAGTGAAATTTTGCATGCAAGTATATTTGATATTAGTGAACAACTCTATCTAGAATCATTGATGTAACTTTAATAGTTTATTAAAAAAATAAACATTTGTGATGTAAAAATTTGTAAAAAAAATTAACTAGTGATGAATTATTTTAAAAAAAATATATATATACTGCAGATAATCCATCGTGACAATGTTATTTACAAATAGATAGAAAAAATCCCTTTAGGCAGGCCTACAGGCGGAGGTAGATTTCGAAGTGCTTTTGGTTTAATTTATTGTAGCTGCATAGCACTCTTCTTCTTTAGCCTTGGCATGGTAAACCTGCAGTAATAAGAACTGAATTCGGTAAAGAGGAAGAGCCTACAATCATTTGTTTTGACAACAAGAATAGGATATAATATTCTGGGAGGCCGTGCGCAAGATCAGCAACGAATAAAATTAGCAAAGCCGCTAAACAAGACAAAATTATGATATTATAATAATTCTTTTAAGTGTTATTATTTTCAAACATTAAAATCTCGCGTAATATGAGAGCTATCAAGAAACTATTTATTGATTTGTAGAGTACTCATCAAGAGCTTTTCAACGATACCCCACAAGACGTGGTTTCAAAAGTTTCGAATTTTCATCCCCCACCCCCACCTCCACCCCCACCCTCACTCGAACCCCCGAATCGTTGGTGTCACTGTGAACTCCATAGGGAGTACTCTAATTTATTCAAACAAAGTTTCCCTCTATACTTCATAGGGGCCGAGATATACATTTTTAAAAATTTCAACCCCCTCCCCCGACCACCCCCTTGGGTCAATTTTGCCCATTAACGAACTTGTCCGAACTATTGGGCCTAGAAATAACATAATAAAATTTGGTTCAAATATCTTCAAAATTACGGCCGCTATCGTGTAAAGATATATATATATATATATATACAGTGCTTTTTTCGTGACGGTACGCAACGGTACGCAGTACCAGCACCTTTTTTTCCTTAAAAAAATTGGATATTATCCGGAATATTCCTTTCACAATTCCTATAAAATTATGGCCTATTACTTAAAATCAAGCTTGTTTGTTGGTTTTGTTAGATTTCTACATACATAATAGCCTACATACGAGCACATGATAATTTCTGTAAATTATCGTGGCTACTGGACTGCAAGAGAGTTCGGGTTGATTTTTCCAGCCCTCAGCAAACTTCTCCTGTGGCCAAGGCCATTATAACAGTACAAGATTGCACCAAGTGCAGTTAATGCTAATGTGGTAACAAACAAGCAGTAAATAGCTAACCACCATAGTTAATCAGGGGTTAGTGCGTGTTTAAATTTAACTGCATTCGTTGCTTACATATAATTTGAAAAGAAACCCCTTCATTTGTGTTGCAGAGGCAAGTGAATTCACAGTTGTTTAGTACAATATTGTAGGGTCAAGGATTGCACGTGGTTCACAAGTAGAGAAGTGAAATGAGCAAAATATGTAATTATTTTGAACCGGTGCTCAATAAAAGAGTGCATGAGTGATGTTTTTGA
Organism: Ectobius pallidus; assembly: GCA_964059195.1. Lineage (NCBI taxonomy): Eukaryota > Metazoa > Arthropoda > Insecta > Blattodea > Ectobiidae > Ectobius > Ectobius pallidus. Next base: position 12,621,944 of record CAXKWD010000006.1, read on the forward strand.
AGTATCTCATAAACCTGCAAACAGTGAATAAAATTAATCTTTAGAGAACGTCGCAAGTACCGGTAATTTTACTGCAATTCAGGGGAGAAACATTTCTGGCCATGATAGGCCCGACTATTCGACATTACCCAAAAAATGACTTCTGGGAGAAGTGTGGGAGCTCCCGTGAGATTCAGTTTAAAAGGTATGGTGAGTACCGCCACCTTTTTTGTTAGAAAAAAAGCACTGTATATATATATATAAATATAAATATATATATATATATATATATATATATATATATATATATAAATATCACAAACATTTTTTTTGAACGGGCGGTGGTTTCGTACTTAGGGGAGCAGGAAACGTAAAGATATGAAAGAATTTTTCGAAAATCATAAAGTGGTATCCATTGCAATAGGTATATTTTTCTTCGAAAATCTACCTAAAAAGAATCACTCAGAAATATTGGTATTTATGAAAATGATCAGGGAAACGGCACTTCAGTGCACAAAATTTGGCTGCCATTTTGTAATGATAATTACCAGGGCCCGGATTCTAATCACATGTCATCCTTTTACTGATGGTGCATAGACATTGCCAACTTGTGAATAAGTCCTAATCATGGCCTCTAGATTACAGAAATGCATTTTTATTGGGTCATTTTTTGTCATTTTATGAAATTTTATATTTTCAGGGCATTTATTTAAATTTTAGGTCATTATTTTGTCATTTTCGTGTCATTTACTTCCTTATTTAGTCATTTTCATGTATTTACATTGAGTGTATTAACTTTTTTTCGTCGCTAGCGGTGCTGTCTTTGAAGTGTTGTTTGTTTAATGCAAGAAGGAAAAATTCGGTCTTAAAGTGTTGTTATGTCTCAGTCGGAAGTGAGAATCAAAGAAACTCCAAAATTTTGTATTATATTAGCAGGTGCCCGCGGCTTCGCCCACGATAATTAATTGAAAAATTAAAAATTTTAGTATAATAATTATTAAAGTATTTATTAACACTTGCACGCGAATCATTCATAAACTAAACCATTAATAATTAATGAAACAGCTAAAATCCCGGCTTTTAGAGTACATTCCACGATTAGAAAGCGCCGCCTGGGAAAACGATCTCGATTGGATTATGCAGTTCCAAAGCTAGCTGTGAACCACTGCCTTCTAGACTGTATTACTCGTGTGTAATTCTCGGTGGATAATACGTATTGTTTCTCAACTGTTTGTTGACAGATGAATATGATGTGAATTTTATTTGATAGATGTTTGTGGTTCAGAGCTATGAAAATTGTAAGTAAAAATAAAATTAGAATATTTGTTCATTGTGTTCATTTCACTTAGGCCTTATATAATAAAGAAACGGTTTTCCTAATTTTGTACTCTTCGTGAAAGTTTAGACTGCGAGAGACGAACATCGCCGAGTATCCCCGATGTCTCACGAAGTGAGGGAGGGAGTGAGCACGCTATTTAGGGCCGTTGAATTGTATAAGAGTAGATTACTATTGTTATTAGATTGACTTGGCACCTGCTTGGATTTGAGAGTGCAAACTACTGTTTACCCTCAATAAACAACAATATAATCCGGCAGACCACAATTGGATGTGCCGAATTTTGACTCACCAGTGCCTCAGTGCCAGTATAAATTTCCGCGAGAAAAGAACATTCACAACATTACAGTTATTTACAGTTTTTACAATTATGAATAAATATACATATATGTGTGTACAATAATAATATTAAAAAAAAATATAAGTTTTTAGGTCATTTTTTATAATTATTAAATCATTTCCTTCAAAATTTAGGGTCATTTTATAGGTAATTTTTCAAACAATATTAGGTCAGCAGAATCCGGGCCCTGATAGTTACCCAAAACTGTAATAGTTAAATTAATTCTGAAAATAGTATGCAATTGTAGGACTAGTCATTGTAGAGCACGCAAGATTACAAGGCTACAGAACAATTCATTACTGAGAAAAAAATCTGATGTGAAAGTCACATAACTTCCTCTGCCCAAATAAAAGTTTGCAGCATTTACGCTAATTATGCTATAAATATCTTATAGCCCTTTCTTTGAATGTTGCGACTAAAAACGCAGGCTATGGGGGGAAAAAAACAAGTGACTGCAAACGTTTATTGAACTTTCTGCTGTTAAGAATAATTTCCGAAATTTATCAAATATTCCCCTCAGACATTTCTTTAATGTAAGCAGGGCCAACAGTACATTTTTCTCACTTCACGTGCTTATATAGAATAAAATGCCTTAAATGTCCGCGTATTGAGTTGTTCACCAGGCAAGTTGGTAGGTTACAACCACCCTTCAGAGAATGTTTTTGAAATGGTATAAGCAATCCATGTACAAAATTTAAAGGACATTTTTAGAGCCGTTTATGAGAAAATAGAAAAAAAAAATATATATTCTTCATGTAAAGTCCCCTTAAATATAAGAAAAATTTGTAGCCAATCTTCACAGCCTCATAAGGTACCTAACCCAAATACAAAATTTTGTTTTCGTACGATTTACAAGAAGCCGTATTGCAAAAAGCACGTATTCACAGTGGGTTGCTTATAACTACTCTTCAGAGAATTTGTTCGAAAAAATGTTTCAAATAAAAGTTTTAGCTCTTGGTACAAGCAATCCATGCGCAAAATTTAAAGAAAATCGTTAGAGCCGTTTTCGAGAAAATCGCGAAAAACGAAAATTTCTTCATGTAAAGTCCCCTTAAAAATAAGGGAAATTTGTCGCCAATCTTCGAATCACATCTTCAGAAGGTACCTGACCCAAATACGAAATTTTGTTTTCATACGATTCTCCGTTTCGGAGCTAGCCTGTTCACAAACTTCCACACAGACAGACACACAGACACACACACAGACACACACACAGACATGTTTCCAAAAATAGTATTTTTGGATTCAGGGGGCCTTGAAACGTGTATATATGCTAAAAACTCAACTTCGAATTTTAGGGTCGAAAACAATACTTCCTCTACCTATAGTACCTATTAGTCCAGTCAATGAATGCTCAAAAAGAGGTGTAGAGGGAAATGGAAGGAACACAATTTTTGACTTTGGGACTTTGTTTGGACTAGTAAGGAGGTAAACATACTAAAAGTCCCCACTCCTAGGGGGTGAGCGGGGGGCAGGGGGGCCCTTTGAATGTCCCTTTTTTAGGTTTTTCGCTTATATCTCGGAAACTATGGGTCCTAGCGATAAGATCTTTCTATACAAAATTAAATATGAAAAAATGCTCCACAAGATTGATTCCATTCATGTTTTCGCTATCTCATCTAGTTTTCGAGATATCTGCGCTCAAAATTAGCTAATTTTGAAAAAAAATAAAATTGCCTCGCGTTTTTTGCCTTATTCCGTTAGCTAACTTTTCTACCCTTTGTCCTACGAAAAAATCATAAGGAAGGAAGTTGTAGAACATTAAATTTCCTTTAAGAATATATGATAGTTTATGTCTTTATCTTCAACTTTTCAAAAGTTAGAGCAATTTTAACTTTATGTGTAAATTCCGGGATTTTGATGAAAAACTTAACTTTCGTATTTTCCCTGATTAAATAGTATGTACTGTATATAAGTTGTACATAAACGAATCAATATATATGAATATATATATATATGATGTATTTTGTAATATATTTTCAAGTAATATATATGTTTTTGTATAGTCCAGTCAATTATTGATGAATAGAGAGAAATGGAAGGAACACGGTTTTTGACTTTGGGACTTTGTTTGGACTAGTTAGAAGTTAAACATACTAAAATTCCCCACTCCTAGGAGGTGAGCGGGAGGCAGGGGGGCCCGTAGAAGGGCCCTTTTTTCGGTTTTTCGCTTATATCTCGGAAACTATGGGTCTTAGCGTTAATACCACTCTATATAAAATTAAACCTGATAAAATGTTCTATCAAGACTGATTCCTTTCACTTTTTCGCTACCGGAAAATCGGAAATGTGATCGGAAATTAATTTTCAAAAATAACAACTATTTTTTTCTAGAGTTTGAAAATAAGTATCAAACTGTCTCGGAAAGATCGAGCACTCCCCCTTTCGAATGTTAGCTCGTCAATCAAAATTAACGACGAATGGGTGTCTGTGGATCCTTTTTTGCTATTCCAGCGCAAATCCATAAGTAAGAAAACCGACGAAGATTTGAAAACTTATTTGCAATATGAATTAGCCCCTTTCCCTTTGGCCTTCTTCAATGAGGGTGGGATGAGGAAATCGACGAAGTCAGTTTTCTCTAGAAAGAGCTCAATCCAACTATCAAAGATGTACGTGTGACACACTTTGACATTGTTATGGACGGAGGACTTCTCCTGCACAAAGTTATTTGGCAAAGAGGTTCCACGATATCTGGCATTTGCTCATCCTCAAGTACAAAGGTCGCTGAGCAGCAAAGGCGGTACCGTCTCAGTAAGTCAGCGGACATACATTTCAATCAGGAGACAGTCATAACTGTGAAGCAGGAAGACTTCCTGTCAAATGTCTACAAAAAAGTCTGCTGATTAACATGCTGCAAGTCACACTACAGGCACATGTAGCAGAACCCTGCAAGCACGGAATGTTGCGGATGTCCTCATTATAGACATGGCTATGGAGTTGTCACATACCACCGCTGTTGCAGTTATAGGTGAGGATGTCGACCTAATAGTCATGTTGATGGCCAAAACACCTAGTGACCAGAACATAATTTTCGTCAAGCCTGGGCGTGGAAACATAAAACCTACATTGTTTTCTACCCAGGGGCTGCAAGACATACTATTTCTGAATGCCTTCACTGGGTGCGATACCACCACAGCAGCCTTCCGAAAGAGTAAGCTGGGATTTATCAAACTGCATTTGAAGTCTCCAGATGTCCAGGGAACTGCTACAGTTTTCTCAGACCCTTCCTCAACCAAGGATGATGTAGAGGAAGCTGGGGAAAAGTGTATTTTGAGGTGGTACAGGGCCCCACCTAAAGAGAAATATCTAAACGCTTACCGTTACCAGTCCTATGTAAAATCGGTAGCCAACATCAAGCCAGACATCTCGTGCCTCCCACCAACTGAGGGGGCAGCGAAGCAACATTCTGAGGACATATGACAAAGTCGAGATGTGATTGGGACATGAGCCGCCTCCTCAGATGTACGGGTGGGAGTTAACTAACAAACCCCGGTGCACAGTGAGCAGCAGGCTGCACCGGATGAAATATTAATTTTTTTTGTCGGTGCACAAAGGATTCTGTCACCACCAAATGCGGATGCAGAAATGCATCTCTCAAGTGTTCCCCTGCGTGCCAAAACTGCCACGGGAACTGTCTTAATGAGGGCCCACTCTTGGTCAATGAGGATGAAGAACTCAACAGTGATCCTCTGCCAGTTATCCTAGAAGATGTATCCCCTTTCTCAATGGATGAAGAAGAAAACGAACCAGAACAATACCCAGGACCAAGTTACCATGACGAGGAAGGACCCTCCGCTCCAAGAGAGTCAGGAATTTATAATAATTATTGATGTTTATTGTACTATAAGGTGTAAATATATTATTAAATTAAATGTAACACAGTTTCAAAAAACATTTACGAGTTAATGTATTAATAAAAAAAAGTTATGTACAAATTGTTGTTGACTCTGGAATCATCCTACCCCAATGCCTTTCCGGAGTGAATGTGTAGTTAATATAGGCCTATATATTATATTAACTGTACATTATATATTATATACATTGAATACAAGTATTATTGCCTATGTAGAGGGCAATTATGGCTCCTAAATAACAATAAAGATTCAGCGATCCCCGATAAATTGTCAATTTTGAGTATTATCAAAACTTTTCATCATATATTATAGTAATTGTATTTCTGTGGGGTAAATCATGGAGCTCTCAAAGTGGTTCCACTAGGTTCGGGGTTCGAAATTAGTATTAAACGACACCAAACAATATTACTTTGAAGAACTCCATATATACTTGAAAATATATTATAAATACATAGCCTATATATATATACACATAATTTATTTATGTGCCATTTATATATATAGTACATACTATTTATACATATAAATATATATAATACGTATATATTGGATTTATATAGAGTTTCAGCAGTGGAAGAACGGAAAATACGAAAGTTAAGTTTTTCTGCAAAATCCCGGAATTTACACATAAAGTTAAAATTACTCTAACTTCTGAACGGTTGAAGATAAAAAGTAAAGTAACATATATTCTTGAAGGAAATTTAATTATCTACGACTTCTTTCCTAATGACGTTTTTGTAGGACGAATGTCCGAAGAATTAGCTAACGAAATAAGGCAAAAAACGCGAGGCAATTTTATTTTTTTTCAAAATCATCTAATTTTGAGCACGGATATCTCAGAAATTAGGCGAGATAGCGAAAAAATGAATTGAATCAATCGTGTGGAGTATTTTGTCAGCTTTAATTTTGTATAGAAGGGTCTTAACGCTAGGACCCATATTTTCTGAGATATAAGCGAAAAACCTAATAAAGGTACCTTCTAGGGGCCCCCCTGCCCCCCGCTCACCTCCTAGGAGTGGGGACTTTTAGTATGTTTACCTCCTTACTAGTCCAAACAATGTCCCAAAGTAAAAAATTGTGTTCCTTCCATTTCCCTCTACAACTTTTCATTGACTGGACTACTATGGTACGGGCAGAGGAAGTAAAAATGAACTTCACCTATTTTTCAGCATCGAAAGCTGTATGTCCCCTCTTAACATAGCCTATTTATCCAAGGATTTGTACATTGAAAACTTCTCTCTACTTCCACTGAAATATGACCTAAAATGCTGATAATTACCTAAAAATGCCGAAAATGACTTAAAAATTTCCAAAAAATTACCATCTCTTGAAAATGACGAAAAGTGCAAAAACAAATTGCCCTTATTTATTCAATTATATCATAATACACATTTATAGCCTATATATTCGAGCTATCTTTTAGCCTTCATTTATAAAAGATGAAAAATCATCAAGTGCCTTGCCCAAATTATAAATATTTTTGTTTTCTTTATCGGCGATCGAAACCTACCTTCTGGATAACACTCGTATTTATCCAAGGATTTAAGGAATGATTGCTGGTGCCCTGTTGAGTAGAAAACTGCATTCTCGTCTGTGAAAAGCACCGCATGTTCTGCTCCAATGGATAAGCCTTATTAGGAACACACATCGTGACAATTACTTACAACTTCTTCACAGTCATGTTAACACTAATTAAACTGTGGATTGTTCAATACCCTCTTGTTCAGATTGGCTATAAATTACCTGACTAACAAGCCGGAGAGCCCTAGTGATGTCAGCTCCGGGAATATTTCTAACTTAAAAATTCTATTAAGAAAATGTTAATTATTCTGATAAGTAAAATTAACCGAACAATGATCCTAAAATGGGGGATGCTGAGACATGAACCCGGAACACTTACAAATCAGGGAGTAATGCGTTTGTCTTGTACTCTCACGTACCTTTGTCTATCGTACTTTCTTGGTTAATATTCCCAAAATATTGTGAGCGGCCACACACCAAAACTATTCACTCCTCTGCCTAAATCCACGCACGGGCAGCATTTAAACTACGAGGGTGGATCAAAAAGTAACGAACAATAATTTTTCTACAAAAAGTTTAATAGGTACAATTAAAAACAAATGCACAGATGAAGGAACATCTTTTGTCTATTTTTCTATATAAAGGGTGCGGCAGAGGAAACGGACGTTTTTCAAATAACCATAACTCAGAAGATTTTCAAGTTAAACAAAATTTAATTGCACAGAAATGTAGCTTATTTAATGCAGTTTCTGTTGACTATTTCAGAATTACCTCCGAAAAATAACGTCCGTCAGGTGACGACCTTCTTTCTGTATACAGTCTTGTAACCGTACTTCGAAATTCTGCATTGCTCTTCCCAACATTTCTTCCTCGATATTAGTGATTTCTACACGAATGAACTCTTTTAGTTCTTGGATGTTGCGGGGTTCGTTTAAGTAAACGTTTGATTTGAGGTAACCCCACAAATAATAGTCACATATGGACAAGTCAATGTCGACAAAACGGGAGATCACATGTTGAGGAAACATGTCGCCAACCACTTGCATTGATGCTCTCGCAGTATGCGCTGTGGAACCATCTTATTGGAACCAAATTTTCTGCATGTTTACTCTTCGTCTGCGTAGTTCCAGAAGCAGGAACCTGTTGAGCATTTCAATGTAGCGTGCTGAAGTCGTTCACTGTGGTATTGTCCTCTTCAAACAAATAAGGGCCGATGATTCCAAATTTAGCAACACCACACCACACCACACTGATACTGGGTATACCCAGAAGAAGGCTACAACATGAGGGCCGAAACGTCGGTTTTAGACATGATAACAAGGCGCCATCCGGACATTCAAGGTTATTAATAATGAGATTGCATGTTAGAAAATTCCATTGTTGCGTCACTTGACGGCATTTATTTTTCGGAGGTAAATCTGAAATATTCAACAGAAACTGCATTATACAAGCTTCATTTCTGTGCAATTAAATTTTGTTTAACTTGAAAATCGTCTGAGTTATAGTCATTTGAAAAACGTCCGTTTCCTCTGCCGCACCTTGTATAATCGCCAAGTTTCTCAACACATTTCTCCCATCGTGATACCAGTTTCAAAATACCCTGTTCAAAGAAGTCCGTTCGGTTGGAGTATAAGCCATCTGCGGACTGCTGTTTTCACTTCAGTATCTGACGCAAAGCATTTACCGGCCAGGAATTTCTTCATGGGACCAAACAAATGAAAGTCCAAAGGTACCCCATATTGCTGCAGCTGTTCGTGAGAAAATCAACAAATTTGCTTGGGAGCTGCTCTAGCACCCTCCATCAGTCCAGACCTAACACCGTCGGGCTTTGGTCCCACGAAGAAATTCAAATATGCGCAGATGGACTTTTGGACGAGGAGGGGAAGAATGATTACCTTGTCTCTCTGAATTCATCTCCCATATCTCGAAGGCATTTCCCTTCACCCGGCTGTTGAGGTTTCTTGTTTATAATGTTTACGGGTGGTGATTAAAATTATTAAATGCCAACGTTATTCAACTACTAGCAGGTGCCCGCAACTTCGCCCCCGGTAATTTCTTCAGAAATTGAAAACTAAGAGCAACACAATTAAATCATTATATTCATTAACACTTACACGTGAACCATTGATAAACTAAACGATTAATTTATTATTATAAAAAAATGTTCTCCGGCTTTAGAGTACATTCTACGATTAGAAAGCGTCGCCTGGTAAAAAGACCTCAGATTCGAGTTCCTTGGCCCAGAAAACCCCTGTACAGTGAGTTTCGTCCAAATCGAACAATGTTTGACCATATTTAGACCTATATTGATTATCCCTCTTCCGTGTAAGTTGAAAATTTCATATGTCTGCGGGCCTTGACACTCTATAAACAAATGAATCGACCAGGGTGGACTTACAAAATCAAGCGATGGCCCGCGATGCTTTTATTTCCAAGGTATGACAAAAATAGGCAAAGCCACCTCCATTTGATTTGACAACTGAAATATATTACTGAGAACCGATGATTCGAAAGCCCAAAAAAATGCACGTTTTCTGCCCGTTTTTCACTCATGACTCGCGAACGAAATCTAAAATTAAAACTCAGGCTTCGAGGTGCAGTTGCCCACCCTTCAGTCCATCTATGTTTAAAATTTCAGATCTCTGCGTTCAGTAGATTTCGCTGGACATCGAACAACTGAGAAAATATGAACACAATGCCTTGAACGCAGCTTAATGTATTCGCGGATAATGTTATTAAACGGGTAATGTTATCACTTTTATGAAGTCCCGAACGGATTAATACTCATACATTGAAAAAATGCTGTTTATTATGATCAAATATTCGGTTTATGTTATCACATTTTCCTTTTTGCGGCTTTATTTTCAAGTACTGTATGTCGTTCAAAATTTGGTTTTTACGGCTTTCGTTTCTAACTCAACTGTATTGTTTTGTACTGTTCCCAGCTCACAGGATGACCAGTTCGAGGGGGTGGCATTAAGTAACTTTCTCTTCAAAGCAATAAAACATGTTTCACCCCACAGGTACGATGCAGCTTTTGATTTATGTAGATAACAGTGTTGACATGCAATGATGGCTAGTGTAAAATGACAAGACTTGAACAGACAGGCGTTAGATATTTTACTACGCGGTGTTCACCACAATCCAGTAAACTTGTAAAAAGACTCGTAACTCTTAACTGAGTATGAAATATTGGTTTATGGTCTTCAAAGGGAAAACAGAAAGAATTAAAAACGTTTTATTGATTGCAAAAATAGTTGCGTGCAGTCTATTACTGTATTAGCCTATGAGTGGTTCAATGATTCACAGTTACGTTTTACTTTATGAATAAATATGTTTAATTCTGTTTTGTAGTATATTATCTTATATATGAATAAATAACCTTCATTCAATTCCTTCGGCTACTATTATCAGAATAACTGCGTCCCAAAGTGATCACCAGGGCCCGGATTCTAATGACATGTCATCTTTTTATTGATGCTGCATAGAGGTTGCCAACTTGTAGATAAATCCTAATCATGGCCTTTAAATTATAGAAATTAATTTTTATTAGGTCATTTTTTGTCATTTTATGCAATTCTATATTTTTGGGGCATTTATTTCAATTTTACGTCATTATTTTGTCATTTTCATGTAATTTCCTTCCTTAGTCATTTTCATGCATTTACACTGAGTATATTAACTTTTCTGTCGTCTTTTTTTCTCTTATGGCAGGGGAAGACAGAAGCTTGCTCTGTGACGTCACTGCCTACTGCTCTACTGCTCGCGTTATATCTCTGCGAGGAGCATGTGAAATGTAGGCATCAGTGAACAGGGGGGAAGAGAGGGGCTTTAGTATTGCGGGCAGCGGGAATTTAGGGGGTTAGAACTTACGTAATACGTGTTTCCGAGTTAATGAAACATCAACCGATTTTTTTGATAGTTTATCGGTTAATTACAGCGCAGCAGTTTAACATATTATAAATAATTCTATTTTTATATTCTGTGAGAACAATTGCCTTTCCACAAAATCTATGCTCTATGACAAAAATAGACAATAGGCTACTATCATTTGAATTAACATAATTCACTACAGTAAAAATGATAAAAAAAATTAACTGAATTAATTACCATACAAGCTCGTCTGCACCTTAGATGATACAAGATTACAGTAACAATATTCTGACTTTCCTGTCTCTTTTTCTTTAACAAGTGTATCAATGTTGGGACGTAATGTTTGAGCAATATTTAATCGAAGACTACATTTAGGTTGTGATTTAACAATGTACTTCTTGATTTGAGCTTTGCACATTTCATTAGTGAAAAAAATTGTTCGGCCACATATGTCGATCCAAAATTACATAATATTCGTGCGGCAAGTCTCGGGAATCTGGTTTCAGAGAAATTTCTGTAAAAGTTACCCAAGACCACTTTACGTTCGTATTTGTCCTTTAACAGATCGTCGCATTGTAAGTTTAGCAGTTCCAATTGATACCGACAAGGAACGTCTTTGACATTAACTGAATATGAGGTAGCAAAAAGTTTAAACATTGGAGAAAGGTTTTCCACATCCTGAAACCTCGATTCGAACTGAAGAAGAATGTTTTGCAGAACTAACACATGTTCTGCAGAGGGAACACTATCAGGATCGCGTACTTGCAATAACTTTGAAAAATGCTCCGTATTTCCAACCAGAAGTTGTTCTACCCACAGAGCTAAAGTGAATAGGTCCTCTAGTACCTAGCTCTAGCGTACTCTAAACACCCCTACTACCGTGCGCTCTTGCTGACGTCACACACAAGGGATCCGCATGCTCTTGCTCCACAAACGTCATCACAAGACGTAGTTGACTTCCCCTGTCTTATGGTAATATTTAAATAAATTACTAGGTTAGTTTAATGCAACATTTTTTGTAGGATCTATTTTTAAAACTACTTTCTTACTTTTCTTCTCAAATGCTCCAATCAAGAACAAAGATCAAAGTTTTTAGACCTACAACGTCCTTTCTGCGTTCACAGTTTTTACAATTATGTACAAATTAATCTTTAACTTTGGGTATAATAACAATTTTTTATGAATAAAATATCAGTTTTTAGGTCATTCTTTACAATTATTAAGTCTTTTCTTTAAAATTTAAGGTCATTTAATAGGTAATTTTTCGAACAATTTTAGGTCATCAGAATACGGGCCCTGCTGATCACAATAAGCGGCGAGCACTGTAGTAAAAAAGCAAGAAATTTAGAAATATTTAATAAGCTGTTGCAAATTGAAATACTTTTGCAAAATCATGACCAGAAACATGGATTTCGACAGCAATAATTCACGTAAAAAACTTGTTTGTATGTGAGGAAGACTGTTTAGTAACTCATTAGCTTTGTGTTCGCGGCATCCTACGTTTTATTGCACTATTTCCCATTTAAAGATGCAAACAAATTGTGCAATGCAATTTAAACTTGCAAAATAAGCAATTAAATAAAGATGAACCGTCAAAGAATGCAGAGCAATTCCAAAGCAAGAACTGTGTAGCACGTTGTATGCCTAACAAGCAGATATCGACTTCGTATCAGCCGCTAATGTTTCGGGTTTCGTGAGTTACTGTCGTATATCAATCAACCCGAAGCTCGTTGTTTGTCTGGAAGTCTCTCTCAATTTACATTATGCGTGCGTTGGAAATTTGCAATGACATTTTGATGAACGCCTTAATGTATTGTGACAAGTAGGGTAAGACATTTGATGATTTTACATATTTTTTATATGAAGGTAAAAAGATAGCTCGAATATATATAAATGTGTATAATGAAATAATTGATTAAATAAGGGCAATTTGTTTTTCCATTTTCTGCTTTATTTGCATTTTTCGTCATTTTCAAGAAATAGGTAATTTTTAGGTAATTTTCGGAATTGTTAGGTCATTTTCCAGTGGAGGTAGAGAGGAGCTTTTCCATGTACAAATCGTTACTTTCAGACAACAGACAATCGTTTTTATTTGAGAATCTCCGCCAAGTGTTCATAGTTAATTTTAATTCAGGTTTGTTGTAACCACCAAAGCAGTTTGTCTTGTAGCAATAAAGTATTTTTTAATTTCATATTTGCTAGATGCAATTTGATGGACATGCCAGTTCACAAAGAATTTCTTTTTGACTAAGGGTGTATAAATTTACGTACTTCTTTAGTAACAAAATAAGTGTGTTTTATATTGTAAATTCATATGTAACGCACTGTCATCCATTAAATTGCATTTAGCAATTCATTACTTAAAAAACTAATTACAAGTAATAATAAGAATTTATTGGTCATTTTAAAAAATGGTTTCGTTTTTGGTTATTTTTAGGTCATGAACGCATTTTTTCACTATTTTATGGTCATTAAATGCCTTGCCCCATTATTCTTTGAGCAATGAGAAACAGTAACTGACTAAGTACAGATAGCTTGTACATCCTTTGTCCTGTTCACTACAGCTCTTATGGAGAATCCGTGCGCTGTTGCCAGATGTGTCTATTTTCAGAATATGACCAGAGTAAAATAGGAACATGTATTTCTGTATGAAATTTTATGAAGACAATGATGGTAGACACGAAAAGCTTATATTTTAATTTCCGTTTGTTTAAACAATAGAAACTAAGATTTTTATTTAAACGAAATTTTAAACATAGTTTTCGTTCCGAACTTTAAAACATATAGTAAAATTGAAACAATTGCGACGAAAAAATCCCAGTTATTCGTTTGTCCTTATAGGCAATGCTGGTTCATAGAATTTACCAATATTTTTAAAACAGTGATTACAAAAAAATAAATTTTCAGACAAGGTGAGAGTATTTTTCATTTTTGCACTGAAAAATGTCTTCGATGGGTAAATTTTGTAAATAACTTAAAAACTTCCAGCGACAAAGTTGTAAAGAAAAGTGTGAAATTATTTTTCATCATCATTCAAAAGTCCCCCGAACAATATTACCCATGTAGGCCTATCCTTAGTTTCTTTGTCAGGTGAACAGAATTTTATAGGTTATAGCGACAGCTGAAGCAGTCTCTGTCATTTATTGAGGTGTAGAAAAAGATGGAAATCACTGGGAGCGAGGTCCGGGCTTTAGGGTGGATGTTGAAACTTCTCCTAGTCGAACTTTTGCAGGAAAATTGCAGAGAGGTACTGAAGGCTCCACCCTACAGCTCGGACCGCTCACCCAGAGATTTTGATCTTTTCCTACCCCTCAAGAAATGACAGACAATCTTAGAGAATGACATATTATTTTTAAATAAATCGGTATAAAGCGAGATATTTTGATTTTACGTTTTCCATACCCTGTCCATATGCTGTATTAAACTGTCAGACTGTTACTCATTTCTCTTCAGTGGCGGCTCGTGTATAGGTTCTGTGGAACTGCAGCCCCCCCTGTTTACACTTGATATTATCGTTAACATTTAATATACCGGTAATGAGTCCTTTTTTCTTTAATTCTTTCTTTATACTTGTACAAAATAATACGCTTAATACCAGTAGCCATCCTTCAGTTTATTAAAAAGAGAAAAGAAATTCTACTGTTGTGCGCATGCCTACGTAGGAAAGTGCATGCCGCGGCTGCGATAGACAGAGAGAGAGAGAGAGAGAGAGAGAGAGAGAGAGAGAGAGAGACCGCGGAGTATTGGTGTTTTTTTTTTTGCTCCGCGTTTATTGTGCTTGTTAACCACGTACCATATTCTTGAATGTGATAAAGTGCAGAATTAGATTATCTTGTTTCCAGCTATTCTATTTGATTCATTTCTTTCAGTTCTTTTATTTAACACAAAACTTTAACCATGACAGATCAAAGAGAAAATTATATTAAAAGAGGCAGAATGGATTTCATTTTTAAACGAATAGATCAAGCTTGAACTGCAACAATTTAGGTTAAAGTAAGTAAAACAATATATACAGTATATATTTCGTTCTTTTAGGGTTTTATCAAGTTTCAGAATAAAATTTCTTTCGATATATGTAAGCTTCCTTTTACACAATTTAAAAAAAAAAAAGGCTAAAATTTTTCTGGAGCAGCACCCCCACTAAATTTAGCTACGAGCAGCCACTGTTTCTGTTAAAGACTGAGTCATCCCCAGGGCCATGGTACCGAGATCCAGCGGACATCGAACTCGCGACCTCAACCAAGTGGCACAGTGGAGGGCGGACTCCACGTGTTATAATTAAACTGGAAGTCGCACAGAGGCAAAGAATAAGGGTTCGAGAATAGCGCCAAGTTCTATTCTGAGAGCATGTTCCTGTGTCATTTCGCTTTCAAACATACATTCTGCATCTTTTGTTTTAGTCATATTTTCATCTTATTCTTTCATATTTTCTATCCATTCCTGTAAAAGAAGAATTATCATACTTACTTATCTATTTTATGGAACCCGAATGTTCATTGCCACGCTTACCTGAGCCCGCCATTCAACCCTATTCTGTGCTAATTCCAACCAACCATCCCTCGCAAATCCTACTTCCCTTAAAACTATTCTAATATTGTCCTCCCACCTACGTCTAGGTCTTCCAAGAGGACTTTTCCCATCGGATCTCCCCGTTAATATTTTTTAGATAAGTATTTCCTCCCCCATGCGCGCAGCATGTCCAGCCCATTTCATCCGTGATTTAGTTACCCTTACTATATCCGGTGAATAGTACAGGTCATGAAGCTTGTTTTATTCAGTCTCTCTTAGGCCCAAATAATTTCCCAAGCATTCTGTTTTCCAACACTCTCAGATTATGTTCTTCCCGAAGAGTAAGCGGCACATCCATATAATACAACTGGCATGATAACTGTCTTATAAATCTTAATTTTTAGATTTCTGGACAAAAGACGAGAAGTTAAGAGTTTCTGAACTGCATTATTGCTACCAGTTATTTTAATTTATCCACTTGTTCGGACGATTTACGACTATTCTAATATTTTGTAGAGCATTATTTTGACGTTCCATGACCATGTACTTACCATTTTCTGTATTAATTTCCAATCCAACATTCCTGCAGGCATCGGAAAGACTCTGCATTTCTCTCGATTGTGTTTATGTCATCACTAGACTTCGGACTTTTAGGTCGCTAAAAATGCTGTTTTAGGTACCTAAAATAGGCTCTAAAAATTGGAAAATAAGTTCTAAAAATCGTAAAATAGTCTCTTATAAAACCGTTAAGTTGCCAATTTTCTGGAATATCTCAATTGCAATGCAGTATATTATATTTATTGAAAGTCACCATTATTCAATAATCGTAAAACACAGACATAGGCCTATGGTACACAGAATTATATAGACCTATTAGGGCACTACCATAACAGTGAAAACCTAATCCCTGCGCCCAGAAGCTAATGTAGGCTATCAGTGAATCAGAGAATTACGTTTTTTCTTATACTGGATGTGGGAGTCGGGAGAAAAAACTACATTTTCTTTGGAATTCCAAGGAATTTTTTTTACTGAAGACGAAAAATTCCTTTAACCACGTCATAAATGTCATGTACTGCACATTCCGAGCTAAAAATGTAGTACGAACTGAAAATAATTGCTGGAATTTATAACAAAAAATAACTTCTTTTGAACTTTAAAGGAAAAACAAGCAAAAAGGCAATATTAGGCTCTAAAGTAAAAATAGGCTGATTTAGGTCCTATAAAAGTATCAGTTTTAGGCATAGTCACTTATGAAACATGCATATACAAGTTTTCGTCCATATATCACTTAAGGATTAAAATAGGTTTTTACCTAAAATCCGAAGTCTAGTCATCACCCAACAAGCAAACGTCATCTACATAAGCTAGAATAGGGTGACAATGAAATTCAACACCAAGGTATCATGTAAAACATATTAAAGGTCTTTGCAAACTAAATAAATGAAAATCTGATGTGGTATACTCACATTAAGTTCTTTATCAATTTTTACGCTTTGAACGATTCATAAATAACGATATATGAATTTAGTTGGTTGCTGTTAGAATCTAAACGAGAGGATGGGGAAATGTTATCATGACCGTAGGTCCTAAAGGGCATTTATGAGTAACATCTAGCTTGCATATGATTTTTTTTTTTCTTTATTGAAAGTAAGAACGGTCCACCGCTGTGGCGAAGGGGATGCGTTCGCTCCTCTCACGCAGCGGACCTGGGTTCGATTCCTGGTCGGGACAAGTTACGTAGTTGGGTTTTTTCTGGGGTTTTTCCTCACCTGTGAGACAAATGTCGGGTAACTTTAGGCCCTTGTGGTCCCCAGATATCATCTGGCCGTCAAAAAATCTTCATCCCATCCTCGCCTTGATTGGAGTGAGTGTGTGTGTGTGTGTGTGTGAATGGTGTGTCTCGTCCTATGTGTTCGTGTTGTCTCGGAGGTGGCCCCGGAATTGGGCTGATCACTCATCCTGGGAGGCCCTCCATGTCCTTGTCTGGTCAAAAAAAGTATGTATGTGATGCAAAGGTAATCCCTCTCCCGACAGGTCGCGTCCCTGTAAGGCCCGGGCGGCTTGGGTCGCTTAAATCCTAAAAAGGGAGAGGTAAAACTACGATAAAGAAAGAAAGAAATAAAGAAAGAAAACCCCAATGAGCAAAGCTCACCTGAAGGGGCTGTATACAATATGACATGAATTATGGTACATTAATTTCCAATTACAAATAACTTATAAAAGTATACAAGGTACATTACATAGAAATATAAAACAAAATGATTTGATTATAAGAGTGAAGTGAAGTGAAGTGAAGTGAAGTGAAATGATATATAATGAAGTTAAAAATAATTACATAGTGTAAAAGTGATCAATATTTCTACTAATTACTATATGAAAGAACTTAATTAAACTTAGAAATTAAAAACAGTTGTTTTGTGATTTAAATCTTTCATAATTTAAGATATTCTTGTGGTAATTCATTGCATGTTTTGATTAAATAATATTTTAATCTCTTTGTCCCATATGTTATAGTTGAAGCATGTGTGAGGTACTATCCGCGCGCCATATCTTGAGCGCTCGGCTCCCTAGTCCTCATTCGGTAGGTTTCGTTCAACTTCGTAGGTTGAGCTGACAACATTGAAACACGAAGTACGCTATACACCCTGACATCTAGTGGCTTCAATACTAAACTTTCATTCTGTCTCAGGAACCTTATTTATTTATTGACATTATCTTTTCTGACGCATGGAGTTATGTGGAAAAATACAATTTTTCGAATTGCTTATTTCACAAACACGTCACTGTACATCCAACACTTTCCTCACCTCTTTAAGAATTCCGTATGTGCTAATTTCTGACACTCCCGTGAACTCTGATGTCAATTTCATGGACTGAAAGTTGAGCGAACTTTTCACAAAACGTATTAAATACGTTTAAAATTAGGCCTCTAATTTTCTCCACTTTTAGATGCCTTACCTCTCTTATGTTTTACAACACGAAATGGTGAAGCATGTTCTGCTAAGACTCTTCTTCATGCTTAAAACTAGTCATCCAGTGTAAATATATTGAGCCTATTTATATAACATTCTCTTCCCGGAGGAAAATGATTTATTTCATAACTAAAGCCTTGTGACGTGTTATTAATTGTTACGCAATACCGTCACCACGTTATATTATTGGACTGCATTAAAATCCTTGTCTATTAAATGTCACTACATAAAATAGCGAGGATGATTCATCGGAAATAATTATAATTCGGCATCCACACTTACGCTGTTGACGTGCGCTTACCATATTCGCGATTCTGCTGAAATATGATTTCTTTGGTTGACAACACTGCAGAAAGACTGGCGGAGTAGCTATGTTTTGTTCCCCCCAATCCTCACTTCCCCGTAAATCCAGCGCTCAAGATATGGCGCGCGGATAGTATATGTTCTGTTTGTACTTTGTTTCATAGTTATGGATTTCTTTGTTATACTCTATTGGAAAATTGCTGTATTACTCTGTGTATATAGGTAATGGCTAGGGCTCGGACTTTTAGGTGCTTATAAAAACGAATATTTATTTTTTATGTGGTTAAAAAGTCGAAATATGTTTAAAAAATATGAAAATATTTTCATTAACTTATTTAACCAATATTTACAGAAGTACTCACCTAGTCATTCTAGTCAGCAAGTGTAGAACTGTTGCAGTGAGCGACAAAAGTAGATCTTAATTGTGCATCTTAAATCTGTGACTATTTTCATGGAACAGAGACTTGTATCTTGAAAAAGTACGTTCAACATCGCAGGATGTTAATCTTGCATATTTGTGACACTCAATGTCACTGACACTAAGATATTCCATCTGCTCCAAGTTCTCTACACTGTTACCCATTGTAACCCTTCATTCTTATTTAGGCATGACAGCAATTTTTCTTTAATTTTGTTTGCTTCTGATCCACTGATTTTGTTGAGTTTGTTCAATGTGTTTGATTTCTTTTATTGATTCTGTCAACAATTGTTTTATTGTTTCCAACTTAGTAATGCAGTATGAGAAAAAACAGAAATTTGCACTAAAAGAGGCCAAATCAGCCCTGATTCATTGTCTGACTCAACTTAACAATACAACACATTGAAAATATGGCACAATTTTACAAAAACAGTAAAAATATTCATATGATATGTGGTAAAATATGTAAAAAAAATTGTTACCAAAAATATTTATTCAAATAAGAAATATAGATTTTTTTAATGTGATATGCAACTCAGTATTTTGAAAGTCCCAACCGGAACTTTGACAAAGTCCAGAAATCATAATAGCAAAAAAAAAAAAAAAAAAAAAAAAAGTATTTACCTAAACGTCTGAGCCCTAGTAATGGCATTTACTTTAACTATGGTGTCAAACAGCGGGATTTTCGATTGTTCATAAAGAATGTCAGTTGGTGTCAAATAATGTGCACCTAGTAGAGTAAAATTCTGATTGCTCTATTTTGAAATACTCTTAATGGTTGCAGATATGTTTTATGTAAATTATGTGAGACTGTATTAGAAGGACCTCAAACCAGAAGTCGACAATATTCCCCTTATTCGCCTAAATATCCTTATAATTGGAGAAATTTTGCTAGATATATTGTTAATGTGACCGTTCCAAGTTAAATGTTGGTCTGTAATTAGGCCTAAAAATTTAGTATCCGTTACTCGCTTTATGTGCTTATTGTCATTTATAGACGTTTAGAAATACTTAAGTGTGTGTTTGGTTTATGGAAGACCATGTTTGCTCTCTTTTGGGTATCTCATGATTATGGTTCGGATGTTTATGACATGTCATGTTATTATCCTGACCTCCATTCTCACCGCAAACACAAATGAAACACGAATTGCATGCTTGTTATCCTAATCGGACCATTTTTATTATACATATAAAGTCATATTTTGGGCTTTTTTTGTGGTCTTGGTCATATTTTGGCCATATTTGTAATTTAATGTCTCATTTCAGTTATAAATTCGATAAAAGAGCAAAATTATACAGTGTATGTACTACATGGACGAGTTAAATTTGAAATTTATTTAAGTAATTTAATGTTTATGCCAAATTAATAGTATTTTAAATTTTTTAATTAATGCAATTGTTCATATTTTATAGGGACACGCAAGGTCTGCAAAATCTTACGAGTATTTGGAGCTGATAACGAGAGCAAACAGGAGAAAACTCTTTTAAAATAGAAGTTCATTACAAATAAAACCGCAAATAACCAAAATTGTTATAAAGTGATTATCTGATTGAATTCGTGTGATGTGAGAATTTAATGTCGTTAAACGTTTTAAATTGGAACATTTATTTTTTGAAAATACGTTATTTTATATTTTATTTTATTCTATATTTTATATTTTATAGGCCATATTTAGGAAAATTTTTGTCATATTTCGTCATTTTTAGGGCATATTTCCAGTCATATTTTCCACCTTTTTAGGTCATAAACATCCTAGCCCTACTCATGATAATTTATTTCGATCTTACAATTTTGTTGGGATTTTACGATCTTCATGCATGTATGATAACAATCCATCAATTGTATCACTAACAAAAAAATACTGGTAGGCCTATCATCAGCAAAAAGTGAAGGTATACCATATAAAGGTGGAAACCCATCTGATATGGGCAGTGCAAGACCGACCAATGGAAAAGACAAGAAACAATTACTATTAATTTTAACATTGCTCGGAGTTTCCAGTTCAGGAAGGTGAGGGAGGCTTTTTATAATTTCCAGCTTGTCGAGTGGAATACATTTCCTTCTTATTTTCTTATGCCTCTTAATGTTTTTTTGCATTTCAGACTGTGTAATAAAACTGTCTGAGGATGTCTAGACGCATCAATTCTATTTACGTCTCGTCAACTTAGATTTCTCAAATAGACGACATAAAAGTCTCTGCTCTGATAGGCTTGCACACCTGCTTCTCAAACACTCACGGTTCATTTCTGTCTCTTATGTTCGCAATTTAATAGTTTCAGTCATTATCCTTATAAGTAGACCTGGGATTTTAGGCTCTAAAAATTGTTTTAGGCACGTAATATAGGCTTTTAAAACAAGTAAATAGGCTTTTAAAAGAGAAAATAGGCACTTAAAATATGCTTTAAAAATGTGTAAATAGATAGAAAATAGACTTTAAAATATTACAATATACACTTAAAGTGTAGCATGGTCTTTCTTTATTGCAGCAAACGTGGTTTACCTTATCTCAACAGAATTAACTGCAAAATTAGGCCTCACGAACTATATTCACTTAAACAGATGTTCTTTCACTGGTGACTTGACACAGTAGTCCTTCCCCCTTAATCGTCCCCCTCCCCCGTCAGTGACCATTCCTTTAGCGACAATTGTTTGGAATAATGAAGATTCTGTGAAAAACCCACCTCTGCTGTTCTGCTTTTCATTGAGGGATGTTCATTATAAGATTGTAAATTTTACAGAAAGTGAATTTTATTTTAAATGTACAAAATAGGCATTTTAGGCACTAAAATAGTAAAATAGGCTCTAAAGGTCTAAATAGGCATTTTAGGACACTATAAAAGTCTATAAAACTATAAAACTATAAATAGGTGTTTGCCTTAAAATCCCAGGTCTACTTATAAGAATGAAGCAATGTGCATTTTAGGTAGATTCCGAAGAAAGACTTCCTATTGCAATTGTTACCACTTCCGAAAAATTCCTACGTAGTTTTACGATTCAAAAGTATATACAGTGCACGCCACTTATTGTGATCACTTGGGAATGCAATACTCTCTCTCTCTCGCGCTCTCTCTCTCTCTCTCTCTCTCTCTCTCTCTCTCTCTCTCTCTCAAATCCTATGCCCCCATGTTGGGGCGAAGGGCCTCCAAGTGGAGGTTTCTGTTTACCGATGTGAATTTTTTGTTACGCTTATTTTCCTAGAGAGGGCAGAGGGACAGGTGGTAAGCCCATCGCCCCTTAACCCCCCTTCGGAAACTAAGGTATTACTTGGACGTGAAAGGGCCGAGAAATTTTGTCCAGAGGCTCTAATTTAGGCTTGGAGTTCTTTTACGTGCCGTAAATCTACGACACAAGGGCCCCCCCAGTTTAAAGTCCCTCCCGGAGGACTCCGTGCCCAGATTTTTACGTCCTGAAAAACCCTTCGACTGTGGCCGAGTGGAATGCAACTAATCTGATAATATTAACCGTTTGATAACAGTAGCCGAAGGAATTAAAGGAAGGTTATTTGGTTGCATATAAGATAATACACCACAAAACAGAATTAAAAGATATTTATTCATAAAATCATACGTAACTGTCAAATCATTGAACCACTCATAGGCTAATACGTTAATAGACTGCAAGCAACTAATTTTCTAAACAGTAACAAAGTTTTTATTTGTTTTTACTTTCCTTTAGGTGTCCATTAACGAATACTCCATAATCAGTTACGAGTTACCAGTGTTTTTGGAAGTCTATACTGATCTGTGGTGAACACCGCTTTGTAAAACATCTAACGCCTGTCTGTTCAGGTCTTTTCATTTTATACTAGCCATCACTGTATATCAACACTTTTATCTTCATAAATCAAAAGCTGGAGTTTAACTGAGGGGTGAAACATGTTTGATTGCTTAAAAGAGAAAGTTAGGTAATGCCACCCGTCGAACTGGCCATCCTGTGAGCTGGAAACAGTACTGCTACCTCCAGTACAACACAATACAGATGAGTTAGAAACGAAACCCTTAAAAACCAAATTTTGAATGACGTACAGTACTTGGAAATAAAGCCGTAAAAAGGAGAATGTGATAACATGAACAGAATCTTTGATCACAATAAGCAGCATTTTTTCAATGTATCAGTTTTAATCCGTTTGGGACTTCATAAAAGTGATAACATTACCCGATTGATAACATTACCTGCGATTACATTAAGCGGCGTTCACTGTATATAACTTTTTTTTGACCAAATAACTACCGTAATTTTGCACAAATTTTGGACATACAAGTCCAGACTGATACATAGGGATGGCAAATAATCGGCAGAGTTCGTTAATGGACAAAATAGGACCAATGTGTAGAAATGGGAAAGATTTATTGAAGGACTAAAAATGTTACTGTAACTCCTTTAACATTAAATATATCGTAATGTTTAAAGTTATTATACCTCCTAAGAGTAGAACAAAGAACTTCTGTTTCAAAGGTTTTGATCATGCCAGGGCTGAAGGACAAACAAACTCATAACTAGAGACCGGATTTTAAAGGGAATTCCTTTTTTTATATTTCATCACAAAACGTGATAAAATTGAACAGGACATTACTGAGTAAGTTTCAACTGCAAATGACCTGGTTTGAACCTCCCTTTTTTTCCCTTTTTTACGCTCATTTCCCTTTTTTTTTAGGAACTTTCCCTTTCCAGTAGGCCTACCTTTTTTGCTAATTTATTTATAAAAATTCGTAAATTACCCAGTATTTGGTAATATGAAAACATTAACAATTCACCATTGAAAAAATAATTCCTCCCAGCAGAATAGTGCGTTACAGGGAAATCACAGGCTTGCCATTGCCTAAGTTTCCCATTATAAAAAGGTGGGGAACATGGATTTCGTGTGCTATTTTCCTCTGTGAGAATTTCAACAATATCAAAAATTTTCTTCAGTCATTAGATGTTACAGAATCAGCAGCTGTAGAGCAAGCACAAGCTTTACATAAAACAAACATGTATCTCTCTGTTGAATTGTTACACTCTCTTACTTTTATATCCCTTTTTTCGCACCTTTTTTGGCAATAATTTTCCCTTTTTTCCCCACCTTTTTTTTGCATTAAATTTTCCTTTTTTCGTCCTTTTTTGGGTGAAAACTTTCCCTTTAAAATCCGGTCTCTACTCATAACTCCCTTAGTAGACACAGTATCAAATCCCTTCAAAGTTATTGTAAACCTTCTCAATATTTTCTAATATTTTTGCCCAAAACAATTTTCTATACGACCAACCCTTACTGCAAAGAATGACCAAAATGAGGTCGCAGAACAAAGAAAAAATACTCTCTTTGTGAACACAACACGGAGTCCGTTCATAACAATATAGGTGTAAATATTTTGTATGAAACTTTTTTATTACTTTCAACCCACAGCGCGAAATGTGGTGTAAATGGGTAGCCCTATGCAAGGTTACAATTCATTTTGCCCTTTATGAAATCGATGTAAATATTCTAAATACGAGGCCGTTCATAAAGTAACATAGTTATTGCAACATACGAGTATACAGCAAGTGTTCCGGAATTGTGACATTTGTCATACCGTGGGAGCAACTTTTGAACACTTGTCATAAACGTCTACATCTGGGATTTGAACCATTCTCTGTCATTCACTGTCTTTTCTTGAGGGGTAGGAAAATATGAAAATCTCTGGGTAGGCCTACACGGTCCGAGCTGTAGGGTGGAGGCATCAACGCCTCCCTGCAAGTCTCCTGAAAAGTTCGGCTAGGAGATGTTTCAACATCCACCCTACAGCCCGGACCTCGCTCCCAGTGATTTCCATCTTTTCCTACACCTCAATAATTGACAGAGAAGCGGAGATGATTGTCACACTGTCACCCTAATGATTATGAGTACGCTGAAGTCTGTCAGTAAGGCTGGTATTTAAGTTGGTCATCAGCAGGGCCCGGATTTTAATGACATATCTTTTTATTGATGCTGCATAGACATTGCCAACTTTTAGATAAATCCTAATCCTGGCCTCTAGATTACAGAAATACATTTTTATTAGGTCATTTTTTGTCATTTTATGCAATTTTACATTTTTAGGGCATTTATTTCAATTTTAGGTCATTATTTTGTAATTTTCGTGTCATTTGCTTCTTTATTTAGTCATTTTCATGTATTTACATTGGGTGTATTAACTTTTTTTTTCGTCGCTAGCGGTGCAAGAAGGAAAAATTCAGCGTTAAAGTGTTGTCTTGTCTCAGTCGGAAATGAGAATCAAAGAAACGCCAAAATGTTGTATTATATTACTATTGTTATTAGATCACCAGAGTCTGCCACCTGCTTGGATTTGCGAGTGCAAACTACTGTTTACCCTCAAGAAACAACAATATAATCCGGCAGATCGCAAAAAGAAATGCCGAATTTTGACTCACCAGTGCCTCAGTGCCAGTATAAATTTCAGTGAGAAAAGAACATTGACAACATTACAGTTATTTACAGTTTTTATAATTATGTACAAACTAGTCTATAACTTTGTGTGTACAATAATAATTTTTTATGAATAAAATATCAGTTTTTAGGTCATTGTTGATAATTATTAAGTCATTTTCTTTAAAATGTAGGGTAATTTTATAGGTCATTTTTCAAACAATTTTTGGTCATCAGAATCCGGGCCCTGGTCATCAGAATATCGCAGTAGTCTAAATAGGCATCACTAGCACTTGCTCTAGATTTTTCTTTAGTTCACTAGGGAGGAAGTCGTTCACAGTTTTTAGACAATGGAGTAATGAATACCTTTTTACAAACGTGTGATACTTGAGTGTTCCAACTTAGATATGAATCCATAAAGACGCCAAGATTTTTTACAGATAAGTTCTCCCCTTGTAATTTTTAATTAAGGCCACTCACATGTTTAGTTAAATATGTATAAAATTATAACTTCCATGACCATTCATTATTTTGTAACTCAGTCAAAGGACGATACCATTCATTCAAGAAAAATGTCATTATTGCTTGGAGCTCAAAAACTTTTCCTCAGCTAAGCCAGCGTACTGCAGTGTAATATGGTAAAGTGAATTTCTCTAATTAATTCGCAGAATTGACGATGATTAAACTCACGTGATCTTATACAATTAACAGCTAACTTGACTGACTTTGAAACTTCTCTGACATATCTAAGCATATTCCGCACAAAGAGTGTTGATGAATGGTGCAATGTACGATTGCTGATTTTGAAACACACTCATTTTCTACTTCCTTTGATATGAAAGCAACGAGGATCAGCCGGAGGAGGTGAATGAGGAGAAGAGACGGATCTATGAACCCACCATTAACTATTACAAGGATAAATACCATCTAACATCCCTAACAGTGACAGGATTAATGATTGGAGCACGTGGTACCATCCCAAAACTATTGTTTGACTTCTCCAAAAAGTTCGGCCTGCACAAAACCATCCTTGTAGAAATATCACTGGTGGCACTGAAATGGTCTATTGCCATTTTTTCGCAATCATACCTGTGGACCATAACCTCTAAGTTGTTATTAAGTGCCAGTATGGTACTTTATGAGACTGTATGTGGGGACGGGAAAATGTCTGTCCGTCCGTGTGTCTGTACGCGCGATAACTCAAGTACGCTAAATCGGATTTTAATGAAACTTGGTATACCCATTTATAATGTTCATGGGAATAACCATATTGATATTGGACCAAATCGGTTGACCGGTACCGGAGTAATTCCAAATTTAGTGCCTATTTTAATAGTATTATATTAGAAAGGTGCCATAATTCAAATACGCTTTATCGGATTTTCATCAAATTTGGTATACCCATTTATGACATCTATGAGAAATAATCTATTGAATTTGGATCTAATCGGTTTACCGTTACCGGATTAAAACCCAATTTACTGTCTATTTTAAAGACGCGGTAACTCAAATACTCTTTATTGGATTTTCATGAAACTTGGTATATGCATTTATAATGCCCATGGAAATATGTCTGTTGATATTGGATAAAATCGGTTGACCGGTATCGGAGTAGTGCCCAATTTAGTGCCTATTTTATGGTAATATATTATAACAAATTTTAACAAATGAAGATCTGTTATTCTGACAACATATCGTTTTACGGCCTTGGAATTTGCAACAGTGAGCCATGACAAATTGATTACACTGGTCTACAAAAAATTTAAAGTTCTCTCTATCTTGAACAAAAATAGTCCATTCCAACTAATTAGAGGTCGAAGAACAAGAATATGACACCAGAATTTTTTTGTTAGCTCTTGGTTCAAAGATATTCATATATATACATGTATGTATGGAACTTCTCCCTTTGGTTCCTTACTATGTAATTATTCACTCTGAGCGTTTCTCTTTTTTTGGGTTTCGTTTGTAATCTACTTCTGGGGCATCTCTCATGACATTCCAGCAATAGTCTGCAAGCATAGATGAGTTCCACTTGCCCTGATACCTTCTTTCCATTGTTGAAATGTCTTGATGGAAGCGCTCCCCGTGTTTGTCAGTCACAGCGCCACAATTGCTTGGAAAGAAGTCGATATGTGAGTCCAAAAAGTGTATTTTCAACGACATATTACAACCTAGCTCTTGGTATGTCCTCAGAAGTCCATTAACAGCTAATTTGTAATTTTCAGTTCTTCGATTTCCCAAGAAATTGTGAACAGCATTTTTGAAGGCTTCCCACGCTGCTTTCTCTTTCCCTTCAATGACCCTATTAAATATTCCATCCTTCAACAGCTCACGAATTTGTGGTCCAACAAAGATTCCCTCTTTGAGCTTTGCATTACTGAGATTTGGGAATTTTGTCTTTCAATACTTGAAAGCTTCTTCTTCTCGATTCATCGCTTTGACTAAATTCTTCATAAGTCCGAGCTTTATGTGTAAAGGTGGCAATAAGATTTTATTACGGGAAACTATGGGAGGGTACTGTATATTCTTTTTACCAGGTTCCATCATTTTCCTTTCAGGCCAGTTTTTTTCGTATGTAGTGTAATTTCCTGTCGCGACTATCCCATTCGCAATGGAAGCAACAATACTTTGTGTATCCTAACTTATTACTGAGAAGTAAGAGCACATAGGTTCTTTAAGCACAACAATGGACATTAATGTAAACAAAATGGCTTGTCTAGAAACAAAATACAGCATGGCATACACAGTATTGAAAACCTTCATTTGTAAAAAAACATTACCAGCTTTGCAAAATTTTCCTCTAACATAAAATGAATTCCTGTTTATCAAGGAAATGAGAGCTAAGTAAACATTTTAAACTTCACATCCGTTTATGTCACATCAAAATGAATGGGAATTAACTATTTTTAACTCGGATAGATTTTTTTGTAGACCAGTGTTATCAAAGTAGTCAGATGTTTACTTCGTTCATCAAGTTAAATGCTGTTATATACAGAAGATATATTACTCTGAAATAATTAGGCCTACATACATTAATATAAGTGGAGTTCATCGCCTGTCTATTTTGTGAAATGCTAACATATTTTATGAATGTCTTATATAATCTATACGAGTTTGAATTAAGTTAAGTATGAATCTTTAGACCTTTGATATTGATATTGATAGCAGCCTTGATTGATTCGTTCCTTCATAATGATGTCAGTGTGGGATAAATAATAATGTAAATAAAAGATTCAGAACAACTAGCCATTGATTGTAGATATTATACTGTGCATTCTACGGATAAGTAGACTACCGATATTTACATTAGACTATATTGTAATGTATTTTTCTTATTCGTTCCTGTGGAGCAATATACCTAATGTATTCCTGACAGATAGATTTCATATTGACTTTTTATTCATTCATAACCTTTAAGGCTGGTTTAAACTTGAAACAGACATAATATCAGCGAATCGTAGGCCTATTGCAATCATTATTATTATTGCCAGCGCATTTTACAAATTCAAATTTAATAATACACAATTGTAATTTTGATGTAACAAATTGTTCATGCTCCCCACTGAAGGATGCTGCCGTTGTGAAATATTTGGGTATTTTTATAGATCAACATCTTAAATGGTCTCACCATGTTAATTACATCTGTAATAGAGTACGCAGAACAATTTACAAATTTGTCATTTTACGTCACTGTATGCCCATTACTGTTCTTCGTTCCGTTTATCTAGCCCTGTTCCAGTCCATTATGCAATATAGCATTCTCGCCTGGGGAGGATTAGCGAAAACTACTCTTGAACCTCTTTGCCTTTTACAAAGAAGAATAATAAAAATCTGTCTAAGAAAACACATTGATTACCCAACTAATCTAATATTTTCGGAATTCAATGTTTTTAAGTTTGACCAACTCTACAAATTTTCTTTATTAAAATATTTTCACAAACATCGTGCAAAATACACATCCGGTGATCATGCACACAGCACTAGAAGAAATAATAATCTGCTTCTATCAGAACCCAAATGTCTCACATCGGCAGGATTAAACCATAGCATTAATTTTGGTCCCCGCTTCTATAACTCTATGATCAGTAGACACCCTGATCTCGCAGTTTACCCCAATTTTAAATTTAATAAGTATTAAAACATTTTTTGTAATTTTATTAGCTAAGTCATTTATTTTTATTATTATTTATTGTATGTATTTGTGTTTAATATTTTTTTGTCTCCTTTTTTAAAAATTTGTATTTTATTTTTCTAGCTCTGTTTTACATGTTTCACCTTTTTTATAAGTGTGTCATTCTTTCTCATTTTTTTTTTTGTTTTTGTTTCTCCTCTTTCTCCACTCTGATGTTCTGAATCTACACCCGAGCACGAGCAGTCTGCTCATTCGGGTGTATTTCTAAACAAATATTTGGTTCTTTTCTTTTTTTTTATTTTCTGTACTTTAATTTTGAAATTTGTAAATGTTTTTTGTTTATTTGTGCATTTTTGTATTTGTATTTGCATTTGTACATAAGTTTGTAAATGTAATTTAAATAAATAAATAATAAATAAATAAATTTTGTTTCTGGAGTTTAACTCGGAGATCTATTACAAAAATAGCTTTTCTGCATTGCCCTATCATAATTGCGTTTATCACTGATTAAAAAAAGCATACTGGCACTTTGTTATATCAGTTTACCTGATTTTATTTATATCCTAATTGTTAAAACTTCATTATTAATTTAATCTGTTTTCTTTACTGTATACATATATCCATTGTTTTGGTACTCTTTGTCATCGGCAACCTTGCAGGTGTTGCAGGAAGAAAATAAAATAAAATAAAATAAAATAATTTTCCAAACATGTTCTTTGCCAACATCAGTAGTGATAGACTTCAAGTTTTTCCACTAAAGATATAATACGTTTACATCCAGGATTCAGATCGATCTGAGTCCGTTTCCCTTATTGAGATTTTTATGTAAACAAATCCTCTACAAATGGAGGAACGGATCGAATTCAAGACCTATTCAATTCCATGTAAACGCTAGCGAACTCAATCCAGGTGCGCGCGCAGACACTCGCACGGCGTTCGTCATTTGTTGTCAGCCGATCGTCAATTTAATAAAAAACACTCACTCACGCTGTAACATTAATATTGTTATGTTATACCGTAATTTGTTTATGGTGACTAGAAATTATATAAGAACCACAGCCCGGCAATCTGGGTCACGGCGGTGAAGCCTAGCCTTGCGCTATGCCGCCATCTTGCCTCACCTGAAGACTACGCACCTGAACTACACGTAATTCAATGGGAAACTATCACGAGAACTTAGATTAAAGTCTATTTTCACAATTTTCTATTGGAAATTTTGTATCCACTAGTGAACACACTGAAACCACATTGAAAAAGCACGTCCTCTTGCTATTTTTCTCAAGTATTGGTTCCTATTACTTGCTAAAAATTAGGTTTTTGGTGTGAAACTTCTTTAGCCGCGGTAGGATTAAATCCAGAGCTTGCGTTACGGACAAAATCGTCACGAAATTCGTTTGGTGTGACGCAACGGACTGCACAGAAAACAATCAACTCAATAATTAGGCTTATCCAAAATTTAATAAAACCGAAAATTCTAAAAATTTAAAAAAATCAAAGAATTCAAATTAAAAAATCGAAAATCCAAATTTTTAAGTCTAAAAATCCGAAATTAAAAAATAAAAATAAATTAAAAATATAAAATTAAAAAATAAAAAATTTCAAAATTAAAAAAATTCAAAGAAACAAAATTTAGAAAATCCAAATTTTAAAAAATAATCCAATGTAAAAAATCCAAATATCCATAATTTAACAAATAAAAAATCTAAAATTTAAAATATTCAAAAAATAAAAAATCCTAAAATCCAAAATTTAAAAAATCAGAAAAAATAAAACATTTAGAGATACAAAATAAAAAATCCAAAATTTAAAAAACTCTAAAGGAAGTATGAATAATACAACAAATAGCTATCAATGTATGCTTTCAGTTATTTATAAAAATATAAAACATTCCTCGTAACTAAAGCATAATATTATTTACAATGCAAAAAATACGCATAAATTGAGGTTAAGTTTATTTGCAATTTCTAAATGCTAAAGTAATATATGACTATTTACAGTGTATGAAATAGTTAACAATATTAGGTTATGGTTATTTACAACCATATAGTACATTCCTAGAAACTAAAGCATGTATAATGCATGAAATGGCTAACCAGGGGTGTCCACCCCTCCAAACGTCATGACTCGCCCCCCCAAACTTCATTGCTCACCCTCAACCCAATTGGCTGTCGACAAGGGCGCCCATATGATATTTTCTTGGGGGGGGGGGGCAATTTTTTTAATTAATTAATTTTTGTCGCTTTCTACTTCTTGGGCCACTTTGTAACGTTATATTAATAATATAATAAGTGCAACAATGACGTAGCCATAAAATAATTGCGGGGAGGGTCGGAAGTGCTGTGGGGGTTTGGAATACCCCCAAAAAGGGGGTCGGGGTCCATCCCCAGAAAATTTTTAAATATTGAACTAATGAAAATCACATTTTACGCTATTTTAGCACAGAAAAACTAGTTAGGAAATTTGTTTACCATACTGGAAGACATGCCAATGTAAATAAGAAATCATTACCTAAGTGGGGGTCCACCCCCCGGAAAATTTTTAAGTACTGAACTAATGAAAATCACCTTTTACGCTATTTTAGGACTCAAAACCTAGTTAGGAAATTTGTTTACCATACTCTAAGACATGCCAATGTAAACAAGAAAATGTTACCTAAGTCGGGTGTCCACCCCCGGGAAATTTTTAAATGTTGAACTAATGAAAATCACATTTTACGCTATTTTAACACTGAAAAACTAGTTAGCAAATTTGTTTACTATACTCTATGACATGGCAACTTAAACAATAAATTGTTACCTAAGTTATAATACTTATTACTATTTATAAGAAAAGTTGAATAACACATGGAACAGTGGACATAATAGGCCTACTCATTATGTTATGAAAAGAAAATAACTGCTATATCATATTTGACACACCAACAAATCTTGTTTAATTAAATATTTTTTTTAAAATACAAATATAGAATTTTAGGTTTTGACTTTTGGGGGTCCAAACCCCCTTAACCCCCCTTTCCTAATCCACTGTGAATTCTGCTTCCATGTTGTTGATTTGGTAAAACTTCTGCAATTCAAATAATTGTCTTAAAAGAATAACACCTGACTATAATAATTATTAATATACATTTTTTCCTTGCGCCCCCCCCCCCGCCCCCGGGTATGGGTGCCCGTGGCTGTCGAAATTCTTCATCTTTATCTTCATAAAGAATTAGAAGAGACCTTTTCAAGTTATAGAACTTGACTGTGTTTATTTTTAACATACAAAACTCTAATTTTGCAACAATTTTCAACCCCCCCCCCCAGAAAATTCATAAATGATATTTTGCCCCCCCCCAGAAATTTCAATGACGCAGTCTGCGTCTTAACCCCCTCCCTGTGGGCACCACTGGGCTAACAATAATAATGAAAGGCCTACTTAGGAATGTATTGAAACGTGATCCTTTCCTTGTTTCTTTCTGTCGTAGTATGAAAAATTACACCCGAAACCACACAGGTATTCACCATTTTAGAAAAAGTATTTATACTCCTCAGTCCAATTACATTATTAGCTAAAATGCTAAAATTCACATCGCTGTAACGCTCTTGTGGCTTGTACTCGATCAGCTGCTACAGTGTAGTAATATGGCGGTCCGTGCATCAACGTGGCTTCACTGCCGCCAATAGTACAGCATACACCATTGCCGATCTATCTCTATATATCTGTGATAAGAACTCATACGTTTTAATGTTCTTATTCACGCAATAAACACGGCAATTGTTTGAACAGGTTAGCCACACAAATAGCCTTACATAACCAAGCTAGCCAATAGTACAACAAAAATACATTCCTAGAACTTTCCATGTAAACAGGGAACGTATTGAGTTGGGATTGGATTCAGGTAGATTTCAATCCCGCATGTAAACATGGTAATTGTGTTTCTGAACAGCATTTTCAACTCCTTTAAAAATATCTTCCCCAGTGGTCGAGCTGTGAATGCTATGAACATTAAGAAGCTCTTCATACACTTCATAATTTGTATCTATCCCTCATAAAAAGTAACACCAGAGTAGTATCTGAAACATCTGTTGACTCATCCAAAGAATGCCATCCTAAAAAGTCGATTATTGTCAGACAACTGAGTTAATATGTTTTCTGCAATATCAGCTACTCTTGGAGCCACGGTGTTTGCTGACAAATTGCTGGATTTAAATAAATTAGCTTTTTTTGTACAAGTTTCTTCTGCTTCTGCAATCATGCAATCCTTAATTAATTCGCCGTCAGTAAGTGGTTTCCCATGTTTCGCTATTGAATGAATCACGCGTTGCTGCTTCTTGTTCAGCATTGAGTACCTCCCTGGAATAAGGGTGTAACCATCTAAATCTTAATTTGTCAGGAGAGAGAAATCTTAATTTGTCAGGAGAGAGAAATCTTGATTAACTGTGATTTGTTTGAAAAGAACAATATAAATATGTAAGAACACAAGTATATTGAATTGCTAAAACTAAAGTAGCCCCTAGACGATCAATAATATTGTCAATATTCGTTTATTGATGGAAATATTGATCGTCCAGGAGCGTATTGAAAAGTCCTATCAATACTGACGGACATTGATAGAAAATTATATTTTCTGTCAATATTGAAGAACCGTTTGATCGTCTAGGAGGTTTATTGTCAATATTTCCTTCAATATCAGTTGTTTGTGAGACTGCAAAGTGATCTTTTGTAGTCATCCGGTTCTGTAGAACGCAACAAATTAAGTGAATGTTCGTGTGTAAAGCGGTATTCACCTTGTACCACTATTTGAACCAGCGTCTATTTCTCTCTTTGATTTTTCTTTTTCGCACTCTATGGCTAGAAAATCCAAATCCGAACTAGAAAAAAACACTAAATTCACTTTAAAAAAACACTGAAACACCCTCGATCATGCAGCACGAATGTTTTTTCCAGAATGAGTATTGGTGACAATATTGATGCGATTTGAAGCATATTGATGCATGCTTCAATATAGAGCTTCAATATTGAAGAGAATATTGACCATATTATTGATCGCTACATATTGATATTTCAGAATTATCGTATGACATTGAATTATGACAGTGGAATATGGATGTATCACCATAATTTAAAATTAAGTAGGCCTACTACACTTTCAAATTCTTAATTTTACATAGCCTATCTGGTTGAAAATAGTATATTGCGATACAAGTGCCGTAAGGCATGATTACGGATCGAGAAAATAGTTTGAAAACACGAGGCGCTTGCGCCGAGTGTTTTCAATTTTCCGAGATCCGTAATGCGCTTACGGCACGTGTATTGCATGCTATTTTTTGCACGATGATTATTTATATCAATTTAATTATATTAATTGTGATATTACCTGAAAAGGGGTTAGTTTCCCATTCTACTGGATTCGTTAATTTTGTTTTTTACACACGAAAAACGGCAAAATTTCATGTAATATTATTCTCCAGAGGTTTTAGAATCCATATATAGGCACATTTTGTTTCTAAGAATATTTTAAATATGGGTAAAATCGGTAAGAAGTTCACAAAAAACTAACCTAAAATGGCGCTCAGAAAGGAATCACGATAATACAGAATCAGCTGCTAGAAACAGCGCAGGTGCATGCTGGGAAGAAGCCGATTGGTCACGTGGTGCTAGAATCAGCTGCCAACATGATAATGGTTAGACAACTCTCAGGAAGATATAATATGCCACATTTTCGAAACCGACAAACAGTGTATCGTACATTATTCGAAAATGCAAGGGCGCTTCGCTTCGGCTGCCGCCTAAGGTCACGCACTTAACTAATGTGGTTACTGTATGCATTATTTAGCTATATGTAGAGGTTGCAGGACCGTATGGAACAGACCAATGACATGCAAGGACGTTGTCAGCCAATGGGAGTGTTGGTCTGCAAGCCAGAGACCGCATACCAACGCCGAACATCGCGTGTGGAAATCCAGTAGAGTGGGAAACTAAACCCCCTGAAAATATTATGTATATACATTTCTGAAGACAGATGTTTATTTCAGAAAGTGATTCGCATGTGTTTGTTGTTATGGGAACCGAATATTTGTCCTGGGGGCCTTGTCCATGAAGGCTTGTATTATGAAGTGTATCGTAATGAATTATGACATGGCGCAAGCACCGTAAGTAATTTATCCGCATCGCAACGCCCACAGCAACAAGAATGTGTGGGAATGTCAACTTACGATCCACGGCAACAACGTTCGTAAGTACCACTAATTAGTTAAGGAGTGCAAAAAAATTATTATGTACTACTACACACATTCTTTTATAAACGAAAAATTTAGGTAATTTATTACATCCTTATTCCAATCATTTCAGCACAAGGCTGTTTCCAGCTTTTACAATGCCCTTTTTTGTTGTATATTCCTTCACCACTCTGCTTTAGGTGTTCTATTTTAGGTAGATTTCGAAGAAAAATCTACCTATTGCAATGGATACCACTTTATGATTTTCGAAAAATTCTTTCATATCTTTACGTTTCATGCTCCCCTAAGTACGAAACCACCGCCCGTTCAAAAAAAAAATTTGTGATATTTATATATATATATATATATATATATATATATTTATATCTTTACACGATAGCGGCCGTAATTTTGAAGATATTTGAACCAAATTTTATTATGTCATTTCTAGGCCCAATAGCTCGGACAAGTTCGTTAATGAGCAAAATTGGCCCAAGGGGGTGGTCGGGGGAGGGGGTTGAAATTTTTAAAGATGTATATCTCGGCCCCTATGAAGTATAGAGGGAAACTTTGTTTGAATAAATTAGAGTACTCCCTATGGAGTTTACAGTGACACCAAAGATTCGGGGGTTCGAGTGAGGGTGGGGGTGGGGGTGGGGGATGAAAATTCGAAACTTTTGAAACCACGTCTTGTGGGGTATCGTTGAAAAGCTCTTGATGAGTATTCTACAAATCAATAACAAGTTTCTTGATAGCTCTCATATGACGCGAGATTTTAATATTTGAAAATAATAACACTTAAAAGAATTATTATAATATCATAATTTGTCTTGTTTAGCGGCTTTGCTAATTTTATTCATTGCTGATCTTGCGCACGGCCTCCCAGAATATTATATCCTATTCTTGTTGTCAAAACAAATGATTGTAGGCTCTTTCCTCTTTACCGAATTCAGTTCTTATTACTGCGGGTTTGCCATGCCAAGGCTAAAAAAGATAATAAATTAAACCAAAAGCACTTTGAAATCCACCTCCGCCTGTAGGCCTGCCTAAAGGGATTTTTTGTATTTTCACTCATTTACATTTGTTTTACATCTACGGCCTTTATTTAAGAATTTGAAGACGATCCACACAAGTACTTTCAGCCATTGTGAATTATGTTAAATCCTTTTCCCACAAAGCTTAATTTTTAGGTGGCTCTAGTGTTCAACCTAGTTCAGTACAATGTCACTAGATGGTGTCACAGTGCAGAGCAGTGATGTCACATTCTATTTCCGCCAAAATCTCAATTTCTACATGTGTGTTGGTTACACCCTTATTCCAAGGAAGTATTAAATTTCCGAGGTTTCAACCCACGTTTCAAAGATTCACATTTTTCTAACCGTAGGTTTCCTGTAAATTTGGAGTAATTCTCAGAATGTTTAGTCTCATAATGACATTTTATATTGTAGGCTATGAGAAACTGAATTATGAAATAGAACGGAAATGTTAAACAGAAGGATGGAAGATTCAGAAATTAGAGAAAAAAAAAAAGAAAGAAAAAAAAACCAAGATACCCGGTATAGCGCTCAAATGGAAACCAACAAACAGATGATAAACATGACAAACGATTATTATTCTTTTCCCAGGGTTTTCAAACGTACTAAAACCCCTCTCACAAAACCAGAAGAACCGAGCGACGTGGCCGAGATGGTAACGTTTTGGACTCGCATTCGAGAGGTCCCAGGTTAAATATATATATATATGTATATATACATAAATATCACAACATTTTTTTTGAACGGGCGGTGGTTTCGTACTTAGGGGAGCATGAAACGTAAAGATATGAAAGAATTTTTCGAAAATCATGACATGGTATCCATTGCAATAGGTAGATTTTTTTTCGAAATCTACCTAAAAATTGATAGATAATAAAAAAATCAGGTAAACTGATATAATAAAGTGCCAGAATGCTTTTGTTTAATCAGTGATAATTGCAATTATGATATGCAGAAAATAAGTTATTTTTTAATCGATTTTCGATTAAATATCATTCAGATTAATCGATTCATTAAGCAGGGTTTACGGAAGAACAAGGTCTAGTTTGTTACGCATATGTGAAGGAATACGTGGGTATGCTATTTGTCAAAGCTAACTGTATTGCAACTTCCAAAGCCGTATATGAACAAACAATATGTTGTCATGAGAACTGATTTTCATTTGATAAATTCTATCTAACTTAATATATTACCATAAAATAGGCGCTAAATTGGCCATTACTCCGGTACCAGTCAACCGATGCGGTTCAGAATCACTGCATAGTGAATTCCGTCCAAATTGATCAATGTTTGACCGTTTAGGTCTAGGTTCATTATCCCTTTTCCGTCTAGGTTGAAAATTTCTGATGTCTGTGTGCCTTGATGTTGTTATAAACAAACGAACCGACCAGGGTGAGCTCACAAAATTGAAGCGATCGATAATTCCATGCGATATGATGAAAAAATCGCGATACTTTTATTTCCGAGTTATGCCAAAAAAAAGGCAAAGCCACCTGTAATTGATTACCGAAAACTTATGCTTCGATAGCGCAAAAATTCACGTTTTATGCCAGTTTTTCACTCATAACTCGCGAACGAAAGCTAAAATAAAAAATCCGGCTTCAAGATGCATTCGCCCACCCATCAGTCCATCTATGATTAAAATGTCAGATTTCTGCGTGCAGTAGATTTTGCTGAAAACCGCGTACCCACAGACAGACGTGCCCATACTGATCAGCAGGGCCCAGATTCTGATGCTTCTTGGACATTGCTGACTTATACATAAATCCTAATGATGGCCCTAGATTATAGAAATGTATTTTTATTAGGTAATTTTTTTGTCATTTTATGCCATTTTATATTTTTAGGACATTTATTTCAATTTTACGGCATTATTTTGTCATTTTCGTGACATTTGCTTTCTTATTTAGTAATTTTCTTGCATCTATATTGATTATATTAACTTTTTTGTCGACTAGCTATCATCGTCCCCAGCGGTGCTATCTTTGAAGTATTGTTTGTCTTATGCAAGAAGGACACACTCGGTATTGAAGTGTTGTCATGTCAGTCTGAAACGAGAATCAAAGAAACGCCAAAATGTTGTATTATATTACTGTTGTTATTAGATTGACTTGGCTCCAGAGTATACCACATGCTTGGATTTGAGTGTGCTAACTACTGTTTACCTCAATAATACCTATAATCCGGCAGACCACAAAAGGAAATGCCAAAGTTTGACTCGCCAGTGCCTCAGTGCCAGTAAAAATATCCGTGAGGAAAGAACATTCGCAATAGTTACAGTTTGCAGAGCGACTTTATTTTTTAATTTTTGCCATAGTTCAAGAATGCACCCATTCTTTTGGCAATCGGAGGTCATTTACCTTCGACAATCTCTGTATAGTGAAAGTGATTTACTGCAATCCTGAATAAGGTTGGGTTTACATGTTTTTTTTTCTATATTGTTAAAATTGAATAGTTAAATAAATAAATTATTTGGTTACTATACTGCAACATTTTGTAGGGTCTACTTTAGAATCAATCTTCTTACTTTTCTTCTCAGATACTCCAATCAAGAACAAATAAAGTATTTAGACCTACAACATCCTTTCTGGACTTAGTTTTTACAATTGAATCGGTTATTTATGAAAGGGCTCATGTCATGTTTTGTTGAAAAACGAGTTTATCATGAAAATGGATTGTGCCAACATCCACGCATCGTTTACTTATGAAAGATCTCTTGTCGCACCAATACTTTGCAAGATACAGCCATTGCAAATCTGTGGTTAGTTATGAAACGGCTCATGTCAATGACAAGAGCCCTTTCTTAAATAAAAATATCATGGTAGTGATGTAAAATACAGTTTTTATTATAAGGTATTCAAAGAACATTTTAACTACCGGTTTGGAAGGCCCCAAATTGACACATGCTGTGAGTGTGAGATGCTTAATACGCGAATCAAAAACCCTCAGATTAATGATAGAGCAAAACGAGTAGCTGTTGCACAGTGACTCGTGCACAAAAGGCAGAGTAACAAATTTTATACTTCGTTACGTGAAACAAAACAATACTGTGCAGAAAATGATAATGCTGTGCTTTTGTGTTTTGACTACATGGCAAACATTGCTTTGCCCACAATTCCAGTTCAGGATGCCTATTACCTTAGGCAGTTGTCAGTTTATCCATTTTGTATCCACAACAGCTGTACTTACACACCATCCTTTTACTTGTACCACCAAGGGGTTGCAGGAAAGGGCAACAATGAAGTTTGCTCTTTTATAATGAAGTATATCAATGATAATATACCAGACAATGTTGATGAATTGTACCTGTACAGACAGTGGACGTTTCAAAAAGATTGTGTACAGACTGCCCATAAGGGGCCACTCTTATCTGCCCTGTGACAGAGAAAATTAAGGAAATGTGACCGATATTACACAATAAAAGACGTATGTGAAATGATATTAATGTCTTCAGTACAGGGAAAGTTTACTATTGATTTAATAGAAACAGGAAATATTTTGGATTTTCAAAAATGGTGGCCTCAGTTCTATAAAAAATGTAGCCTACTGTTTCCGAAGAAACCAAACCTGAAAAGAAGGGAAAAAGAGAATATTTTACTATTTCTAACTACCATGAATTCTCGTTCCAGCAATCAAGTAAAGGAAAAGTAACAGTATCAGCTTTTATTAGTGAACTCCTCTACAACACATTCAAACTAGCTATCCCGACACAATCATGCATTTCTCTACCCATACACAAAGCGTACGAAAAAAAAACCTATTCCTAAAACGAAAATGGATGATATAAAGAAGCTTGTTCAATTCGTCCCTGAGGAACATGGTTTCTTTTATGACGAGGTGATTCAGTGGCCTACAGTTGAAAAAGAACTGTGAAATGTAATGAAATGAGACTTTACTGTAAATTGTGTGTTTGTTAAAAACCCATTCTTATGTATCTGTTATAGCCAATCTCATTTGTGTATACAATGTTTAATGTAAAATAAATAGCCTTCATAAAATCTCATTCATTGCATTGTTTGTTTTTACTTTTGTCTCTATGAATGGGCGCTTGTCAGCCCTTTGTTTATGAAAGGACTCTTGTCAGACAACTTTGATATGCCCTATCATGCAACATAAACAACATAATTGTTTTTAATCATCGTTATTATTAGCGGTTAGTAGAATCAAAATAACTAGAATAAAAAAATCTTTCATATTTATTAATAGTTGGAAAATAAACAGTTTTCTTTAATTCCCCAACATTTTACTTTTCGTGACACGAGCCCTTTCATGAATAACCGATTCAATTATGTATAAATCAGTCTATAACTTTGTGTGCACAGTAATAATTCTTATAAATAAAATATCAGTTTTTAGGTCATTTTTAAAAACTATTAAGTAATTTTCCTTAAAATATAGGGTCATTTTATAAGCCGTTTTTCAAAAAAATTTAGGTAATCAGAAACCGGGTCCTGCTGATCAGGATAAATACACAATCATTCATTAAATTAAAATCATTACCTTAAGTTATGGCTAAGTAGCAATTTACAATACCACTCCCTCGTCTTTAATACGGAGTTTACTGAATTTACTGTTCTTAATGCCTAAAAAATGTAGAATTTCTGAATAACTGGTCAAATAATTAATAGGAAGCATAATACAAATAAAAAAATCCCTTTAGGCAGGCCTATAGGCTGAGATAGATTTCGAAGTGCTGAGCAGCACTCTTCTTCTTTAGCCTTGGAATGACAAACCCGCAGTAATAACTGCAAAAAAGAGGAAAGAGCACTTTTTCAAACATTCAAATCTCGCCTTATATGAAATCTATCGAGAAAGTAGTTATTGATTTGTTGAGTACTCATCAAGAGCTTTTCAACGATACCCCACAAGACGTGGTTTCAAAAATATCTAATTTTCATTACCCCCTCCCCCACTCGTACCCCCCAAACCCCCGATTCGTTGGTGTCACTGTGAACTCCATAGGGAGTACTCTAATTTATTCAAACAAAGTTTCCCTCTATACTTCATAGGGGCCGAGATATACATTTTTCAAAATTTCAACGCCCTCCCCCGACCCCTCGTGGGCCAATTTTGCTCATTAACGAACTTGTCCGAGCTATTGGGCCTAGAAATAACATAATAAAATTTGGTTCAAATATCTTCAAAATTACGGCCGCTAGCGTGTAAAGATATAAATAAATATATATAAAAATAAATATACAAAAAAAATTGGACGGGTGGTGGTTTCGTACTTAGGGAGGCATGAAACGTAAAGATATGAAATAATTTTTCGAAAGTCATGACATGGTACCGATCCCAATAGGTAGATTTTTCTTTGAAATCTGCTTAAAATGTGAAGAGCCCAACATAGCTGTGAAAAGCAAATATCTTGTTGTTTTATTTGAAAGCGTTCATGCTTTGCGTCATAGAAACACTGAGAATAACTTATCAATCTGGTGTTTTCTTATAGCCGGATATCCTCATTTCTTGGGGGGGGGAACAAAACATTTCCTCAAATAACATTCTTTGTAATATGACTTCGCAGATTCTATTGAAATTCCAAGAACTTG
Organism: Ectobius pallidus; assembly: GCA_964059195.1. Taxonomy (NCBI): domain Eukaryota; kingdom Metazoa; phylum Arthropoda; class Insecta; order Blattodea; family Ectobiidae; genus Ectobius; species Ectobius pallidus. The sequence continues at coordinate 12,664,344 of CAXKWD010000006.1, forward strand.
ACAATTAAATTAGAAATAAGAAAGGAGTTCACCCAGGTAACATTACGAAGAGAAATGACTCTTCAAAATATATTCAAGTCGAATTAATAAATTTCATTGTGGCCAAAGAGGTGAATTTATTCCAAATTCCTCTATTCAAACACAACACACTGCATCTTTAAGGAGCTGGACCTAATATAATGTGACAGATTTTTTCATTCATTAACATTAAAATTAAGCATTGGGCCTACATGTAGAGAAAGTTGTGTGGTTCAATGGGAGGCCGATTCAATAATTAAAATCAGTATATACATATTAAAAACAATAAAATCAGATAAACTGATGTAACAAAGTGCCAGAATGCTTTCTTTCAATCAGTTATAATTGCAATTATGATGTACAGAAAATAAGTTTTTTTTTTTTTTAAATTGATTTCCGAGTTAAGCTCCAGATTGATTCATTAAGCAAGGCTTACGAAAGAACAAAATGTGTCTAGTTTTTTTTTTATTTATTTTTTTTTATTTTTTTATTCAGATTAAAATCGTCCAGCATCAGCAGAACCATGCCGATTTGTGATATCTTGACAATCGCACAATCACATAAAAATACAAAACAAAAAAAACAAACAAAAAAAAGTCAGATTGGCCGGTTACTTGATTTGAACCAGCGACCTCGAGAATGCGAGTCCAGACCTCCAGAACGTTCCCATCTGGGCTATCTCACTCAGTTTAACGGTCTAGTTTGATAAGCGTATGTGAAGAAATAATGTTATATGTCATAGCTACCTGTATTGCAATTTCCAAAGCCGTGTATGAACAGTGTAAAACAATATGTTGTCATGATAAATGGTTTGAATTTGTTAAATTCTTTCTAATATAGTACCATAAAATAGGCACTAAATTGGGCAATACTCCGGTACCGGTCAACCGATTTGGTCCATTATCAATAGGCTTTTTCCCATGAACATTATAAACGCGTATACCAAGTTTTACGAAAATCCGATGAAGCGTATTTGAGTTACCGCGCGTAGAGACACACGGACGGACGGACAGACATTTTTCCTTCCCACACACAATCTCATGAAGTACCATACTGGCACTTAATAAAATGACGTAAACCACTATGTAGGCCTATGTTGTCAATAACTAAAAGATAAAATTACAATAAAATAATTGGGCCTTGTAGACTTACCAAACTTAATGGAGTGTCTATACAATGTATAATCTCGTTCCAGTTTTCACTATAAATTATTTTAGGCTTGAGAATACCCAAACTGAATGTATGGATGATTAGCTTCATTTTCTCCAGTGGTATAATGTATAATTAGTTAGTTTAGGTAAATTCCGCCTATATACCACTAATATTAACAACAAAAAGCTGAAGTTTATATGAGAAATGAGAAAAAGAGAATAACTAAGAATACGATGTAAATTTAGCTTTTATTGTGTATTATGAAAATACTTAATATATTAAATTAATTCATCACTTAATAAGATAAAATATTAAAACGACATTGAGCTCAATGTATTGTCATAGGTAATCCCACGAGAGGTTACGAGTTTATCGATTTATCTTATGAAACTCGTAACCTCGAGTTGGATTTATTAAGACTATTTCACGAATAAAATGTAATAGATTACATGAATAATAATTACTTTCTTCTTGTTAGTTTAAAATGAAATCATTAATACTGTCAGTTGTCAGATCACGGCATACTAAATAAATGAACAGTCTCCATAATGGAATACTAATCAATGCTACCAACGTATATTGACAAAATACCGTTGTGAACCACTACCAACGTATATTGATAAAATGCCGTAGTTAACCTAAAAATCAAGATACGAAATAAAGACACATTTTAATTCAAGAACGTAATTTCAATATATGAGCAATCTGTTGCATTTCAGTTTCTTTAGTCAATTCGTACTTACGTTCCTCACAAAACTTTTGGAACTGAATCCATATGCATTTTCTATTTCTTTCGGTATTTTGTGGCCTAGCTTCCTTTATAATAATGTCAATTTCGTCAACAGATGCATTACCAAACTTGAGGCTGCCATTTCTGTTTTCAATTTAGCGCCGACAATGGATGACGTAATCTAGTATCACTGCATACCGATACTGTTACAGTTCAGTAACGAACAGCGTGTTTTACCCGATAAAATGCTATCCTCGCGATTCCTACAAGAATATTGTAAGATAAACGGCCGTGATTGGTCTATACCCGAGGATTTGCTAAACGTTATTGGTCAATATCAAACACGCGGCATATGAGTGGAATAGTCAAAGTAAAATATTTACATTAATCAGTAATAAAATTATAAAATTGACCTTGTCACTTATTATTTAAAATATAGCATAAATTAGAACATATATGAACTTGAACTGAGGCATTCACATATTGTCAATTGTTATAAATTATCGTACAGTGTTTATGTGTGTCACAAATATTGTATTCTATAGATGAGATGCACTTAGCTCCTTCGTCTTGTATTCAGTGCGGCTGTTTATTATTATGAAAGTCAATTATAATATTGTCAATATTAAGAGTAATTATAAATTTATGTAGTTCCTCTTCTTGGATCGATTAGCAGATCTTGAATAGTATGTGGTGAATTATCTCTTATATTCTTCAGCTTTCTTTGTTTTCATTAAATAGAGATGCATTTCAACGTCATAGCGTCATCATCAGTCATGCCTACAATTAATTTTACATGAGTCCTGTTAATAATATTATGAAATCGTAGAGTGAATACTTTCGGCTTCTTCTGAGCTGCAATCTCTTCTTTATAAACTCTGATATTTGAACAGTCTGAAAAGAATGATTAGTTTATATGTTTGTTGGTCACGGAAGCGGCTCCATTTAAGGCCAATGGAGGGATTCCATCCGGCGAAGTATGATTTTGGAAAGCGATACCATATGGTAAAACAGCATGCACAGTCTGTGTGGGAATCGAACTGTTGACCCTCAGCAAGTTTGGGAATAGCATTGCGTTGCGTTGCGTAGCGTGTGTTCGTGACCCGAACTTGTCTGAGTATGCAGACTTCTTATGCATTCCGCTCTCGTCGTTTTAAATAAAGTCTTCTGTTTGCAAGCTATTCTAATCACATACAGACGTCCCTGCATTGTTACTAGATTTACTGCCTTGACAAGAGCAGCTACTTAAAGCTTTCATCCGTGTATCAAATGAAATATTGCATGTCGGCTCTTAATGTATAGTCAAATGATATGTTTCTGAAGCATATTGATCCTTCTCTAGCATATAACAAGCAGTAAGCATGAAAGAGAATCAGTCTATTCAGATAGGACTTTTCAAAGAAATGTCTCTATATTGGAAAAATAGCTTGAAGGGCAACGACTGATATGAGCATATTCCTTTCTTCTGTCTTTGTTTAACTTCAGCCTACTTAACCCCTGGACCCTGTTTCATAGAACTTTTATAATGGCACTAGCAGGTGCCCGCGGCTTCGCCCGCGATTACTTCCTCAACTGCTATATACTGTGCTTAAATCATTTATTTAATAGAAAAATAATTAAAACATTATATTTATTAACACTGACATAGTTTTTACATAAATTGGAGGAATTGCGTAATTTTACTCTTAATTATATTGTTTAACGTTAAAAATATAAATAAACGAACAAAACGAATCTTATGCTACCATATGGGCATACAAATTCCAAATAAAACGGTTAAAATAAACCATAGATACATGAACCTTACCCAAATCATGCATACAGAATTTTATTATCATGATTGATAATAAAAAAAACAAAAACTAAAAACCTGGTTTCGAGGTGCATTTCACGATCAAAGTGCGCCACCCGGGGGAAAAAAAGACCTCAGATTAGAATTCCCTAGCCCAAAAAACCCCCGCATAGTGTATTTCGTCCAAATCATTCCATGTTTTCCCATTAAGGCTTTGCCCGCGAAACTTGTAAGCTGTAAAGAACATATTGATTAATTCGAACATTTCGATTAAAAGGTTGAATTTACTCATTATTTTACATAATATACAAAATTTTGAGATACATAATTTACTCAAATATAAATTTTAATACCTTCTCTAATTTTCAGTCTTATTTCATTTATTTCCAGAGCCTTATGTAAAGACTCCCAACCATAACACGGTTGTCAAGAGAACTGTGATTTGGATTTGATAATTCTGTGTAAAAAGGGATTAAGTATTCTAAAACATTCGATTTTTGGCACTTAAAATCAAAATTTTTCAAAATCCTTTCTTACTGAGCACCTACATTAAGTCAGGACAAAGCCTCTTATATAGGCCTATAGAGAGATTATTAGCAAATGCATAATAATATTAACTTAGTTATTATTATAATTAATCTTCTGTTTCATAAGAATATTTTCTAATAATATTAGTTATGAGTTCATGGCTCTAACTTATTAGTAAAAATTGCTAATATTATTAGTAAACTGTTTCATATACTGCAGAACTAATAAAGTTTACTGATAATATTAGATGTTTTCCTATAAGTGTTTTTGGACCAATAACTTATTCTTAAACAATGTAATTCAGATTTCGTCATCATAAATTTGTGGAAAATGACTCACTCTGATTTAATTATCAGTTTAGGATGTAGGCCGTGCTGCTTTGAAATAGTATTGACAAACAGACTAAGAAGGTTAAAAAAAAACACACACACACAAAAACAATCCAGACATAACTTCCAAATCAATCAGCTGACTAATGAACGAAAAATATTAGTGAGGAGATTTTATGAGTAGTGTAAATATCTCTATGAAACAAGATTTTGTTAACTAATAAATAATATTATGAGTTCTAATAATTTTTAACTAATATTATTAGCAAGTTCTATGAAACAGGGCCCTGAACTCCAATACATGAAAATACTTTCAAGTGAACATTTTATTATTTTGATGATCAAATTAAACTAATTTTACCAACTTTCCTAAATGTTACTCAAATTGTCGTACTTTTCCTTTTTGGTGTATTTTCACTTATTACAGTCAAATAAATAATGTTAAAAAGAAAATTATGACACTTTTTACTTACTTACTCAATGGCAATAGACAATTCCTAAGTAAGCTAAAGGAATATTATCTATTTTATGGAACCCGAAGGTTCATTGCCGCGCTTACCTGAGCCTGCCATTCAACCCTATTCTGTGCTAATTCCATCCAAGCATCCCTCGCACATCCTATTTCCCTTAAACCTATCATAATATTTTCCTCCCAGCTACGTCTAGGTCTTCCAAGTGGCTTTTTCCCTTCGTGTCTCCCAATCAATAATTTTGAGATATGTGTTTCCTCCCCCATGCGCACAACATGTCCAGCCCATTCACCCGTGATTTAGTTACCCTTACTATATCCGGTGAAGAGTACAGGTCATGAAGCTCGTTTTACGCAGTTTTCTCCAGCCTCTTTTAGGCCCAAATATTTTCCCAAGCACTCTGTTTTCGAACACACTCAGATTATGTTCTTCTCGAAGAGTAAGCGACCACATCTCACATCCATATAATACAAGCGGCAAGATAAATGTCATAGCTTGACGGGTTGAGTTATACAAGACTGATATGAGCATCTTCCTTTATTCTGTCTTTCTTTAACTTTAGCCTTCTTAACCCCTGAACTCCACTACATGAAATTACTTTCAAGTCAGGAAAGTGAACATTTTATTATTTTGACGTTCATTTTAAACTAATTTTGGCACAGATATACGCATATACATTCATGAACCACAGATTATTGTCTCTGTCGGATATTACATGATAACATTCTAGGAGACAAATTCCTCAAAGTAAGTAAGTAAAGAGTGTCATAATTTTCTATTTAACGTGCGTTACTCTCTTTTCAATATTCTACAAAATAATAGTGCCGTTTTTAACGTTATTTATTTGGCTGTAATAAATAAAAATATTACACTAAACTTGAGAATAGGGTGACCGCCGTCATAACCGGGCCGTACCGAGTGGGACCAAGTCTACAATGTCGCCAATATTACGAACATGCCGATTGAATTCGGCAGATAAACGACTGTTGTAGCGATGTTTTATGAAAGATGTGGAAGGGTAAAAAAGCTTCTGCATTAAGAATTCTAGGTCCAGCAGCAGTATTCTGCATAGCGCCATGTAACATAGTTTTATGAAAGGCATGGAAGGGTAAAACAGCTTCTGCATTAAGAATTCTAGGTCAGTGACAGGTTATGTTAGGTTAGGAACATTTGTATTAGTTTAGAAGCAATATACTGAATAGCGCGGGATTTATTATATCTCACACTGAATTTTTCTGCGACGGGAAATTTTACCCTTGCACCGATCGTTTCTCTTTTGTTCCCCGCGGCTCGGAGGGGCACGGTCGCTAATGGCAGAGCATGGCTGGCTACGCTATTCTGAAGGAGTTCCAAATATTATTATACGACAATATCAATGCCAATGGACAGAAATATTAGTTGTAGCATAAATATATGTATCCTACTAATTTTCTGTTAAATGCAAGATGATTTATTCGTTAATAACACTGTCAACCCTAATTCATTACCTATATAATATGTTCTTGCCATAATTAGGAACATTAATGAAAACAAACTACCAATAAAACAAACAGCAAAGGATATTGTATTCATTGCTAAAGTGTACTTAACCTATGAAAACTAAACTCCGAAATAAAGACAAATATATTCCAAGGGAGCTCAAACGTTCCATATGAATAGTCAATAACTATTTGAAATGTTTATTGCGTGCCATATTTAGACTAGCAGACCTACCGGTACCTCAAAGCAAAATTAGGTAATATTTTTATTCACTTCCCTAATCATCGTTATTTGTTAAATTGGGCGCATTACTATAAACAAATATTGTAATAAATATAACTTATGTAGTAGGTAAATTACTTTTTAGCAAACATTACGCAGTAAAAAATAATTTCTTAAATGGTTTCAATTACACGTAATATAATGGACATAGCGGTACTCCACTCCCTGTGATATTTCTGCTTTAGAAACACGGAAAACAGCCAAATTTGATGTTTTTGTTATTATTTAGAACCTATAGATTCCATATACAGGGTGCTAATGAATAACACCGAAATATTTTAGCTGTGTATAGAGGGGACATAGACAAGCAACTTTTATTAGGAGATTTTTGCTCTATGGATTCAATTTTTTCCTGTTACAGCATAAAATCTCCCAGGGCATGGCCGTCACTGACTTCTAACATTAGAAAACAAATGCAAAACAAAGGAACTTCGTTGTTAACACTGTATAGTCAGTAGTTATGACTAATGCAGGGGTGGCCAGTCATGTGATTAGTCTGTAAATTTTGCAGATTATGGATACACTAAATTGTGATATAGCTGTGGATGGATGATTAAAAATCAGGTTTTTATCGAACACTAGGCAGGCATGAAGTCGATTTAATTAAATTTTTAACCCTATTTCGCGTAAATATTGACTTATGAGAACCAAATTATAATGACTTTACTGCCCTGTATCATACACATTTCATGCCACAGAGCAAAAATCTCCTAATAAAAGTTGCTTGTCTATGTCCCCTCTATATAGACAGGTAAAATACTTCGGTGTTATTCATTAACACCCTGTATAAGCGTCTTACATTTGTACGAAGATTTTAAATGTAAGTAAAATCTCTAAACATTGGATACAAGATTAGCTAAAATAGCGATGTGAACATGCGCTGGACGATGTTCTATTGTCGGCCTGCGAGAGGGCGTTGGGTCACGCGAACATTAGGCCTATCCAATGCTGGGAACGGTGGAAACATGGTCTCGGTGGCTCAGTCGCTAATCGAGGATTTCTACCGGTCCTTAATATCGCCCCCGGATCCTCTTCTTGCTTTTCTATATTGGGGGCTTAGCCCCCAACCCCCACTGGACCCCTGCATACATCCACTAGACCCCCTTCACCAGGAGCTTCGCTTTGGGTAGGTGATTTGCTCCTGGACCCATTTTCAAGTTTCTCTAAGACCCCCTTCACCGGATAATTATTGTAACAGCAAAGGGGGTACTGTCCGCAGGAATGTGTAGATTCTTACCCATGCGAGAAGGACAAGAGAACATATGCGACAGAGAAAACATGATACAGAATAATCATTGGAAAAAACACGCGTCCCGCTGCGTGCGGAACTTTCAGTGTGACACCAGACTTTGACCAGATGTTTTTTAATGGGCTGTAAACTGAAACCAGTAGTATGGTTTTGCCGGTTACCCCTAGGGTGGGGCCCGATACTGTCCCGCAACATTGGGTGGGGCAGGTCAAAGTCCATCTCGCAGCGTGTTGCAGGGGCAAAGTCCGCATCGACCAAAGTCCACAAATGACGTCATCCAAAATGGCGGCGCGCTAGACCACGTGACCGGAAGTAGGTTTCATATTACAGCACGAAGCGGAAATGCAACGTCATCAGTTTTCCGTAAGATGTTTATTTCACTATGGTCCTGGGATCGACTCGGGTTTGCTGGTTAGCGTATAATATAATTTTCACTTTGGTCCAAGGCTAAAGGCGGCCAGTGCGTAAGGCTGTTAACTTTATTATTATTATTATTATTATTATTATTATTATTTATTATTATTATTATCAGACGCGATCGGGAGTGTAGAGAAGCGATATTTTAAACCTTCAAGTATTTTTTTTTTTTTAACTATATTTTATCATACAATTTTGCCGTAAGATGTTTATTTCTCTAATACATTCATTTTTTCACTATGGTCCTGGGATCGACTCAACCTGGATACCTAAGGCTGTTAACCTTATTATTATTATTATTATTATTATATTACTTCTTTGATTACATATCGAAGTCTAAAAGATATTATGTTAGCACATATTTCAAACCTTTATTTATTTATTTATTTATTTTTTATAATTATGGTAGCTATCGTTTTAAAACTATATTTCGTCATAAGATGATAATTTTAGCCCTGGGGTTAACTCAGCCTCTAGCTTACCGACGAGTGATGAATTAGCTTCAAACCCTCGGTATAATGAGGGAATAATATTATGTTGATAATTACGGCATTATAAAATTCGGCGTGATTTATACATGTGGAGTACAGAGAATTGCTAAGGTAATCGGAAGTCTCATCTCGCAAGATTTCTACTCACCTTGCAGTGGTCATATGCAGACGCAAGCGTTCTAGTATGTCTTATCTCGCACTCGTGTCACCTACATTTCATCTCTTTAATTCTCCATTCATAACAGTGATATTTCATTTATCCATTTAATCTTTAAATCCTAGTTTATTAATCTACCTAGTGCTTTTATTAATTTATTGCTTTGAAGCGGACTTGTACTATAATAGTCCTCACGGTTGCTCCTGGTGAAAATAGAAAAATGGTTTTCAATGCAAGGTTTTAGCGAGAGATTTGAAATTCTAATACGTAATTCTTTAGAAAATGGCTTCTAGCGCGTAATTTAAAATTATGAACAAATGACATTGTGGTAGATTTGTAATATACTTTTACGAGAGAGTTCATTTCACAATAGGTATCATATTACCAAAGTCAACAACCGTGTCGACAATCTGAACCTCCTTATTTATTATTATTATTATCATTATTATATTACTTTTTTTTTTCTTTCTTTTCTTTTTCTTTTTTTACACATCGAAGTCTAAAAGATGCTAAGATAGAACATATTTCATTTCTTCAAGTATTTTTTTATAATTATATTTCACTGTACATTTTTTCCGTAAGATGTCTATTTATCTAAAAAATAGCCCTGGGGTCGACTCAGCCTCTAACAGAATCCTGGAGTAAAGGCGGCCGGTGCGTAGGGCTAACAACCTTAACGTACATATTATTATTATTATTATTATTATTATTATTATTATTATTATTATTACTATTATCATCATCATTATTATATTACTTTTTTTTTTCTTTCTTTCTTTCTTTTCTTTTTCATTTTTTACACATTCAAGTCTAAAAGATATTAAGATAGCATATATTTAATCCTTTATGTTTTTTTATAATTATATTTAACCATACAATTTTATCCGTAAGATGTATATTTCTCTATTACATTAATTTTTTACTATGACCCTGGGATCAACTCAACCTGGAGTAAATGCGGTCGGTATGTAAGGCTGTTAATCTTAACGTACATATTATTATTATCATTATTATATTACTTCTTTGTTTACATATCGAATTCTAAAAGATATTACGTTAGCACATATTTCAAAACTTTATTTATTTATTTATTTTGTATTTTTTTTTTTTTTTTTTTTGTATAATTATGGTAGTTATCGACCAGTGCGTAAAACTCATGCTGAAGTCTTTAGAGGGAATATATTATGTTAATAATTACAGGTTTTTTTAATGCCGATACAGTAATATATGGCAAGCCAGTATCGAGTTTTATATTCAAGTGTTATATCATCGCAGAACTGTGCTTAGCGCTGTCTCAAAGCAGAGAGAGTTTTGCTGATTAGGCTAGCATTTTTGCTGATGCAGTAATACTATGTAGCGATGCTACGCTCAAGTGATACAACTTCATTCAGTCTCTTTGAATGTTCACTCATTATGTCAAAACACTCCTTTCCCTGTAATACATTATTCATTAGGCATTTTGTTTAATTTTCCATTCGTTACGCCTTATATGTGTTATATCAGTGATCTCATTCCTTTTGCTTTAATTATTATTAAAACCTAGTCATATGTGTAATTTTTATTCGATGCGTATTACCTATAACGATTTTTATATAATAAACCTATGTTTCATCTCTGAACGATATCACGTTACATGTTATACAACTTAATAAATACGTCATTATTCATAGGCGTTTTGTAAAGTCAGTTTTTTCTCAACGCAGAACCGTATCGCAACGTATGGAGATTTTGCCGTCATAAACGGGAAGTTTGCTGACCTTCACATACAGGACGGGTGGTATTATTTAGATCAGTGATTTAACTTTTAATACAATGTTATGCTTTACCTGCTAATCTGAAGCGATGTATTTACGAATTGATCCTATTTTTGTGTATAATAATATTACATTATTTTGCTTTTCAATTTGTTACATACCGATATATTTTAAATTATTCTTGAAGCGATTTCTTCCTATTTCTATGATTACCTATGATTTTACCTATTTTCTATGAATACCTATGATTTCTATGTATAATGTAATAAAACATTGTTTCATCTCCGTTCGATCTCACTTTCTTTTTATTTTATTTTTATTTTTATTTTTTAATTTTTTATAATTATATTCCACATACAATTTTATCCATAAGATGTCTATTTCTCTAAAACCTAGCCCTGGGGGACGACTTAGCCTCAGTTTGCTGGCTAGCGTATAATTTGAAACAATAATTTTCACTTTGGTCCTAGGGTAAAGGCAGCCATTGCGTAAGGCTGGTAACCTTATCATACCTTATTATTATTATTATTATTATTATTATCATCACCATATTTCTTCTTTGTTCACACATCGAATTCTAAAAGATGTAGCAATAGCCATTAAACATTTTTATAATTATGACAGCGGTCGATTTTTATCTGCTGACATAAGCCAACACATAAGATATCTATTTCCCTATATCATCTTTTTTCTGAGATGGACTCGGCCTCAGTCGTTGTACAAAATGTTAATCTCCTTGCACTACTGTCTCAAACCCTTGGACTGTATACGCAAAACATCGTAATAAATGCATCTTCATTCATAGACGTTTTGTAAAATATATTAAAAACTTGTATTAAGTTTTATACTCATACGTTATAAACAGCGAAGATTTCTGCTAGCCTTGTGTCATTGCAGAGAGAGTTTACCGAATAAGCTAACCTTAACAGATAGCATTTTTGCTGATGTAAGATTACGATAGCATGTATTTTAATCGATTGCATAGGAGATACTTATGCATTCAGTCTCTTTAAATCTTCATTCGTTATGTTACCTCATCTCCCCCTTTAAATCTTCTTTTCAGTCATTATGTCTTAATCTTTCTGTATTACCTAATGCTTTTATTGATTTATTGTTTCATTTTCCGCTTTGAATAACCTGATACGCTGACATCTATTTCATTCATAATTATGTACTATGAATTCTCATCGCTGAGGGGAGAGTAAGTGGAAGGTAGTCTACATTTACATTTCTCAATACCAAGAGCGCATGCGCAATCATTCGTCTACCTAGCAGGTCAGCTCTCTAAACTACAAGTTATGCGTTTTTTTCAATTGTGTAATCAGACGTATCCTCAATCAAAAGGTTAATTTTAAAATTTCTTTATTCATATGCTTTTTGTGTATGATTTATTAATCTTTATGTATAATATTATGCTGACCACATGCCCACCACACAATCTACCATCTGTCTATGGTTGATGATGCAACGGTCGAGTGGTAGGTCAAATCCCTTCAGAGATGTAGCGCCACAGAGTTTTGGAGTTTAGCTGCTTAAATATACACTACCTATTTTTTATGCACGATGCTTTCATTCTCCGTTCTGGAACGGACTTGGTCAAAATGTTTACTTTATACATCTAATTTTTAAAATAATCACGTAACAGTCCTATTACAAATAGTAGAAACTCAAAATAGCTGGAGGTTCAAGTTTTCAAAACTTACAATTTTTTAGATATTTAAACTTTGAATTAAAATTATGTTTTTTATTTCACAAGATCAGCATTAATTTTTACTATGAACCACAACGGGGGCGCGGGTCCTAACAACATCATGTTTGAATTAGTTTCTTAGCTCTCCACCATTTTATTCATGTTATCATACCATCTAGCTAATTAACATCACGCTACGGGTTTATTACCAAGTTAACATACATTTTTACTATAATTCATCACAAGCTTGGCGGTTAAAGATAATATGCCTAAGTTCTCATCATTACTTAAAATACATTTGATCTCAACCAGTCTTAGACCCATATTTTATAAGCACTTGACACAAGTAACATTTTTACGAGATCTTTATCATAATTTACAGAACACCTAAACATCTCCATTTTGCTTCAAAGTGATGTTCTTTACGCATTTCTTTTATAATGTGGTACCATCTCCTTAGTATGCAAATTGTCATAGATTTTTACCTAGTTTGCACCATCATGTTTGAATTAGTTTTCTTAGCTTTCCACCATTCAGTTAATAGAGGACTATGTGATGGAAATATTTAAGTAGGATTATTCCATTCTTGTCACTGAATAGAGAGGGTCTCGATGTCTTACACTATAAGTTGAGTTGTGAATGATGGATGAACGTTCGCAATCACTCTGAAACTGCATTCTACATACAAGTGTCGTAATCTTAGTAGTCTTGCTAACATTAACCTGTTGCTCTTTACCTATGATTCAGCAAGTAATATGTGTAAGATATGATTAAAATGATCTTTTTGTTAGACATCCTGAGAGTTGATGTATAGTAAATATACAACTCCACTCCTAGAAGACCAAGACCAAGACCAAGACCAAGACCAAGACCAAGACCAAGACCAAGACCAAGACCAAGACCAAGACCAAGACCAAGACCGAGAAACAAGACCAAGACCAAGACCAAGACCAAGACCAAGACCAAGACCAAGACCAAGACCAAGACCAAGACCAAGACCAAGACCAAGACCAAGACCAAGACCAAGACCAAGACCAAGACCAAGACCAAGACCAAGACCAAGACCAAGACCAAGACCAAGACCAAGACCAAGACCAAGACCAAGACCAAGACCAAGACCAAGACCAAGACCAAGACCAAGACCAAGACCAAGACCAAGACCAAGACCAAGACCGAGAAACAAGACCAAGACCAAGACCAAGACCGAGACCAAGACCAAGACCAAGACCAAGACCAAGACCAAGACCAAGACAAAGACCAAGAAACAAGACCAAGACCAAGACCAAGACCGAGAAACAAGACCAAGACCAAGACCAAGACCAAGACCAAGACCAAGACCAAGACCGAGAAACAAGACCAAGACCAAGACCGAGACCAAGACCGAGACCGAGACCAAGACCAAGACCAAGACCAAGACCAAGACCAAGACCAAGACCAAGACCAAGACCAAGACCGAGAAACAAGACCAAGACCAAGACCAAGACCAAGACCGAGAAACAAGACCAAGACCGAGAAACAAGACCAAGAACGAGAAACAAGACCAAGACCGAGAAACAAGACCAAGACCGAGAAACAAGACCAAGACTGAGAAACAAGACCAAGACCGAGAAACAAGACCACAGCCTTCAAATTTAAGATTCCATTTCAAAAATTCATATTTCTGAACGTTTAGTCACACTATAAAACATTTTCTACATAAAGTCACTATAATTATCGAAGTTTTTACATAAACTAACTATAAATATAGAAATTCGTCGGAGTCCATCAAACTCTTACGTTTTCCCACAATCTATTCATCTTTTATATGTTTAAGTACGTGCTCTACGGTTTTACATAAATTCATTATAAGTATCAAATTTTCGACATAACTTAGTGAAAATAACGAAGTTTGCTCGTAAAATGACTATAAATATCGACTTTTATACATAGAAAGTTGAAAAATTACACAATCAAATACACACATATCACATACACTTCATTTCTAGGAGAGTAGACCTACATTTCGCACTCATAAATGATACTTCATTTTAAACTAGGAATTGATAGAAATTAAGAAAAATATGTAAGTAGGGTTATTCCATTCTTGACACTGAATAGAGAGGGTCTCGACTACAGCATCGCATTGAATGTCCTATTGTTGTATGGGTGGTATCTAGTTAGAACTAGTCTTAACTGACTTTTTTCTAGTTAGAACTAGTCTTAACTGAGTTTTTTCTAGTTAGAACTAGTCTTAACTGAATTTTTCTCGTCTCGTATCGTTTCGTCTCGGTCTATTTCTCGGTCTATTTCTCGTTCTCGGTCTACTTCTCGGTCTATTTCTCGTTCTCGGTCTACTTCTCGGTCTATTTCTCGGTCTATTTCTCGTTCTCGGTCTACTTCTCGGTCTATTTCTCGTTCTCGGCCTACTTCTCGGTCTATTTCTCGTTCTCGGTCTATTTCTCGCTCTCGTTCTACTTCTCGGTCGATTTCTCGGTTTACTTCTCGTTCTCGGTCTATTTCTCGCTCTACTTCTCGTTCTCGGTCTATTTCTCACTCTACTTCTCGTTCTTGGTTCACATCTAGGTATCGATATTAAAGAACTGGTCTTATGTAATTTACCTCAAGATCCAGAACAACATCACCATTATAGTCATGTATGCTTCAGGATTTGGGATGAAGTGAAACATTTTATAACGAGAAACTATATAAAACAAACGGCTCAGGTTTACAGACTCTAAAATTTCATAAGTCATCACTAAGAATATTCTATCTGACTAGGACATATACGTATGGAAAATGAAAAACATACACATTTCTTCGTATCTTTTCTTTTTATTGTATCCATCACCCATTATTCATAACTCATCTTATAGTGTGAGACATATTATATCATAGCTTTGGTTAGGTTAGGATAGGTTAATTATGTTAGGTTAGGTTAGGTTAGCAGGATGATATTTTAAAATTATTTCTACAGGAATGAAAATTCTAAGTTAGGTTAGGTAGGTTATGTTGGGTTAGGTTATGTTAGGTTAGGTTAGGTTATGTTATGTTAGGTTAGGTTAGCATGATATTTTAAAATTATTTCTACATTGATAGAAAGGCTAAGTTCCTTGGCACATTTTATCAATGTTTCTAGAAATAATTTTAAAATATCGTCCTGCTAACCTAACCTAACATAACATAACCTAACCTAACCTAACATAACCTAACCCAACATAACCTACCTAACCTAACTTAGAATTTTCATTCCTGTAGAAATAATTTTAAAATATCATCCTGCTAACCTAACCTAACCTAACATAATTAACCTATCCTAACCTAACCAAAGCTATGATATAATATGTCTCACACTATAAGATGAGTTATGAATAATGGGTGATGGATACAATAAAAAGAAAAGATACGAAGAAATGTGTATGTTTTTCATTTTCCATACGTATATGTCCTAGTCAGATAGAATATTCTTAGTGATGACTTATGAAATTTTAGAGTCTGTAAACCTGAGCCGTTTGTTTTATATAGTTTCTCGTTATAAAATGTTTCACTTCATCCCAAATCCTGAAGCATACATGACTATAATGGTGATGTTGTTCTGGATCTTGAGGTAAATTACATAAGACCAGTTCTTTAATATCGATACCTAGATGTGAACCAAGAACGAGAAGTAGAGTGAGAAATAGACCGAGAACGAGAAGTAGAGCGAGAAATAGACCGAGAACGAGAAGTAAACCGAGAAATCGACCGAGAAGTAGAACGAGAGCGAGAAATAGACCGAGAACGAGAAATAGACCGAGAAGTAGGCCGAGAACGAGAAATAGACCGAGAAGTAGACCGAGAACGAGAAATAGACCGAGAAATAGACCGAGAAGTAGACCGAGAACGAGAAATAGACCGAGAAGTAGACCGAGAACGAGAAATAGACCGAGAAATAGACCGAGACGAAACGATACGAGACGAGAAAAATTCAGTTAAGACTAGTTCTAACTAGAAAAAACTCAGTTAAGACTAGTTCTAACTAGAAAAAAGTCAGTTAAGACTAGTTCTAACTAGATACCACCCATACAACAATAGGACATTCAATGCGATGCTGTAGTCGAGACCCTCTCTATTCAGTGTCAAGAATGGAATAACCCTACTTACATATTTTTCTTAATTTCTATCAATTCCTAGTTTAAAATGAAGTATCATTTATGAGTGCGAAATGTAGGTCTACTCTCCTAGAAATGAAGTGTATGTGATATGTGTGTATTTGATTGTGTAATTTTTCAACTTTCTATGTATAAAAGTCGATATTTATAGTCATTTTACGAGCAAACTTCGTTATTTTCACTAAGTTATGTCGAAAATTTGATACTTATAATGAATTTATGTAAAACCGTAGAGCACGTACTTAAACATATAAAAGATGAATAGATTGTGGGAAAACGTAAGAGTTTGATGGACTCCGACGAATTTCTATATTTATAGTTAGTTTATGTAAAAACTTCGATAATTATAGTGACTTTATGTAGAAAATGTTTTATAGTGTGACTAAACGTTCAGAAATATGAATTTTTGAAATGGAATCTTAAATTTGAAGGCTGTGGTCTTGTTTCTCGGTCTTGGTCTTGTTTCTCAGTCTTGGTCTTGTTTCTCGGTCTTGGTCTTGTTTCTCGGTCTTGGTCTTGTTTCTCGTTCTTGGTCTTGTTTCTCGGTCTTGGTCTTGTTTCTCGGTCTTGGTCTTGGTCTTGGTCTTGGTCTTGTTTCTCGGTCTTGGTCTTGGTCTTGGTCTTGGTCTTGGTCTTGGTCTTGGTCTTGGTCTTGGTCTTGGTCTCGGTCTCGGTCTTGGTCTCGGTCTTGGTCTTGGTCTTGTTTCTCGGTCTTGGTCTTGGTCTTGGTCTTGGTCTTGGTCTTGGTCTTGGTCTTGGTCTTGTTTCTCGGTCTTGGTCTTGGTCTTGGTCTTGGTCTTGGTCTTTGTCTTGGTCTTGGTCTTGGTCTTGGTCTTGGTCTTGGTCTTGGTCTCGGTCTTGGTCTTGGTCTTGGTCTTGTTTCTCGGTCTTGGTCTTGGTCTTGGTCTTGGTCTTGGTCTTGGTCTTGGTCTTGGTCTTGGTCTTGGTCTTGGTCTTGGTCTTGGTCTTGGTCTTGGTCTTGGTCTTGGTCTTGGTCTCGGTCTCGGTCTTGGTCTCGGTCTTGGTCTTGGTCTTGTTTCTCGGTCTTGGTCTTGGTCTTGGTCTTGGTCTTGGTCTTGGTCTTGGTCTTGGTCTTGTTTCTCGGTCTTGGTCTTGGTCTTGGTCTTGTTTCTTGGTCTTTGTCTTGGTCTTGGTCTTGGTCTTGGTCTTGGTCTTGGTCTTGGTCTCGGTCTTGGTCTTGGTCTTGGTCTTGTTTCTCGGTCTTGGTCTTGGTCTTGGTCTTGGTCTTGGTCTTGGTCTTGGTCTTGGTCTTGGTCTTGGTCTTGGTCTTGGTCTTGGTCTTGGTCTTGGTCTTGGTCTTGGTCTTGGTCTTGGTCTTGGTCTTGGTCTTGGTCTTGGTCTTGGTCTTGGTCTTGGTCTTGGTCTTGGTCTTGGTCTTGGTCTTGGTCTTGGTCTTGGTCTTGGTCTTGGTCTTGGTCTTGGTCTTGTTTCTCGGTCTTGGTCTTGGTCTTGGTCTTGGTCTTGGTCTTGGTCTTGGTCTTGGTCTTGGTCTTGGTCTTGGTCTTGGTCTTCTAGGAGTGGAGTTGTATATTTACTATACATCAACTCTCAGGATGTCTAACAAAAAGATCATTTTAATCATATCTTACACATATTACTTGCTGAATCATAGGTAAAGAGCAACAGGTTAATGTTAGCAAGACTACTAAGATTACGACACTTGTATGTAGAATGCAGTTTCAGAGTGATTGCGAACGTTCATCCATCATTCACAACTCAACTTATAGTGTAAGACATCGAGACCCTCTCTATTCAGTGACAAGAATGGAATAATCCTACTTAAATATTTCCATCACATAGTCCTCTATTAACTGAATGGTGGAAAGCTAAGAAAACTAATTCAAACATGATGGTGCAAACTAGGTAAAAATCTATGACAATTTGCATACTAAGGAGATGGTACCACATTATAAAAGAAATGCGTAAAGAACATCACTTTGAAGCAAAATGGAGATGTTTAGGTGTTCTGTAAATTATGATAAAGATCTCGTAAAAATGTTACTTGTGTCAAGTGCTTATAAAATATGGGTCTAAGACTGGTTGAGATCAAATGTATTTTAAGTAATGATGAGAACTTAGGCATATTATCTTTAACCGCCAAGCTTGTGATGAATTATAGTAAAAATGTATGTTAACTTGGTAATAAACCCGTAGCGTGATGTTAATTAGCTAGATGGTATGATAACATGAATAAAATGGTGGAGAGCTAAGAAACTAATTCAAACATGATGTTGTTAGGACCCGCGCCCCCGTTGTGGTTCATAGTAAAAATTAATGCTGATCTTGTGAAATAAAAAACATAATTTTAATTCAAAGTTTAAATATCTAAAAAATTGTAAGTTTTGAAAACTTGAACCTCCAGCTATTTTGAGTTTCTACTATTTGTAATAGGACTGTTACGTGATTATTTTAAAAATTAGATGTATAAAGTAAACATTTTGACCAAGTCCGTTCCAGAACGGAGAATGAAAGCATCGTGCATAAAAAATAGGTAGTGTATATTTAAGCAGCTAAACTCCAAAACTCTGTGGCGCTACATCTCTGAAGGGATTTGACCTACCACTCGACCGTTGCATCATCAACCATAGACAGATGGTAGATTGTGTGGTGGGCATGTGGTCAGCATAATATTATACATAAAGATTAATAAATCATACACAAAAAGCATATGAATAAAGAAATTTTAAAATTAACCTTTTGATTGAGGATACGTCTGATTACACAATTGAAAAAAACGCATAACTTGTAGTTTAGAGAGCTGACCTGCTAGGTAGACGAATGATTGCGCATGCGCTCTTGGTATTGAGAAATGTAAATGTAGACTACCTTCCACTTACTCTCCCCTCAGCGATGAGAATTCATAGTACATAATTATGAATGAAATAGATGTCAGCGTATCAGGTTATTCAAAGCGGAAAATGAAACAATAAATCAATAAAAGCATTAGGTAATACAGAAAGATTAAGACATAATGACTGAAAAGAAGATTTAAAGGGGGAGATGAGGTAACATAACGAATGAAGATTTAAAGAGACTGAATGCATAAGTATCTCCTATGCAATCGATTAAAATACATGCTATCGTAATCTTACATCAGCAAAAATGCTATCTGTTAAGGTTAGCTTATTCGGTAAACTCTCTCTGCAATGACACAAGGCTAGCAGAAATCTTCGCTGTTTATAACGTATGAGTATAAAACTTAATACAAGTTTTTAATATATTTTACAAAACGTCTATGAATGAAGATGCATTTATTACGATGTTTTGCGTATACAGTCCAAGGGTTTGAGACAGTAGTGCAAGGAGATTAACATTTTGTACAACGACTGAGGCCGAGTCCATCTCAGAAAAAAGATGATATAGGGAAATAGATATCTTATGTGTTGGCTTATGTCAGCAGATAAAAATCGACCGCTGTCATAATTATAAAAATGTTTAATGGCTATTGCTACATCTTTTAGAATTCGATGTGTGAACAAAGAAGAAATATGGTGATGATAATAATAATAATAATAATAATAATAAGGTATGATAAGGTTACCAGCCTTACGCAATGGCTGCCTTTACCCTAGGACCAAAGTGAAAATTATTGTTTCAAATTATACGCTAGCCAGCAAACTGAGGCTAAGTCGTCCCCCAGGGCTAGGTTTTAGAGAAATAGACATCTTATGGATAAAATTGTATGTGGAATATAATTATAAAAAATTAAAAAATAAAAATAAAAATAAAATAAAAAGAAAGTGAGATCGAACGGAGATGAAACAATGTTTTATTACATTATACATAGAAATCATAGGTATTCATAGAAAATAGGTAAAATCATAGGTAATCATAGAAATAGGAAGAAATCGCTTCAAGAATAATTTAAAATATATCGGTATGTAACAAATTGAAAAGCAAAATAATGTAATATTATTATACACAAAAATAGGATCAATTCGTAAATACATCGCTTCAGATTAGCAGGTAAAGCATAACATTGTATTAAAAGTTAAATCACTGATCTAAATAATACCACCCGTCCTGTATGTGAAGGTCAGCAAACTTCCCGTTTATGACGGCAAAATCTCCATACGTTGCGATACGGTTCTGCGTTGAGAAAAAACTGACTTTACAAAACGCCTATGAATAATGACGTATTTATTAAGTTGTATAACATGTAACGTGATATCGTTCAGAGATGAAACATAGGTTTATTATATAAAAATCGTTATAGGTAATACGCATCGAATAAAAATTACACATATGACTAGGTTTTAATAATAATTAAAGCAAAAGGAATGAGATCACTGATATAACACATATAAGGCGTAACGAATGGAAAATTAAACAAAATGCCTAATGAATAATGTATTACAGGGAAAGGAGTGTTTTGACATAATGAGTGAACATTCAAAGAGACTGAATGAAGTTGTATCACTTGAGCGTAGCATCGCTACATAGTATTACTGCATCAGCAAAAATGCTAGCCTAATCAGCAAAACTCTCTCTGCTTTGAGACAGCGCTAAGCACAGTTCTGCGATGATATAACACTTGAATATAAAACTCGATACTGGCTTGCCATATATTACTGTATCGGCATTAAAAAAACCTGTAATTATTAACATAATATATTCCCTCTAAAGACTTCAGCATGAGTTTTACGCACTGGTCGATAACTACCATAATTATACAAAAAAAAAAAAAAAAAAAAATACAAAATAAATAAATAAATAAAGTTTTGAAATATGTGCTAACGTAATATCTTTTAGAATTCGATATGTAAACAAAGAAGTAATATAATAATGATAATAATAATATGTACGTTAAGATTAACAGCCTTACATACCGACCGCATTTACTCCAGGTTGAGTTGATCCCAGGGTCATAGTAAAAAATTAATGTAATAGAGAAATATACATCTTACGGATAAAATTGTATGGTTAAATATAATTATAAAAAAACATAAAGGATTAAATATATGCTATCTTAATATCTTTTAGACTTGAATGTGTAAAAAATGAAAAAGAAAAGAAAGAAAGAAAGAAAAAAAAAAGTAATATAATAATGATGATGATAATAGTAATAATAATAATAATAATAATAATAATAATAATAATAATAATATGTACGTTAAGGTTGTTAGCCCTACGCACCGGCCGCCTTTACTCCAGGATTCTGTTAGAGGCTGAGTCGACCCCAGGGCTATTTTTTAGATAAATAGACATCTTACGGAAAAAATGTACAGTGAAATATAATTATAAAAAAATACTTGAAGAAATGAAATATGTTCTATCTTAGCATCTTTTAGACTTCGATGTGTAAAAAAAGAAAAAGAAAAGAAAGAAAAAAAAAAGTAATATAATAATGATAATAATAATAATAAATAAGGAGGTTCAGATTGTCGACACGGTTGTTGACTTTGGTAATATGATACCTATTGTGAAATGAACTCTCTCGTAAAAGTATATTACAAATCTACCACAATGTCATTTGTTCATAATTTTAAATTACGCGCTAGAAGCCATTTTCTAAAGAATTACGTATTAGAATTTCAAATCTCTCGCTAAAACCTTGCATTGAAAACCATTTTTCTATTTTCACCAGGAGCAACCGTGAGGACTATTATAGTACAAGTCCGCTTCAAAGCAATAAATTAATAAAAGCACTAGGTAGATTAATAAACTAGGATTTAAAGATTAAATGGATAAATGAAATATCACTGTTATGAATGGAGAATTAAAGAGATGAAATGTAGGTGACACGAGTGCGAGATAAGACATACTAGAACGCTTGCGTCTGCATATGACCACTGCAAGGTGAGTAGAAATCTTGCGAGATGAGACTTCCGATTACCTTAGCAATTCTCTGTACTCCACATGTATAAATCACGCCGAATTTTATAATGCCGTAATTATCAACATAATATTATTCCCTCATTATACCGAGGGTTTGAAGCTAATTCATCACTCGTCGGTAAGCTAGAGGCTGAGTTAACCCCAGGGCTAAAATTATCATCTTATGACGAAATATAGTTTTAAAACGATAGCTACCATAATTATAAAAAATAAATAAATAAATAAATAAAGGTTTGAAATATGTGCTAACATAATATCTTTTAGACTTCGATATGTAATCAAAGAAGTAATATAATAATAATAATAATAATAATAAGGTTAACAGCCTTAGGTATCCAGGTTGAGTCGATCCCAGGACCATAGTGAAAAAATGAATGTATTAGAGAAATAAACATCTTACGGCAAAATTGTATGATAAAATATAGTTAAAAAAAAAAAAATACTTGAAGGTTTAAAATATCGCTTCTCTACACTCCCGATCGCGTCTGATAATAATAATAATAAATAATAATAATAATAATAATAATAATAATAATAAAGTTAACAGCCTTACGCACTGGCCGCCTTTAGCCTTGGACCAAAGTGAAAATTATATTATACGCTAACCAGCAAACCCGAGTCGATCCCAGGACCATAGTGAAATAAACATCTTACGGAAAACTGATGACGTTGCATTTCCGCTTCGTGCTGTAATATGAAACCTACTTCCGGTCACGTGGTCTAGCGCGCCGCCATTTTGGATGACGTCATTTGTGGACTTTGGTCGATGCGGACTTTGCCCCTGCAACACGCTGCGAGATGGACTTTGACCTGCCCCACCCAATGTTGCGGGACAGTATCGGGCCCCACCCTAGGGGTAACCGGCAAAACCATACTACTGAAACCGGTGAGCTGAGCTGTTCCATGTTCCATAAACAGATTAAGCATTAGGGATCCCTGTAAAAATAGGAATTTCCCCCCTGCACCTCATTCCCCAGAGATTTTCTTTGCTGTGGGGGACGGTAACCACAATGTAACTATATACACATATAAAACTATTGACAACAATGTATAAGTCTGTGCGGGAAGAACAAATGAAGATTTATTTTATTTATTTAATATTAATTTAATACTTTAATACTTATTGGCCACTGTCCTGGATTCCTATCAGAGGTCTCTGTATGCACTATACAATTTGCAAATTACTAATTTATAATTACATCTGTATCTGTATCTGGTTCCCTACATCCCCTATGTTGGGGCGAAGGGCCTCCAAGCAGAGGTTTCTGTTACCTATGTGCATCTTCATACGCTTATTTTCCGAGAGAGGGCAGAGGGACAGGTGGTAAGCCCATCGCCTCTCAACACCCTCCGGAAACTAAGGTATTACACGGACGTGAAAGGCTTGGATTATAATTACATAGGTTATTTAAATGATTTATAACTTAATCTTAAGAATATAGAGAGAAAAAAGTTTAACAATCTATATTAATAAAAGGAAGTGTCTGTCTTTCCTCCTGTCTGTCTGTCTGTCCGCGATGCCCAGCGAAATCTACTCAACGCAGAGATCTGAATTTTTAAACATAAGTGGACTGAAGGGTCGGAAAATGCACCTCGAAGCCGGAATTTTAATTTTCGCTTTCGTTTGTGAGTTATGAGTGAAAAACGGGCAGAAAACGTGTATTTTAAGCATGTTAAATCATGGAAAATCCATGCTTCTCTACTTTTATTATTGACCGCTAATGACATCTGTTTCGGTTCATTAGAAGAACATCTCCAACAATAGACATCATAAAGTTCAACGCAACATAATCGCATCTAAAATGTGGACTCAACGTAATTTGTACCAAACCAACTTCTAGACTGATCGCGTTTTGCATCGAACCCTATACTTCAGGCTCAATTTTAATGGGGAAAGGTTGCGATTTGAAACAAAAACGTTATGTAACATCATGCAGAACACCTCAGAGAATGCGAATCTGCAAAAAACTACACTACGGTTGGAGGTGGACTTAATGTGTTTTGAATCGACACTCCTCATTTGTCTTTCATTGTCATCATCTTCCGTCAAAGTCCTTAAGTCTCAGATTAATATAGTCTAATACTCTGAGGAATGGTTTAATCTGATTGGTGACGTCAATGTGATCAGCTCGAGACTTAACCATTTCCACTATGCTGTTTTTTTGTCATTGTTTCAGGTCCGTCTTTATAGACTTCAGTTATTTTTGTCTCTGTCATTTGGACGAGTTTAACTGGTGTCTTCATTCTGGATCCTATGTAAGCCTCAGTTCTCAATCGATTTCTTCTTTTCTTGAAGGTGAAGATATTTTCTGTCTTTCTCGATATCCTGCAGAATGTCGTACATTACATCCAGAATGTTCCATTCCATTTCTTCCACATGATGTGTCATATTTTGAATTATCCATAGTAGGCCTATGTCCTCTGAATATGTTGGTTGAGCAGTATTCAAATTTAGTTGGTTACAGCATTTTCCTCATAGCGTCCACAGTATGCATACAGTGGAATGGTTTATTTAAGCAAAGTTTTCTTTCATATACAGTGATACCTCGAGATACGAGTTTAATTCGTTCCGTAACCTTGCTCGTATGTCAATTTGCTCGTATCTCAAAGCAATTTTCCCCATTGAAATTAATTGAAATGCCATTAATCCATTCCAGCCCCAAAAATGCTGCCCCCAATTGTTTTTGTTACGTGTTTTTGAATAAGAAAAATGTATTTATAAATGACAAATATTGTATAAAAACATAATAAAAGAGAGGTGTTTCTTTTCCACGAACTGTGAAACTCTCTCCCACATTCCCAAGATCTCTTTTATCTCACTTGTAGAGGTAACCTCCTGCATGTAAATGCACGAAAAGCGCAAAGCCCTAGAAAAACTTAGCAAAGATGCTTCGACAACGAGGTAAACAAGCACACTGGGGGAATACGTGGGATAATGCGCGAGACGCACGAGGCGCAGGCGCAGTAAACTGGTGGGCCGTGTGCAGCGTCGCAGCTGGCCGTTCCTCGTATCTCAAATGTCGCTCGTATTTCAAAACAAAACTTCGCTCGCTCGACAGCTCGTATCTCAAATAACTCGTATGTTAGGGCACTCGTATCTCGAGGTACCACTGTAGTCTTTTTCTCCACAGTATCTACTTAACCGACACTTTCATAAAAAAGTGTAACTAGCATAAATAAACTCCATGGCGCTAAACCCTGAAGGGACTAGGCCTACCGCTGCATCATCTTCCATAGGCAGATAACAGGATTGGGGGCATGTGGTCAGCATGCCGACATCCATGGCTGTTAATAGTGTTTTCCATATCCGGACCTGCTACTTCTCTATCAAGTAGCTCCTCAATTTCAATGATGAGGCTGAGTGCACCTCGTTCCAAGACCTCCCTACCTCACAAAAATCCAAAGATGTTCAAGGGATCGACCCCTACTCGATGGATCTGTAGTCAGTGACACCAACCACAAGACCACGCTGGCAGTCAACTAGCATCACAATGCCAAAAAATTAATATTAATGTCAATGTTGCCAACATATAATCAAAAATAGGTTTTGTTCATTATCCTGAAAATGTAAACACTCTATAACGAATAACAGGAAAATAAACATTATGGTTCTCCTGTAAAATATGTCTTTTGTTAGTTATGCTGTAATGGTTCTTAAGCGAAGGTATACAGTTGTAAGCCTAATATATCAATGTCGTGGCAATGAAACATTTGCAATATTTCTGAACATATGAAAGTTAGTCCCATAAGCAATGAAATCTGTTGTGTTCAGACTTCAATACTTTGTTACGTAGTATGAAAGTCCTGTCAATCATTTTCAATAAACATCTTCATATACTGAAATCGCAGTTTCTTTATTAGACCCAAACAACTTACACAGTATTAAAAATATTTATTTTTTACCTTCATGTGAGAAATACAATTGAAACTCAAAGTATAAAACAGTCTTCTTCTTTATAGCATATTGAATTAAAATCCAAAAGCATCAAGTAACAACAGAAGAAGAATTATGGCCTATGAATAATAGTTACCTCACAGAGAAACACTTAAAAGTATTCGTGAAATTCATTAAAAATATAGAATTCAACAAACCTCAGTAGATATCATGGTTGGAGACCTATGTCCTCGACATTACAGTTTTAATTTTTACGAAGCGAAACAACGTTCAAAATGTGTCCCTGGGTGCAAGGATTATAATTAGGTCAAGAATTTTTTAATATATAAGAATTATCTTGTAAAACACATACCTCAAAGTACGTAATTCATGATAGAAAAGTATAACTGACGGTCATATTATCGACTTGACTTAGAATTCTGGGAACACGCTTACCAACACTCCAACTGTGGCTCCACTGTATGCTACTCGTTGCCATGGTAACTGCACACTTATCATACCTTCCCCTATCTCCTCGCGAAACTAGGGCGGCTGCATCAAAGCAAACGTAGCTGTTACGTCAAAATACGTACACAAAATAAATTAGAAACCCCCCTAAATAAGTGCCTATTTTACTGCTACAGACAAATTACTTGATTTTAGCAATACTCAGTATATTATGAAACTTTCATTTTAGAAAACAGTTGAAAAATTACATTTACAATAAAACTGTCTTTACAGAAACTTTCACAAAATATACTCATATTTACAAAGTGACTATTTTTACTACAGTGCCTTTTTTTTGCTCGTGGCCGGGCGGTCGGCTGGAAGTAGCTGCGAGCGCACAGTACTTCTCACCGTTCCTGGCTCCCGCCTTTCTCCCCGTCAGTGCACACACACAGCACACCAAACACCAATTTTCTGGTCATGCAATGGCATTTCGTGTACAATAACGGGTTTTTCTGCACTCCAGTATCTGTGTCGATGCATGACCATCTAGATGAATCCATGCTTCGTCTGTGAAAAAAATTAACTTTGGGTCCATAGAGCCATCATTAACTTCACCCAACACCCAATTGCAGAAATTTACTCTACTCACAGTATCACGTGGTTGCAGTTCCTGAACTATGGTTATCTTATATGGTTTTAATTTCATAAGTTTAGTGGCTTTCCAAGCCGAGAATTGTGAAAACCCCGTTTCCTGTGATAACCTACTCAGAGATTTTCTTGGGCTACGTTCTAACTTCTGTCCTATCTCATCGAGTTTTCTCTCTGTAAGCACACGGCGAATTTTTATTATTTTTATTTCTTATCAAGAACAGAACCCGTTTCTCTGAATCTGTCTACAAGTTTACGAACTGTCTCTCTGTGAGGCACAGGAATACCAGGGAATCTGTCTACAAATAGCCGTGTCACTTCTCTACAGAACTCTGTTTGCACATAGGAATCATACATGAATATGCGGTGTGCTAAAGTATACACACTTCTTGGCATTATAACAGAACTATCACAATTTAACCACAAAGAAGAAAAAAGAACCTCCGCTAGCAACAACCGCACATGCACTGACGGGGAGAAAGGCGGGAGACAGGAACGGTGAGAAGCACTGTGCGCTCGCAGCTACTTCCAGCCGACCGCCCGGCCACGAGTAAAAAAAAAGGCACTGTACAACAAACAAATTACTTAATTTTACCAATATTTAACATATTATAAAGTTTAATTTTTGAAAACAATTGAAAAATTGCATTTACAATAAAACTGTCATTACAGAAACTTACACAAAATATACTCATATTTAAAAAGTGACTATTTTTACTACAACAAACAAATTACCTAATTCTACCAATATTCATTATATTATAAAACTTTACTTTAATATTTACAAAGTGCACAAGAAATCTTCAATCAATAAACAATAAATCTTGAAACAATTTCTTACAACGCCTGGAGAGAACAGCATCAGTAAACTGTAAGAAGAAGAAAAAAATTCAGATTGACCTATTAAAGTAATATCTCTCTTCACAACCACACCCAACCTGACCTACTAAACTAATATCACTGTTCATAACCTAATCTAACCCATTGAGCTCTATTACATACTGGAGGTAGCACTGCATGATGAAAAATCGTGACGGCAGGGTTCGCGGTCCGCCATGAAAGTGAACGTATAATTTAGCTCCTATCCCGTATCTCCTTCTAACAAACTCATGTGTATTAATGGAATTATGAAGATGTATTGGCGTTTTTAAAACATTTTTATGAATGAAACGTTTCAATATAAACTACTTGATGCTTTTTAAGTACATAACAAAACTAATTTCATATCGTAATGGTTTGGTAAAAATATTTCTTTAATCTGAATCAGGCGTGAATGTACATTGGTAAACAGTTGTAAACACTCGCATTTTAAATATTAAAACAACTTCACAATAGACCTTCATTTTGCGATATTATGCTTGATTTCGATATATAAAGAGAATAGACAGAATCTGTTCTAAGTGCTTTGGAAATGTATAAACCGTGACCTTCAACTTTACCGTTACTGTACTGGATACAAATCACAATATTTTTTTAAATAATTCCTGTAGACTAGCGCAAAGGGAAGCCACTGAAATAAAATTTCAAAATACTTTAAGTCAGTAGGCCTACTTAGAAGTTCCTTTTCTTCAAATATGAAAATTAATTAGCCATGCTATTTATCTTCTTGTTCTTGCGACAGACAGTCGTCTGGGGGAGGTAACCCCCCAGATGTTGTAACCTCCCCCCCCCTATATGGTCGGCCTGGTTACGCCTATGTTACGAACCAGTTGTCTTTTTGGAACAATAATTTTTTGAAGATGTCCTGGAAAATTGAAGATTGATGGTACAGCATCTTTTAGTAATTTTACAAGTGCACCAGTCCTTATGACTGATAGCAATAGGTGTAAAGTGTCTGCTGCTTAATGTACTGTACGCTGTGGGTGACCAATATTCTCTGCACATTGCTTGAACCCACTTCTTCGGAATATCAGGCCAAGAAAATGGAAACCTGTACAAACAGGCAAGAAAAAGACAAGCGTTCGTGGCTATGCTACGCTTGAGGCTAAGTCAGATTTGGCCAGTATCCTCAAATGTTCCAAACAAAAATAACCTACTTGTGAAACTTAAGTCCACTTCCATTTCTCTGGAGCTCTGTGCAGCCATATACCACGCAATATTTGACCATTTTGTCATGAAAAATAATAAAAACACATTCATAAATATATGTTTAACATAGGAAGCACACTTCACCAATACGTACGGTGTAGCCAACTTAACAACAAGTGAACGTCACGATTTATGCAATTCCAAAGCACAGCTGTTGTGTATCCTGTTTATATATTGATATCACTGATCTAACCACACCCAACCCAACCTAACCTAACTATACCACACCCAACCTAACCACACCCAACCTAACCTAACCACACCCAACCTAACCTAACCTAACCTAACCACACCCAACCCAACCTAACCTAACCTAACCTAACCACACCCAACCTAACCTAACCACACCCAACCTAACCTAACCACACCCAACCTAACCTAACCACACCCAACCTAACCTAACCTAACCACACCCAACCTAACCTAACCACACCCAACCTAACCTAACCACACCCAACCTAACCTAACCACACCCAACCTAACCTAACCACACCCAACCTAACCTAACCACACCCAACCTAACCTAACCACACCCAACCTAACCTAACCACACCCAACCTAACCTAACCACACCCAACCTAACCTAACCACACCCAACTTAACCTAACCACACCCAACCTAACCTAACCACACCCAACCCAACCTAACCACACCCAACCCAACCTAACCACACCCAACCTAACCTAACCACACCCAACCTAACCTAACCACACCCAACCTAACCTAACCACACCACACCCAACCTGACTTACTAACCTAACCTCACCAAACCTGACCTGACCTATTAAACTATTATCACTGTTCATAACATAACATAACATAACATAACCTAACCACACTCAACCTAACCTAACCACACTCAACCTAACCTAACCACACTCAACCTAACCTAACCACACTCAACCTAACCTAACCACACTCAACCTAACCTAACCTAACCTAACCTAACCACACTCAACCTAACCTAACCACACTCAACCTAACCTAACCACACTCAACCTAACCTAACCACACCCAACTTAACCCAACCTGACTTACTAACCTCACCAAACCTGACCTATTAAACTATTATCACTGTTCATAACCCAACCCAACCCAACCCAACCCAACCTAACCCAACCTATCCTAACCTAACCTAACCTATTAGCCGCATGGAGCAGCTTTCGTACAAACCCAGGGAAGTGCTATAGTAAACCCCGCAATTGATTAGTTGAATAAGTAGGCCTACTGAAGATAAACAAGCTACCAGTACTTACTTTATACAGGGTACCTCTCACGAATATGTTGGAGAAGGATTTGGAACGGAGCATCATTGCGGCAATATGTTTCCCTCCACATGAATTCATCAATATGTTCTGCTAGCAGTTTGCTGTTCAGAACATCAGTTCTTCTACAGAATTTCTTCAGTCGTGACCAGTAGCTTTCAACGGCATTCGTGCATACATTCGTCACTGGATCAACGAAGAAACGTGAATGATTTACTGTCATATGGTTATAACCATTTACTTGCCCGAGTCCAAGGTAACCTCTCCATTCATCAGTGTAAATAGTGCTTCCAGCACGCACATACTGTTGGATAATAGGGATTAATGTACGGCGGTTCCTCCTGACCACATACACAATTACACCTCTGCGTAGAAAAGTGTCATATATTCCAAGAACCCATCGTTCTTCTACATTCCTTCCCCTGCCGTATTTTCTTCTACATACCAATGACTCGTCTACTTGGACGACTTGACCTGGCCCACCAAATACAAAATTATTTACATCATTTATTAATTTCCAAGAAACGATACCCCGAAAAAATTTATAGTACTGTATGACAGTGTTCTTATTAATACCAGTCACTGCAGAGGTCTGGATTGGTGCCAAGTGTGCAGACCAATAAAACGCTAAAGTTAGAATATTTAAAAAAGATATTGCTGTGTTCTCAAAAAGAGTGTTTTTTGTAAGGCACTTAAACCTTTTACCCGAGGGCACCTTGCCCCATAATTCCCTTTCAAAGCAGAATTTCTTTGCAGGGTCTGCTGTCTTCTACATCGCCCACATCATCCACAAGCATTCAATAATCCATCATTCTGGAGATTTAATATGATATCTCTATCATTTTGTGAGAAATAAGTGTACAGATCATAAATCGTCTTCACCCCGTCCACTTTAACTAATTTCAATCACCGCCATACACACTTATACCAACATGACAAACCTTGCACGCGGGAAAACAACAGGCGGAATTCTGGGTACACAACCACTGCCTTCGTGATCTACGAAGGCAGTGACACTACTTGCAAAAACAACAGTTGGTCATCCTTCATCGCTCAATGAAAAGGAAATATGGCTGTCGTGTTTTATGGTCAATGGAAATTAGTTGATTGAAAATCGGTAAAAATACATAATAAAGTTCAAAATGTGACTAGTTTCGAGTAATATTCAATTGTTTTAACAAAAGTAAGTACATTCCATAATGTGTTGATTTCCAAAAAAGGGAAATAATAATGTCGAGGAGATAGGTGTCTCGCCAATATCATATGAGATTACTTATATATCAATATTAATTTGGCACTGTAACAAATTATTACCTAAATTCACTAAATTGTGAATAAATTATTGTTGTAAAAGAAAATATCACATCATATCATGTAGTATTACTTCATAATGGAGCACGAGATTTCTTCTTCTTCTTCTTCTTCTTCTTCTTCTTTTCTGGCGCTACAGTCCAAGATGAACCTTGGCCTTTTCAACGAGCTTCCGCCATCCATCATGGTTGCATGCTTCCTTCTTCCAGTTTCTACATCCCAGCTCCCGTAGATCATCTTCCATTCCATCCAACCATCTTGTTCGAGGTCTACCTCGTCCTCTCTGTCCTCCTGGATTCCCAAGAAGGATCTTTCTTGTGACCTCAGACTCCTCCATTCTTACCACATGGCCTGCCCACTTTATCCTTCCTGATCGTATGATTCTGGTCACTGGAGCATCAGAATATATAGTGTACAATTCTGCATTATATCTTTTCCTCCATCGTTCTTTATCATACACGGGGCCAATTATTCTCCTCAGAACTTTCCTCTCAAATCCATCAAGGAGTCTTGCATCGATTTCCGTTAAGGGCCACGTTTCTGAGGCGTAAGTAAGAACTGGTTTAACAAGGGTTTTATAGACAGTGAGTTTTGTTGGGCGGCTGAGAAGTCTTGACCATAATAAGTTGCTTAAGGCAAAGTATGCCTTATTTGCTGACACCAACCTGATCTTGATTTCAGTTGAGACATCATTAGAGCAAGTTACTGTGGAGCCAAGATACTTAAAACTATCGACTCTTTCAAATGTGTATCCATCCATGCTGAGAGTCATCGGCATATTGGGCTGATATGCTCTCCCACAGGCCATATATTTTGTTTTGTCTTCGTTTATCATTAGGCCCATCTTCCTGCTTGCTTGACTTAAGGCTGTGAAGGCTTCTCTCAGTGCTGGTATTGTTCGTGCTATAATGTCTAAGTCATCTGCATATGCCAGGATCTGTACTGACTTGTAGAAGATGGTACCTCTGGTCTGTAAGCCTGCATCCCTGATCACCTTCTCTAGTGCTACATTAAATAATAGACATGCCAATGCATCTCCTTGACGTAGCCCATTATTTACTTCCAGAGGGTCCGAGTAGTTTCCCCCAACTCGAATGCAGCTTCTTACATTAGACATCATCATTCTTACCATTCTTATCAGCTTTCCATCTATTCCCATCTCTTGTAATGCATGATACAGCTGGTCCCTATTAATGCTGTCGTAGGCAGCTCTGAAGTCAATAAAGAGGTGATGGGTTCCAACTCTATATTCAACCGTCTTCTCCAAGATTTGGCGTAAGTTAAATATCTGGTCTATTGTAGACTTTCCTCGTCGGAATCCACTTTGATACATGCCAATCTGTCTGTCCACCTGTGGGAGTAACCGTTCAAAAATAATGTTAGATAGCACCTTATACCCCAGATTCAAGAGGGTGATTCCACGGTAGTTTCTGCACTCCATTCGGTCGCCTTTTTTATGTATAGGACACATTATTCCTTCATTCCACTCATCTGGTATCCTCTCCTGTTCCCATATAAGAGTAATAAGGTCAAACAGGGACTGCTCTAATTTGGTTCCTCCACATTTTAACAATTCTGCTGGGATATTATCAGTACCGGGTGCCTTATTATTCTTCAGGTTCCTTATAGCTTCTCTAACATCCTCTATCACTGGGCCATCCAGTGACTTTTCACGATCCAACCCTTCTTCACATTCATGCAAGTCATTATCTACCTGTTCTAACTCCTGGTTTAGTAGACCATTAAAATACCTTCGCCATCTTTCCAGTATCTGTTTGCTCTCACTTATTATATTTCCTTCTTCATCTCTGATCAGGCTAGTTATCGGGACAAATTGTCTTCGAGCATTGTTCACTCTTGTGAAAAACTTTCTAGATTCATTCTGCTTCTTGTTCCATACATTCTAAATCAGCCTTAATCCACTCTCTTTTCTTTCTACGATGCGTCGTCTTTTCAATCGGTAATCCTCCAGCAGACTTCTTGTGCAGTTCGCTTGTAGTGTCTTTTGGTATGCAATGTTCTTCTCCTCTGTCACCCTCTTACATTCCTCATCAAACCATGCAGGTCTGTTAGCTTGTCTTTCCATCCCTAGTATATCCTTTGCTGAGTTGTCTATGGCTGTTTTAATAGTTAACCATTTTTGTTCTATAATATTATTCTCTTGCATCGTTCCCTGTTCTTTTTCTAGGGCCTGTGAGACTTTCTGGCGATACAACTCACAAGTTTCTGTAGTTTTCAAGCCTGCAGTATTGTATCTTTTCCTCCTCGTTTGTCTTTCTTTTTGGGCATTTGATATCCTTGCTCTTACCTTGGCCATCACTAGTAAATGGTCTGAATCCATATTAGGACCGTGAAGAGTTCGTACATCCAGCAAGTTGGATTTATGTCTCTGATCTATCAATACATGATCAATTTGATTGATAGTTTCTCCATTAGGTGACTTCCATGTGCCCTTATGTATCTCCTTATGGGGAAACCTGGTAGACCCCACCACCATATTCCGAGAGGCTGCGAAAAATATCAATCTCATTCCATTTTCATTAGTAAATTCATGCTTACTGTGGGCTCCAATTACTGGCTGGAACATAGCTTCTCTTCCAATTTGTGCATTAAAATCACCCAATACGATCTTGATGTCATTCTTTGGGCATTTATCATAGCATTTTTCAAGGGCATCATAGAAATCATCTTTTAGGTCTTCACTAGATTCTTCTGTTGGTGCGTGTCCATTTATCATACTATAATTAAAGAATCTTCCTTTAATTCTAATTACTGACAGCCTTGGGTTAATAGGTGTGAAATTAATCACCAAGTATATATATGATATTTTCCCGGGCTACTAACCAGGTGGTGAATTGGATTAATTCCGACGTTTCACCACCTGGTTAGTAGCCCGGGAAAATATCATATATTACCAGCACCAGGAAAATTTCAAAGCACATTTCATAATCACCAAGTGTTTCAAACCTTTATGGACGAGAAAACCTGTGCCAAACTCATGTTTATTGTCATCACAACTATAGAACATAGTGCCCTCTTTTTTTTCCAATACACCACTCCCAGTCCATCGAATTTCTTGGAAGGCAATGATACTCTCATTGAGCTTCTCCTGCTGTTCTAGTAACTTCTTGAAGGAGCCTGGGCTATACAGAGATCGAACATTCCAAGTGCCAACTCGAAGGTCCGATTTCAGTTTTCCATTCATCATTCGTTGTCCAAAATACATGCCATGTCGTCGTCTATTGATCCATCCGGCTTCTACTCTTTGGATTTTCGGAACAGGTTGTTTTTTACGGGGAGAGGGTGTTAACCTCAAGCCCAACCCCCAACCTGGAGGGCCAGGTTATTTGATTTTGGGGTTTTCTTCCCCTAGATCAGTTGCTTTCTCCACAGCTACAGAGCCTGATCTGCCCCTCCCTAACTTGAGGTGTCTCTTCCGCTGCCTCTGCCATTGGGACTCTCACTCCTCCTCTGCCTTCAGCACCGTTGGACCTCCTCTTCTGAGTTGCTTCTTAGTCTGGATCCTCCCCATACGGCCTGTCCAGCATGGGAGGCCCTGCCGGTAGCTATGCTACCGCCGGCATAGCCCGTAGGATCGTCAGACCACGCAAGCTCTCCCACCAACTTCAAGGTCTTGCAACTCCAAGGGAGAGAGCACGAGATTTACGAAGGATAAATAAAAATACAAAAAAAGCATACTGAATTATAAAAATATATTATACCAGATGTTTTTCATGCTATGTGAACTATGTGAACCCCATTAAAATTTGATTAATCGATTAAAGGAATTTGGTTAACTGATCAACATTTTTAATCGGATTAGAAGGCCATGGTAATGATTGGTTGGAAGCGATTTCAAATAGTATATTTATTGCGATAATTTTAATAACACGAACATTAAATTAAACTTTCAGTGGTAATAAGGTGTTATATTACTTTAAGGCGTTTGTGTGTAAATTATAAACACTAGTAGCAGTGTTATAATTAATACTTTTACTGATTTGTGTCAGTTCAACACTAGTTCCATAGCCACCGGCATGGATGTCAACTCATATAGAGATTCCTCTGGAAATATACACGTGAGTTTAAACATGACTGATCAGTGCTTATCAATACAAGAAGACAGTTCTCAAATGGAAACTACAAATAATGATTATGAATTAAATAAGGCGAGTGAGACAACTCCTACTCAACATAACCTTCATGAGTTTCCCAACAATCAGCATATTCATATAAAACAAATGACAGTTCAGTAATCGACGAAAATGGCAAGAATTAATCCTGTCAAACATTCTAAGTTGTTACTATCACAGAGTAGTAATGCAACCAAAACTGGTTTTAACACAAATGACATGCTTAATGTTGCTTCTACTTCACAAAGTAACAAGCGTCCCTGTTTTGACTCATCAGTGCAAAGTTCATTTGTACCTACTGTTCCTGTTCATAATAGATTTCAAGCATTAGCGAAACATGATGATATAAGGGAAGTAGATAATGTCCCTAAGGATAGTAAAGTAAAAATACCTCCCATTTGTTTGCATAATATTGCAAATTATCAACTCCTTATACAACACATCCACAATCATGTTAAATCTGAGTTTCACACTGAATTGAAAGGATTGACAATAAAAGTTTACTCATCTACAACGGGTATTTTGATTCCATCAAACAACAATATTTTACATGCAAAAACCCTGCTGATAAGAAGTTTGGAGTGATTATAAAGAATTTGCCTTACTCATTAGATGAGCCAGAGATTAAAGATGCACTACAAGAACTGAATTACCCAGAACATAAAGTAACACGTCTCCTAGGGAGAAACAAGCAACCAACACCACTTTGCGCAGTAGAACTAGATGAAAATGATAAAGGTAAATCTATTTTAAATTTAACACGACTCCTCTATAGTGTAATTAAAGTTGAAATCAGAAGAAAATCGAAAGAAATACCGCAGTGTAGTCGTTATCAAAACTATGGGCACACTAAACACTATTGCCAGCTTCAACCACATTGTGTGAGGTGTTTGGAAGCTCACCATTTTTCTGAATGCCCCAAACCCAAAACAAATCCTCCGAAATGTGTGAACTGCCACGAAGAACACCCTGCAAACTATAGAGGGTGTAGGCACTATTAACAACTAAAAGAAAGATTATCTCAGTTGCATAACAATTCTAGATTAGGGCAACAGCAGCCTACGGAGAGAACTTCTCGTGCTACTCCCACTTCTTCAGCCTATCTGCCTCAACAATCAACTTCTCAAGGAAATACTGAACAAAGACATCAGCAACAACCATTGTCTAGACAGTTGTCAGGTTTGTCACATCGCAGCTTTGCAGATGCGGTGAATAACTCTGTGTTTAATGAAAGTCAGCCCTCAATTCCTCCACCTTCAGATTCCACTATTTCATCTTTTCTTGGTGATCTTTTAAACAGGATGATCCCTCACATTATCAGTTTTATAAATTCGCATCTGCCAACAATCCAGCAATTCGTTATCTCTCTTTTGTCATCTACATTCCAAAATGGCAGCACGTAAATCTGTTTCCATTCGTAAATTAACAGACGAACTAAGTGAACTAGAAGAAAGTGATAATCCTGTGTAAATAAGCCTACTATCTTAACTGTTAAATATCAGAAAACAGTATGTGCACAAACGCAACTTTTGTTATCAATTTGTGTTTTAACTAGAGGAGCTGACTAAAGCGTACCTCAACAGGTTATTATTATGTGATGCTATAGAGTTTAACAATGGCCTGTATAGTGTTTACTGATCGGTCAAAATATATATTAAAAAAAAAAGTAAAAAAAAAAAATAAAAAATTTTTAATCGATCGACAAGCTTTAGTTGCAGCATAGCATTCAATGACGTCATATCGGCTGAATATCAACAACAGGTAGAAATTCTATCAATTTACGAAATCGTATCCAGTATGTGTAAACAGATGAGTTTTGAGGTAACTTTTTCGAGAAAATATTTTGTTACACACATCACACTAAAGAGCTTTCTCTCGCATGTGGATAAGCAGATGAGTTTTGAGATTATCACGTCGAGAAAATGCTTTGTTACAGACATTACATTTGAAAGCTTTCTCTCCTGTATGTGTAACCAGATGAGTTTTGAGAATCTTACATAGAGAAAATGCTTTGTTACAGACATCACATTTGAAAGATTTCTCTCCTGTATGTGTAAGCAGATGAGTTTTGAGATTCCTATGTAGAGAAAATGTTTTGTTACAGACATCACACTTAAAAGCTTTCTCCCCCGTATGGGTAGTTAGATGAGTTTTTAGATTACAATGTAGAGAAAATGTTTTGTTACAGACATCACAACTAAAAGCTTTCTCGCCTGAATGTGTAAGCAGATGACTTTTGAGAGAACTTTTTTGAAAAAATGTTTTGTTACAGACATCACACTTAAAAGCTTTCTCCCCCGTATGGGTAATTAGATGAGTTTTTAGACTATTACATTGAGAAAATGTTTTGTTGCAGACATCACACTGGAAAGCTTTTTCCCCTGTATGTGTAAGCAGATGAGTTTTGAGATGAAATCTTCGAGAAAATGTTTTGTTGCACACATCACACGAGGCGTTCTCTGCTCTACGGGTATGACGAGGACTTCTTTCGGAATTCCTCTTTGTAAGAGAATCATACGCCTGGAACTGTTCACTAAGCACATCCTGATTTTCATGTTTTATTTCAGAAGAAGTTTCGGGATTATTTTGGTCGGAAACCAGAATTTCCAAACCTTGAACTGCGTTGGATAACGGAGAATCATTGTGTTCACACTGGTTCTCACATTTATTTGGAAACTTCTTTACCAAATCAAAAGTCACAGACCTACTTTTATGATATTCATTATTTCCATCGAGAAACGTTTCTGGAATTTCGCCGCACGATGTCGATGTCTCTAACTTTGGAACTGTTTCATAATGTGGGTCTAAATCCTCACTTTTAATTTGACGTGTCTCTACTAAATTATAGGTTACGGGAATATCCTCACATTTAAAAGTATGTTCGTGTTTTACACATTGCGATTGGAAGTCTTCTTGTTTTACTTCTGTTTCATTGTATTGTAATGTTGACAGAGTCTCCATTATGTGAGGTGTTGACCTGCATACAAGATGGAACTACAACTTACTTCAAACACATATACATCACCAGTAACTCTCGATTTCTAATTGAAGCTGTATCACTACAAATTTGTAAACATTTTCCAAACAGTAGTTATGACAAGGTGTTTTAAGAATTTGGGGACGCCAGCATTTCTTCCGCCAGTTGCTTTCACACTGTCAGTCAGATTGCAACACATTGCCTTATTGTGTGTATCTCACGGGCCGTGATCAACTCTAGATCCAAAGTTGTTAGGGCGGTATTCCACTCACGGGGGTGCCACTTGGCCATGTATTCAAACTTTCTCCAACCGCGCGGTTTTGGCTTGTGACGTCATTAGGTTGACAGATCAACCCTCACCCGTAAGAGTGAATGGAAAACAGCTGATTTAAAAAAATTAATATTTAATTATAGGCAGCAAGTATCTCGTGTTGTA
This sequence comes from Ectobius pallidus, assembly GCA_964059195.1. Taxonomy (NCBI): domain Eukaryota; kingdom Metazoa; phylum Arthropoda; class Insecta; order Blattodea; family Ectobiidae; genus Ectobius; species Ectobius pallidus. The sequence goes on from CAXKWD010000006.1 coordinate 12,704,050, forward strand.
AGATGTCAACCTGAAGTATAATAACTGTTCTATTAGGCCATGTGGGAGAAATAGTAAAAGTCTTTATGGTTTGGTTTAAAAATTGTATCTTTTGAAGCTGTTTTTAGAGGTTTAGATTGAGTCTGCAGATGATGTCCAGCTAACTTAATGTATTATACTTTAAAGAGACAAGACTATTCTATCGTTGTTATTCGAAATAGGGAGGAAATGTTATTTTTTTTCTTAATCCTTCACTAACTACAGCTTTACCGTTATTAATATCATAATACTGTAAATAATTAATATCAATTGACTTTAATGTAGAGCGTGTTCATCATTTCTTAGTCATTCTATGCACGGTTTAAAAAACTGAGAGTTATAATTATTTATAAACTACTTGCAGTAAATATAAAATATGTTTTCAAACTTTCTCCAAACCCCGCGGTTTTGTCTTGTGACCTCACAAGGTTGACAGGGTCAGAGGGAGAGCCATACAGTTATTTTCTTTTGCTGAGACACGAGAATAATGTATAGCCTATAACTTTTAGTTCATATGAGGAATTATTGTAAATAAGATTGAATAGAAATAAGTTTACATTAACTCAATTAGTTGTATGTGTAAATACCTTAGTAACTTCTGTTAATTGATGTTATTGTTATTATTCATTGTTTTGTAGACTAATTCTAATAGGTCTACTGCAGAAAGTAGAAATTTATATATTCTACTGACCTCCATTCACAATTCAACAAATAATGTAGGCCTAATTAATATTGAAGGCTTCAATATAGATTCCATGATTTACAGGAAGTAATGTGTTGCTACTTAGTAATGTATTTGTTTTAGTGATTAAAAGCCTTTATTCTAGATAATGTTACAACTAATGTAATTAATAACTTACTGTATTTATTTATATAATATATTATTGGAAGTAGTGTGCATGTATCAGTAATATGTATTTAAATGTAATTAATATAATTTAATGCAAACTTTATAATGGTTGTCATGTAATATCTTGCTAAAAATTTCAGTTGTGTAGTTTGGATGGGTAAATATTTTTAGACATGACAAGTCTTAAATAGTCTATGAATAAAGTCACGTTAAATCTTGTCATACATCAACAAATGTTTTATTATAACCTATATATCAATATAAATTACTGTGATACCTAGTGATATAACAATCATAATGATTGCTACATAGTAAGCCTAGGAGGAGAATTATGTGCCCATGGTCGTGGGTTCTATCCCGTTTCAGGTCGATGGCATAAATGAAACAGACCTTTGTCTCTATAGATTTACAGGCTCCCTCTACTGAGGGAGAAAATTCCGGCTCACCGGCGAAGATTACATGGCTGTCATTAAATACCTTCAAATTAAACGAGTTGGTGTGTGGTATAAAAATACTTCCCTTGTTCAGTGAAAGAGTACATACTAGATACATTACCTTATGGCAATTTAGTAACTAATATAGGCCTAATTGTAATTAGTACTGTATAGATTTTTTTCCTGCAAGTAGTTTATAAATAGTTATAACTTATGCCTACCGTATTTTAATCCCTCCCTCCCTCTCTTCCCTCTGTCGTAGTTTTACTTCTCCCTTTTAGGATTTAAGCGACCCAAGCCGCCCGGGCCTTAGGCCTACAGGGCCGCGACCTGTCGGGAGAGGGATTATCTTTGAATCACATACATACTTTCTTGACCAGACAAGGACATGGATGGCCTCCCCCGATGAGTGATCAGCCCAACGCGGGGCCACCTCCGAGACAACACGAACACATAGGACGGTACACACCATTCACACACACACTCACGCAGAACAAGGCGAGGATGGGGATGAAGATGATAATGACGGCCAGACGATATCCGGGGACCACAAGGGCCTAAAGTTACCTGACATTTGTCTCAAAGGTGAAGGAAAACCCCGGAAAAAACCTCGCCTAGGTAACTTGTCCCGACCAGGAATCGAACCCGGGCCCGCTGCGTGAGAGGATTGAACGCATCTCCTGAGCCACAGCGGTGGACGTATTTTAATATGAAGTATTAAAATTAATTTATAAATGTGGTTCTTATTTCCTGCCTATTTCGAATAAGAACATTAGAAATAGTCCTGTGTTATAGTCTCATGAAACTCCAATACATTCATATTATCTTAACATCACATGCAGATGTGATCTTAGCCTGTAAAAACAGCTTCAATAACTACGATTTTTAAACCAAACCCGATCGATTTTTACAATTTCTACCACACAGCCTAATAGATCAGTTCTTATACTGTGGGTTGGCATGTTAGAACACTTGATAGTTGCTGCCTGTAATTAAATAATAAAGGTTAAAAACCATCTGTTCTCCATTCATTTCTTATGAGAAAGGGGCTGCCTGACATCCTAGCCACGTCACATCCCGCAGCCAATGACCGCTCAGGGTGGCAAGTGGACTAACCTTTAGTATTTTAAGAACCTTGTATTCCACTATCCAATTCATTGGACAAGAAATTCACGAAGAACTTGTCAGGCGATATTTGAATCAAAGATGCGCTAGTACACTACATCCAATAGCTTTGACCAAACCAGTTTTCTCTGTATAGGGAAAGCTTGAATTTCGAAAATTAAATTATTAAAAAATTCTTTATAATGGCATTAGTTTATTAGTTTTATATAAATTTTTTGTAGCATAATTGCAGAAATATCTAAATGACAAGGAAGTCAGGCCGAATCGTTACTTTCTTTAAATTGAAGGTTATGTTAACGATGCCACGAGTTTAGGTTCGCTTGCAATGCCAATATTTACATCTTCTGGTATGTCACTTTCGAAATGTGGCTTAAATAGTATAAAATATGCTCTGCCATGAAAGTACTGTTTGAATGTTTGTTATTTATAATGCGGACATACATTGGGTCTGCTCAAGACTAAGTAAAAAATGCAGGCTATATACAGAAGGCTTGATTTTCGATGGTGAATCGTCAAACAGTATAAATAACGGCATAAATTTATTAGTTTATAAATGTTTTTGTAGCATTTGAGAAATATCTAAATGACAAAATCAGGCTGGATCATTGTTTACATTGGTTATGTGAGACGAGATTAGGTTAGCTTGCAAGACTCCTTAAAATATATTCCTATATTACTACTATAGCATGTAGTACCGGTACATAATTATTGAAATGTGGATTAAATACTGAATAATCATTTATATAGGACTACTTGAAGAAAATGTGATATCAAACTATTTTGGTGCCGTTTATTTCTCAAAACAGTCGATGTTTAGCCGCCATTTTGGACCCCTATGCTATGAATGCCGGGAAATCTTTGATCCAATGTAACGACATGCAGAAAGTCTTCAAATGCTCGTCCAATACGGTTTCCTTGAAGCAACGGGCGGCCATTTTCTTTTTTCTAGACGATTTGATCAAATAACTTGGATAGTGGAATACCGGCCTTAGGCACAAACAGTGATATGCTCAATGGGCACAAACCAGGATTTGAGACATTTTGTGATTTCTCTCGCAGTCCATGGTTACCACCACAAAATATGTGCCCAAAAGGCTTTTCATGACCCGGACCAAAGCTGTGTGTGCGAACGGTGTGGTGACGAGTGCAATCGATATCACGTCATCTATTGCAAAAATAGAGGAAAATCCCTGATTGAGTACTGTAAATAAGACTGATGTCCCAAGTGCAGGGAACACAGTGTAAAATATGCTCAACTTGAGTGCACCTTTCTGTTATTATATTACACTATCTTAATTTGAATGACATTCTTACTTCATCTCAGTTTGGATTTAGAAGTGGCATGTCCACTGAGAATGCTACATTTCAACTTACTACAGAAATATTGGAAGCGTTAGATAAAAAGAAATATGCTCTGGGAATTTTCTGCGACTTAGCTAAAGCTTTTGACTGTATAAATCATGAAATATTACTTCAAAAATTGGATCATTATGGGTTCGATAATTTAACACTTAAGTGGTTCAAATCATATCTTTCTGATAGAACTCAAAAGGTAATAATAAATGGAAATGAATGTAACCTAGGGATTGTTAAGAATGGGGTACCTCAGGGATCAATACTGGGACCTTTGCTCTTTTTAATTTTCATTAATGACTTGCCCTATAACTTAAGTGACGAATCAAAGGTATTGCTCTTCGCAGATGATACTAGTGTACTTGTAACAGGAACGTCACAAGAACATTTATCAAGAATAGCTACAAAGGCTTTTCACGAGTTAAACACATGGTTTCTAGCTAATAAAATGACACTTAATATTGATAAGACCCATTTTATACAATTTAGGACAAAAAACAGATGTATCTCAAATCTTGAAATTAATTATGGAACACAAATCATACAAGAAATTAGCAATGTAAAATTTTTAGGACTGCAAATTGACCAAAATCTTGACTGGAAAACACACATAGAAATGATAAGTCCAAAATTGAGTTCAGCATGCTTTGCTTTAAGAATTTTGAATAATATATTAAAACAGGATGCATTACTTATGGTATATTTTGCATATTTTCACTCGGTAATGAGGTACGGGATCATTTTCTGGGGCAACTCTACCCATAGGGAGAAAATATTTAGATTTCAAAAGCGGGCAATAAGAATAATATGTGGAAAGAAAAAAAGGGAATCTTGTAAACCGCTGTTTGAAAAATTAAGAGTCCTCACTCTTACAGGGGAGTATATATACTCTGTTATGTGTTTTGTAGTGAATAATATTGATAAATTTCAAACTAATTTTAGTGTACATGGACGTACTACCAGAAACATGAATGATCTACACAGACCAAATAACTCGTTAAAACTCTTTCAGAAGGGTGCGTATTATTCTGCAGTACAGATATATAACAAGCTTCCAAACAACATTAAATTATTATGTATTCAAAGAAAGATCAAACCTTTCAAAACAGCTGTCAAGGAATTTTTAATAACTCACACCTTCTACAATTTGGAGGAATATTTCCAGCTTGGATAAATTTGGCAGCTTGCAGTTTCTGTAGACCTATATTATTGTTATAACATGCATGTATTTTTTGATCTGACGTGTTCTATATCCTTGAGCCCCGCTCAACACAGGATCTACAGGACGAGATATCTACATCTACATCTACATTATATCTTACACAAGATGTACAGCTTGCCTATCGCAGGGAAATGAATGAAAGAAAAAAAAAGTTTTATTGCTGAAGTTACTGTCGACATTTTTCTTATAGGCCCAATAGTTTACGAACGTGAGTCGTATCCGTAGACTTCTGAAAAACAATTATCGCTGCATGGATGAAATCCATCCCAATGTCAGTTTCGTTGCCAGAAAAACTAGTAGGCTTATTCTGCACTTTCGTAGGAAATAATTATACAAGTAGTAAAGAGATATTTTTACAAGCGGGAGTACAAAAATAAGTTTCCCCTCTATTTTTCCCCAGGGAATTGAACAGAAATGGGGGAAACAAGACATCGGTTGAACGCGAAAGACACCCATACACCATCGTGATGGCAATGGCTTTCTGTTTCGGATTGTGACGCCCGAATCGAAGGCCACATCTATGGAGTGGAAACTTCCGTCATCACTAGACCTGGGATTTTAGGCTCTAAAAAAATTAATTTCAGGCACCTAAAATGCTTTTAAAAGAGAAAATAGGCACTTAAAATATGCTTTAAAGTGTGTAAACAGAAAATAGACTTTAAAATATCAGAATATACACTTAAACTGTAACATGGTATCTTTTTTTAGTGCAAGAAACGTGGTATACCTAATCTTAACATAATTAACTGCTAAATTAGGCATCACGAACTATATTCACTTAAACATATGTTCTATTACTGGTGACTAGAAGTAGTATTCCTTTCTTCTTAATCCTCCCCCTCCCCCGTCAGTGAACATTCCTTTAGCGACAATTGTTTTGAGAAATCAAGTTTCTGTGAAAAACCCACCTCTGCTGTTCTGCTTTTCATTGAGAGACGTCTATTATGAGAATGTAAAAATTACAGAAGCTGAATTTTATTTTAAATGTTCGAAATAGGCATTATAGGCACTGAAATAGTAAAATAGGCTCTAAAGATCCAAATAGGCACTTTAAGGCACTATAAAACCCTATAAATGTACGTGATTTATCATGAAACATCCACATATTTAAAAATGTTCATGTTATTTCATAAGGAACAAAATAGGCAATTTCCTTAAAATCCCAGGTCTATTCATCACCTGTCCGAAAGAAGTTCAAAACAACGCCCTCTGCTGGTTAAGTGCTCTTCACAGTATTCTGGGACGCCAACGGAGTTTTGTTGCTGGACTGTTTGGAGGATGGAACCATCACTGCTAGGCGGTACTGTTACCCTGTCGAAATTGAAGGAGCGATTCGGAAAAAGCGGCCTTTCCTTCTGATGTTGGATGAATATGCGAGACCACATTCGGCGACGGCAACGCAAAACCATAGCCTATTGCAACTCTTGGTTGGGAGCGCAGAGCCCTGATTTCTTCCTGGAGGGCTTTTTGAAGCTTCTAAAGTGGTATGACAAATGCCTCAATGTACATGGTGATTATGTGGGAAATAAAGGTACGTCTTATCGTTAAAATCTCGTATTTTTGTCTTTCATTCATACCTCTGTACAGTCGCCAAGGGAAACTTATTTTCGGACTCACCCTCGTATTTTGCGAAAAAACACTCAAGGGCAAGTGTAGCAATCCTACGACAAAAAACAAAACCATTTTTACCAAGTGTATCGGGTGCAATATTTTTTAGACAGCCATAATAATTGTGAAATAATAACAAACATTAAATACATTCTAATGATTTATGTAATGTGGAGCCATATTAGAACTTAGAGTTGCCCTGCCATCTATGTGCAGACACAAGCTAATGATTTTTGAGCTGCACGACTGTCAACATTAAGAATGAGGAATATTATAGGAGAGAAATTCTTCTGGGATTTGAACCTGGGACGTTTGGGTATCCATACCACTGTTCTACCAACTGAGCTAAGCCAGAGTTCACTTCACAGCACCAGATGGAACCTCTCTCCTATGACTGATTGCCCTTAATGGTCTACCTCGAAGTTATGAAATATGAAGTACTAATTAGTTATTTTTGTGACCGGGCTCCCACTGTTATTGTAAAGTAACATTCGAGATAGATATATGCATATGAATTCATGAACCACAGATTATTGTCTGTTGGACATTGCATGAGGTTCCATCTGGCGCTGTGAAGTGAACTCTGGCTTAGCTCAGTTGGTAGAGCAGTGGCATGGATAGCCAAAGGTCCTGGGTTCAAATCCCAGGGTCAGAGGAATTTTCCTACTGTAATATTCTCATGCAATGTCCAACAGAGACAATAATCTGTGGTGCATGAATGCATATGCATATATATCTATAAGGAATGAAGTGGACACTCTCTTCAGCCATCAAGTATGTTTGATTTTTTGCGATCACTGTGAGAAATTTAGCATCCAAAATCTTGTAATGGCCTTTCACATTTTCAAGTTTTATGAAACTGAGTCCATCTAATAATAATATGCAAATAGTTCCAAGTGAAGCAATCAAAGTTGGTAACATTTTATACCAATCAGTGGCATAATTTTCTCCTTTTAATTAGGCTAATATCATCTACCATTAAAAGTGCCTCCTTTACATTCGACTGTCTCAAGAAATCAATTCAGTATCGTTGAGTTAAGTCCAATGCGTTTGTAGAATACCAGATTGAGGTTATGTACACTTATGGAACCTTTAGATCACACGTAATAAGGTATTATGGGTAGAGCGCTACCTCCTTCGCATTACAATTTTCCTTCCTTGAACTGGAAACATTGTTAAATATACTTACTTTTGTTCAAGGAATTGATTAAGGGGTGAAATTAGTCGTTTTTAGAACTTGATCTTATTCTTACCCATTTCAATCCATTCATTTTTATTACACTTGAAACACGGCCAGCCATATTAAGGTTCTGAGCGAAGAAGAAAGACCAACTATGAAGCAGGATGACCAACTGTCCATCTTGCATTAAGGTAAGTAGTGGCAGGTAGATTCTACTTTAGTGCAAGTTAGGTTAGGTTAAGTTAGGTTGGGTTTGTTAGGTTATGAACAGTGATATTAGTTTAGTAGGGCATACTGAATTGACGTGTTTTGAAAATGTGTTGTATTAAATCTCTAGTCAGGTTTGTCGTGTTGGTCAACCTGTTTGCCCAGGTAATATGGCTGTCAGTTGTACGCATTGAGCTAGAATAGAACTGGAGTTAGGAGTCCAGCACAGCAAGTGAGGCCGACTGTTTCGACTAGCTCCGCCTGGAAAATCTGGCAAGAAGCTATTTGTCTGCTCAGCAAGAAATGTCAAGTAGGCATATATGCCTGAAAATTTATTGCGATAGAGTGAACATTACCTTACCTTTAACTCCAAATAATTTATTTTTATCAATACGAATGGTTTTACCCGTGACTTCTCTTTCATTATGTAAGTCTAACCGACAAAATCGCGCGTATTCAAGAAACATTTATTACTAGGGCCCAGATTCTTATGTTTTAAACTATTTTATTCCTTGCTAGTTAAGTCTGATATTTGAATATAATTATTCGTTTCATTGTCAAGAGTTACATTAAATTAATATTACGTTGAAATGTTTAGAAATTAAAATATATTTGATATTTCATAACACTTTTAGGCAGTACCAACTGCAATCGGTCACATTAGCTATTTACATCAATACACATCTTTAAGAATCCAAGCTATGAATATTTACAATCTTACAAACTTAATTACATTAGTCAAAATTATTATAAGTTATACTAATGCCATAACCCAAGTGACACTAAATGATTAACATATACTTGCAGATTACACATGTAATTACTTACGCTAAGTTGCTCTATTCTATTTGTAAATCTGATTCTAAGTATTCTTTAACATTATAAAAAAGGATTTTTTAAAGCTAGGAATATAGTTTTTTTTGTGAAAACAAATTTGGGGACATTTCTTGAAGTATATATGGTATTTTTTATATAATGTTGTCCCAAATTTATTTTGATTTCTGGTCTGATAAATAAGAACTTCATGTTTGATAGCTTTTTATGTTATATTTTACTAATGACAAGACAAAAAATATACAAATTTATTATTGTTAGTAAGCCTGTCTCAATAAATAGTGGTTTGCAATGCTCTATTTTTTTAGCATTGGTTATTATTCTAATTGTTTTTTTCTGGATAAATAATACTTGATTAATTCCTACACCATTTCCCCATAGGCTACTACTAGATCACACCTTATTATGCTCTGAAAAAATTCATATTAGGCAGTCTTTACATAATCTGAAGATACTTACTTACTTACTCACTCTATGGCAATGGACAATTCCTAAGCAAGCTAAATGAATATTATGTTTTATGGAACCTGAAGGTTCATAGCCCCGCTTACTTGAGTCCGCCATTCAACCCTATTCTGTGCTAACTCCATCCAGCCATCACTCGCAAATCCTACTTCCCTTGAATCTATCCTAATATTGTCCTCCCACCTGCGTCTAGGTCTTCCAAGTGGTATATTCCTTTCGGGTCTCCCCGTCAATATTTTTTAAATATGTCTTTCTTCCCCCATGCGTGCAACAAGTCCAGCCCATTTCATCCTCAATGATTTAATTAGCTTTTGTTCGCGCAAGCAACATGTTTCTATTTTAGAATGTTTCAAACTGTCCGCTTGCAATGTCCCGCTTTGATTGTCTTTTTATTCCCGCCTCAAGGCATTGTGGGATCATGCATGACTTGCTAATTTCTTTTGTTATATGTGGTGGTTTAGCGTCACGCCAGTTAGTATTGTACGAGACCTCACGCAGATAACAGTGTATCTAGTAGGCTCGAGTCATTCCCGCTTTTTCTACCAAGTTTCATTAAACTTGCTCTGGAAGCGGTGAATAGTCACAATTGTGCGCATTTGTGGCTCTCAGTAATTATTCATACATAATTACATATAATTCATCAAATTCGCGAGTGAATTCTCCGAATTACAGAAGTTTGATATTACGCAACAGTTGTGCAACCAACGCCACATGTTCCAGTGCTTATATAAGCTTTTACGACTAAACTACACGCAAAAGTTTAGTGTTAACTACAAGAGCAAGTTAATCTACGCATTTTAAGATATTATTTATCAAGTTTTCCAAGAAATTAATATTTACAACCACGTGTGATAACGTACTCTTGCATCTTATGTATCAGTGTTTCTTTTCAATTAGTTTCAATAATTATTGTGTGTGAATCTAGTAAGTTGTGATTATTTCATATTTCAATTGTTCTCCTTAAGTAGTCCGTGGATTCCTGATACCAGAGTCCTGAGGTTACAGTCTATTTGCTCTCATTTTGATTCGTTCGAATCTGGTCCTCACTAGCTATTCAGAGGTGGCTAATCTTTCCTATCTTTTGCACTTCCGACTGAAGTCCCTTCCAAACCTAAAAGCAACATTTTATTTCTAATTGAGAAGTACCTTATCCTAACATTTGTCCTCACGGTCCTAATACCGTACATTTGCCCTCGGACCGGATATATTTTCCGGCCGACCCCAACAGCTTTACTATATCCGGTGACGAGTACAGGTTATGAAGCTCGTCATCAAGCCGTTTTCTCCAGTCCCCATTTTCATCTCTCTTAGGCATCTGGATTAAGGATTAATTACTAAATATGGTATTAAACGTTATGATCACAATAAAATATACTTAAAATGAATGATGACGATTTTGAAGTAGAACAACATATTTCAATTTCTAAAGATTTCAACGTAATACTAATTTAATGTAATAAGTGTAGTATTGAATACATGCTATTTTGTCGGTTAGGCCTACATGTATGGAAACGACAGAAGTCACGGGTAAAAACATACGTATTAATACGTATTAATATTAATCTTAATTATAATAATGACATACTTTTAATATCTTAATATTAATTATTATTATAATGCATGCAAGAAGAACTGTCTTACAATGATTCGTCAACAACATCTTCAATTTCCAAACCAAACATGTGATAATTCCATACAAGAAAGGCGATTTGACGTTTCGTATTGAGCAGACAAATAGTTTCTTGCCATAGTTTCCGGGCGAGACTAGTCGAGAAAGTGGCCTCACATCTTAGTACAGGGGATTGTATTTAGTGCTAAGTCCAGGTATATATATGGAGGTCAATGGTTGTACGTTTTTATAATGAATTACGTATTTTAAGATAAGGGAATTACAGGATGTGTTCTTATATATTAACAAATTTTGCACAATATTATAATCTTTGCACCTAGGGATATTGTTTTAATAATGTTTCGTTGAGTAAAAATTAAAATTGCAATGCTAACTAGATAGGGCTGGTCCCGGTTATTAAGTGCCAGTATGGTACTTTATGAGATTGTGTGGGGGACGAAAAATGTCTGTCCGTCTGTCCGTCCGTCCGTCCGTCCGTGTGTCCGTACGCGCTCTAACTCAAATACGCTTTATCGAATTTTAATGAAACTTGGTATACGCGTTTATAATGTCCTTGGGAAGAACCCTATTGAAATTGGACCAAATCGGTTCACCGGTACCGGAGTAAAACCCAATTTAGTGTATATTTTATAGGCGCCATAACTCACATACGCTTTATCGGATTTTCATGAAACTTGGAATACCTATTTATAATGTCCATGGGAAGATGTCTATTGATATTGGACCAGATCGGTTGGGCGGTACCGGAATAATGCCCAATTTAGTGCCTTTTTATGGTAATATATCACAAAGGCGTGGATAACTCAAATACGCTTTATCGGATTTTCTTGGAACTTTGTATACGAATTTATGACTTTTTGGGTACAAGCCTATTGAATTAGGGCCAAATCGGTTGATCGGTACCGAAGTAACGCGTATATCAATATTAATTTTGTAATCAATATTCTTTCAAGGCCCACAATGTAAGCTTATTAAAAAAACTTAACAAATTGCCAATCGTTTATTCATATTGTTAGCAGCCTTCATTGATTTGTTTCTTCATAACGATGTCAGTGTGGCCAAATAATAACTTAAATAAACGATTTATAACAACTAGCCGTTGAATATTGATATTATAATGTGTATTCTATGGTTATGTAGACTGGAGTGAGAGAACCAGAAAACAGTTAAACTGGGTCTCCACTGCTTAACATTTAACACCAACATGTCAAGTTTAACAAGTTGATATTGACATGTATATTGCAATTTCATGATCCAATTGACTTGACATGCAAACATACTATGTTGAACTTAACATTTTCAGATGTTAATTTGTTTTCCGGAGAAAATGGTCAACATGTCAAGTCAATTGACTAGTCGGTCGATATCGGCTTAGTTTCAGGAATTTCCATCAAACAAAAAGCAATCGACAGCTTAATTGGCTTTGACCGCATCCTCAACAACATTGCGAGCATCCATTTTTATTCTTGGCAGGTTATATGTTTTGTTGATTCGCAATTGAATTGTCAAAGGAAAAAGAAAACTCTGGAACTTCTGAAGAAGATTAAACTGAGACCTTTGCTTTGGGACGTCTCATCAAAGGAGTACGGGGACAAAAACAGGAAGGCTGATAAGTGAGCCTAGAATTACCTCTTCATCAGAATCCATCTTGAAATATTGGCACAACAAATGACATGTTAAGTCTATAACACTGTATTGGAGATAGTTGTTAATTGGCAAACCACTTCATTTGTATACTTCAACAAGTTATGATAAACATGTAATATATGTTAGCTCCAACATGTTGGTGTTAAATGTTAAGCAGTGGGGACCCAGCTTTAAGGCTCGGCTCAGTGAGGTAAATTATAGATGCGCCGTATTTGTAAATATGTCATGTTGTAGAGTACGATTACTTCCACAAAGTCTCTGGCCTTGAAGACTAATCCAGCCAGCGAGCTTCTCGTTACGTCTCGTTACCAGCTTGCGCAGACTCGCATGCGCGAAAGATCACTTAGCTACTGTTGAGCACCGAGTGAAGATCACACAGCACGTTGCCAGTCGTAGAAAATACTTTAATAGTTGAGTGGAGGGATAATGCCGCAGAGAGACAGAGACAGACAACGCGTGGAGTGGGATAGAATAGCTGAGCCAATCAGGGTGCAGCTACCTCCCCTAGGCAGGAACTTTACGAATGGTGAGACTCGCTCCTAAGGTATATACGTAAAAACCCAGAGACTTTGTGGAAGTAATCGTACTCTATTTCTTGTATACGCTGTTTTTAGTGTTTTAATTATTTTGGCGTGATCTATATTGTACATAGTTTCAGGACCACGTTATAAGGTCTAGTGGATCGGAATTGTAGTAGGTTTGTTCCCAAAGCAGTCAGAAACCATGAACACATCGATCGCGCATGCGCTCTTTCTCCACACGCGTTCCCAAAGCGAGAATTCATTATTCTTATTTTCAATCTTCTGTTCCGTGTGTTCTCAAGGGCAGTTTATGTACTATAAGAAAAGTTTGCAGGCTTTACCATGAATTGTTATCAGAGACATGCGCAGTAACCAACTTCTATTTTCACGCGTCTGACTCCTCCCGTCTGATTTAAAAGCATGGGATACTTAAGCTATGTTCACACTGAGGAATTTGTTGCAAGAATATGTGTCCGGGTACATGTATAGCAACCTGTTTGCCACAAGTCGTAAACCTATTGAACATATTCCTAGTTCTCGGACACAAACAGTGAATAAAATTTACCAGAAACAAGGTTTCGCCACAACTTCTTGTTTACGCTCCGAAAGCGAAAACATTGAACAGATCCCAGCGAAAATGCTCTTTGCGCATGTGATGTAGTCATGTTTCTTGTGACAGCTGACTCTGTCAAACAGTGAATAAAACAGTGAATAAACCGTGATAATATTCAAACAGTGAATAAAATTTACCAGAAACAAGGTTTCGCCACAACTTCTTGTTTACGCTCCGAAAGCGAAAACATTGAACAGATCCCAGCGAAAATGCTCTTTGCGCATGTGATGTAGTCATGTTTCTTGTGACAGCTGACTCTGTTTGTGGTTATATCAATCCCATGAGATATATTGCTACGTTCACGCTGTTTTATTTTACGAAATCGCCGATATTTTAATATGGAGTGCTCTAATACAGAACATAAGTCGATGTAAAAGTATTCTCCCTCACATTCATAATCCCTTTGCAGAAAATTTGAATTTATGCCAAGTTATAGGCACACTTCTTCCTTGAAGAGATTCTGTGTTTCACACGAAATAATTAAGATAATATCTACATGTGCTTACTGAAAAAAAAATTGATGAAATAGAAGAGATATTAGAACAGCATCAGAATTGAATTAGGCCTAGGCGGGATTCATGGCAGATAATGTGTCTGTGTAAATCTTGAAGCATATTTTCTACGAAGCTGTCACATATGTAGTAAACGAAGGGTTGGCACTTCTAGCACCTATTATAAACAGTTTGAGCACAATAACATAAATTTTAATGTGGATTATACAGTTATTTTGCGAGGTTAAACAAACCCTTTCTCTATCGACCACAATGGATCAAAGGTATCGGGTAGTGTTGAATCACCTGCCGGGCGGCTTGACTGCGAAACTCCGGGCTCATAAAACACGCTCTGCTAAATAAAGTTAAGCATGCTTGAATTTACAAAAAATTATACGATCGAACCCAGCTTTAAAGCTGAAATATTAATGGTTAATAAACCATTCTTACCGTAAAATTCAGAGTTAAAAATACTGACTGCCCAGATAAATATGAATTCCCGCTTTTTACTGTCGACTAAAGTGACCCTAGAGCTCGGAAGATTTAATCAGCATTAGCACAGTATAATATTGTCATTTTCTTCCGCTAATTGAGTGTTTGTGGGTTACAAACTTGTTCTGGGTGAATCATCAATGCATTTAAAGCAGAAAAAAGCAAACGTTCTGCAAATAAAGCCATACTTTTGCCTGACAACAAATTCCTCAGTGTGAACGCTCACGTGGGATATTTGTGCAAAGAACATGTACTACCCGCGCGCCATATCTTGGGCGCTGGATTTATGGGGAAGTGAGGGTTGGGGGGAAAAAAACATAGCTAGTCCGCCAGTCTTTCTGCAGTGTTGTCAACCAAAGAAATCATATTTCAGCAGAATCGCGCGTATGGTAAGCGCACGTCAACAGCGTAAGTGTGGAGGCCGAATTGCATAATTATTTCCGATGAATCATCCTCGTTATTTTATGTAGTGTCATTTAATAGACAACGATTTTAATGCAGTCCAATAATATAACGTGGTGACGGTATTGCGTAACAATTAATAACACGTCATAAGGCTTTAGTTATAAAATAAATCATTTTTCTCCGGGAAGAGAATGTTATATAAATAGGCTCAATATTTTTACACTGGATGCCTAGTTGAAAGCATAAAGAAGAGTTTAGCAGAACATGCTTCACCATTTCGTGTTGTAAAACATAAGAGAGGTAAAGCATCTAAAATTGGAGAAAACTAATTTTAAACGTATTTAATACGTTTTGTGAAAAGTTCGCTCAACTTTCAGTCCATGAAATTGACATCAGAGTTCACGGGAGTGTCAGAAATTAGCACATACGGAATTCTTAAAGAGGTGAGGAAAGTGTTGGATATACAATGAAGTGTTTGTGAAATAAGCAATTCGAAAAATTGTATTTTCCCCCATAACTCTATGCGTCAGAAAAGATAACGTCAATAAATAAATAAGGATCCTGAGACAGAATGAAAGCTTATGGCCGAGTGCACCAATCTCGGTATTCAGAATACCGCGGTAAAGTTGCTTAGTTTACCCTGGTAAAGTCATATTTTCATCGTGCTCGGTTTCGACTTTTACCGCGGTAAGATGCAAACCGGCCGTGAAGGAGCTGTAAAGTGAGAAAACCGCTGTTTTCTTACCAATATGGAGATCAGCGTAATATATCATATTTATGATATCTAGGCCAAAAGCTAATTGAATATAAAGAATAATGAGAGACAGGTGGGATCTATTTGAAGAATGAACGATGGTGCATATCTTTGCAAATACTGTGCTGTAACATGGATTGAAATTACCTTCCTTTCTTACCTCAACTAAACCAGGTCCATCGAGTAGGCTAGTGGGCCTAACCACGATTAGTACGATTAGTACAGTATTTATGGCGTTTGAATTCAGACGACATATATACGCAATATAATAATCCATTTTATCCTTATGAACATTTATTACTGAACAATAAGGCAACAAATAAATGAAATATGGAAAACCCGTGGGCCTAGGCCAACTTTGCAGTGAATGGCTACATGCATCACGATATAGCCTATGTACCGGTATATAGTGTATGCAATCAATTTATCATACTTGCACACACACACGAACATAATTATAACAGCCCTTTCATGGCTATGTAGATGACTTTGCACCTAAAATTTCCACTAGTCGAACGGGAATAAAAGTGAGGCTATGTCGAACTCAGAACAGAGATTTCATGGTGTTGCTTTGCCTTAGATTGCACAGGTGTGAGAATTATTCTTTAAAACATAAATGTTATTTTATTGAAATGTACAGACAGGTGGGATCTATTTGAAGAATGAACGATGGTACATATATTTGCAAATGTTGTATGTAACATCGATTGAAATGACCTCATCCAAACCAGGTCCATCCAGTAGGCGTAATCAACTGATTTTCACGATCGTTACAGCATCTATGGTGTTTGAATTCAAAGACAGACATTTATACCCAATATAATATTCCATTTTATCCTTACGAACATTTATTAGCCTATTGAACAATAAGGCAAAAAATAAATGAAATTGGGCCTAGCTGAGTCACCGTGACTCGAAGACGTGCAGAGAGAGAGCGAACCTAGCGGCCATGGAAGAAACCAACACAAACCAACCCAAAATTTCTCCGTGGGATTGGCTTCATAGCAGAGTAACCGAGATATTTCCAAGCATTAGCAAACCGCGATATTTTAGCAATGGTGCACAGAGATTTTGAAAATACCCCGGTATTATGTTTACCGCGGTAACGAAACGGCTGAGAAAACCGGAGAATGGTGCACTCGGGCATTAGTATTGAAGCCACTAGATGTCAGGGTGTAAAGCGTACTTCGTGTTTCAATGTTGTCAGGTCTACCTACGAAGTTAAACGAAACCTACCGAATGAGGACTAGGGAGCCGAGCGCCCAAGAAATCGCGCGCGGGTAGTACTTAGCATAAGTATCCAGATACAGGAATCACGGAAATGGATCTGGAATTTGTATGGAGTATTTGTATCTGCAACAGATTCCTCAGTGTGAACATAGCTTTTATATGTATGAATAATGGAAGTAATTAAAAGTTTCCGAAAATATAGTTTATAATGACTATGCATATTCCATGTGTTACATATTAAAGGGAAATACATAATCTATTTTAATCTCATGAGTAATATTTCGTTTCTGGCTATTACATGAAAACATTTTCAAAGTCCAGTCTCCCAGAAGGTGAACGGTAAAGGCGTATTTTTCTATGTTTCTAAATGTATTTATTTTCTTTAGGACATTAAAAACGGATAAATTTAAGGTTGTGATATTTTTATAAGCTATAGAATTCGTATATAAACTCAGCTTGTTTCTAGAAATATAATTACGAGTAGGCCTAGAAGTAAAATAGTGAAGAAGTAAAAGTTATCTAACCTAAAATGCATATTATACACTAGGAATTTACTGGCAAACAGACATACTCACAAATCACACACGAAATCGAAATAAAAAAATCGATTTAAAATTAATTTTAAGGTTACCTAACCTTCGAAATAAGATCATTGGTATTTATGCGAGATTATGTCACTGAGTAGCTAAAATTGTACCTGCTATCTTTAAGAATTAAATGAATTTCTCTAACAGCTTTGCAATAGAACTCATTTCGTGAGTTTTCTATGATGTCAGAAAATAAAATAATATGGTTCTTTTCTAAATTTGAATAAATATTAGCAAAGATATTAACCTTAGAACTCAGGCAATTGATTATTAATAGCCTAGGTATCCGTTCTGAGGCAAACTTAATAATTAATAGCATAAGGACATAAATTACTTGAATTTCATTAAGAGTGTTCTTTATTTGTAAATTATTAACGTGTAAATTTATTTCTTATTCTTGTTTACGCTATTTGTAAATATCGAACAATAGCTCATATCGATTAAAGACAAGATGGTAATACGCGCCACAACCTGCATCCCCTTCCATCGGCGCGGCCGCTTTCCCCACCTGGCCGCTGTCCCGCGCGCCTTCCACGCTATCCCGCAGCGCGTGCCAACATGCCTATATCCACCTGCCGGCCGCTGCTTAACGCCGGTATTGCAGCTTAATATTTCACATTTAAAAGAAATTTACCCTTGCACCAACGCCAACATATTATTTCACTATTATAAAAAACGATTATATTTCACAATAAAAATGACCCTTGCACGATACATAATATTTCACCGCCGCTAGATGTCTCCACTGTCTTAAGTTTTCCCCCCACCCAAAACCCCTACTTTCCAGGCGGGTCCCGTTAGAGTGTTGGAGTGGGGGACTCGGTTGTGGCGTATACTACCATTTTCCCCGATTAAACGCAGAAAGTATTGATTACAAATTTTTCTAACCGTTCCCAAAGTGCAAAATCACGGAAAAGTTATACAGTGTGTCCCACGCAAGAGTTGGCAAATGACGCGGGTTCCTGCGGCGCGGCGGGCACAGCTCCAACTCCCGAGCGATCGGGTGAAATATCTACGCTAATGAAGCCGCGATCGGTGTTATGATTCAGGTTCTCACATTTACAGTTAAAATTACAATGAAAATAAACATGTACCTCTTCACAAGAGATGTTGGAAATGTTCTCCTCTCGCATCCACACAACACTGACACCATTTTAGGAAATTTTCTTTCACGCGCATAAGTTCAGCTTCCGAGACAAAGTTCATTTCTCTTGTGATAGGCCTATGTGATATTGTCTTTACGTTCTTCTAACAGTATGTGAATATTATTTATGGAGAAACTTGAAAAATAAAGTGTATAGGTCAACTTCCCGTACATTACAAAGGAAACGGGTGAAATATCTACGCTAATAAAGCCCGCTGTTGGTGTAATGGTTCAGGTTCTCACAAAGAAAAACATATGTGATTTATTACATCATCTTGCAAGGACGCAAGACGTCGGTTTTTAGCAAAATTCCCAGGTGTACGTCCTCCAAGCAGAGAAGCCGTGCGAAAACTTGTAAGCAAACTTCGGGAAACGGGTTCGATTCTCGATAGTAAACGAGGGACCAAGCGACGCGTACTTACTGAACAGAAATTAGATCAAACCCACACACATTAGAAGAACTTAAAGACAATATCAGAAGAGAAATTAATTCTATCTCGGAAGCTGAACTTATGCGCGTGAAATAAAATTTCTTAAAATGGTTCCAATGTTGTGTGGATGCAAGAGGAGGACATTTCCAACATATCTTATGATGAGGTACGTGGTTATTTTCATTGTAATTCCAACTGTAAATGTGAGAACCTGAATCATAACACCGATCGCGGCTTCATTAGCGTAGATATTTCACCAGATCGCTCGGGAGTTGGAGCTGTGCCCGCCGCGCCGCAGGAACCCGCGTCATTGGCCAACTCTTGCGTGGGACACACTGTAGATTGGACATGTACAGTACAGCAAATTCTCGAGCAGTCATGGGTTTGCTTTGGGAACAAAACTAGTATTTTCAAGTGGCCAAATAATTGTATTCCAATCATTAGTACGATACTTGATTGCTTAAACGTGTACATAATATGAATCTTAAAGGCGGTACTCAAATGCAGTTATGGTTCAAGTTACGTTATGTTAGCTTGCTAATGTATAATCATTACGCGAGAATCTTACCCCTTAACGATAGGCAGCAAAATATTTCTTTCTACTGACAGCACAAGCCTCGCTATAAGTAACTTAGGCCCGTTCTTACCACCTCCAGTAAAATATTTACTGCTACTTTTACGGTTACTTTACTGACAGTTCGATTTTACAATATCTGGTTAGGCGTTAACTGTCGGTAAACATCTCTTAACTGGCAGTAATCTTTACTGTAGGAAAATGTACGAGTAAACTCCTAACCGGAGGATTTTTTGAGGTTATATTTCACGCGAACTGAATGAAAATGGAGATACGAAAATATTTAGCTGCTTTCGATAATGACAGTGAAGATGATGAAGAATTGACATTACATATAAGAAGACCTAAGGTATTGAAAACCAGAACAAACCATTATGAAAGTTTGGACAATAAAGAATTTTTCAAGAGATTCCGTTTGACAAAACCATCAGTCATACTACTCCTTGGAATGATTTATCAAGAGATTCGCCATAAAACGGATAGGTAAGTTCCAGTTCAAACTATTATATCTTGGTTTTTCATACTTTACAAATAATTGTTTTCGAATTCTTTGCGAAACTGAAGTAAAATAGGCGTACATTTCTTTTTTCAGGAATAATGCTGTGACACCAATGAATCAGCTGCTACTTACCTTACGATT
This sequence comes from Ectobius pallidus, assembly GCA_964059195.1. Taxonomy (NCBI): domain Eukaryota; kingdom Metazoa; phylum Arthropoda; class Insecta; order Blattodea; family Ectobiidae; genus Ectobius; species Ectobius pallidus. The sequence goes on from CAXKWD010000006.1 coordinate 12,724,505, forward strand.
TTATGCTCTTGGAAGCATGTTGATTGCACTTGGTGATTTTATAGGTGTGAGTACAGCAACAGCGTCAAAAATAGTGAAAATTGTAAGCATGGTAATTGCAAGATTGGCTAAAAATTACATAATGCTTCCAGAAACCGAAGAAGAAACGGAAGAAATGAAGTTGAACTTTTTTAGGATATCCAAATTTCCTAAAGTTTTGGGAGCTCTAGATTGCACTCATATAAAGATTCAGTCGCCTGGAGGTGAAGAAGCCGAAATTTTTAGAAACAGAAAGGGATATTTTTCCATAAATGTGCAAGTTTTAGTCAGTGCAGATTTACTAATAAGAGATATTGTTGCGCGGTGGCCAGGGTCCTCGCATGACAGTAATATTTTCATGAACAGTAGGTTAAGAGCACGATTAGAAAGAGGGGACTATAACAATTCCTGGATTTTAGGAGACAGTGCCTACCCCTTAAAAAGCTATCTACTAACACCCCTTGATATGCCTACAAACAATGCTGAGAGACTTTATAATGAATCACACATTCGAACCAGGAACGTTATAGAAAGGTGCTTCGGAATCTGGAAGAGAAGATTCCCCGTGTTATCGTTAGGTCTGAGAGTAAAATTGCAAACAACCATGGCAGTTATTGTTGCTTGTGCAGTATTGCACAATATTGCTCAGAAACAAGGAGAAGAGGAACCCCCTTCAGAAGCAGATGTTACCGAAACCTACAACATTCACGTGCCAGCCATTGTAGATGACAATCCGCAAACTACGGCTAGAAATACACTCATTGAAGAATATTTTGCTCTGCTGTAATATAAAAATAACAGTGATATAAAAATGACAGTACCTGTTAATAACAATTTTATTGCACTATGAACATGTTTTGTTGTTGCAATTTTTCTTCATGCTGTTTCAATTTTATTTTTAAATTAAGTAATTCCATTTTCTTCTCATGTTCCTCCCGCTCCCATTCATGTCTCTCTTTAGCTCGTTTTTCTTCCTCAATGTAAAACATTTTCCTGGGATCTTCTCCGTTCAGATTAGGTGTCCTTTTCTTTCTCTTTACATTCAAGGTTAATGCCGGGGTTTTGACGGTTTTTAGCACAGCTGGTGACCAGGTGGACCAGTCATTCTGTGAAAAAGTTCCAATTGGAAATGTTAAATTATATTTATCAGTGCCTCCCTGCAAGAACCCATTACTCTCAGGAACGAAATTATTAAATGCATCAATGGGCTTAAGTTTTGTTGCAAAATTCTACAGATCTTCCATCTCATTTTTTTTTTAATTTGAGAGTTACGAGGTTCATACATGGAGCCACAGATTTGTAAACACAATGGTTTTTCAATATATGTAAGCAGTTATAGAAAAAGTAATTATAAATATTAATATCTGCAATATATGATTGATTTATATTTTGTATTCCATATTTTGTTATATCAGAACAAACCTGGTGTTCATCATCTTGGAGATTAATCTCTGGAATGTCTTCATGTTCTGACAGATTTTCTAGGACTACAGCCTCTTTGCTTGTTCCAGGATGGGTATCTGAAATGATAATACCGTACTGTCAAAAGGAAACTGAAATTAATATTTGAATATTACAGGAAAATAGTCGCATAAAATAGCTTAGATGGGAAAAATGTCCCAGCAATGCTATTACTAATGAACAGGAAGTTTAGGTATTGTAGGCACTCTCTTATTGTATGTTTTGAATTAGTAACCCTTTCTTCTAATTTTATTCTTTTAGGAAACAGATTTAAATAAACCACTTCACACAGATAATTGAAATTATTATTGATAAAACTTACCCTCCCTATCTCCATCAAACTCATTTTCCAATCCACAAGCGCTGGTTCCCATCAAACCTAAGAGAATTTCCGAGGTGCTGGTGAATGGTTTCTTAGTTTTCGGTCCTCCGCCTGTAAGAAAGACTTCCTTCCTTTCTTCAGCCAGTTCTTTCTTAGCCTTTTTCTTCAGATTTTCGTATTTGTCTTTTAGATTCTTCGCTGGCCTCTGCGTACCAGTCATAGCTTGAAACTTTTCTGCTACGTCTTCCCAAGCTTTGCTTTTTTGTTGCCACGTTACTGCGTCTGTTTTTTTTATTCTCAATTACGTGACGCTTTTCATCTATAAGTTTTAAGAGCACTTTCTCTTCTATTTCAGAGAAATTACTGAATCTTTTCCGTTTTTTTACATCAGCCATTGCGTGATTATCCATTGCAAACATCAATTTTAACAATGAAAAAAGATGAAAGCTAATATAAACAAATGAGAAACTCTCGTACCAAGTGCTATGACTTTTGTCTGATTGCGTTAACTGGGAGTAATCTTTAACTAGAAGATGGTAAGAACGAAGAAGCGTTTACTGTAACTTTACTCCGACCGTAAAATAAACTGCCAGTTAACATTTACTCCTACTTAACTGGACATCGTAAGAACGGGCCTTAATTGCTTAATTCGCGGCTACAATATTCTTTAGTATGCATTCTGTTGTTGTCATACGTTTAATTCAGAATAACCATATTAACATATTTATAATTTGGATTTGTTAAATAAAACAAGTTCATCCACTTATATTAAGGATCCCAGTTTCTCCCATAATTCACGGATTACGTTCACATACCTCAGGGTAGCCAGTCACGTATCTTCCATCCTAGTATATGGTATACTCACCTGAAAAGAAAGAACATTTAATTAAGTTTTCAGTCAGAATTGCATAATCCGTCATAGTTACCTGAATTTATATAATTGATAATCTATAGTGTATTTGGTGAGTTAATGTACTCTGCCTGTCGAAAATTTGAAGATTTCTCCTCCAAGTGCTGGGGTGAACAGAGCTCATCACCCCTATAATACCTCTACAGGAATGCCAAGAACCTTGTAACCTTGTAATGTAGTTGGCTTGGGAGTTGGGACTTGCAAAGTTGCAAACCCTCGTCTGCCTTCAAGAAGCGTATGTGTGTAAAATTCTTAGTCCGCAGAAGAATTTGGACATTGTTTGATTCGTTTACCTCATCATTTCTAGTTTAATCCTATCGAACTCAAATGGGCACAGGTGAAAATGATTTCGTGAAAGATGGAACACAAAGATTACCAATATTTCAAGACAGTGTAAATTCAATTACGACAGACAGATGGAGAGATGCTTGCCGAAAAAATTGAAAATTTCACTGGGAACAAGTTCAATTATTATCAGACCGAATCACCGATCACTTCATAATCAATTTGGAAGGTGATTCTGATGATGATGCTTCGGGAGAGGAGGAAGAGGAGAAAGATGAAAATGCAGAAGGAGAAAACACAAATCCATTCTTGGACTCTGAGTAAGGTATTGTAGCTGTTATCTGTTATTTAGTTTATTATGAACGATTATAGTTAGCATACGCTGTAAATAGAAGTGGTGGTCTAATGTTATGGTTGTTAATTTTTGATGCAGCGGGTGGGTCTTCTTCTCCCACTATCGCATCACGTGACTACGGTTTAAAATTCGGGGCGGGTCGAGTCCATCAACTCGCCAAATGCACTATAAGTTACATTGATCGGTTATATATTCTATAAGATAACAAGTCAAATACAATACAAAGACAAACATAACAACATATTCCAGCTCTTTGAAAACTCACATAACAATCTATAAGACTGAAATTACAATTTTCTTCCGACTAATTCCATCTCTGGGAAGTGTCACACGACTTTCTCAATAATTTTCTGTAATTTTCTCTAGTCTTATTCTTTCTCTTGGGAATCTCACACAGCGTTCTGTATCTTAGGCATTAAAGTAACCCTTTTCTCGCATTTTATTTCACCTATTTGAATATTCACATAACTTTCTCTAACTACTACTCCTACTATTTCTCGCGAATGAGACACTGTTTGTCTTTAGGTATTGTTATTGTCTGAGTATTCCAAGAGGAAGAATAAGACGAGAAAAGGTATTAAAAAATCATTAGCATCTACAGTAGATTTCCCTGTTCTGAAACCATACTGATGAGGATGCAATTCCATTTGCAGGGCCGTGGAAAGAAAGCAAGGGCCCCAAGGACAAATTTTCCCAGGCTCCCGTCAAATATTAAATTCACTACCCAACTCGCCTTTTATAAGTATGTAATGATATTACATAATTATTAAGTGCGAGAATGGTACCGGTACTTTATGAGATTGTCTGGTAGACAGGACTGTCTATCCGTCCGTTTGTCTGTAAGCGCGATAACTCAAATACACTCTATCGGATTTCCATAAAACTTGGTATATGCCATTTATAACACCCATGGGACAAAGCCTATTGATCTTGAAACAAATCGGTTAACTGATACCGGACACTGTGCCGTCTATTGCCGGCACTGTGTTTTTTCTAGTATATTTATATGGTTTTACTTACGTTAGGTTCTTTTCCTGCTAAAGTTAGGTTACTGCTTATTTCTTGTCACTTCGGTTACGTACACATTTTTTGCTTGTTTTGTTTGTGCAGTTCTCCCTTCATTTGTTTTCTGAGCGCGTTTCTCTATTTAGCCCTTCTGGCCTTGGTTTAGCTTTGGTTTTCTGTTCTCTTTGCCCGCGGAAGCGCTCTCTTTATGCTGTAGCGGGTACTATCTGAGAGGGCGTTTCCGGGGGGGGGGGGGGGTTTCGTGTTCCGAGCGTGGAACAGTTAGTGAGTCAAGGAGTTAGTTTTGGATCGACAAGGGAAATGGTGTTCTGCCGATCTCCGGGCAAGGAAATGGTCTCCCGTCTGGATGCAAGCGTTTAGGTTACATCGCCGCCTTGCATCGGAGAAGCTCCGGTACACCGTGGAGTTGGAGGCCTTGCCTGCGAGGGCTGGTGGATGCCTTACCATCTAACTTCTACAACATGTAACTCGCTGTAATCATCTATTCTATTTATTCTGCAGGTATGTTCTCTTAGTTTGTTTTGTTGCTGGTGGGCTTTAGTTTATTAATTTTGCTTTCGTTTAGTTTACCCACCAGTTTTCTATGCTTCGTTTTTTTTTTTTTTGAGCTAATTTTCTTAAGAAGGGAAGACTGCCAAACATGACCGACTTCAGATAAAGCCTGCTTCACAGGATGTGTATGGGTAAATTCAATTTCTTAAGTAAACTGTTCAAAGAGCCACCCCATTAACTGGAATTCTGTAATCTAACAATAAATTGTTACTGTTGAAGTTATCTCATGTATTTTCATGTGAAAACCCCGTTTCCTACGCTACCCATTTATCAACATTAGTTGAATTTTTGCACGGCCTTGGGTGTTCAGCCCTTGAAGTACGTTTCAACACGAAACGGAAAAATACATTAAAATATTCTAATTAGGAACAATTTTATCTGTATGTACCACTTTAACCTTTTGAAAATGACGATTTTAAATGCCGAACGTTAGTGAGGCCTACTTTCGAGTCCAAAAAGCATTCTGCTTCTATTTTTTTTTTTTAAAGCAATTTTTCTTCAAGAATAATCAGTTTCAGATTAACTGATTAATTCTGGACAGGACATAAAAATATTTTAACTTATAACCAATTTTATTTTAGAGTAAATTTAGAAAGTAAAAAATAAAACCTGGTCGGCCGGGCCCCGGGGCTGCAGCCAGGAGGTATATATGATGTATGTTGTGGTATGGTATATTGGATGAGAGTTTGAGTGTATGTATGATGTGTGGTATGTATTACGTATGATGTGTCGTATGTATTATGTATGATAAGTTAATGTCATATTCTGTTTTATTTGATACTTATGTGTGCAATGTTCTGAAATGTACTTCTACATTATGCAGAGCAGCAATAAATAAATAGTAAAAAAAATACATTACCTTTTACATTTGGCTAATGAATCTTGAATTGCAGTGTGTTGATCATTGAACTGCATTAGTTTTGTCACAGTAACGCCCCTATTGAACACTATTATTGCCGTCATAGGGGCATTTCCTGTAGACACAATACTAGCAATGTGGAACTATCGAGTATGGTTCCTGTAGACAAAGAATATCCACATTCATTTCCTCAGCTAGCTTCCTCACCTGCTTCTCATAGCATTTAGGGATGCTATTTGGAGCAGGTTTTTGGCATTATGGAAGGTAGGTGTGAAAATGACTGTTGGGTCTTCCACTCATGGATTAAATGCTGCACGCCCATGGGTTTTTACAAGTTGTCTGTATAACTGATGCACAGCGCTTCTCCTCTTCTTCCAAATGCCATTTTAGTAAGGATCAGAAGCTCCTGAAGATCTGAAGGCAGATTTACAGCCTTTGGTTGCAGTCTATCGAAAGCTTCAGGCTATGGGGAAGTTATTTCCTCTCCTCTGGAGTGGAGGTTTTGCGTCAAGCGTCTAACATCAAGTGTCAGATTTGTATGCTCTATCAACATTTTTTCAAAGTCGTTATAAATTTCTTCTGGATTATTTGTAGATTGTCTTTTTATATGTCTCAGTGTTTAAGAAATTGTCCTGAATGTGATTTTATTTGTTTTTCATTGTCATTGTCTTCCGTCGAAGTCCCTGTGTCTGATAATTTAGTCAGATTCCCTGAGAAATGGTTAAATCTGATTGGTGACATCAATGTGATCAGCTCATGACTTCACCATTTCCACCATGCAGTTTTTTTTTTGTCTCGTTTCAGGTCCTTCTTCATAGCCTTCAGTCAGCTCTGTCATTTGGTCGAGTTTAACTGGTGTCTTCATTCTGGATCCTATGTAAGCCTCAGCTCTCAGTAAATTTCTCCTTTTCCCTGAAGGTGAAGATCATTTTCATCTTTTCTTGATATCCTGCAGAAGGTCGTACATTACATAGAGAATGTTCCTTTTCAGTTCAACCACATGACTTGTTTTATATTTTGAATTACCCATAGTCTGTCCTCTGAATATGTTGGTTGAGTGGCATTCGAATTTTGTTGGTTACAGCATTTTCCTCATAGTTTGCATGGTTTATTTAAGCACAGTCTTCTTTCATACGGTCTTTTTCTCCAAGGTATCCGCTTAACCAGCATTTTCGTAAAATAAGTGAGAGTTCAATACCATGTAACTAGCATCACTAAACTAAATGAAACTCCAGGGATTCTAATCCCTGGAGGGACTTGGCCTACCACCTGACCGCTATGTCACCTACCATAGGCAGATAGCAGGATTCGGGTCCATGTGGTCAGCATGCCAACACCCACAGCCGTTAATGGTGGTTTCCTGGACAGGAGCAGCTACTTCTTTATCAAGTAGCTCCTCAATTTGATTCACAAGGCTGAGTGCACCTCGTTTAAGACCTCCCTACCTCAGAAAAGTCCGAGGAGGTACGGGGGATCAAACCCAGGCCAACAGACCTGTAGTTAGCAACGCTAACCACAAGACCATACTAACGGTCAACAAGCATCACGGTGCCGAAAAAATTAAAATTAATTTCAATAATCACAACATATAATCAGGAATAAGTTTTGTTTATTATCCTCAAATGTAAACACTCAGCCATTTCATAAAATATGGGAATTTTCCCCTCAAAGAGAGAAGTTATAAAATTATTGTAATTGGGTGGTCAAAAATAAGTTTAGAACCTCAAATTCTCTGAATTTTAAGGACTTAGGTGTATTTGAAGTGGTTTCATGTGTAAAATCTTTCGATTTACTTATTTATTGCATTGAGTTACTTTTTTTTGCCATTTTTAGCATGATTTTAACACTCTTTAATACAAAGTAGTCAAGAGTAATCAGCTATGTCCATTTTCATTTGAGAAAATTTACATCTTAAGGTACAATTTGGTATAAGATTAACTTCAAAAAATATGTGGTTAATTACTATGTAAAATAACAAACAAGGGAATTTTTGTCCCACCCGTAACAGTGACAGTTTTGTTAAATTATTATTGATGAGTTAAATAAATGTTCTGACAACCTGGAAACAGTTTATAATTTGTATTGAATCCCTCATACCTTCATCAATAACAACATTAAGACCCTAACAGTAATAGCAGAACAGAAAATGAGCTTTTGTTTTGGATCATTAAAATCAGTGTCCAAATCATTTCCCGTAACGGATTTTGAAAAACAAATTTAAAATATCTAAAATAAGTTTTAAGTAATGCTTTGCATACAGCGTGGAGAAGGGATTGTAAATTTTACAGGATGTGAAGAACCAATTCTAGTTTATTATTTATGATATGTAATAAACAAAAATAGTTTATATAATTTGCTAGAATGTCCCACCCGTATTTATGAAATGGCTGCACTCAACAACGCCTGACAGCAAAAATAAACAGTTTTCTGCATCTCCTGTGAAATTTGTGTTTTGTTAGAAATGCGGTATTGTTTCTTAAGTAATTATATACAGTTGTAAGACTAATATTATCAATGTTGAGGCAATTGAACATTTGCAATATTTCTGAAAATATGAAAGGTAGTTACATAAGCAATGAAATCTGTTGTGTTTAGACTTCAATACTTTGTTATGTAGTATGAAAGTTCTTTCATTCATTTTCAATAAACATCTCCTCATACTGAAATCGGGGTTTCTTTATTAGTCCCAAACAAATTTCAATATACAGGATTACAAATATTTATTTATTATTAACTGCATGTGATCAATACAATTAAAATTAAAAGTATAAAACAGTCTTTTTATTTATGGCATACTGAAATATAAAAATATATTATGCCAGATGTTTTCTTGAACTCATGCTATGTGAAACTTTTAAATTTTGATTAATCGATTAAAGGTATTTCGTCAAGTGATCAAGCTTTAGTTAGAGCATTGAAAACCATAATGTCATATAGGCTCAATACCATCAACACGAATACATTCTATGAATTTACTAAATCCTAGCCTGTATGTGTAAATAGATGAGTTTTGAGATAATCTTTTCGAGAAAATGATTTGCTACAGACATCGCATTTGAAAGATTTATCTGATGTATGGGTGAGCAGATGTTTTTTTAGATAACTTCTGTGAGAAAATGTTTTGTTACAGACATCACAATTAAAAGCTTTCTTGCCTGTATGTGTAAGGAGATGCTCTTTTAGACTACAACGTAGAGAAAATGCTTTGTTACAGACAACACACTTGAAAGACTTCTCTCCTGTATGTGTGAGTAGGTGAACTTTGAGATAATTTCTTTGCGAAAATGTTTTGTTACAGACATCACACGCGAAAGACATCTCTCCTGTATGGGTAAGAAGATGAGTTTTTAGGTTACTACGTACAGAAAATCTCTTATTACATATATCACATTTGAAAGCTTTTTCTCCTGTATGCGTAAGCAGATGAGTTTTGAGGGTACCTCTATGAGAAAATGTTTTGTTACAGACAACACACTTGAAAGACTTCTCTCCAGTATGGGTAAGCAGATGTGTTTTGACACTACTTTTTTGAGAAAATGTTTTGTTACAGACATCACATGGGAAAGGCTTCTCTCCTGTATGAGTAACCAGATGAATTTTAAGATTACTACGTAGAGAAAATGTTTTGTTGCAGACGTCACATTTGAAAGCTTTATCTCCTGTATGTGTAAGCAGATGATTTTTGAGGGTACCTTTGTGAGAAAATGTTTTGTTACAGACAACACACTTGAAAGACTTCTCTCCAGTATGAGTAAGCAGATGAGTTTTGAGATGAATTGTTTGAGAAAATGTTTTGTTACAGACATCACATGGGAAAGGCTTCTCTCCTGTATGGGTAAGCAGATGAGTTTTAAGACTACTACGTAGAGAAAATGTTTTGTTGCAGACTTCACATTTGAAAGCTTTCTCTCCTGTATGTGTAAGCAGATGAACTTTGAGGTTACTTCTTTGATAAAATTTTTTGTTACAGATAAGACACTTGAAAGACTTCTCTCCTGTATGTGTAAGCAGATGAGTTTTGACATTATCTCTTCGAGAAAATGTTTTGTTACAGATATCACACTTGAAAGCTTTGTCTCCTGTATCTGTAAGCAGATGAGATTTGAGACTACTTTTCTGAGAAAATATTTTGTTACAGACATCACAGTTGAAATACGTTTCTCCTGTAGGTGTTTTGATATGACTACGTAGAGAAAATGATTTGTTACAGGCGTCACACTTGGAACGTTTATCTGATGTATAGGTAAGCAGATCAGTTTTATCAGTTTGTCCTTCACACTGGTCTACATTCTCACTTTTAGTTGAAAACGTCTGTACCAAATCAAACGTTACAGGCCTACTGTTATCAATAGAAAGTGTTTCCGGAATTTCGTTGCACAATGTTGGTGTATCTTTGGATACCGTAGCTACGTATGTGTCTACATTCTCGCTTTTAGTATGGCGTATCTCTACTAAATTGAAGGTTATAGGTACGCCCCCACACTTAACAGTATGTTCGTGTTGTTCACATTTCGATGGAGAGACTTCTTGTTTTATTTTTGTTTCATCATATTGTAATGTTACCACAGCCTCCATTATGTGAGGTGTTGACCTTCGTACAGTTACTTCCTATCCACAAACATCTCCAGTACCTCCAGACTGTTAATTCTATGGGATATAAGTGCAGTTGACATGTAAAAAGAAATAAAAAAAACAAACTTTCTGATTGGTGTCAAAATTCGCTTAAATCGTTTAAGAACTTTCAGAGAATAATATTTAACTTTAAAGCAACCTATCATGGCGGCCGTCACTGCCTCCCTAATAATACATCAGATGGTGGGCTAGATGGGAACCGGTTTCTTTTTCTGGAACAGTTACGTTACTGTTACAGTTACACGAAAGTAACTGTTATTTATAACCGTTACCTGTTAATTTTTCTTATATTACGTAGTTAATCGCCAGATCACTTCCCACTTGAAGGGGAATGCCCTTTTATCCCCCCCCCCCGGTTTGGGACGTAGCCAAGGCTGGGGCTCTAGGGAGGGACCCCCGAAATAAAATAAGTAGTAAAATTAAGCTTTCAATTAGGGATGAGCATCGATAGTTAAAATATCATGATTAAAATTGGGGATAACCATCGGTATGACGATAATATCGACCTGAAAACATCGATGTATTTAGACAAAAAAATCGCTGTATATTTAAAAAAGGCCATGGCCGGTATCAGAAGATTAGGCAAAATTCATAAATAAACAGAAGTATTTCCATGAAAACAATCGATGTAAAAAATCAATGTTTTGGGAAACTAAGCTCCTTTAAATAAAATTATATCGTAGAACCAAGGTAGCCTATTAATCTTCTTTTTGTTACAAAAACATCGATGTCGGGGAGAAACATCGATGTAGCAAAAACATCAGTTGTTTTCCATCGGTGTAAAAAACATAGATTATCGACATGAAAATAAACTTTTTGGAATTTCCCTGTGGTTTACAGCCTGAAAGATATAAGTGTGCCAAATTTCTAGTTTCTAGCTCTTTTGGACGTGGTCTTCTGGTTAGCGATTTTTCTGAGGTAGGGAGGTCTGGTAGGGGGCACTCAGAATCGTGATTCAAATTGAGGAGCTACTTGATAGAGAAGTAGCGGCTCCAATCATGGAAACCATCATTAACTGCCGTGGGTGTCGGCATGCTGACCACATGCTCCCCTCCTGCCATCTGCCTATAGGTAGATGAGGCAGCGGTCGGATGGTAGGCCTTGTCCCTTCGGGGATGTCGCGCCACGGAGTTTAGTTTAGTTTAGCTCATCTGGAAGTGGGTAAACATTAATGTCAGTGAGCGAGCCCTTTTTCGGGGGATTTTAGGGCTAAAAATAAAAAAAAACACTTTTGGAATTTTTCTGTGGTTTACAGCCTAAAAGCTATATGTGTACCAAATTTAAAAATTCTAGCTCATCTGGAAGTGAGCAAACATTAATGTCAGTGAGCGAGCCCTTTTTCGGGGGGTTTTAGGGCTAAAATTAAAAAAAAATACTTTTTGCAATTTTCCTGTTGTTTACAGCCTAGAAGCTATAAGTGTACTAAATTTCAAGTTTCTAGCTCATCTGGAAGTGGGCAAACATTAATATCAGTGAGTGAGTGAGTGAGTGAGTCAGTCAGCCGTGTGGCTTTATACTATAGGGATTTTATTATTAGTAGTAAAATTTTAAATATCATTATGTCGAATAATTTACTACAGTTATTGAATTTATATTTCACGCTATATATCCACATTCTAAGTTTAAAATATCCAGTAAAGGCAATATCGTATTTTAATAAATTTTTAAGTGGTATGTAAAGCAAGAAATAATTATGTCAGACAGCATGAATTCTATGCATGAACTCTTTCCGGCCATTAATAATAAAAAAAATACCTTTTTCAATTTATTTTTTATTATTTTTAATTTTTGTCTTTTATTTTTTATTTCTGTTATTTTTTAATTTTATTGTTTTTAATTTTTTTTTATATTTTTTTGTTTTCCAAATTTTGGAAAAACAGAGGTAACGGAACGAGGCGAAAGTCACGGATAAAACACTTGTAACAGAAATATTAGAAGTAACTGTAAAAGGTCAGAGGAACTGGAGCAGATTAAAGTAACAGTAACGGCTCCGAGTAACTGGAGCAGGCGAGAGTAACAGCAGTGGCGGCCTCTGATCATGTTGCAGTGTTGCACAACGACCAGTTTTTAATGTAAAGAATATTTAGATTTTTTTATTATAGTACTGCATATGCCTACTACTTGCCTTATACTACTTCGAAATCGTCCTTGTGGTAGGTTTTTATTACCTATAAACACGCTTCACGCGATATTTAACAATTTTAAATCATTTAAACATTTAAATGCGCGGGGCCGTCGCTCTCCGAAAGCGACGACTTCCTCCCTCATTCTGCGGGCAAGAACGCGTGCGAGATGCTTGACTGCGTGGTAATACTCCCGGGGTTTAAAGGTTTTGGGCGTCGCTTTCAATCTGCGAACAAGGCGTGATTCTTGTCTCCACCGCCTAGAGCACGTTGCGTTGGCTGCTGTGTGCATGCAAGTAAGAGCGCGAGCTATGAACTATGAAGTCCCTCACAGAGATGTTAATTGCCAATGTAGTCACTTTGTGGCGAAACCTATATTGCTAATTTCATCGATCTATTAGACACTAAACTAAACTCCCTGGCTCTACATCCCTAGAGGGACTAGGCCTACTATCCGACATCCTACTGCTCAATCAAGTATCTCCTCAATTTGTATCAGGAGACTGAGTACACCCCATTCCAGACCTCCCTACTTCAGAAAAAATCGAATAAGTAACGGGGAAAGAACCCAACCTAATATTTACCCACTTACCCATGAGCTAGAAACTTGAAATTTGGCAGCTTTTAGCCTACAACCGACGGAAAATTCCAAAAAGTTCAAAATTTTATTTTTTTACCCTCCAAAAAGAAACTTCGAAAATTTTTACAGGCATTAATGTTGACCCACTTCCACATGAGCTAGAAATCTGAAATTTGACAGACTTATAGCTTTTAGCGTGTAACCGACGAGAAAATTCCAGAATGTTCTAAATTTTAAACGTTTACCCCAGAAAAATCTTAAAGTCGTTCCGCAGATTTTTTTAAGGTTTAGTATGGCTAAGTAGTTATTATGGGCTATGGCAGTCTAAATACAATGAATGTATCTTCGATAAAGTGTCAGTTACTTTTTCTTAGAACCACACAGAGAGGCAGAGCCCCACTGGGAGTTTGGAGGTAGAGCCCCGAAGAGCAAAGCGACTACAGTATTTATATATTATCAGGTTATGTATTTAATTCCTGTAAAACCACCCCCCCCATGACTGAGTGGTTAGATTGCTCGCCTTACACCGCTGGGACCCGGGATCGAATCTTGGTGGATCCATGTGGAATTTGTGGTGGACAAAATGGGGTCGGGGCAGGTTTTCTCGGGGTACTTCTGTTTCCTCTGCCACATATTCCATCAGAGCTCTATTCATCATACTATGGCCATTGGTTGCAATAAAGTTATTATAATTCCCGTAAAATAGTGCAACACCCTGTTCCTACACCCACGATCCGCCACTGAGTAACAGTAACAGGTCAGAGTAACTGGAGCAGGTGAGAGTAACTGGAGCAGGTGAGAGTAACAGTAACGGGTCAGGTAACTGGAGCCGGTGAAAATAATGTAACGGGTGTAACTCTTGACAAGTTACTCTGTTCCAGACCAGTTACATTCGCTCGACACCGACAAATTTCTCAACACAACTAATAATAATAATAATAATAATAATAATAATAATAATAATAATAATAATAATAATAATAATAATAATAATAATAATATTAATAATAATAATAATAATAATTAGTAAATATATAATATAAAAATCAAAACAAAAAATAAAAGTATTCAAAAAAACCTGAGAAAAAGGAGAGCTGCTGAGAAATTTGGAGAAACCATACAGAATTCTTATATTTATCTTTACACGCTAGCGGCCGTAATTTTGAAGATATTTGAACTAAATTTTATTATGTTATTTCTAGGCCCAATAGTTAATGAGAAAAATTGGCCCAAGGGCGGGGGATCGTGGGAGGGGGTTGAAATTTTGAAAAAAATTATATCTCGGCCCCTATGAAGTATAGAGAGAAACTTTGTTGGAATAAATTAGAGTACTCCCTAGTGAGTTCACAGTGACACTAACGATTCGGGGGTTTTGGGGGTACGAGTAGGGGTGGGGGATGGAAATTCGAAATTTTTGAAACCACGTCATGTGGGGTATCGTTGAAAAGCTCTTGATGAGTACTCTACAAATCAATAACTAGTTTCTCGATAGCTAGTACTCCCTAAAGGCCTGCCTAAAGGCATTTTATTTCACTTCACACAAATGCAATTAATAGGAAATTATCAATCTCCGCCATTTCATGCTTCTCATCGTAATGATCACTGGATGGCGTAGTGGGTAAGATGAAAGGCTAATATGCTAGCGGTCCCGTGTTCGAATCTCTTTAGGTCGAAAATTTAAAAGACAGGTAGGGTAATTTGAATTGAATTGAATAGGCGCCCTTAAGGCGCGATATTCCATATCCCACACCCCAAGTAATAGCAAACTTTCGTCTGTGTCGGTCCCTCCTTTCATGGCCGAGTGCACCATTCTCCGGTTTTCTCAGCCGTTTCGTTACCGCGGTAAACGAAATACCGGGGTATTCTCAAAATCTCTGTGCACCATTGCGAAAATACCGCGGTTTGCTAATGCTTGGAAATATTGCTGTTACTCTGCTCCGAATCCATTTTTCTTTGATGGTGTCTTCCATGGCCGCTAGGTTCTCTCTCTCTCTGCACGTCTGCCAGTCACGGTGGCTCGCTCGTAGGCCAAATTTTTTTCCAAATTCAATGTATTTGATGCCTTATTATTCAATAAAAAAGATGTTCATAAGGATAAAAGGGAATATTATATTGCGTCTATATGTCGTCTGAATTCATACTTCGAATCCAAGCACCATAGATACTGTACCAAACGTGAAATGAGTTGCTTTCGCTCTGGTTGAGGTGAGAAAGGAAGCTCATTTCAATCGATGTTACAGCACCGTATTTGCAAACATATGTACCATCGTTCATTCTTCAAATAGATCCCACCTGTCTGTACATTTAAATAAAATAACATTGATGTTTTAGAGAATAATTCTCACACGTTTGCAATACAAGGCAAAGCAACACCACGAAATCTCTCCTCTGAGTTCGACATAGCCTCGCTTTTATTCCCGTACGACTAGTAGAAATTTTAGGTGCAAAATCATGTGCATAGCCATGAAAGGGCTGTTATAATTATGTTCGTGTACGGGCAGGTATGATAAATTGATTTACATACCCTATATACCGATACACAGGCTATATCGTGATGCATGCAGCCATTCACTTAAATTTGGCCTAGGACCACTGGTTTTCCATATTTCATTTATTTGTTGCCTTTTTGTTCAGTAATAAAAGTTTATAAGGATAAAATGGAATCTTATATTGCATATATATGTCGTCTGAATTCAAACTGATTTCAAACACCATAAATACTGTACTAATCGTAATAATCGTGGTTACGCCCACTAGCCTACTCGATGGACCTGATTTGGTTGAGGTTAGAAAGAAAAGTCATTTCAATCGATGTTACAGCACAGTATTTGCAAAGATATGCACCATCGTTCATTCTTCAAATAGACCCCACCTGTCTCCCATTATTAAGTGCCAGTATGGTACTTTATGAGATTGTGTGGTGGACGAAAAAATGTCTGTCCGTCTGTCTGTCCGTGTGTCTGTACGCACCATAACTCAAATACGCTTTTTCGGATTTTCATGAAACTTGGAAAACACATTTATAATGTCCATGGGAAGAACCCTATTGATATTGAACCAAATCGGTTCACCGGTACCGGAGTAATGCCCAATTTAGTGCCTATTTTAATAGATTATGGCGCCTTTCTAATAGAAAGGCGCCATCACTCAAATACGCTGTATCGGATTTCCATGAAACTTGGTATACCCATTTATGACGTCAATGAGAAGTGCCCAATTGAATTTGAACCTAATCTGTTGACCGGTACCGGAGTAAAACCCAATTTAGTGTCTACTTTAAAGGCGCAATAAATCAAATACGCTTTATCGGATATTTATGAAACTTCGTATACGCATTTATAATGTCCATGGGAAGACGTTTATTGATATTGGACCAAATCGGTTGGCCAGTACCGGAATAATGCCCAATTTAGTGTTTTTATGTTAATATACAAGAAGTCGCGATAACTCAAATATGCTTTATTGGATTTTCCTGAAATTTTGTATACCCATTTATAATGTATGTGGAAAGACGTCTACTGATATTGGACCAAATCGGTAGACCGGTACCGGAGTAAAACCCAATTTAGTGAATATTTTAAAGACGCGGTAACTCAAATACGCTTTACCGGATTTTTATGAAACTTGGTATACACATTTATAATGTCCATGGGAAGACGTCTATTCATAATGGATAAAATCGATTGACCTGTTTCGGAGTAATGCTCAATTTAGTGCCTATTTTATGGTAATATACGTATTCGAAAGAATTTATAAAAAAAAAATGAAAATCAGTTATCTTGACAACATAGCCTATTGTTTTACTGTGATCTTATAAGGCCTTGGAAATTAAAATACAGGTAGCTATAACAAAAGACATATTAATTGACATGCGCTTATCCAACTAGACCGTTAAAATGACCCAGGTGGCCGAGATGGTAGACCTTTCTTCTTCCGTAAGCCCTGCTTAATGAATAAATCTGGAGCTTAACTTTGAAATCAATTTTTTTTTTAAATATTCTGCATATCATAATTGCAGTCATAACTGATTAAACAAAAACATACTGGCACTTTGTTACATCAGTTTACCTGATTTTATTCTTTATGTTCAATTAGCTTTTGGCCTAGATATCGTAAATATGATACATTACGCTGATCTCCATCTTGGAAAGAAAACAGCGGTTTTCTCACTTTACAGCTCCTTCACGGCCGGTTTGCATCTTACCGCGATAAAAGTCGAAACCGAGCACGGTGCAACGAAAGTATGACATTACCGGGGTAAACTAAGCAACTTTACCGCGGTATTCTGAATACCGAGGTTGGTGCACTCGGCCATCAGTATTTTCTGGTTCCGACTTTCGTTGAGACGAAAATAAGATATCCTAGGAGGAGCTTTGGTAACCGTTACTTTTTATTTTTTGTAACAGGTCTGAAGGGGTTAAGGGTGAATATTAAAAAGGTACAATGGAAAATATATAGGATACATTAATAAATAAATCTCTGGTAGGAGGACCGAACATGTGAGAGCAAGAATGGACTGAGTCGCAGGTCGTGGAATACAGGGAACCACGGAATTATTATTGGAACACAATCTAAAACATGTTATTAACAATGCACTTTTATTCACACTTGTAAACTGAAGGTTGATTAATTAAAGAAACCTGAATAATAACTGCTGTAACACTTATGGCCGAGTGCACCAACCTCGGTATTCAGAATACCGCGGTAAAGTTGCTTAGTTTACCCCGGTAATGTCATACTTTCGTTGCACCGTGCTCGGTTTCGACTTTTATCGCGGTAAGATGCAAACCGGCCGTGAAGGAGCTGTAAAGTGAGAAAACCGCTGTTTTCTTTCCAAGATGGAGATCAGCGTAATGTATCATATTTACGATATCTAGGCCAAAAGCTAATTGAACATAAAGAATAATGAGAGACAGGTGGGGTCTATTTGAAGAATGAACGATGGTGCATATCTTTGCAAATACTGCGCTGTAACATCGATTGAAATGACTTTTCTTTCTAACCTCAACCAAACCAGGTCCATCGAGTAGGCTAGTGGGCGTAACCACGATTATTACGATTAGTACAGTATTTATGGTGTTTGAAATCAGTTTGAATTCAGACGACATATATATGCAATATAATATTCCATTTTATCCTTATAAACTTTTATTACTGAACAAAAAGGCAACAAATAAATGAAATATGGAAAACCAGTGGTCCTAGGCCAAATTTAAGTGAATTGCTGCATGCATCACGATATAGCCTGTGTATCGGTATATAGGGTATGTAAATCAATTTATCATACCTGCCCGTACACGAACATAATTATAGCAGCCCTTTCATGACTATGCACATGATTTTGCACCTAAAATTTCTACTAGTCGTACGGGAATAAGAGCGAGGCTATGTCGAACTCAGAGGAGAGATTTCGTGGTGTTGCTTTGCCTTGGATTGCAAACGTGTGAGAATAAAACATCAATGTTATTTTATTTAAATGTACAGACAGGTGGGATCTATTTGAAGAATGAACGATGGTACATATCTTTGCAAATACTGTGCTGTAACACCGATTGAAATGAGCTTCCTTTCTCACCTCAACCAGAGCGAAAACAACTCATTTCACGTTTGGTACAGTATCTATGGTGCTTGGATTCGAAGTATGAATTCAGACGACATATATACGCAATATAATATTCCCTTTTATCCTTATGAACATCTTTTTATTGAATAATAAGGCATCAAATACATTGAATTTGGAAAAATTTGGCCTACTAGCGAGCCACCGTGACTGGCAGACGTGCAGAGAGAGAGAGAGAACCTAGCGGCCATGGAAGAAACCATCAAGGAAAAATGGATTCGTAGCAGAGTAACAGCAATATTTTCAAGCATTAGCAAACCGCGGTATTTTCGCAATGGTGCACAGAGATTTTGAGAATACCCCGGTATTACGTTTTTAACTCGGTAACGAAACGGCTGAGAAAACCGGAGAATGGTGCACTCGGCCATTAGACTTGAACAATGAACTGAAATGGCGTGAAAAGTTAGAATTCACCACGTGTATGAAATTATGTAAATTTGTAAATCACCAATAAATTATATATGAAAACAATTGTAGTGATAATTACAGTTGCTTGAATGTGTTTATAGTTGTTGTTGTTGTTGTTGTTGTTGTTGTTGTCGTATTTGTTTACGGACGCTACTGCTGCTCAGCTGCACGAGTCGGCTACTGCGTCCCTAGCCGGTATGTGTTTATAGTTATCAAACCTTAATAATTTCACTTAATAATTGCTTCACTGACGAAACAATGATTTCACAATGCTCACAATTATTAAAACTTAAAGGACTGATCCAGTAAGCCTTGAACTTGACAAAAGGTGTAAATTATTGTAGAATAATTTAGCGTAATTAATAAAACTTGTAACTTAAGTTTTATTCCAGTAATTCCCGGTAATATGACAAAGGGCGAATAGTGCCTTTGTCTGAAACGCGGGAACAAGAGCAGCACCAGCGAGCGACCGACCCGAGTGTCTGCAGAGCTTAAACTGAAAACCGAAGCGACGCTAAGCCAAGCGTCCACCAAGTTGCACCTGCTCCAAAATTGCACACGACACCAAAGCTGATGCAACCAGATGACGTAAAGAGGGAATAATACAGCGGATCATTTGAATTAGAACTAGTCACTGTACAATCATTAAATAATGGAAAAAACTTATAGCTTGCACCAACAAGGTCGTTACCGTTACATACATGTAACAGTTACAAAGTAACTGGAAGCACTAGGGAAATGCTAAACGTACAATTTCAAGGCTGCCGATAGTGTAACAACATACGAAATAATGAAATATTATATTGCGATACAAAAAATCAAGATAATATAAACATAATTAAATACAGGTGTATTGTATGTAGTTGAGTGCCTGTGTGGGTATGACTGGGTGTGTTAAAATGTAAGTTGGCAGCATTGAATAAACCCGGCTGTCAGGTGTTTCCCATTGACCAATGGCAGCCTACCTTCCTTCCCGGGATAGGACGCTGACAGAGAGAGTCTGTCATGGAACCTGAAGTTGTGAACATCGATCCTTTACCACTAATACACCGACAGCCTAGTTACACATTTATAGTGAGTGTTGTAGGATCAGGGGGCGTATTATATGTGATAGCGGACTGTAAAAGTCCCTAATACCTACACGAGATTGTAAATTTAATTGTGCTTAACACTTTCCGTGCCAACCACAATTAATAAGATCTCTGGCGGAGGACCACCTCCATAATGGAGGAAATGAAATGAATAAGCTTCATAGCATACATCACTCAATGAAACCTTGAATATAAGACATAACATTTAATCATAAGCTAAGCACACGAACAAATACACTTTCACTTGGTTGACAAAGTTGAAAACGAAGATAGTAGGTCTTCAGCTAACAGTCTTCTTGATGTAGCATTTATATATCCATACAATGGTTGACAATCTTCAGGTATGTAGAGTTTATGTTTGATGTAATATGTGAGTCATCTTAACGCATGAGATTGAATGAAAGTTTGTAAATAATGGAGTTGAAGATTCAGTCTTGAAATCACATAAAATCACATTTGTGAATAAATATATATATATGTGTCCGTGAAGTGTGACACTTGTAGAAGTAGATTTCAATATGAGAAACTGAATATTAAGTCTGATGTATAAGCTATTTAACGATAGCTAAATCTCAACAATAAGATCGATGTTTAATGCGTAGATGAATGGAGAATTGAAGCCACTTCTAGTAATACTATTGATAACTTAGTTGAAGTGAAGTATATGTCCTCGTATAAATTGAAATTAGCAGAATCTTTACCTGCTGTAAGGATGAGCATATATGTCGTGATGTCCCAGCTATTTAGCAATTAGCAAAACACCACAAGAACGCCATTTTGCCAGGCATAAGTTGAATGAAAGACAAGCACATTTCTTGATGCACTAGAAGTATTGCTTACTTGAAGCATATGATGAAGAAATGTAGAATCTGTAGGATATGTTATCCTTACAAATAGAATGAATGAAAGTTGATGTTCAAATTATATCTCAATAATCTGAAGCACCAGAGAAACACATGAATCCTTTCATGTATAAGTAAAATGGAATTGTTGAAGTGAAGAAGAAGGAAGTCAAGTCAATGAGCAATATGAAACGCATATAAACTGCTCAAGAAGTGTATCCAGAAGACTGGATACAAAAAATAACAATCAAATATGAATAATAAAGACAATGAATAGGAATAATAGCTTACAAGCTAGAAAATGAATGTTATTTAAATAGTAATATGAATCAAGTTGACTACAGAAACAGGAACTGACAAAAGAAAGATATCCAAAGCCAACATGATAAGCTAAATCTAATGTTGAAAGTAAATGAACATAGGATGTAATGCAATAACTAAAAATGTAAACTTAACAATAAAAACTAGAGAAAAAATAATAAATAGAATATACTGCTGTTAAGTTGGCAGCAAAAAATAATTAACTTGTACATAGCTTAAATCTATGATTGAACAAGTGTTATTTCAACACCTATCATACTAGTAGTTAGAATCATCATAAAGCACAAACACTGCATTTTGGCGACGAGGCGGTAAACACAGGACTGCATTGTGGCAGTATTAAAATTGGAATCCACATCGTGAGTTGGCGGCGATCGGCGGAAGGGCTATCGCGTGAGGCCTTGAAAGTGAAAGAAGTGGTAGCTGTACAGAAAGGTGTACTAGCTAGCAGCAGTGACTTTATGGTGTTTAGGAATGTTCCTTCAGGTTCAACGTTTTGTGCAGTAAGGTGTACGAACAAATTGTATGTCAGAATTGACGCCGACTCCATTATTCTTGGACAGGCTGTGGCGGGAAAATAATTCCAAAATGGCAGTTCTCATCGGTTCGATGAATGCATTTGACTCCGCAGAAGAATGTTGGTCATCGTACATTGAAAGGTTAGAAATATTCATAGACGCTAATGACATTAAATCTGAAAAAAAGGTGTCTACATTGTTAACAGTGATGGGTCTCAAAACTTACAATTTAGTTAAGAACTTGTGTGCTCCTTCCAAACCAACGGAAAAAACTTTCGAGGAAATTGTGACCTTGGTGGAAAGTCATCTTAGCCCAAAACCTTCATCTATAACAGAACGTTATAAATTTAGTTTGAGAAACCAGCGAGAACATGAAACAATTGCAGAGTATGTTGTACAGTTAAAGCAACTTTCCATGTTTTGTGACTTTAAAAGTAATCTGGCTGAGTATTTGCGGGATAGACTAGTGAGTGGAATACGGAATGATGCAATCAAGAAAAGATTACTTGGTGAAACGGACTTGACATTTGAGAAGGCAGTGACCATAGCAACAAATATGGAAATGGCGGATAGAGAAGCGGCTACGCTTACAGCGGGTCTACCAGCGGCATGGGGCAATTCACAAGTGGGTCAACTTCACTACAGCACAGGACGGAAGAGTTCAGCAGCAGAGCACCATAGCGCTAGTAGCGGTGGAACTTCAAGCAGGTCTACGCAGCAGCGTCACCAGCGAGCGTTCGACTATAAGAGGGAGGAGAGAGTTACTAGTGAAGTGAAGTGTTATTGTTGTGGCAAGCAGGGCCACAAGTCAAATCAGTGCAAATTTCGTGCATATAAGTGCAATAAGTGTGGTAAAACTGGCCATTTGGCGCAGGCTTGTCACAGTAGGGATAAGTCAACTCCCAAGCAGAAAAAGCATTTTAATTGTAAGAAAAACTACGTAGATGTAGATCGATCACTGAGCAGTGATGGATCTATAAGTAGTGGTATTAAGCCTACTAATGAATGTAGAGTTAATCTTGTTTCTAATGATGAAAATGAGGAAAGTTATGACCTAACCAACCTTTTCGCTTTAAATGAAATTGAGGAGCCTAGAATGGAAAAAGATAGAGTTATGCCTATTACACTAAACTTGCAAATAGAAAACAAGTTAATGAATTTTGAGGTAGACAGTGGTGCATGTATTTCGGCGATTAATGAACAATGCTATAGGGATAACTTCAGTTCTCTAAAGTTGCAACATACAAATTTGGTGTTGAATTCTTACACTAATCAACCGATAAAGCCATTGGGTAAATTGTGTGTAAACGTAAAATATGGTTGTAAAACTAAGCAGTTAACCCTGTATGTAATTGCTAGGGGAGCAAACCCACTCATGGGTAGAGATTGGATCAGAGATTTAGGAGTTGTAATACAAATTGGTCAACCCAGTGAAGTTAGAGAGGTCAGTCCTAACTATGATCGAAACCAATCATTTTGTAACATAATGGACATTGAATCCAAAGTTGTAAGTGATCTATACCTAAAGTTTCCAGATGTGTTTACAGACAAACTAGGTTGCTACAAGGGTGAACCAGCTAGGTTAGAATTGAAAGAAAATGTAGTACCCAAATTTCTTAAGCCTAGACCGATTCCTTTTGCCTTAAAAGACAAAGTGGAGGCCGAGATCGATCGGTTAGTGAACATAGGTATTCTATCACCTATAGCTAATAGTGAATGGGGAAGTTCAGTGGTCCCAATAATTAAAAAATCCGGAGAGTTGAGGCTGTGTGCAGATTTTCGTGCGTCTTCACTGAATGATGCTTTAATTGTGAATAGACATCCAATACCTCGTATCGAGGATCTTTTCAACACTCTACAAAAGGGTGAAACCTTTTCAAAAATTGATCTTTCTCAGGCATATCAGAAAGTATGTTTAGATGAACAATCTAAAAAGTATTGTACGATTAGTACTACAAAAGGGTTATTCATGTACAATCGTGCCCCTTATGGTGTTGCATCAGCGCCAGGCATTTTTCAGAAAATAATAGAATCAATCCTTGTTGGTATACCCGGGGTGGTTAATTTTCTAGACGATATACTAATCACCGGGGAAAACATGAATGTACACAAACAAAGGTTGTATGAAGTCTGCAGAAGGTTGAGTGAAAATGGTCTGACAGTGAGTAAAAAGAAATGTGAGTTCTTTAAACAATCAATAGAGTACTTAGGTTATGTACTAAGTAAAGAAGGCCTAAGTACGTCTCAATCTAAGGTAAGTGCTATTGTAGATGCACCTACTCCAACGAATGTCACTCAGTTAAAAGCTTTTCTGGGCATGATAAATTACTATGGCAAATATGTACAACATTTGTCAACTATTGCAGCGCCTTTATATAAATTGTTGAGGAAAGATTGTATTTTTGAGTGGTCCCTTGCTTGTGAAGAAGCATTTCAGCTAATTAAGAGTAAATTGGTGTCAGCACCAATCTTAGCACACTACGACCCTAACTTACCTGTAAGTTTAGCGACAGATAGTTCTAACTATGGTTTAGGTTGTGTGTTAAGCCAAATTCAGAGGGATGGTTCAGTGAAACCAATTTGTTATGCTTCACGGACTTTATCCAAAGCTGAATTGGGTTATAGTGTCATAGATAAAGAGGCATTAGGCATAGTGTACGGAGTCAGGAAATTCAATCAATATTTGTATGGCAGGAAATTCACTTTAATCACGGATCATAAACCCTTGTTATCAATTTTTGGACCTAAAAAGGGAATGCCTGCTTATGCAGCAAGTCGACTTCAACGCTATGCACTATTTTTAACCAACTATGATTTTGACATTAAATATGTTAAGTCTCAGGACAATGCAAATGCCGATTGTTTATCTAGATTGCCCTTAAACATAAAAGACCTTCTGGGGGAATCAGAAGATATCAATTATATCGGAACGTATTTGCAGTATATTCAAGAGAATGACATACCTGTAGATTTTAACAATGTAAGAGAGGAAACTAAGAAGGATAGTTTACTTAAGAGAGTGTACAATTTTGTATTGTATGGTTGGTCAAACAACAGAACAGTTGTCGATAACGACTTAAAACCTTATTTTCAGCGACAAAGTGAACTAGCTATTGAAAATGGTATTCTTGTGTGGGGACATAGAATAGTTGTACCTAACAGTTTACGTAAGTCACTCTTAGTGGAGTTGCATAGTGGACATCTTGGTGTAGTCAAAATGAAAGCTATGGCTCGGTCTTACTTTTGGTGGCCTGGCCTAGACTCAGATATAGAGAATCTTGCCAACAGTTGTTCACTCTGTTTGTCAGTACGTCAGAATCCAGCTAAGTGTAATTTGCATGTATGGGAGTACCCAAGAAACGTGTGGGAACGTTTACATGTAGATTTTTTAGGTCCTATAAATAATAAGTTGTATCTTATTATAGTAGATGCCCATAGCAAATGGTTAGAGGTGGAAGAGGTACACTCGACATCAGCAAAACAAACTATTTCTAAATTAAGGCCATTATTTGCACGGTTTGGTTTACCGTTTCAGTTAGTTTCGGACAATGGCCCACCATTTACATCACATGAATTCAAAGAGTTTCTGAAAGGCAATGGCATTAAGCATACGCTAACACCACCCTTTCATCCAGCTAGTAATGGTCTAGCAGAAAATTCTGTGAAAACTGTCAAGAAAAGAATCAAATTGGCTATTATGAATAAGGAGGAGGACAATTTAGCTTTGTGCAAGTTTTTGTTGGCGTATAGAAATTCTATACACTCCACTACCAATGAAACACCAGCTAAGTTGATGTTCAACCGACCCTTAAGGTCAAGATTAGATTTACTTAGGCCAAATTTGCAAAGTTTCGTTTATGGTAAACAAGGTAAACAAATTGCTAATTATGGTGGAAGTAAGACAAGAGTATTGTGTGAAGGACAACCAGTAATTGTAAGATACTATAGAGGTAAAAATAAGTGGATCGAAGGTGTTGTTGTAAAAATGATAAGTGCAGTGTCATATCTGGTTAAACTTAAAAATGATGTTATTTGGAAACGTCATATTGATCAGATAATAGGTTTGAATAGTGAGATAGAGGTGCCTGCACCTGGAGTAAGTAGTGACACCACACATGACCACTTATTGTTACCCAGTGTGTCTTCCGATCAGTGGTTGAGATGTGGAAGGAACGCAGCAGTTGTGGAAACACCACACTCCGTATCCTCTCCACACCGTTCTACCAATCGTAGATCTTTGGTAATGACTAGTGACGTTACCGCACCTGTTGTAAGCTCGGACGGTACAAAACAAACACTTGTTAACTCAGAAAGGCGTTACCCAGTTAGAGAACGCAAACCAATAGAAAGGCTAAATCTGTAACTATTGTCATGTTTACTGTGTATTTTTTTTGTTATAAATGTTACTTGAGTAAGTTATTACTAAATTAGTGGAATAGTAAAAAGTTAAGAGGGGAGGAGTGTAATGTATGTAGTTGAGTGCCTGTGTGGGTATGACTGGGTGTGTTAAAATGTAAGTTGGCAGCATTGAATAAACCCGGCTGTCAGGTGTTTCCCATTGACCAATGGCAGCCTACCTTCCTTCCCGGGATAGGACGCTGACAGAGAGAGTCTGTCATGGAACCTGAAGTTGTGAACATCGATCCTTTACCACTAATACACCGACAGCCTAGTTACACATTTATAGTGAGTGTTATTTCAACACCTATCATACTAGTAGTTAGAATCATCATAAAGCACAAACACTGCAACAGGATAATGAAAGAAATTATTCCTTACACTTACGTCCTTGTGACTCGACAACAGCTGGCAAGTCGGATCAGTGGCGGCTCGTGGCCGAAAAATTAGGTGAAGAGAAAAAATGTCACATGCTTATGTTAAAAACTGAACTCACCTATGTCTTGTATGCACGTTTTCATTGTACTGCGCCGTGTACAATCTGGCATTTTTCTGCAGAGCTTCTGAAATTGTATTTAGATTTTTCTCTAAAGTTTTCAAATCTACCTGACACTTGATGTGCTCTGCCGAATCTGAGTGTTTACGTAACGATCGTGTCATATTCAATAAGCCAGCATATCCTTCTCTATTCCAAACGTTGCTTTTATTGCTAAGAAGCAAGCATGGCCAACAAAACAATTTCTGCAGAGCTGGAGAAGAGCACAACCATGGAAATTCTTTAAACCACGAAGGTTTGAAAGTAATATTGTAGCATTTACCTATATTTTTCACTTCTTTTGTACCACGTAACCCTAGAATTTCGGTGGGACGTCCACATTTTAAAAGTTCCTTTTTGTCAGGTTCCTTAAATCGACAAAATGGCGTCTCCAATAACACGCACACGATATCATATTGAGGATTCATGGCCGAAACAGTTGTTCCCCAAAGCCACGGTGTGGGATACTGCCAACGACAATGCCTGTACACGTGCGGCCTCTGAAAATATCACGTGACTTCTTTACAGAGAAGTCTGGTGGAGACTGAGATAACTGTTGGACAGCTTCACGGGTAGTCTGATCCCCTCAGCAAGAGGACAGTGGGATAAGCGAGAAAACTGCTGGTTTCCATGAGCCCACGCCCTCATTTTTAGTGGAACAGACTACCCACGGGGGTGCCACTTGGCCATGTATTCAAACTTTCTCCAACCGCGCGGTTTTGGCTTGTGACGTCATTAGGTTGACAGATCAACCCTCACCCGTAAGAGTGAATGGAAAACAGCTGATTTAAAAAAATTAATATTTAATTATAGGCAGCAAGTATCTCGTGTTGTAAGATGTCAACCTGAAGTATAATAACTGTTCTATTAGGCCATGTGGGAGAAATAGTAAAAGTCTTTATGGTTTGGTTTAAAAATTGTATCTTTTGAAGCTGTTTTTAGAGGTTTAGATTGAGTCTGCAGATGATGTCCAGCTAACTTAATGTATTATACTTTAAAGAGACAAGACTATTCTATCGTTGTTATTCGAAATAGGGAGGAAATGTTATTTTTTTTCTTAATCCTTCACTAACTACAGCTTTACCGTTATTAATATCATAATACTGTAAATAATTAATATCAATTGACTTTAATGTAGTTCATATGAGGAATTATTGTAAATAAGATGGAATAGAAATAAGTTTACATTAACTCAATTAGTTGTATGTGTAAATACCTTAGTAACTTCTGTTAATTGATGTTATTGTCATTATTCATTGTTTTATAGACTAATTCTAATAGGTCTACTGCAGAAAGTAGAAATTTATATATTCTACTGACCTCCATTCACAATTCAACAAATAATATAGGCCTAATTAATATTGAAGGCTTCAATATAGATTCCATGATTTACAGGAAGTAATGTGTTGCTACTTAGTAATGTATTTGTTTTAGTGATTAAAAGCCTTTATTCTAGATAATGTCACAACTAATGTAATTAATAACTTACTGTATTTATTTATATAATATATTATTGGAAGTAGTGTGCTTGTATCAGTAATATGTATTTAAATGTAATTAATATAATTTAATGCAAACTTTATAATGGTTGTCATGTAATATCTTGCTAAAAATTTCAGTTGTGTAGTTTGGATGGGTAAATATTTTTAGACATGACAAGTCTTTAGTAGTCTATGAATAAAGTCACGTTAAATCTTGTCATACATCAACAAATGTTTTATTATAACCTATATATCAATATAAATTACTGTGATACCTAGTGATATAACAATCATAATGATTGCTACATAGTAAGCCTAGGAGGAGAATTATGTGCCCATGGTCGTGGGTTCTATCCCGTTTCAGGTCGATGGCATAAATGAAACAGACCTTTGTCTCTATAGATTTACAGGCTCCCTCTACTGAGGGAGAAAATTCCGGCTCACCGGCGAAGATTACATGGCTGTCATTAAATACCTTCAAATTAAACGAGTTGGTGTGTGGTATAAAAATACTTCCCTTGTTCAGTGAAAGAGTACATACTAGATACATTACCTTATGGCAATTTAGTAACTAATATAGGCCTAATTGTAATTAGTACTGTATAGATTTTTTTCCTGCAAGTAGTTTATAAATAGTTATAACTTATGCCTACCGTATTTTAATCCCTCCCTCCCTCTCTTCCCTCTGTCGTAGTTTTACTTCTCCCTTTTAGGATTTAAGCGACCCAAGCCGCCCGGGCCTTACAGGGCCGCGACCTGTCGGGAGAGGGATTATCTTTGAATCACATACATACTTTCTTGACCAGACAAGGACATGGATGGCCTCCCCGATGAGTGATCAGCCCAACGCGGGGCCACCTCCGAGACAACACGAACACATAGGACGGTACACACCATTCACACACACACTCACGCAGAACAAGGCGAGGATGGGGATGAAGATGATAATGACGGCCAGACGATATCCGGGGACCACAAGGGCCTAAAGTTACCTGACATTTGTCTCAAAGGTGAAGGAAAACCCCGGAAAAAACCTCGCCTAGGTAACTTGTCCCGACCAGGAATCGAACCCGGGCCCGCTGCGTGAGAGGATTGAACGCATCTCCTGAGCCACAGCGGTGGACGTATTTTAATATGAAGTATTAAAATTAATTTAAAAATGTGGTTCCTATTTCCTGCCTATTTCGAATAAGAACATTAGAAATAGTCCTGTGTTATAGTCTCATGAAACTCCAATACATTCATATTATCTTAACATCACATGCAGATGTGATCTTAGCCTGTAAAAACAGCTTCAATAACTACGATTTTTAAACCAAACCCGATCGATTTTTACAATTTCTACCACACAGCCTAATAGATCAGTTCTTATACTGTGGGTTGGCATGTTAGAACACTTGATAGTTGCTGCCTGTAATTAAATAATAAAGGTTAAAAACCATCTGTTCTCCATTCATTTCTTATGAGAAAGGGGCTGCCTGACATCCTAGCCACGTCACATCCCGCAGCCAATGACCGCTCAGGGTGGCAAGTGGACTAACCTTTAGTATTTTAAGAACCTTGCAGACTACCCATGCATCTGGTAAGGCTTCAGCTTCAATGCTAGGAGGACTTGGGAGCACACTGCCTCCTAGCGTTGACACCAGTCGTGGCGGGAAATTCAAAATTGTAGAAATACATTATAGTAAAAACGAACATTCGTGATATGGAAAATAAACTTTAAAAATACGTATTGTAAAGGAAAAATACAGGTGAAGTGCTACTTCACCTACTTCCCCTGAGTCGGATGTGAAAATGTCTTCAAACAACAGGTCTTCTATTCCCGGATTCGATCCTACCCAGGTCTAAATCATTTATGTGGGACCGTATTTTCAGGCATATATATTTGCGGGGATTTCAATATTCTCAGGAACAGTTTAGATGGTGTACTCATAATTTATATGTACCGCCTGCACCACCCAGGAAAGTTATTTTACTTCCGTGTGCGTCTACAGCCATGAGACTGTCGCTCATATATTATGAGTACACCATCTGAACTCTTCCCGCAAATTTTGAAAACAGGGAACTTCGCGACCGTTAAAATTTGAGCATGTCGTTGGCAATGCGCATGAGTTGAGTGCTATAGTCCACAGTGAAAATATAGTCCAAGGTTCCACGTGCTCAGTTAACCACGTGGATACTAGCGTGATGCCGTCAATGTTTTCATCTCAGCACGTTTCGCTTGCATTCGAATTCCCACCGCCTCTGTGACGTCGTCCATGCTTTCAGTCTGAGGGCGAGTATCTTAAGCATTGAATTAACCATTTCTCGCGTCTTATTTCACCTATTAGAATACTCACATAACTTTCTCTAACTTAAGTATTGACTTGTTCCATACCTGATAACTCTGGCATGACTTTATAATCTTCATATTTACATTATTGTGAAGAGATAACATTATGTAAAGTTGGGGTAATTTTTAAAGAAGAAAAAACTGATGCCGGATGTGGTTCAATGTTTTAATTTTTCTTAAATGCAAATGAGCGTTCCACTATTTGTCATAAGTAGGGGGCGGATTTCTATGACCTAAAAAATAGGATATATGCATGTATTTATGACCTAAAAACATTAAAATATGACCAATAAAATTTAAAATATGACTTTACCACTTACACATTGTGTATATTTTTTAAGTTTCTTTACAGTTCATTTTATTAAAATATGTCAATTATTTAAAATATCTGTAAATTCTCAAAAAGTATCATAATGCGAATTTTACAAAATATATGAAACTTCAAAATTTCTTTAATATGCACAGAAATATGCCAAAAATATGACCTAAATATGCATATTCATACTAAATATGCTACAATAGTTGAAAATTTCCTAAATATGCAGTTATATGCACAATAAAAACCATTCCATTTTCACCAGGATGCTTGGAATCGGGTTTAAATTAGTCGGAAACCTGAAATAATGCAAAGGGGGAAAATATGACATGTCACAGAAATCCGCCCCCTAATCATAAGGTATTGTTACGATGTCTGAGTTTTCCAAGAGGAAGAATATGAGAGCAAATGATAAAAAAAATCCCTGAGATGAAGTAAGACATGAGAAAATAGTAATTTCAATGCTTGTGGTACAAAACATTGTATCAAAAAGTGAGAGAGAATGAATATAAACAACTATAGACCAATATTTATTCTACCCTCCATCTCTAAAATCTTTGAGGTGGTAATTTATAATAGGCTACTAGCTTTTCTAGATAAATTTAAAATACTCCCTCTTAAGCAGCATGGCTTTATAAGAAACAAATCTCCACTAACTGCACTAACTGAAATTGTTGAAAAAGTTATAATGGACATAGATGCTGGCTACTATAGGCCTGCTGCAGGAGTTCTGTCAGACTTAACAAAAGCTTTCGACTGTATAGATATAAGAGTAGGCTACTTATGGACCAGTTCTACCAATTAGGTATAAGAGGAGTTGGATATGACTTAATCAAATCCTATATGTCAACCAGAAAACAACTGGTAGTATTAACAACAAACGAAGGATTTGCTCAATCCAGCATGAAGAATATTATCATGGGTGTACCACAAGGTTCCATCTTATGCAAACTTTCGTTGATGTAGATGTAGATGTAGATATCTCGTCCTGTAGATCCTGTATTGAGCGGGGCTCAAGGATATAGAACACGTCAGATCAAAAAAATACATGCATGTTATAACAATAATATAGGCCTACAGAAACTGTAAGCTGCCAAATTTATCCAAGCTGGAAATATTCCTCCAAATTGTAGAAGGTGTGAGTTATTAAAAATTCCTTGACAGCTGTTTTGAAAGGTTTGCTCTTTCTTTGAATACATAATAATTTAATGTTGTTTGGAAGCTTGTTATATATCTGTACTGCAGAATAATAAGCACCCTTCTGAAAGAGTTTTAACGAGTTATTAGGTCTGTGTAGATCATTCATGTTTCTGGTAGTACGTCCGTGTACACTAAAATTAGTTTGAGATTTATCAATATTATTCACTACATAACACATAACAGAGTAGGCCTATATATACTCCCCTGTAAGAGTGAGGACTTTTAATTTTTCAAATAGCGGTTTACAAGATTCCCTTTTTTTCTTTCCACATATTATTCTTATTGCCCGCTTTTGTAATCTAAATATTTTCTCCCTATGGGAAGAGTTGCCCCAGAATATGATCCCGTACCTTATTACCGAGTGAAAATATGCAAAATATACCATAAGTAATGCATCCTGTTTTAATATATTATTCAAAATTCTTAAAGCAAAGCACGCTGAACTCAGTTTTGGACTTATCATTTCTATGTGTGTCTTCCAGTCAAGATTTTGGTCAATTTGCAGTCCTAAAAATTTTACATTGCTAATTTCTTGTATGATTTGTGTTCCATAATTAATTTCAAGATTTGAGATACCGGTACATCTGTTTTTTGTTCTAAATTGTATAAAATGGGTCTTATCAATATTAAGTGTCATTTTATTAGCTAGAAACCATGTGTTTAACTCGTGAAAAGCCTTTGTAGCTATTCTTGATAAATGTTCTTGTGATGTTCCTGTTACAAGTACACTAGTATCATCTGCGAAGAGCAATACCTTTGATTCGTCACTTAAGTTATAGGGCAAGTCATTAATGAAAATTAAAAAGAGCAAAGGTCCTAGTATTGATCCCTGAGGTACCCCATTCTTAACAACCCCTAAGTTAGATTCATTTCCATTTATTATTACCTTTTGAGTTCTATCAGAAAGATATGATTTGAACCACTTAAGTGTTAAATTATCGAACCCATAATGATCCAATTTTTGAAGTAATATTTCATGATTTATACAGTCAAACGCTTTAGCTAAGTCGCAGAAAATTCCCAGAGCATATTTCTTTTTATCTAACGCTTCCAGTATTTCTGTAGTAAGTTGAAATGTAGCATTCTCAGTGGACATGCCACTTCTAAATCCAAACTGAGATGAAGTAAGAATGTCATTCAAATTAAGATAGTGTATTATGCGTTTGTACATGACTTTTTCAAAAACTTTTGAAAATGAGGTTAAGAGTGATATAGGTCTATAATTTGATGGTAGATTTTTGTCACCTTTTTTAAAGAGGGGCTTAACAATAGCATGCTTCAGTCTTTCTGGAAATATTCCATTTTCTAATGAACAATTGCATATGTGACTAAGAGGTTTACTGAGTTCCAACGAGCTTTTACTTTCGAGAGACTTGATTATATTTTCAATTTCTTTGTGAGAAGTCAGGTTCAATTGAAATCTATGGTTCCAAACTGTAGATTTTGTTAGTAGGTCTACTGCCTTAATGTTAATATTATTTATAGGAATACATTTCTCTGCAATATTTATAAAGTGACTATTAAAAGCATTTGTAATGTCTGATAAATTATCTAGTTTTATGTCTTGGTATATTAATGATGTACAATCATTGTTTCCCTTTGTTCTCCCTGTTTCGTTTTTTATTATATTCCATACAGTCTTAACTTTATTATTTGATTTATCAATTACTTGTGAAAAATGCCTACTTTTTGCTTCTTTGATTACTTTCTTCAGTATGTTGCAATACTTTTTATAGTATTCCTTATGAGTTTGGTTGTTACTGGTTCTATATTTTAGGTAGAGCTCTCTTTTGTTTGCACATGATATTTTAATAGCAGCAGTTAACCATGTGTTATTCCTTGAATTAGGTAAATTAGCAGTTTTCTTTTTTGGAAAATTTGCCTCAAAATGTCGTGACACTATGTTTAGGAATTCACTTAATTTACTATCTACTTTGTCATAGGATAACATAGATTCCCAGTTTTCATTTGCAAGATCTTGTTTGAAATTTAAAATTGAATCGTCATTCATTACTCTATATCCATAATATTGTAAATGTTGTATCTAATATAGATGATGTGACATTGTATGCATATGATACAATATTCACAGCTAAACATAAAGACTTACAAGCACTAGAGCAGATTATACACGTAAATACTAATAGTCAATTACTTTCCAAGTTTAAATTTAAATATCAGTCCCTCAAAATGTGAACTCATAACATTCAGAAACAACGCAAACTATCATTTGGAACTATTCATAAATAATATATCTGTAAATAACAGCAAAGACGTAAAACTCCTAGGACTGACCCTAGACCAACAATTTACACGGACTCAACACATTGACAATCTAAGCACAAAAATATCCAAAGGTTTGTATGTGTTACGATATCGTAGCAAACTTGTCCCTAAAGGGACTGCAAAGATAATCTACTTTTCATTAATAGAATCACACATAACGTAATAATAATAATAATAATAATAATTTATTGCAGTCAACAGACTTGTATACAAGTTTCTGACATTGTCAATGTGAAGCCTTACATACTACAAATAATATTAGGCCTACATACTATAAATAATATTACATAGGCCTACTACAAAGGTTATAGGCCTATTATAAATATTACAGTTAGATTGAATTTACTTATTTATACATATTACAATGACTATAATTTGCTGGAGTTTACTTATTACTAACTATATTACTAATATGGAATTGAACTATGGGGATCAACATCCTTAACAAACTTTTCAAGAATATTCGTCCTACAAAAGAAAGCCATTAGATACATAGCAAAACTAAAATCTAGAGACACGTGCAAACAAGCCTTCAAGGAACTACAAATAAATACACTAGCTGGTCTGTACATATTCAGATCCATAATGCACATTAGGAAAAACGATACCCCCACAAAAAATTCTGATATACATGATCACGACACAAGAAACAAGGAAAATATTGCAGAAATTAGACATAGACTAAGTTTGTTTGAAAAAGTACCCAAGTATCAAGGTGCCAAACTGTTCAACATGCTGCCTCGAAAACTAAAAAATTATTCAGACCAAAGGTGCTTCAAGGCAAAGCTGGCAAATTACTTAGTAAATAAATCAGATTATAGTGCCCAGGAATTCATAGACGAAAACAGAAGCTCCAGGTAAACGATCAAGCCAAGCTCAGAATTTTTTTGATGCACTTAATGTTTTATGGAAGACTGGGAGAGTGCGGAGTGTGTATATGATGTATGTTATGGTATGGTATATTGCATGAGAGTTTGAGTGTATATATGATGTGTGGTATGTATTATGTATGATAAGTTAATGTCATATTCTGTTTTATTTGATACTTATGTGTGCAATGTTCTGAAATGTACTTCTACATTATGCAGAGCAGCAATAAATAAATAGTAAAAAAAATACATTACCTTTTACATTTGGCTAATGAATCTTGAATTGCAGTGTGTTGATCATTGAACTGCATTAGTTTTGTCACAGTAACGTCCCTATTGAAGACTATTATTGCCGTCATAGGGGCATTTCCTGTAGACACGATACTAGCAATATGGAATGTTGTCCACTATCGACAAAGAATATCCACATTCATTCACATTCACATTCATTTCCTCAGCTAGCTTCCTCACCTGCTGAAGGACAGATTTGCTTCTCATAGCATTTAGGGATGCTATTTGGAGCAGGTTTTTGGCATTATGGAATGTAGGTGTGAAAATGACTGTTGTGTCTTCCACTGCACGTCCATGGGTTTTTACAAGTTGTCTGTACAACTCATCGATGCACAGCACTTCTCCTCTTCTTCCTAAAGCCATTTTAGTAAGGATCAGAAGCTCCTGAAGATCTGAAGGCAGATTTACAGCCTTTAGTTGCAATCTATCGAAAGCTTCAGGCTATGGGGAAGTTATTTCCTCTCCTCTAGAGTGGAGATTTTGCGTCAAATGTCTAACATCAAGTGCCAGATTTATATGATCTTCAAATCCAAACTCTCTCAACATTTTTTCAAAGCCGTTATAAATTTCTTCTAGATTATTTGTAGATTGTCTTTTTATATGTCTCAGTGTTTAGGAAATTGTCCTGAATACGATTTTATTATTTGTTTTTCATTGTCATTGTCTTCCGTCGAAGTCCCTGTGTCTGATAATTTAGTCAGATTCCCTGAGAAATGGTTTAATCTGATTGGTGACGTCAATGTGATCAGCTCATGACTTTACCATTTCCACCATGCTGTTTTTTTTGGCATTGTTTCAGGTCTGTTTTCATAGCCTTCAGTCAATTCTGTCATTTGGTCGAGTTTAACTGGTGTCTTCATTCTGGATCCTATGTAAGCCTCAGCTCTCAGTAGATTTTTTCTTTTCCCTGAAGGTGAAGATCTTTTTCGTCTTTTCTTGATATCCTGCAGAAGGTCGTACATTACAAAGGGAATGTTCCTTTTCAATTCAACCACATGACATGTTTTATATTTTGAATTATCCATAGTCTGTCCTCTGAATATGCTGGTTGAGTGGCATTCGAATTTTGTTGGTTACAGCATTTTCCTCATAGTTTGCATGGTTTATTTAAGCACAGTCTTCTTTCATACGGTTTTTTTCTCCAAGGTATCCGCTTAACCGGCATTTTCGTAAAATAAGTGAGAGTTCAATACCATGTAACTACCATCACTAAACTAAACAAAACTCCAAGGATTCTAATCCCTGGAGGGACTTGGCCTACCACCTGACCGCTATGTCACCTACGATAGGCAGATAGCAGGATTCGGGTGCATGTGGTCAGCATGCCGACACCCACAGCCGTTAATGGTGGTTTCCTTGACAGGAGCAGCTACTTCTTTATCAAGTAGCTCCTCAATTTGATTCACGAGGCTGAGTGCACCTCGTTCCCAGACCTCCCTACCTCAGAAAAATCCGAGGAGGGACGGGGGATCAAACCCCGGCCAACAGATCTGTAGTTAACAACGCTAACCACAAGACCATACTAACGGTCAACAACCATCACGGTGCCGAAAAAATTAAAATTCATTTCAATAATGACAACATATAATCAGGAATAAGTTTTGTTCATTATCCTCAAAAATGCCTGACAGCAAAAATAAACAGTTTTCTGCATCTCCTGTGAAATTTGTGTTTTGTTAGATATGCGGTATTGTTTCTTAAGTAATTATATACAAGTTGTAAGCCTAATATTATCAATGTTGTGGCAATTGAACATTTGCAATATTTCTATAAATATGAAAGGTAGTTACATAAGCAATGAAATCTGTTGTGTTTAGACTTCAATACTTTGTTATGTAGTATGAAAGTTCTTTCATTCATTTTCAATAAACATCTCCTTATACTGGAATCAGGGTTTCTTTATTAGTCCCAAACAACTTTCAATATACAGGATTAAAAATATTTATTTATAATTATTAACTGCATGTGATCAATCAATACAATTAAAATTCAAAGTATAAAACAGTCTTCTTCTTTATGGCATACTGAAATATAAAAATATATTATGCTAGTAATTTTCTTGGAACTCATGCTATGTGAAACTTTTAAATTTTGATTAATCGATTAAAGGTGTTTTGTCAAGTGATCAACATTTTTAATCTATCGATAAGCTTTAGTTAGAGCATAGAATTCAATAATGTCATATTGGCTCAATATCATCAACATGAATACATTCTACGAATTTACCAAATCCTATCCTGTGTGTGTAAACAGATGAGTTTTGAGAGAATCTTTTCGAGAAAATGATTTGCCACAGACATCGCATGTGAAAGATTTATCGGATGTATGGGTAAGCAGATGTTTTTTTAGATAACTTCTGTGAGAAAATGTTTTGTCACAGACATCACAATTAAAAGCTTTCTTGCCTGTATGTGTAAGCAGATGCTCTTTTAGATTAAAACGTAGAGAAAATTTTCTGTTACAGACATCACACTTGAAAGCTTTCTCTCCTGTATGTGTGAGCAGATGAGCTTTGAGGTTACTTCTTTGATAAAATTTTTTGTTACAGATAAGACACTTGAAAGACTTCTCTCCTCTATGTGTAAGCAGATGAGTTTTGAGATTATCTCTTCGAGAAAA
This sequence comes from Ectobius pallidus, assembly GCA_964059195.1. Taxonomy (NCBI): domain Eukaryota; kingdom Metazoa; phylum Arthropoda; class Insecta; order Blattodea; family Ectobiidae; genus Ectobius; species Ectobius pallidus. Next base: position 12,762,755 of record CAXKWD010000006.1, read on the forward strand.
TGTTTTGTTACAGACATCACACGCGAAAGATTTCTCTCCTGTATGGGTAAGCAGATGTTTTTTCAGGTTACAACGTACAAAAAATCTTTTATTACATATATCACATTTGAAAGCTTTTTCTCCTGTATGCGTAAGCAGATGAGTTTTGAGGGTGCTTCTTTGAGAAAATGTTTTGTTACAGACATCACATGGGACAGGCTTCTCTCCTGTATGAGTAAGCAGATGAGTTTTAAGATTACTACGTAGAGAAAATGTTTTATTGCAGACTTCACATTTGAAAGCTTTCTCTCCTGTATGTGTAAGCAGATGAACTTTGAGGTTACTTCTTTGATAAAATTTTTTGTTACAGATAAGACACTTGAAAGACTTCTCTCCTCTATGTGTAAGCAGATGAGTTTTGAGATTATCTCTTCGAGAAAATGTTTTGTTACAGATATCACACTTGAAAGCTTTGTCTCCTGTATCTGTAAGCAGATGAGTTTTGAGAATACTTTTTTGAGAAAATATTTTGTTACAGACATCACAGTTGAAATACGTTTCTCCTGTAGGTGTTTTGATATGACTACGTAGAGAAAATGATTTGTTACAGGCGTCACACTTGGAACGTTTATCTGATGTATAGGTAAGCAGATCAATTTTATCAGTTTGTCCTTCACACTGGTCTACATTCTCACTTTTAGTTGAAAACGTCTGTACCAAATCAAACGTTACAGGCCTACTGTTATCAATAGAAAGTGTTTCCGGAATTTCGTTGCACAATGTTGGTGTATCTTTGGATACCGTAGCTACGTATGTGTCTACATTCTCGCTTTTAATTTGGCGTGTGTCTACTAAATTGAAGGTTATAGGTACGCCCTCACACTTAACAGTATGTTCGTGTTGTTCACATTTCGATGGAGAGACTTCTTGTTTTATTTCTGTTTCATCATATTGTAATGTTCCCACAGCCTCCATTATGTGCAGTGTTGACCTTCGTACAGTTACTCCCAATCCACAAACATCTGCAGTACCTCCAGACTGTTAATTCTATGGGATATAAGTGCAATTGACATGTAAAAAGAAATAAAAAACAATCTTTCTGATTCTTCTCATAATTCGCTCAAATCGTTTAAGAACTTTAACTTTAAAAAAAAAAATTAAAATTAGATGCGCACAATGTGCATTAGTATATATAGCCTACTGTCCGCGTACAGTTCAGCCTAGGCAGAACTGCGTCAGCGACACTGATCTGTTAGTACACATTGTGACGTGGTATTTGTCACATCTGCCTCCGCACAATTCACAAATGCACTCGTCCGTTGCCTCATGGAAGATCTTCTGTCTGCAAATGCGGTGGTGAAAACCATGCACCGCAAGCCGCGTCACCATGTGTCTCAATTCGTATTCTGGTTGCATCCAGTCTCTTGTACGCATGGCCATGGTAGAGTAAAAATCCTCGTCAATGTTATCCTGCTTTGCTTGCAGCTCCAGAACTAATTCCTTATATGCTACTGTAGATGGTAGGAGCATCTGCAATCTTAGGTCTTGTACTAGGTACGTTTCCCTTGCCAAAACATAGGTGTATCGAGATCTTGCATATTTGGAGAGCCCGAGAACCCTTTTTAGGAATCTCGCCTTTAGGTTTTCCACTTCCCCTAGCTGCCGTTTTGATAGATGTTCCCAAACTAATTCCAGTCCGTAGGTGAGCACTGGAACAACTTTCGCCTGGAATAATTTCATAGCAGTGGTGACTGACATTCGCGATATGTTTCTTATGTCGCTTATACTTCTTATAGCCGCAGCAAGTCTTTCCCTGATATGTATTCTGAAGGCTGTCGCAGTTGCTTGCAAGGTGATTCCCAAATACTTGAAATGACTCCGTGGCCGTAACAGCTGTCCCTTGCACGTTATTACTTCTTCTCTGCTCAATCTGCCGCCTTTTCTAAAGACTACTAGCTCTGTCTTTTTCTCATTTATTGTCAGATCATTTTCTTCCGCCCACTCAGTGATGAGGTCCATCGCTTTCTGTAGGTCTCTCAGATTTTCTGAGGCGCAAGCCATATCATCCGCATAGATGTAGATGCTCGTGTCCTGTGCCCCTTCTTTGATTTTAGCCGTTATATCACTTGTGACAATGTTGAACAGTAATGGGCTTAACGGATCACCCTGTAACACACCAACCGTTTGGCTTATCCAGTTCGATTTGGATAGCCCGTCACTCACCTGCACTTGATTTTCTGACAGAATATTGGAGATTAGCCTTGTCATCTCTGATTGTCCTACCATTGTCTCGAGCTTATCTACCAGTACCCTTCTGTTCACTGTGTCAAACGCCTTGCTAAAGTCGATAAAGACAGTATACATCTTCTTGTGGACTCTAAGTTTTTCTTGGATCTCCGCGATTAAATTTTCCGCGGCCATCAACGTAGATCTGCCACGCCGGAACCCATACTGTTCTTCTGGCAAGAACGGTTCCACCAAGGTGTCCAACTTTTGTGTCAATAGCTTTGTTAGCAGTTTAAAGGGCACTGATTCTAACGCTATTCCTCTATAAGATCCCGGCTGGCTTGCATCCCCTTTCCCTTTATACAGTAGTTTGATGACTGACTTGCGCCATTCAGCTGGGATGTGACCTCTTTTGATGCACTCGTTTAACTTTAAAGCAACCTATCATGGCGGCCGTCACTGCCTCCCTAATAATACATCAGATGGTGGAAGCACCAACGAGCTAGAATAGAGATTATAGAGTGGCTGTTGCGCCGCCATATTTGAAGCAAATTGAATGTGCATCCGCCATGTTCTCAGCTGCCGGGCTGTCACATTAAAGTATTGTTGTATACTAGAACCTGGGACTATACATACTGTGTACTGAAAAATCACCACTGTATACTTCAATATATTAATCACATCACATATTATGTCAAATTAGCAATTAAATTTTCTTTAGGAATAATACGTAAAATAATATAAATCATGTTGGCTCGAAATCCTAGGCGTAAGAGTTGAGAAAACCCATTGGTAGGCTATAGTACTAGAGAAACAAGTCGAAACACAGTGATATACTTCAGAAACTCAAGTTCAGAAAATAATGTAGTAATGCAATAGGCCTACTCAGAATAATTTACAATATAGTAGACGCCATATTACGCCTAGCGGAAATTGCTAAATTTAAGTCTACCATTCACACTCAGACCAAACCAGTCTTCAAAGAACTGAATATTTTATCACTCGGTGGTGCAGAAGAATAAATCAAAATAAAAAAAATGACATGAGAAAAATAGGCCTATGTTTGTTGACAAGATACAAAAAAGAAGTGTGCGTGGAACGCCACGCGACAAAAGTGAAACTTTTTTATTTTTTCCACTTTTGAACTATTTGATTTTTTTAATTTTGGATTGCTGGACGTTTTTTACTTTTGGATTTTTTATTTTAATTTTTTTAATTTTGCAATTGTGGATTTTTTTAAATTTTGGACTTTTTAAATTATGGATCTTTAATTTTTTAAATTTTGGATTTAGTAATTTTGGATCTTTTAATTTTTTAATTTTGGAATTCTGGTTTTGTAATTTTCGGTTTTTTAATTTTTGAATCTTTTAATTTTTGAATCTTTTAATTTTTTATTTTTGGGATTTTTTAAATTTGGATTTTCGATTTGTTAATTTTAAATTTTTAGATTTTTAAATTTTGGATTTTTTAATTTTGAATTTTTGATTTTTAAAATTTTGGATAAGCCTAATCATTGAGTTGGTTGTTTTCTGTGCAGTCCGTTCCGTCACACCTCACTAATTTCGTGACGATTTTGAGCGTCACACAAGCTCTCGATCAACCCCTACCGCGGCTAAAGAAATTTCACTTCAACAATTTTCAATTTTACACACTCTTAAAATATTTAAACAGTGACGGGGATTCTTGGCGGTAACATTTATATCTGTACAATCTTATAGATGCCTAGAAATTATTTCAAACTTACTGTCCTTTGAACAATATTAATTTTGTAAACATCTGCCTCAGTTGCTTTCCTCTTTCCTGCTCAGACCTGTTCCTGCAGAAGTCATGTAATCTACAGGTGAAAAACAGTTTCAAAATTAGTTTAAGAAGTGAGGCATAATGAGATTCATCATCTGGTTCCGAAGCGGTAAAGAAGCAGGCATATTTTTTACCAAAAGTATCCACACAAATGCAATCAAAATACATATAAAGATAGCAGACGATACGAGTAACAGGTAGGAGAAAACATGGCGGCTATGTTTCACGAAGGCACCACCCAGAGCGCTGTAAAGGACACAACAGCCACTCTATAATCTCTATTCTAGCTCGTTGGGAAGCACTAAGGAAGTGCTAAAGATACAATTTCAAGGCTTGAAGGCTGCCGATAGTGTAACAACATAGCCTACATACGAAATAATGCAAGGCCCAGCTATTATATTGCGATACAAAAAATCAAGATAATATAAGCATAATTAAATACAGGATAACGACAGAAATTATTCCTTACACTTACGTCCTTGTGACTCGACAACAGTTGGCAAGTCGGATGTGAAAATGTCTTTAAACAACAGGTCTTCTATTCCCGGATTCGATCCTACCCAGGTCGAAATCATTTATGTGGGACCGTATTTTCAGGCATATATATTTGCGGGGATTTCAATATTCTCAGGAACAGTTTAGATGGTGTACTCATAATTTATGTGTACCGCCTGCACCACCCAGGAAAGTTATTTTACTTCCGTGTGCGTCTACAGCCATGGGACTGTCGCTCATATATTATGAGTACACCATCCAAACTCTTCCCGCAAATTTATAAGCCTGCAAATACGGTCCCAAATAAATGATTTCGACGTAGGTACAGAGCTCGCTTGGAATCTGAGAACTTCGCGACCGTTACAATTTGAGCATGTCGTTGGTAGTGCGCATGCGTGGAGTGCTATAGTCCACAGTGAAAATATAGTCCAAGGTTCCACGTGCTTAGTTAACCACGTGGATACTAGCGTGATGCCGTCAATGTTTTCATCTCAACACGTTTCACTTTGCATTCGAATTCCCACCGCCTCTGTGACGTCGTCCATGCTTTCAGTCTGAGGTCGAGTATCTTAAGCATTGAATTAACCATTTCTCGCGTCTTATTTCACCTATTAGAATACTCACATAACTTTCTCTAACTTAAGTATTGACTTGTTCCATACCTGATAACTCTGGCATGACTTTATAATCTTCATATTTACATTATTGTGAAGAGATAACATTATGTAAAGTTGGGGTAATTTTTAAAGAAGAAAAAACTGATGCCGGATGTGGTTCAATGTTTTAATTTTTCTTAAATGCAAATGAGCGTTCCACTATTTGTCATAAGTAGGGGGCGGATTTCTATGACCTAAAAAATAGGATATATGCATGTATTTATGACCTAAAAACATTAAAATATGACCAATAAAATTTAAAATATGACTTTACCACTTACACATTGTGTATATTTTTTAAGTTTCTTTACAGTTCATTTTATTAAAATATGTCAATTATTTAAAATATCTGTAAATTCTCAAAAAGTATCATAATGCGAATTTTACAAAATATATGAAACTTCAAAATTTCTTTAATATGCACAGAAATATGCCAAAAATATGACCTAAATATGCATATTCATACTAAATATGCTACAATAGTTGAAAATTTCCTAAATATGCAGTTATATGCACAATAAAAACCATTCCATTTTCACCAGGATGCTTGGAATCGGGTTTAAATTAGTCGGAAACCTGAAATAATGCAAAGGGGAAAAATATGACATGTCACAGAAATCCGCCCCCTAATCATAAGGTATTGTTACGATGTCTGAGTTTTCCAAGAGGAAGAATATGAGAGCAAATGATAAAAAAAATCCCTGAGATGAAGTAAGACATGAGAAAATAGTAATTTCAATGCTTGTGGTAGAGAAAGTTGTGTGAATTTTCAAAGAGCCGGATGAAGACGAGAGAAAATAGAAAAAAAAAAATAATTAGGGCAAAGTGTGTCGTGTGAGAGCTCCCTGAGGTGGAATAAGACGCCAAAAAATAGTTATTTCAATGCTTATGGTACAAAACATTTTGTGAATTTTGCAAGAGGTGTTAAAAGGCGAGAGAAAATAGCAATAATTTGCAAGACCTCGTTGAGAAATGTATTAATTTGCCTCGCTATACACTCAGAAGCCTAAAACAAGCTCTATTTTTTATGACGTTTCAGTGGAAACAAGCTGCTAAATATTGTGTGGGCGTTTAATAACGTATCGCCCTATCGTAATAATATATTGCGATACAAGTGCCGTAAGCGGTGCATACGGATCGAGGAAAGAGTTTGAAAAAATGAGGCGTTTGCGCCGAGTTTTTTCAATTTCAGAGATCCGTTTAGCGCTTATGGCACGAGTATGGAATGCTATTTTTTTCACGATGATTATTTATTTCAATTTATTTATATTAATTGAGATATTAGCTGAAAATATTATGTATATACACTATTGAAGATGGATGTTATATTTCAGAAAGTGATTCGCATGTGTTGGTTGTTATCGGAACCGAATATTTGTCTTGGGCCTTTGGTTCCGGTCTTCCATAAATGCTTGTATTATGATGATTTTACTTACGGCACTTCTGCTTTTTGTAATTTTTACCGCACGGAGATTTCTTTTGTTTTCATAGCAACCAGATTGCGTGCGGGAATGTCAAGTTACGATCCACGGCAACAATATTCGTAAGTACCACTAATTAGTTACGTCGTGCAAAAAAATTTTGAAATATTTTGACACTTTACACCTAAGAAAGAATTTAAGTTTAGAAAAATTCCCTTGTGTAAAACTATGATCGTTTAATTGCAATGTTAGAACAAAAAGAGGAACATGTCGTTTAAAAGAAGAATGGCACTTAGTACAAAACTCATTCAAGTTCTATATGTATCAAGTAAGCAAAATAACGCTTTAGTGGATGAATCTAATAAAGCGGCCGAGGCAAAGCCGAGGCTAAAATACTGGATGAGTCCGATAAAGTATTTGCACACGTGGTGGATACAATTATTTTTTTAGTAAAACATCTCTAAATTATATGAAATGAAACAAAAATAACATATAATGAATTATAATGAAAAGTAGTAAGCCATTTGTTAACGTCATATTCTCACAGCCCCCTGAATCGCCGAACAATGAACCGTACGTACCAATACGAAATGCGGTATAGATGCATTATATATGAGCCGCTTTTTGTAAACAATAAAGCATACGAACTAGTTTGACCTATACACTTTATTTTTCAAGTTTACCCATAAATAATAGTCACAAACAACTGTTAGAAGAACTTAAAGACAATTTCACAAGAGAAATTAACTCTGTCTCAGTGGCTGAACTTATGCGCGTGAAAGAAAATTTCCCAAAATGGTGCCAGTGTTGTGTGGATGCAAGAGGGGGTAATTTCCAACATATCTTGTGATGAGGTACGTGGTTATGTTCATTGTAATGTAACTAACTGTGAGAACCTGAATCATTACACCGATTGCGGCTTTATTAGCGTAGATATTCCACCCGATCGCTCGGGAGTTGGAGCTGTGCCCGCCGCGACACAGAAACCCGCGTCATTGGCCAACTCTTGCGTGGGACACACTGTATTTTGTAGACGTTGCGTGTCCCTATAAAATATGAACAATTGCATTAACTTTAAAATTTAAGTTATCTATTTAATTTACATAAACATTAAATTAATTACATAAATTTCAAATTTAACTCGACCATGTAGTACATACATTGTATAATAGTGCTCCTTTACCGAATTTATAACTGAATATGATGTTAAATTACAAATATGGCCAAAATATGACCAATATCACACAAAAAAAACCCAAAATATGACTTTATATGTATAATAAAAATGGTCCGATTAGGATAACAAGCATGCAATTCGTGTTTAATTTGTTTTTGCAGCGAGAACGGAGGTCAGGACGAAAATATGACAAGTCATAACATCCGAACCCTACTCATGAGTTTTAAGAAACACGTAACTTTGCATAGAGACTAGGAAGTAGGAAACAGTCGGCACAGTCCCGCACTGCGGCTTTCTCACGCACCTCCAGTATTGACTTGAGACACTTGGCGAAGTCTTACGCAATTTATATCGGTTCAGGGCCAGGGTCACTTCTCATTCTGTTTCCAGACGGTTTACTGGGGGTTAATACACTTTATAGAAAGTCCGAAAGGATACGTGTCTTTCTTTTGTTTTGGAAGAAATAGAAATCTCTCTCTCTCTCTCTCTCTCTCTCTCTCTCTCTCTCTCTATATATATATATATATATATATATATATATATATATTTATAGAGAGAGAGAGAGAGAGAGGGGGGGGGGGCTTTTTCTGACTTAATGAATGAATGACTGACTGACTGACTGACAGAGAGAATCAACGTCCTAATCTGTAATACGTAGACACTTCGAATTTTGACAATACCATCGTTTCATAATGTAAGTGCTCACTAAATAAGGATTTTGAAAAAAAAAAATGTAAATGCTAAAAATCAAATGTTTCAGAGGAGACCTTTTTACATAGAATTATCAAATCCAAATCAAATTCCATATACAGTTCACATGACAACAATGTATTGTTGGAAGTGAATGACACAGGACTTCGACAAATTAGAAAAGCTATCGATATAATTCATTCTTGTAAATAAATATTGAAGAATGAAATCCAGAAAAATAATGCACAATGTGGTGCAGTCACATAATTTTCTTTAGCCTACCCTGGACATGGAAAATACCATAAGAGGTATGGTAATATGTATATTATTATATCCCAGGTTTTTGGGGAGGGAAGTATGAAAGTGATATTGAATTTATTTTTAATTTCATCCCCGAAAAGGTTGTACGGTAACATGAGAGTGAGAAATAAAATATCCACAAATGCAATACAATTTTATGTTACCGGAATTTCTGTTTCTTCTTATTGGAACCCCTACCAGGCTTGGTGTATAGAAGCGATGGGATGCAAAATTCTACATCCTCTATATAATTCATAAAAAGCTATATCAAGCGTTTTCTGAGGAAATAGTTTGAGTATGATAAGTCTTCATTTCAAATTTTTAATACCTATATCTGTATCTGTATCTGGTACCCTATGATCCCCAGGTGGGGCGAAGGGGCCTCCAATTGAGGTTTCATTACCTATACTAATTTTGATATGCTTATTTTCCGAGAGAGGGTAGAGGGACAGGTGGTAAGCCCATCGCCTCGCAACCCCCCTCTGGGAACTAAGTATTTCTTGGACGTGAAAGGGCCGAGAAATTTTGTCCAGAGGCTCTAATTTAGGCTTGGAGTTCTTTTACGTGCCGTAAATCGACGACACGGGACCCCCAGTTTAAAGTCCCTCCCGGAGGACTCCGTGCCCAGGATTTTGACGTCCTGAAAAATCCATCGACCGCGGCCGGGTTTGATCCCGCGCCCTGCGGATCTAGAGGCAGGCACGCTACCTCCAGACCACCGCGGGCGACAATACCTATATAAGGACCTAGAATTTAAAAATCGAAAGACCTTCATAAGTTAATTTCGAATTACAAAATACAAAACTTGGGTGACGCCGTGCCTTTTAAGGTACTTATGATATATTGGGCATAGCCGTACTTCATCAGAATGTAACTGTACGCTTGCTATTGATAGTTGAAAACTTGAAGCATGTAATGGGCATGGCCTTTATGATTAACTGCTCATTATAGCTGGATGATTAAGAAATTATCTCGAGCGATTTTCTACGGTCCGACATATAATAGCTGCAGACAACTTCCTTATGTTTCCTGCGACCCAATAAAACGATCAGCTCAGTGGAGCTGTAGCATAAAACAGTACTCGTTTATTCTGTCTGTAATATTCATAACTTCACAATTTGCGAACGGTCAGATCTGGCTTTCCAATTTCCCTGGGGCCGTACACAGAAACAAAACATAATATCATGGAAATTTTTATTGCAACAGATACTGCAAGTGCACAGTTATTCTTCAAAATATTCGCTACCGGAACTGAGACATTTTTCATACCGTGGTACCAACTTTTGAATACCCGTATCATAGAAGTCTGCCACCTGGGAGTTGAACCACCGTGTGGCAACCACCTTCGTCTCTCTGCCATTCTTTGTAATTTCTTCAGGTAGGCCTATAGGAAAAGATGGAAATCAGTGGGAGCTAGGTCCGGGCTTTAGGATGAATGTTTAAACACCTCCCAGTCGAACTTCTGCAGGAGACTTGCTAGGAGGTGTTTAAACATCCACCCTACAGCCTGGACTTCGCACCTAAATAAATGACAGGAAATGAAAGAGAATGACAGAGAGGCGTATCTGTTGGGACATATATGTCAATGGAATAGTGTTTTGCTTCTGTAAACGGCCCCAGGAAACTTACTTTATTGACGCGCCTCGTAGCATAAAACAGTACTTTTTATTCTGTCTGTAGTATTCATAACTTGACAATTTGTGAACGGCCAGATCTTGCTTTCAGACTTCTATGTGAACTGACAAATCTCCACACGATAGACATTTCTCACTGGCACTTTTGAAATTAGTTAATTTTACTAATTTTAAATGCAATTAGTGCAATACCATTTTTGTGTAAGAGTGAGATATTCTCGCTCCCTCTTCTCAGTTCAATTTCTCCAGCTTATGGACAAGGTTGCGGCCCACGCCGCCCAGGGTCTTACAGAACCGTGACCTGTTAGAAGAGTGATCGCCCTTGGATCACGTACATACTCTTTGACCAGACAAGGCCACTCCGGAACGGCGATCCTCCCAATGCCAGGCCACCTCCAAGACAATACGAACACATAGGGCGATACACACCAGTCAAAAACACAGTCATCCTGAATAAGGCGCGGATGGGATGAAAATGATAATGACGGCCAGATGATGTCCGGGGACTATACGAGCCTAAGGGCCTGTATTACTACTTGCAGACAATTCCTCCCGATACATGACTTCCAGATAGCTTAACTGGAAGATGCCGTGTAATACCACCACTGAACTGCTACCGGGAAAAACGCAGTAAAAATTTGTAAAATGGTCCCCACCTCGTTGAGCAGAGAGATGTGTTTGTTGTAGTTCGGTAGTCCTCCGCTAGGTGCGGCAGCTCGGATTTGTATTTGTACAATTAAATTACATAATAACACATCGTTTTAAGTGCATTAATCGATTTGTGCAATTCTATTTCATTCATATGTGAGCCTAAAGTGACATTTTTCTGTCAATTAAATCTTCCAGCATCAATTCTGAAAATCAGGTGACTGGGAAGCTTCCGCGTCCTGCCATCTTGTTTCAACCAAGATCCCTAACTAGCAGTTGGCACTTTGTCAGCCACTTCATCCTCCTGTTAGCTTATCTGGAAGTTGTCTTCCCAGACGGACTTTGTCAGGAGACCATAATGCGCAATTCTTGGCCCACTTCCAGATAGGTTCTCTATCTGGTAGATAAATACGATAGCAGGAGGTCGTCATACAGGCCCTAAGTTTCCCGAAATTCGCCCCACAGGCGAAGAAAAGCCCCACCTAGGAAACTTCTCCCGACCAGGAATCGAACTCTGGTCCGCTGCTTGAGAAAAGCGAACGTATCCCGTTCGTCACATTGGTGGACAAAAGTGAAATATTAGTTATTTTATTTACCCGGTTTTACAACGTACTTCAATTTACATTTTCCGGCATTAACCCAAGATTACACATATAATTTAATTTTCTTTCTCCATTTATGTCTATCTGTCCATAAATCCTCTTTAATATTTCTTCTTCTAATTGATGCCTGAATTCCTTGTATCCATGTGGTCGGCGGTCTTCCTCTTTTCTTCCTTTCTGGTGGTTCTCATTCCATAATCCGCCGTGGTAGTCTCTCCTCTGACATCCTTTTGTATGAATAAACCATTAAAGCTGTTTTTCTTCTACAAACTCAGTGATCGAATTTGTGACATCCATTTTCTTCCTGATAATTTCATTTCTCACTCTTACTCGTCTAGATATCCCTGCAGACCGCCTCCAAAAGTCCATCTCAGTTGTCATTAATCTTTTTATTAATTGGGATTTAACTGCCCATACTTCTGATCCATATGTCATAATGCATCCGATAATTGTGTTAAAGATTTTTCCTTTTGTTTCCTTTCTAATCCGTCAATCCCACAGAAACTCATCTAATGTTCCAATAGCGAGCTTTCCAGCATTTATTCTTGACCTAATTTCTTTATCTTCTTTGTCATCTTGTGATATTTTGACTCCTAGATATTTGTATTCTTCAGTGTGTGTAATAGTTCCCATCCCTTCTTCCAGTGTCAAATCTTGATTTATGTCTTCTATTACCATGTATTTTGTTTTATTCCTGTTGACCTGAAGTCCCCATTTTTTATACTCCTCTACCAACTCCCTTGTAAATATTAGTAACAATTAATAACAATTTAAACGTTTACATGGTTACAAACAGGAATAGCCTGCTGTCTGCAACCCATTTGGAATGTACAAAATCCGATTTACTACATCTGAAAATTATATACAGAGTGTCCCGAAAAAAAGGTTCCAATATTGAGAGAGGTTGTAGTATGCAACAAAGCAAGACAAAAAGTTCCCATAAACATTGGTCATAAACTTCATATCTTCGGAGTTATGGACTTTGTTTGTATGATGCGCATATCTTGCCTACTTTACTAGCTTGTTGTTTGTTGGCGTTCCAAAGGATGCGTGATTCCATAAGACGTAGGGTGGAAGGCTGCAATGCAATGGATGGTGGTCACATCGAGCACATCTTGTGAAGAGTAGATCAGAGACATGGTGATCATAGACAGTAGTGGTAGTAGATCATAACTCCGAAGATATGAAGTATGACCAATGTTTATGGGAACTTCTTGTCTTGCTTTGTTGCATACTACACCTCTCTCAATATTGGAACCTTTTTTCGGGACACTCTGTATAATGAAGGTTACATGTATACGGGGCTTCGATGAAATTGGGAAGGGATTATGACTGTGACGTTGCTATATGAGTGGAGTATGTAATGCAACCATCACAATATCGGAGGGTGAAAGTACGAGGGTGGATCGAAAAGTAACGCACAATATATGGGTCATTCTTCAAATACGGGAAAATTTGGAGTGTGTAAAATCCAAATGTTTTACTTGGTTTTTAAAATCTCAAAAAATACTTCAGGGGCTACTTGATTATAATAAGATACCAGCAGAGCTTAAATGTTTATATTTTTATTTATTTTTATTTTTTAATTTTTTTAAAGCCATGTGAATGACATCTGTGTACATTTGGATGGCAGAAGGCCACATTAATGACTAACTTTGGCAACAATCTGCTTTTCTTTATGTGGTTTCATATTTTTCTCAGTGTGCTTCAGTTGATTTTGCACCAAATTTTCAAATTTGTGTGCATACTCCGGAATTAATGTAATTTTAACTAGACTGTGTTTTTATGTTTTTTTTGGGGGGGGGGGGGAATCAAGTAGAAATTAATTTAATCAGTTTTAAGATTTTAAGTAGGCCTACAGGTCACAGACACCGCAAACACAATAGTACCCTACATTTATCATCTACATGACTTGAGAGTCATCCACATACCCCTTCATGAGGCAATGTGGATGACGCAAAAATCAGGCATGTGGATGACATGCAAGGTGGTCTCAGCAAGCCATTTCTAAACCTCTGTAGGCTCAACTTCAGTCAGGTACTTTGAATTGGAAGGTTTATCATAGTGCATAATCAAAATTAATTAATATTAACCTTCTGCCTACTTTCTAGAAGTCATGTTAATGACGGGGAATAAAAACGCTTTCCTTGAAAATGATGCAAAGTCCTTTGTTAATCCCAAACTGTTTGTAAGCAAGCAAAATTCAACCTTACAATTTAACCACCAGCTGCCCTGTTGGCTTTCTAATACTGTTGCCAGTTATACAAATTGCTCATTTCTGCAGAAAAAATTCTATTCTTTTCAGCCATCTGGATGACCAAAAATCCTTGGAACATTCTTTATGTTCATTAGGTGGGGTGACAATTTTATTTCATTTTATTTTTTAGGGGTTAATATTCTTCACACATTCATACTCATTGGCAGGAAAAAAGTTGAAAAGGAAATAACATTTTGTTTTGTGGAAAAATGCATTAGAATATACAAAACCGGGGTATGGGACAGGGCATGTGGATGACATTTCATTGAATTAAATTTGATTTTGGAATATCAGAATTTAAAGTTAGTGACATTTCAAAGTGATAGTTGCAGTATGGGAGTAGTAAAAACAAACTTTTATTTTAATTTTTTTTTAAGTTGAATTTGAAGGGAAATATCGCTCCGGAACACAAATTTTCCCGTATTTGAAGAATCACCCATATATATTTTTTACAAAAAGTTTAATAGGTGCAATTACAAACAAATGCACACATGAAGGGACATCTTTTGTCTGTTTTTCTACATAGCCGCCAAGTTTCTCAACACATTTCTCCCATCATGATACCAGTTTCAAAATACCCTGTTCATAGAAGTCCGTTCGGTTGGAGTATAGCCAACTGCGGACATCTGTTTTCACTTCTGCATCTGACGAAAAGCATTTACCGGCCAGGAATTTCTTCATGGGACCAAACAAATGAAAGGTTATCACGGCCATCTTCGAAGAATGCACATCACCTGGAGACATTGCTACGGTCCATACAGTCGTCCCCATACACGCCACGCATGTCCCTGTCAATTTCACTCAGGTTACGCCCTTCAGCCTAAACAAATCGCACTACACCTCGCTGAAGAAATACCTGGCCGGTAAACGCTTTGCGTCAGATGCAAAAGTGAAAACAGCAGTCCGCAGATGGCTTATACTCCAACCGAACGGACTTCTTTGAACAGGGTATTTTGAACCTGGTATCACGATGGGAGAAATGTGTTGTATAGAAAAATAGACAAAATATGTCCCTTCATGTGTGCATTTGTTTGTAATTGTACCTATTAAACTTTTTGTTTCGATCCATCCTCGTACAACTGTCTGAATATTCAAACCACAGTTCAGATTGGGGAAGAATGAAGGCCACAGAATGTATAGAAAATATGAAGGTTTGGAATGGATTTTGAAAAGGAAGCAATATCTTCCATTGTCTAAGAAGAATTGTAACGAGTGTCAAATGAAGGCCGCCGAGAAGGCGGAGTTTGAAGATGCGCGGTAGCAATATGAGGTTGTGGAGTGGTTCACGTCTTGTATCACGGGTTATAATACAAATTACCTGAATGAAAGTCTGTCTTAAGAATTATGTGCAGTTGAAGGAATGATCTCCCTGCAGCTCCAGTAACTATTCAAGAGCTTCAATCCATAGTCGATTTACTGTACTAAGACCTTGCAAGGCGAATTGAGGGGTGATGAGAAACTTACGACGGTCATTCAATAATTAAAGAGACAAATTGTTCTGGGGAAAAGACGGTTGGTAGTACAAGTTTCATACATTTAGGATTTTAAGTTGGCATCACTGGGATGAGTTCTAATCAGCTGATGGATTAATATTGCTCTGTTTATAACCTCTAAATTGAGTTTAACGATGTCAGGTCTTCTTGAAAATTCCACATTGGTTGAACAATGTTCTGTGATTCCTTTTTTGATTGCTGAAGGTGAAAAACCAGCTAACATATACTCTAGAACAGGGGTGCTCAAACTTGAACTGCTGGCGATCTACCTCAATATTTTTAGACTACTTACGATCGACTCTGAGAGACTGCAAGTGTGTGTGATGCAGGGTTGTCGTACATACACGATACACCCTACCTACCTAGGTAGGGCGTACCGTAGCATATATAGATATTAGCTTTCTGCGCAGTATAGGTACATTATTTTAGTCAAGGTTTGGGTTAGGTTTAGTTAGGTTCTTCTCTACAATATCAATGAAAAAACTCATAGTTATTCAAAATTGCGAGTTTATTGGTTGTTACAAAACAAAAGAGTTACATATGGTGTTAAACTTAACTAAGGAGTGGCTTTGGATGTTGAAGCGTGGCACTGCATGTCCTCAGCATACTTTTCATAAGATGGTACGTAACCACTGAGTGCTAATCGCAAGCATGATGACATATGATCGTCAGTTAGTCGATTGCGATATTTTGACTTAATTATCTTCATTTCAGAAAATGCAGACTCGCACAAGTAAGTTGACCCAAAAAATGCCGTCAGTTGAAGGGCGATTTGCCTTACATTCGGATATTTATCTTCAGATATAAAACACCAGAAATTTGTATCAGATGCTGTAGCTTTGAGATGTATATCTGATATAATCTGCACCAACTCATTTTCAACAGAACATGAGTTCATATTAAACTGACTGGCTATTTCAGTAGCTAATTCCTCAATGTTTTTACATGAAAAAGGATAACTCATAAATGATGCTATATTTTCCAATTTACTGCAATCATGAAAACGCATTTCGAATTGTCCCAAAATATTTGATAATTCAGCCTCATACGTATCATAATTCAACTGAGGAATCCTTGCTTTCAAAGACGGAAAATGTTTCAGATCCTTTCTTTTCAGTTGATCTATCATAAGTTGCAATTTACTTTTGAATGCGTTTACTGCGCTAATCATCTCAATAATAGTTTTTCCTTTACCTTGAAGCTCCAAGTTAACGGTGTTTAAGTGCATTGTGATGTCAGTCAAAAATGCCAAATCATTTAGCCATTTTTCGTTTTTCAAAATCTGAGTGTCATCACCTCTTTCGTCTAGAAAAGCTGTTATTTCGGGCAATAATTCTTGAAACCTTTCTAGGAATTTTCCGCGACTCAACCACCTGACGTCCGTGTGAAGAACTAAATCAGTGTGTTCAGCTGACTCCCTATCTTCCAACTGCAACTGAAAGAGCCGCCGTTGCAAGCTACGTGCACGGATGGAATTCACAATTTTTGTCGCAATGCCCATAATTTCCTCCGTGTTTAAAACTTTTGAACACAAAACTTGTTGATGTATAATGCAATGGAATGAAAAAAATGAAGGGAATTCTTCATTAGCTCGACACAATGCCACAAAACCGTTTTTGTTTCCAGTCATTGCTGGTGCTCCATCGGTTGTAATGCACACTAATTTATATATTGGTAGCTCGTAGTTTTTTACAAAATTGAAGAAAACGTCAAATATATCTTCGCCACGGGTCTTCCCCTTCAGAGGTATGATTGTCAAAAATTCTTCCTTAGCCAACATGTCATTGAATACCATCCGAATAAAAATACACAGCTGGGCAGTGTCTGTCATATCGGTGGATTCGTCGAACTGTAAAGAAAAGTATGTACATTCCATGATATCATGTTTTAGTTTATCTGCGATGTCCTGGCTCATGACTTCAATACGCCTTGTGACAGTCGGACGAGATAACTGAAGTTCTCTAATAGCAGACATGATTTCTGTTTTATTTTTAAAATCTCCAAATAAAGTCTCACCCGCTTCAATAAATGCTTCCTTCACCACCGATCCATCTTCGAATGGTTTCTTGTGTTTCGCCAATATATGAGATATTTTAAATGACGCGATCGTAGCAGCTTTTGATTGTTTGACTGGTCTTGTGAACATGGATTGTTCTTTTTTCAAACAAGATATCAAATCACGTACCTTTAGTTTTCTTAATTCACTCTGTGGCGGAAAATCCTTTTCATAGTTTTTATGAACCGTTTTATGATGCCTCTCTAAGTTACCACGCTTAGGTATTGCAACTGACGCACGACAAATAACACAAATGCACTTATCCTTCACCATACAAAAGAAAAATTCTTCCTCCCAATCCTTATTAAAATGATACGTTTTAGATTTCTTCACTGCACTCATTTTCCACTATTTAATAATAAACTTTGTACTTATCGACGTAGTATCGCCATCAAGTTACAATTCAGAATGACTCCAATTCCTGCAGGCGCAACATTTATATCGGCGTGAACGAAAGTCTCGAATGTTCCCGTCAAACGCGCCGCCCGAAACTAGACTGTACTGTCTCTCGTTGTTTCTAGACTAGACTCCACTGTCTAGTCTAGAAACAACGCGGCTTTTCTTTGACAAGTGCCGCGCGTTCCTTTGATAAAGCCACCTTTTGCCGCAAGCAGTGTTATTTTATTAGTTACCTACCTACTTATTAAAATTTTTTTTCTTCTCGAGATCTACTCAAAAAGCACTCGCGATCGACTTGTCGATCGCGATCGACCGTTTGAGCACCCCTGCTCTAGAATGACTAAAGTGTATTGTGAAAGTTGTATGAACCGGGGAAGTTTTTACAAGTGGGTAGAACAGTCGAGAATCAGTGACTGACGAACACCGTTCTGGCCGGCCTGTTGAAGTTTCAACTTCCTCACTTGAAACTCGAATTGATGACATTATTCGTGCGGACCGCCGTGTCACAGTCGAAATGATTGCAGAAAAAGTTAGTGTTGGTACAGTTCATAACATTATCAGTGACAAGCTTAAGTACCGCAAAACATGTGCAAGATGGGTCCCGAAGGAGTTGCTCAACAATTAACCCATGAAACCATTGATAAAATGGGCTGGGAGGTACTGCCTCATCCCCTTTATAGCCCCGATTTAGCCCCCTCTGATTTACATTTGTTTAGTCCACTGAAGGAGGCATTACGTGGGAATAAGTTCCAGGATAACGAGGATGTCAAGAAATTTGTGGGAAATTGGCTCCGACACCAAGACAAAGAGTTATTTGCAGCCGGTATAAAAAAGGTAGTAAGCCGTTGGGACAAGTGCATAAATGTTGATGGGGATTATGTTGAAAAGTAGGAAAAGTCTTGTTTTGTAAAAATAAACGGGGTTTGTCTCTTTAATTATTGAATGGCCCTCGTATTATTCCCGCCAGTAACATACATTTGAGACACTTATCTCGTGGATTGTTGAAAACTACCCTCTGTATAAGGCCGGTATTCCACTATCCAAGTTATTTGATCAAATCGTCTAGAAAAAAAGAAAATGACCGCCCGTTGCTTCAAGGAAACCGTATTGGACGAGCATTTGAAGACTTTCTGCATGCCGTTACATTGGATCAAAAATTTCCCGGCATTCATAGCATAGGGGTCCAAAATGGCGGCTAAACATAGACTGTTTTGAGAAATAAACGGCACCAAAATAGTTTGATACCACATTTTCTTCAAGTAGGCCTATAGATGATTATTCAGTATTTAATCCACGTTTCAAAAATGATGTACCGGTACTACATGCTATAGTAGTAATATAGGGATATGTTTTAAAAAGCCCTGCAAGCTAACCTAAACTCGTCTCACATAACCTTCAATATAATCAGCATGATTTTGCCATTTAGATATTTCTCAAATGCTACAAAAACATTTATAAACTAATAAATTTATGCCATTATTTATACTGTTTTACGATTCACCATCGAAAATCAAGCATTCTGTATGGCTGAATTTTTTACTTAGTATTGAGCAGACCCAATGTATGTCCGCATTATAAATCACAAACATTCAAACAGTACTTTCATTGCACAGCATTTAGGTATTGCTATTTAAGCCACATTTCGAAAGCGACATACCAGAAGATACAGTATAAATAGTGACATTGCAAGCGAATCTAAACTCGTGCCATCGTTAACATAACCTTCAATTTAAAGAAAGTAACGATTCAGCCTGACTTCCTTGTCATTTAGATATTTCTGCAATTATGTCATAAAACATTTATATAATGCTAATAAACTAATGCCGTTATAAATAATTTTTTAATGATTTAATCTCCTAAATTCAAGCTTTCCCTATAGCCTGGTATACAGAGAAAACTGGTTTTGGTCAAAGCTGTTGGATGTAGTGTAATAGCGCATCTTTGATTCAAATATCGCCTGACAAGTTATTGGTGAAGTTCTTGTCCAATGAATTGGATAGTGGAATACCGCCCTAAGGAAGGAGCTCGATTCTATACTTGATCCAAGATGTGTACGGAGCAAAAGTAAACAACCTAATGCGAAAGTACAAAGCACAGTTCACAAGAGTTCGTTTTTTTAGACAGTTTAGTCGATTACATTCAGAAAAGTCAATTAAAATTTCTTTTTTATATTAAGCGCCAAGGGTCCTGGTTTTAATTCCCAAATCTGCCAAGTGATTTTTGTATTTGATTTTGGTTTAATTTTGACCAGTGACTTGGCACGTACTGGAGGTCTGTATTCTTTCAGGATTTTGAAAACCACATTTGAAACTACTCCTACGGATGACGCCACTTTCACTCCTACATCTTTACAATAGGCTATGTGGTGTACGTCATCACACATTCTGTAAATGAAAAGTACAACAAATTAATTAAATATGATATAGAGTACGTCTTGTATTTAGTAACTTATGTAACTTTTTTTCTTCAGAATCAACAAATGTGTCGAGGCAACGATATAAACAAATGCAATCTACATGATCTACTCTTATACAATTCAACGGCCCTAAATAGCGTGCTTGCTCGCCCGCTTCGTGAGACATCGGGTATACTCGGCGATGTTCGTCTCTCGCATTCTAAACTTTCATGATGACTACAAGATTAGGAAAACCGTTTCTTTATTATATAAGGCCTAAGTGAAATGAACACAATGAACAAATATTCTAATTTCATTTTTACTTACAATTTTTATAGCTCTGAACCACAAACATTTTTAATAATCTACCAGTGTAAATTTCTTAAAAATCCTGGAGTCAATGAATAATGGCGGGCGAAGCCGGGGGCACCAGCAGTAAAATATTGATGATTTAACTCTTGAAATATCGCTGATAATAATAATCCAAATCAATCACTCCTTCTCTTGAAAAATTATATAATTTCTGAAAATTACACTGAATTTATCAAATAAAATTCACATCTCATTCATCTGTCAACAAACAGTTGAAAAACGATACGTATTACCCACCGCCGTCTCGAGAATTACGCACGAGAATTAGCCTATACAGTTTAGAAGGCAGTGGTTCACAGTTATCTTTGGAACTGCATAATCGAATCTGAGATCGTTTTCCCAGGTGGCAATTTCTAATCGTGGAATGTACTCTAAAGCTGGAATTTTAGCTGTTTCATTAATTATTAATGGTTTAGTTTAAGAATGATTCGCGTGCAAGTGTTAATAAATATAATGCTTTATTAATTATTATACTATTAATTTCTAATTTTTCAATTAATTATCGTGGGCGAAGCCGCGGGCACTCCTAGTGTAAAACATGTAAGCCTATGATATAAACACGAAAGAAAGCAACTCACTTAACAGAACTTATGTTTTCACAACTATATAATATATAAATAATTTTACGATGTGTGCAGAATGGAAGTTGGAATGGATATATCCAATTGGACTAAGATGCTCTGTAGACTTACTTGCAACCTCTGGACCCACAGAATGCCGTTGCTATGTTGTCGTGGTGAGGTGCCGTGATGTTCCAGTCCTTGGATCGTACCTGTTTGTTATTATTGCCCGACTAATATACTCTTTCTCAGGGACAGCACGTTTAAAAGGAGAGCGTTCAATAGAAAGTCTTCAAAGTGGGGTAAGAGCGAGATTTATTTCAAGTGCAAACTTCTACGCACAATTACAATACAATTACAGTACCCAGAAATATTAATTTATTCTCTTAAGCAATGTTACGTCAATGCGCGGCTTCTTGATGATTGCAAATATACTCAGACTCTACTGATATATTAAAATAATTACTCTTCCCGGACTTTAATTGTGACTAAGTTCCAGCGACCCTCGACTGGACTTATAAAAATTCCCGAGACTGCTACGGGATATGGCCTGCTGGCCTACAAAAACTTCGCGACCGAATCCTATGGAGCTATCCGCTCTTCTCCCTGTATCAAAAATCATCACCTGCCAAGAAGCCTCGGATTGACGTCAGATACACAAATTAGTCCCTTATTCTCATTGGTCATTACCTGTTAATATCATTCCGCTCGCGCGGAAGAATATTGGTTATTAGAGCCACGCCAACACGGCTTACTGATAGTTTCCAGTTCCTGGAATCTTAAACACCCTATTGTTCATCTAGTGTCGGAGTGGAGCTGGTTTATCCCCTTCACACAATAAAATCGACTGTTATCTGATATTCTTTTGTATACGTTAAATTTTGAGCACAATACCAATACACAGAATTTGCTCGAGTGATTGACAGCCTGCCTTTGTCTACTCAGACTGTGTTATTATTACAGTTACTTGCACTTGCTTTATTCTAAAGTATTAATTTTCCCATTTCTTGCAACAAATTTTCTTCTAGTTCTCAAACTCTTAATACTTATGGTTTATACTTATCTTTCCCAATGTTTAATTAATTCTTGTATAATACTAATAAAATAAAATGTTTTAATTAATTACTGTAAAACGTTATGGAATATGGCTAAAGGCATATTCCGCCTCAAAGTAAACATGTAATTGAGCTTGTCGCACTATCGTGAAGTATGCGCTGATGCGATTAACCAATGAAACGACAAGACACAGTTAGTCAAGGCAAGTCTGTTGTTTACTTTTGATCCGTACATATGGATAACGTATAGTAGGCAGGCCAGTCTTAAATGTATTTCATAATATCTCTTCCTACTTAATTTATGCAAAAACTAAACCATTTCATAACTGTATCCATTCATAACAAAAAGTGGCTTAAAAGGGCAGTAACTGTGTGACTGATTCGTGCATTATAGGAATTATGAGTGTGACGATTTTTCCTTTTGACCAGATTTTTGTGTTGCAAGTTGTTTGTGGGACTTGTCTGTTCAGAGTTTTCTCATTACCTCAAGGGGGGGGGAGGCAGTTTCTAGCTTGCAGAAGGACTAAGATAAAAAGGAAGGAACAAATGGTTTCTATAACTGTATGAGTTCTTTACCATATAATACAGCTCGCCCCCATGGCTGGTACCCAAGATTGAATCTCAAGGGAAACATATGGAATTTGTGGTGAACAAAATGGGGTCAGGGCAGGTTTTCTCGAGGTTTTCCTGTTTTACTATCATTGATCATTCCATCGCTTCACTAATATCATATGACCATTGATTGGAATAAAATTATTATTATTAACTAGCTTTGCCCGCGCTTATTAGTTTGATCGCTAACTTTTTTAAAATCATTTATTTAAAAGCAAAATATTAAAACATTTATTTACACAACTAATTTGTCCTGTGGAAAGAGCTATATCACTTCCAAATGTAACATATGAAGTACTTTCCAATCTCCTGTCCTGGTGATGAATTCTTTCTTTCTAAACCATATTAAGAGTCCTTCGTTGAAAAATTTTAGCGTAAAATATCACGTTTCTTGACAGTTTTTCACTCATAACTCGTGAACGAAAGCGTAAATTAAAAATCCGGCTTCGAGGTGAATTCGGCTACCTTTCAGTCCATCTACGTTTTTAGTTGTTTCATTAAAATTATTAATAGTTTAATTTATTAGTAATTCGCGCGTACATGTTAATAAGTAGCCTATAATGTTTTAATTATGTTCCGCTTAATTTTTAATTTAAGAATTAATTATCGCGGGCGAAGCTGCGGGCACCTGCTAGTCTAAATAATAAGAGGAAAAGTTTGTCTTTCTGTCTGTCTTTCTGACAGAAAATCACATTTTCTGCCAGTTTTTCACTCATAACTCGCGAACGAAAGCGAAAGTCGAAAATCCGGCTTCGATGCGCATTATGCCACCCTTCAGCTCATTTACATTTAAAATTTCAAATCTCTGCGTTCAGTAGATTGCGCTGGGCATCGCGTAAAGACAGACGGACAGAGAGGCAGAAAGACAAATACTTCCTCTTGTTATATATATATATATATATATCTGTCCTATATCCCCAGTGTCGGGGCGAAGGGCCTCCAATTGGAGGTTTCTGATACCTATTTGAATTTTGTTACGCTTATTTTCCGAGAGAGGGCAGAAGGACAGATGGTAAGCCCATCCCCTCACAACCCCTCAAGAAACTAAGGTAGGCTATTACTTGGACGTGAAAGGTCGAGAAATTTTGTCCAGAGGCCCTAATTTAGGCTTGGAGTTCTTTAACGTGCCGTAAATCTACGACACGGGCCCCCCAGCTTAAAGTCCCTCCCGGAGGACTCCGTGCCCGGATTTTTACGTCCGGAAAAATCCATCGACCGCGGCCGGGTTTGATCCCGCGATCTGCGGATCCAGAGGTCTTATTATATAGATATGCAATAAATCTACAAAAGGGACCAAAGGGTTTACTTTCCTTACAAAGAAGGTAATGCTTGCCTACAGATTTGTTAGTTATCTTCTGGAAACTTGATTCGTTATGATTATACTGCAGTGAAGGATAACCTCATATATAAACTGGTGGCTGTCAGCTGTGAAAATTCCAAGCAAAAACAGGGTTGAAAAATCTCGTTTCAAGCAGATGTTCGATATTTCTCTTAACACCATAAAAAAAACCTTTACATTGTAGATATGGTTCGTAAGATTTCGTAACTTCCAACTTCCAGGGCCGGTCGTCTTTTGCACGTGTGCATCATTATAATTACCAAAGGATGTAACTATTTATCTGTTACTCCAGAGTTGGGATACAAACATATTTACTAGTTGAAATTTGAATCTTGGTATGATGCGACACACGTAATTTATTTAACTACTGCTACCAAGATTAAAACTGGGAGCTTAGGAAAATATTCGGGTCTAAAAGAAATGAAAATGGGGACTGGAGAAAACTGCATAACGACGAGCTTCATGACCTGTACTCTTCACCGGATATAGTAAGGGTAATTAAATCACGGAGGAAGAAATGAGGTGGACATGTTGCGTGCATGGGGGAGGAAAGACATATCTCAAAGGTATTGTCTGGGAGACCCGAAGGGAAAAGATCACGTGGAAGACATAGACGTAGGTGGAAGGGAAATACTAAAAAAGATTTAAGAGAAGTAGGATTTTCGAGGGATGGTTGGATGGAATCAGCACAGAATTGGGATGAATTTCGGGCTCAGGGAAGCGCGGCAATGAACCTTCGGGTTCCATAAAATAGATAATATTCCTTTAACTTGCTGAGGAATTGTCTATTGCCATTGAGTAAATAAGTACAAAGATTAAAGTAGTACTGTTATTTTAAACCTGGTATTCTGATAATTTTTAATAGCTGTTTTAAGTGATTAATTATTTTCATGTAAGCAACATTTTACTATCTACTAAAATAGAAATAGTACAGGGTCCGCCAGAAAAATGTATACACACTTTAAGGAACGAAACTATTTATTAGGTTTGTTCTTTAATTTAAATACTAATCAAACATCTACCGGTAGTACTTTCTTAGTTCAGTGGTTACATTAGATGTTCAAAATGTTGGCCGTTGGCGGCCAGACACATTACTGAACGATGAGCGGTCGCCGCAGCTACGTCGGTCAATGTTTCAATGGAGATCGCAGCACATGCCGCTGTAATCTCCTGGCGAAGTTCCTCCAACGTGCGTGGCTTACGTCGACAGACTTGATCTTTCACGGTTCCCTATAAGTAAAAGTCCATAGGGGTTAATTCTGGCGATCGTGGAGGGAACTCAATGGGCCCTCTTCGTCCAATCAGGATCGTCATCATTAATCACATGCGTAATCGTGGAATGTAAGGTTTCCACTTAGCACCTTTCAGAATTCGTCGTACACTTGTACTGCTAATCCCCACTTCACGCGCACATTGCGTAGCACACTTTTGTGGAGAAGTAACAAACTTTTCCAACGCGAGATCCGACGAAGCAGGACTTGTAGCTGTACGCGGTCTTCCTGATCTTCCTTTATGAATATCACAAATCGTTCCATGTGCCTCAAACTTGCTAATAATGCGTTTAATTGCTAGGCGGGTTGGGGGTTCTGATTCAAACTCCCGCCTCCACTGACGCTGACCTTCAACGGCATTATCATACCTGATTTATTTATTTATTGTAAGAAAACCCCAACGAGCAAAGCTCACCTTAAGGGGCTATATACAACATGACATGCATTGTGATACATAAATTTTCAATTACAAATAACTTATAAATATACAAGAGGTGCAATATATACAAGAGGTACAAGAGTGAAGAGGTACAGAATATAGGAACACAAAACAAAATGACTTGATTTTAAGAGTGAAGTGAAATGATAGATGATGAAGGGAAACATAGTTACATAGTATAATAGTGATCAATATACAGTATCTATTTATTACTATATCAAAGAACTTAATTAATCTTAGATTTTAAAAAGAGTTTTATTTGTGATTTAAATTTGTTATAATTTAATATATTCTTTTGTTCTTGTGGTAATTCATTATATGTTTTGATCAAATAATATTTTGATCCCTTTGTCCCATAAGTTACAGTTGAAGAATGTGTGAGGTATATGTTCTGTTTTTGCCTTGTTTCATAGTTATGAATGTCTTTGTTATATTCTATTGGAAAATTACTGTGGATGTTACCATGTACTACTCTGTGCATACATGTAATGGCATTTACTTTAACTAAGGTCTCAAACGGCAAGATTTTCGATTGTTCATAAAGAATGCGTGTTGGTGTCAAATAATGTGCACCTAGTAAAATTCTGATTGCTCTATTCTGAAGTACCCTTAATGGTTGAAGATCCGTTTTATGAAAACGACCCCAGATAAATAACATGTAAGTTATGTGAGACTGTATTAGTGAATAATATAAGGATCTCAAGCCAGGAGTTGACAATATTCCCCTTATTCGCCTAAATATCCCTATAACTGGAGAAATTTTGCTACATATATTGTTGATGTGTCCTTTCCAAGTTAAATGTTGGTCTATAGTTAGGCCTAAAAATTTAGTATCCGTTACTCGCTTTATGTGCTTATTGTCATTTACTAACTCTTTAGAAATACCTAAGTGTGTGTTTGGCTTATGAAAGACCATATATGCTGTCTTTTGGGCATTTAATGACAATTTATTTTGACTTAACCATTTTGTTAGAATTTTGAGATCTTCATGCATATATGATAATAATCCATCAACTGTATCACCAACATAAAAAATACTAGTATCATCAGCAAAAAGTGAAGGTATGCCATGTAAAGGTAAGGTCTGAATATCATTTACATATATTAGGAAAAGGATGGGTCCTAATATCGAGCCCTGTGGGACCCCGCAAATTATTACTTGAGCATTGCTGTCCAATCCATTTACTGAAGTATATTGTGTGCGTTCTTTTAGGTAACTTTTGAACCAGTCTAACACTATACCTCTTATTCCAAAACATTCAAGTTTTTCCAAAAGTAATTCATGATCTACAGTATCAAATGCCTTCTTTAAGTCAATAAATAGTCCTGAAGAAAATTTGTTACTATCCATTGCATCCTCAATTTGGGCTATTATATCTACTGCAGCACATAAGGTTGATGAAGTTTTCCGAAACCCATATTGGTATTTATACAGGATTTTGTTATTTTCTAGAAAATTATTTAATCTTTCCTTCATACATTTCTCTAAGATTTTTGATAGGGCTGGTAAAATTGAGATTGGACGGTAATTTCCTGGATCTGAACTATCTCCACCCTTAAAAATGGGGACAACCCTGGCAATTTTGCCGTTTTTAGGAATGCCTTTTATTTTTTTCCAGAACAAAGAGATATTTCCAGATACAGACTGTAACATATTTTCATAATACTTTGCTTTTAATTTTCTCTTCCCTGTGGTAATAGTATTTCTTAATTTATTAAATTCATATAAAATGAATTTGTTTTGAGGAAATCTTTTCTTGTATGCATGTAAAATATCTCTTCTTTGGATCAATAAAAGCAAATTGTCATTAATCCAAGGTGCATTAGATTTATATCTCGTTTTATGTATTTGATTTTTATCATAATTTCTTGAAAATTGTTTAATTCCTCGTTCTATGTAATCTAATAACTTCTCATAGCAAAAATCAATGTCTCCTTCCGGAAAAAATAATTCATCAGTAAAATATCGGTTAAGTTTATTATAATCTATTGATGTTATAGGGCTGATAAACCACTTCAGAATGCATTTTCGCTGCTCGAACGTTAAGCGTGCTTCAGCCATTTTGTTTTGTCACTATCGTGTTGAAAGTAACGACATGTGTTGAGCGTAAGACCATACTACAACATACTGGTAATATAGTGGTAATATCCCGATACAATATCCCGATACAGTCTGACAAAGAGTGTATACATTTTTCTGGCGGACTCTGTAGTATACAATACATATGCATTAAGTGCATTGAAGAATATAGGGAATTTAAAAATACGAGAATAAGTCTTTTTTCAAACTCTTCCTGATGCAATTAATTCACTTGTTTTGTAAAATAGCCTGGGATCAGTAATCATCAGTTCCCTATTAGAGAATGTACCGGGTGTTCATAAAGTCACTTACCAATTTCCACTTAAACACATTTTTGTAGACTATAAACAACATGAACCTACTGTAACGCTGTTTAAAATTGCCGCGATTCCATCCCCTCCGACTACACTCTCTCTGACGTAAGTAGTGCACGACTTCGCCGCTGCATACCGAGCCGTAATGGTGGGCTTGGTTCTTGCAGTCAATCAGACTGTATTTGGCAACTGCCTAGTTAGTGTGGGAGCTGCGAGGACGAGTCGGACCCTCCGGTTGGCTGTGTGAGTAAGCGATGTCGTCACTATTTATTAGCTAAAATTGATTTCAAGTGCCTTCAGCACATTATGCCTATATTCATATTTTGGTGTTAAGATAACTGAGGTAGGAAAGGACAGAGAAAGATGTATTTTCAGAGTTAGTTAACCTTAAGTACTTATAGTCATGGGCCGTCTGGATATGGAACAACCTCGGTATCAAGTTTATTATTTCAAGGCATCATGAAAATGCCCATGTTAGAATGTGTGCGTTTGAGATCAGTAACTCTGTAGGGTTAGATCCCTCTTGTTCATGAAATGCTAGTTTTCCACTAAGAATTATTTCATACATGTTCTAAATACCCATATTTTGCTATACCATTGTTTGAAGTTTCTCCGATAGAAATATTAGTATTCCCATTTCAGTTATGCTTGCTAAAAGAAATTTTCTAGTGGGCGTATCGTCGCCATTTGCCTACCCCGTTGCATCTTGGGTAGATCTGGTAATGTAATTGCTGGCCCAGATTATATATATATATATTATTCCTTAACTTCAATTTTCATTGTCTCAAATTTAATGTTAAATTTCATTTCCCTATATTGATAAATTTAATTGAACTGTTATTTGTTTTGCATTTGTTAACTTGTGATCTTGCCTGTAAAAAATTGTATTGCGCATAAATTCTTTTGGTTCCCTTCTTTAGCCAGAATGGTCAGAAAGATATTAGTACTCTGATGTTGAATTTATATAAGGGTTATAAATTTTTATGTAAACTATTATTCAGCTATTTATGAGGTGGACTTAGTTAATATATTGTTCTGGTCCATATAGTTACTTCACGTAATATATTTTCTGGTTGCAAGATATATATTGTGTAGCTAATTTGCATAATTATGTGGAACATTCTGGGGCGTTCAAAGTTCGCCATGTTAGGTCACGCCAGGCATTTCTTGTATATTTATGGACATTAGCCTCCCTTCTTGCATAGTGATACACACCAGATAGATTTGCTTTATATTTCTTTTGAGATTTTGTAATTATTAATTCTCTTCTTTTTTTTTATCTACAAACTAATTGCTATTAAAGCACACGATTAATTTGGTACAAGTAGTTCAGCCCTTTTTCTAATAAATAAATTTTCTAGATTTTCTGCACCTAGAGTTGCATAGTATTTTTCAGACTGTTCTTTCAGGCTATATTCCGTGTAGCCGACTTGCTTATATTCTCTGTTTTGGTATTTGACTTTATTCTGTTATTTCCTAATTCGAAATTGCATTTATATTTTTGGCTGTTTGCTGGCTGATTTGCTTAACTTACCTTGTTTAGTTTTTGCTTTTCTTTACATATTTATTCTCTCATATCATATTGCTTTTTCATACCAAAATTTCTGCTTAGTTAATTTATTCTTGATTATATTTTGGTGCTACTTTGATATTTAATTACACTCAAGTTTTGGATTTTCCTTACCGTTTTTATTTTCCTTTTATTCCAAATTATTATTTTCTATTGCAAATTAGGTCGACCAGTTCACCCTTCTTCCGTAGTATTTCTTAAGCAAATGCTAAATAAATTCCCAGCTTATCTTCCCTTCTGTATATTCTAAAATACTTTAAAGTATATTATCTACTATTCCCTATTGGATAGGCCTAATTATAGTTCATGAGTAAATTTTTCTAAAGTGATTTCTAGTCATTTGCTGATTATAAAAGACTTTGAAATATTCCCTTCTATTGGTAATTAGGTAGGCCTAATTAGTATTTATTCTGCAAATTTCTTTAATACAAAGGGTACATAGTTGTGAACTTTGATTTTCTTTTGGCATCCCTTTATTCTAAATTTCTTTGCCTGGCATTGACCTTTGATAGGCCTAGTCTTTTTTTAGTGATCCATGCATATTTATTTAGAGTATACCAACTTAACTTTTGGAGTCTATTGGATTTGCAATTTTGGATTATTCTTGGTATATGAGGGATAGCTTAATGTTTAGTGATCTTGGGCATTTAATAATCAATTTCTAGTCATTACTATTTATTGTCATATATTTATGGTAGACCTTATATTGTACATTGGTTATATTATACATTAAATCTCATTGTTGGAATTTTGCGAATTTATGATCATGTGCGTTGGCCCTCTTGCTCTCCCATCCTTCTTAACCTGTATTGGAGATAGATCTTCGGCCAAGCTGGGATTCTCACACATGCTGTACCTAGTTATATTAAAGAGAAGAAAGTGTTATAGAGTGTGTACGGGTAATTAATATTTGTAGGTGCTATTTTATGGGTGTCCCTTTGTCACATTTTGGCTGTATCAGGACGTATTCAGCTAGACTGTGTTTTGTTCTGAGCGACGTTATTACGCTGCCAGATATATATATCTAGTTAGGATATCCATGGTTTTGGTTGGCTTTTGGGTTTCGGCGGACGATCACTGTGGTAGACTGAACTGTGCTTGCAGGATTGAGCATCACTGTTTGGTATCCTGCATGTTCGGCAGTGAACATGCGGAAGGGTAACGATAACCGTAGGGACTTCTTTTTTTTTCTTAGGCGGATACTACACTCATCGTTCGCCCTGAATCTTTGAGTCCTGCCAGGCGTGGCATCTTTCTCTATATATGTCTGGCTGCGTTTTTGTCGTCATTCGAGACTATTTCTTATATCAAGTTCAGCTATCGTTGCATGGTAGCAACTTCTCCAATTCAGGTGAGGGAGGAGAGTATATATGTTCCACATATATTACGTTTATTGGTTACTTTTCATTCTGCCATTTGTCCATATTCATCATGGCAGTGAATATTTTGTGCGAATTTTTTTTTTGGTGACTCCGTCATGCACCATATATGCCATTTTTCAGTCACCTTCTTGGTCGAACATCTTAATGATAATGTAAGCTCGTACAGCTTAGAGCCTATTTTTATACCTTTATAGCAATTACTAGTAATGAAGTATTAATACAAATCACTAGATGGCACTGATGCCAATTATCAGTAGCCAGAATTCTTGGCACACTTGTACCTGTTTATATATGCTTAGAAAAAGAAAACATATGTTATATTCTGTACTATAATGAACTAAAGAATAATTTTGCACATCTATTCTTGTTAATATTAGCTATTATCAGCAGAATTACTAATTAATGTCAATTAGCAATAGAAAGCTGCATTGCCGACATCGAACTGATATCGATAAGTCGAGTGCCAGCTCATTAACATTCACTTGGCGCTACAGACAGAATACAGTAGCTTACTTAAAGCCGTCCTATCGATTAGTGCCATCGATTAGATGCAGCTTTATGAATAAATCGATTATTCACCGCACTGAAATTATTAAATTTCTCTGTAATTATACATTGCAATTAGAATGTAAATGCTCACATATTAATTTTTTATGTTACAGAATAATTACAGCATGTCATTCTCTGTAAATGTACCCTAGTTCTGGATGGAAGCTACTAGACACTTCTAGAAGAGCCTTCCATGGGATTCTAGAACTCGACTCTTTGTAAGATGATTATGTGAACGCATTTTGGCCGTTAGACTTTCTTTCACTCTCTCACCGATCGTCGCTTCGTAAGGGCACAGCCCAATTTAGCAACAGACCACAAGTCTGAATATATATTAGTACAGTTTCTACACTACTCAGCATGGAACCAGCAATGACAGCCACGACTTAATCTACCAGGAGGTGGATATTTGAAACATCACTAGAATTGCGTGGAGCGTAGCCTGCAGCCATTGGAAGTACTCGCTACTGGCCACCGTTCAGGATGATCCACAGCAACGCAGAACTTCATCTACAATAACTGTACATCCCTTAACTTCAGTCCGGCTAAATGCAGTCACATTCTCATCAGATAGTCGCAAACCAAGTTAAGTAACTCAAACCTAACCATGTTATATTACACAAAAGCCAAGTAGGCTTAGCATCTTTGTGTCATTATAATGTAAAACTGATTGTATAATGCTAGGGAGTTTTGGCATCTTTGCAGCTCCTCTTTTTCTCTACGTGCAAGCCCAATATGCTGCCGTAGTAGTTTGAATAAACTTTAATATTACACAAAGACCAAGGATTGGTCTAGCATATTAGTGGTTCTTACAGAAGTAATTCCGCTTTCATAAAGTTAAGAAGTTTTGGCAAATATTTGCAGCTTCTCTTTTCCTACTTGCAGATAAAGTATACTGCAGTAGTATTCTGAGCCAATACAGCTCAATTATTATATTGTAACTGTTGAAACAAAAATAAAGTTATTTGAATTGTTGTTGTGGAAACAAACCATATTATGTTATAATAATAAATCAACCTTGAAATTATCCTGAAATCTACTTAGCAAAGATAACAGATCATAATTATTGACAACTACAGCTAAGAATAAGAAGAATAAAGAAGCAATTCTCTCTCCATTCTTCCTGCTTCCTTCAAACATTCCTGCAATTCTAAACTTAAATATTTTCTGGATTATAATCCAGTGGTCCTCCGAAAATCCTATTGCAACCCTGTTAGGCACACTAGCCTACA
Source organism: Ectobius pallidus (assembly GCA_964059195.1). Lineage (NCBI taxonomy): Eukaryota > Metazoa > Arthropoda > Insecta > Blattodea > Ectobiidae > Ectobius > Ectobius pallidus. Next base: position 12,795,758 of record CAXKWD010000006.1, read on the forward strand.
GATAAGTCTGTTAAAAGGTGTCATATTTCTCAGGTAAAAAAGTGTTAGTTTTCTCTTGTTCCTTATCCAGGGTTTTGTGTAATGTTTAGAATTTAGCTAGTGTAATGTTTTTGATGCACTTGTAATTGTGGTGCAAATTGCAATGGTCAATGTTTGTTATCTATTCTTGTCCTTTTCTTATATTCACATATTTATGTGTATTCTTTGCATATGTAATTGCTTTAAAAGAATCTTTTGTGACGATCTCGCTGCTCCCACGTTAGCCGGGGGAGATGTCTTCTTCCCTCCAGTCTCAATTATTTTAAGGGGCCCCTTATCAAAAAAAAAAAGAAAGAAAAAAGAAACTAAAAAATCTAGATTATAAACTCGAAAATGTCAATGTAACTAATCAAAATACAGTCTATTTAAAAGAAACAAAAAAACTAGCCCCAAGACAAAAAAAAAGCAAGGATTATCATGGTTGAATGTGACCATATTTATGATTGTAATTAAGAATGTAGATTGCACATACCAAGAAAATAAAAAAAAAAAATTACAAGATATACTGCAAATCATCTCCAAAATTGGACACTTTCACAAAAAGGGACATGATATAGAAGAAAGCATTCGTGCGGCGATATCTATCTCTTAATTTGGACATTTGAGAGATAAATTCTTCAGTGAACTGTACAAGTTTTCATGCATAGTGAACCTATTTATCCACCAACACAGATATTAAGACACTTATATTTGTGGGTCGTACTAGTCCCCCTCCCACTGTGGTAGAGTGTGTGTGTTGGACTCTACTCACCATTTTCAATATTTTCTTTCATGTCTGAGACTGCTCTATGAAGATTCCACCGACATGGGCCGTGTGATGCTGTGGAGCTCCTGTTGGTCTGCTCTGGGATATAGCGCTGTATCTCAGATCTTCTTATGTTTCGCCTGACTCATGGGGCGACGGCCCTAACTTGCTTTTTGTCATCCGACATGGGTGGCCGGAGTCAAGAGCCACTATTTTACCAACAGTTTTCTTTCTTCGAGCCCGCTCCATCTTCTGCTATCAAGTATGCTACACTCTTCTCATCTACTCATCGTACCTCGTCTTCACTCAAGAATGGACCTTGGGTGATTTGGTGATTCGTCCGCCTAATATGGATATTGGCGACGATCTGTTGTGAGTGCTTATGAGATTCTCACTAAATATATGGTAATTCTCGGTGAGTGGTAAATATTTGGCTTAAGGCATGTGTTATTGCCGGCCAGTGTTCTTTAGTCTCAGAAAAATGCAGATAAATTCTTCATAATATGTGAGTAAGTTTGCTATATTATATCATGGTATTGTCCCTTCGTTTGATTCCGTCAAAGACATTCAAGAGAACTTATACATCAAGATATGAACTTTTTCAAAAAATATATTTACTTCAAAATTTCTTGTTGATTTAAAGACTATGGGTTATTATGAACTGTACTAGGCTAAGATTTATGGTGTTCTGATAACAGGGTCTAAGTTGTTCTACTACTGTATTACTTGTATGAATTTTGGGGGTCATATGTGTTTTCTGGGTTTTCTAACTGTTTTGGTAAAAAAAAAATCTTGCAATTTTTTTTGTGTAGTCAGAGGGGAGGGCTGTAACGCTGTTTAAAATTGCCGCGATTCCATCCCCTCCGACTACACTCTCTCTGACGTAAGTAGTGCACGACTTCGCCGCTGCATACCGAGCCGTAATGGTGGGCTTGGTTCTTGCAGTCAATCAGACTGTATTTGGCAACTGCCTAGTTAGTGTGGGAGCTGCGAGGACGAGTCGGACCCTCCGGTTGGCTGTGTGAGTAAGCGATGTCGTCACTATTTATTAGCTAAAATTGATTTCAAGTGCCTTCAGCACATTATGCCTATATTCATATTTTGGTGTTAAGATAACTGAGGTAGGAAAGGACAGAGAAAGATGTATTTTCAGAGTTAGTTAACCTTAAGTACTTATAGTCATGGGCCGTCTGGATATGGAACAACCTCGGTATCAAGTTTATTATTTCAAGGCATCATGAAAATGCCCATGTTAGAATGTGTGCGTTTGAGATCAGTAACTCTGTAGGGTTAGATCCCTCTTGTTCATGAAATGCTAGTTTTCCACTAAGAATTATTTCATACATGTTCTAAATACCCATATTTTGCTATACCATTGTTTGAAGTTTCTCCGATAGAAATATTAGTATTCCCATTTCAGTTATGCTTGCTAAAAGAAATTTTCTAGTGGGCGTATCGTCGCCATTTGCCTACCCCGTTGCATCTTGGGTAGATCTGGTAATGTAATTGCTGGCCCAGATTATATATATATATTATTCCTTAACTTCAATTTTCATTGTCTCAAATTTAATGTTAAATTTCATTTCCCTATATTGATAAATTTAATTGAACTGTTATTTGTTTTGCATTTGTTAACTTGTGATCTTGCCTGTAAAAAATTGTATTGCGCATAAATTCTTTTGGTTCCCTTCTTTAGCCAGAATGGTCAGAAAGATATTAGTACTCTGATGTTGAATTTATATAAGGGTTATAAATTTTTATGTAAACTATTATTCAGCTATTTATGAGGTGGACTTAGTTAATATATTGTTCTGGTCCATATAGTTACTTCACGTAATATATTTTCTGGTTGCAAGATATATATTGTGTAGCTAATTTGCATAATTATGTGGAACATTCTGGGGCGTTCAAAGTTCGCCATGTTAGGTCACGCCAGGCATTTCTTGTATATTTATGGACATTAGCCTCCCTTCTTGCATAGTGATACACACCAGATAGATTTGCTTTATATTTCTTTTGAGATTTTGTAATTATTAATTCTCTTCTTTTTTTTTATCTACAAACTAATTGCTATTAAAGCACACGATTAATTTGGTACAAGTAGTTCAGCCCTTTTTCTAATAAATAAATTTTCTAGATTTTCTGCACCTAGAGTTGCATAGTATTTTTCAGACTGTTCTTTCAGGCTATATTCCGTGTAGCCGACTTGCTTATATTCTCTGTTTTGGTATTTGACTTTATTCTGTTATTTCCTAATTCGAAATTGCATTTATATTTTTGGCTGTTTGCTGGCTGATTTGCTTAACTTACCTTGTTTAGTTTTTGCTTTTCTTTACATATTTATTCTCTCATATCATATTGCTTTTTCATACCAAAATTTCTGCTTAGTTAATTTATTCTTGATTATATTTTGGTGCTACTTTGATATTGAATTACACTCAAGTTTTGGATTTTCCTTACCGTTTTTATTTTCCTTTTATTCCAAATTATTATTTTCTATTGCAAATTAGGTCGACCAGTTCACCCTTCTTCCGTAGTATTTCTTAAGCAAATGCTAAATAAATTCCCAGCTTATCTTCCCTTCTGTATATTCTAAAATACTTTAAAGTATATTATCTACTATTCCCTATTGGATAGGCCTAATTATAGTTCATGAGTAAATTTTTCTAAAGTGATTTCTAGTCATTTGCTGATTATAAAAGACTTTGAAATATTCCCTTCTATTGGTAATTAGGTAGGCCTAATTAGTATTTATTCTGCAAATTTCTTTAATACAAAGGGTACATAGTTGTGAACTTTGATTTTCTTTTGGCATCCCTTTATTCTAAATTTCTTTGCCTGGCATTGACCTTTGATAGGCCTAGTCTTTTTTTAGTGATCCATGCATATTTATTTAGAGTATACCAACTTAACTTTTGGAGTCTATTGGATTTGCAATTTTGGATTATTCTTGGTATATGAGGGATAGCTTAATGTTTAGTGATCTTGGGCATTTAATAATCAATTTCTAGTCATTACTATTTATTGTCATATATTTATGGTAGACCTTATATTGTACATTGGTTATATTATACATTAAATCTCATTGTTGGAATTTTGCGAATTTATGATCATGTGCGTTGGCCCTCTTGCTCTCCCATCCTTCTTAACCTGTATTGGAGATAGATCTTCGGCCTTGCTGGAAATTGTCCACATGCTCTTCCAAGTTATATTAAAGTGAGATATTATTAATATAGAAGTTTTTGGTACCTGCAAATAAGTATCAGTTATTACATATATATATATATTGGATATCAGTTTTATTCCATTTGTTGGAGTCTCTTCATTTAACCTAGTGACCCCTTTAATTAAAGTATTCTATTATTTATTAAATTCTATTATAAATTAAATTAACTCTAGCAATATTTCATTCTCAAGCAACATTATAAATTATTACATAATCTAATTCATTGTAGTTGCACTACATTTAGACATTTTGAACACAAATTCAATACATTTCAACGTGATGACCCTGCAAATCTATGTACAAGACCCATCGTAGCCCGAAACACCCTTGCTAATTATCTGTTCCTTAGCGGCATAAATGTGGTTTTTCAATTGTTCAACACCAGTGATTTTGAGCTGATATACATTGGACTTGATAAAGCCCCAGGCGAAAAAGTCCATTGGGGTTAAATCGGGCGAACGGGGAGCCCAAAGTCTTGGCGTTGCACGGCCATTTGAATGTGGTAGGCATGTTTATGCAATTATAATCGAAGTGTTTTCCACACAGTGGTGTGTGCGATACCAAGTTCCCTGCTTAATCTTCTGGTTGATGCTGAGGGACTGCTTGTAATCGCTTCCTGAATTCTTTGCACAGTTTCATCTGCTACAGTCGGTCTCCCAGTTCGCTGTTCGTTTCCGCTTGAATTTGCTCACCATGTTCTTTCTTAATGGCGCGCGGCGGGTCTGGTAGGAGCTGGTTTGTGAAATTGTCCCGCGCTTCATCATACGTCATTCCACGCAGTCGGTAGGAAACAACAGTTATTCTTACTTCTATTGTGTACATTGCTTTAGATTATCTGCAAAAAAAAAAAAAAAAAATTTGTAGTGTTAAACAGAAAGGATGACTTAATGAACACCTGTATTTGCGGTTTTGTCCTGACTGACTTACTAACAGAGAATCAACATAGGGACTAGGCAGAGACTGGAATTTTGACAGTACCTTCGTTTCATAATGTAAGTTCTCGCTAAGAAAGGATTTTGAAAAAAAAAATCTATTTTAAATGCCAAAAATCAAATGTTTTGAGGATACTTAATACCTTTTTACACAGAAATGTCAAATCCAAATCACATTCCATGTACAGTTCACATGACAACAGTGTATTGTTGGCAGTGGTCACAGCTGGCTTTGGAAATAAATGATAAGGGACTTGAACAAATTAGTAAAGCTATCGATAGAATTCATTGGTGTAAATAAATATTGAAGAATGAAATCCACTAAAATAATCCACAATGTGTAGTGTTAAAACAGAAATGGTAAGTGACTTTATAAACACCCGGTATATGTGTTGGTTCAATTATTTCTGTTCGATAAACAACGAACCTGTGTTCAACTGTCTAATGGTACCTCCCTCGGGTGATTAATAAGCTACTGTTACGAAGCAGTTTACCCTTTTAAATTTGCACATGTAAAGCGAGACGTGATATAATAAAATTACGAACATCTGACTGCGTTGTAGTTGCAATCAAGACCCTCTCTATTGAGTATCAAGAATGGAATAAGCCTACTGAGACTAGACGTATTTCCAATACAATGAACGCAGCTTAATGTAATCGTGGGTAATGTTATCAATCGGGTAATATTATCACTTTCATGAAGTCCCTTACGGATTAATACTGATACATTGAAAAATGCTGTTTATTGTGATCAAAGATTCGCTTTATGTTATCACATTTTCCTTTTTGCGGCTTTATTTCCAAGTACTCTACGTCATTCGGGGGTACGCCGTAGCGTAGTGGTTGAGGCGCTGCGCTACAAACCGGACGGTCGCGGGTTCGATCCCCGATGAGGTCATTGGAATTTTTCAATTGGCCTAATCCTTCTGGTGGCACTATGGCCCTGGGGTCGACTCAGCCTCTAACAGAAATGAGTACCAGGAGCAATCCTGGGGGTAAAGGCGGCCGGTGCGTAAGGCTGACAACCTTACCACCATCGTGTGCCGATGTCTAAAAATCTGGGAGCCTCAACCTCCCGGAACCCTCTGGGCCTCCATGGCCTGTAATAGGGAACACTTTACTTTACTCTACGTCATTCAAAATTTCTAAGGGTTTCATTTCTAATTCAATTGTATTGTCTTATACTGGAGGTAGCAATTCTGTTCCCAGCTCACAGGATGACCAGTTCGAGGGGGTGGCAATACCTAAATCTCTCTTTTAGGCAATAAAACATGTTTCACCCCACAGTTAAGCTGCAGATTTTCGTTTATGAAGATAACAGTGTTGACATGCAGTGTTGGTTAGTGTAAAATGAAATGACTTGAACAGACAGATGTTTTGCTACGCGATGTTCACCACAGATCAGTATAGACTTCCAAAAATACTCGTAACTGAGTATGGAGTATTGGTTAATAGACTCCTAAAGGAAAGTAAAAACAATTTAAAACTTTGTTAGTGGTTGAAAAAAGGGTTGCTTGCAGTCTTTTACTGTATTTGCTTATGAGTGGTTCAATGATTCACAGTTGCGTATTATTTTAATGAATAAATAGCTTTAAATCTGTTTTGTAGTGTATTATCTTATACATGAATAAATAACCATTTAATTCCTTCGGCTACTGTTATCAGTCGGTTAATATTATCAGATTAGCTGCGTCCCGAAGTGATCACAATGAGCGGCGTGCACTGTACATGCCATTTTAGCAAGTGGACCTCCTAAGACCAATGGTTCTGAAGACTTCTAAACATCAAAGTGGCTCCAATGATTTTAAACAGTAGGCATATGCAATTGCATATACAAGGACCTGAAACATTATTTGATACTTTAGGTAGAAATTCTCTGAATAGTAGTTATGGGATTTAAGGCTCTAAAAAAATTAGTTTTTGGCACCTAAAATAGGCTTTTAAAACAAGTAAATATGCTTTTAAAAGAGAAAATAGGCACTTAAAATATGCTTTAAAAGTGTGTAAATAGATAGAAAATAGACTTTAAAATATTAAAATATACACTTAAACTGTAACATGGTCATTTTTTTACTGCAAGAAATTTGATATACTTATTCTTAACAGAATTAACTGCAAAATTAGGCATCACGAACTATATTCACTTCAACAGGTGTTCTTTCACTGGTAGTCCTTCCTCCTTAATCCTCCCCCTTCCCCGTCAGTCAGCATTCCTTTCGCGACAATTGTTTGGAATAATCAAGTTTCTGTGAAAAACCCACCTCTCCTGTTCTGCTTTTCATTGAGGGATGTTTATTATAAGATTGTGAAGTTGAATTTTATTTTAAATGTAGGCCTACAAAATAGGCATTTTAGGCACTAAAGTAGTAAAATAGGCCCTAAAGGTCATAGGCATTTTAGGGCACTATAAAACTCTACAAATGTAAGTGATTTAGCATGAAACGTCCACATATTTAAAAATGTTCATGTTATTTCATAAGGAACAAAATAGGCATTTGCCTTAAAATCCCAGGTCTAGTTATGAGCTAGTCTTTTCTTGCTTCGCATATCCAGACTCAAATTCTGCAAAATAATGAAGGATTATGCTGGATCATTCTACTAGTTTCCACGTTTATTCTTTGCTTGAATACAACAAAGCTGTGCTTAAGATTGCTCGAGTTGTTGGAAGGTGAAAGGGGATTATAATAGGAGCGACCCCTTATCAGGCGCTCATTTTCATATTATTATGTTCACAATAGACTTTCAGCCCATTGTTAAATCTTTCTCCTGCGTCATATCGTCTACTGCCAGGCTCCAACAAGCTCATTATAATGGAGCTCTCAGTGTCGTGTACTTAACAGAGAAACATGACTTGAGAGGCGTTTTAACTATTTATCATTTTTTCTTCGTTGAAGCTGCATTCACACTAACGAGACCATCCTACGCCAAATATTTCGTCCACCAATGTCACTCAAAATTCACTGTTGTTATTATTATTATTATTATTATTATTATTATTATTATTATTATTATTATTATTATTTTCATTATCATCATCATAATCATTATTTATTTTATTTTTTTTATTAAGGAATATTCCACAATACAATGGTTTTCCTTCATCCCACAATCATCTTTTGCCTCCATAAGTCCCTGTCCATAGCATCTTCTTCACTTAATCCTTTACTCGGCATACTCCTTTTCACCCCATCCATCCAGCACTCTTTGGGTTTCCCTCATCTTCTTCTTTTTCCTTCTACTTTCCAATCCAAAATTTTCTTGGGTATTCTATCCTCTGTCATTCTGAGTACATGTCCATTCCATTTCAAGCGTCTTTCTTCTACAATTTCCAAAATATCCTTTTCAGCTTGCATTATTTCCCTTATATTCCATTATTACGATTTTTTCTTTCCTGGATTTTCTTGCTGAACGCCTCCAAAAATCCATTTCTAATACCATTAATTTATTATTATTATTATTATTATTATTATTATTATTATTATTATTATTATTATTACAGGAAGAACTAAGCATAAGGCCATGAAACGTCAAAATAATGTTCTGCAAAATATTAGAATAGCCGGTAAATCGTTCGAACAAATGGAGAAATTGAAATATCTGGGAGCAATAATTACAGATACAAATAATATTAAGGCATTTTCTTGTCCCCACACACAATCTCATAAAGTACCATACTGGTACTTAATAACTAGAGCCCGGATTTGTATGCAAAATGCATGTTCTTTTTTATATATTAAAAGTAAGCATAAATCATATATTGTAAGACGCACGTTTCCAGACAATTTGATCAGTATTTGCTAATGCATATTGTAACTTTATACATAAAGTTAGAAAAATTTCTGAACTTATTTTAATCTATAAATTTCTGAATGTATTTTAATGTTTAGAAATGAATTCTAGATTTTTATAATAAATCCATAAACATAACTCAAACGGACTAATTTATGAAAGCACTTTTCAAGGTATCTTAAATTAACCATAGTCTTGAAGTGCCCACCTTGACTTTAAGCACCCATGGAGATATCGATTGTAGATTGTAGATTTCATATGATAAAATACTAAAGTAATTTTCTTTAGCTTTTCAGATATTCGTTATTCAATTAGATCGTCTGCCTTGCATTTAGAAACCTCTAGAAACTTCTAGACGAGCTTCTCTATGATTTTTGAAAGCACTCACTTTTGTAATGGAGGGGAGTGAAAGGTCTTCTGTTTGACCGTTTGTCATTCCAACTATAACCGTCTTACGAGACGCCTCATTCTTCTACAATTGTCTTACGAGACGCTACATTGAAGCATAAGTCGCCGTATGGTACGCTTCGACGCCAAGTCGCAGTACACCAAAGTTCAAGACGCCGAGTCGCAGAGCAACATGTACCAGGCAGCTTCATCAAAATGGCTAAATACTTCGTAAACCACAACGTATGCTAAACTACGCATACTTTAACCAACACATTCAAGCAAGAAGTCAACCGCCACGCAGCGCAGAAGACGAGTCAGCAGCCTCACTAGAATGCCTACACTTGCAACTCAAGCTTCATTATTTGGAGGTCCAGATCTGACCATTCACGCCGCCTCCAAAGTTGAGTAATATACTTTACATTATCGTAATTCAGAGTATATAATTATAGAGTCGTTGGCATCTATTGCGAGGCTCTCTTTTCTTATTTAGATTCGAGTATATAATATACTTTTGCCACCAAATAAGGCAGTGCCATTTTGCTACATTATAAACTGTAATTTCTGAATATATAAATTGGTTTGGAATTTATGGGCAAACAGCCAATTCCATTTTTTTCTAGAGACAGCACAGTCAGCTGATCTTGTTTGAGCTTAATGCTCTACTTTCTAACCTTTAATTTTAACTCAAAATAGAGTTTGTATGAGTCGAAGTAAAATTCTTATTTAAAGATATTGTTAATTTATTGTATATTTCTACTACTTCAAAATATATAATTAGTGTTCTCTTCTATGTTTGTTGTGCCATTTCAACTGAATCAACCATATACAGTCCACAACCAGAGATCCTTAGTTTCCTTTATGTTTGTCCTTATTTTAGTTTACTTTGTTCTATGTAAAACCTTACACATATAAATGCATTTTCCGGGGGAAATGCATATTTTAAGTTATAAATGAAAAAGTGCATGCTTTGCTCTTAAATGAGGTATTGAATTATATTTTACCCTTTAGATAGTTAATAATTCTGGTACTTCATAAAGTCTCTGCAACCAATCAATATATAATTTATATTTATTTATTTAATCAGGTTATACAATGTCCTAGACATCTTCCTGCACCCATTTCAGGAGTTTATCATTTTTCTCCATAATTCTCGATCTGTCCATGCTTCGTCTTCTATTCTCCTTTCCTTTAGTGTTTGATTGATGCCTTGTGTCCATGTCAATTTGGGCCTGTCCCTCTTTCTTCGTCCTTTCGGAGTCCACTCATATATCTTCTTCGGTAGTCTATCGTCTGTCATTCTATATAATTTATATATTTATATTTATATGGATGAAGGTGGCATTGAGAAAAAGATCCAGTATATTCATAGCCGTTTCTCCAAATTGCCTGAAATTGTAATACAGTTGGAGGCTCGAAATAATTCATTGGAGTATTCATTTTCTCTGGTGATCAAATGTCTTCAGAAACTCACGGTTTTGCTAAAATTGCATTCGATAAGCTAGGTCAGGTATTAAATAAAAGTCCTGGTTACAAAACAATCTGTCAAGTCAGAAAAATGTTGTCTGGTGATGGTGAAAAAGCTGTAACGGAAGAGGAATTTACTGAAGAAGAGTTGTGGAGTTTTTCACATGCACCTGTGACATTATGCGATGTAGAAAGGACATTTTCATTGTATAAAACCTTCTTCACTGACAGACGTAGGAGCTTCACACATGAAAAGCTCTGGGCAACTTTCCTTATCTACTGCCACGAATAAGCTAAGATTATCCCACCAAAAATAGTTTATTTAATTTTTGTTCATTTGTTTTTACATATACGAGGGGCATACTGAAAGTCGTGAGCAACATTGTTTCACAACCTTAATCTTTATTTATAAGTGAAACCAAGACCTTTATTTCACTTTTCCACATAGTCTCCGTGTTTTTGCACACATGTTTCCCATCGTTCTGCAAGTTTCAAAATAACCTTGCGATAGAGTTCCGTTCCAGCTGCCCGTAGACACTGACGCCATTCCATACTCTGTCGTTTTGTTTCAGATTCATAATGATGGATCCAGCTTTCATCTTCAGTCACAATACTCGTCAAAAATTCATCACCTTCATTTCGAAAACTCTGAAGAAGGTTTTGGGCAATAGTTCGTCTCTGACGTTTGTGGTCCTCGTCAATAAACGTGGGACCCAACGGGCACAAACCTTCCGATGACCTAAGCTTTGAATCATTTCTTGCACCGCACTATGTCCAACTGCAAGTTTTGCACCGATTTCATTCACAGTGATACGCCTTACTCCTGGAACGGAATTCCTATCGCAAGGGTATTTTCAAACTTGCAGAACGATGGGAAACATGTGTAAAAAAAAGGACTATTTGGAAAAGTGAAAGAAAGGTCTGTAGATTGAGATGATTTGTTTGGTTTCACTAATAAATAAAGATTAAGGTTGTGAAAAAATGTTGCTCACGACTTTCAGTATCCCCCCCTAGTAGCCGCAAGACCTTGAAGTAGGTGGGGGGGCTTGCGTGTATCTGCGAACCTGTGGGCTGTACTGGAGGTGGAAACACCGCAGAGTTACTCATGCCAGGGTGGCCACAGGGGAGATACCAGACGAAGAAGCGGCTAATCAAGCCCAACCCTAAGGTGTAGTGCAATCCGTGCTGAAGGGGTGAATGGCACAGGGCTAATGTGTCTTTAACGGGGCCTCTGGAAACCAGGCGACCTCCAGAGTATAAGCCTTACCCAGGCATGCGGGGCTCTACCTGGGCGGACTGTATAATTCCCTAGCTTCTCGTGGTACCAAAATGGATACACGGAAGGAAATTTCCAAAACAACCTCTGAGGACCACGTAAGTGAGCCCTCAGCACAGGTACCCACTTCATTTGATGAGGAAGCTCTTCTAGAGCAAGCCTCTGATATGGAGATGGGCATCGATGTAAACTCATCAGAGGTGGTCATGTCAACCTTGGCTGGGGAAAAAGAACCTAAGAGACCTACCCCGGGCCTAGACGAAGCCACGGAGAAAATGGACAAGCTCAAGGTGAAAACAAATAAACAACTTCTGAGGACCACATATATGAACCCTCAGCATATACAACCATTTCCCTCGAAAAGGAAGCTGTCTTACAGCAAGCCTCAGACAAGGATATGGAGTATAAGCCACCAAGATCTGGGTAGTAAAGCCTTTTGTAGACCTTGGGAGAATTGTTCTTCAAACCAAGGATGGTACTAAAGGTCCTCCAGATCAATCTTCAGCACAAGAAGGCGGCCTCGGCTGCCTTCTGTAGAATCTTCAATACTGAATAAATAGATCTAGCTCTGATTCAAGAGCCCTGGATTAACAGGGGTCGTATTGCAGGGCTAGGAGAATGCCAAGGGAAGTTGATATACTGCAACAAGGGCACTCATATTTGGAGTTGTATCCTTGTTCGTAACGGTATTCAATGTTTACCTCTTTTGGAATTTTGTTCTAATGACATCACCACAGTGAAGATTGACTGCCAAGTAGGACGAGGGAACAAAGGCCTTATACTGAGCTCTGTTTATCTCCCCTATGACGGTAGGAATCCTCCCACAAGGGTACTAGAGCAGTTGGTCGCACACTGTACAAGGAGTGGCGAACAGACCATCTTTGGGTGTGACGCCAACTCTCATCATGAAATTTGGGGAAGCAAGGATATCAATAGATTTTCTGCTCTCCAACAACCTAAATATACTCAATGTCGGTAACAAGCCTACCTTTGCTAACCGCATAAGGCAGGAAGTTATCGACATTACTTTTTGTACTGGGTATATCTCCACACAGATTACCGAATGGAGGGTCTTGGATGAACCATCACTTTCGGACCATAACTACATTTCCTTTAATATTAATGTAGTAAAAAGAACCAATCCCTACAGGAATCCCAGGAGAACCTGGTGGGATCCCTATAAAGAGGATCTCTCAGGTAGGATTGGGCAGATAGAAGGGATTAGATCTTTTGCTGATATCGACAAGGTCGCCTACTTGATTCAAGAGGCTATACTTGACTGTTATCATGATAACTGCCCCATGCAAACGAGGATTAAATCCACGAAAGTGTCATGGTGGACTCAGGACCTTGAATATAGGAGGCGCAGAGTAAGACATCTCCTTAACAAGGCTAAAAGAACTAGAGACTGGAGGGAATATCATATAGCCCTCACTGAATACAATAAAAGCATACGTAAGGCCAAAAGATCTTCTTGGCAAGCCTACTGTCAGGAAATATCTAGCCTGTCAGAGGCAGCCAGATTACAAAGAGCACTGGCCCACGGTATAGTCAATCCCGTAGGAACAATATGTAAGCCTACAGGTGGTTTCACATGCTCGGCCGAAGAAACACTCAAAGTACTCTTTGAGGCACACTTCCCCGAGTGCATACATGATGATGACAAGACATGTGAATTCCTAGGACACTGTGAAAACTCTAGACCAAGAGCATCACAGGAAGAATGGGAACTGGCACGTCAAGTGGTCACAAAACACAGCGTCAAATGGGTAATAAATAAATTCAGCCCATTCAAGTCGCCAGGTGGAGACGGCATCTTTCCTGCATTACTGCAGAAAGGACCTGACTCAATTTACATTCTTCTGTGTAACCTCTTTAGAGCCAGTATAGCTTTTAGCTATATTCCTCAGGCCTGGAGAGTTACCAGAGTAGTATTTATTCCTAAGCCCGGGCGAAATAAATACACCGAGGCAAAGGCTTTTCGACCAATTAGTCTTTCATCATTCCTTCTGAAGGCTTTGGAAAGACTGGTCGAAAGATACATTCGAAGAAGAGTACTATCAGATACTCCTCTTCATAGAAACCAACATGCCTACCAGCCATCCAAGTCTTGCTTAACGGCGTTACACAGCCTAGTTAGCAGACTGGAGGATTCCATGGCATGGAAGGAAATAGCCCTAGGGGCCTTCCTAGACATAGAGGGAGCCTTCGATAACACCTCCTATGACTCTATGATCATGGCTGCTCAAAAGTATGGAGTCAATGACACTCTTTGTAGTTGGATAAACTCCATGCTTAGGACCAGGAAAATTATAGCCAACCTTCTTGGGGCTACAATGGGAATTGTCGCCACGAGGGGATGCCCACAGGGGGGGTTCTTTCTCCCCTATTGTGGAGTCTCGTGGTGGATGATCTCCTCAAAGAAATGACCCAGGAAGGATATTACATACAAAGCTATGCAGATGACATAGCACTTGTTGTCTTTGGGAAATTTCCCAATACAGTCTCAGACATGATGAATCGTGGTCTGAGGAAAATTCACAACTGGTGCAAGCAGGAAGGCTTGTCTATTAATCCTATCAAAACAGTTGTAGTCCCTTTTTCAAACAGGAGGAACTTGAAGGACCTGGGTAAACTTAAACTAGGCAATTCAATCCTGGAATACTCCGAATCAGTTAAATACCTAGGCCTAGTACTAGATAAGAAACTGACTTGGAACAACCACATCGAAAATACCATTCGCAGAGCTAGATGGTCACTTGTGACCATCAAACGCACTATTGGAACAACCTGGGGCCTAAAACCTTGCATAAGCAATTGGCTATATGTTGCAATGGTCAGGTGCCAGATATCTTATGGTGCCATCGTTTGGTGGCGCAAAACATTACAAATAACTGTAGCAGGAAAATTTACCAAGCTACAGAGACTAGCATGTCTGTGTATTACGGGGGCTTTCAGAAGTACTCCTTCCATTGCATTGGAGACTCTGTTGAACCTCCCACCCATGGGCATTTACTTACAAGCGGAGGCCAGGCTCACTGCCCATCGCTTAGTGCAAACAGGGAACTGGAGGAACAGCAGCTCAGCAACTGCCCATACCTCCACATTAAGCTTCCTGGACATTACAGAGTTGAATATGAGGTCAGATATCATGAATACTCAACACTGTTCCTTTCCTCCTTTCAAGACCACTCTTGGTTCTCGAAATGACTGGAGTGGAGGAATTACACCTGATAGAGGACGGGACCAACTTATGTGGTTCACGGATGGATCCCGCATAGGGGATCAATCAGGTGCAGGCATATTTAGCCTATCTCCAAGGACAAACGTCAGTATAAGCCTTGGAAAATACTGCACAGTTTTTCCAGCAGAAATAATTGCTATCTTGAGCTGTGCACTCAGAGGAATTGAGAGAGGCTACCGTGGTAAGCGAATTCTCATCCTCACAGATAGCCAGAGTGATTTAAAGGCGCTCTCCTCAGACCATGTAAAATCAAAACTTGAATGGGAATGTTTGAATTCCCTCACTGCCCTTTCATCCCACAATAGTCTTGAACTAAGGTGGATGCCTGGGCATCAGGGAATTCTAGGAAATGAAAAAGCAGATCAACTGGCAAAAAAGGGTGCACAGATACCCTTTGTCGGCCCTGAACCCGTGGTAGGAATCAGTACAAATACTGCTAAAACCTCGGTTAAAACATGGACCAGGGAAAGACATCAACTCAGGTGGCAAACCTATCCAGGACAAAGACAGGCCAGAAAACTGGTCCTGGGTCCAAGCAACACTATCTCCTCATCTATCCTAAAATTGGACAGAAGAGGAATAAGGAATGTGGTTGCATTAATATCTGAGCATGGTCACTTCAGAAAACATTTACGCAAAGTGGGACTCTATGAGGATGATCCCATCTGCAGATTATGCAAACAGGATGAAGAGACGGCCTCACACATCCTGTTTGACTGCCCAGCCCTGGCAAGAAAGAGGTTCACTCTCTCTATATTCAGGGAAGACCTAGGGAATGAAAAGGACATTGGAACCAAAATACTACACCTTGTTCAAGGAACAGATTTTGGGAAACAATGAGATCTTCTCGCCCAATGGGACGAGGCGCAAAGCATAAGCAAGCAGGAGGAAGGAGTTATCCAATACCCTGCTTGACTGCACTACCCTGGCAAATATCCAGGGAAGACTTTGGGAAAGGAAGCCAACAAGAGCTTCTCTACCAAAAGGGGCAGCACAATAAGCCTTTTAGGCTGACGTGCGGGAGGTCTCTAAACTCTCATCAAGCCCCCCGCTATCTAATCTAATATAATCTTCAGTATTCCCCTGATATAATTGTGGATATTTAAAAAATTATTCATCCATACTTGCATGCATATTTTATTATTTGATTATGCACATAAATAACACATGAACAAATTCTGTAAGTACGATTTACAGAGTTCATTTCATAACAGATGTCACTTGTATTTCTGCAGACATATTGTGTGATTTGTCTGTGTTTAAGGAAACTTCTATTAAAAAAATATTAACATTAAGAAATATTTGCTTAGCGGATTTCCCACATGGAAAAACTGGTAGGGTATAGGGCTGTTTAACCAAAAATAATGAATGATTCCTTATCTGTCTAGAACAGCGGTTCCCTAACTTTTTTGTCCTGGGACCCACCTTCATCTAGAAATTTTTTTCGCGACCCACTACTACATAACGGTAACCAATATAGGCTATATAAAATACAGCACTTATTTTTCATATGCCTTTCAATAGTTTTATTGTGTTCAAATGTTCTGCTGAGAAAACAGTTGAAATAAAAATGGTAAAGGTTATTTCAATAAAGAATATTGCCCAACTAGTACATTTTGTTTTTAAAAAATTAATGAGATTTGTGAAACTGTTGATTTTTATTTACAAGAGATTCGATATGGATTAAAAGTTGTTAGTTTTAACCTTAAATCACTTAAATTAAACACCCTTTCCTTATATTGAAACAAGTTGAATTTCCCGCCCTTTTCGCGACCCACTGAAATTGCTCCCGCGACCCATAGTTTGGGAACCACTGGTCTAGAATATGGAACCCTTTGTCCTGAGTTATCTAAAACCGATTTACAATTTATTTTACTTCAGAAAACATTTACTATGAAATTAGCATCAAATGAAGTGCGTCTATATTGCAATGTTTCAAGGTGTAGAAGATCAAGAAGTTGCCTATACTACAATTCTTGATTTCGAAAGAACTTTCTACGTATTAGTGAAACTAATTAGATTTGTATACGATCTAATTTATTGCTGTCGGAACTGGTTATACTGTTCCAAGCTACACTCGCATATTCTAAGGCACTAAGTACTAAATATTTATAAAGAGTAATTATTGATTCTAGACTTTTTAGATTAACAGAAATAAAATGGATTAATCCCCGAGTTTTGAGTGCTTGGGTGAATATATATTCAATGTGAACATGGAAATACAGTTTCGAATCTAAATAAACACAGAAATATCTTATATTGTCTGAACGTGCGATGGTAAGTTATCTGGTTCAATAATAATAATAATAATAATAATAATAATAATAATAATAATAATAATAATAATAAACAAGTTGAATAGTCGCCTAATTTTATTAATGTATACATCATGTTTTTTTTATCTTCATAATGGGAGACCTTCCATCCATACAAGAAAAAGCGCATTAAAATAATTAAACACGGAAGACTAATGCAACCTCACACATTACACGCGTGTTGTGTGATAACCAAGCCCTTCATTACAAACACGTGAGGCGTTGTTATAAATTAAACTAAGTGACAGTTTTCCAGCGGCCAAAGGTTTGCCATTAGAACCAGATGAAGTAAGAAGATGCACTATCGCCTTTACTTTTTAATTTTGCTTTGGAATATGCCATCAGGAAGGTTCAGAAAAACAAGGTAGGCCTAGAATTAAATGGCAGTCACCCGATTTCAGCTTATGCAGATGGCGTTTGTTTGTTGGGCGATGACATAATCACAATCGAGAGAAATGCAGAAAGTCTTTTCGATGCCTGCAGAAATGTTGGATTGGAAATTAATAAAGAAAGAAAAAAAACTAAGTATATGGTCATGAAACGTAAAAATAATGCTCTACAAAATATTAGAACAGACGGTATATCGTTCGAACAAGTGGACATCTTCAAATATCTGGGAGCAATAATTACAGACACAAATAATATTAAGGCGAAGTTAAGTGTTAGACTCAAATCAGGAAATGCCTGCTTTTATGCAGTTCAGAAACATTACCTTCTCGTCTTCTGTCCAGAAATAAAAATAAAAAATTTACAAGAACTATCCTTCCGGCTTCATTACATGGATGAGAGACATGGTCGCTTACTCTTCGGAAAGAACATAATCTGAGAGTGTTCGAAAACAGGGAGCTTAGGAAAATATTTGGACCTAAGAGAGATGAAAATGGGGAAAACTGCATAACGACGAGCTTCATAACCTGTACTCTTCATCGGATATAGTTAGGGTAATCAAATCACGGAGGATGAAATGGGTTGGACATGTTGCACGCATGGGGGAGGAAAGACATATCTCAAAAGTATTGAATGGGAGACCCGAAGGGAAAGACCACATGGAAGACCTAGACGTAGGTAAGAGGACAATATTAGGATAGATTTAAGGGAAATAGGATTTGCGAGGGATGATCGGATAGTTAGCAGAGAATTGGGTTGAATGGCGGGCTCAGGTAAGCGCGGCAATGAACTATCGGGTTCCATAAAATAGATAATATTCCTTTAACTTGCTGAGGAATTGTCTATTGTCATTGAGTAAGTAAGTAAGTAATACTCTAAATTTAACCATGAGGTTTCATAGTTCTCGTATAAAGTTATAACCCATATTCTCAACAAAAACACTACTTGCAACATGTGGTACAAATGGTTTTATTGCGTGAAAACAAGTGGTCTATTCTCTTTCTTATTATATTATTATTATTTAAAGTGTACCAAGGTTTGTAGGCTAACGAAGTGTGAGATACAAAGACCATTTCGGGTCTCCCAGTCAATATTTTTGAGATATGTCTTTCCTCCCCCATGGGCGCAACATGTCTAGCCCATTTCATCCTCCGTGATTTAATTACCCTTACTATATCCGATGACGAGTACAGATTAAGAAGCTCATCTCTCTTAGGTCCAAATATTTTCCTAAGCCCCCTGTTTTCGAACACACTCAGATTATGTTCTTTCCGAAGAGTAAGCGACCATGTCTCACATCCATATAATACAACCGGCAAGATAATTGTCTTATAAATATTTATTTTTAGATTCATTTCTCTAAGTGAGTTATGAGCAGTTAAGTAGACTAAATAGGTTACAATGATTCGCAATAATATAGCGTAATCTTCCAAAAACGTTAATAAATTAATTATAATGGACAAATATTAATCTAATAACAATAACCATCAGGTTTAAGAAAACATAAACAAACAAATAAGAACTAAAATTATATAAACGTAAGTAAGTTCAAATATAACTCAAGTACATGCAATGTGATCTTTACTTAATACATATGCAACATTTTAACTTTAGGCTACTTTCAAAAGTTTTATAAAAATCAGGGAAAGGAAAGAAGAACAGACGTGTAGTGAGAAAGAAA
The DNA here is from genome assembly GCA_964059195.1 of Ectobius pallidus. Classification (NCBI taxonomy): domain Eukaryota; kingdom Metazoa; phylum Arthropoda; class Insecta; order Blattodea; family Ectobiidae; genus Ectobius; species Ectobius pallidus. Next base: position 12,815,246 of record CAXKWD010000006.1, read on the forward strand.
TATGGACGATTTCACAAATAATAGTAAAACATGGAGATAAAACACTTTTGGTAAAGAAAAATAGGGAATGTTGAAAGAGATGAGAGACACGAATAAAAAAAAAATCATCAATTTATGTCTGTAAAAAATATGTACCGTATTCAGGAAATTCACATACCTGAGCAGGCCTAACGGTAATCTATATTAATAAAAGGAAGTGTCTGTCTTCCTTCTGTCTGTCTGTCTGTCCGCGATGCCCAGCGAAATCTACTCAACGCAGAGATCTGAAATTTTAAACATAGGTGGACTGAAGGGTCGGAAAATGCACCTCGAAGCCGGAATTTTAATTTTCGCTTTCCTTCGTGAGTTCTGAGTGAAAAACGGGCAGAAAACGTGCATTTTTTGCGTTTTCGAAGCATCAGTTTTCAGTAATACATTTCAATGTCAAATCAATTACAGTTGGCTTTGGCTATTTTTGTCATACGCGATCGCTTGATTTTGCAAGTTCATCCTGGACGATTCATTTGTTTAGAATATCAAGGCCGGCAGACATGAAATTTTCAACCTACACGGAAGAGGGATAATCAACATAGGCCTAAATATGGTCAAACGTTGTTCGATTTTACTATACAGGGGTTTTCTGGGCCAAGGAACTCGAATCTGAGGTCGCTTTTATCAGGCGACGCTACCTAATCGTGAAATGCACTCCATGTGATTAAGGTGTTAATACATATGATTTAACTATTAAGCTCTTAATTTTTAATTCTTGAAATAATTATCGCGGGCGGAGCCGCGGGCACATGCTAGTATCAAATATAAATAGATATTTTTTACAAAGTTAGACATAAATTTATGACTAGACCTCGTATTTTAGGCTCTAAAAGTTTAAGGCACCTAAAATAGACTTTTAAAACAAGTGAATGGGATTTTAAAAGAGAAAATAGGAACTCAAAATATGCTTTAAAAATGTGTAAATAGATAGAAAATAGACTTTAAAATATTACAATATACACTTAAACTGTAACATGGTCTTTTTTTACTGCAAGAAACGTGGGATACCTATTCTTAACAGAATTAACTGTAAAATTAGGCATCTCGAACTATATTCACTTAAAAGATGTTCTTTCACTGGTGACTTGATACAGTAGTCCTTCCCCCTTAATCTTCCCCCTCCCCGGTCAGTCAGCATTCCTTTAGCGATAGTTGGTTGGAATAATCAAGTTTCTGTGAAAAAACCCACCTCTGCTGTTCTGCTTTTCATTGAGGGATGTCCATTATAAGATTGCAAAGATTAAAGAAGTTGAATTTTATTTTAAATGTACAAAATAGGCATTTTAGGCACTAAAATAGTAAAATAGGCTCTAAAGGTCCAAATAGGCATTTTAGGGCACTATAAAACTCTATAAATGTAAGTGATTTATCATGAAACGTCCACATATTTAAAGATTTTCATGTTATTTCATAAGGAACAAAATAGGCATTTGCCTTAAAATCCCAGGTCTAGCCTATTGATGACATATATTCTTCTTTATGTTACGTAGAAAAAAGCTTCTATAAATGACCCTCAAGACATACTGGTAATATACAGCGCAGTTGATGCAAAAAGGACTGCCATGTTAGTTATTAAATATAGTGAAAGTGAAACAATAAACTGATACTAATCCTAAAATGCACTTTTCATGCGACCTAAATAGATAATACTGAATCACTTACAGCGAATAAAGTACGTAGATTGGCAGTTATTGCCAGTAGGTAATAAATAACAACATGATGACAATGCAATACAGAAGAAACATGTAACAAACTCTTCAGTACGTTGTATTCTATAGAGAAAATATGTTCCGAGCGGGAATCGTACCCGGGTCTTGAGCTCTGTACGCTGTGGCCTAGACACTAGACTCCCATAGAACGTTTCCAAATCTTGCTTTGGACCCTAAGTGCAGTATGCATACGGGTCATCCTCAAACAAATTTGCGTTTTTCCTCCTCAACAAAATTCTCAGATTGGACATTCAATTTCGTTTTTTTTTTTAACGACTGGTTTTCCATGGCATCATACCGCTGTTGTAGTTTATGAAACCGCATAGGAATAATGAGTTTTGCGTTTGTGATATTATATGAGTTTTTGAAGCTGGTAGAACGTATTGAATTTGTAATGAGTGTTACCATTGTTCTTGTCCTATTTCAACATGTTTTTAGGGTTTTTGAAGTGAAACTTTTTTAGCCGCGGTAGGGGTAAATCCAGAGCTTGTGTCACGCTCAAAAATCGTCACGAAATTAGTCAGGTGAGACGGAACGGACTGCACAGAAAACAATCAACTCAATGATTAGGAGTAATCAGCTGCTATACGATTTAAAGGACAAAATAAAATACTCAAAGGGGAAACTAACGATAGAAGGTGATGGAAAGGAAATTTTTCAGACCTAGTACGAGGACCTGCCCATGGGAAAAATAATAATAATAATAATAATATTAATAATAATAATAATAATAATAATAATAATAATAATATTAATAATACTTACTCGCTCAATGGCAATAGCGAATTCCTAAGCAAGCTAAAGGAATATTATCTATTTTATGGAACTCGGAGGTTCATTACCGCGCTTAAAAAATCCAAAAAATAAAAAAATTGAAAGATCCAAAATTAAAAAAATCCAAAATTAAAAAATCAAAAATTTCAAAATTAAAATATTCAAAGATTCAAAATTAAAAAGTCAAAAATCTAAAATTTAAAAAAGAAAAATCCAAAATTAAAAAACAAAATATCCTAAATTTGAAAAATTAAAAAAATTAAAAAAATTAAAATCCCAAATTTGAAAATAAAAAATCCAAAATTTAAAAATCCAAAATTAAAAAATCCAAAAATAAAAATTTTAAGTTGTAAAATTTAAAGATCCAAAATTTAAAAATCCAAAATTCCAAAATTAAAAGAACAAAAATTTAAAAATTTAAAAATCCAGAAATTAAAACAAGTTTCACTTCTGTCGCGTGGCGTTACACGCACACTTTTTTTTAATAGAAATGTACTGCGCTTTGTCTTAAAATGCTGGAGACGAATGAAAATAGTTTACAAATGACGTGACACAGCAACTTAAGTAAGGAGTGTTACCCCAAACAATCTTATTTCAATCTTATTTTCACTTGTCTTGCTGTCCTTCCTCCTCGATGTCTGGTCGGAAATTGGCCGTAGGGGGAAAAGATGATGCAATACTTCATCCCCTCCTCCGCACCCCTTAATTCTTCTTTGGGGGAGCACTAGACCGGGTAACACTCCTTATCACGGTTTCCTGTGACAAAGATTCAAATGAATTTTGAGGCTCGTATTCTTTTTTTAATTTCTGAAACATCCTCTAGACAGTTTCTTTTGGATGTTGAGCTAACATTCATCTGCGGATGATGATTCATTTTGGGTCTTTTCATGTCAAGAGGTTAAAATGTTGGATGCAGAATATGGGTTGTGGCAGTCACACTCCTTACTTTTCCCCACGTTTTTTGACATAAACATGAAGGTTACGTTCCACGATGTATACACAGAAATTATTTAGGGTGGCGCAGAAACTCGCAAGGGTTTGGGGCGAAATCTGAAAAACAAATTGCGTGATATCTCAACTAGAAGTGTCTATTTTTAGGCTGTGACACCAAAACGAAAATGTTTTTTAGAATGACCCATACTTTTCCAACCACACCAGTGCGAGAACTAGTAATGTCCTGTGAACAGATGACTTCGTGTCAAAAGAAAAATACCTGCTCTTCCTAACAGTATTTAAAGGGTATGTCTTATTTGCACCATTGGTAGCGTTGTTCATAACATGGTAACTCGAATCGATTCATGGATGGTTGATTCATAGTATGCCGTGATCTCGTAATTTTGTTTTTATACAACAAAGCACGAAAGTAATATTATTAGTTATATAATCCGTTGTATTTTTATTCATGGAATAATCTTGATAAATCCAACTCCTAAACTCTCGTGGGACTGTCTATGATAGTCCAAATTTCACTCCCTTAATATAATTTTGGCATTGACATCACTTTATATAACTTTATTACTGTATCTCTTCTGGCTTATTCTTTAAAATACCATTTTCAGGTATTGTCCAACAAAGACAATAATCTGTGGTTCATGAATACTTATATATATCCACCATTCAGGTAATTGAATCTTTCTATTTCCTTATCTTGATGAGTTATTTTTATATGACAAATGCCGTCCCAGGAATTTGAATTCGTCTACTTGTTCTATTATACACCGTGTCCGGGAAAGACCTGACGAAAAAGAAATAATTATATATCAGAAACTATTACAGTTACAACCTCAGTATTTTCACAGTTAGAAAGACAAACTCAAAAAGTTTTGTTTTGTAGCATCCCGTAATGCGCATGAGCATGCACATTGTTGTTGCACGAGGAGAAACTATAAAAAGATTGTTCTGCGCAGCGTGTGTAGTCAGTCTTAGGCCTATTCTGAGAACTGGGAATGCAAGTTGTGCGTAGGCTACAACGTCGTTTCCAAACAGACAACGGCCGAAATCCTCCCGCCGAAACAGCATCCTTCATTGGCACAAGCAATTTCTGGAGATAGGTAATGTTGAGTCACAGCGGGGAAAGGCAAAGAAATCGCGCATAAACGACAATGACATTGAAAGTGTACTGGCTGCTTTTGTAAGAAGCCCGAGGAAATCCATTTGTGAGGCGGCAAGACAACTGCAAATGCCAAAATCCACAGTCCATGGGAGAGAAGGACCTACACCATGGCCACCAAGGTCACCTGACATGACCCCACTGGATTTCTTTCTCTGGGATTTTGTGAAAGACAAAGTGTATTGCACGCCTGTGACCGATAATGCAGATTTGCGTGGCCAAATAGCACTATTCACACCGGAGATGCTTTCGCGTGTGTGGCACGAAATTGAGTATCGGGCCATAAATGATGCTCACATAGAGGCTTATTAAAACTCATCGTGTTTCTCTTTGTAACCGTGAAAACATCACGTCAATAAATGCAATAGTTTCAGATATATAATTATTTCTTTTTCGTCAGGTCTTTCCCGGACACCCTGTATTATTTTCGATTACAATTTTCGATCTAATACTTTCTTTGCCTATAAATGACATAACTTTCCTTTAGTTGTTGTAATCATCATACTGTATTTCATTGCTACTTTATTTAATTGGAATACTGCTTTTTGAAAATTATTGCCAGATTCAGAGATTATAACCTGATCATCAACGAACGTAAATGTGAGAGCAAAGTCATATTCCTGGAATAAAATTGAATATTATCCATCCATCATCTAACAATTTCATGTATGTAACTATTAAATAGTAGTGTCAACAAACTGCCGCCTTGTCTTCCTCCTAAATTGATTTACTCTGTTCTGGCCTTTCGTTCCATACATTTGGATTTTTGAATTCTTAAAAATATTTCTTATTACTTCAGTTAAGTGGAATGGAATGCCTTTTCTGTTAATGATTTTGCACAATTTCTGTCTATCAACATTATGAAATGCTTTATGTAATCAATGAATATCATGTGTATTTTTCTGTTGAATTCTCGATGCTTTTCTATTATCTATTGTAGGATGAATAAGTTGTCAACACAGGATCTTCTTTTTCTAAATCCCATTTGTTCTTCTATCAGTATGACTTCCAATATTGGATTTTATCGCTCTGAAATTATTTTTTAATATATTTTATATGCTGTATTTAGAAGGCATATGCCACGATAATTATCACAATTTGTTCTTTCTCCTTTTTTAAACATGGGCTTAATTATTGTGATTGTATATTCCTTGCATTTATTTAGCAGTTCGAGAAATGTCGCTTTAAAATTTTCAGAAGAATATTTTATCAGTTCACGATTTACACCATCAATACCTGCTGCTTTTACATTTTTAAAGCTTTCAGCATAATGAATAGAATGAGAAAGTGTGATGTCTCCACCGCTAATACAATGGTGGGTATAGGGAGAGCGGCGGTCCACCGAAACACTGGCAGCACCTTCGTTTGCGTTTCAACTTCTCAATGCTGCATCATGATAGTTTGGCATCTTATGATTAAACTCGCAATCTTTAATTAACCCTTGGTCCTATTTCTGTGAAATTTGTGCAGAAATAATCTGCACAACACAGTCCTTCTGATGGTTAAAACAGAGACTTAAAAAATGCGGACATAAATGTTTTTATTTCATTATATAAACATCACCAATTACACAAAATTCATGGAGGGTGAAACGGAATTTGACTATGCGACAATTTTTTTCATTTTTGTGTCCCGTAAAAACTTCAAGCGAGAAAGTTTTAGTGAAATATTTCAACTTTATTTTAAATTCAGTACCATCTTTATATCTTGAATGGTTTACGAGTAATTGAGTGATAATTATTCCGAGCGCTACAGCTGAATGATGTGGGACGATCGTGAAATGTTGAGGGTGAAGCAAATTTGACTATGCGAAATTTATTATTTATTTTTGTGTCCAGAAAGAGATCAAGCGTGTAAGTTTAGTGAAATATTTGGATCTTATTATAAATCGAGTACCACCTATATATCTAGAATGGTTAACGAGTAATAGTAATTACTCTAAAGCTAAAGCTATCAGAATGGTATTAAGGTATTAGCAGGTATCTTTTCCATAAAATACTAGCAATAACGTAAAAATTTTTACATAATTTATTCGTGGACTCAATAATAAAACTATATTAACTGACTACTTGTACCCATACTGCAAGATTGACCCGCTGGGGAAAAGGACTGAATGAAGCTTTTTTCTAACTTAGTATATCTGCACTACTTTTATTTATGCATTTATTGGATTTTCTGTTCACTTATGTTAGTAATTTTTATGTATAATTATCATAGAAAATGTCTTATTAGTTTAATATATTGTTCCTTTTTTTAATAATACAATTTAACAACATAAGACGTACATCAGTTACAGCGAACGGCGAATGGTCGAGGGTTTGAGCAAATAGCGGGCTGTAGTTAAGGCAAGAGGATTTAATTTTTTTATGAAAAAATCAGGGAAAATGCTTTGAAATATTGTGTGATATATGTAGAATGCATTGCAAAACAATTGTTGCGTATGTGCGTCTTTATCGGATGTTGAGACGCCAATTTTAAAGATCACGCGCCCTATTTTTGTAGTGCTGCTTATGAAATTTTCCGTGCCCTGCAATTTACAAACCATCCCTTAGTTTATATTATCTCTGTTCACATAATTTGTACACAGATCTACACTTTTGACCGTGTTTCATCTACATAGCTTACCCCATACAGCCAGGAGAAAATTAATATTAATATAAATAATATTACTATTAATACAATATTAATACAAATTAATACTTAGTAATATTCTTATACAATGTAATATTAATATTAATTTATAAAATATCCCTTAGCTGTTTTCTACCCTAATTATACGTTGTTATTTCTATACAAATGTACATTCTTTAACAAATTCTCATCAAATTATACTAACATACCCTCTACCCTATTTTCTAGGCAACAAAATATTAGATCAACATCCCTTAGCTGTTTCAAACCTATATTATATAATTGTTCATTGCTTGTGAACATATTCGATTTTTGGAAAGATGTGGAACGAAATGTTACGGTCAAGCTTCTTGCAATCTGAGAAATTACTGTTACACACGGCCATGTTTATTTATGGAGATGAGATCTTCCAAGACGTGTAAAGCAGCCCGAAAATTGTCAAAAATATCTAAGAATTCAATTTAGATAAGGTGAGTCGTTTTGAATTAGATTAATGTATTATTTTGTTTAAGAATGTTTGCAATTTTTCCTATACCGCCCGTAGTAATCTTGCTCCCGTGAATCTCAAGCAGAGTAACTGCTACCTAGCGGCAGAACCAGTGAACTACCTCAGTCATCACACTTTCTCCTCTATTCATTATGCTTTCAGAACTGTTTCTAATTCATTATATTCTATTAAATCTGTGTTGGCTCTAATTTTATCATGTTCGTGTTCTTCGTCTTTGTTTTGTATTGTCCAAATCAATTTGAAATATTCGAGCCACCGATTCTCATCGACAGAGTGTTAATGAATAACACCGAAATATTTTACTTGTGCAAAGAGGGGACATAGACAAGCAACTCTTACTAGGAGAATTTTGCTCTACGAATTCAATTTTTCCTGTTGCAGCATAAAATCTCCCAGGGCATGGCCGCCACTGGCGACTAAAATTTGAAAAATGCAAAACAAAGGAACTTCATTTTTAACACTTTAGTTATGAATAAAAAACTAATGCAATGGCGGGTAATAATATTATTAGTCTGTTAATTTTGCAGATTATGAAAAATATAAATTATGATATACGTTAGCTGTTGATGAATGATTGAGAATCAGGTTTTTATCGATCACTAAGGAGGCAAGAAGTCAATTTAATGAATTTAGTCAATTTACTATTTCACTTAATTATTGACTTATGACCACCAAACTCTAATGACTTTAATGCCATGTAGCATAAACTTGTTACGCTATAGAGAAAAAATCTCCTAATAATAATTGCTTGTCTATGTCCCCTCTATACACAGGTAAAGTATTTCGGGGTTATTCATTAACACCCTGTATAATGTGAATGTTACTGACATTATATAGCCTACGTTGTGTTCTAGCGTCTGCGTACACCCCGCAATTGCAGGGCAGTTCTCTTATTGAACTTTTTCAGCTATGTCCCATATTGCCCCTTGTTCGTTGTTAAATGTCGCAGACTCAGGCGTTCCCTGATGACCGGGAAGAATATTCCTTTGCTCTTCCACCAGTCTCCGCTGAGGCCTGTAATTGCCTCCACCCGTCCTTGGCCGGGTCGAACCCGCAACGTTGAGCACAGAAAGCCAGTGCCATACTCACTAGAAGCCATCATGATGACTGGATCCTCGCATATATCGTTTCAACTTAGACGTCTGCAGTTCCCCATTCCTTTGAGTTTGGCGATGGGCATCGACAAATTACAAGGACAATCAAAGTCGCAGGACTTGATCTTCGGAAATGGTGGTCAACTGAACCCGGGTTGTTCAAGACTTGGAAATGCATCTTAGCTCCAAATGGAAAGACACTTATGTAGTTTATCCGGAAGCTCTATAAGGAAAACTGGTCTATTTTTTTACATAAAATCGGGCCTTAAATTTTTCTACTATAATTTTAAAAGAAGACCAACCGGCATGATAAATAGTTAAAGTAATATTCTATATATAAAGGAAATTTGCGTATGTGTTAGTCTTTTATAGAAATCTACAGTTTTATTCATATTTCGATGAGATTTTGCGAGATAACCTCGCAGCAATAATAATAATAATAATAATAATAATAATAATAATAATAATAATAATAATAATATAATAATAATAATAATAATAATAATAATAATACAACTTTGTTGTCTTTCAGCCTTTACAGTAATTGACAACGTCATGCTTATAATCTAGAATAAGTTACAGCAGTTTATACCGTTAGGACAATAAAATTGATTTACACGTTTAAGTCAGCAAGACAGATTTAAAAAGTGAACCCTAGTAATTAAAACATAGTAAATATAAATGTCCAGTTCTCTTACATGACTTATATGTATGAGAAAGTAAGTACAGTATTAGCTAAAGACACAGAGTAAAACAAAAATTGTGGTGATTACAGTTGATTAACAGAGATACAAAATCCAAAATCCTTCATTAGATAAATTTACCAGACTTATTAAAAACAATAAAAAAAACAATTATGTAACAATATTACTGTAAAGAAAATCTTTAAATTACAATGTTAGTTTCAAGAAATTCCTGAATATTATAAAACCGATCTGAGTGAGGTTTTCGCGAGGTTTCCCTCACTCTGTAAGGTGAATACCGGATCGGGGACAACAGGCAGATGAACAAGAGTAAAGTTAACTGAATAAAATGCCAAAGTCAATTCAACAAACATTTTCCCTGTGTTCTATGATCAAGAACAAATGCGAAATCGGTTGTTGGACCGGAGATATAGCCTAAGGCTCAAGTAATCCGGAGGTTGAAGGCGGGGGGAAAAAAACTACTGCACAAGCAAATCACAAAACCCGGTCTTTTAAAAAGTACAACCTTTTTTGCTAGTCTGCGTTGACAATTTCAAGTTTACTTGGATTTAGGCCTACTTTATTTTTATTTCTTAATATTGGTTTACGGTTTATTTCGAAGGACGAGTAAAATACAAAACCCGGGCGATGCTGTGTATTTTAAGCTAGTAGGCTATATTTAAAAGTAAAATGATGCAATCATGCCATTTAGGTAAAAACGACGTGAGTGTTACAAAAATATAAAGTTTTAATTGTGATCACTGAACAGTTATATCGCATGTCTCATGAGTTCACGCGTTTTAGGTATGTTTCCATGTCTGTATTCCCCGGGTATATACAGAGGCTGTGTGCTGAGTACACGCAACACGCTAGGGCACGCGAGCGCCATCATCATGCACCACCACTAGGCCTGTTACTATTTTTAATTCCGTGCGCCTAACTTCAGCAGGCCTATTTCTGAACAGTAATGTTTTCTTTTGTCTGACTCCCAGCCACGCGATTCCTTGCCCTCTGTCGTGACTCCGATAACTTTTCATGCATGAACATTTTTCTCTGTTATTAGAGGTTATTTCCTATACAAGTTCTGGAAAAAGAAATGCCATATTTCATTTTAATTTCCTCATACTTCTCTCGCACTGGCTTTCAGATATCCCTTTTAGAAACCTACATTTAAATTATAAAGTAACCTATTATATGGATGTGAGACATGGTCGCTTACTCTTCGGTAAAAAAATCTGAGATTGTTCGAAAACAAGGGGCTTATGAAAATATTCGGGCCTAAGAGAGATGAAAATGGGGACTGGAGAAAACTGCATAATGACGAGCTTCATAACCTGTACTCGTCACCGGATATAGTAAAGGTAATTAAATCACGGAGGATGAAATGGGCTGGACATGTTGCGCGCATGGGGGAGGAAAGACATATCTCAAGGGAAAAGATCACTTGGAAGACCTAGATGTAGGTGGGTAGACAATATTAGGATAGATTTAAGGGAAGTAGGATTTGAGAAGGATGGTTGGATGGAGTTAGCACAGAATAGAGTTGAATGGCGGAGTCAGGTAAGCGCGGCAATGAACCTTGGGTTCCACAAAATAGATAATATTCCTTTAGCTTACTTAGGAATTGTCTATTGTCATTGAGTGAGTGAGTGAGTGAGTGAGTGAGTGAGTGAGTAAGTAAGTAAGTATGTAAGTAAGTAAATAAGTAAGTAAGTAAGTAAGTAAGTAAGTAAATAAGTAAGTAAGTAAGTAAGTAAGTAAGTAAGTAATTAAGTAAGTAAGTAAATAAGCAAGTAAGTAAGCAAGTAGCAAGTAAGCAAATAAGTAAATAAGTAAGTAAGTATGTAAGTATGTAAGTAAGTAAGTAAGTAAGTAGCCTAGACTAGCAAGTGTTAAGTAGACTAACCTCCATTATAAAATAAGTGAACAAATAAGCAAAGGAAAGAGGGAATTGTGAATTATTTTCACTTGACATATGGTAGTAAAGTAAAGTGATCCCTGTCCAGGCCGTGAAGGCCTTTAAGGTTCCGGGAGGTTAGGCTTACAGATTTTTTAGAAATTCGGAACATGAAGGTGGTAAGGTTTTTAGCCTTACGCTTTTACCCCAGAATTGCTCCTGATGTTGATTTCTGTAATAGGTTGGGTCGACCCAGAAGGACCAGTCCAATGGAAAAATCCCAGCTCTTTCATCAAGGATCGAACCACGAACTTTCATCTCAACCAACTGCGCCACGGATTATCCATAATGGTAGTAAATTAAACAGGTGGTTTTGCTAACAAGTGCAAACAGCTTACACAAATGACAACTAGCAAACTGAAGCTCCTGATAACATATTTTTTAAAAATATTTTTAATTTGGTTAACTTATTACTTTCATACCTAGCTCAGATGTGGGATCTTTTCCCCCTAGAGCTATCCTCCGAATGGAGAGGCTATTGCCCGCAAAGGATTCAAAGGCTGTTTTTATTTTATTTTATTTTATTTATTACTTTGAGTACTCAGCATATCGGGTTGTGGCTATAAGTAGTTCCATCTTTCTTGGAACACGGCCGGCGATGCGCAGTGAAGGGAAATGCTTCACTGTTGGGGGAGGGAATATTGAGTTTTCTAAGCCACGTGCTTTCCATATGCTGCTATTCCTATAAAGGCGTCTGTGTTTGGATAGTACAGTGAGTCCATTTTATGAGGAAACCTCGCATCACTGCCGCATTGCCGCGCTAGCATTGTACAAAGCATAGACCCTACAAGCGGTTAGCTGCTTCGGTGTCTTGTAGTGAGACGCTTGTCTATTGTTGTGTGTTACGTAAGACAATAATCGAAAATGTATACGGTTGAACAGCGAATTTATTTGGTGGAATGTTACTTATTGAGAAATAACCATAGAAGGCGCGTTCGGAGATTTTCTCGTAAATATCCTGACTGTACCATCCGTACAAAATGGTGAGTAATAAGCCTCTACGTTTAGGCCTATTTTGATAATAAATTGGTTGAGTTATTATATTTTGTATTGTTTCTAAAGTCTTGATTTGCCGGTAGTAACGGAACACGGTCCCGGCCGGTGCAAGCGCAACAGCGGGGAAAGTGTGAGCAGGGGCAACGCTGTTAAAAAGTTTCCGCATAAAATGGATTCCCTGTATATTACGTTAGAAGTGCCGTAAGGCATGCATACGGATCGAGGAAATAGTTTGAAAAAACGAGGCGCTCGCGCCGAGATTTTTCAATTATCCGAGATTCGTTATGCGCTTACGGCACGAGTATTGCATGCAGTTTTTTGCACGATGATTATTTATATCAATTTAATTATATTAATTGTGATATTACCTGAAAATATTATGTATATACATTCTTCAAGATAGACGTTTATTTCAGAAAGTGACTCGCATGTGTTTGTTGTTATGCGAACCGAATATTTGTCCTGGGGGCCTTGTCCATAAAGGCTTGTATTATGAGGTGTGGCGCAATATTCATAACAGCACGGAAGCTCTTACCGCACATAGCAACAAGATTGCGTGTGGTAATGTCAACTTACGATCCACGGCAACAATATTCGTAAGTAGCCTACCACTAATTAGTTAAGTCGTGCAAAAAACAAATTAAAACGAAGAGATGTAAACAGTGGAGCATACTGAATATTGATCGCCAGCCGATGATGGGAGAAACGCTCCCGAAACTAGTCTAGTTATGAGTATTAATGAATTCCATTTCCGCTAGTGCTGATTAATATAGTAGTTAGAGAATTCAAGTTTTTCAGCCTAGTTTTTCACTCTACGTGTTCAGCTCTAATATCTTGTTGAGTTCTTACTATATACTAGTGCTTAAGGCTGAAAAACTTGAATTCTCTAACTACTATAGTCTAGTTATGTTTTAAATTGACTGTAAATGAAGTTAAAAGTTTTTTTTTTAATTTCGACTTTTATCAATACATCTTTGTTGTTGAAGAAGTGAAATTGATATTTAGTGCAATTTCTTTATTCTTGGCATTGTTACCGTTACTGTGTTAGTGTAATTTGGTGGTCAAACATACACATAGCATTAGAAGGCCACGAGTTTGGAATAAATTAGGCAAGAGTCAAGCCAGGGAACACGTACAATTCCATGAAAAAAGAAGCGGAAGGAGGATCGAAGAACTTACAACAAGTTCATCTAAGAGTAAATGAGGCGACGAATGTCTCTAGAACAGTGGTTCCCAAACTTTTCAGTCCGCGGACCCCTTGAAAAAAATAAAAATTCCGCGGACTCCCTCTGGGTTTTGAAATAAAAAACTAAATAAATACTTTGATTCAAATGTATTAAATTCAATAGACAAAATAACAATACCAATGGTAACAAACAGAGTTTACTCCTTAATGTGAACAGTGAAGCTGCTTTTGATTAATTAGCTCTGCAATGTTAGGTTTAATGTCTGATAATTTCAATATTAAGTCACTTTCAACTTCATGTTTATTTCTCAACTTTGATTTCAAGTATGTGAGGTGGGAGAATGCTGTTTCACATAGATAAGTAGTGATAAACACACTTTAGCACTTCAAAATTACAGGATATCCTATTTCTTCTTAAACCGCCTGCGGACCCCCTGAAACACCATTGCGGACCCCTGGGGGGTCCGCGGACCCCACTTTGGGAACCACTGCTCTAGAACAACCGTTCATAGAATTCAGAGTGAGCGGAAAAGATCCAGTAAGGAACCTGTAACTTCTACTGCAATCACGAAAATAATGATGCAGGTCCATCGTTTTCAACGCCTGGGCCCTGTTTCATAGGACTTCCTAATAATATTAGAACTCATAATATTATTCATTAGTTAACAAAATCTTGTTTAAAGAGATATGGACACTACTCACAAAATCTCTTCATTGGTCAGCTCTTTGGTTTGGAGGTTTAGTCTGGATTGTTGTTTGTGTTTTGTTTTGTCAATACTATTTCAAAGCAGCACGGCCTACATATATCTTCATATAGTGGAGGCTAGACCTATGTAGACAGTCGGGATGCTTTGAGGATTAAGCCATTGTCTGGCACTTAAGGAGTGGTATGGTACTGACTGAACGGCACTCGTCTGGTGTCCACGTGGAGTCATAGCTTAAATGTCAAAAATTCAGAAATGAGCACTGATTGGTTGCACACGAAATTCTATTGGCTGTCAGGCAAGTTCAACGCCCAAGAGAACACGCTGAAAATCCAGAATATACAACTCTATTGTCCAAGACACCCTCATTTCAAGTTATTTACTGCGGATTATAAGGGTCGGTCGGCATTCCCTTGAAGAAAGTTGTATATGTAGAAGTTGCCTCCACTATAATAACTAGCTCTAATAGAGCGTGGGCTACTGTATACCCCCCATCCCCCCCCCCCGTGGGATTTTCCGACTCATATATTTTTTGTTGGTATTGGCATGTAGTTTCATATTTTAGTTGTTTGCCCCTTATCAATTGCAGCATTTACCCGGAAACCCCGGAAAACTACGGAAATCCGGAGAAAACTAGTTTGTTTTAATTTTTCTTTGTTCTTTGCTCCTAATATGCCCAGCGAATTTCTGAATCACATATTTATTGTTGGTATTGCCATCTAGATTAAGTTTTTAGCTGTTTGCCCCTTATCAATTACAGCATATCCCCGGAAAACAACGGAAATCCGGAGAAATGACTTTGTTTTAATTTGTCTTTGTTCTTTGCTCCTAATATGCCCAGGGAATTATTGACTCACATATTTCTTGTTGGTATTGTCATCTAATTTAAGGTTTCAGTTGTTTGCCTCTGACCAATTACAACATATCCCCGGAAAACCCGGAATACCACGTATATACGGAGAAAATGACAATGTTTTATTTTTTCAATCTTTGTTTTTCCTTCTAATATTCAAAGGGAATTTCTGACTCATATGTTTTTTTTGTTGGCATTGCCATCTAGATTAAGGTCTCAGTTGTTTGCCCATTATCAAATACAGTATATCCCCGGAAAACTCCGAAAACCACGGAAACCCGGAGAAAATGACTTTGTTCAAATTTTTTAAAATCTTAGTTCTTTGCCCTAGTATTCAAAGGGACTTGGTGACTCATATAGTTTTGTGTTGGTATTGCCATCTAAATTAAGGTTTCAGTTGTTTGCCCCTTATCAATTACAGCATTTCCCCAGAAAACTCTGAAAACCACGAAAATCCGGAGAAAATTATTTTGTTTATTTTTTTTAATCTATGTTTTTTTCCTCCTAATATTCAAAGGGAATTGGTGACTTATATGTTTTTGTATTGGTATTCCCATCTAGATTAAGGTTTCAGTTGTTTTCCCCCTATCAATTATAGCATTTCCCCAGAAAACTCGGAAAACCACGGAAATCCGGAGAAAATTACTTCGTTTTAATTTTTTTAATCTTAGTTATTTGCTCTTAGTATTCAAAGGGACTTAGTGACTCATACGGTTTTGTGTTGGTATTGCCATCTAAATTAAGGTTTCAGTTGTTTGCCCCTTATCAATTACAGCATTTCCCCAGAAAACTCTGAAAACCACGGAAATCCGGAGAAAATTACTTTGTTTTAATTTTTTTAATCTTAGTTATTTGCTCTTAGTATTCAAAGGGACTTTGTGACTCGTATGGTTTTGTGTTGGTATTGCCATCTAAATTAAGGTTTCAGTTGTTTTCCCCTTATCAATTACAGCATTTCCCCAGAAAACTCTGAAAACCACGGAAATCCGGAGAAAATTACTTTATTTATTTTTTTAATCTAAGTTTTTTCCTCCTAGTATTCAAAGGGAATTGGTGACTTATATGTTTTTGTATTGGTATTCCCATCTAGATTAAGGTTTCAGTTGTTTTCCCCCTATCAATTACAGCATTTCCCCATAAAACTCGCAAAACCACGGAAATCCGGAGAAAATTACTTTGTTTTAATTTTTTTAATCTTAGTTATTTGCTCTTAGTATTCAAAGGGAATTGGTGACTTATATGTTTTTGTATTGGTATTGCCATCTAGATTAAGGTATCAGTTGTTTTCCCCTTATCAATTACAGCATATCCCCGGAAAACTCCGAAAACCACGAAAATCCGCAGAAAATGAGTTCGTTTTAATTTATTAAAAATCTTTGTTCTTTGATCCTAATATTCCCAGGGAATTTCTGACTCACATATTTTTGTTCGTATTGCCATCTAGTTTAAGGTTTCAGTTGTTTGCCCCTTACAAATAGTTTTAATTTTTTATTGTTCTTTGCCCCTAATATTCCCAGGGAATTTCTGACACATATTTTTGTTCACATTAGAATATGAAGGGTGTGCTGCCAGGTTTTCAATAGCTTTCATCCCTTCAGCATCATTATTTTTTGTCATGCTGTAATTGGTAAGGGGAAAACAACTGATACCTTACTAGTTGGCACTTCCAACACAAAAGCATATGAGTCAGGAATTCTCTTCGAATATTAGGAGCAAAGAACAAGGATTTAAAAAGAAAACATAGTCATTTTCTCCGTATATACGTGGTTTTCCGGGTTTTCCGGGGATATGCTGTAATTGGTAAGGGGCAAACAACTGAAACCTTAATCTAGATGGCAATACCAACACAAAAACATATGATTTACCAATTCCCTTTGAATACTAGTAGCAAAGAACAAAGATTTTCAAAAATTCAAACGAAGTCAATTT
The DNA here is from genome assembly GCA_964059195.1 of Ectobius pallidus. Classification (NCBI taxonomy): domain Eukaryota; kingdom Metazoa; phylum Arthropoda; class Insecta; order Blattodea; family Ectobiidae; genus Ectobius; species Ectobius pallidus. Next base: position 12,832,410 of record CAXKWD010000006.1, read on the forward strand.
TTTCGGATTTCCTTGGTTTTCGGAGTTTTCCGGGGATATGCTGTAATTGATAAGGGGCAAACAACTGAAATCTTAATCTAGATGGTAATGGCAACAAAAAACATATGAGTCAGAAATTCCCTTTGAATATTAGGGGCAAAGAACAAAGATTTAAAAACCAAAACATAGTAGTTTTCTCCGTATATACGTGGCTTTCCGGGTTTTCCGGGGATATGTTATAATTTGTAAGGGGGCAAACAACTGAAACCTTAAACTAGATGGCAATACGAACAAAAATATGTGAGTCAGAAATTCTCTGGGAATATTAGGGGCAAAGAACAATAACAAATAACACGGATTTCCGTGGTTTTCCGGGGTTTCCGGGTAAATGCTGTAATTGATAAGGGGCAAACAACTAAAATCTTAAACTAGACGACAATATCAACAAAAAAATATGTGTGCCAGAAAATCCCACGGGGGGGGGGGGAGGGTTTGCTATTGGTAGCCCATGGTCTATAAGAAATGAATAAACCTGCCAGGCACTTATTCTAAAATAGGTTTATGTACTAAAATCTAACCTCAAATCCTAAAAACTTGATATAACAAAAATTCCTTTGACAGCGTTATGTAAGTTTTTCTAAATTTTTGGGCTTTACGTCTCCTGTCGTGTATTATATTTTGTAAACACCGATACATCCATAGACCCATTGCATAATTTTAATGATTTATTCTCAAGAGACAAAATTTAAGCAGTTGATTATTATCTTTGAAATAGAAATTGATTTTCAACTATAATTATTCCTACGGGGGTTTAGCACTATCTCCTTAGCATTGCAATTTTAATTTTTACTCAAAGAAACAACGTTAAAACTGTGTCCCTAGGTGCAAGGATTATAATTAGGTCCAAAACTAGTACGGTACTTTAAAATACTAATTCATGATAATAACATATAATTGACGGCAATCTTATCTGGGTAGGCCTACACAGGTTGGCCAACACGACAAACCTCACGGGATAAATAATATGGCACATTTTCGAAACGCGTGAATTCGGTATTCCCTACAAAACTAATATCAGTGTTCCTAACATAACCAACATAACCTAACATAACCAACCTAACCTAACATAACCAACCTAACCTAACATAACCAACCTAACCTAACTTCCACTAAGTGGAATCTACCTGCCACTACTTACCTTAATGCAAGGAGGACAGTTGGTCATCCTGTTTCGCTCAGAACCATAATAGGGCTGGTGTATTTTATGCGTAATAATGAGAACGAACTGATTGAAATGGGTAAAAATACAAGACCAAGTTCTAAAAACTACTAATTTTGCCCCTTAATAACTTTCTTGAACAAAAGTAAGTACATTTAATGAAGTTTCCAGTTCCAGGAAGGAAAATTGCAATGCTAAGGAGACAGTGCTCTACCCTCGAAAAACTTACAAAGATAGTTGAATTAAAGCAGTGTACTTTCCAGCGTCCTATGATGGAAATAAATGCAAAATAATATTCAACCCAATTTTGTTAAAACTAGGTCTTTTACTCAACACGGTAAACTTGCTGAGTATTTAAATAGGTTGAAGATAGATTCCGGATTTCCCGAGTAACAGTCGGCCACGATATGAATATGTGCGGTGGGAAGAGTACTTAACTATCGCGGGGGGCTAAGGAGACTGGCGTTATTATTTACCTCAGTCTTGAAGGCAGTCACCCCTTCTAATGACAATATAAACTCGTCCATACTACCAAGCATCTACCTATATATGAGTAGTATCAATCGCAGCTTAAAAAAACCCTTTAGGCAGGGCTACAGGCTGAGGTAGATCTCGAAGTGCTTTAGGTTTAATTTATTATCGCTGCGCAGCACTCTTCTTTTTCTTTAGCCTTGGCATGACAAACCCGCAATAAAGACTGCAAAAAAGAGAAAAGAGCACATTTTCAAAAATTCAAATCTCGCCTTAAATGAGAGCTGTCGAGAAACTAGTTATTGATTTGTAGAGTACTCATGAAGAGCTTTTCAACGATACTCCACAAGACGTGGTTTCAAAAATGTCTAATTTCCATCCCCCCACTCCCACTCGTACCCCCAATACCCCCGAATCGTTGGTGTCATTGTGAACTCCATAGGGAGTACTCTAATTTATTCTAACAAAGTTTCCCTTCATAGGGGCCGAGATATAAGTTTTTCAAAATTTCAATCCCCTCCCCCGACCCTTCCTCCTTGGGCCAATTTTGCTCATTAACGATCTTGTCCGAACTATTGGGCCTAGAAATAACAATAAAATTTGGTTTAAATATCTTCAAAATTACACCCGCTAGAGTGTACAGATATACATATAAATATATATATTAAAAAAATTGAACGGGTGGTGGTTTCGTACTTAGGGAGGCATGAAACGTAAAGATATGAAAGAATTTTTCGAAAGTCATGAAATGGTATCGATCCCAATAGGTAGATTTTTCTTCGAAATCTACCTAAAAACTAATAATGAAAGCCATAATACGCGAGAGTAATATGGTTTCCCAAGAATCTCTCAGTTTGGTAGTAATACAAATCCCAGATCTCATATTATTCATTATTCTTTATTGCTATCATCAACACCGCTATGGTGTTACGGATGGAAGTCAATTACAAATGTTTAACACATGACACATAAAAATCTGATGTGAAAGTCACATAACTTCCTCTGCCCAAATAAAAGTTAGCAGTATTCACATATTCTTGTACAGAATCGCAAGGTACAATTTTACGCTAATTATGCTGTAAATACATTATAGCCCCTCATTTGAATGTTGCGACTAAAAACACAGGCTATGGACAAACTAAAACAAACAAAAAAAACTAAAAAATAAAAGTGACTGCAAACGTTTATTGAACTTTCCGCCATTCAGAATAATTTCCGAAATTTATAGAATATTCCCCTCAGATATTTCTTTACTGTAAGCATGGTCAACAATACATCTTTCTCACTTCACGTAGGCCTACTTATATAGAATAAGAGGCCGTGAATGTCCGCGTATTGAGTTGTTCACCAGGGAAGACAGAGTATCTACAAACAATGGGTAGGGGTAGTTTACAACCACCCTTCAGAGAATTTTTTTAAAGTTTCAAATAAAAGTTTTAGCTCTTGGTATAAGCACTCCATGTACAAAATTTAAAGGAAATCGTTGGAGCCGTTTTTGAGAAAATTTATTCGTGTAAAGTCCCCTTAAAAGTAAGGGAAAGTTGTCGCCACGCTTCGTGTAACAGCTCCGTTACATGAGGCCGTATTGCAAAGAGCGTGTATTCTCAATGGGTGGCTTATAACTACCCTTTAGAGAATTAGTTCGAAAAAATGTTTCAAATAAAAGTTTTAGCTCTTAGTATAAGCAACCCAAGTGCAAAATTTAAGGAAAATCGTTAGAGCCGTTTTAGAGAAAATTGCGAAAAACTAAAAATTCTTCATGTAAAATCCCCTTAAAAATAAGAGAAACTTGTCGACAATCTTCATCTCACATCTTCGGAAGGTACCTGACCCAAATACGAAATTTTGTTTTCATACGATTTTCCGTATTGGAGCTAGCCTGTTCACAGATATTCCACACAGACACACTGACACACAGACATGTTTCCAAAAATAGTATTTTTTTTATTCAGGGGGCCTTGAAACGTGTATATATGCTAAAAACTCAACTTCGAATTTTGGGGTCGAAAACAATACTTCCTCTACCTATAGTACCTATGGTACGGGCAGAGGAAGTAAAAATATAACACATTAAAAAATCATATCAAAATTGGCAATAAAATATCAATTGATGTTGTAAAATGGATGTAGTGTAAGCCACTTTTTCAATTCGTTCTTAAATTTATTGAGACTCACAGTGTGAGCTTCAAATGACAGTTTGTTGAACATGTCGATTGCAATTACACTAAACCAATCTTTGCTTTTAGTGAGTCTAACAGACAATAAAATAATTGAATCTAGTGGAGTGATTATGTACAACTTTCCTAGTGGTCAATTTATTCAGATTCATCTTTATATTGGTTAGACAATTAAAAATGTATTGATTTATAATAGTTAAAATACATTCTTCTATAAACAATGGTTTGCAATGGGCATCATGGCAAGTACCTGATAATATGCGAATAGCTTTCTTTTGCAAAATGAGGACTTTAACAATTCCAGTTCCATTCCCCCATATGTGAATACCATACATTAATATACTATGGAAAAATGCATAGTATGCTTGCTTTAAATACGTTTTTGATTATTATTGGCTTCAAGTGACGCAGTAAATAGAGAACACGAGACAGTCTCACACAAACATAATCAAGTAAGTTTTGGATCAAGTATGATACCTAGAAGTTTCACTTGAGGTGAAAATAACATACTTTGGGTTTATTGTTATTTAGCTTAAAGCCAGTGGCGATTATTCCATATAGGATGTGAGGATCATCCTACACTTCATAATTCATCTACATAAATGTTTACTAGCATTCATTGTCAAAATTATAACAATAAAATTACAAAACAGCGTTATTGTAGAGCACTCGGGAAGGAAGTTAGCGGTTCTGTTTTGAGCAGGTTGGTATTTGCGAGGATGTCCTCAGTGTTGGTGTTACGCAGTCCATGCCGTTGTTAGATCTCTAGGGCATGTGAAGGGGGAGGCGGGGAAGGGAAGTGTTGTGAGAAGCCAGTTTCATATGGAAGAAGTTGAGGACGTCTTACAGTCCTTCCTCACATGTGTTTTGTGTTCCTCACGTTCGATAGCTTGTTTTCTAAGAGGGGAGTGATCATATTTTTATTAATATTTATTTATTTATTTCATTTCTTGGTATATATTATAGGCCTAGCTATTATTAAACTTTACAGTGCTGTTTATATTTCAATATAAGTATTCCTGGAGTAATATCAAGTTTGATATCAACTATGAAAATTATAGCGGAATAGCTGATTTCCGCAAACGACAGTTTTCATACGTGGTTAAATATTTTCATATTTTAGGATAAAGCATTATTGTATTAAATTTACATCTCAGCCTTTAGCCCTTTATGTATTTTTTACGGCGACGCATATGTACGTCAATAGCAGTGAATGGGTTAATTCGCTCTCTCCACACCATCCTACACAACTAAAAAACCAGGAGTCGCCACTGCTTAAAGCCAACAAATCTTCCCCGCCTCGCAAGCCTGTGGTTAACTTCCTACTGGACAGACACAGACTTTTACAGCAAAGATGTCATGTTATCAATACAATTCATACCTTTCCTGCAGCAATCCTCACTCCATAGTAGGTACAGAAGTCTCCTTGCAGTTTATCTTGAAGCACACAACACTAATAAACACTAATAAACACTAATAAACACTAATAATACACTAATTACACACTTAATAACACGAAATTCCTGGTATAATCACTCGCGACCGTCACCTTGCATCAGGAAGACATGACTCGATAGCTTTTTGTCTTCATACCGTGCAATGAATCACGTGACGTAGCAGTTGAGCAGGCAAGAGGATCATCATATCTATGCACAGGTATTTGGAAATAAAACACAAGTTGATTCCAAAACAGTAATGCAGCGTGTTCAAAGGTTACAATAAGAATTTTGTATGAATTCTAGGTTCTAAAGAAAATTGCAAACTCAAATATAGTCTAAAAGCAGTGCGCAAAGTGCCGAAGAATCCCCACAAATTGTTCCACAAAATTCACAAAAAAGTAAAGTAAAAAACGCAAAAAAAAAGATGACAAACGGTCACTTCCACGGGGTTTTCTAGGAATTCACTAAGGACGTGCAAAATACTTTTCTACCTTATAGGAAGGACGCGTGATCATACCCTGTAAGCGGAAGCGTTTTTCTTTCTGTCTGTCTGTGCGCGATGCTCAGCGAAATCTACTTCATGCAGAGATCTGAAATTTTAAATACAGATGAATCGGAGGGTGGTCAAATGCACCTCAAAGACGGATTTAGAATTTTCGCTTTCGTTCGCGAGTTATAAATTTAAAAAAACTGGTAGAAAACGTGAATTTTTTGCGGTATCGAAGCATCAGTTTTCAGTAGTACATTTCATTTGTCAAATCAATTGCAGCTGGCTTTGCCGTTTTCTTGTCAGAACTTGGAAATAAATATATCGCGACTTTTTCAATATATCTCATAGAATTATAGATCGGTTCGATTCTGTCAGTCTCCTTAGCCGTGGTACCTAAAGCTGCTGCCTTAGATCCGTGGTGAGGAGGCTAGGGGTTCGAGACCCGCTTCGGGAATGAGTGTTTGTGTGTAAAGGAAAATGGAAATCAAGGAAAAGAAAACTCTAAAGAAGATACATAATTCAGGAAAATTGACCTATGCCCGGATTAATTTTACTAAATAAGAAATTTGTGAGCTCATCCCCTGGTCGATTTCTTTGTTTACAATGTAAAGGCACGCAGACATCTTAAATTTTCAACATGGACGGAAGACCGATAATGAATGTAGGCTACATGCAGTGATGGGAAAGGTAGGCTACAAAAAGAAAGTAATTGGGCTGAATTACAATTACCTGAGAGACATTTTACTTAATTTCAATTACAAATTACTTTTTCAAAAAGTAATCAGTAAAATTACAATTACATTTACAATTACTTTACAAAATGGCAGTACCTAAAAATTCCTTGTTTTTTATTTGTTTTGGGTACAAGCCCAAATTATTAATGAACAAACAAAAAAACATATCAATGAGAATATTTTCAGAAACATTGAGTAAATTGTTGTTAATATTAACTCTAATTTGGATATTAGTTGCAAAAACAGTAGTGATGATGATATAGGAAGCGAGAATGATACTAATACTAACGACTACTAAATTGTAACAATTACAATTTTATTTCCAGAAGTAAATTACAAGTAGAAATTACATTTTTTTTAAAGTATTGATTAAAAGTAAATGGGACAAAAAAGGAATTGTTACTGTAATCCGATTACTTTTACTCAATTACTTCCCATCACTGGCTACATGATTCCTCGAATGGTCACGAAACACAATTGAGGTTAGGAATCCAGTGTTTTTGGCTGTAGTTTGTGTTTAAGTTATTATTGTGTTGTGTTATGAAGCTTTATTCCACAGGTTTTTAAGGATTCATTTCATCCTCAGTTACTTTATCCTGTAAATATTACCTTTCTCCCTCTCTTAAGTCTCTGTCTTCTTGTCTGTTGCTTACTGTAGTACGTCCGCTCTACACTTGATCCAAGATGTGTACGGAGCAAAAGTAAACAACAGACTTGCCTTGACTAACTGTGTCCTGTCGTTTCATTGGTTAATCGCACCAGCGCATAGTTCACGATATTCAGTCAAATGTTTTCTTCCATTCCGCACACATCGTACGATTATTTATATCTTATGTAATTGTGAAAACATTAGTTCTGTTAAGTGAGTTGCTTGCTTTCGTATTTCCAACGTTACAACATATATATCTAACAAACAAGATTTCATTTGTTTTTATCGTTGCCTTGGCAAATTTGTTGACTCTGAAGAAAAACAAGTGACATATTTTCATATCTACATGAGTTAGGGCCCATTGTATAAACAGTTTGATCTTGGATCAGAGACTAAATTGATCTCAGTTCACGCTGAACTCGGAAATTTTTGTTGTATAAACGCTAATCTGAGATCAATTCGCACTGAACTAGGATCAATTTTGACTGGAGAAATTTCTCCGATCAAACTAGCTGATCTCAGTTCAAGGGGCTGTTTTCGTATTTGAGACATAAGATTAGCTCATTATAAAGATAATATTAGGCCTACCTGTGTGGTTACGATAAATATAAAGAAAATACACAATAGACAACTTCATACATTTCTAGCTATAACGCAGTTGTGCGTACATTTCTAGCTATAAAGTAGTTGTGCTTAAATAGGCTATGTTTTAGGCTCCTTATAATGTAGTGTAACATAACTACAGCATAACCTGTACGTTATTATTATGTTGCACTAATTACTATAATACGAAAACAACCCTTGCACCACAATTGCAACTAATACGAAATTATCATTCTTCGCATTTCATGCAGCTCCCTTAACCTTAAATATAGGAATTCTCGCCTATCACCCCAACGTTCACTTGATGGCGTAGTGGCAAAACGACTGGCTATCATGCTAGCGGTCGCGTGTTCGATCACCTTAGGTTCAAAATTTTTATTGTAGGAATAGGTAGGTAGGATAAAGGAGAAAAGAGATTGAACAGTAGAAAGGGGAAAAAATAAAAATTTTCCAAATTTTCAACGCTCCTAAACGAGAGACATGGGAGACTATGGTGGAACTACTAGGAAATCTCGAGTGGGAGGATCCTGTTTTTGAATTTTCCCCAAATGCTTTCTTCGTTATCTTTCTTTATGTGACCTATTAGCTCTTTCAGAACTGATATTTTACATTGTAATAAAGCAGTCATGAGGTAAAAACTTCAGTGGGCTATTAAGTTTAAAATCTATAGAGAAAAGTTCAGTGGAATAGGCTACCTGGTTTCCATGAATGACAAACATAACAGATGAACAAAAATTCCTTAAGTTTTACATCTCCGCTCTTATACAATCCATGAGACGAAGCATTTATATGTCCTTAGCCGTGAAAATGTTAAGCCGATTTATAACGCCAGGAATGAAATTACAAGAACATTTTTCATCGCATTTTGCTCTTGCACGGATATTATCGCATCCGTCTTTATGTATTCTATAATATCTTTATATTTTCCCAAGACAATTTCAATTAGGAACGATCCTTTTTCTGCTAATTTCGATCATATTTCCCCTTCCTTTCGCATAACACAGTCTGAATACGGAGGAAAACAGAATAACAATGCTCTCGTCTCGCGATACTCATCTGTTTCTGCGATGTTGCCAAGTGCTCATGTATGAACTAGGATCAAAATTGAACTTCAATTTCTTGATCTTAGATCAGTGTTATACAATACGACTCGAGCCTGAACTCAGATCATTTTCTGAACTTAGATCATAATTGATCTCCAGTCAGTGATGTTTATACAATCGGCCCTTAATATTCTATTGTAAAAGGAACTGCCATTGTGTTCATATTACGTTCTGGAAAACTTTGTTTTGAGTTTGTTTTCAGGTATATTTCTCATTTTTAATTATAAATTTTCTAATTTTAAAATTTATTTCATTACAACTGAGTACAATAGAAACCAAGAAGTATTATGTGTGCCACTTCTTAAATTTTCTTTTTCCAAGAACTGCCTCTACCTGCTGCCACCCTAATCCTCTTCGATCTGTCAATCAGTGAATAGAAAGGTAATTAGGCATATTCACACTTGTCTGCAGTCCAGTACAATGTTGCCAAATAGGTACCACAGGACGTTTACTTCACTTGAGAGTGGTGAATGACAGCGGCAACACTGGGGAAAGTCATGCGACTACAAGAGCACCTGCTCTTTGTAGATGCAGATTTTCGGATTAGAGAACAATGATATTATCTTTTGTAGATGGACGATGGTTTGGGACGAGGTTTTCTTAAAAATGGTATGAACAGTATTTTCCTTTTTGTAGGCTTTACTGGGAATTTCACATTAACTTCTGGGCGGGACCGTTTTCAGAGAACAGATTAGATGTCCTGGGGACTGACACACAATCCCTTAGGTGGGGCTCATTTTCCATTACATGGAAACCTAGCACAGCAAAGTTGTAAAAGAATTTAAATGAAAATTTGTTGTTATTCATATTTCTTTATAAAATTAATAAGCATCGAGATACAAACGAAATGAGTACTACTTCGATTCACAATATCAGAACATACTTAAAATATCGATGACGCAAACATTTGTTTTCCATAATAATAAGTAGACCTGGGATTTTAAGGCAAATGCCTATTTTGATCCTTATGAAATAACAAGAAATTTTAAAAATATATTGATGCTTCATGATAAATCACTTACATTTATAGAGTTTTATAGTGCCATAAAATGCCTATTCAGACCTTTAGAGCATCTGATGCAAAGCGTTTACCGGCAAGGAATTTCTTCATGGGACCAAACAAATGAAAGGATATCACGGCCATCTTCGAAGAATGCACACCACCTGGAGATATTACTACGGCCCATATAGTCGTCCCCATACTCGCCACGCATGTCCCTGTGAATTTCACTCGGGTTATACCCATTAGCCCATAAAAATCGCACTACACCTCGCTGAAGAAATTCCTGATGTGTTGAGAAACTTGGCGACTATATAGAAAAATAGACGAAAGTTGTCCCTTCATATGTGCATTTATTTGTAATTGTACCTATTAAACTTTTCGTGAAAAAAAAATTGTGCATTACTTTTCGATCCACCCTCGTATTACCTCACCACACATTGTACATTATTTTCATATCTATTTTAGTCATAAACAGTTATATAGGCCAACTCTCATTCGCTCTGTTCAATTATTTTTTTAAATCAAACCAGCTACATGTGTGAAGATGTTTCAGTATTCAGTGTTCATAAGCAGGTGCAATAGCACGAAAGTGATAAAAATAAAACGAAAGGATGACGATAGATATTTGCGATTCGTTCAAATTCCACATGGTCTATTCTTATACTGGATTAATGAGCTGTTTACATTCCGAGGAAAGCTATTCACAATCTGTAGGGAACTCCTAAAAGCTGTTTTAATATTGTCAATACAAATACACGTCTCTATCCTAAGAGGTTTTTACGGATATATGTAGCCACCTCATGAATTGTTTAGCTTATATAGGATACACATTCATTTATCGTTTTATCCCGAAGAACTGGGGCTCTGGAAAGTAGATTGCAGATGAGTTTAAGCACTGCGTAAAATTGCTGCAATATTCCACGAAATTGCTTTCTGTAGCTGGTTCTGCAAAATTTCTTGAGAACGGGATGTTTATTCCTCGCGAGTCTATGCCCACCAGAAATAGACGAGAATGCTGAGTTACATCAGCGATAGATACTTTTCTGTGAGAAGTTTCTTGTTCAATTTCACTACTCATCAAATTTCAACTTCTTTCGTAACACTAACGAAATAAGTTAATCTGAACTAATTTGCATGCTCTGAACATGAAAATGCGAGCTAAAAGTTCTTAACAGGTCAATTTTTGTGTTATAGATATTTACTTCATAGCCTACACCGAAAAATCGGGATTTTTGACATATTAAAGTTTACTTTGTTATTACACTGACAGGCAAAAAAAACCGATCCCTTAAAGAAATTAAAAAAAAATAAGTATAAATAAAAATATGTAGTAGCCCTATTGCTTGAAATAAAATTACTGCAATTGTATACGTTTTTAAGATTAAAATTTAATGACACATTTCACACTTAATTCCCCATTTTCCTCTTGCACCGTGGTGAATGGTGAGCCTAAGGTTGCAGCGGCATAACGGACGCTGCATCCATCATCAATTAGAGCAACAGCTTTGGCAACGTCTTCGGGACTGAGAGGCATTAATTTCAACTAAACTTACTGACAGAATCACTTCGATGCGAAGGGAGCCAGTTTCCGTTCAGTTTGGAAGGAAATGACGCAATACAACAATGAAACACCTAGCAATTTGTACGACGAGCTAGTGCTTTTAATCAGATTGGAACCACCGCATTGGGATTTTTGTTTGTTTTGTTTGGTGATAAAGTGAAGATATGAAGAAAGCAGATGTGCTGTATCTATAACTAATGATCCATTAAAAATAATAATTCATCCTCACCAACAACAATGTATAAACATCCAATCAAAATTATGTTTAATCTTAAAAGTACAACAAATTTTACAGTGATCGGTTTTTTCTGCCGGTCAGTGTAGTTGGATCCCATCTGTGGAGGACTAACTATGTCATAATTCCATGACCCCCTGTTATCAGTTACGTATATGACGTGGCTGATGACGTACCTGTATATTGTTGCATTATTGTCTGTTCGAATAAAGAGTTTATGTTCCACTGAAAGTCTGGTCACTATTCTCTTAATAACTTCACACCATCTTTGTTGATAATGATGCTCTATTGTAGCAATATCTTGATGAAATTGCTATCTTTGCTCATCACCATGACCCGGATTCTGATTACCTAAAATTGTTTGAAAAATGACCTATAAAATGACCCTACATTTTAAACAAAATTACCTAATTACAAAGAATGACCTAAAAACTGATATTTTATTTATAAAAATTAGCCTATTATTGTGCACACAAAGATATAGACTATTTTGTACATAATTGTAAAATCTGTAAATACAGAATGGATGTTGTAGGTCTAAAAACTTTGTTCTTGATTGGAACATTTGAGAAGAAAAGTAAGAAAATTGTTTTTAAAGAAGATTTTACAAAAATGTTGCATTATAGTAACCTAGTAATTTATTTAAAATAAATGCATGAAAATGACAAAATAAGGAAGGAAATAACATGAAAATGACAAAATAATGACGTAAAATCAAAATAAATGCCCTAAAAATATAAAATTGGATAACATTATAAAAAAATGACCTAATAAAAATGCATTTCTATAATCTAGAGGCCATGATTAGGATTTATCTACAAGTTGGCAATGTCTATGCAGCAGCAATAAAAAGATGACATGTCATCAGAATCCGGGCCCTGCTCATCACTTACAGCCCCAAGTTCGTAGGAAGAAAGTCCAAGTGTGAATAAAAAAGAATGGGATCTTCAATGACATACGACTGACTATTAATTGGCAATAATTCTCTGCCTTACTTGACGTCAAGTATTGAATTATTTCCTAGGCAACTGTAGCGTTCAATGTATTTTACGGAAGATAATAAAATCAAATACTTCTGTTGGCATTCAAGAAACAGTAAATATAGATAATATAATTTCTATATGGTTTACGTAGTTACAAGAAGAAAGAAAGTCCTTGGTATGGCAAAAATCCAGATTTTCTGTTTTAAAACAACTTTATATGCAGAACTTTCATTTCAGAAGTCTAGAGTCTGACAACCTCTCGTAGAACTAGTTTATTTATTATCTTCACATGCTATGGATTATGGGAATTCATATTCTACATCTACAGTTTATTTTCTTGTCGTGTGCGTGTTTCCAACATAACATACTCCGGCTGAGTCATCAGTTCTGATGATTACTTGTGCTAATATTATTATTCGCGTCTACACGAACACCCGTGCACGCATTTAGTTTTTAAGATAATAGATTGTGTACGTATATGCGGATATTACGAGGGTAGATCGAAAAGTAACGAACAATATATATAATTTTTTTTTTTTTGCAGAAAGTTTAGTAGGTACAACTGCAAGCAATTGCACACATGAAGGGACATATTTTGTCTATTTTTGTATATAGTCGCCAAGTTTCTCAACACATTTCTCCCATCGTGATGCCATTTTCAAAATACCCTGTTCATTGAAGTCCGTTCGGTGCATCTGACGCAAAGCGTTTACCGGCCAGGAATTTCTTCATCGAGATGCAGTGCGATTTTTATGGGCTAAAGGGCACAACTCGAGTGAAATTAACAGGGACATGCGTGGCGTGTATCGGGACGAGTGTATGGACCATATCAATGTCTCCTGGTGATGTGCATTCTTCGAAGATGGCCGTGATAACCTTTCATTTGTTTGGTCCCATGTAGAAATTCCTGGCCGGTAAACAAAGGTAAACAATGCAGGCTCAGAATGTTACAACTGAATACGTACTCCCTGCAATACCGCCTCATATTCTACATCAGAAGGTGAAGGGCAGAAATGATGTACCAGTAAATTGTAACTTGCAGGTTGACCTCATGGAAGGAACTAGTGATGATGTAAATTTTAATTCCAGTTTAGTTTCCTTTGCAGATATTCTGAGAAGGCCTAATCGGAGAAGGAGATCATCCAGAATGAATGAGATAGCAGTGCAGCCTTTCAGTACTAATAATAGATTCTCTGTTTTAGATACCGAAGATGATGCTGTAGACAAAGAAGAAGCCCAGCCACCCAGACCAGCTTCTACATGTAGGCCCACTAATAAGAGAAAGATTTTAGTTTTAGGTAGCAGTCACGCCAGACACATGGGATCTGCTCTTCAAGCTGCCGTAGGAGACGATTTTCAAGTGCAATGTTTATGTAAACGATGTTGTTTCAGGTATCAAGGGACTGACCAAAGGATTCACCAAGGAGGACCGGGTGGTGATTATTGGAGGAGCCGGGAACAGCCTAGACAGAGATCCAAGCTATTCAGTTGCAGCAGATCTTGATAGTATTTCTGAAGGTAGCATGCATACTAATATAGATTTTGTTGAATTATTCCACAGGTATGACAAGCCCTCGCTTCGATCAAAGGTAAAAGCTATAAATGATAAGTTGTGGAAATTCTCTAGTGATCATATTAACTTCAATGTTGTTTCTGTTAGCAGCTTAAGAAGGGAAGAGTATACCAGGCATGGACTCCATCTCAACCTTCGAGGAAAGAAAACACTGGCAGAACTGGTTGCAGAGGAGTTGAAGTGTAATGTACTAGATTGTAACAGGCCTATTCCTGTCATAGATGGTGGCTCGACTCGTTTTTTAGGGGGAATCTAAGTGAAAGAATCCAACAGCTTAGGCCTATATGCATATCTCAAGTCAATAATAGTAATACACTTAGGCCTATAGCTAGAACTAATAAATCATTTGCACTATTTCATCAAAACATAAGGGGGCTTGAAAATAAAATTGAAGAATTTAACTTAGCCATTCAGGATACAATTAATTCTAATAAACAGGAAATTCAAGTTATTTGTCTAACGGAACACCACTGTGCAGAAACAGATCTGGAACAATTAAAAATTGATAATTTTTCACTATGTTCAAAATTTTGTAGACATTCCATTAAATGTGGAGGTGTGAGTATATTTATCAAAAGAAACTTACATTTCAGTGATATAGACACAAGTTCCTTCTGTAAAGAACAGGATTTTGAGTGTTGTTCAGCCAGATTGAATTTTGACAATGATACATTTGTAATACTAGCCATTTACAGGGCACCATCAGGTAATTTCAATTATTTTGTAAATCAGTTAGAAAGGGTTCTTAATTCACTGTATAGTACTAATGTAAATATTATACTGTGTGGGGACTTTAATGTAGATTTCTCAATTGATAGTGAGAAGAAGATCAGACTGATATCTTTATTGGGTAGCTATAATCTAGATTTCATAGTAAACTTTCCAACGAGAATTCAGAGCGACTCCCAAACAACAATAGATAATATATTCATAGATGTAGAAAAACATTTTAATTTTAAAGTACTTCCAATATTAAATGGATTATCAGATCATGATGCACAAATGTTAGTGCTGAACAATATTAAAGTAAATTCGAACAGTAAACATGCTCATAGTAATATGACTAGAGTAATGAATGATGATTCAATTTTAAATTTCAAACAAGATCTTGCGAATGAAAACTGGGAATCTATGTTATCCTATGACAAAGTAGATAGTAAATTAAGTGAATTCCTAAACATAGTGTCACGACATTTTGAGGCAAATTTTCCAAAAAAGAAAACTGCTAATTTACCTAATTCAAGGAATAACACATGGTTAACTGCTGGTATTAAAATATCTTGTGCAAACAAAAGAGAGCTCTACCTAAAATATAGAACCAGTAACAACCAAGCTCATAAGGAATACTATAAAAAGTATTGCAACATACTGAAGAAAGTAATCAAAGAAGCAAAAAGTAGGCATTTTTCACAAGTAATTAATAAATCAAATAATAAAGTTAAGACTGTATGGAATATAATAAATAACGAAACGGGGAGAACAAAGGGAAACAATGATTGTACATCATTAATATACCAAAACATAAAACTAGATAATTTATCAGAAATTACAAATGCTTTTAATAGTCACTTTATAAATATTGCAGAGAAATGTATTCCTATAAATAATATTAACATTAAGGCAGTAGACCTACTAACAAAATCTACAGTTTGGAACCATAGATTTCAATTGAACCTGACTTCCCACATATAAATTGAAAATATAATCAAGTCTCTCAAAAGTAAAAGCTCGTCTGGATGGGATGAGATAAGTAATAAGTTATTAAAAAGCTGCTCATCGGAACTCAGTAAACCTCTTAGTCACATATGCAATTGTTCATTAGAAAATGGAATATTTCCAGAAAGACTGAAGCATGCTATTGTTAAGTCCCTCTTTAAAAAAGGTGACAAAAATCTACCATCAAATTACAGACCTATATCACTCTTAACCTCATTTTCAAAAGTTTTTGAAAAAGTCATGTACAACCGCATAATACACTATCTTAATTTGAATGACATTCTTACTTCATCTCAGTTTGGATTTAGAAGTGGCATGTCCACTGAGAATGCTACATTTCAACTTACTACAGAAATATTGGAAGCATTAGATAAAAAGAAATATGCTCTGGGAATTTTCTGCGACTTAGCTAAAGCATTTGACTGTATAAATCATGAAATATTACTTCAAAAATTGGATCATTATGGGTTCGATAATTTAACACTTAAGTGGTTCAAATCATATCTTTCTGATAGAACTCAAAAGGTAATAATAAATGGAAATGAATCTAACCTAGGGATTGTTAAGAATGGGGTACCTCAGGGATCAATACTGGGACCTTTGCTCTTTTTAATTTTCATTAATGACTTGCCCTATAACTTAAGTGACGAATCAAAGGCATTGCTCTTCGCAGATGATACTAGTGTACTTGTAACAGGAACGCCACAAGAACATTTATCAAGAATAGCTACAAAGGCTTTTCACGAGTTAAACACATGGTTTCTAGCTAATAAAATGACACTTAATATTGATAAGACCCATTTTATACAATTTAGGACAAAAAACAGATGTATCTCAAATCTTGAAATTAATTATGGAACACAAATCATACAAGAAATTAGCAATGTAAAATTTTTAGGACTACAAATTGACCAAAATCTTGACTGGAAGACACACATAGAAATGATAAGTCCAAAACTGAGTTCAGCGTGCTTTGCTTTAAGAATTTTGAATAATATATTAAAACAGGATGCATTACTTATGGTATATTTTGCATATTTTCACTCGGTAATGAGGTACGGGGCCATTTTCTGGGGCAACTCTACCCATAGGGAGAAAATATTTAGATTACAAAAGCGGGCAATAAGAATAATATGTGGAAAGAAAAAAAGGGAATCTTGTAAACCGCTGTTTGAAAAATTAAGAGTCCTCACTCTTACAGGGGAGTATATATACTCTGTTATGTGTTTTGTAGTGAATAATATTGATAAATTTCAAACTAATTTTAGTGTACATGGACGTACTACCAGAAACATGAATGATCTACACAGACCAAATAACTCGTTAAAACTCTTTCAGAAGGGTGCATATTATTCTGCAGTACAGATATATAACAAGCTTCCAAACAACATTAAATTATTATGTATTCAAAGAAAGATCAAACCTTTCAAAACAGCTGTCAAGGAATTTTTAATAACTCACACCTTCTACAATTTGGAGGAATATTTCCAGCTTGGATAAATTTGGCAGCTTGCAGTTTCTGTAGACCTATATTATTGTTATAACATGCATGTATTTTTTGATCTGACGTGTTCTATATCCTTGAGCCCCGCTCAACACAGGATCTACAGGACGAGATATCTACATCTACATCTACATATACAAGTGAGAAAGTTGCATTGCCCACGCTTATGGGAAATAAAGTTTTGTGAGAATAGATTTTAATGTTTCTTAATTTTTTTTTTCGAAAACGGCTCTATCATTTGTTGAAATTTTTTAAATGAATTCCAAGGGGAGATTGCCAGCACATTTCATCAAAAATGTGAATTTTCTGTTTATTGTATATTTTCATTGAATTAAGTATAATTTACATGTTACAGTGTCGTTTTGTACCACAATGGCTGTTTAAAACGTTTTTCACGGACATATGCTTTCATATTTACCGACTGAAATATGCAGAAAATTGTTATCTTACACAAAAACCAATGATTTTCCAAGTATATATTCATAAAAATTAGATATTTCTTCTTTTGCATATCCCTCGCTTCTACTGTGCGCAGCAGTGAACTAACTATATAATACAGTTCGGAGAGAACTTTCATCAACCTTAGCACCCCGGACAGTATTGCAAGAGTAACAGCTGCTTTAGAGCAAAGTCCAACGCGATCAGTTCGTCGGCATTCTCAAGTTCTTAACATCTCGGAAAGAAGTGTGCGACAGATGTTGCATCTGGATATGAAGTTCCATCCCTGCAAACTCCAAGTGGTGCAACAATTACTGGACAAATTATTGAAATTTCGTTCAAATAACTTCAAAATTACGGCTGCTAGCGTGTAAAGATATATACAGTATATATATATCAAAAAAGAATTTGAACGGGCGGTGGTATTTGAACATGGTATCGATTGTAATCGGTAGATTTTTCTTCGAAATCTACCTAAAAAGGCATATTACTTGTATTTTAGATGTATAGTGGGCGAACAAGTCAAAAACTGGGCACCACACATGTGTTATGTGAAGTTAACAGAGTGTTTGCGGGGAAAAAAATATGTCCTTTGCTGTTCCAATTATCCATCTGGAAGATTGTTACTTCTGCATTACCAAAACAGAGGGCTTTTCAAGGAAATCTAAAAGATAAAATTGTGTGTCTTAATCTGCCCTCAGCCATAAGACCCATGCCACATTCTCCAGATGGATGAATTAGGTATTGAATATAATCCCCATTGCTGGGGAATTTGTAGGGATTTGAAAGTAATATCTTTGTTGCTTGGATTACAAGCAGGGTTTACTAATTTATTTCTATTGTTTTTTTATGTTTGTGGGATAGTCGAGCAACAGCCCAACATTATGTGGTGAAAAACTGACCTATTAGACAAGGTTATATTTGTGGTGAGCATAATATTAAATACCTCCGCTAGTGTAACACGAAAAAGTGTTTCTTCCACCACTGCCTATAAAACTAGGTCTAATGGAATATTTTGTGAAAGCACTAGATAAGACTGGAGAAACTTTTCAATGCTTAAAGACTGTTTACTAAACTCAGTTATGCTAAATTTAAAAGGGCATATTTATCTGTTCAGAAATTAGAAAACTTTTGAACGACAGCATTTTTTAGAAAATACTTAATCGTATGGAATTACCAGCATTGAGATCGATTGTATTTGTTGTCAAAGGATTTTTAGGGAACCATATAGAAATTATATTATCTATATTTACTGTTTCTTGAATGCCAACAGAAGTATTTGATTTTATTTTCTTCCGTAAAATACATTGAACGCTACAGAGTTACCTAGGAAATAATTCAATACTTGACGTCAAACAATGATGCTAAAAAGCTATTTACGTATCAAGTAGGCAAAATAACGCTTTATCGGCCGAAGCTTAAGCAGAGGCCGAAATACTGGATAAGTTCGAAAAAGATTTTGCGTTTAGCTGTTTTGGTTGCTAAAATGCAATTTTTTCGGCTTGTTACTAGTCTGACAAGCAACTGCTTTAGAGAGCGTGTACTAAAAAATAACTGATGTGGGAAACCTTTAAGATATTCTACACTTTCAAAAATAAATAGCCTAATTGGATACACATGTATTGTATTGTATGTATGGACATAGGCGTAACGAAGGGGGGGTTTTGGAGGTTTGAACCCCCCCCCATTGATTAAAAAAAGGAAAATTGTATAATTTTTTAAGTCTGCCCATAAATTACTTAATACAAGTATAAAGTGTGGGAAGCTTAAAACTCGTTATTTTGCGTGTTAATTTTAAAAATTTTCCGGGGATGGACCCCGGAAGCTTAAAACTTGTTATTTGGCGTCTTGATTTTTAAAATTTTCCGGGGGAGGTCCCCCGGAAGCTTAAAACTCGTTATTTTGCATCTTAATTTTTAAAATTTTCCGGGGGAGGACCCCCGGACCCCCCTCTCCCTGGGGGATATTCCATACCCCCCAGACCCCGCGGATGTTATAACCCCCCCCATATGGTCGGCCTGGTTACGCCTATGTGTATGGATTAGAGGTGGCCGAAATGCGATTTTTACGATATGTGGCATACAAAACTTGACAAAAAAGTACAGACGTACGCAAAGAACTGAGGGTGAAGAAGCTCAATGAAGAAGTACAGCAAAAGAAACTAGACTATTATTATCATATACAGAGAATGCCATGGGAAATTATTCCATATCAAATTGTTATCAATCAGTGTAAGATCAATGTATTTATCATAGGTAACCCCACGAGAGTTGGCTTTATTAAGACTATTCCATGAATAAAAAATGTAACGGATTATATAAATATTAATTACTTTCGTGCTTTGTTGTATAAAAACAAAACTAACAGCTGCGAGAACACGGGCTACTATGAATCAACCATCCACGAATCGATTCGAGTTACCATGTTGTGACCAGTATTACCAATGGTGCATATAAGACAAAGTTAACTTCATTCAGGTAAGCTAACAGCAGAAAAGAATAAAAGCACAACAACTGGCTTGCACCGAATCGAAATTGTGTTTTTAATCGATGTACATTTCTATTATTTCAATTTCCAAACAAGTTATGTTATATAAAAAAATATGTTTTCGTGTTGCTTAATGGCAGCATGTGACGTATTAGTCACTGCACACTGATGCTTAAGTGTCCAGTAATGAGGAGATATTTTACCCGATAAAATGTTATCCTCGCGATTCCTACAAGAATATTGCAAGATAAACGGCCGTGATTGGAGTATCCGAGGAAATGCTAAACGCTATTGGTCAATATCAAACACGCGGCGCATTAGTGGAATAGTCGTTTAAATCACAGTTAAAGTTTGGAGAATATTTTATTTCTGGGAAAAGCATCATGGGACAGTAATGGTATTGGAATGCTTCGTTTGGCTCTTAATATCAGCACATTTATGCACATTCCAACCTGTGTATCCCTGAATATACACACAGCTTTGAGAAGCATCTCGACACTGCCTTCTTATCTAGAAATATCTACTATAAATAGAGAATAAAATGCCTTTTAACTTGTATAGTGGTATAACTTTCCTGTTGGTAATTTTTACTTCCTCTGCCCGTACCATAGGTAGGCCTACTACAGGTAGAGGAAGTATTGTTTTCGACTCCAAAATTCGAAGTTGGGTTTTTGACATATATACACGTTTCAAGGCCCCCTGAATCCAAAAATACTATTTTTGGAAACATGTCTGTGTGTCTGTGTCTGTATGGTTGTCTGTGAACAGGCTAGCTCCGAAACAGAAAATCGTATAAAAACAAAATTTCGTATTTGAGTCAGGTACCTCTTGAAGATGTGAGGCGAAGATTGGCGACAAGTTTCTCTTATTTTTAAGGGGACTTTACATTAAGAAATTTTCGTTTTTCGCGATTTTCCAGAAAACGGCTCTAACGATTTTCTTTCAATTTTGCAAATGGATTGCTTATACCAAGAGCTAAATATTGTATTTGAAACATTTTTTCGAACAAATTCTCTGAAGGGTAGTTATGAGCCACCCACTGTGAATACACGCTCTTTGCAATACGGCCTCTTGTAACGGAAAATCGTACGAAAACAACATTTTTTATTTGGGTTAGGTACCTTCTGGGGCTGTGACACGAAGAGTGGCGACAACTTTCCCTTACTTTTAAGGGGTCTTTACACGAAGAAATTTTCGCTTGTCACGATTTTCTCAAAAACGGCTCTAACTATTTCCTTTAAATTTTGTACATGGAGTGCTTATACCAAGAGCTAAAACTTTTATTTGAAAAAAGAAAAAAAAACTCTGAAGGGTGGTTGTAAGCTACCCACTGTTTGTGAACAACTCAATATGCGGACATTGACCCTCTTATTCTATATAAGCACGTGAAGTGAGAAAGATGTATTGTTGGCCATGCTTACAGTAAAGAAATATCTGAGGGGAATGTTCGATAAATTTCGGAAATTATTCTTAACGGGGGAAAGTTCAATAAATGTTTGCAGTCACTTGTTTATCTTCTTTTTTGTTTGTCCATAGCCTGTGTTTTTAGTCGCAACATTCAGAGAAGGGGATATACGGTATTTATAGCATAATTAGCGTAAAATTGTGTCTTGCGATTCTGTACAAGGATATGTGATTACTTCTAACTTTTATTTGGGCAGAGGAAGTTATGTGACTTTCACATCAGATTTTTTAAGGAATTAACATTATGGTCCTAATGAACCACAAATACCACAGAGGCAATCCAAAGTAATTTATATAATATCTTCTGTATATACTAACTACTTACTGTAAACACCGGTAGAGTATGATTAGAATCAACAGGAAACAGAAATTTCCACTTACCTGAAAAAAAAGAAACAGTACACATTACAAAATTATTACTTATTTGTACATCCGAAGGGCAAAGGTTATTTCACTTTGATCTTTTTAATGTATGCTGATACCTTTTGTTGCAACTTTCCCGACTCATGGAACTTTTAAGTATTTTAGTTGCAACAAGTTCAACGGCTGAGGTTCGCCCGCCATTTCCAACAATAAAAGTTATTTCATATAACTAGACTTCGGACTTTTAGGTAGCTAAAAATGCTGTTTTAGGTCTATGGTACACAGAATTATATAGACCTATTACTAGGGCCTCTATTACTACCATAACAGTGAAAACTAATCCCTGCGAGCAGAAGCTACGCACGCTAGCAACCCTTGTATCCCTCAGTGATTCAGAAAACTACTAGTACTTTTTTTTTCTGGATGTGGGAGTCGGGAGAAAAACTATACCTTTTTTTGGGAACTCGAAGGACTTTTCTACTGAAGAAGAAACATTCCTTACTATTTAACCACGTCACAAATGTGTCATGCACTGCACATATTCCGAGCAAAAAATTTGGTACAAACTGAAAATAAATTCTAGAATTTATAACAAAAAAATAACTTATTTTGAACTTTATAGGAAAAACAAGCAAAAAGGCAATAGTAGGCTCTAATGTAAAAATTGGCTGTTTTAGGTCCTATAAACGTATCAGTTTTAGGCATAATGACTTATGAAACATGCATATACAAGTTTTCATCCATATATCACTTAAGGATTAAAATAGGTTTTCACCTAAAATCCGAAATCTACATATAACCAACAAAATGCAGAGTTTTCCTTTACCCCCCGTCTCAAAAATGGGAAATCCTTTAGTATGATATCACTAATTACATATTTTCGTTTATTTGACATCACTACATATTAACTACCGGTACAGTAAGTGCTTTTTTTTTCTAAGAGAAAAGGTGGCGGTACTCACTGAAACTTTTTAACTGATCTAACAATAATGTATAGCTAAAAAGAATCCTGATAAAATTTGAATTCTTAAACAAATATCAATTATGGTACAATCAATTCAATTATAAAGGACATTATATATTGTTTACTCCCGCATTTCTCCCAGAAGGAATCGGGCCCATCATGGGCAGAATTGTTTCTCCCTTGAATTGAAGTAAAACTACTGGTACTTGCGCTGTTCTCTTTAGACTCATTTTATTCACTGTTTGAAGGATTATGAGATACTTCAAAAACATCGTCATGCTTTCTTTTATTGTGCATGGGTATAAAATAATTACTTATTTTACTCATTTCACTTCTCTACTTGTGAACCGCGTGCATCCCTTGATCCTACAATTGTACTAAGCAACTATGAACTCTCTAGCCTCTGAAGCACAGACCACATTGATGTATTTGCATCACAATATTATTTCACTTGTGAACATGATGTGAAAAAATTAGTAATAATTTGATACTGGAATTTTAAAATTTTAAAATTCCTGAAAATTGTATTAGGCATTCCACAGAATTCATAGTATTGCATTCAGCTGTGAATAAAACAAAAATATTACACCAATCAGATTGGCCCTTTGCAAGAAATCATGTTTCTTAGGCCTTATCACATGCTGAAAAATAAAAAAAATTAATTTTCTAATATCAACCTTCATATATGTGAGATTATAATAATTTTTTGCACATTTTAAGCCCCAAATGTATACTTCTAATCTCCAAAATTTCATTTTGTTATTGCAAATAGTGTTGAAGATATTGAACTTTTACTGCAATTCCTGCTCGGGCATGGTCTCTTGGTTTATGAGCCCTTAATACTAACATAGTAACAAACAAGCAGTACATTGCTAACCACCATAGTTAATCAGGGGTTAATATGTGTTTAAATTTAACTGCATTCGTTGCTTACATATAATTTGAAAAGAGTTGGCCAATGACGCAGGTTTCTGCATCGCGGCTGGCACAGCTCACACTCCCGAGCGATCGGGTGAAATATCTATGCAAATAATGCTGCAGTTGGTGTAATGATTCAGGTTCGCACATTTACAGTTAAAATTACAACGAAAATAACCACGTACCTCATTACAAGAGATGTTGGAAATGTTCTCCTCTTGCATAAAGCTGCTTCTCCATTGATATACATTTAACACCAACATGTTGCAGTTAACATATGTTAAATGTTTATCATCAACTTGTTAATGTATACAAGTCAAGTGATTTGCTAATTAACAACTGTCTCCACTACAATGTTATAGGTTAACATGTGTTGGCGCGGTTACGAACAGAACATTAAAAAAGAAAACGCCTGTGAAGAGGGCAGCCAACATTACAAAATGAGAGTAGTTTTATATACTTGTTATTATCTTCTTGTTAACTGTCTATGACTTTCTTAAATACTAATTATGTACAGATATCTTGATCTTTTCAAAATAACTATCACATTTTTCAACAATGGAGTATGCCATAAAAAACAATTTTAGAAGTAGATGCAATACTATTGAGAACACTGATATACCAAATACTCACATAATACAAAATGGATGCCGGGAATATTGAGGAAGCTGTCGACTGCTTTTTGTGTACACGGAAATTCCCGAACCAAAGCCGATTAAGCTGGCGATCGCTTTTCGTTTCCCGGAAATTCCCGAAACAAAGCCAATATTGACCGAATAGTCAATTGACTTGACATGTTGTCCATTTTCTCCGGAAAACAAATTAACATCAGAAAATGTTAAGTGCAACACGCTGGGTTTGCATGTCAAGTCAATTGGAACGCGAAATTGCAATATACATGTCAATATCAACTTGTTAATATTGACATGTTGGTGTTAAATGTATATCAATGGAGACGCAGCTTAAGCACAACACTGACACCTTTTTTAGGGAATTTTCTTTCACGCGCGTAAATTCAGCTTCTGAGATAGAGTTAATTTCTCTTGTGATATTGTCTTTAAGTTCTTCTTGTGTATGGAAAGTTGACCTATACACTTTATTTTTCAAGTTTCCCCATAAATAATATTTACATACTGTTAGAAGAAATTAATGACAATATCACATAATAATAATAATAATAATAATAATAATAATAATAATAATAATAATAATTATAATTTATTTACCTTTAGGCATGGATATGCAATTGGTATCGTCAAAGCTAAAACAAAGCTAAAACAAACATATAATATAAGAAAAGAGTCTCTAGAAATAGCCACACATTCTAGTGGTTGACACTTCGAAGTATTCCTTCACTGAGTACATCGGTGTTTGTAGTAAGAAATCCCACACACGCCTTTTAAAACATTCAAGTGGTAAATTACGAGCTGAGAATGGCAAGGCATTAAACAACTTTAGCTTAACTTGACAACTATTACTACTAACTTTGTGCAGCCTAGTATAAGGCACGTCCAACTTGTACTGACTCCTAGTATTGTGATTGTGAATGGTCGATCTA
The DNA here is from genome assembly GCA_964059195.1 of Ectobius pallidus. NCBI lineage: Eukaryota > Metazoa > Arthropoda > Insecta > Blattodea > Ectobiidae > Ectobius > Ectobius pallidus. The sequence goes on from CAXKWD010000006.1 coordinate 12,858,041, forward strand.
CTGGGCAGGGAGTCAATTTCTTTCTTTGCCCTTACAAGACATACATATATATATACAAACCAAATACTGTCATTAATTTTTCGGTCTTAAATATTGGGCGACAATGGGCATCATACACAGCTTTTGCAAGAATCCTCACTGCCCTCTTTTGCAATAAGAGTATATGTATAACTTCAGGAGCACCTCCCCACAGAATAAGTCCATACATTATAATACTCTGAAACATGGACAAATAACAAGCCCTCACATAATTTTTAGGTACACAGGTTATGAGATGTCTGAGTAGATATGTAACTCTAGATAGCCTAGAACACACTGAGGCGATATGGGCACTCCATGTGAGCTTACGGTCCAGGGTAAAACCTAGTAGTTTTACATTGTCAGAATCATTGCATACTTGTCTTAAAGAAAAGGTCATAGACTGAGTCTTTTCCTCGTTCATTAAGAAATAGTTTGCCCGGAACCATATAGAAGCTTCTTCAAATATAGTCGCCATAGCTTCCTGGAGTTTTAATTCATTGTCGGCTACATGCACTAGAGAAGTGTCGTCAGCATAACAAATTAATCTGCCACTAACTTCAATATCATTTATCATGACCAAGAATAGTATGGGGCCCAGTACTGACCCCTGGGGTACACCATGGACAACAGACCTTATTTGAGAGAGGTGTCCATCAACACAAACCAATTGGGTTCGATCACTTAAGTATGATCTTAATAGGTTCAAAGATCTGTCCGAAATTCCATAGAATTTCAGTTTGTCTAGAAGCAACTTATGGTCAATGGTGTCGAACGCCTTGCTGAGATCACACAAGGTGACCCCAGTAAAGCCTCTATTTTCAAATCCAGACAGCACCACACGGAGCAATTCATCAACAGCATCTACTGTCGATAGTCCTGACCTAAAACCGTATTGAATAGGAGCGATGAGGGAATTTGCCTCTAAATATCCATAGAGCTGTGCTTTCAATAGAGATTCAAATATTTTTGAAAATATCGGCAGAATAGAGATTGGCCTATAGTTCTTAACAAGTTCTTTGTTACCTTTTTTATAAATTGGTATTGTCCTAGCCAGTTTCATCTTTGGAGGGAAAATTCCACTCGCAAGACACTCATTGATACAATAGGTTAAGGGCTCCAGGATATTGCTTATTATTTTCTTGATGAAATTTGTTGACATGTTATAAATGTCCATGCTGTTTGAGTTTTTCATTCTGTGCACTACCATATACACCTCTTCACATGTCACCGGAGTCCACTCAAAGCTACACTCAGGTCGAGGTAGTCTTGCTAACAATTCATGTGCGGAGATGGAGGGGGCCACGATGTCTTGACGAACTTGGTGAACTGAGTCCAAGAAAAAATTGTTGAATTCGTCAGGACTAAGAGGACAACTGCTAGGCTGTGGGGGCGTAGTTTCTGCGCGTATCACGCGCCAGGCGGCAGAGCATTTGTTCTTTGCCGATTCTATAAATATGGCATTGGCTTCATATTTAGCTTTTTTAAGTTCAGACCTGTATTGCTTCTTCAACACATCATATACACGTTTCGACTGTGGTGTCCCTTTTTGTTTGAACAGACTGTATGCCAACATTACAGAATTTTTCATATTTTGTAGTTGTCTGTTGAACCAGCTGACCAAGGCTTGCTTTTTTGGAGTATCCTGCCATACCAGTTTGCTAGGAAAGCAATTCTCATATAGATGTAGAAAGCTTTCGAAAAAACTATTGAAATTTTCCTCTGCATTGTTTGCTATGAAGATACCATGCCAGTTTATGCATGCTAGCAGATGTCTGAACCAAGTTAGCCTATCTGGCGTTATTGGCCTCACTATTTTATTTCTTGAGTTTACTGGTATATTTGCATTTTGGACAACCTCCAAACATAGTGCATCATGATCGCTAAGAGCAAACGACCGTATTTCCACATTGTATTGCTCGGGTTTTAAATCTGTGGCAACATTGTCAAGGCAGGAGATGATTCTAGTAGGTTGGTTATTAACTAGATGAAGATCTAGGGAGCTTAATAAATTATTGAGGTCATTTACTTTTTTGTCTTTCCTAAGTATGTCCACATTAAAATCGCCACCCACAAGAATACGGTTTCCCTTCCTGATTCTGCATAGTGAAATAACTAATCCTTCTAGAGCTCTGTAGAACAAGTCAATATTTCCCTTCGGGGACCTATAGACACCTATGACAATCACTTTCAATGGAATCAGAATTACACACGTAAACTCATGATCTACTTCACTACAGTACGTTTTAACGTCAATCTCTTTATAAGAAGTTTCTAATTCTGTCGCAATGTATAGGGCAACACCCCCATGTTTAATTTCGGTTCGACAGAAAGCACTTGCCAATAAGAAACCATTTATATTTAGTGATTTGAGTTTGTCAAATTCCAGCCAGTGTTCGGTAAAGCACAAAATTTTAAAATTTTCGGATCTTAGGATCATCTCAAGTTCTTGGATTTTATGCCCAAGACTTTGAATATTACAAAACAGCATACCGGTATTGGTTTCAATGTTGGGCTTCATACGATTTGGGTTATTTATCAAAGTATCTGTCACATACACTTTGTCGACACTCAAAGATCTCATTAAATTGTAGTCCTCATTTTGTTTGACTTTCTTTGTCCCATTATTTGAGTCACTGTCACTCAACTGTTCTTTGTTGTCCTCTAGTCAATCACAGGTTTGTGTCGGGGTTCTAGAAATTTCTTGATTGAAGATTCTTTCTTCTCGAAGTTTACCGAAGAATTCTGTAATTAAACAACCCTCCGGCCAGACCTCAGCTGTGAACATGGTTGGAAAGTCCTTCTCCTCAACTTCTACATGGAAAGAGGAATACGTATCAAATTTTGTTTTCATTTTTGTGATTGCAGCCTTCATATTTTGCTTACCAAGATAATCCTTGATATTACTTGCTGTAATTTGAGGACCCAGTCTGCTAACAAAAATTGCTTTTTTCGGTGGAGGTTTCTTTACGACTTCTATGTCCGTGGCCTTACTGAGGCCTGCCATAACCATAGGCCATCAAAAGAGAAAGTAACTCTGTCTCGGAAGCTGAACTTATGCGCGTGAAAGAAAATTTCCTAAAAAGGTGCCAGTATTGTCTGGATGCAAGAGGAGAACATTTCCATCATCTCTTGTGCAAGGGCGCCCATATGATATTTTCTAGGGGGGGGCCAAATTTTTAGTTAATTTATTTATTGTCCCTTTAACTTCTTGGGTTAGTTTGTAACATTACATTAAAAATATAATAATGTAAGTGCAACAATGAAGTAGCCAGAAAATAATTTCGGGGAGGATTAGAAGTGGCAGGGGATTTGGAATATCCCCAAGCAAGGGGGTCGTGGGTCCATCCCCAGAAAAATTTAAAATATTCAACTAATTAAAATCACTTTTTACGCTATTTTAGCACTGAAAAACTAGTTAGGAAATTTGTTTACGTGCCAATTTAAACAAAAAATCGTTACCTAAGTCGGGGGTCCACCCCTGGAAAATGTTTAAATAATGAACTAGTTGAAATCACATTTTACGCTATTTTAGCTCTGAAAAACAAGTTATTAAATTTGTTTACCATACTTTAAGATATGCCAACTTAAACAAGAAATTGTTACCTAAGTCGGGGGTTACCCCTGGAAAATTTTTAAATACTGAACTAATGAAAATCACATTTCACTCTATTTTAGCTCTGAAAAACTAGGTAGGAAATTTGTTTACCATACTCTAAGATTATAGGGTTGCCACCTTTTGGTAAGGCCAAGGAGGGACACTTATTGAATATATGCAGATCGCCGATCTTCATACCTAAATTTGTACACGGAACAATTTATTAATAACTGAAAGACGGAATATATTACAAAGCCAAAACTGAATAGGCTATGTAACAGTAACACTAACATTAGAAAAGAAAAGATTAGCAAAATAATAAAAAAAAAAAAAACCTGGGCAAATTCAAGACTTGAAGCTGTATTTCTTGTTTGATTTGGCAGCTTCTAATAGTTGTTTGTTCTGTTTCACCCTCACTAAATAATCTTTGCAGGTATCTGTAACATTTGTAGAAATGATTTCACTCTTTATGAGGTCAGCTGAGCACCTATTTCTGGATTCTGTCCATTTTAGATTCAAGAGAGAGAACACTCTTTCCACAAAGGCATTGCTACCAGGAATGCTCAGAACAAAGCATATGAGATTGGGAATGTGTTCTTTACCAATCTCCTGAATAATTTTCTTCCATTTCATACTCATACTTAGTCTCTCCTTCTGTATAGTTCACTTTAGTAGGATTTATTATATCTGAACTAAAGCAGAATTCCTCATATAACTCATCCAAATTAACATCAGATTCTGTGCCTTCACAGAGTCTTTGAGATGTTTGAAAGATAGTGAACTCTTAAGATTAAAGTTCTTCAGTGTGCCATAAAGATTGTTCTCTGTGAAGTCAAATACTTTCTCTAAGGAACTTAAAGTTTTCTCATAGAATTTCAAAAAACAATGTACACTCATAGACATGTTTCGAAAAAATTATGAACATTGGCAATCCAGACTCTGACTAGATAATGGCTTACCACTAAGTTTAGGAAAAGGCCTAACAGGAGAAATTTTTAATTTGTTCTTACTCAACGAACGACACATAAAACACACAGAGAACGTGGATTCAAATTACAACTGATAACACTACACACGTCTTACTGTGCTATAATTCCAGAAGGAACTGTACTTGGCAAATCAGTGCAGAGTGTCATATGATCTGTTTTCGGTACTTCCCCGTCGGATCACCAGTTAATGGCTCGCACGCTGATTGTACAGATCACGGACATACCCCAAGAATGCCCGCGCGACTTATACAAATAAATTACAAAGAATAACATCATGGGCGGTGATTTCAATGCTGCCAACACGATACATTTTAGCGATGGAACGACATCGATATCTTGACCATGAGACGAAATTCACAAAAGACGCCACCAAGAATTGCTGTCTCATATTTTGTTTTGGAATAATTTGTGCGTCCCGCAATATAATGCGTCCCTCTTAGGCATAATTCGGGACGCTGAAAATGTCCTTAAAATGCGGGATGTCCCGCCTAATTCGGGACAGGTGGCAACCCTACATCATGTCAACTTAAACGAGAAATTGTTAACCTAAGTCGGGGGTTCACCCCGGAAGATTTTTAAATACTGAACTAATGAAAATCACATTTTATGCTATTTTAGCCCTGAAAGCTAGTTAGGGAATTTATTTATCATACTCTAAGACATACCAACGTAAACAAGAAATCATTACCTAAGTCGGGGGTCCACCCCCGGAAAATTTTTAAATATTGAACTAATTAAAATAACATTTTACGCTATTTTAGCTCTGAAAAACTAGTTAGGAAATTTGTTTACCATACTCTAAGACATGTGAACTTAAACAAACCTAAGTTATAATACTCATTACTATTTATAAGAAAAGTTAAATAACACAAAGAACAATCGAAATAACAGGCCTACTCATTATGTTATGGAAACAAAATAACTGCTATATCATATGTGACACACCCACAAAAATTGTTTAATTTATTAATTTTTTTTTAAATACAAAAATAGAATTTTAGGTTTTGATTTTTGGGGGTCCAAACCCCCCAGGATCCCCTTTTCTAATCCAGTTTGGATTCTGCTTCCATGGTGTCGATAAGGTAAAACTTCTGCAAACTTATGTCTCTACTGACTTTCAAATAATTGTCTTAAAAGAAAAAAACAGACTATAATTATTAATATAGAATTTTTTCCTTTCCCTGAGAGCTAGGGGGGGGGGCCGCGTCCCCCCCCCCTGCCCCCGGGTATGGGCGCCCTTGCTCTTGTGATGAAGTAAGTGGTTATTTTCATTGTAATTTTAACTGTAAATGTGATAACCTGAATCATTACAATGACCGCGGAATTATTTGCATAGATATTTCACCCGATCGTTCGGGAGTTTGAGCTGTGCCAGCCACGATGCAGAAACCCGCGTCATTGGCCAACTCTTGCATGGGACTCACTGTATAAGACAAATACATTGGCTTACAGAAAGTCATATCAGTTCAAACAGACCAACCTCTGAAGAAGTGCAGGTAGAAAGCCTTACTAGTGGGCAGTGGGTTCTTGTGACCTATGTAGGAACACGATAACCTGGAATAATATTGCAGGTGCACGCTTTTGATAAAATTGAAGTCTCTGTGATGATACAGGCTGGAATTTCAAATCATTTCAAGTGGCCTGAACGACCTGACTCCATCTGCTACAGTCAACAAGAGATTGTTAAGAAACTCTCACCTCTAGAGGTTGTGAATAATAGAGGAGTTTCTTGGACCATCTACAGATCACTAACATATTGAAATTTAGTTGAAGTTGTCCTACTTGTGAGATTATATTTTGTTTTGTTAAAAAGCATGTATAAGAAGAGCATTTTATTGTCACTATCTGTTTTGTTTACTCCTACTAGTGTAAAAGTCCCACACGTGACCCTTGGTGTCTCACACATGACCAACAAATAAAAAATCATAGAAGTTTATCAGTTTAAATTTTTAAACTATAAATAGGTGAAAGTGTAGAATTTACTACAAGGATTCCAGAAAAAAATATTGCATTTTTAAAATATTAGCAGATGAGCTGAAGTTCTTACCAGAACTCAACACTTCATTATGTTAGGAAAATGCACATGTCCCGCACGTGACCAACATGTTTCCTTCTTTAGCTAACTGCATGAAGAAGATATTGAACTCTTCTTTGCTGAAATTCAGTCATTGTTAGTACTTTCTTTCTGTGGTGTTGGAATTTCAATTAAAAATTTTGATAGCCTTTTTATTTGGAGATAAGTAAATTAAAAATTAGTACAAATGTCCCACACGTGACCATGGAATGCCTCTATATTCATTTATTTTACATAGTTGCTTCTTTTCTTTTCCATATACAGTAAAACCTACCTTAAAGACCACCCCTCTTTAGCGACCACCTCCTTTAAAGAGCAATTTTTCTAGGAACCGACAGTAAAACACATAAGGTCAATGTTATTTGTACCCCTATTAAATGACCACACCTCTCCCCGACCAGAGTTTCATTTGCGTTAAACTCCTCTATAACGACCAAGATCTTAAAAAATATTTAGTCAAATGGCAGGCATTAATCAGCATTTGAACAGAAATACTGATGTAGGCATTGCAAGACGTCTCTTCAATTTTCAATACAGTACTTTTACAAGAGTGATGGGCAGAAATGAGAAAATGGTTGAACAATGCTTTGGGTTGTTTTCCCCTTTGCCTTCTGGGAAATACCTTACCGTAGACAGCATACAAGTATACCGTAAAGCGCACGGCGTGAACAGGACACATTCCAATTTCCTACCTCGGGCTTGCTTGTTTCAATACCCTTAAGAATTCATGCCTTTATTATCTACATGATCACAGTGACTCAGAGGGGTATTTCTCATGAAAACATTTATTCAATGGACATGAGGTGGTTTCTGAAATTCAAGATTCTAAGAAGCGTGCCGGACGAGTCCCTTTCATTGTCCTCAAAGCAAAATGTAAAGTAGGGAAAATAGACGTGTCTTTCTTTTCCTGGAAAACATTGCCCCGTTATACTGTAAAAGTAAGTAATAATCAACTGTGTATTACATAATACACCTACTTTTTTGTACCATATTTATTCTATTGTATTTTCAGTTTCAAGACAATATAATTCATTCCCCCTATTAAGAGACCACCCCTCTTAAAGACCACTTTTTCGTGGAAGCAGCGATGGTAGTTATATAGAGGTTTTACTGTATATATATACTCAACTAGTAGTACTTATTATACAAATAACAATATATAATATTATTAAAAATACATTGCAATATGTGGGCAAAGTAAGCAAAGATAAGCATGCAATACCTAAACGACCACAAATCATGATTAAATTAAGATTTTTAGCTTTATTTGCAAAGATGAAAGTGTATTCTACTTATGGTATGAAAGTGATGCTAAAACATGGCATAATGTAGCAGTGGTATACACAATACATTGACAGAACACAGAATAAAGTCAGAGTTAAATAAACCTGTTCTTAGAAAGTTCTGGATTAACGTCTCCACATCAAGGTGTATTGTTTTATATCCCAACTGAATGTAAAGCTGTTGAACTCTTCCATCACTACTACCATAGATCTTCCTGTACGACTTCAGATTTTCCTGGCGTATTGAATGCAAAATTTTTTTCTGGAGCTTGCAGTCAGAAGATTCAGACTTTCCACGCCAAAGAATCAATGCACAGTCAAAATCAGGAAAGGTTGTTCCTCTCATGAGCGAACAAGTGTCTTTTGAGATTCTGTCTTTCAGAAAATTTCTTATTACATGAATGACACGTGAATGGCTTATGTCCAGTGTGAGTGAGAATGTGTGTTTTGAGATTCTCTCTTCGGGAAAATTTCTTGGTACATATATCACACATGAATGGCTTTTGTCCAGTGTGAGTAAGCATGCGTGTTTTGAGACTCAGTCTTTGGGAAAATTTTTCGGTACATATGTCACATGTAAATGGCTTGTGTCCAGTGTGAGTGAGCACATGTGTGTTGAGATGACATCTTTGGGAAAATTTCTTGTTACATATATCACACATGAATGGTTTTTGTCCAGTGTGAGTGAGCATGTGATTTTTTAGAGTCCCTCTTTGGGAAAATTTATTGGTACATATGTCACATGTAAATGGCTTGTGTCCAGTGTGAGTGAGCATATGAGTTTTTAGATTCTTTCTTTGAGAAAATGTCTCGGTACACATATCACATGTAAATGACGTGTCCAGTGTGAGTGAGAATGTGTGTTTTGAGATGATCTCTTCGGGAAAATTTCTTGGTACATATATCACACATGAATGGCTTTTGTCCAGTGTGAGTGAGCATGTGTGTTTTGAGACTCCCTCCTTGGGAAAATTTCTTGGTACATATGTCACATGTAAATGGCTTATGTCCAGTGTGAGTGAGAATGTGTGTTTTGAGATTCCCTCTTCGGGAAAATTTCTTGGTACATATATCACACATGAATGGCTTTTGTCCAGTGTGAGTGAGCATGTGTGTTTTGAGACTCCGTCTTTGGGAAATTTTTTTGGTACATATGTCACATGTAAATGGCTTGTGTCCAGTGTGAGTGAGCACATGTGTGTTGAGATGACATCTTTGGGAAAATTTCTTGTTACATATATCACACATGAATGGTTTTTGTCCAGTGTGAGTGAGCATGTGATATTTGAGAGTCCCTCTTTGGGAAAATTTCTTGGTACATATGTCACATGTAAATAGCTTGTGTCCAGTGTGAATGAGCATATGAGATTTTAGATTCTCTTTTTGAGAAAATGTCTCGGTACACATATCACATGTAAATGACTTATGTCCAGTGTGAGTGAGAATGTGTTTTTTGAGATTATCTCTTCGGGAAAATTTCTTGGTACATATATCACACATGAATGGCTTTTGTCCAGTGTGAGTGAGCATGTGTGTTTTGAGACTCCCTCTTTGGGAAAATTTCTTGGTACATATGTCACATGTAAATGGCTTGTGTCCAGTGTGAGTAAGCACATGTGTGTTGAGATGACATCTTTGGGAGAATTGCTTGTTACATATATCACACATGAATGGCTTTTGTCCAGTGTGAGTGAGCATGTGATTTTTGAGAGTCCCTCTTTTTGAAAATTTCTTGGTACATATATCACATGAGAAATGTTTGTCTGGAGTAGGAGTTAGCTGTTTACTGTTTCCAGCAGAGGATGTTCTTGTACATACAGCAGGTGAGTGTGATTGCGTTAGCTGATCCTCTTCTTCATGATTTATTTGTGAAACTCCTGAAATCTGCTCTAAGTTGTGAATGGTGTTGCATGCTGTAGAATCAGTGAAGTCTGTATTCTCACTTTTGACTTTTTGTCTCTGTATTGTATCAAATGTAATTGGGATAGGTTCCCTCTTCGGTTGTGTTTCAGGTATTTCTTTCTTAATTTCAGTCTTAATGCACTCGGATTTAAGTACAGGCTCCATTCTGTACCATATGCAACTTACATTCACCACACTGTGTTCGCTTACTGAACTGAAATTTTATTAATAATAGTATCTACCTTTTTGTCGCATTACTCCATCATCTCACTGGAGAATGGAGATATTGGTTAGGTATTATCTGATAGGCATTGACTCGCGGAAATTAAGCGGTTTCTGCACGGTCTATAAAGTTTCTCATTGCAGTGTTTCGAGAGAGATCCATGACAGATGTCTTCATTTTTGAAGTGAAAATTCTTTAGCTGCGGTAGGGGTAAGTCGGGAACTTGTGCAACGCTAAAGCCGTCACGAGAACTCGTGACTAAAGAGAGACCCGTACTACCAGGTAGAGATGGGGAATATTTCTTGTAACTGTTACTTTGTAACTGTTACATGTATGTAACGGTAACGACCTGTTACAAAAAAACAAAAGTAACGGTTACCAAAGCTCCTCCTAGGATATCTTATTTTCGTCTCAACCAATGGCAGAACCAGAAAATACTGAAAGGAGGGACCGACACAGACGAACGTTTGCTACTATTTGGAGTGTGGGGTATGGAATATCCCAAAAATGGGGGTCGGAGGTCCTCCCCGGGGATTTTGATTAAAAAACGAGGGAAAAACAGGTCGTCCCTTTAGCTCCTCCCACTCGTGACATCTACATGTGAACATAGGCGCCGACTTGGGGGGGGGGGCGTATTAGTTGAGGCGCTGCGCTTCAAACCGGGTTCGATTCCCGATGAGGTCGTTGAGATTTTTCAATTGGGCCTAATCATTCTGGTGGCACTATGGCCCTGGGGTCGACTCAGCCTCTAACAGAAATGAGCAATCCTAGGGGTGAAGGCGGCCGGTGCTGTCAGCCACCATCTTCATGTGCCGAGTGTCCAAAATCTGGGAGCCTCAAACTCCTCGAACCCTCTGGGCCTCCATGGCCTGTATAGGGATCACTTTACTTTACTATTCAATCCCTTTTCTCCTTTACCCTACCTATCTATTCCTATCCTTTAAATGTTCAACCTAAGGAGATTCGAACACGGGACCGCTAGCATATTACCCACTACGCCATCGAATAATCATTACGATAAAAAGCGAAAATTCAACTACTTAAGTTTAGAGATCTGCATGAAATGCGGAGAATTGCATTTGTGTGAAGTGAAATAAATTCCCTTTAGGCAGGCCTACAAGCTGAGGTAGATTTCGAAGTGCTTTTGGTTTAATTTATTGTCACTGCGCAGTTCTCTTCTTCTTTAGCCTTGGCATGATAAACCCGCAATAATAACTGCAAAAAAGAGGAAAGACCACTTTTTCAAACATTCAAATCTCGCCTTATATGAGAGCTATCGAGAAACTAGTTATTGATTTGCAGAGTACTCATCAAGGGCTTTTCAACGATACCCCACAAGACGTGGTTTCGAATTTCCATCCACCACCCCTACTCGTACCCCCAAATCCCCCGAATCGTTAGTGTCACTGAGAACTCCATAGGGAGTACTCTAATTTATTCCAACAAAGTTTCTCTATACATCACAGGGGCCGAGATATATTTATATATTTTTTTTAATTTCAACCCCCTCCCACGACCCCCCCCCTTGGGCCAATATTGCTCATTAACAATTGGGCCTAGAAACAACATAATAAAATTTGGTTCAAATATCTTCAAAATTACGGCCGCTAGCGTGTAAAGATATATAAATATTTATAGGAATTCTGTATGGTTTCTCCAAATTTCTCAGCAGCTCCTTTTCTCAGGGTTTTTTAATACTTTTATTTTTATTTTATTTTTTTTTTTAATTATTTTTTATATATTTTTTTATTTTTTGTATTATTTTTTAATTTTTATTATTATTATTATTATTATTATTATTATTATTTTTATTTTTATTTTTAATATTAGTTGTGTTGAGAAATTTGTGGGTGTCGAGCGAATGTAACTGGTCTGGAACAGAGTAACATAATTATCGAGAATTACACCAGTTACATTATTTTCACCTGCTCCAGTAACTCTGACCTGTTACTATTACTCTCACTGCTCCAGTTACTCGAACTGTTACTAATACTCTCACTGCTCCAGTAACGCGATCTGTTACTGGTACTCTCATCTGCTCCAGCTACCTGACCTGTTACTGTTATCTCTCCTGTTCCAGCTACCCTGACCTGTTACTAATACTTTCACCTGTTACTGTTACTTCCCCTGTTACTGTTACTTCCACCTGTTACTGTTACTTCCACCTGTTACAGTTAATTCTAATATTTCTGTTACAAGTGTTTTATCCGTGACTTTCGTCTCGTTCCGTTACATCTGTTATTTCCAATATTTGAAAACAAATTAATTAAAAAAAAAAAAAAATAACAAAAAATATTTTTATTAAATAAAAAATAACAAAAATAAATAATAAAAAATAATTTAAAAAATGTAATTTTAATGTTTGCCCACTTCCAGATGAGCTAGAAACTTTAAATTTGGTACACACATAGCTTTTAGGCTCTAAACCACAGGAAAATTCCAAAAAGTAATTTTTAAAATTTTTAGTCCTAAAACCTCCGAAAAAGGGCTCGCTCACTGAAATCAATGTTTGCCCACTTCCAGAAGAGCTAGAAACTAGAAATTTGGTACACATATAGCTTTTAGGCTGTAAACCACAGGAAAATTCCAAAAAAGTATATTTTTTACTTTTAGCCCTAAAACTCCCCGAAAAAGGGCTCGCTCACTGACATTAATGTTTTATTACTTCGAGATGAGCTAGAAACTTGAAATTTGGTACACCTATAGCTATTAGGCTGTAAACCACAGGAAAATTCCAAAATGTATTTTTTTAAATTTTCATCTCTAAGAACTCTCGAAAAAGTCTCGATCACTGACATTAATGTTTTTTTCACTTAGAGATGAGCTAGAAACTAGAAATTTGGTACAGACATAGCTTTTAGGCTCTAAACCACAGGAAAATTTCAAAAAGTAATTTTTAAAATTTTTAGTCCTAAAACCTCCGAAAAAGGGCTCGCTCACTGAAATCAATGTTTGCCCACTTCCAGAAGAGCTAGACACTAGAAATTTGGCACACATATATAGCTTTTAGGCTGTAAACCACAGGAAGATTCTAAAAAGTATTTTTTTTTTTACTTTTAGCCCTAAAACCCTCCGAATAGGGCTCGCTCACTGACATTAATGTTTCCCCACTTCCACATGAGCTAGAAACTTTAAATTTGGTACACATATAGATTTTAGGCTGTAAACCACAGGAAAAGTCCAAAAAGATTTTTTTATTATTATTAGCCCTAAAACCCCCCGAAAAAGGGCTCGCTCACTGACATTAATGTTTCCCCACTTCCAGATGAGCTAGAAACTTTAAATTTGGTTCACACATAGCTTTTAAGCTCTAAACCACAGGAAAATTTCAAAAAGTAATTTTTAAAATTCATAGTCTTAAAAACCTCCGAAAAAGGGCTCGCTCACTGAAATTAATGTTTGCCCACTTCCAGAAGAGCTAGACACTAGAAATTTGGTACACATATAGCTTTTAGGCTGTAAACCGCAGGAAAATTCCAAAAAGTAATTGTTTTACTTTTAGAGTAGACCTAAAATCCGCCGAAAAAGGGCTCACTCACTGACATTAATGTTTTTTTCACTTCGAGATGAGCTAGAAACTAGAAATTTGGTACACATATAGCTATTAGGCTGTAAACCACAGGAAAATGCCAAAATGTTTTTTTTTATCTCTAAGAACTCCGGAAAAAGGGCCCACTTTCAGAAGAACTAGAAACTAGAAATTTGGTACACATATAGCTTTTAGGCTGTAAACCACAGGAAAATTCCCAAAAGTACTTTTTTTTTTACTTTTAGCCCTAAAACCCCTCGAATAGGGCTGGCTCACTGACATTATGTTTCCCCACTTCCAGGTGAGCTAGAAACTTGAAATTTGGTACACATATAACTTTTAGGTTGTAAACTTCAGGAAAATTCCAAAAAAGTTTTTTTTTTTACTCTTAACCCTAACACCCCCCAAAAAAGTGCTAGCTCACTGACATTAATGTTTTTTCACTTCGAGATGAGCTAGAAACTTGAAATTTGGTACACATATAGCTATTAGGCTGTAAACCACAGGAAAATTCCAAAATGTATATTTTTAATTTTTATCTCTAAGTACTCCCGAAAAATGGGCTCGCTTACTGACATTAATGTTTGCACACTCCCAGATGAGCTAGAAACTAGAAATTTGGTACACATATCTTTTAGGCTGTAATCTACAGGAAAATTCCAAAACGTTTATTTTCATGTCGATTTTAGATGTTTTTTACATCGATGGAAAACAACTGATGTTTTTGCTACATTGATGTTTCTCCCCTACATCGATGTTTTTGTAACAAAAAGAAGATTAATAGGCTACCTTGGTTCTACAATATAATTTTATTTACAGGGGCTTAATTTCCCAAAACATTGATTTTTTACATAGGTTGTTTTCATGGAAATACTTTTGTTTATTTATGAAATTTGCCTAATTTTCTGATACCATGGCATTTTTTAAATTATACATAGATTTTTTTCTAAATACATCGATGACTTAAGATCGATATTATCATCATATCGATGGTTATCTCCGATTTTAACCTCGATATTTTAACTATCGATTCTCTTTCCTAATTGAAAGGTTAATTTTACAACGGTTATTTGATTTCGGGGGGTTCCTCCCTTGAGCCCCAGCCTTGGCTACGTCCCTAACGGGGGCGGGGAGATAAAAGGGTATTCCCCTACAAGTGGGAAGTGATCTGGCCATTAACTACGTAATATAAAAAAAAGTAACAGGTAACGGTTATAAATAACAGTTACTTTCGTGTAACTGGAACAGTAGCGTAACTGTTCCAAAAAAAGTAACTGATTCCCATCTCTACTACCAGGAAAGCAAGTGCGCATGCGCGAACTCTACGGAGCACGAGTGCGCCTGCGCGAAGGCTACGGAGCTCTTGATGCACAGGATTCAAAAATTCTCGCTCCTTACTTAGAGGGATGATAGTTTTATTGCTTCAGAGTATGTCAATGGAATATCAAAGGTGGGGACTGAAGATAAACTATGATAAGACAGAATATTTGACGAATGATCTAGATGAGCTATACATTGATGGGAGACGGATTAAAAAAGTGCAAAATTTTCGAAACCTGGGTTCAATTCTGGAAATAGAGGGGACATCAAATATGGATATTAATCAAAAGATTACTAGTGGAAAGAAAATCATAGGAAAGTTGAATTCAATTTTATGGAGTAGAAATATAATCAAAAGTACACAAACGAAAATATTCAAAACCATATTACAGAGTATAGTCTTCTACGGAGCAGAAACATGGACATTAAATAAAAAAACAGGTTAACAGATTGAACGCACTGGAGATGGACTTCTGGAGACGGTCTGCCAGGATATCTAGGAAAGATAGGATTAGGAATACGGAAATACGACGTATCATGGAAGTCGAAGAAGAGAGTGCAGTCACAATTGAAAGGAAACGACTTCGATGGTATGGACATGTACGTAGAATGGGAGAAGAAAGAATACCTAGAATCGTACAGGAATGGGAAAGTAAGAGAAGAAGAGGAAGAGGACGACCTGCTACTACCTGGATACAGAATGTACACATGTCAATGGAAAGATTTGGTTTAGTGGAGGAAGATGTACAAGACAGGGATAAGTGGCGAAATGTAGTGAGCAGTGTAGAGTTCTGAATGGTGGTATCATATTTTGTGTGTCAGGATGAGTTATGTGTAGACCTGGGAATTTAAGGCAAAAGCCTATTTTGTCCCTTATGAAATAACAAAAAAAAATTTTAAACATGTTGACATTTCATTTCAAGCCTATTTATATTTAAAGAGTTCTATAGTGCCCTAAAATGCCTATTTGGACCTTTGGAGCCTATTTTTACTATTTTAGTGCTTAAAATGCATATTTTGTACATTTAATATAAAATCCAACTTCTGTAACTTCTACAATAATTTAATGGACATCCCTGAATGAAGAGCAGAACAGCAGAGGGTGGGTTTTTCCACAGAAACTTGATTTTCCCAAACAATTGTCGCCAAAGGAGTGCTGACTGACGGGGGAAGACTCGCTCAAAACAACAAGTAGCATGTATATAGTAAAAAGGAACATACTTTGTCAATTTTTCATATAATATAACTGTTTTTTATGTATTTTTAATTCTGTCTTAATTTTGCAATTATTTCTGTTAAGAATGTGTATACCACGTTTTTTACAGTGAAAAAATAATCATGTTACAGTTGAAGAGCATATTATAGTATTTTAAAGTCTATTTTCTGTCTATTTACGCATTTTTAAAGCTTATTTTAAGTGAGAACATTATAGGAGAAAAATTCCTCTGACACTGGGACTTGAACCCAGGACCTTTGGCTATTCGCGCCAATGCTCTACCAACTGAGCTAAGCCGGAGTTCAATTCACAGCGCCAGCTGGAACCTCTCTCCTATAACTGATTGCCCTAATGGTCCACCTCACAGACAGAGAAGTTATGTCATATGCAGTACTGTGAGGCACACTAATTAGTGATTTTTGTGACCGGGCTTCCACTGATATTGTACAGTTAACATTCAAGATAGATATATAAGCTTTCATGATCCACAGATTATTGTCTCTGTTGGACACTACATGAGACACTGCCAGGAATCTAGTCAGACTTAAAGGACTAAGTCAGACTTAAAGGACTAAGTCAGATTATATAGGCAGTGCTTTAGCTGGGAAAAAATATTTGGGGGAGCTCACCAAAATACGTAACATCAAATATAGAGTATACTTGCACGGATCTACTTAGAAACTGACCACCACCACCGCCCCTATTCAAAATATCTCACCAAAGACGGTGCCTTAAATCGGGGTTAACCCGTAAACAGCTTTCGCCCTCAAGGCCTCAACTCCTTCAACTGCAACCTTTCCTTGCATTCCAAGAATTCAGGATCAGTCAGAATCCTCTATACCTTTGGTCTATGGTAAAGAAGTAAAGCACTGTTAGGAGTGTCTTTGCAAGCGTTGCTCGTGTCTCTGATTTTTGTGTATGTATATAATACAGTTAACAGTAGTAAAAAAAAAAAAGAGTGCGTGGAACGCCACGCGACAGAAGTAAAACTTTATTTAATTTTTAATTTTTTCAATTTTTTATTATTGGATTTTTTCAATTTTGCATTATTGGACTTTTTAATATTGGGTTTTTGGACTTTTTTAATTTTGGATTTTGGACTTTTTAATTTTGGATCTTTGAATTTTGAATTTTGGATTTTTTAAATTTTCGATCTTTGAATTGTTTATTTCGTGATTTAATAAATTTTTTATTTTTTATTTTTGATTTTATTATTTATTAAATTTTGGATTTTTGGATGTTATAATTTTTAATTTTGTTTTTTAAATTTTGGAAATTTGTATTTTTTAATTATGGATTTTTAATTTTTTAAATTTTTTACTTTTGGATTTCTTAATTTTGGTTCTTTGAACTGTTTAATTTTGGATTTTTTAATGTTGTATTTTAGTTTTTTAATTTTGGATTTTTAGATTTTGGAATTTATTATTTATTACATTTTGGATTTTTGGATGTTTTTTTTTTTAATTAAAAAAAAAAAAATTTAATTTTGGAAATTTGTATTTTTTAATTTTGGATTTGCCCGGTAATGAACCTCCGGGTTCCATAAAATAGATAATATACCTTTAGATTGCTTAGGAATTGTCTATTGACATTGAGGAAGTAAGGTCTGAAAAATTTCCTTTGACTACTCCTAATCATTGAGTTGATTGTTTTCTGTGCAGTCCTCACCGAAACAAGTCGGTTTTGAGTGTGACTGATTTCGTGACGGTTTTAGTGTGACTGATTTTCGCGATTTACCCTCTACCGTCACTAAAGAAGTTTTACTTCAAAAATGTTTGTCTGTTCAGAGTGTGGTAGTACAGTATCATAATCGGTAGCAGTAGGCTGATATTTTGATAGAATGAACAATATTATATCGTACTTGCTGCACTTGACATTAATCTGGCCTAAACCAAAATGGAGGCTTATTGCCTATAGCGTATAGGGGGGCTTTGGTATTTCGTATTGGGGCAATATTTGATATAAGTTAATATCAAAACAAACATCCATCTTTATTGTTTTTATTTTTATTGCTCTACCTTCACAAACTTGTATACATTACATAAAACTTACAGTTTTAAACTAAACTCTGTGGCACTAACTACATCCCTGAAGGGACAAGGCCGACCGCTACGTCATCTACCATAGGCAGATGGCAGGATTGAGGGGAATGTGATCACGTAGGGCCCGGATGTTTATGACATGTCATATTTTTTTCCTTTGTGATGTTACCATAGCAAATATAATTTAAACATGATATCATCTAATGTGATCAGAATTATGCAATTTTCATTGGTCATATAATGTCATATTTTAGCTTTTTCAGTATTTTTTGTCATTTTTCCGTCTTTTTTCATATTATGGTCATATTTTCAATCATTTTTCATTTTTCTCCATGGTTTTGTTTGTTTTATTCCATTTTCATTTATTTGCTTACTGCCTTCTCAGAGATGGGATTTAAACACCCCAGAATTGTTGCTTGTAACTTCTCAGTATTTTCTTTCTAAAAATACTTTCACAAAATATACGTTGGCCTACGTATATTTCTGAGAATTAGGAGAAAAAGAGAGATGCGTAAAAAGGGACAGATGCAAAGAATGCGAACGGAGATATTAGGATGGCTATTGTCAGTTTTCATAGCAAGGTCAACTAACTGCTTCTGTAAATAACTTGAGCAGGTAGAAGTTCTTCTTGGGTGTGCCAAGGGGAAGGGGTGATAGGAAGGAACAACCATCCCTCAGTTATTGAAAAGATTTCGCTGCATGGTGTGCTTCATCGCAATCTCAATACTCTTGGTTTATCATGCCTAAAACTAAGGATCCGATAAGTGAAAAATTAATATTATTATTTATGTGTTCTCATAAAATTTTAATTGAAAAAACCGACAAGATTTAAAAAAAAAATGTCTCTAGGTCATATTATTAGTCATATTTCGCCATTTTTTAGGTCATAAAGGCTTGCATATTTCTAACATTTTTAGGTCATAAACATCCGGGCCCTATCAGCATGCCGACACCCACGGCCGTTAATGGTGGTTTCCATGGTCGCAGCAGCTACTTCTCTATCAAGTAGCATCACGAGGCTGAGTGCACCACGTTCCAGACCTCCATACCTCACTACAAATCTGAGGAGGTACCGGGGATCGAACCCGGGCCGATGGATCTGTAGTCAGTGACGCTAACCACAAGACCACGCTCGCGGTCACCTACAGTTCTACTTGAATCAAATATCAGTAGAGAAAAATGACTACAATAAATAAATAAATAATTAATAAATAAAGTAAAAAAAAAACTCGTTTTTTTAATTTACCGGGTTTGTGTCAGTTCGGCCGCTGATTGATTGTCCTCTAGAGGCAATCCAAATGCTTGGAGCCTCGAACATTTCAAAATGTAATGATTTAATTATATGGACATTCCGGCAATGACATAGCCAGAAAATAATTGCGGGGAGGAAAGAAAGTGCCGGGGGTTTGGCGGTATGGAATAACCCCCCGGAAAGGGGGTTTGCGGGCTCTTCCCCGGAAAATTTTGAAGTATTATACTAAGGAAAATCACATTTCACGCTATTTTGTCGTAGGTAATCTCACGAGAGTTTACGAGTTTATCGATAGATTCCCGACTGGGCAGCAGGAGCGAATTTATCTGATGAAACTCGTCAACTCGAGTTGGATTTATTAAGACTATACCATGAATAAAAATATAACGGATTATACAAATAATAATTATTTTCGTGCTTTGTTATATAAAAACAAAACTAACAGCATACCGGCATACCATGAATCAAACATCCATGAATCAATTCGAGTTACCATAATATGATCAGTGCTACCAATGGTCCATATAAGACATAGTTAACATAATTCAGTTAAGCTAACAGAACAGAATAAAAGCACACGAACTGGCTTGCACCGAATTGAAATTGTGTTTTTAAACGATGTACATTTATATTATTTCAAATTCCAAACAAGTTATGTTGCTTGAAATAATCTACTTTCGTGCTGCTTAATGGCACGTATTAATCATGGCACATTGATGCTTAAGTGTCCAGTAACGAGCTGACGTTTTATCAGGTAAAATACCTTCCTCGTATTAATAGCAAGCATTTTATAAGAAAACGAACGTGATTGGTCTATATCCGAGGAAATGCCAAAGTTTACTGGTCAATATCAAACACTCGGCATATGAATGGAATAGTCACCGAAAAGCTATTTACCAAATTTGTTTAGGCCTACATGCTAACTTAAACAAGAATTCGTTACCTTAGTTATAACACTTATAAGAAAAGTTAAACAACATTATAACATTACCCGACTGATAGCAATATTCGCAATTAGCCTACGTTAAGCACCGTTCACTGTATTTAGACGAGACATGTCTCAAAGTTAAATTCCAAACTCAAAGAAGACGACTTTGCTATGCATAAGTAGTTTTAAATTATGTATGTTACTCTATAATTTGGAGAATTGAAATGTTTAATGAAATCTTTTAGCGGATAGTGCCAGGAAAATTTTGTTTCGTGATTTTTCTGCTAAGGGTTTTCTTTAGAAATAACTAATTGAAAACACTACATATTTGCCAAGGAAATAAATACATTCCTAGCATGACTTTCACTAATGCTGTGGGCCTCATTCACATCCCAATCGTTTTCTTGATGGTAGCGAAGCATCGGAATACTAACGACAGTGCAAAGCAGGGGTGTCCAGTAACATTCTTCACTCACACTCGAGAGGTATCCAAAACCATTCAAACAGCGGCGTAGCCAAAAAAAATAAGTTCGGGGAGGGTCGAAAGTACCGGGGGATTTGGGGTCTCACCCCCAAAAGTTTTTGAAGTGAAACTTCTTTAGCCGCGGTAGGGGTAAATCGAGAGCTTGTGTAACGCTCAAAATCGTCACGAAATTAGTGAGGTGTAACGAAACGGACTGCACAGAAAACAATCAACTCAATGAATAGGCTTATCCAAAATTTAAAAATCAAAAAATTAAAAATTAAAAAACAATAATTTTAAAATCTAAAAATCCAAAATTTAAAAATCCAAAAAATTAAAAATTTAAAGATCTAAAATTTAAAAAATCCATAGTTAAACTATCCAAAATTCCACAATTAAAAAATTAAAAGACCAAAATTAAAAAGTCCAAAAATCCTAAATTTAAAAAACTAAAAAAAAATTAAGATCTAAATATACAACATTTAAAAAATAAAAAATTCAAAATAAAACAAAATTAAAAATCCAAAATTTTAAAAATAAAAAATTCAAAATAAAATAAAATAAAAATAAAAATCCAAAATAAAAATATCAAAAATTAAAAATCCAAAAAATAAAAAATTCAAGGATATAAAATTTAAAAAATCAAAGATTAAAAAATCAAAAATCAAAAAAGTCCAAAAACCTAATATAAAAAATATAAAAATTAAAACAAGATTCACTTCTGTCGCGTGGCGTTCCACGCACACTTTTTTTAAATATTAAACTAATGAAAATAACATTTTACGCTATTTTACCACTGAAAAGTCGGCTGCGGTGGTCTAGAGGTAGCGAGCCCGCTTCTAGATCTAGGTCGCGGGATCAAACCGGCCGCAGTCGATGTGGTTTTCAGGACGTAAAAATTCTGGGCACGGAGTTCTCCGGAAGGGACTTTAAGCTGGGGGGGGGGCGTGTCGTAGATTTACGGCACGTTAAAGAACTCCAAGCCTAAATTAGAGCCTCTGGACAAAATTTCTCAGCTCTTCCACGTCCAAGTATAGTGATCGCGTTTAAAGGATCCTCAGGCGGCAACCCTCTAATACAGTATCTCAACCCCACCCCTGACCAAACCCTCCATAAACATCTCCATAAACATCTTGGGGTTGAAAAGCTGAAAAGGAAGGAAGGAAAATGTTGCGCGTGCCTAAGCATAAGATGCGCATTGTTGCCACAGTTTAAAAGCCTTGCAGCTGATTTCCACAACTCTGGAGAAACAACAGAAGTGACATTGCAACAAGGCCTGACCTGGTGGCAGGGACCACCGCATTTGTTTAGGGGTGGGTAGACCCTAATAATCTTTTCCAGATGAGGGAAGTGGTCCGACTTAAAAGCGTTCCGCCCGCTTTGTAGCCGACTGGGGATCGTTTGGGCAACTATCTTATTTTCCGGAGGGGGGTTAAGGGGCGATGGGCTTGCCACCTGTCCCTCTGCTCTCTCTAGGAAAATAATAAGCATCAGTTCCATCCATGGTTCAGATGAACCGCCATTATGACGAATTGACAGGTCAAAACTATGTAAAGCAGACAGGGCATATGAGATTCATAACTGCATAACGTAGACAAAATTGCAGACACATATATAGTATAGTAGTTAAACTTGTTTCTGAGGATTCGTTAACCGATTCCTCATAAAGGGCTAAAACTGAAAGAGAAAGAAGCAGAGACAGTCTATTAGTTTGCAGCCATAGTAAGTTATTATAATGGCATGCATTTTAAGTCACACTTAAGTTATTTCGGTTTTCTTTTCGATATTGTTAAAATTATCAAATACAGACCATATAAAATAATATTACTAATTTCGGGTCAATTTGAAAACTTATAAGTAGGCCTACAGTACTGTAATATGTATAATACGTTATAAAACAGACAGACTGTCTAGGTAGTGTGACAAACCAATTTTATCTAATAAAATACCGGTGAATTTATCTTTGTGATAAGATGTTAATTTAATGTAGATCTCACTTTTGTTTATCTATTTTATTTAATATATTTAATTATTATAAACAGTTTCTATTGTATTTAATTTAAATGCAAATAGATCATTAGGCCTATAGTTTTTAGTGGGAAAATAATAAACCGGAGTTACCAACAATGCCATCGCACAATTTTATATGTAGTTACTATGTTGGCGCTTCCGAAAATCATCGTTTTGGCCAAAGAAAGTTTTTTAATTCATCAGTCATAATTAAAGCCCGGATTTGAAGGTTTTACCTATTTTCCCCAGCTTCCTAATTAAAACATTTTAACGTTTTTCCATTTCATGCTCCTTGCTTCCGAATATATTAATCTTATTTTATTAAATAGAACTAAACACAATGTGTACAAAGGGTTGTACATGGGAAGTTACTGACATTCGTCCTTAGCATAATGTGAGAGTGGTAATGTTCTTTGGGTACACTCGAACAGGTGATATTGTGTGCAGACTCGGTTGCAGAGTTCGCAGAAACATTCACTGTCAGCGTTGTGGAATCCTTTCCTGCAGCAGATGCGGTGGTGGAAACCGTGTAT
The DNA here is from genome assembly GCA_964059195.1 of Ectobius pallidus. Classification (NCBI taxonomy): domain Eukaryota; kingdom Metazoa; phylum Arthropoda; class Insecta; order Blattodea; family Ectobiidae; genus Ectobius; species Ectobius pallidus. The sequence goes on from CAXKWD010000006.1 coordinate 12,881,421, forward strand.
TGCCCCTCGGGTGTAGAGGTGGCGAAGTTCGAAGTCGGCTCTTTTCCATTCCTCCTCTTTCATGGCTGGGGTGCAGTAGAAAGCGGGGTCAATTTCTGCTGCTTTCTGTGTTCGTTCTTCCAAGAACTTTTCGCATACTTGGGTTGATATCAGATTGTGTGTTGATATCGGGTCTTCTATAAATGTTGTTGTTCCCGCCAGCTGATATACTAAACGGGTTGGGGCGTACTTCGATACACCAAGGGTCTTCTTTAGGTATCTGGCCTTGACTCTGTCCAGGGCTTTGATGTTTTTGTAATTTAGGTGTGACCAAATTAATTCGATGGCGTAGGATGCTATTGGGGCAATTTTCAGTTTGAACAGTGACGTTGCTGTTTCTAGTGAGAGGATTCTAAGTCTTTTAATTTCCATTGTGGCTTTTATTGCGGCTATTGTTCTGTCCTCGACGTGTCTTGTGAAGGTAAATCCGGTTACCTGTAGGGTTAACCCTAGGTATTTGTATGATTTTGCTATATCTAGTGTGTGATTTCCACATGTGAAAACATCATTGGATGAGATTCGTCCTCCTTTTCGGAATTTCATTACCTTTGTCTTGTTTTGATTAATTTTCAGTTCGTTTTCTCTCGACCATTCCTCTAACTTGTTGATCGCTTGTTGCATCTTAGCCCTGTCTTTACTTAGGATCACCATATCATCTGCGTATAGAAGTATTTTTACCTCCTCCGTTGTGATCTTTTGTACGATGTCATTTGTGAGCATATTAAATAATATCGGGCTTAGGGGGTCGCCTTGTAAGACCCCGTTTGTTTGTAGTATGTTCGCTGATTCTAACTGACCGTCACTTATGTTTATTACGTTGTGTTCCAGGATGCTTGTTACGAGTTTAAGGAGGTGGTCTTCTGAGCCTAGCACTGTCCTGAGTTTTCGGACGAGAATATTCCTATTCACTCCGTCAAATGCTTTTTGGTAGTCCACGAAGGTCGCGTATGTGCTGCCTCTGGGTTGTCGTAAAGCTTCTCCTATATATTCTAGAACTTTCTGTATTGCTTGAGTCGTCGATCTTCCAGGTATGAATCCATGTTGTTCTTCTGGCGTGACTTCCATTATTCTTTCAAAAATTCTTTCCTGTATTACCTTGGATAACATCTTGAAGGCTGCACACTCTAGCGCAATCCCCCTGTATGAATCGGGTGCGTTCTGAGGTCCCCTGCCTTTGTACAACATCTTGATTGTTGAATTCCTCCAAGTATCCGGTATATTATGGAGTTCTAAGCATTTATTGTAGAGTGCTGTCCATATGCCAATTGTGTATGGAAGTGAAGCCTTGATGAGTTCATTTGAGATGCCATCTGGTCCTGCTGCTTTTCTCGGCTTGCTTCTCTGTATTACCGACCAGACTTCTGCTTCTGTTATGGTTGGAGAGATATCCCTTTCCGTGTGTCCTCCTGGTGCATCATGTTGTTTGAAGGCTGTCTGTTGGAACAGTTCCGTAAAGTGGGCTTCCCAGGTTTCTAGTGGGACGTTTGGTACCACTGAGTTTCTTCTTGCGTCTAGGGCTTTGTACGGTTTATTTTCCGCTTCTCTCAGAAGTTGCTGTTCTTTTTTGTGCGTGTAAACCTTCCTCTTTTCGCGGAGCAAATTTACGTATGTCCTTCTTTCCTGTGTATACTTTTCTCGTTTCTCCTGGTCTGGTTGTTTCTTTAGATCTCGTAGTCTTCCTAGAACATTGTTTCTCATTTCATAGCACTCTGTGTCGAACCAGGGCTTGCTTCTCCTCGTGGGAGGCGGAGCAGGCGTCGCTTCCAATAGACAATCTTGTAGCAAGCTTGCGGCGGCGTCTAGTTTTCCTGCTTCTATGAGTCCCATCACCTGCTCCTGTTCGAGGGTCCGGGTGAGGGCTGCTATGTCCAACAGCCTCGGTGTCCATTTTCGTGTTTCCTTGGGCTCTCGACCTGGGTTCTTTTGCACCTGGAAAGATGCCGTTACTGGTAGATGTTTCCGGGTGGTGTCCCAGGAGTCCTTTCCTAGAACTGCGTGACCCCTTAGCTTAATGTTTTCTCCACGATGGAAAATTAGGTCGATTGTGCTCGTTCCGTTGTGCGCGATGTATGTGGGGAGTTTTTCGTTGTTGACTAGTTGGAAACCCTCTTCTTCCATCAGCTCTGTTAGGGCTGTTCCTTTTCTGTTCGGGATGTCCAGTCGGCAGTTGAAATCGCCTGCCATTATGGTTGACTTTTCCGTGTCAGCTTGTTCTAAGATTTTTGCTATGCATTCTACAGTTTCCTCAGCTGTTGTCTGAGGACGTAAATAAACACCTATTATTGTGATGTCCTTGAGGTGAACAGTGACTGATTCTTCGGTAACGTGGGATTGTCTTGCCTGTCCTAATGATGCTTTATGGAAACAGGATATTCCGCCTGAAGGTCTGCCGTTTTGGGTGCGCTTTGCTAGTGCATGAGTCGCGTAGTATCCATTGATGTTCAAGGGTTCGGTTAAGAACGTTTCACAGAGTATTATTATGTCTTGCATGAATAATGAGTTGTTGGGTAGTATGCTCAAAGCTGATTTGATTCCTTCTATATTCCATGTGGTTACCTCTATTGTAGGGTTTTGTCTTTCGCTTTGTTTATTGAAAAAGATAGGGGCGAAAAGTTACCCCCTCTGGCCAGAAATCTTCCGAGTCTATCTTGTCAGCTTCTTCCTCTATTATTCCTACTCTAAATGCTTTTGATCGACCTCTGGTTCTCATCTCTTTACAAGTATGTACTGAAGTGACGCCCTTATCCTTCATATACTCTGTGATATCTTCTACTGTTGTGGCCTCATCCAGTCTTCCGATGAACATCCATTTAAGACTTTTGGTTGGTTTCAGTCTGTCTGTTCTGGCGCCCGTGCCTAATTTTGGGGCATAAAGGGGGCTAAGGAGGACATTTAATGAAAAACTAGGGGCTAAACAAGACTTTTTCTGAAAAACTAGGGGCTAAAGTAGATTTTTATAGAAAAACACGATTTTTAAATAGATTTTCGAATTAATGCAAAGGAAAATAAATATGTGAAATTGTGCATTTTAAGAAACGAGAAAGTAAAAATAAATTTATACAACGCACTGAAATTAACATGTCACTTTGTCGCTTGTCTTTTTACTCGAAAATGTGTTGCCTCTCCGTCTAAGGAAATGAAACTTGAGCCGTCAGCAATGCAGTTAGAAATCTGCACCTAATCCACTGTCCTTTCAACTTTAAAATAACAAGTTAAGAGTATAACAAGAAAAGAGTACAAGAGAACAAATAACAAGAACAAATAAAATCAATTAAACTGATATAACAAAGTGCCAGTATGTTTTTGTTGAGTCAATTAAAATTGCAATTATGATATTTGGAAAATACGTTTTTATAATCAGAATAAAATTGACCAGCGTCAGCAGAACTACAGACTTGTGATACCTTGACAATCGCGCACTCACATAAAAATAAAAAATTAAATAAAGAAAATCCATGTCAAATCGGCCGGCTCCGGGATTTGATCCGGGGACTCCCAGAATACGAGTCAGAGACGTTACCATTTGGCCAACTCAGTCAGTTTGATGGTGTTGTTTGATAAGCATATGTGAAGGAATAGTGTTAACTGTCAAATTATACCTGTAGACAAAAATTAAAAAAACATGTGACCTTTAATTAGTCGTTACTCTGGTACCGGTCAACCGATTAGATCCAAAATTAATAGGATTCTTGCCATGGACGTTATAAATTCTTATACCAAGTTTCATGAAAATACGATAAAGCTTATTTGAGTTATGAGCCTTTTGTTATATAATACCATAAAAATGCACTAAATTGGGCATTATTCCGGTACCGGCCAACCGATTTGGTCCAATATTAACAGGCGTCTTTCCATGGATATTATAAATGTGTATACCAAGTTTCATGAAAATCCGATAGAGCGTATTTGAGTTATGGCGCTCTGAAATAAAAACACTAAATTGGGTTTGACGCCGGTACCTGTGAACCGATTTGGTTCAACATCAATAGGGTTCTTCCCATGGACATTATAAATGCGTATACCAAGAAAATCCGATAAAGCGTATTTGAGTTATGGCGCGTACAGACACACGGACAGACAGACAGACAGAGACATTTTTCCGTCCCCCACACACAATCTCATAAAGTACCATACTGGCACTTAATAACAAGAGAAGAGTATTATGGGAACAAATTCGTCATACTCCAGTCTACTTATTTTTATAGGTCGGAAGTGAATTGAGTTGTGTATTGAATAATTGTATCATTGAAGGGTAATATCTCAATTGTTCATGCTAGTTTTCAAGTGCCGATACAAGGAATAGTTACTTGTTTGTTTTGTAAAAAAATAACTAGAATAACTATCTTAAAATTATAACACCATTTTCAGTGTTAATATTAGTGTTTGTTATATGTTTTATTAATGGCCGGTTTCTATAAACTCGCGAATTACCTATGGGTAAATTATCCCATGAACAGAATTTACACAAGGAAAAGTCTTACGAACAGAAATAATTTAAATATAACGATCACACACAGTTTTGGCGAGTTTCTAGATAAAAGTCCACTGGGTAAATATGAAAACGAGAGAAAAAATGTTTTTATAAACTAGGGCTAGATCTTTCCAAGGGTAAATCTTTGGGTTAATTTATCCTTTCATGGATGGCTGGATATAAAGTGACCAGACGTCCCGTTTTGACCGGGACAGTCCCGTTTTTGAACCTGGTGTCCCAGTGTCCCGAAAGGTTTTTGTTGGGACGCCCATTTGTCCCGTTTTCGTAGAATAGGAAATTTATTTTGTATTTCGGTTGGTTAAGATATTTAAATCTGTTAAGGTCAGGATAATTACTTTATGTTCATCCTTTTTAACCTAAGAAAGATTGTTTCTGGTGTGCATCGTCATCGTTCGTTACAAGTAACAGCCATGGAAATAGTCAACGTGGCAATGCCGTGTCGCTAAATGCATTTCTTTCCAATGCTTGGCTTCAGGATTAATTCTTTGTTCATTCTCTTTCTTGCTACAGTTGTAGTGTGTTGTGTCAGTTGTTATGATAGGATATTCATGATGCCGAAACGCAAATGTATTTTTACTCCTGCCTTGCAAGAAAGGTAAGTGTATTAGGGATTGTAATTTACAGTGAATTTAATAAAGTTTAAATCCCTACAATTATGTATAGATAAAATAATAATTTTAAAATTAATTTCTTTCTTAGGTACACTTTCATACACAAAACGCGGACCGATTGGGATGTTCGTTGCAGTGTTTGTAACACAGAGTTTTGTGTGTTCCATGGAGGGAGGAGCGACATCGAACACCATATCAAATCTGCCAGGCATAAAAAAGCAGAAATTACATCTAAAAACTCCGTGGCGCGACATCCCCGAAGGGACAAGGCCTACCACCCGACCGCTGCGTCATCTACCTATAGGCAGATGGCAGGATTGGGGGCATGTGGTCAGCATGCCGACACCCACGGCCATTAATGGTGGTTTCCATGACCGGAGCCGCTACTTCTCTTTCAAGTAGCTCCTCAATTTGAATCACGAGGCTGAGTGCACCCCTACTAGACCTCCCTACCTCAGAAAAATCCGAGGAGGTACCGGGGATCCGACGGATCTGTATTCAGCGACGCTAACTACAAGACCACGCCGGCGGTCAGAAATTACATCTGCATCATCAAAAAATATAACTTCGTTTTTCGGCCCAACTTCAGCCACGAATCGTGATCTGCACTTGGCTGCCATTGAAGGGGCTTGGATGAATTAAGTGTGGACATCAGAAAAAACACAAATGAAAGTTGAAACACTGAAAGCATTGTTGCTTACCAAAATTAATCTCAAATATAGTTGTCTTGATTTTTTCAATTATCTGAAGCAGAATGAGAATCTTCTGAAGAAAATTCATTCTTCAGACAAGTAGGCCTATGTCTAAAATACAAGTTTCAATTATGTGGGCATAAAAACACTTCCTGATTGAATTGTAAACTCTTCTTTTAATAATTTTAGGACAAAAGTGAAAAATCTGCTTACTTTCAATCCTTTGTATAGCCTAATCTTGATGTTTTTTATTTAGGCTTTAGCACTATTTGAGTTTTATGTATTGTAAATTAATTATATTAATCTATGACTTGGCCAATTGTAATATACTTAACGCTCAATAAATATGAATTATAAATTATCCTACAGTACTAAGAGCTGTGTAACATATAGTTTTATCTATGATAATTACCTATATTGAATCTACTAATAAATGAACAGGGTTATATTGTGTTGTGTAATTCAACATAAATATGTCTTAAATAGGTACATAAATGGTTATCTCTTTTTTACCATATTTTAAAATAAAAAAAAATATGCTATATTCCTGAATATAAAGTACAGATGAACGATTAAGCTTTACGGTAAGAACTTTTTTTAGTCTTAAACATTGTAAAACTCAGTGTTGATAAGTGTCCCGGTTTCACCTTCAGAAAATATGGTCACTTTACTGGATAAAATTTAACCTCTCGTAGGATAAATATGGCGGACGTGCACGGATTGCAGTACCTGTAAAATACAGTTTTAGAAGTGCTGAGATGATCTGTAATGTTGACTTTGTTTCTCCGTAATAGGATGGGCTTATCAGAATTTATATACATATTTCTTATTGAAATTTTCATGTACCGTACATTGTCGCTAATGACTATTTGCCGGTATTTGGTAGCACTGAGTGTGCAAACATTGCAAACTAGAGTCGTACTTCTCATTTTTCCTTCCTCTTACGCATTAGATCTCGACAGTAGTAGTATTTATATGAAGATAATGTTCTTCCGAACTAATTAGTATGATATATATTGCAAAACCATGTCTTGACTTGCAGTAGTGGAATCATAGGCTGAAACAATTACATCGCCGTTATTCAAGATGTGTTCTCAGTGTTCACCGTAGCTCATTGTCAGCGTGCTGGATTACGGTTCAAGAGGTCCACTGTTCGATCCCCGGCATGGTAGTTTATATTATTTTTTATTTCCTCATTATACCATTAGTGCTCTGGTGGGTGATTCTGGAACTAAGTTGTCCATTGGATAATTTACCCATAGGTATTTCGCGAGTTTATAGAAACCGGGCATAAGACGGCTAAAATCGTTTCTTTAAAGCCTAAAAAGGGCTATTCCACGAACATAAAAGACTAAAATACCTTTTATAAAAGCCTAAAAAACTGGGCTCTACTCGACATTAATCCAACGAGAAAAATTTGTGAAATACAGCCTTCAGTCGGTGGAATCCATCACTCATCAGTAGACCTGGGATTTTAGGCTCTAAAAAATAAGTTTTAGGCACCTAAAATAGGCTTTTAAAACAAGTAAATAGGCTTTTAAAAGAGAAAATAGGCATTTAAAATAAGCTATAAAAATGTGTAAATATACAGAAAATATATTTTAAAAGACTACAATATGCCCTTCAACTGTAACGTGATCTTTTTTTACTGTAAAAAAGTGGTATACGTATTCTTAACAGAAATAATTGCAAAATTAAGACAGAATTAAAAGTACATTTATCAAAAACAGTTGACACAGTAGGCCTATGTCCCTTTTAACTGCTACTTGTTGTTTTGAGCTAATCTTCCCCCGTCAGCCAGCATTACTTTGGCGACAATTGTTTAGGAAAATCAAATTTCTGTGAAAAACCCCACCTCTGCTGTTCTGCTCTTCATTCAGGGATGTCCATTAAATGATTGTAAAAGTTACAGAAGTTGAATTTTATTTTAAATGTACAAAATAGGCATTTTAGGCACTAAAATAGTAAAAATAGGCTCCATAGGTCCTAATATGCATTTTAGGGCCCTATAAAACTCTGTAAATATAAGTGATATATCATGAAATGTCAACATACTTAAAATTTTTGATGTTATTTCGTATGGAACAAAATAGGCATTTGCCTTAAAATCCCAGGTCTACTCATCAGTCCGATGAATTTAGAAACTTGTCTATAGCAATTGACCCCTAATAAAACTTATATAAAGACGTTTGCACAAAAAATACAGTAATCTTTCCCTGCCTTAACGGGATATCACTGTCGGGTCTTTAACTGCATTAAAAGATGGAACTGCTACTTCTGTTTATCGCCTCATCTTAATGGCAGCATCTGGCTTGAATACGTGTTTCACCGATAGACCAGCTGTATGTTCAACAACTCACATGGAACAGGCTATTGTTTTTCTGCTTCTTTCTTCCTGCCTTATTTATTTCTTTTCATGTGCTCCATTACTCATTATTAGGGCAAGGCATTTGATGATTTTACATATTTTACATGAAAGTTAAAACATAGCTCGAATATACATATATATATATGAGGAGTGGACATTCAAAACGCTGTTTGTCCACAACTTTTCGAAAATGAGTTATTGTTGGCATATAATTGTATATGTATCTCTCTACATTATGAACATCACTACATCATCAAAATGCTATTTTTCTGGTAGTTACAGAGGTCTGAAGTTAGTATGGACTTTCAAAACGCTGTTAGTCCTTCGCCGCTGGACAATCAAAACGCTTTTTTGTCACTTTCATACACAATACTATAGATATGTCAGCTGGCAGGGGTAAAATACCCAAGTTTTAATGCTTCCACAACTGAATATTCAAATATGTAACTCTAAAACTAAAACTAAAAAAAAAAATAAAAAATAAAAAAAAAAAAATAATAATAATATAATGAAAAAAATATAAAGAAGTCTTGTAGTTAAAGTGTAATAACAAGTATACTGAGAATATAAAACAGTACTATAAATCTCAAATCCTTTTCATTTCCACGTTCAAAATCCATTTTCTCCAATTTTCCCAAACAAAACGCAGTTTGTCCATGACATTTTCCGTCATATCATCCAAAATATAAAAGTGAGATTTTTCAAATACAGACTGTTAATATAATTATTTTTTCTCTAATTAACCATCAAAATACATTCATGTTCACGTTTTTAGTTTTCGTACAGTAGTTTTTGCGTTTTCTGACAAACAAACAAAAAGTTGTGCAATAACTGCGTTTTGAAAGTCCACTCCTCATATATATAAATGAGTAGGCTATCATGAAATAATTAACTAAGGGCAATTTGTTTTCGCATTTTTTTTGTGTCTTATTTTGCATCTTTCGTCATTTTCAAGAGATAGGTCACTTTTTGGCAACTTTTAGGTCTTTTATGCATTTTTAGATCATTTTCGGCACTTTAGGTCTTTTTCGGCATTTTAGATCTTGTTTCAGTGGAGGTAGAGAGAAGCTTTTCCATGTACAAATCGTTACGTTCAGAGAAAAGACTATCATTTTTATTTGAGAATCTGCCAAATGTTCATATTTAAATTTTAGTTCAGGTTTATTGTAAACAGAATAGCAGTTTGTCTTGTAGCAAGCAATAAAGAATTATTATTTTCTTTCTTTTTAAATGGCACATATTTGCTGGGGGCAATTTGTTGGTCATGCCAGTTCATAAAGAATTTCTTTTTCGCTAAGGGTGACCAAGTAATATAAATTTACTTACTTCTTTAGTTATAAAATAAGTGTGTTTTATAATTTAATTCATATATAACACACTGTCATCGGTTAAATTGCTTTAGCAATTTATTACTTTTAAAATCTAAATATAAGTAATAATGTAAAATTTATTGGTTCATTTTTTTACTATTTTTAGGTCATAATTGCATTATATTATTTTGCATTTGTTCACTATTTAGGGTCATTAAATAATAATAATAATAATAATAATAATAATAATGTAATTACAGCCAGAATAATCAAGTACAAGGCATTGTCGAATGATATAAAAGAGTACATTTAAAAGGTCAGATCATGCACTCCAGATATAAAAATGTCATTAACAGAGTAAAAAGCCTTGTTTAACAACCAAGTCTTTAAATTTCTCTTAAAACATTTGGTAGGTATATGTTTAGCAGAAGGCGACAATATATTAAACATACTGATTCCTTTAGATTCCCAGCTATTAAAAGCCTTTGACGTGCGCAAGTTGATTGGTCTGAAGAGCACCACAATTTCTTGTATTATAAGAATGAAATTCCGATCGTACAGCATAATCATTTATTCTTTCCTTAATAGAAACCAATGACGAAAAAATATAAATACACGGAAAAGTTAATATCTGAGAATCAATAAAAAGCTGTTTACAATGATCAAAAGTGGATTTCCCATTTAAAATTCTGATAGCTTTCTTCTGCAATATAAAAACCTTTTCAGCAGGAGTTTCCCCAAATATGAGTTCCATATGATAAATGAGAGTGAAATAGATCAAAGTATATCTGTTTAAGAACTTGATTAGAAACTAAGGAAACAAATGCCTTTCCCTACTCATTATTTTCTTTGTCACTTTCATCTTCTTCACATTAGGCCTACATGCTTCAATCGATTGGTTTGTTTTGAGTATGACTTGCTTTATTCTCGCCACATTACGCAGACGATCCAGGAATTCACGCAGACCTGTTGAATACAACTCTCTACAGACAGGCCTCATTCTGGGCATGGGCAAAGCTTTGTTTAATTCCTCCTTTTTTTTTTTTTTTTTTTTTTTTTTTTTGGCTTTTACCCTCACCCACTTTATCCCCATAGTTATTGTTTTAGTGTTGATTTTGGGTCTTATCCAAGAATCAATCAATAAATAGCATTGGAGTAGTCCAATCACTACCCAGCCAATGCATGCACCATATGAAATGTAAATAAATCTGAAATCTTTTTTATAAAAAGAGAGTTGTTTATTACGTTTTAAATTGATATTATACTTTATTATTTATTTTGTCATGCATTATTGTTCTAAAGACGTGTAACTATTATTTTTAATATTTCAAACTCTATTACATTGGTAATTTTATTCTTAGTCGGTCCTCACACATTCCTTTCGGCAGGCCTTCAAACTGAGGTATATTTTTAAGTGTTATTGTTTTTTAAACATTCAAATATCGCCTTATATGAAAGCTATCGAGAAACTAGTTATTGATTTGTAGAGTACTCATCAAGAGCTTTTCAACGATACTCCACAAGACATGGTTTCAAAAATTTTGAAATTCCATCCCCCACCCCCACTCCTACCCCCAAAACCCCCGAATCGTTGGTGTCACTGTAAATTCCATAGAGAGTACTCTAATTTATTCAAACAAAGTTTCCCTCTATACTTCATAGGGACAGAGATATAAATTTTTCAAAATTTCAACTCCCTCCCCCGACCCCTCCCCCCTTGGGTCAATTTTGCTCATTAACGAACTTGTCCGAACTATTGGGCCTGGAAATAACATAATAAAATTTTGTTCAAATATCTTCAAAATTACGGCCGCTAGCGTGTAAAGAAATATATATATATATATATAACTTATATAGGCCTACTGGAACGGGCGGTGGTTTCGTACTTAGGGAGGCATGAAACTTAAAGATGTGAAGAAATTTTTCGATAATCATGACATGGTTCCGATCCCAATAGGTAAATTTTTCTTCTAAATGTACCTAAAAGGAAAAAAAAGAACTAGATAATTTGATAGGAAAAGAATATTGAGATATTAAATGACGTCAAGAAGATAGGAGTTATGGAGAGTTAAAAGATGCAGGAGAAGACAGAAAGGGTTGGAGAGTGGAATTCACCTGTTGTGAGGCAGAAACAGCAATATTAATGACCAGGGCCCGGATTTTAATGACATGTCATCTATTTATTGATGCTGCATAGACATTGCCAACTTGTAGATACATCCTATCCATACCCTCTAGATTATAGAAATACATTTTTACTAAGTCATTTTTTGTCATTTTATGCAATTTTGTACTTTTAGGGCATTTATTTCGATTTTTCGTCATTATTTTGGCATTTTCGTGTCATTTGCTTCCTTATTTGCTTGCTTATTTAGGCATTTGCATGTATTTACATTAAGTGTACAGTATTAACTTTTTTCGTCGCTAGTGGTGCTGTTTTTGAAGTGTTGTTTGTTTAATGCAAGAAGGAAAAATTCGGTGTTAAAGTGTTGTTATGTCTCAGTCTGAAATAAGAATCAAAGAAACGCCAAATTTTTTTTATTATATTACTATTGTTATTAGATTGACTTGGCACCAGATTCTGCCACCTGCTTGGATTTGTGAGTACAAACTACTGTTTACTCTCAATAAACAACAATATAATCCGGCAGACCACAAAAGGAAATGCCGAATTTTGACTCGCCAGTGCCTCAGTGCCAGTATAAATTTCCGTGAGAAAAGAACATTCACAACATTACATTTATTTACAGTTTTTACAATTATGTACAAACTAGTCTATAACTTTGTGTGTACAATAATAATTTTTTATAAATAAAATATCAGTCTTAGGTCATTTTTTATAATTATTAAGTAATTTTCTTCAAAATTTAGGGTCATTTTTCAAACAATTTTAGGTCATCAGAATCCGGGCCCTGTTAATGACAAATCTCATTCCCTCATTAATTTATCCATTCAGTCATAGCTCCATTCGTCTATTCATTCTTCCTCTGCACGCACATTTGACACCCCTGAACGCATACGCGTATCAAGTGTGGCAATCGTTGGCACTGACTAAACAATTGCACAGCGCATTCATTTGTATGTGCATGCTCACTTTACCCCCAAATCTATTCTCTATTGTTCTGCAGCCAATTTAAACTTTATTTATGTAATACCATTGTAATGGGGCCAATAACAAGACATTACCTTCGGCCAGAAAAGTACTGTAACTAACGACATTTTAAACAAAAAAGGAGTTATTATTTTATAAAATTCCTATTTGAAAAAGGGTGACATATACGGAGGTTAGTAAGATCCGTATATATATTCCATTCTTTGAAATAATAGCTTTAAGGGGGGACATACAGCTTTCGGTGAAATTCATAGGTGAGAAATTGGTGAATTTCGTTATTTTTTCCTCATCAATGAATTGCTTCACAATCTTGCAATCTGACGTATCTTTATTCACTTCTACAATTGCATACTATTTTAAAAATTAATTAAACTGTTACAATTGTGGGTATTTATCGTTACAAAATGGCAGCAACGAATCCTGCACTAAAATGCCGTTTCCGTGATAATTTTCACAAATTGCTATATTTTTTAGTGATTATTTTTCTATCTATTTGCAAATATCATACGAACATCATCATCTACAATGTTTGGAATATCTACAGTATAAGTCTTTTTTTAAAAATAAATTTATAAAAATTAATTTTCATTAAAATATATATTTCTACAAAATAAACCATTAATGTTAAATGAATGATTGTAGACATTGTTGTTCATATGATATTAACAAATACACAGAGATCTAATCACTCAACAATTTTAATATTTCTGGAAGTTATCACGGAAACGGCTGTTCAGTGCATGAAATGTGGCTGCCGTTTTTAAACGACTATTCCAGTCATACGCCTCGTGTTTGATATTGACCAATAACGTCTAGCAATTCCTAGAATATAGAGCAATCACGGCCGTTTATCTTACAATATTCTTGGAGGAATCGCGAGGATAGTTTTTTATCGGTTAAAACATACTATACGTTACTGGACACGAAAGCATCAGTGTGGCATGTTGCCTATGTGTAGGTGGTTTCATAAATGGCCATAACTTCGAAGTATAACTTACTTCTTGATTCGCCATATACACAGGGTGTTAAAAAATTACGTTTACAACGTTTCAGGGATGATAGAGGATGTAAAAACAAACATTTTATTTATGTGACAAAACTTTGGCATATGCGCCGTTTATTGTGTACGCCTACATAAGTGTTAATTGCAACATTCGAATTTTGTTTGTATTATCCAGAAGGAACGAGGTCAATTGTCGTTTTAGAGATGGTGTTCAAACTGCCGTTCATTGAAGGCATTGCACAACTGGTATCTTCGTACTATGGACTATCTGCAACGCTCAAAGAGGCCAACATTGTCTCAAATAACATCTGCAGCTTCAACAATGCAAGCAACTAATTTTTATGCCGTATCGATCGGTGTCTCATACACAAGACGTTTCATGTCTCCCCACAAAAAGAAATCCAGTAGAGATAGGTCCGGTGATCGAGGTGGCCATCACGGTACCGCCCCACCCTTGCCGATCCAACGATTGGGGAATGTAGAATTTAGATGGTTCCTGACACGACGATCAAAGCAGTACAAACAAAACTAATCGGTGCGTGTTGTGATGGCAGTTAAGCCATCTACCCTTAAGTCCATCTAGCGGCAAAACGGAACATATGCCAAAGTTTTGTCACAGAAATAAAATGTTTGTTTTTACCTCTATCATCCCTGAAATGTTGTAAACGTAATTTTTTAACACCCTGTATACATATATATACGTATACATACGTATATATATATATATATATATATATATATATATACGTATTTCCAATTATATACTGGGCTCCCACTGTTATTGTACAGTTAACATGTAGCTAATCAAGTAGTCCCATCTCGGTCATATTGAGTAGGAACAGACTCTGTTTCTGAAACATTAAACAGACAGCGAGCATCTTCCGCACCAATTAAAGTTGCCATTTTGGACTTCAAAAGTATAGCGTTTTTGGTGTGTGAATTCGGTACTACTGCACTACGTTAGTCAAAAGTCGATGTATTTTACTTTAAAATGAATCTTTAATCATTTACGTGAGAGACACGATCAAATTTATGTAAGCTTCTAAAGTTGTAAATTTATTTTTGTTAAAGGCGTATTGACCAGAAATTACGGACGGTTAGTTTACTATACACCTGTACAGTGGGGGCCTGGGAACTGAAAGGTTCGCGTCCGTTACGATTTGAACATATCATTGTCAGTGCGCATGCGTGAAGTGCTAAAGTCCAGCATGAAAATATTGTCCACTGCTCCACGTGCTTTAGTTCACGTTCGCTACCTGCTGTCTGCTGGAAATTTAAATCCCCTAGCCCAGCATGATTCAAGGGATAAGAGTAAACAAAACAAGATATGAAAAATTTGCTCATAAAAGAAGGGATTCCATTCTCAGAAGATATGTTAAAACCTACTCTGTATGAATTAAGAGAATGAAACCAAGAAATGTGGAATATTCAGTAGACAAAATTCTACGAAATGCCGGCCATGTTTCTCTCCGCCTGCCATCCTACCACCCGGAGAAAACATTTGGTCTATTGTTAAAGGGTGGGTTGCTTCCAGGAATGTTATGTGCAATACAACTTCGGTAACAAACCTTTGTGAAGAGAAGTTTAATTCCATGACGAAAGAAGACTGGATTCCTTTGTGTGAACATGTGAAGAAAATTGAAAGAGAATATATAGAAAAAGAAGTTCTTTTTGACAATGAAATTGATAATATAATAATAAATTTGGGTGGTGTAAATAGTGACAGTGAGAGTGCTGACGGTAGTGATTCTGAAGGAGAACTGGATAAAATAGCTGCACTGCACGACTCTGACTAGGGGTAAGTGATGACAGTCAATGTTTTCAGCTCAGCACGTTTCGCTTGCATTTGAATTCCCGCCGCATCTGTCTGTGACGTGGTCCATGCTTTCAGTTGATGGGCGATCTCTGACCATTCTACGGCAAAATCTTTTTTGCAATCACTCGGAAACATTCTTGAAAATTTTCGCAGATATATCCCCATGAAGCCAGTAGGATATGGGTTTAGCTCTATTATCAGATACTTTGTTGGTGGATGGTTATACAAACTCGAGTAAAGGTAAGAAAAAAAAATTATTAGTCTCCCTTCCTATTTATTTGATTGCTTAGTGATTGTGTTCAAATGAAAATTCTACCTTACAGAAGCACTAATGAAAGATAGTACTATCTACGCGTATCATGCAAATCTCAGATTCCATTGGCATACGACAGCATATGACGTACGAGAGAGCTTTAGGGATACAATAAGCGGATAAAAAGCATTACCTTTTGGTGTAGATAGATTTCCAACTCCATATTTCTGTAAGATTTTGGAAATATTTACAAGATCTATAACTATTATGAACACGCTAGATATTGTGTCTAGTAAGGGAATAGAAATATTTTTACTATACGCAACGCAAAGTGGCTATTTCACGCCGGAAAGTAGCACTGTACCTTACAAGTACTCGTACGGTAAAGTAATTTTACTGTACTAGGCCGGTTAAGTTGCCTAGTGAACGTATTTCCAATTATGGCTCAGAGATGTCTCTACAGTGTCTGCCAGTGTAAATTCAATTTTATATGTTAAGGGTTTTATAGTTCATAGCATAGTAAGCCTTGTCATTTTCGAATCTTGAATTTAAGAAATAAATTCCATAATAATAAGTCTTTATATTTTTTATGACTAGGGGTGGACGCGAACGCACGAACTTTGCATTACGAAGCCATTGCTTAGTCCCCTATTCCACCGGTGCTAGTTGAAAGGAACGACTTCAGATGAGCCTCTTGTAGGATTGCTTCGTTTAACAAGGCATAATAAGTTTAGTTGCAGAAAATATGATACAAATTACGCGTAATTTCAATTGAAGTAAATATATTTAGTTTAATTAATCAACATTACTATATTAACGATATTGTGACAAAGCCAGAAAAGCCTAGAAGCTGATAGAAGAAGGACTCGGGCCGAAAGAACTAGAGTTAGATAAATCTAGATGGGACGGCCCTCTTATT
Organism: Ectobius pallidus; assembly: GCA_964059195.1. Classification (NCBI taxonomy): domain Eukaryota; kingdom Metazoa; phylum Arthropoda; class Insecta; order Blattodea; family Ectobiidae; genus Ectobius; species Ectobius pallidus. The sequence continues at coordinate 12,898,036 of CAXKWD010000006.1, forward strand.
GCTGATTGGAGCCGCGCGCCGACGGGTGCGGCCTACTCCCTGGCACGGCGGCGCGGTGAGTGACGGTGCGCGCTCGTGGGAGGGGCCAGAGGTGGAGCCACGCGCTAGGGCTGTGACTTCGCCCCGCGCGGACATTCTAGACAATGCGCGGGCGGAGAGCTTTCGAGAGACCGGGTCTGGAATATTCGTCGGCCCTATATATAGGGCCGCGAGCGAGCGGCGAGTCAGTCAGAGACGGCAACGAGGAGTGATGAGTCAGTCAGTCAAGGAGAGTTCAGGACAGTGAAGAGTCAGTACATCAGAGGAGAGGCAGTCCGTGAAGAGCGGCGAGCGTCAGCGTCAGAGGGTGAGCTGGACGGAGAGGACTGATCAGCGCGGCCTCAAGTGAGTGTGTCTTGGGAAGCTGAGGAGCCAGTGACCGGAGGGACCCGAGAGCGGAATAGCTAGTCGACGGGGAACTAGTGACCGGAGGGAAGGGTGAACGGAAGAGCTGGTGAGCTGATCTGGGCTGAGGCAGTGCCGTCCCGGGGAACTCTGCGCGACGGGTGGATCGCACAGCGGCAGCGAGGACTGTGGAGGTGACCGGCGCGACGTGGGATGATCTGGATTGGACTGGAACAGTGCTGTAATTAGGACTGAGCACAGTGAGAGTGAGCTCTGAACAGGACAGTGAACTGGCGAATAGTCTGGAGTTTTCTGGCTGTATTGTCAATTGTTGTAGGAAATAAAGAAACCTCCATCCTTCAATTATAAACTCGGTGTTCTCATTTTGAACCCCGACGAGCCCTTGTTACAATATCTTTAAACGTCTTTTTTTAAGGAAAAGAAACTATCCACAACAAGCTAAGTTTACAAACATGCATTACTGATAGAATCGCCATTATCTTTGCTTATTTACGCAGAATCATTGAAAATGAGTGAAAGACTGAGCTCATTAGCAGTAAAATTGCAGAACTTTTACTAAAAAAATATTGTATGCACCACGTACGCAAAAACTTTATCGGGCTCATCCAGTATTTCAGCTGTACACTATATAGCATTACACAATCAACAGAATATTCCAAATGTAATAAGCAGGGCCCGGATTTTAATGACATGTCATCTTTTTATTAATGCTGCATAGACATTGCCAACTTGTGGATAAATCCTAATCATCGCCTCTAGATTATAGAAATGCATTTTTATTGGGTAATTTTTTGTAATTTTATGCAATTTTATATTTTTAGGACATTTATTTCAATTTTAGGTCATTATTTTGTCATTTTCATGTCACTTTTTCCTTATTTAGTCATTTTCATGCATTTACATTAAGTGTATTAACTTCTTTTTTCGTCGCTAGCGGTGCTGTCTTTGAAGTGTTGTTTGTTTAACACAAGAAGGAAAAATTCGGTTTTAAAGTGTTGACATGTCTCAGTCGAAGTGAGAATCAAAGAAACGCCTAAATGTTATATTGTATTACTATTGTTATTAGATTGACTTGGCACCAGAGTCTGCCACCTGCTTCGATTTGAGAGTGCAAACTACTGTTTACCCTCAATAAACAACAACATAATCCAGCACACCACAAAAGGATGTGCCGAAATTTGACTCGCCAGTGCCTCAGTGCCAGTATAAATTTCTGTGAGAAAAGAACATTCACAACATTACAGTTATTTACATTTTTTACAATTATGTACAAACTAGTGCCAGGCCTTTCCAACTGAGGTGCTTCCGCGACGCAGGCCAGCACCGGTGTAGCACCAGAGCTAGAGGAAGCTCCACAGGTCTAGCAAGCGTTCAGCTTACGAAAACAATATTATTAATAACAATTTTGTGAACACATGAAACCACCATTTATTCTCTACCTCTATTGTTTGTGAACATTTAGAATTGAAGTAGATTGTTAACATCGTTTTGCCGCAATTAATTGACCAATATTGCGTACAATCGATTTGGCAATGGAAATTTAAAGTAGAGTAGGATTACCTCCACAACGTCTCTGGGTTTTTACGTATATACCTTAGGAGCGAGTCTCACCGCTCGTAGAGTTCCTGGCTAGGGGAGGTAGCTGCACCCTGATTGGCTTTCCCACTCCACGTGTTGTCTGTCTCTGTCTATGCGGCATTATCCCTCCACTCAACTATTACAGTATTTTCTACCACTGGAAACGTGGAGCATGATCTTTACTCTCTGCCTAGCAGTAGGTCACTGATCTTACGCGCAGAGAATTACGAGACGTAACGAGAAGCTCGCTGGCTGGGTTAGTCTTCAAGGCCAGAGACGTTGTGGGAGTAATCCTACTCTACAGCCCTCTAAGGCAACATCAGACAGAGAAGTCCTGGTTTTACTTTTTTTGTTATATTCGTAATTGAAAACATCTGTTCGCATGCATAAGTTGTCTGGAACACTGGCGTAAATTTTAAGCAAGGGCGTGAAGTTTGGGAAATTTCTGTGGATGAATACCTATAGTAAAATGAAAGCGAATCGCCGGTGAAGTGGTAGTAGTCTATCTGTATTTTTATCACACATGGAAACAAGATGGTTATTTTCAAGACAAAATATGGCGTCATAAATATTCAATTTGAGGTGCCATATCATTAATTTCTTTGAATGGGCATTGCATTCATCGTAGAATTTCTGTAACGACGTCTGATACTATCCGAAGTTTTCGTAAATAGACAAATTTAATTACTTTAATGAAAGAAAATTGACAAAATTTCCGGCTTTCAGTTGATCTTTAAATAATAAATTCTGCATTTTGAAAGCCTTAATTCTGTCACACATGGTGCTAATTAACTAATTTCTCCCTTGCAACTAAATATATAAATCATTTAAATAAGACGTTTCATCCACCAAGAAAGCGAGGTCAGCCACCCATTGTTCTGTTTGACGCACACACATGCAGTAGCACCGGCCTTTACATGCATGGGGAAGGAGAGCACCGGGCTGCCGTTGGATGCTGCGATGGTGCGCACCAGCGCAGAGTGCTGGAGTTGGAAAGGCCTCTTCTAGTATATAACTTTGTGTGTACAATAATAAATTGTATAAATAAAATATAAGGTTTTATGTCATTTTTTAATAAAAATTAAGTCATTTTCTTTAAAATTTAGGGTAATTTTATAGGTAATTTTTCAAGCAACTTTACGTCATCAGAATCCGGGCCCTGGTAATAAGCATTTCCCAGCACTATAATTTAATTTTAAAAATAATCTAGATGGACTCCGAACTAGCGAATATTACGATGAATTCCTTTCGAGTCTATTTATTATGTAAGTTTAAAAAGATCGGAAATTTTGGAAAGTCTAATCTAATGGAATTATGAATTATTTTAGGCTATTGTAATTGGTATGAGAGGAATTTTACAATTGCTTTCAGTTTAACGTGATTCCAGTTGGGATTTTATGTCTCGTGATAATTATTCTCGTTTGGATTTAAACGTTTGATATCGACCAATAACGTTTAGCAATTCCTCGGATATAGACCAATCACGATTGTTTATCCTATAATAACCTTCCTCGGATCGCAAGGATGTAATTTTATCTGACAAAACGTCAGTTAGTTACTGGAAACGTAAGGTATCAACGTGCGGTGACTAATACGTCTCATGCTGCCATTGACCAGAAAGAAAACACGTTATTTTATACAACATAACTTGTTTGGAAATTAGAATAATATAAATGTACATTGATTAAAAACACAATTTCGATTGGGTGGAAGCCAGTTCGTGTGCTTTTATTCTGTTCTGCTGTTAGCTTACCTGAATTATGTTAACGATGTCTTATATGCACAAACTCGAACTCGAATCGATTCATGGATGGTTGATTCATAGTAGGCCGTGATCTCGCAGCTGTTGGTTTTATTTTTATATAACAAAGCACAAAAGTAATCATTATTTGTATAATCAGTTACATTTTTATTCATGGAATAGTCTTAAAAATCGAACTCGAGTTTACGAGTTGCATCAGATAAATTCATTCCTGCTGCGCAGTCGCGAATCTATCGATAAACTCGTCAACTGTCGTGGGATTACCTATGATGATATAATTTCTCGTATGATAATATATTGAAAAGTTCTAGCAGGAATAATTTTTGCATTAATTAATTTGGACTATAACCTCTTTTAGGATTTGTCAAAGCCCTTTCATCAAGTTTTAGAGATTTTTAGAATGAATTTTGCATAATTTCTTACATCTGAGTTTTATACACATAAAACAAGATATTTGATCTAGTGTGTATGTATAAAATAAAAAGTGCATAAACTTCATTAAATTACTCAATAATTTAGCTCTATTTGTAACTTAAAAAGAAACATGTCGGGTAGGCTGTATTGGAGACGCGGTCGCAAGGCAGGTGAAACGTCTTGTGCGGGCTACCTAAATCTTTTCCCTACAACTTTGTCGCTGGAAGTTTTTACGTGGACCTATAGAACGAAATTTAGCCAGCGACGACATTTTTCAGTGCAAAAATGAAAAATACTCTCACCTTGTCTGACAATTTATTTTTTTGTAATCACAATTTTTAAAATATTGGTAAATCCAAAGAATCAGCATTGCCTATAAGAACAAACGAATAATTGAGATTTTTTTCATCACAATTGTTTCAAGTTTACTGTATGTTTTACTGTTCGGAACGAAAAATATGTTAAAATTTTCGATTAAACAAAAAATCCCAATTTTTATTATTTAAACAAAAGGAAACAAAAATATAAGCTTTCCGAGTCTACCATCATGTTCTTCATAAAATTTCATACAGAAATGCATGTTTTTATTTCACTTTGGTCATATTGTGAAAATAGACCGCGCGCTTGATTCTCCCATATGAATAACATGGGCCATAAGAGCCCATTGTGCCTTCACGACGTGAAAACCACTTTAGTATGAAACGGTTTGTTTTCATAATTGCAATAAGTAGAAAAGGTAGTATGTATTGGCCTATTCGCTTCTCATGTGTTACGGCATATATTGTGTTAAAGCTTTAATATTATTATAGCTATCCCTATAATTTAACATAATTATATTCCCTGTTCAATTTGTACAACTGAAGCAAGGCGTAAATTTACAGACAACTGACTACATACATAACCTACTCAATTCAGTACTAAGAATAGAACAAGCTTACTGAGGCCGTGGCTGCTACATTCATTTGTCCAGACTTAAGGGGGGAACATACAGCTTTCGGTGAAATTCATAGGTGAGAAATAGGTGAATTTCATAATTTTTTTCTCAACAATGAATTGCTCTACAGTCTTGCAATCTGACATACTCTTTATTGACTACTTCTACAATTGCATACTATTTTTCAAAATTAATCAATTACGGGTAATTATCGTTTACAAATGACAGCCATGTTTCATGCACTGAAATGCCGTTTCCTTGACAACTTCCACAAATATCAATATTTCTGAGTGATTATTTTTTGTGTATTCGTTAATATCAATTGAATAACAATGTCTACAATCATTCATTTAACATTAATCTTTTTAAATATATATAAGATATATGAATACCGCATATATATATATATACACCTTAATGAAAATGAAAATTTAAACAAATTGATTTTTAAAGTACTTACACTGTAAATATTCAAAAAATTGTAGATGTTGTTGTTCATATGAGATTGCAAATGGATAGAAAAAAGAATCACACGACCATATTGCCATTTGTGGAAATTATCAGGGAAACGGCATTTCAGTGCACGAAACGTGGCTGCCATTTTGTAACGATAATTACCTATAGCTATAACAGTTTAGTTAATTTTGAAAATAGTATGCAATTGTAGAAATAGTCAATAAAGAGTATGTCAGATTGCAAGGTAGTACAGCAATTGGACCACATTCTGCAGAAAGGAATCAACCCTCAAATTTAAAAACCAGAGTAGATGCTAAATTTTTTCTACTGAACTATATAGTTACGTTGTGCAAACTAACCAACCCACTTCATCCATTTATATGCCATCTATGGAGCAAAAACACACTGAAAAGATCCAGTGGCTTTTTATTTAACTTTAAATGCCTGTGTTTTGGCTTAAAAATCATGTGGGTTGGTTCCTTTCTCCAGAATGTCGTCCATTATTCATTGCCGAGGGAAAAAAATAATGAAATTCACCTATTTCTCACCTGTGAATATTACCGAAAGCTGAATGTTCCCCCTTAAAGCTCTTCCAATTGCAGGTGGTTTTAGAAAGTGACCCCTTAGGCAGATTTTATAGACGTTAAAACCTTAAAAGTTATACTTTATCTTTTTCCTCTTTTCCATATAAAAATGAAAACTTATACAAAATTAACGTATTATAACGTACTGATTATTGAGAAAGTCTATAATTTATTTTTCAGAATAAGGACGGAATGGAGTAAAGAAGATTCTCAGAAAAGGGGTGAAAACTACGAAGGTGGATCGAAAAGTAACGCACAATAATTTTTTTCTACGTTGATATTGCGGCTGGGATGTCGAACTTTCACCAAGATGGAGTTTGAAGCTTCCGCTACGGACGCTATTATGTTTTCATGTGTAGCTCTAGCGAGAGAAGCGTGAAGTATGCAACAAATATGGCGCGCATGTTACTATCGCCCACTTGTGAAGAGCAGCAAGGTATAGTACGATTTTTATGGGCTAAAAGGCATAACCCGAGTGAAATGCGTGGCGTGTAATGGGGATGACTGTGTGCTCGCCACTCATGTTGCTGCAGCTGTTCGTGAGAAAATCAAACTTGTTTGAGAGATGCTCCAACACCGTTGGATTTTCATTTCTTTGGTCCCATGAAGAAATTTCTGGCCGGTAAACGCTTTGCATCAGATGCAGAGGTGAAAACAGCAGTCCGCAGATGGCTATACTCCAACCGAACGAACTTCTATGAACAGGGTATTTTGAAACTGATATCACGACGGGAGAAATGTGTTCAGAAACTTGGCGACTATATAGAAAAACAGACGAAAGATGTCCCTTCATGTGTGCATTTGTTTGTAATTGTACCTATTAAACTTTTTGTAAAAAAATATATATATTGTGCGTTACTTTTCGACGCACTTAGTATCTTAGTTCTCGATTGTAGATAACTTATCAAGCAATAGCTTCCTGTGAGGAGCAGTAATTTGCATTACAGAAAGTGTTCTAAGCATAGTTATTACGAATGCTTAACGTGATATTATTACAGGAAACATTTTTATGAGAGCTGGAAACCCATAAAATAGTATATCCTGTGGTACCAAGAATATATGAGCCAGTGACGTAATCATGCAAAATTACGAGACAATATTTCTTCTAACATGATGTAAGTATGCGAAATGATATATAAGCAATAAGCTGTTCTGACATACTGTGGCATTGCTACATACGTTTTCCTTATAGCACACTGCTTTACCGACATTGATGCTTATATTGTGTTTAACTGGAGACCATTCCGCTTTTCATTTGTAATATCCTAAACTGGTTTTTAGCTAAATAATTAAATACTCTTATACTGTTGTAGATAATCACTAGGGCAAAATATTTAATGAGCATAAAATAGTGAAAAAATGCAAAATAAAAAATGTATTTATGACCTAAAGATAGTGAAAAAATGACAATTTAAAAAAAAAAATACCAATAAATTTACCGTAATCACTTATAATTAGTTTTTTTTTTAAATAATGAATTACTAAAAGCAATTTAATGGATAATAAAGCGCTATATATAAATTTACAATATAAAACACACTTATTTTCTTACTAAAGAAGTAAGTAAATTTCCTACTACGTGGACACCCGTAGCGAAAAAGAAATTCTTTCTGAACTGGCATGACCATCAAATTGCCCCTAGCAAATATGTGCCATTTAAAAAGAAAGAAAAAGATATTGCTACAAGACAAACTGCTATGATGTTTACAATAAACTTGAATTAAAATGAACTGTGAACACTTGGCGGAGATTCTCAAATAAAGACGATTGTCTGTTTCCTGAAAGTAACAATTTGTACATGGAAAAGCTCCACTCTACCTCCACCGAAACATGACTTAAAATGCCGAAAATGACCTAAAATTGCCAAAAAATGACTTCTCTCTTGAAATTAGCTAGAAATGCTAAATACAGCAAAAATTCAAAAACAAATTGCCCTTACTTATGGCCGGTTTCTATAAACTCGCGAATTACCTATGGGTAAATTATCTAATGCACAGAATTTACACAATTTACACAAGAATAACACCACACAAACACAAATAATTTAAAGATAGCAATCACTTACACTTGTGGCGAGTTTCTAGATAAATGTCCTCTAGGTAAATATGAAAATGACAGAAAAAATGTTCCTACAAACTCGGGCTAGATCTGTCCAAGGGTAAATCTTTGGGTTAATTTGTCCTTTCATGGATGGCTGGATAAAATTTAACCTTTCATAGGATCAATAACAATGAGAATCAAAGCCTTCTGAATTAAATTAACTGTACAACTCCAAGGCCTTGCTCATTATACCATTGTAGGTTAAATGGAACTAATTTGTCCATGGGTAATTTACCCATAGGTAATTCACAAGTTTGTAGAAACCGGGCATTAATCAATTATTTCATGATACACATTTATAGCCTATATTAGATTCGAGTTATCTTTCAACCTTCATATAAAAAAGATGCAAAATCATCAAATGCCATGCCCTAATAACCACGTAAGAAATGCGTTAAAGTTTATCACGATTTCACAGAATTCACTGGGAATAAATTATGTTAGTATATGATTTGCTTAATTGTAAGTATTCCACGCCTAAAGAAACTCAAGAGCTCATCGCATCATTCGGTCGGGAACATCTCCCTACAATCCGGATTTGGCACCAAGCGATTTTCATATTTTCTTTATCTGAATAAATTCCTTGGTATAACACATTTAAACGATGACGATGTTTTGAAACAAGAAGTGCAGACTTGGCTTTCATCACAGGCGGCATCATTCTTTGACGGAAGCATACTAAAACTGGTTTCTCGTTACGACAACTTCCTGAATAACGGAGGTGACTATGTGGAGAAGTAGTGTACGGTAATGATTGTTAATAAAGTATTTGGAAAATTATGTTCTATTATTTTTTAAATTATCGGTACTTAACCTACTTCAAAAACACGCCTCGTACACACACTCTTTCGAAATGAAAATTAATTATTTAAGGGACATATTTGAGTCTCTCGTGATATGATTCTAGAGTTCTTGTGTTTCTTTATATCTTTGCAAAATCTTTGGTTATTTTTAATGCATTCAAGAATCGAATATCCGATAGAATTTTTTATACCCTATGCTCTTGTTCGAACATTCTCTTCACTCAGCTTATCGTGTTTACGACAGTGAAATTTACTTACGTGTGAATTTTAACTATTATACGAGGGCGGTGTCGTGCACAAGAGCACACGTGCACATCGGCAGCACAGTCGCATTTTCGTGCACATCGGCATAGTACTGTATTTTTATCTTGTAATATTATCGTGCTCATCGCCACACACCGCGTTGTGGGTAGGGGTGGACATAGAGACTCAAACCTACAGCCTCCTTCACCACGGCTCCAAGGCAGCACCCCTTAGCTACCACGGCTAATGAAACCGGCCGTTGATATCGTAGATAGGTTGTCAGGTTAGGTTAGGTTAGGTTAGGTTGGGTTCATTCAAAGTCTCATACAATCGCAGGCAGATACTTCAAGAATGATTTCTAAACAATACAATTATAATATTAATGTACACAGTATCTAATATATAAAGTCGAATGTGTGTTTGTGGATATGTGGGTTTGTGGATATGTGGGTTTGTATGTATGTATGTTCCTTATACAAATCTACATTTCTTCACCAATTTGTACAAAATTTTGCACACATACCCAGTTAAGCCCGGGAAGTAACGTGGTCAACATTAAAATTCAAATAAAATACTCCTTCCCTTGAAAATTATATAATTTCTGGGAATATTATACTGAAAAAAAATGAAATGCTGTTCAGTTCACATGACAACAGTGAATTGTTTACTGTGATTACATAGGGCCTTGGCAACTATATAGCCTAATGCTGGACTTTAACGAATTATGATTCCATCGATGTAATATATTGGCGAAAATAATTACTGAAAATGAAATCCACGAAAATAAAGCACAGTGTGATGTAGTCACATAACTTTCTCTACCCTCGACATAAGAAATATTTACTCACTTCACATTTTGATGTAGAATAAGAGGTCGTATTGCAGGGACAACTTAAGTGTGTGAGTATGCTATATCAGAAGTCTGTAAATAATCCTTTCCGCTGATAAGTTATCCATACCTGTAGGCTTTGTATTAGTTGATAAATAGGGATGTTTATCATAGGCCCTAAGCATGGGATGGAACATTTTCAGTCCTATGCTCGCAGTATATTATGTCCTGGGTTTTAGGGGAGGAAAGTATGAAAGTGATACTGCATTTCTCTTTTATTTCAGCCCCGAAACGGTTGTATGGTAACATGAGAATGAGAAATAAAATGTTCCGTCAAGTCAATACAGTCTTATGTAATTTATGTTTCTTCTTATTTCAACCCCTCCCAGGCATGATGTGTAGAAGCAACGGATGCAGCATTCGACATCCTCTATGAGCCATAAAAAGCTATGTCTAGCGTTTTCTGATGGAATAGTTTGATAAATCTTTTTCTTCATTTCAAGTTCTACATACATATTATACAAGGACCTAGAGTTTCAAAATCGAAAGTTCACCATAAGTTAATTTCAAATTAAAAAATACAAAGCCCGGGCGACGCCGGCCTTTTCAGCTAGTGTATCTATAATAATAAAATGATGTGTTTTTCTTTCTGTCTATCTAGCAGTTACTGTGAACTCCATTGCATTCAATACGATAATGTAATTCCAACTTTGTCTCTATGTCCACCCCTACGAAGGGTGTGTGGCGATGAGCACGATGATATTGCAAGATAAAAATAATATGCCGATGTGCACGAAAATGCTATTGTGCCGACGTGCACGCAACCACGAGGGCCGCCCACAAAGTAAGTTTCCCTAGGGACGTTTAAACAAACAAAACAAAATTTCATGGAAATATTTATTGCAACAGATATAGCAAGTGTTCAACTATTTTACAACACATTCCACGGTAAGCCGTGGGACCAACTTTCGAACACTTGTGTCGTAGTAGTCAGCCGCCTGGGATTGAACCAATGTGTGACAACCATCTCCGCTTCTCTGTCATTCTGTATCTTTTATTGAGATGTAGGAAAAGATGGAAATCACTGGGAGTGAGGTCCGGGCTGTAGGGTGGATGTTGAAACATGACCTAGCCTAACTTTTGCAAGAGACTTGCAGGGAGGTGTTGAAATCTCCATCCTACAGCTCGGACCGCACACCCAGAGATTTTCATCTTTTCCTACCCTCAAGTAATGGCAGTGAACGACAGAGAATTGTAGAGATTGACAGAGATAAGGACAAGATTATTACACAAAGGTTCAAATTCCAGGCGCGCACTTCTGCGACATAAGTGTTCAAAAGTTGGTCCCACGTATGGCAAATCTCTCAGTTCCGGTGGCGAATATGTTAAAACATAGCTGAACACTTGCTGTATCTGTTGCAACAAATATTTCCATGAAATTGTGTTTTGTTTGTGTAAACGGCCCCTGGGAAGCTTACTTTGTGGACGGACCTCGTATGTTTCAAAATTGAAGTCAATATTTCTAGCAATAACATAGGCCTACTCTCATTTTCGCAAAAGGCCGATGCCCACCACAAATAGGTGTGTAAATGGACATGTTTCCATTCGTGGGGTACAGAAGACTTTCCAAAATGTTTATTAATCATTTACAGGAGGGATTTTGCAAGGTGTCAAACGTAGTAGCCTATTCATACCGAACGTTTGGAAAAGAGTTTAATTGGCAATATTTCACTTAAAAAGTAAAGTAAAAAATTCCCTATACAGGCCATGGAGGCCCAGAGGATTCCAGGAGGTTGAGGCTCCCAGATTTTAGACAATCGGCACGTGAAGGTGGTAAGGTATTCAGCCTTACGCACCGGCCGCCTTACCCCCAGGATTGCTCCTAGTACTCATTTCTGTTAGAGGCTGAATCGAACCCCGGGCCATATGCCACCAGAAGGATTAGGCCAATTAAAAAACTCCAACGACCTCATCGGGGATCGAACCCGCGACCTTCCGGTAGCTCAATCAATAGAGTTTCACGTGGTACTTTTTCAATTTCTTCCCTCTGTGCAGATATAACGACCGGTATTTTATTATTAACCAATTTCATAATGCTGTAGGTAATATAATTAGCGGAGAAAACTGTTGAGTCAAATTGCCCGTCCTTTGCTGCACATAAATAATTCTCTTTCATAGCATCCTGAAAATGTATTTATTATTCTTTCAGCCAAGAACGATAAACCCCTGAAGCAATACACACATTGCCTTCCACACTGGATTTTATGTACATGGCTGTTCAAACAGTGAATTGTTACAAAAGAACAAATGTTCCTCTCTGCTTTGTAAGTATCTTATGCATACGATTGCTGTACATTTTGCATATTTTAAATCGAGACATTAAAGTTTTTAACTTATAATTTCCACAAATGCTCAGTAATTTAAAAACAGTAGAAAATTAACCTACTTTATAAAACATAAAGGGCCCAGCATATTGTCAACAGAAGTAGAGAATGCGATTAAGAACATGAAGAGGAGGAAAGCAACAGGAGACGATGACATACCGGTGGATTTGCTAAAAGAAATCGGAAACGAAGGTTTGAAAGCGTTGACGCAACTCATCAACAAAATCTATGAAACTGGAGAATGGCCTAAAGATTTTTTAGACGTCACAGTGGTTGCTCTTGAAAAGAAACAGAAAGCCAGGAAATGTAGTGATTACAGAACAATTAGTCTGATCTCACACGTGGCGAAGATCATTGCAAGAATACTCAACGGACGGCTAGAACACAAAATTGAAGAAGCACTGGGAGAGGACCAGTTTGGATTTAGAAAAGGAAAAGGTACCAGAGATGCCATAGGCACGGTGAGGATATTGTCGGAGAGAGTTTTGTCTGTTAACGAAGAAGTTTGCGCGTGTTTTAAAGATTGGCAGAAGGCCTTCGACAGAGTTAACATAACATATCCTATTTTATTTAACATAAGTAGATCAAGCCACTGGTTCTGTAAAATATAATACCGGGTGTTCGGAAATTCATATTACAAACTTCTAGGGCTAGTAGATGAGACTTAGTAGACAATATTTCGAACAGGTACGTTTCCGTGGTACAGCCATTACAATGTGTCGGATTTGCCGGTGTTGTTTTGCAACCGGAGAAGCAGTACATGACGTCAGAAGACCACCATGTGAAATGAGATGTGACGTAAGGTACAGCAGTAAATGATGTTTGACTCATTACAGACCAAAGTCAAATTGTTTGTAACAATGCCAAAGTAACCAAAAAAAAATCATTGATCATAATAACACTTGTGTCAAATGTGGGAAAAACAAATTTGTTTCTGTGTTCTGTATTCTGGATGTGTCCCATACGAAATTGCTCAACACTAATACAAATTTCGTGATGATTTTAAGCGTTACACAAGCTCTCGATTTACCCCTACCGCGGCTAAAGAAGTTTCACTTAAAAAATAATTACATCACAGCCTTCTGTAAAATGCTATTTCTGTGTGGTGTTAAGTCCAGGAAATGTGTTTAAATTCCGTCTTACAGTTGAAAGTTGTTTGTAACTTTTGTTTCCGCCATTACAGCGAATAATAAACAGTGGATTATGGAAGCATGACTGCACTACTGCAATATATCATTCCATACACGTGTTGGAGTGGCACTGTAAGGTAATTAGTAGGGCAAGGCATTGGATGATTTTGCATCTTTTTTATATGAACGTTAAAAGATAGTTCGAATATATATATAAATGTGTATAATGAAATAATTGATAAAATAAGGGCAATTTATTTTGGAATTTTTGCTTTATTTTGCATTTTTCGTCTTTTCAAGAGATAGGTCATTTTGGCTGTTTTTAGGTCTTTTTCGGCATTTTCGACATTTTAGGTCATGTTTCAGTGGAGGTAGAGAGGAGCTTTTTCATGTACAAGTCGTTATTTTCAGACATCAGACAATCGTTTTATTTGAGAATCTCCGCCAAGCTTTCATAGCTCATTTTAATTAGGAAATAACAAATGTACCTACAACTGTCTTGAGAAATCACAAAATTTACCCGACAATTTCAAATTGTTGTAACTTTCGTTTTGTTGAAGATAATGAAATATCTATATACACATTTAAAGGAAATTTAATGTTCTTTTTCTGATGACTCTTCTGTAAAACGAAACGCTGAGGAGTTAGAAAGACAAATTCAACGAAAAACGTGAGGTAAAAATTAGTTTTCGGGAAATTAGTGATATCCAGCAGCCTATATCTCGAAAACAATTATAGATACGACAAAAGTGTATATGAAAGAACTTGTAGGAAATTATGTCAGCTTTAATTTGGTTAATAAATAATTTTTCTCTCCGACGCTCTGTTTTCAAGTTATAAGCGAAAAACCAAAACATGGGACTATACCACCCCCTCCCCCATGAAGCGCAAGGGGTAGGGGCGGGGACTTAATATGTTTACCTCCTAACTGCCCCAACACATTCCTGCAAGAGAAAAATTCTTCCCCCTCCATGTCCTCTATACACCCTTTTACGGCATTCATTAACTGGACTATTCTGAGGATGTGACACACAGATTGGGGACACATTTTTTCTTATTTTTAAGGGGACTTTACATGAAGAAAATTTTGTTTTTCGCTATTTACTCGGAAACGGCTCTAACGATTTTCTTGAAATTTTGCACATGGGTTGCTTATACCAAGAGCTAAAACTTTTATTCAGAACATTTTTTTCGAAAAAATTCTCTGCTGGGTATTATAAGCCATCCACTCTGAATACGGCCTGTTGTAACGGAAATCGTATGAAAACGAAATTTTGTATTTGAGTTAGCTACTTTTTGGGGAAGTGACACGAAGATAGGTGGCAACTTTCTCTTATTTTTAAGGGGGCTTTACATGAAGAAAATTTCATTTGTCGCGATTTTCTCGAAAACAGCTCTTGCGATTTCGTTTAAATTTTACATATGGTGGTGCTTATACTTTTATTTGAAAAATTTTCTGGAAGAAATTATCTGAAGGGTAGTTATAAGCCACCCACTCTAAATACGCTCTCTTTGTAAAATAGCCTCTTGTTCTATATCAGAATGTGAAGTGAGAAAAATGCTTAAAATAAAGAAAGTTACGAGAATGTATAAATCATATTGGGGTTGTGTATCCTACGGAAATGCGATGCGATGTGGTAACGACATTCTCTTCAGACTATCAACTGAATTCATGTTCCAGCACTGACACTGACCTCGGAGAAGGGAAAATTTAACACAACACACGAACAAAGTAGCAAACAGAAGCCACTATTACAGGAATTTAAAACATAACATTACTCGAGTACGCGTGTCACCTGACTAGCGTCGCCAACACATTGATTGTAGTTCCCGTAGCAGTCTGCAATAGAATGCAGCTTAATTTCACATGATCAAAGTTAACATACATTTCTAATTTTATTAACTAGACAAATTGAAAGCAACTACTATACACCATGTTTCCAACACAAAAATAAATGTTTCGTAATTATATTATATATTTTTTAATATATAAACTTTTAGGTACCAAATATGTAGGTTGGCTATTCTGATCTGGGCTCGTCTGGTGGAGAGCACGGAACAGAGCAATTTGTGGAGATTTTCGGTGCATGCGGGGAAGCGGAAATGTGGTTAACGCACGCGCAATTCTCTCCTTTTCAAAGCGATCCTGTGCTGAGCACATCTTGCACTCATTGGTGGGTGAATGATGACGCGTGGCGAGGCGGAAGATTCGAACGTTCTAACAATACACAACGGAATTATAAGTAGCTATTACATTAAAATATATCTTTTGTGATTTTTTTAAAAACATTTTATTTTCCCCTTATTGTTTTGTGTGCTGTAGCACGTGAGCACATATGGACGGGCCGCCCCTGATCGTTACCCTGTTTTACATAGGACAACATCGATTTAGGTCGCTTTATCGTACATTCTCCTTCGTATTCCTGTCACTGTCCTCATATCTCAAGTTGATCAGATGTTCCGATCACGTACACGTCATCTTGATATTAGTTCGGATTACATCGGGAAACCAAGTTACTCTGGGTGGTGAAACGGAAAGAAACGATATCTCAGCTTTTTAGCCTCAAACCAGAATAAATTAGATTACTGACGTTTGTAAACACAGTGGAATTCAGAAAGAATAACAGCACTTGAATAACACAAAGAGAAATGTAGACACAAAGCCAATTTAAAATATAACAATAGTATGTTGAAACTAATGACTCATTGTGCAAAGTCTATATTGCAATATTAAAGGTAAACTAAAGCATATTGAATGGATTTATTTATATAAAGAACTCAATAATAAACTGACATGTCCATTTTCCTTGTGCAGTACATGACACATTTGTGACGTGGTAAATAGTAAGGAAAGTTTCGTCTTCAGCAGAAAAAATGCTTCAAGAAAATGTAGTGTTTTCTCCCGACTGCCACATCCAGAAAAGAAAAAGTAATTCTCTGAATCTCTGAGGGATACAAGTGGTTGAATATACTAATATGATATGCGTAGCTTCTGGGCCCAGAGATTAGGTTTTCAGTTTACATGAAGAGAATATCTTACATAATAATTATATTATGCCGAGAGACTATCTCTTATTTTGGCAGAGGAAGTTATGTGAATTTCACATAAGATTTTTTAAATACATGTTTTATTGTCAGTATGCTCCATTATTAGAATATTACAATATGTTTAAGGTTACTTGATTATCTTGCGGCTACACTTTTTTGTCCTACTCTAAGCTACAGTGTGGGAATGAATGTTTGAGACGCAACCGTAAGTACTTGTAAAAGGAATGGAAAGACGGGTGGTCGGTGGAAAGAGTTGTTCTAAGAAACCC
Source organism: Ectobius pallidus (assembly GCA_964059195.1). NCBI lineage: Eukaryota > Metazoa > Arthropoda > Insecta > Blattodea > Ectobiidae > Ectobius > Ectobius pallidus. The sequence continues at coordinate 12,914,975 of CAXKWD010000006.1, forward strand.
GCCTATTATTTCTGCCTCGTCTTTAGCATATGGCAATTTAACTCTGTTTTGCATTCTTTGCCTTCATTAATTAATAAACTCAATTTCACCCTTGTAAAATTCTATGGTGCCTGCTTATGCAGTTCACAAACTCTTATCTCCTCGACTTCTGTCCAGAAATCTAAAAATAATTTGTTTAAGACTATTATCCTGCCAGTTGTACTATATGGATGTGAGACATGGTCGCTTACTCTTCCGTAAGAACATAACTTAATCTGAGATTGTTCGAAAACAGGGGGCTTAGGAAAATATTTAGGCTTAAGACAGATGAAAATGGAGAATGGAGAAAACTGCATAACGACGAGCTTCATAACTTGTACTCTTCACAATAAGGGTAATTAAATCACGGAGGATGAAATGGGCTGGACATGTTGCGCGAATGGGAGAGGAAAGGCATATCTCAAAAGTACTGAATGGGAGACCCGAAGGGAAAAGACCACTTGGAAGACCTAGACGTAGGTGGGAGGACAATATTAGGATAGATTTAAGGGAAGTAGGATTTGCGAGGCTGGATGGAGTTAGCATAGAATAGGGTTGAATGGCGGGCTCAGGTAAACGCAGCAATGAACCTTCGGGTTCCATAAAATAGATGATAAAATTGCCATTGAGTGAGTAATTGAGAACAATATTAGGACAGATTTAAGGGAAGTAGGATTTGCGAGGGATGGCTGGATGGAGTTAGCACAGAATAGGGTTGAATGGCGGGCTCAGGTAAGCGCGGCAATGAACCTTTGGGTTCCATAGATGATAAAATTGTCATTGAGTAAGTAAGTAAGTAACATTCTATGGCTGTTATCACCCCTTTACATTAAAAATGACTTCTTTTTGTTTTGAGCTTACGTTAATAATAATAATCTTGACTGTCCGGGTGGCGCCGTGTCATAATCTCTAAAACCGACATTTCGGCCCTCATGTTGTGGCCTTCTTCTGGGTTTACTGTTTACTGTAGACAGGCCCTCCCATGACAACCAATCACGTCAGACAACGAATAATGACTTCATGCGCGACCTAGCGGCCGAGTGACTAATCAAACCGTCACCATATAAACAAAAGGAGAAAACAAAACATCATAGTTCAGTAAACCCAGAAGAAGGCCACAACATGAGGGCCGAAACGTCGGTTTTAGATACCGTGACACGGCGCCACCCGGACAGTCAAGATTATTATTGTTCATTTAGCCGTGGAAGCCTATGAAAACATTTGAGCTTACGTGTTGCAATTTTCTTTAAAAATTAGTTTAACGATACTTTAACTTTGTGTACCCATACCATAAAAATTGTGTTCCATGTCTGGTTTTCAGCTAGTACAATTACCCTGAATCCAAAAGTGCCAAATTTCAGAAACACGTCTGTGTGTATGTGTGTGTGTGTCTGAGACTAGTAAACTCAAGAACGTAAAACCATATAAAAACCAACTATTATTTGTGTTATATTCCGTCTGTGGATGTGACACAAAGATCGGCGATGTTAATGCCACTTTACATGAATAATTTTATTTTTCGTATTTTTTTCGTTCATGGGCTACTTGCATTAAACATTTTATTTGAAACATTTTTTTTTCGGATATGCTTTCTGAAGGGTTAGAAGCTAACGAACTTTTACAAATTCAGGTCTTCAAGTCATGGCAAACAATACACCTTTGCGTGAGACTGAAATAACTGAATATACATTCCCTGAAATAGGCCTCTTATTTTATATAATCAGAATTTAAAGTAAGATAATTGGTATTGTCCATGATTAGGGTAAAGATAGTTGTGTGTTTTACACAATTTTTACTTCCTCTGCCCGTACTATAGGTAGAGGGAGTATTGTTTTCGACCCCCAAATTCGAAGTTGAGTTTTTAGCATATATACACGTTTCAAGGCCCCCTGAATCCAAAAATACAATTTTTGGAGACGTGTGTGTCTGTGTGTGGAATATCTATGAACAGGTTAGCTCCGAAACGGAAAATCATATGAAAACATAATTTCGTATTTGGGTCAGGTACCTTCTGAAGATGTGAGGCGAAGATTGGCGACAAGTTTCTCTTATTTTTAAGGGGACTTTATATGAAGAAAATTTTGTTTTTTGCGATTTTCTCAAAAACGGCTCTCACTATTTCCTTTAAAGTTTGTACATGGAGTGCTTATACCAAGAGCTAAAACTTTTATTTGAAACTATTTTATAAAAAAAATTATCTGAAGGGTGACTGTAAGCTACCCACTGTTTGTGGAAACTGTCTTGCCTGGTGAACAACTCAATACGCGGACATTCACGGCCTCTTATTCTATATAAGCACGTGAAGTGAGAAAGATGTATTGTTGGCCATGCTTACAGTAAAGAAATATCTGAGGGGAATATTCCATAAATTTCGGAAATTTTTCTTAACGGGGGAAAGTTCAATAAACGTTTGCAGTCACTTATTTTTTCTTCTTTCTTTGTTTGTATATAGCCTGCGTTTTTAGTCGCAACATTCAAAGGAGGGGCTATAAGGTATTTATAGCATAATTAGCGTAACATTGTGTCTTGCGATTCTGTACAACGATATGTGAATACTGCTAACTTTTATTTGGGCAGAGGAAGTTATGTGACTTTCACATCAGATTTTTTTAAACGTTCTATATTGAATATGTTTGCACATTTTTATATATTCAGCTATGCTTATACTCCTTTCAGCAACGAGGCCATGGCAGGAGTACGGGATCTGTGTCTATACAGTAGGGTAGGCCATGGACTATTGATTGTCAATTAATTCTATTGTTACTGTATTTTAGGAGTAAATTTAACTGATATTAATTTAAATTGATATAACAGGATGATTTATGGTATGTAAATATCCGATTCGGCATTTGCCTTTACGACTGGGGAAACCATGAAAAAAAACCCATGTCAAATTGGCCGGACACGGGGTTAGAACCTGCGACCTCTCGAATGCGAGTCCAAGACGTTACCATCTCGGCCACCTCGCTCGGTATTTATTTATGTCACGCCTTGCTTTAGAACAGTGGTCTTTAACCTTTGATATTGAATAGTCAAGGCCCCCCCATTCAATATCAATGGATTCAGCCTACGCTGTTTTTACATCATATTTTGTTCAGACTTGACTTCTTCCATTACATTCGCCTTTAGCCCCTCCCCTAAATATGGATATTTTAATTTACACGTCAAAACTACGAGAAAATTGCAGTAGGTCAAGGAGAAGTCCAAGTTGAATAAATGCAGGCACTAACTTTGATTGTGTTTATAGATTTTAGTTGTGAAAGAAAGAATATTGTTTTCTTCTTTACTAGAGCAGGGATATTATTTGGAATAGAGAAGGCTATGTCAGTTTTAATTTGATAGGGAAATGCAATACATTAGTTGTGGGGCCGTGGCGTGACTCGACTCCAATCGATATAAGGTCCGCAATCCTCACTCCGCACGGCGAGTTACAACTCTCTAGTCTCAGCCTACGAATGTGTCGGTTTCGTTCAATGTCTTGTTTAGGTTTATAAGTAGGGTTCGAACGTTTATGACCAAAAAAGTGAAAAATACGACTGTAAATATGACATTAAAAACGACTAAATATGACCTTAAAAATGATAAAATATGACCAAAAAATCATAAATCTCTATATATATATAAAAGGCTTTGTCCTGACTGACTGACTGACTGACTGACTGACTGACTGACTGACTGACTGACTGACTGACAGGAATCAATGTAGAGCCTAAACTATAACAGGTAGACTTGGAATTTTGACAGTACCTTCGTTTCATAATGTAGGTGCTCACTAAGAAAGGATTTTGAAAAATTCTGATTTTAAATGCCAAAAGTCAAATGTTTTTGAGAATACTTAATCCCTTTTTACACAGAATTATCGAATCCGAATCACATTTGACATTAAAACATATTGTTGCCAGTGGGTTTCAGATGGGTTTGGAATTAAATTAAATGGAAGTTTGACAATTACAGTTGGCTTCGTCTATTTTTGTCATACCTTGGAAATTAAACTTTCGCGATCGCTTGAATGTTGTAAGCCCTAATATGGTCAAACATTGTTTTATTTGGACGAAACTCACTATACAGGGGTTTTCTGGACCAAGGAACTCGAATCTGAGGTAGCTTTTACCAGGCGACGCTATCTAATCCAGGTATGTAGTCCATGTGATTTAAGTGTTAATAAATATAATGATTTAACTATTATGCTCTTAATTTTTAATTTTTGAAATAATTATCGCGGGCGAAGCCGCGGGCACATGCTAGTAACTTCATAAAAGAACGAATTAGGCCTATCTAAAAATAAATGTTCCAATTTAAAACTTTTATGGCACTAAATTATTACATCACATTAATTCCATCAGACAATCATTTTTTAACAATTTTACAGGTGATTTACAGGTTTATTTGTAAAGAATTTCTAATCTTTTAATGTTTCCAGATTCCACTAGAACTGTGAACTGAAAATCTTTTAAAAACATGTCTATTGGAAGGTGTTAACAGCAAGGAGGAAAAGGTAATTGTGCTATTACCTGTTACTGTCCCTTCACATTTCAGTTAAAGTAAAACCAAAATATTCGTGACTCTTTTTCGGAAAAATATTAAGTCTAAAATTTAGTGCACATACTGCATAAATGTAGTCTTTTACAGAATTTTTTGTTGAAATATGATGTTAAATTACCAATATGGCCAAAATATGACCGAAATATGACCAAGACCATGATAATGACCAAAATATGACTTTATATAAAAATAAAAACGATAACAAGCATCCAATTCGTGTTTAATTTGTGCTTTCGGCGAGAATGGAGGTCAGAATAAAAATACATTTTATAAACATCCGAACCCTATTTATAAGCAACTGCACAAATACAGTTTACAAGTATAGCACAAAAAATAAAAAATAAAACATATTTAGAAACACTTTTAAGGTTAAAACTTCGTCAAGGGTTTAGTAAGGATTTCTTCTCAACCATGATCACACACTTTATCTTGAGCTAAACATGCTGAAAACAGTCCATCGCTCGAAAAAATAATCGCGGCCCGTTCCCAGTATTGTCATACCCAAAAAACTTTTCGTAACGGCATTCTTGAACTACCGTCTATTTTTTTATTTGTTTATATCATATTATTCTGAAACTGGCAGAATTAAACCCGGGGACATTAGAATAAAGGTGGTGTGAAAATGGTCAATATAGGTGACAAAGAAATTAAAAATGAAGATTCTTTAAACCAGGAAGTGTCGGACATCAGCGAATAAACAATAAACCTAATAAATAAAATGGAAGGAAAAGCAATTTCATGTGTCTTTAGCTGAATCAGTCGTTTAAGAAAGCTATCACTGGGAGCGAGGTCCGGGCTTTCGGGAGGATGTTTAAACACCTCCCAGCCGAACTTCTGCAGGAGACTTGCTAGTTGGTGTTTAAACATCCACCCTACAGCCCGTACCTCGCTCCCAGTGATTTCCATCTTTTCCTACCCCTCATGAAATGACAAAGAATGACAGACAGGCGGAGATCTTTGTCACACAGTTGTTCAAATCCCAGGCGGCAGACTACTACGACACAGGTTTTCAAAAGTTAGTTCCACGGTATGACAAATGATTCAATTCCGGTATCAAATATGTTGAATAATATCTGAATACTTGCTGAATCTGTTGGAATATATATATATAATAATATATCCACGAAATTGTGTTTTGTTTCTGTTAACGGCCCCAGGGAAACTTACTTTCTGGACGAGCCTCGTATCAGCACTCGCGTATTAACTTATGTAGAGAATAATAAAGAACAAAAGCTTTTTTTCGAAGAAACTTATGTTTTTTGTTTACGTTACAAAATCCATTGCCTAGTTACACGAATAGTTGCATTCTGGAGATTAAAATGAATGTTCTGTAAGCTATGTGGGATGCGAGAAATCGCTTTGCTTGATGATAAAATTACAGTCATTATGAACGACTCTAGGTCATTCTGTGTGTGTGTGTGTGTATAGTATTGTTCATTAGGATGATGAAGCCCTGAAACATTTGTTAAGGCCATTGGTGTCAGATGATGTTCCCAGTTAATCAAGAAAAATTTTCTGAAAATATCATGCGACTTCCCCTACCCGAAATATAGGCATATTCATATACAGAGTGTTAATGAATAAAACCGAAATATTTTACTTGTATATAGAGGGGACATAGACAAGCAACTTTTATTAGGAGATTTTTGCTCTATGACGTAAAATGTGTATGTTACAGGGCATTAAAGTCATTACAATTTGGTGCTTATAAGTTAAAAACGAATCGAAAAAGGTTAACATTTTCATTAAATTGACTTCATGTTTTCTCAGTGAATGATAAAAACCTGATTCTTAATCATTCATCAACAAATACAGTCAGCCCTCGAAATAATGCCCCTCTTTACAGTGCCACCCTCGCACTGCGCCAATAAATGCATGTGAACGGATCTTCTCCCATATAAATTACGTAAGAAACCTCGTTACTGTGCCAATTCATTTAGTGCCAGTGAATATAAGACAAAAGTTTTACAAAATATAGCTTACAGGGATTTTTTCAGTTGCAGAATATTTTTAAAACTAGCGTGAATGTTAGGAAGATTATTTAAGAAACATACTGTACTTTATTTCAAGAAGTGAGTTCCCCTGTTACTATTTGTAAATGTGGTGCGGTAGAATGAGGAAGCTATGTTAAGAAGTCGGTCACACAGCCTGCGTGAAGGTGGAGCAGGTAGAAAGAGTCCTTCTTACAATGATACATTCCAAACTTTCACTTTTTAGTCCAGTGCCCATTCAATGGTTAAACACTACACTACAGTTACTCAGTTAGAGTTAATCACTTACATTATTTTCAACCCCTTTGTGTACTGTAGCACTGGACATATAGGCCTACCGCAATAAATTGAGTTACTGTACAGTATTTTATTTTGTGATAAAGTTCTCTCTTTGCCTTTTATTTAATTTTTCTTTCATAATACAGTACAGTAAATTAATATAGCACTGTATTATGCCATTTTTAATTTTTATATTAAATTTCGTTTTAGTGCCACTAAATGTTAGTGAACGGATGGTGGCATTATATTGGGGGTTGACTGTATATCATAATTTAGTGTTTCCATAATCTGAAAATTTTACAGACTAATCACATGAAGGTCTGTCAATGCATTCGTTTTTTATTCATAACTCCAGTGTTAACAAAGAGTTCCTTTGTTTTGCATTTTTTCAAAATATGTTAGAAGTCAGTGACGGCCATGCCCTGGGAAATTTTATGTTGTAACATGAAAAATTGAATCCATAATCTTCCACTACACAAGCGAATTTGTGTTGAATTTTCTTAACAATAAATTAGAAAACAGCGGAAAAGTAACTGTACGCATACGTCGCAAGAAATAAGTCCAGATCTATCTGAAGAAATGAATGTCGCACTCTGCGAGATTCATTATTGCCACGCTACTTTGGTATGAAGACTTGAATTTGTTTATTTGGGATTTAAAATGAGTAGCGCACAACCTACGCTACTTCGGTGTGAATGCTCCCTTAGCACAAGTAGATAGCGCATAAAAATGATTGGAGCGATTTCGAGAGACTTGTAGTTTTGTAACAGTGAAGTTGGTGTTAGCCCTTTTGCATCTGTATGAACTGAATTAGACCTAAATATATTGATCTTGAGACTTATTTTGATGTAAAGTGACTTAATTTATCATGTAAGTCCAACAGAGACAGTAATCTGTGGTTCATGAATGCATGTATAGGCTATATATCTGTATTGAATGTTACTGTACAAAAACAGTGGAAGCCCGGTCACAAAAATCACTATTTAGTGTGCCTCATGACGTAATGTGCATATAACGTAACTTGCCTGTCTGTGAGGTAGACCATTAAAGGCAATCAGTCTTAGGAAGTTCCATCTGGCTCTGTGAAGCTCAGTTGGTAGAGCAGTGGCACGGATAACCAAAGGTCCTGGGTTCAAATCCCAGTGTCAGAAGAATTTTTCTCCCATAATGTCATGTAATGCCCAACAGAGACAATAATCTTGAATGCATATGCGTATATCTTAATTGAATAAATTTATATATAGTTTTTCGCAGTTTTCAAATAATGAAATGAATATGATTATCCCAACGCATGTATTAACATAAAAAGCAAGCAAACACGTTGTAATTCTTTCAACGCTGTGAAGTCGATCGATTTTGTATATTATACAGCTCATTTGTTTTACATGCAATGACGTGTACACTTCATGAAAACCTGACAGAAACACACACTTGTTAGTAGGCTTACACAACGTGAAACAAGAAAAACAGCTATTTTCAAAGTCAGTGTGAATTAATCTTTTCGCTACTACTGGCGTATAAATGCATTACTCTTGTAACTCCATAAATTGAGAAATGTTTTATATACGAGGGATTTCCACAAATAAGTTTCCCTGGGTCCGTTTCCAGAAACAAAACTTAATTTAAAGTAAATAGTTATTAAATAGTTGAATAAAAACACTTTCTTCAACGCACTTTATTTACCTTAGTAAACTTCTGGACGGCCGTTTCGCAGTGGTGTTCCTGCATCATCAGCAGAGTGTCAACGCACTTTATTTACCTTAGTAAACTTCTGGACGGCCGTTTCGCAGGTGGTGTTCCTGCATCATCAGCAGAGTGTCAACTCTGCTGATGATGCAGGAACACCACCTGCGAAACGGCCGTCCAGAAGTTTGCTAAGGTAAATAAAGTGCGTTGAAGAAAGTGTTTTTATTCAACTATTTGTTACACAGCGCTAAAGTCGGACACAAGAATGAAATAGTTATTGCAACAAACAAAGCCAGTGTTCAGCTATTTTTCAACATATTCGCCACCGGAATTGAGACTCTGTCATACCGTGGGACCAATTTTTCAACACCTGTGTCGTAGAAGTCTGCGCCTGGGATTTGAACCGCTGTGTGGCAACCATCTTCGCTTCACTGTCATTATTTGTCATTTCGTGAGGTGTAGAAAAAGATGGAAATCACTGGGAGCGAGGTTCGGGCTTTAGGGTGAATGTTTAAACACCTCCCAGTCAAACTTCTGCAGGAGACTTGCTAGGAGGTGTTTAAGCATCCACCCTACAGCCCGAACCTTGCTCCCAGTGATTTTCATCTTTTCCTACACCTCAAGAAATGACAGGGAATGAACAGAATCATCTTCGCAGTTCTCGCAGCAACATAATGAATCTTCTGCTAAATTAAATCTGGTTAGATATGCTAAGAAGTCGGCCCGGGTTCGATCCCCGGTACCGCCTCGGATTTTTCAGAGGTAGGGAGGTCTGGTAGGGGTGCACTCAGAGCCTCGTGATTCAAATTGAGGAGCTACTTGATAGAGAAGTAGTGGCTCCGGTCATTAAATCCACCATTAACGGCCGTGGGTGTCGGCATGCTGACCACATGCCCCCAATCCTGCCATCTGCCTGTGGTAGATGACGCAGCGATCGGGTGGTAGGTCAAGTCCCTCCAGGGATGTAGGCCACGGAGTTTAGTTTAGGTTTTTTTTGGGTATGCTGTTGTTTCATTTTTCACTATTTTTAGGTCATGAATGCATTTTTTGCGTTTTTTCACTATTTTATGGCCATTAAATGCCTTTCCCTAATTATTACTATTATCACAATCATCCATATCATAAATCATCATTGTTATATTATCATCAGGTGCCTGCTATTTAAAATTTGTAAAAATTGTCTGTAGCACCTATAAATAAAAAAATTAAATGAAATTATTATTAATGCCTTTTTGTCACTTCCACCGCACGGCACACTTATAATTATCACCGACCACACACTTATCGCGCCTTTGATCAGCACACTAACTTCATTACTACCACTACAGAATATGGGCTTGAAAGCTACTATGTGCTTAATAAATTAATTCTTAGCTATACCCGATAACCTATATTATACTAGTTTAAAAGGCCGGGTTTTTTATTTTGTAATTGGAAATTAACTTATGAAGGATTTTCAATTTTAAATTCTAGGTCCTTATATAGGCATTTATAATTTGAAATAGGAAGAACGACTTATTACACTCAAACTATTCCCTCAGAAAACGCTTGATATAGTTTTTTATGGCTCATAGAGGATCTAGAATTTTGCATCCCATCGCTTGTACAGTGCACAGCAAGCCTGGTAGAGGTTTAAATAAGAAGAAACAGAAATTCCTGTAACATAAAATTGTAATATCGAGGCGGGAAATTTCCCACCCTTGTGTTACCATAAAGCCGTTTTGGGGATGAAATTAAACAGAAAGCATTATCACTTTCATACTTTTCTCTCCAAAAACCTGCGATATAATATAATAATATACACATTACCATACCTCGTTTTGTTTTCTCTATATCCAGGGTAGAGAAAGTTATGTGATTCCATTATTTTAGTGGATTTCATTCTGTAATATTTATTTATAACATGAATTATTTTGATAACTTCTCTTATTTGTCAAAAGTGCATTTCATTTGTTTTTTCCAAGCCCATCTGATACCATTTGGCAACAATATAATCTGTGATTTGGAATTGATAATTCTATGTAAAAAGGGATTAAGTATTTTCAAAAACATTTAATTTTTGGCATTTAGAATCAGAATTTTTCAAAATCCTTTCTTAGTGAGCACCTACATTATGAAACGAAGGTACTGTCAAAATTCCAAGTCTCTACCTGTTATAGTTTAGGCTGTACGTTGATTCCTGTCATTCAGTCAGTCAGCCAGTCAGTCATTCATTCAGTCAGTCAGGACAAAGCCTTTTATATATATATATATATATAGAGATTTATAATTTGAAATAAGAAGAACGACTTATCACACTCAAACTATTCCCTCAGAAAACGCTTGATATAGCTTTTTATGGCTCATAGAGGATGTAGAATTTTGCATTCCATCGCTTGTACATAGCAAGCCTGGAAGGGGTTCAAATAAGAAGAAACCGAAAATCCGGTAACATAAAATTGTATTGTATTTGCGGAATATTTTATTTCTCACTCTCATGTCACCATAAAACCGTTTTGGGGATGAAATTAAACAGAAATGTAATATCACTTTCAGACTTCTCTCTTAATAAACCTGCGATATAATAATATACATATTACCATACCTCGTATTGTTTTCTCTATGTCCAGGGTAGAGAAAGGTATGTGACTGCATTATTTTCGTGGATTTCATTCTTTAATATCTATTTATAACATGGATTATATTGATAGTTCTCTAATTTGTCAAGTCTCGTTTCGTTTATTTCCAAAGCCTTATGTGAAGACTGCCAACAATACTGTTGTCAAGTGAACTGTGATTTGGATTTGATAATTCTGTGTGAAAAGGATTTAAGTATTCTAAAATACATTTAATTATTGGCATTTAAAATCAAAATTTTTTTACAATCCTTTCTTAGTGAGCACTTACATTATGAAACGAAGGTATTGTCAAAATTCCTATTAGGCCTATAGTTTATTCTCTCCGTTGATTCTCTGTCATTAAATCAGTCAGTCAGGACAAAGCCTCTTTTATATATATACATACATACTCGTATATATAGAGATTTTGCACTTTAAAAATACATAACTTTCGCAAAAATCGTCTGGAATGATCCTGAACTTGTTTACATTACAGAAGCTTAAAGAAAGTTAATTAACTAATTAGGAATATGTAATACATTATATCAACCAGATTTTCTTAGAAAATATGACTTGAAATTAGCCTTAATTTATCCTTAAACGAGAGCATTTTCCTTGCCATATTAGTGTTCAGCACCAGTAGTGTTTCATTCATGTCATGTTATAAGAAAGTTATAAGTCTAAAAATAATATTGCATGGCATTATTGTATTAATGGGATTCAGTTGAACAAAATTTCCACTATGAATGATTTAGATATATTACTCAATAGTGGTTTAACTTTCTTGAATCACATTAATAATATTATTTGTAAAACTCTATCTTCGATATATTATGAAGTACTCTAAATATTGTGGTAAGTACACTACTTAAGTTAGACTATACTGTATATAGAACCATTGCCAGGCGAAAATTAGAATATTGCTAATTAATTTGGAATCCTGTCCACCGCTGTGGCTCAGAGGGATGAGTTCACTCCTCTCACGCAGCGGGCCTGGGTTCGATTCCTTCGGGACAAGTTACCTAGGTGAGGTTTCTTTTCCGGGATTTTCCCTCACCTGTGAGACAAATGTCAAGTAACTTTAGACCCTTGTGGTCCCCGGATATCATCTGGCCGTCATTATCACCTTCACCCCATCCTTCCCTTGTTCGGAGTGTGTGCGTGAATAGTGTGTCTCGTCCTATGTGTTCGTGTTGTCTCGGAGGTGGTCCCGGCATTGGGCTCATCACTCATCCGGGGAGGCCCTCCATGTCCTTGTCTGGTCAAAAAAGTATGTATTTGATCCAAAGATAATCCCTCTCCCGACAGGTCGCGGCCCTGTAAGGCCCGGGCGGCTTGGGTCGCTTAAATCCTAAAAGGAAGAGGTAAAACTGCGATATAGAAAGAAAAAACAAATTTGGAATCCTGCTACCATTAAATACAGTAAATTAATAGAGTCCATATGAGTTATCGCGCGTACAGACACACGGACAGACAGACGGACAGATATTTTCCCGTCCCCCACACAATCTCAGAAAGTACCATTATGGCACTTAATAATTATAGAGGATAAAGAGTTTTGAAGAATTATTAAGTAGGCCTATAATGCTGTACCAAATTAGGCCTACCTAGTTAATGTCCAGTTTTCGAAGGCACCTTTCAGAAGAGGCTTCGCACGGGTTTCCTACTAGATATTCAAATAACTTCACTTACATAACTGTAACAACAGGTGCAAAACGCCGCGACATATTTATACCGCGTGCCGCACGTATTTGCATGCGAAGTAAGAGCCAAGCCTTCAGCTCATTGTTTACAAACACACAACGAGCTCAGCCGATCGAAGAAGGTCGCTGAACACATTTCTGTGTACTGTAAATCATGTTACCTTAATATACTCTGCTAACAATATTCAAGGTGTAAAAATACTTGTACGTTTGCACCAGTGGCGTAGACAAAAATCATTTCGGGGAGGGTCGAAATTGCCGGGTGGTTTAGGGGTATGGAATACCCCCCAAGAGAGGGAGGGTACGGGGTCCACCCCCAGAAAATGTTTAATGAAACTCACATTTTACGCTATTTTATCATAGGTAATCCCACGATAGTTTACGAGTTTATCGATAGATTTGCGACTGCCCAGCAGGAGTGAATTTATCTAATGAAACTCGTCAACTCGAGTTGGATTTATTAAGACTATTCCATGAATAAAAATGTAACGGATTATACAAATAATAATTACTTTCGTTCCTTGTTGTATAAAAACAAAACTAACAACTGCGAGATCACGGCATACTGTGAATCAACCCGTAGAACTTTGTTTATATTTCGAAAATATTCAAGGAGGTTTTCACTAAAACTTAATATAATAATAATAATAATAATAATAATAATAATAATAATAATAATGAATACCTACCAAATTTTGATAAAACATCTATTTACGAAATTCAAACTTTGAATTACTAAAACATCTACACATTGTTTTACAAAAATTACTTAAAGAGGAACCTAGTTTACTCGTGTTCATTTTCAATTTTTCTTGGCTATCGCAAAAGTAGGTCTATGCACAGTAAAGTTGTATAGACAGTTAAAATTAACTATGAACACTTGGTGGAGATTCTCAAATAAAAACGATTGTCCGATTTGTACCCCCACTGAAACATGACATAAAATGCCGAGAAAGACCTAAACATGCCGAAAATTACCTACAAATGCAGAAAATGCCCTAAAAAACCTTTCTCTTGAAAATGACGAAATGCAAAAACAAATTGCTCTTATTTAATAAATTATTTCATGATACACATTTATATATCGTATATTCGAGCTAAAGTTATCTTTCAACCTTCATATAAAGAAGATGCAAAATCATCAAATGCCTTTCCCTAGTAAAAACAGTTTTGGAATTTCATGCTGTATCTTGAGTTGCAACGCAAAATGCATATAGATTTCAGATGATGTTATATACGGTATCTGATGCTTCCCCTCTGTCTGTACGGTGTAAACAAATGCTAGAAATAGCTCGTTTGGAAGTCGCGTGATCTTACGCGAGGTTACATAATATATTTGATGATATAGTATGTCCCATATTCTCGACCAGAAAACACTAGGCCTATGTATTATAATTAGGGGGCGGATTTCTATGACCTAAAAAAGAGGATATATGCATGCATTTATGACCTAAATGAACATTAAAATATGACCAATGAAATTTAATATATGACTTTACCACTTACACATTGTGCATATTTTTTTAAAGTTTCATTACAATTGATTTGATTAAAATATAATTTTAATTATTTAAAATATCTGTAAGTTCTCAAAAAGTATCATTATAATGCAAAATTTACAAAATATGATATGAAACTTTTATGCACACGAATATGCCAAAAATATGACCTAAATATGCATATTCATACTAAATATACCATAATAGTTGAAAATTTCCTAAATATGCAGTTATAGCCTATGCACAATAAAAGCCGTTCCATTTTCACCAGGATGCTTGGAATCGGGTTTAAATTAGTAGGAAACCTGAAATAATGCAAAGGGGAAAAATATGACCTGTCATAGAAATCCGCCCCCTAATTATAATGAAGGTGTCAAGTTATTCCATCCCATTCCATTAGTTTTCATGTTTAGTTTATCACATTTATCTGTGTCCACCGCTGTGGCTCAGAGGATGCGTTCAATCCTCTCACGTAGCGGGCCCGGGTTCGATTCCTGGTCGGGATAATTTACCTAGGCGAGGTTTATTCCGGGGTTTTCCCTCACCTGTGAATGAATGAATGAATGAATGATTTATTCTTGTATCTGGAGTTGTACAAATGATCACCCCTGGTGTTACAGAAAGTTTTTTCACCAGAGGGCGTCTGAATACATAAGAACTCATATATCTAAAATCAGTACTACTACTAATAAATGTTTACCTTTTGTAAGTATATCCCCTTACCATTTCTAGCCAATTTCCCTTAAGCAGCTAATTTGTTTTTCCCCTTTTGTTTTGACTATGTATAAAAAGTTTCCCAGTTCCTTTAGTGTTTTTGTGTTTTTTGTTACAGACAATTTCTTATATGCCACTTCTTTATTTAACTTTAACATTTTTTTATTTAAAAACTTATGTCTTAGTGTTTCAGTTTCGGGACACCTTAAAATTATATGCTCTGCATCTTCATTACTAAGACATAATGGGCAACGACCTTTCTCGAAATTTCTTCTTGCCCCTCTAAGCTTCCATATCCCTAATCTCCACCATGCCTCACCTGTGAGACACATGTCCGGTAACTTTAGGCCCTTGTGGTCCCCAGATATCATCTGGCCGTCAATATAATCTTCATCCCATCCTCGCCTTGATTGGAGTGAGTGTGTGTGTGTGAATGGTGTGTCTCGTCCTATGTGTTCGTGTTGTCTCGGAGGTGGCCCCGGAATTGGGCTGATCACTCATCCTGGGAGGCCCTCCATGTCCTTGTCTGGTCAAAATGGTATGTATGTGATCCAAGGTCGCGGCCCTGTAAAACTACGATAAAGAAAGAAAGATTTAACTGTAAAATCTACGGATATATTACCGAATTCCTTTGATTTTCATAATAATTTATATAATTAGTAGGGCCCGGGGGTTTAGCCACAAAAAAATTACATCAGGTTAGTGGTGACTGGGATATAGCCGTATGTAAACACGAGGGAAGGGAACATTTTCTGGAGCAGCACCCCCACTCATTTTAGCTTGATCCGCCACTGGTTGTCAAGAACGCACAACACACAACGTCGTCAACAGAACACTAAACTGCCACATGCAGTGCAAGTTGTTTACTAACTCAGAAAGCTTTCTATGCCTTGTGCACCACTAACTTGACGAATTATTGGCTAAACCCCCGGGCCCTAATAATTAGTATATTTAGCTTAGTAAGAGTAATAGTGTCAGATTTCCTTGTTTGATAGTTAAGTTTTTTTTTTAAATTTTTTTGTATCATTATTGAGATTTAACTCAAGCAACATATTAAAGGTGAGAGCACTATCTCCTTAACATTGCAATTTTCCTTTATTAAATATACTTACTTTTGTTAAAGGAATTGATTAAAAGGTGAAACAAGTCGTATTTAAAACTTCATCTTGTAGTTTTACCCATTTCAATCAATTCGTTTTTATTACGCATAAAACACACCAGCCATACTATAGTTCTGAGAGAAGCAGGATGCCCAACTGCAAACCAGGATACCAACTGTCCTTCTTGCATTTAGTGGCATGTAGATTCTATTTTAGTGGGAGTTAGGTTGGTTAGGTGAAGTCTGTTAGATTAAGTTGTTAGGTTAGGTTGGTTAGGTTATGAACAGTGATATTAGTTTTGTAGGGCATACCGAATTCACGCAGGAAAATGTCCCATATTATATCTCCCGCTAGTTTTGTTGTGTTGGTTAACCTGTATAGGCCTACCCAGATAAGATGGCCGTCTGTTATATGTTATTGTCATGAATTACGTATTTTAAGGTAAGAGAATTACAGGATGTATTCTCAGATACGAACAATTTCGGATTTAATTATAATCCTTCCACCTAGGGACACATTTTTAACGTTGTTTCGTTTATTATTTTAAAGAGAATTGTCCATCAAACCACAAATTAAACTGGACCAAAAGTTCAATGAATGCAACGTCCACTAAGCCCTCCTTTAGTCTACAATATCGTAATATTAATTGAATTCATACATATATATATAGCAGTCCTGTATAAGGTTTTCATACATACTGTTACACATTCTTCAAAAAGTGTTCCATATCTTGATGGTGCTGACTTATGAATGTTTAACTATTATCCTAAAATATATATGGTAGTAAAAATTATGCAGTCACATAGTACACATTTATACTTTAAATAGTAAAATTTTGTAAGTATCCAATATAAAAACATAAAATCACTAAAATTATATTATCTTATATGTTGCGTAAAATTTAAAAATTTTAAAAACTTTAAGTTGTCAAACCATTGTATCCTAATGATTAGGCGTAGGAAATATCTCAGGCCGAATATATCTCAGCAAATAGTCAATGATATGAAGTTAATCTTATGGGGTACGCCGTAGCGTAGTGGTTGAGGCGCTGCGCTACAAACCGGAAGGTCGCGGGTTCGATTCCCGATGAGGTCGTTGGAGTTTTTCAATTGGCCTAATCCTTCTGGTGGCACTATGGCCCTGGGATCGACTCAGCCTCTAACAGAAATGAGTACCAGGAGCAATCCTGGGGGTAAAGGCGGCCGGTGCGTAAGGCTGACAACCTTACCACCATCACGTGCCGAATGTCCAAAATCTGGGAGCCTCAACCTCCTGGAACCCTTTGGGCCTCCATGGCCTGTATAGGGATCACTTTACCTTTTACCTTTATGAAGTTAATCTTAGGTACACTGGAGCTACGTAATGTACATTAATTATAAAACATTGTTTGTTGCCTATCTAAAGTAAATTTGTCGAAGACTTCTCAGCAAATAGTCATTAAGATAAAATTATGCTTGAGTACACTGAAGTTTAGTAAAAAAATATTAATTGTAGAAGTAAAAGTAGCTGGATTGGTGACGGCTTGTGTGTTGCATCAATTGAACTTGTGGCATCTATCTCATTCGGATATGAGCATATCATGCAGATCGAAATGCGCATTTTACATTTTATATTTTTCGTCATTTTCAAGAGATATGTCATATTTTGGCAATTTTAGGCCATTTTCGGCATATTTAGGTTATTTTCTGCATTTTAGGTCATGCTTCAGTGTAGGTAGAGAGGAGCTTTTCCATGTACAAATCGTTACTTTCAGACAACAGACAATCATCTTTATTTGAGAATCTCCGGCAAGTGTTCATAGTTCATTTTAATTCAGGTTTATTGTAAACATCATAGCAGTTTGTCTTGTAGCAATAAATATTTTTTTCTTTCTGTTTAAATGGCTCATATTTGCTATTCAAGGTGTAAAAATACCATTACATGGGATTTTAAAAATGACCTAAAAATAAAAAATAGAGGCAAATTACCAAAAAAGACACTCAAATTACAATTTTTATAATCTACGTGTCATGTAGCAACAAATATTTTTTTCTTTCTGTTTAAATGGCAGATATTTGTGGGGGGCAATTTGATGGGCGTGCCAGTTCAGAAAGAATTTATTTTTCGCTAAGGTGTCCAAATAGTATAACTTTACTTCTTTAGTAACTTAACAAAATAAGTGTTTTTTATTGTACATTCATATATAACGCACTGTCATCCATTAAATTGCTTGTAACAATTCATAAACTTACGGTGCTTAAAAAAACTCATTATAAGTAATAATGGTAAATTTATTGGTTATTTTTATTATATTTGGTGCCATTTTTTACTATTTTTAGGTCATAAATGCACTTTTAATTTTGCATTTTTCACTATTTTATGGTCATTAAATGACTCGTCCAAATGAAGAGATACCAAGAAAGCATAACACACCGTGTGAACACGGAAGACAAATACACATCGCAAACCGGTTCAACTTCATTACGCGTTGGCACACGCTATGCAAGAAACATTGAGATATTGATATATGAAGGGAGATCTTTGTACCTACAACGGTAAGTTAGCCATAGAATCAAGACAAAAAAATATACAAACGGATATTTAGACAAGAGCAAAACTTAAATTAGCAAATAGCCGTGAAGTAATTAAGGAATAAATATATAGCCTACACAGACTTACATCATAAAAAGGATCCCCGAAGCCACTTCACTACACTACGAAAGTATTCCACAGACTCCTCGAGCGGCCGAACCAAACACACGAATCTCTTGAAACTCAGTGGCTGCGCAATAAAACGAGCCAACTCCAATAAAGCCGGTATTCTACTACCCAATGCATTGGACAAGAACTTCACCAAGAACTTGTCAGGCTTTGACCAAAACCAGTTTTCTCTGTATACAAGGCTTTAGGGAAGGATTTGAAGATTTTCGCCCCTTTATTTCCACATGATTGTACAAAGTAACCTATAATAAGCATTATTGTAACTGAAATAGTAGGTTAATAATAATAATAATAATAGTAATAATAATAATCATGGATCAACAATGTACAGATATCAATGGGAAGAGTTGGTGCAGTGGAAGAAGATACACAGGACAGAGAAAAATGGAGACAGATTATTAACAAATGATGACAAGCTCAGAAAAGTGTATTGATTGTGTTGAAATGTGATATGTGGATACTTTGTTTTAATTTGTTTGTATTGTTTGGTTGGAGGACAGCCTCTGTATTGAGGGAAAACTCAGGATGTATGTATGTAATAATAATCAGTGGAGGACGCAGAATTTTTTCCGGGGGGGGGGGGGTTGAGAAGGTAGAAAGAATACTGAACACGCTGTCAACATTTAAAACTAGGTTAAACGAATATCTCTCCAAAAAACTCTAATTATTTTGTTTAGGTATAAATCGTTTTATTGTTTCTTGTATATTATAGATCTAAGATAAGTTACTTATTTTTCTAGTGTAACACACTTTACTAAAAGTTTTATTTCATGTAACATAGACTAAATTCACTACTGTATATGTATGTATCTAGTGCAGGGGTCGGCAACCTGCGGCTCGCGAGCCACATGCGGCTCTTTGGATGTGAAGCTGCGGCTCTTTAGTTCCATACGCAAATATTATTTATTTTATTAAAAAAAAAATCGTTCTGAATCGATTAACGAGGATTAGGGACCGATTCTCAGCTACTTGTATTCGCTTTTCACCGCACCCCTCCCCTGTGACACGAGTCGTCACTGTCGTCAGTCCCTCGGAAGCTCGCGAATGACGCCGTCGTCGGATGTTTCTATGTAGTTTTTAATTCGCTTTCGACGCAAGACAATTTGGCGTCTTCACCAGTGCTTTGGCTGTGACGTACAGTTTGTTGTTTCAAGTAAAAGAGTTAGAAGCGAATTATCTCCTCAAAGTTATGTATGTACATATATAAATGTAATAATGATAAAAAAACTGAAGTAAAGGTAGGTAACCTAATAAGTATTATATTTTTAAAATACATATTATACATACTTTTTTCCAAATAAGATGCCTAACTATTTTTTGAAGTCAGTAAGAATTGTCAAAAAAAGAAACAAAGTACTACTGTTGGATATTACCGCGAAAGTTTTTTTAATAAAATATATATTTAATAAATTACCTATTTTATTAGTTATCTATTTTATAGCTTTTATTATTTAAAAATTAGCGTTAAAATAATAATTATAAGTGTAAGTACCTATAAATTGTTATTTAATAAACCTATTTTCGAACTCTGAGGATCAAAGTAGGTAGGTATTTGCAGTTTTAGATTGTTTATATGTTTGGCAATTTTCATTGATTTCGGCATAACACCTTTACTCGTAAACTAAGTATATAATATTTGCCAAAGGTAAGGCGTTGAAACGTTTTGCTTTGTGCTTGAATGAAATAAATACATTCCTAAATGAAAAAGGCATTAATCACCCTGATTTAGAGAACGACAAATGGTTGCAAAAATTTTACTTTATGGTGGATATCAGAGCGAAATTAAATGAGGTGAATATAAAACTGCAAGGAAAGGGAAAACCAGTCTATGTTTTGGTAGAAGAATTGGTTTGTTTTGAAGAAAAATTAATTCTTTTTGCATAATATATTCAGAGCGGTAAATTACTTCATTTTCAATTTCTAAAGCAATATCGCGATAAAACCAGTGCAACTGTTGACACGAATTACTTCAGCACAGTTATAAAAAAAATTAAAGATGAATTTGCTGACAGATTTGAGCAATTCAAAACCAACAAAACCACTCTAGCATTCATAGTAAATCCTCTCAACACAAATAGCAACGAAATCCACATTGAGCCATTTGGAATTGATACTGGATCTCTAGAAATGCAATTGATCGATTTAAAAAGTAAAGCTTTGTGGAGTGGAAAATTTACAGAGTTGAAAAGCAAGTTGGAAGAGTTGGAGGTCCAGAAATGCATGTACGTAACGCAACAAAAGTGGACAGCTTTAAAAGAAATGCCGCGAGTTGATGCACTTATATTCGACGCATGGAATAGTCTTCCAGATTGCTACAGTGAGGTGAAGAAGTTGGCATTTGGAGTGCTGACTATCTTCGGATCGACATATTCGTGCGAGCAAGCGTTCTCTGGCATGAATATAATTAAAAGTAAAGTAAGAAGCCAACTAACAAATGAAAATTTAGAGTCGTGTGTGAAACTTAAAACAACAAGTTATGAGCCAAATTTATCCAAACTTTCTAAAACCATGCAAAGCCAACGCTCCCATTGAATTTGTTTGCTCAAATGTATGTTATTGAAGTACAAGTTAGTGTTGTAAGTAAATGTTTAATTGTTTTAAATTTTTACTTAAATAATAAGTAATTATCTAATAATGCCATATATATATTATCTAATTTGTTGTGAAAAACACTACTTATATATGAATGAATAGATATTTTTTATTATGAATAAATAGATTCGTTTTTTTTCATCAAAAAACTTTATTTATGCGAGTACTATTTATTGTTGGCAAGAAAAAATTTTGTGGCTCTTTAAAAACTTTGAAATTTTGTAAATTGTAATTTTTGGCTCTTCCGACTCAAAAGGTTGCCGACCCCTGATCTAGTGTATTCTTATTACGTGTAGAACTATGTTAGTGTATTTGTTTGTTCCTTTTTTTCTGTCTCTGGTTGAGTGTAAGAGAAGGCCCTAAGGTCTTAACTCTGCCAGATTAAATAAAGATGAATTATTATTATTATTATTATTATTATTATTATTATTATTATTATTATTATTATTATTATTATTATATATAATTAGTTTATAAAACTGGCGACTTACATTGCATATATAGCCTTTTCTCAAATTTCGGGGGATAGATCCCCCCAATCCCCTCCCCCCTGCGTCCGCCACTGATAATAATAATAACAATAATATATAATAATAAATAAATAAGTAAATAAATAAACAGATGCGTATTGTTGTCAATGTTATTAAGTGCCAGTATGGTACTTTATGAGATTGTGTGTGGGGACGAAAAATGTCTGTCCGTCTGTCTGTCCGTGTGTCTGTACGCGCCATAACTCAAATACGCTTTATCGGATTTTCATGAAACGTGGTATACGCATTTATAATGTCCATGGGAAGAACCCTATTGATATTGAACCGGTACCGGAGTTATGCCCAATTTAGTGCCTATTTTAATAGATTATGGCGCCTTTCTGTTAGAAAGGCGCCATAACTCATATACGCTGTATCGGATTTCCATGAAACTTGGTATACGCATTTGTAATGTCCATGGAAAGAACTCTGTTGTTATTGAACCAAATCGGTTCATCGGTACCGGCGTCAAACACAATTTAGTGTTGTTATTTAAAAGCGCCATAACTCAAATACGCTTTACTGGGTTTTCATGAAACTTGGTATACACATTCATAATGTCTATGGGAAGAAGTCTACTGATATTGGACCAAATCGGTTGACCGGTACCGGAATAATGCAAAACTTAGTGCATTTTTATGGTATTGTATAACAAAAGGCCCCATAACTCAAATATGCTTTATCGGATTTTCATGAAACTTGTTATACGCATTTATAACGTTCATGGCAAGAAGTATATTAATGTTGGACCTAATCGGTTGACCGATACCAGAGTAACGACTAATTAAAAGTCACATGTTTTTTTAATTTTTGTCTACCGGTATAATTTGAAATTAACACTATTCCTTCACTTATGCTTATCAAACGACACCGTCGAACTGACTGAGTTGGCCAAATGGTAAACGCCTTGGACTCGTATTCTGGAGGTCCTGGGGTCAAATCCCGGAGCCGGCCAATTTGACATGGAATTTTTTTCATTATTTCATTTTTTTTATGTGAGTGCACGATTGTCAAGGTATCACAAATGTGTAGTTCTGCTGACGCTGGTCGATTTTAATCTGATTAGAAAAACTTATTTTCTGCATATCATAATTGCAATTATAATTTGTTCAACAAAAACATACTGGCACTTTGTTATATCAGTTTACCTGATTTTATTAAATTCTATTTCATTGTGCGTTACAATAGTACTATTTTGAAGAGTTATGAATTTAAAAAAGTTTAATACATTTAAAAAAAACACTAACAGCTTAAAAGCCGCCCCTTCAAATCTGCCGCCCTAGGCACCTGCCTAGGCTTAAATACGGCAGTATATAATATCATTAGTTTATTAGTTTTATATAAATGTTTTTGTGTCAATATTGGAGAAATACCTAAATGACAAGGAAATTAGACCGAATAGTATTTTTTCTCATTTTATAAGGTTATGTTGAGTGTGACACGAGTTGTTTGCAGTGCCTTTTTATAGGCTAATATATGCTAATATTAATATCTTGTGGCATGTCGCTTTCGAAATGTGGCTTAAATAGTGTAAATGCTCTGACAATGAGATGAAAGTACTGTTTTAATGTTTGTGATGCGGTAAATAAATTGGGTTTATTCAATATTAGGCTAAGTAGAAAATGCAGGCTATATGGAAGGCCTGAGTTTCGAAGGAGTATCGTAAAAACGTATATACGTACCTAGGTATAATGGCATACATTTATTAGTTTATAAATGTTTTTTTAGCAGTATTTGAGAAATATCTATACGACAAAATCAGCTGAATCATTGTTTATTAAGTGCCAGTATGGTACTTTATGAGATTGTGTGTGGGGAGGAAAAATGTCTGTCTGTCCGTCCGTCCGTGTGTCTGTATGCGCCATAACTCAAATACGCTTTTTCGGATTTTTATGAAACTTGGAAAACACATTTATAATGTCAATGGGAAGAACCCTATTGATATTAAACCAAATCGGTTCACCGGTACCGGAGTAATGCCCAATTTAGTGCTTAACTCAAATAAGCTGTATTGGATTTCCATAAAACTCGGTATACGCATTTATGACGTCCATGAGAAGTACCCTATTGAGTTTGAACCTAATCTGTTGACCGCTACCGGAGTAAAACCCAATTTAGTGTCTCTTTTAAAGGCGCAATAACTCAAATACGCTTTATCGGATTTTTATGAAACTTCGTATACGCATTTATAATGTCTATGGGAAGACGACTGTTGATATTCGACCAAATTGGTTGGCTATTACCGGAATAATGCCCAATTTAGTGCCTTTTATGTTAATATATAAGAAGTCGCCATAACTCAAATATGCGTTATTGGATTTTCCTGAAACTTAGTATATCCATTTATACGTGGGAAGACGTCTACTCATATTGGACCAAATAGGTAGACCGGTACCGGAGTAAAACCCAATTTAGTTCTATTTTAAAGACGCGGTAACTCAAATACGGTTTACCGGACTTTTATGAAACTTGGTATACACATTTATAATGTCCATGGGAAGACGTCTATTGACATTAGATAAAATCGGTTGACCTGTTTCGGAGTAATGCTCAATTTAGTGCCTATTTTATGGTAATATACGTATTCGAAAGAATTTATACAAAAAATGCAAATCAGTTATCTTGACAACATAGCCTATTGTTTTACTATGATCTTATAAGGCTTTGGAAATTAAAATACAGTTAGCTATGACAACAACAACAACAACAACAAAAACAATATGCGCTTATCCCCACTAGTCCGTTCAACTGTCACAGGTTGTCGAGATGGTAACATCTTGGCCTCACATTCTGGAGTTCCTTAGTTCAAACCCCGAAACCGGCCAATTTGACTTTTTGTTGTTGTATTTTTATATGAGTGTGCGACTGTCAACGTATCACAAATCTGTACAGTTCAGCTGATGCTGGACGATTTTAATCTGATTAAAAAAAAACTAGACCTTTGTTCTTCCGTAAGCCCTGCTTAATGAATAAAATCTGGAGCTTAACTTGGAAATCAATTTAAAAAAACATTTTCTGCATATCATAATTGCAGTAAAAACTGATTAAACAAAAACATACTGGCACTTTGTTACGTCAGTTTACCTGATTTTATATATGTGCAAACAGCAAACATCGTCTTTCTATATACAAATTTAAATGATAACAAGACCTATTTAGGCCTAGGCCTACTTATGCTTATTTAGAGTTCTGATAATGAACAAAAACCCCTATATAGTGCGAGAAACAACACAAATTAAGAAAATTATTACTTTATATTTTTAAAAATTACATGAAATGTGAAAAAAGAGACCATAAAATGACCCAAAACTGACCATGACATGGGATTTTTAAAAAATGACCTAAAAATAAAAAATAGAGGCAAATTACCAAAAATACACTAAAAATTACAATTTTTATAATCTACGTGTCATGATCGGGGTACGCCGTAGCGTAGTGGTTGAGGCGCTGCGCTACAAACCGGAAGGTCGCGGGTTCGATTCCCGATGAGGTCATTGGAGTTTTTCAATTGGCACTATGGCCATGGGGTCGACTCAGCCTCTAACAGAAATGAGTACCGATAGCAATCCTGGGGGTAAAGGCGGCCGGTGCGTAAGGCCGACAACCTTACCACCTTCATATTCCGACTGTCTAAAAATCCGGTAGCCTCAACCTCCTGGAACCCTCTGGGCCTCCATGGCCTGTAATAGGGAACACTTTTACGTGTCATGATCAAAATATCTGCACTAGTGGGCAACGTCCATGATGTACCAGTTAAAAGATGACAAGTCATCAAAATCCGGGTCCTGATAATAATTAGTGACAAATTAGCTCCGGTCATGAACAAAATAGTAAATGATATGTACCACACAAAATCATTAGTTTCTCTGTTTCACGAAAAGCGCTAGTAACTCGTTACCACGCACATTTTACGGGAAGTTTATATGTGTTAAAGTGTTACATTTCTAGCTCTTCGTATAATCTTCCACTAGCTCAAACTTTTTTTTTTTAATATTTGAACCATTTTTTTTTTCACAAACGAAAACTCCTAAAAAATTATTTGTTAAAGAAAATTCCTATTCTTAAATTCCTAAATACTTTTTCCTATTTCTTCTAAATCATGCTCAGAATATTATCAGAATATGGCCAGGTGCATAATAAAGGATGGCTGAAATGTAGGGTGATTTTTTAAAACTATTTATCCTAGAAACGTGACGTTATAGGCAAGTTGCATATGACTGTTTTTGTTCGAGCACAAATAAATGTTTAAGTTCCGAGATTTTAGATTTAAAAAAAGAACTAAATCGGCTGACCGCTGCAATCAGCAATTAGCAAGTTCTCATAGTTCTTGTCTTCTGAGATAGATGGCAGCTTTTGACGTACGGTCAAGTCGAAGCTTGGCCGTTTTCTTCAAACCAACGGATTTTTACAAGACGAAATGAACTCCGTTTAGAATAATATTAATTAAGAGGAAGAGAAATAATTTTATATGATATTTTCCCGGGCTACTAACCAGGTGGTGAATTGGATTAATTCCGACGTTTCGAAGCCAAACTGAGGCTTCATTGTCAAGGAGAATGAAATGGCGGAGGAGGAGGAGGAGGATAGACTTACTGGGCATTTCTGACCCTAAATGCAAAAGGTATGAGCCCTAGGTTTGGGCTCTTGACCTTGTATTTGGTTTGAGATTTCAATTTTCTTTTGTATTTGCATACGTCCTTTTGACGTGTTGGTTGAGTAATCAAGTTTTACTTTAAAACGTTATAAATTTTATTTCATTAATTTCTTAGACAGTCTTTTATTGCTGAATGTCAACAATTATATTTAGTCTCTTATGTTTGTTATACCTGGCCTGGTTTGTGCCAATGTTTTTAACTAATGTATTTGGATGCGAGTGAAGTTTACGTGCTTCTTTTTGTGTATTTCTTGTTATATATTCGTGGAGTGTCTCAATTGTAAATTCATCATGTAACAAGTTTACTGGTGTTCTTCTTGGTCTGTGAAGTGATAGTCTTATTACTTTGTTCTGTATGATTTGTAGTTTTTGTATGTATGATTTTGCTGTTTGTGACCAGGCAGGACAGGCATATGTTAATTTTGACCGTATTAAAGCTGTGTATAGCAGCTTCTTCGTTTCTTTAGTTAGTCTTGGCGTTTTGAATAATGGGATAAGTCTTCTAAAAGCTTGGAGACTTTTACTGTGAATATAGTTAACGTGTTGTTGAAATGTCAAGGATTTATCAAGTATTAGACCCAGGTATTTAACGTGAGATTTATACTGTAATATCCTGCCATGTAATTGTATTGGAGGAATCTCACGGGGTCGACCCTTGGTAAAGACAATGGCTTGTGTTTTTCTTTCATTAATTTTGATGTTCCACTGCCTAGACCAGTTCGATACCCGGGTAAGACTTCTCTGCAACTTGGCTGTGACATAGTGTAAGTTTTTACCTGAGGTGTAGATAGCCGTGTCGTCGGCATACAGGGCTATTTGAACTCCAAGGGATGTAGGTATATCATGAGTGTATATGTTATATAGAATAGGGGCTAAGACTGAGCCTTGAGGAACTCCCGCTTCAATATCTCTTATTGTAGAGACAGCATTGTTATAGCTTACTTTAAATGTTCTGTTATTTAAGTAGGAGGAAAGAATTTCTAGTAAGTATCCCGATATATTAATATCAGCCAGTTTGCAAAGTAGTCCAGGATGCCATGTTTTATCAAACGCTTTCTCAATGTCGAGAAAAACAGCAGCGGTGCTAGCTTTGTTATTGTATTCTGTGGTGATCGCGTCTATCAGTCGCATTAATTGCAGATTTGTACTGTGTTTTGCGCGAAATCCGAACTGTGCAGGTGGGATAATACCATTGTTGTATATGTGATTGCCTAGTCTAGTCAGTAAGAGCTTTTCAAATATCTTGCCCACTGGTGACAGGAGACTGATTGGTCGCAAGTTTTGGGGAAATTTTGGATCTGCGCCTGGTTTAGCTAACGTGATTATTTTCGCCGTTTTCCATTCATTGGGGAAGTACCGAAATTTCAGACAGGCGTTGTATATGTGTGTGAGTTGTACTAGTGTTTTTCTATGTAAATATTTTAGACAGCCTGGGGGAACTCTGTCAGGTCCTTGGGCTTTTTTACAGTTAATTTTGTCCGTGTGTTTTCGAATTTCATCCGGTGTAACGAGTTCAAAATTATGATTGTCTAATGCCGCTGCTGTTAGTCTTTCATTGACACGAGCCTCCACCTCTTCTTCTCTATCTATACTGGTTAAAGAATGGGGTTGAAATTGGTGTTCTAACACATCCGCTATAGCGTTGGCTTGTTCGACTGGTTCATATTTTAGGCCGTTTCTGCCATGTATGACAGTAGGTGGGGGCTCGTCTTTTGATTTAGATAAAATCCTTGACATTTTCCACATTTTGTTCACGTTTTGTTGACATTCATCAATTGTTGCTTCCCAGTTAGCATCATTGCGTTGTCGAATCTTTCTTT
The DNA here is from genome assembly GCA_964059195.1 of Ectobius pallidus. Classification (NCBI taxonomy): domain Eukaryota; kingdom Metazoa; phylum Arthropoda; class Insecta; order Blattodea; family Ectobiidae; genus Ectobius; species Ectobius pallidus. The sequence goes on from CAXKWD010000006.1 coordinate 12,943,400, forward strand.
TTATAGTTTTGGTTAGCCAGTTAAGAGCTGCTTTAGCTGTAGGGTCTAACGTTCTTGACCATCTGGTTCGAATTTTTCTTTTAATTTCGAGAAGGTTTTCTATTTCTTCCGTGATTACTACAGGGTGATTTGATTCCATTGTGACAGTGTTAAGCGAAAATGAAGTTTTTATGGACGCTATTAGATCTGCGATAGCTGGAGAGATATCATCTTTAATATGAATAGAATTTTGTGGTTTGCTAATTTCGCCAAGCAGCTCTTTGTAGGCTTTCCAGTTTGTGGTCTTTATTACATACGTTGGTGTTTCTGAACAAGCTGTTCTTTCTAGTATTTGAAAATATACCGGCAGGTGATCCGAAGAGAGTTCATGGGCTACATATGGATTTGATATAAGTATATTTTTATGAATTACTATGTCTAGGACATCACCAGTGTCCCAGTATTGCGAGTAGTGAGTTGGTTCTTCTGGTGCGTCCACGCTCAGGTTGTAGCGAAGGCAGACGTTGTCCAGAGTTCTTCCTGCTGTATTTACGATCTTACTAGACCAGCTGGTATGTTTTGCATTTAGATCACCTGCCAGAATACATTTGTCTGTAAGTGTCGACAGCTCAATGATGTCCTGAGAAGCCAACCGTCTACCAGGAGGTTTGTATACAGCTGCAAATAGCGTCTCCACATTATTTATAGGGGCAATTATTCCTGCCGCTTCTACGGAGAGTAGAGGTGGCAGATTGTAAGACCTATGTGGGATTCCACGCTTTATCACTATGGCAGTGCCGCCTCCTGGACCAGTCAGTCTGTCACAGCGATAAACCGTATAATTTGGAATTTTGAGTGATTGGTAAGTTTCTAACTTAGTTTCATTGAGAAGGCATATGTCAATTTTACGCTTTTGCAACTGTCTACAAAGTTCGTGTCGTTGATTTAGGATGCCATTGGCGTTAAAGGTCATTATGTTTAATGGGCGTCTTATGTTGGACATGCCCGGTCAAAATCTTCCAGTGTGGCCATAATTACATAGAGCTTTTCGAGCGGGGATCTAGCAGCCTGAAATTTTGTATATGCTTCAGCAGCTATCTGGAAGTACCGTATGAATTCTGCCTCACTTTCGCCCCCTGGGTTCAGTCTCTTCAGTAGCTCAAATTCTATTTCTTCTTGTCGAGTCTTGGGTTTGTTTTGTAGAACATTACTGAATGATGGTCTTCCATTAGCAATTGGAGGAGGGGCAGTGGCTTCGACTTCTTGGCGAACCTTCTCGTAAGACCCTCTGCCTGTTTCCTTCGGTTGAGGAGCTCGCCGCTTTTCTTCTGCAGTGAACACCTGGCATCCACGGAAGTTTGCTGGATGTACACCCCCGCAGTTACAACATTTGGGCTGGGTGGGCTGTTGGGCGTCCTTTTTGGGGCAGTATTTGTGGGAGTGTGACTCCGCACAGTAGACACATCTCGGGAGCGCCTTACAGTTGTGCCAAGTATGTCCAATTCTTTGGCAGTTGAAGCACTGTACGATATTTGTTCTTGATTTGTATGGTTCTACACTTACTACATAGTGCAGTAGGCGTCGAGTCTCATATATTTCTTTGTTTCTTTCTATTTTAGGAAGTTCCACCATGTATAATGGGAGAGGCTGCCGTTGTGAGATATTGGAGATTTTCTTGGTCATCTGTAGGACTTTTGATACTGTCAGTCCTGTTTGTTCCAATGCTGTCTGCAAATCTTTCACTGGTATGTCCGCAGGTAGCTTCCGGATCACAACCCGGAATGGTTTACCGCTGTTGGCACTCCATGTGAAGTGCTCAATTTTCTTTTCCTCACATGTCTTCATGATGCTAAGAGCGTCTTCTGGGGCATGTGCCTGAATTTTAACTCCTTCTCTTACCATGCTCACAGTAGGAGGGGCTTGAAGTTTTGTTGTGAGCTCTTTAACAAGAGCATGTTGCATTTTCTCCCCGATGATTATTATTGGAGGAGGCTTTTTTCTAGTCTGTCCTTGTTGGGCTGGAGTGGCATTGACATTGGAGTTGCTGGGGGGGAGATTTTTGGGGCTGCTTTGGATGGTGGGTTGGGTTTGTGGAAGTGGCGGGAAATTTGTATCTGCATCAGTTGTTTGCAGAGGGGAGAATCTGTTTGTAACCGGCACAGGTGATGGTTGCCTTGGTGTGCTGGGTGGGGTTGGAGACTGGGGGCTAGACCGCACAGACATTGGGCTGGAACCATTGGATGCCGGTTCCTGGTTGGTGGTGCTGGTGTTTACCTCCATCTCTTGGTTGTTGATGACAGACTTTACTGCATTTTCCAAGAAGAACAGGAGGTACCGTAGATACTCTTCTGTGATCCTGGAGTCTTTCCTGAGTTTCTTTAGTTGTGACTCGGCCTTCTCGGTCACCGTACTTAGGGAGTTGTATGCAGAAAAATTTCTCTTGTTGATAGTGCAGGCGAGGGTCGAAAGAGTGGCCTCGATATCTTCCATTAAGTTCTGGGTTGACCCAGGGGATTTATTATATCTATGATTTGAGTAATTGTTATAAGACGCTTGCGTCTTGCTCCAATATTCTTTGCAATAATTAAATCTATCCATTATTAAACGAATTTGTGTGTTATTTAAGTAATACCAGTAAGCCTGGGGACGGTCATGGGGGCGGGGGGTTTTCTTTCAGTAGAGTGAGTGTGCTCTATGGATGAAATGGCGGGATTAGATGGCGTGTATTTATAGGACTGCTGTGAATGGGGACATCCGGATTGGAGAAAGGATTTGTTGAAGACCAACCAATCAGGAAACAGATGGGTGCTGTAAGAACAGGAGGGAAAATTAGAGAAGTAGAATCGGTCCAAACAAGGGCCAACGGTCAATAGGTAGTGAAAATAAATTATTATTATATAGGTGGTGGTGGAAACGAGAAAAAATTGGAAAAAATGGAAAAACGGTCCAAATGAGGGCCAATGTTTTTAATTACTCTGGTATTAAAAATATTTTATTCTAAAATTAAATTATTAATTATTTAAAAAAAATTATTTTATTCTAAATAGATGTTGTTTATTATGCAGTTTCATTTGCTACTACCAGTGTTTCAAGATCGTTCCGTGTTCGATAATAATCGATACCACACCTGTCTTATAATGAAAGTCTGTATCGAAATGTGTATCAATATGATATTGTTACGTCACATGTATAAAAAAGTATACCAGTAATAAAATTCCAAATTTCACTTTAAAAGGTTATATGATTTTCTATGCATTAATTTACTTATCGATTACTTATTCAAATTGAATTCTATCTCCACCGACACATTAAAAAATGAGCCTGATTTTTTATGTGAGATTCTTTGATGCTTCCTTTACGTGTTTATGCTTTTGTTTTAAAAGTTTTTAAACAGAAAAGTAAAAAAATATTTAAAATATAACCTATAATTAAAGTAAATATATTTTTTATGAACTGAGGTCTGTTCAGAAAACATTATTAGTAAATGTATCTATCTTCAATCTTCTACATAAATAAAAATCAATTGCCACATGTATGTCGCAGCATCACTTGAGAACGGCTCAACCGATTTGGCTGATTTATTTTTTATTTTTTGTTGTATTCGTAATTGTCAGGACAAGGTTTGTATGAAAGAAAATTTTTGGAAAATCCACAGAAAATGTCGGAAATGTGAAATGAGGCACAGTTTGAGAGTTCTGCTGTCACATGTTTTCATAACCAAAAAAAAAGTGTGAGTCTTGCAACCAAGCCATTAAAATCCCTAAAAAGAAATAGAAGTGTGACATTTTGAATATTGTGTTAACGGTGGTGTGTTGAGAAGATTATTTTGGTGTCTTGGAAAAACGCCGCCAATAAGACGTCGAAATATCTGTCGGCGTACGCGCAAAGCAAGAGAAATAAGTGATTGTACATATTTTAATGTGTAATCGTGTACATGTTTTCAGTTAGTATTGTACTATTGTAGACTAAAAAGAGCAAAGTAAACGTTATAGTCCTCTTGTATAAGATTCTCATTCATACTATTACACATTTTTCAAAGATGTTCCATATCTTGATGGTGCTGATACATGGGCGTAGGGTGAAATTTTGTTCGGGAGGGGTTCAATGTAAAGTCGTCTCAGCTCCATGTCCTTGCGCACATTGTGAACTATTACTCTTTTATATTACTAAACAGTTGTATTTTGATAATTAATATATTGTAATAAATTAATATGCAGCTCAGTCTTTGAAACTGTTTTTCTTGAGATTTCTATCCATTTCTCGTTTAAGGTTGAGTCTATAAATAAAAAGTTTCTTTTGAAAAATTATCATGTGTATAGGGCATGTTTTTAAAGTCATCTGTAAATCCACCGGTGGAAAAGTCCGATTAATGCCTATTACTTAATGATAATTTTGTGATGAGCTCATGATTACTGTTGGCTTTACTAACAGGTTGATGGATTTCGGCGGAAGTATTTGAGTTGTCGTTTGACAAATTCCGAAGGGATTTTTGTTTACTAGTAATACATCACTGTTATTAAGTTGAAAAACTATCAACACCACGAGGTTTTGAAATTTGAATCTTAAATAAATTACGATAAATCTTAAATAAAGCTTTGATTAGTACCAAATTGTAAAATATGTAACAACTGAAGCAGAGTTTTTAAATTTCGTTCCATTATTTATAAACTTCAAAATATTTCAGATATTTCGGGAAAGGTTTCAACCCCCCGAACCCCCCCCCCTTACCGTACGCCCATGTGCTGATATATAAATGTTCAAATATTGTCTTAGAATATAAAGTAGTAAAATCTATGCCAATCACATTGTACTTCACACTTCTTTGTCACACTTCTATTTTGTTATGTAAACATGTGACTTCAGAACTCTCAAACTGTGCCTCATTTCAGATTTCCGACATTTTCCGTGGGTTCTCCAAAAAAAATTTCTTTCATACAAACCTTGTCCTTCCAGTTACAAAAAAAAAAAAAAAAGTCAAATCGGTGTAGCCATTCTCAAGTGATGCAGCAACATACATGTGGCAATTGATTTTTATTTATATAGAAGATTTTATTACACACACACATTGTGAAGCACACGGTATCTGTATTTTTGTGGGAGAAGGTATAAATTGAGACTGAGGAAACAGGCGATTGAAGTTTGAGTGCATTGGCAGTCTGAAACGCACGGAGGTGTTCTGCTTGTGTTCCATGCGCCCAAAACGGCATAACATGTTGCTGTTATACAGTTAACGCCGCTTAATGTAATCGCGGATAATGTTATCAGTCGGGTAATGTTATCATTTTTATGGAAGTCTGTACGGATTAATACTCATACATTGTAAAAATGCTTTTTATTGTGATAAAAAATCTGTTTGTGTTATCACATTTTCCTTTGTGCGACTTTATTTCCAAGTACTATACGTCATTTAAAATTTCGTTTTTAAGGGTTTCATTTCTAACTCAACTGAATTGTGTTATATTCTGGAAGTAACGGTAGGCCTACTGTTTCCAGCTCACAGGATGACCAGTTCGAGGGGGTGGCATTACCTAACTCTCTCTTTTGGGCAATAGAACATGTTTCACCCCACAGTTAAGCTGCAGCTTTTGATTTATCAAGATAGCAGTGTTGATATGCAGTGATGGCTAGTGTGAAATGAAATTTCACCACAGATCATTAAAGACTTCCAAAAATAATTGTAACTCATAACTGAGTATGGATTATTGGTTAATGGATTCCTAAATGAAAGTAAAAACAATTAAAAACTTTGTTACTGGTTGAAAAAACAGTTGCTTGCAGTCTATTACGAGTGGTTCAATGATTCACAGTTACTTATTATTTTATGAATAAATATTTTAAATTCTGTTTTGTAGTGTATTATGTTATATATGGGGATCAAACCCGGCCGCAGTTGATGGGTTTTTCAGGACTATAAGCTGGGGGGCACGTGTCGTAGATTTACGGCACGTAAAAGAACCCCAAGCCTGAATTAGAGCCTCTGGACAAAATTTCTCGGCCCTTTCACGTCCAAGAAATACTTAGTTTCCGGAGGGGGGAAATGCCTGCTTTTATGCAGTTCAGAAACTCCTATCTTCTCGTCTCCTATCTAGAAATCTTCGGGTTCAGGACTGGGTAGGTTAAGTCTTAGGTTAAGATAATGCACATTGTGCGCGATTCCTTAATTATTATTATAAAAATAAAAATTTATAAGACAATAAATTATCCTGCCGGTTGTATTATATGGATGTGAGACATGGTCGCTTACTCTTCGGGAAGAACATAATCTGCGAGAATTCGAAAACAGGGGGCTTAGGAAAATAGGGGCTGGAGAAAACTGCATAACGACGAGCTTCATAACCTGTACGCTTCACCGAATATAGTACGGGTAATTAAATCACGAAGGATGAAATGGGCTGGACATGTTGCGCGCATGGGGAGGAAAGACATATCTAAAAAGTATTGACGAGGAGACCCGAAGGGAAAAGTCCACTTGGAAGACTTGACGTAGGTGGGAGGACAGTATTAGGATAGATTTAAGGGAAGTAGGATTTGCGAGGGATGGTTGGATGGACTTAGCACAGAACAGGGTTGATTTGGGGGCTCAGGTAAGTGCGGCAAAGAACCTTCGGGTTCCATAAAATAGATAATATTCCTTTTGCTTGCTTATAAATTGTCTATTGCAATTGAGTAAGTAAGTAAGAATAAGTATAATAAAATTTAAAAATTAATTGCCTAGTTGGAAAATATTTTATGGGGGTACTCACCTTCCATAGAACGCATATCTATTGCGAATTTAATAGTGTTTCTCATTATTATTCATTGTCGTGAATTGGACATTTAATAAGTATTTTAGGACAATATCGTTCCTGTACTGCCAGTACGACGTACCGGAGCACATATTTTTCCCGGTATGGTAGAAGGAAAATAATTTTATACCGGTACGCAGTACCGGTGCGTACCGGCCCAACTAAAGCACTGACACTCATTAGTTATTGTTACACTGCATGATAATATTAATCTACATCTCCATATACGTATACTAATTACTATATGTGAATTTTATGTGCAATTGTTCTGAGATATTTCACCATTGTTATAGTTCCCATTCTACAAAGAAAGTGTTCACATTTAACCATTGTCTTTTAGATTTAGTTTTCATTGTTCGGGCCTTGTTGAAACGTTTTTCATGATGCATATTACTTCTGTTGTCATTTTATACTTTTCAAAAAGAAAACTGGCTACGATTGACGCATCAAATCGACATACTGTTTTTTTTTTCATTCCGGTTAGCCTAATCTGCATTCTGCATTCTGAGTATTTTGTCTAAAATATTTAATTAAAATGTTAAATTTTAAAGTCGAATAGAATGTTTCAAAATTAGTCAAACTGTTACAGTTACGGGTAATTATCGTTTCAAAATGGCAGCCACGTTTCATGCACTAAAATGCCGTTTCCGTGATAATTTCCATAAATGGCAATATTTTTTAGTGATCTTTTTCTATCTATTTCAAACATGAAAAACATCAACTACAATCTTTGGAACATCTACACTAGGCCTACAAATATTTTTAAAAAATTACTTTTCTTTAATTTCTTTTTCATGAATATATATTTTTAGAAAACAAACTGTTGTTGTTAAATGAATGATTGTAATAGTGTTGTTGATATGACATTAACAAATACACAGAAAAATAATCACTCAGAGATATTGATATTTGTGGAAATATCACGGAAACGGCATTTCGGTGCACGAAATGTGGCTGCCAATTTATAACGATAATTACCCATAACGGTAACAGTCTGATTAATTTTGAAAATTGTATGCAATTGTCGAAGTAGTCAATAAAGAGTATGTTAGATTGCAAGATTGTAGAGCAATTCATTGTTGAGAAAAAAAATAATGAAATTTACCTATTTCTCACCAATGAATTTCACCGAAAGCTGTATGTCCCCCCTTAATTTAGTTTTTAACGGTATACCAATTACTTTTTTGTAATTTTAATTTTGTGACTATGTTTTCAAGCCTAAACATAGCTACATTATATCGTGAAAATTAATTTATCAAAAAGTACTTATAGGGCCAATAAAAATAAAAATAACTGAAACAATTAATTCAATTAACATTTTTTGTAATTACATTTTTTGTAATTTTATTACATTTTTGTAATTTTATTAGCTTTAAGTCATTTATTTTTATTATTATTAATTGTATGTATTTGTGTTTAATATTTTTTGTCTCCATTCATAAATTTGTATTTTCTTTTTCTAGCTCTGTTTTACATGTTTCACCTTTTTTTTAAGTGTGTCATTCTTTCTCATTTTGTTTTTTGTTTCTCCTCTTTCTCCACTCTGATGTTCTGAATCTACACCCGAGCACGAGCAGTTTGCTCATTCGGGCGTATTTCTAAATAAATATTTGGTTCTTTTCTTTCTTTTTCTTTTCTGTACTTTAATTTTGAAATTTGTAAATGTTTTTTGTTTATTTGTGTATTTTTGTATTTGTATTTGTATTTGTACATAAGTTTGTAAATGTAATTTAAATAAATAAATAAAAATAAAATAAATAATAAAAAAATTATATAGAAATTTAATTGGGGTTTCAATTAAATAACTTAAGTTCTAAATTTGGGTTTTAGATGTATCCCAGTGGTGTAGGAAAGGGGGGAGGTCCAGGGGGTCCGGACCTTCCCGAAATCAAAACCTAAAATTTTATTTGTTATTTAAGCTCCACTTTGTCAAAATTTAATTTTTTTATTTAATAATAAAATACTGAACTTGTAAATGTAGGCCTATTGTTCCGTGCGTTGTTTAACTTGTCTTGTAAATAGTAATAAGTAGGGTATGGGAAAATCATATTGCTAATCTCAGCAAACAACTCAGTAGAGTCATTTTCTTACTGAGTAACTTGAAATTTATATTACCGGTTCAGCACGTACGAATGTCATACTATTCCTACTTTCATAGTATAATAAATTATGGGATCATATTATGGGGAAACAGTAATCAAATTGACCAAATCTATACCTTCAAAAGAGAGTTGTAAGAATTATATCTAATACCGACATATATGCACCATGTAAACCATTATTTAAAGAGTTAAAGATCATGACAGTTGTTAACCTCTACATTTTTGAACTACTTATACATGTAAAAAATAGGGTAATATCAAGATCGAATATACATTCTCATAAGACTCGTCAAGCACATCTAATAGATCTACCTCAACATAGATTAAGTAAGACAGCAGCAAATTTTGAATATGTAGGCATCAAACTGTTCAATGCCTTGCCAGAAAATACCATCAACTTACCTTCTAAATGTTTTAAATATAGACTAAAAAACTGGCTTACATCTAATCCAATGTATAAAATTGAAGAATTTTTAAATATTAACCTATACTCAATTTAAAATGGTCTTAAATACTTGGAGAGGACATAATAAGTTAATTATAATAATGCAAATTACTTGAATGTACACTGAATGTTTTATAATTGATGTGTTATCTACATTGTATCTATTTGATTTATGTGCAACCTAAATTGTTAGATCTGTTCCTGTGTACTATTTGTATCCTATATGTATTAATGTTTAATGTTTAATGTTTGTAAGCTAGTCAACGAACACGAGGTGTATAGACATGGTCAGTGAGATAAAAACTATACCAGTTTAGGTATATCACAATTAAAAAATGCCATTACATTGTAAAATGGCATTGTCATCAACCAGCCAGAGATCACAGATTTAAAACGAGTTCGACTTAGGTAAAACAGTTCAACAGGAACTTTGTTAGCTATTTTGATACACATGTATTCAAAGTTTTGCACCTGGGGTAGTCTAATGAATTCTGTTGCCTGTTTTCATAAGAATGTAGGTCACTTCTAAAACTTCTAAAACTATTGTATATACCGTCACATATTTTGTACATACCAAGTCCCATATCATTTTAATGATCACGTGGACGTAAATAAATAATAAAATAAATAATAAATAATATGAGTATGACATGTCATATTTTCAACCTGACCTCCATTCTCTCCGCAAACAGAAATTAAACACGAATTGCACATTAGTGATCCTAATCGGACCGTTTTTATTTTCCATATAAACTCATACTTTGGCCATTTTCATGGTCTTGGTCATATTTCGGTCATATCTGTAATTTAACGTCATATTTCAGTTATTAATTCGGTAAAAGAGCAAAATTACGAAGTCGACTTAAATATTTTACAGAACAAGAATCACGAATATTATGGTTTTACTGTAACTGAAATGTGAAGGGACATTAACAAGTCATAGCACAATTACCTCTTTCTCCCTGCTGTTAACAACTTCCAATAGACATTTTTTTAGAAAATATTTTCAGTTTACATTTGCAGTGGTATCTGGAAGCATTAACCGAATAGAAGTCCTTTACAAGTAAAACTATAAAATCCCCTGTAAAATTGTTAAAAAGTGAATTAATATGATGTAATAAAGTATTGTCATTATACGTTTTAAATTAAAACATTTATTTTTAGAAAATGCGTTCTTACATGATGTCATATTTAGGATTTTTGGGTCATATTCAGTGATTTTTAAGGTCATATTTGCAGGCATATTGTCCACTTTTTTAGGTCATAAGTATCTGAATACTGAACTTGTAAATGTAGGCCTATTATTTCTACTGTTCGATGTGTTATTTAACTTTTCTTATAAATAGTAATAAGTGTTATAACTTGGGTAACGATTTCTTGTTTACGTTGGCATGTCTTAGAATATGGTAAACAAATTTGAAAACAAGTTTTTCAGTGCTAAAATAGCCGGCACGTTCTACCTTCCCCGAAATAAGTTTTTGGCTACGCCACTGACGTTCATGTATAAGCTAGAAAAAGTGCACTTACCCTGCCACTGCTGTCTTGACAGTTGAGGTCTTCCTCAGAGACGCCGCCCCTCGCCGCCGCTTTTTCCAGGAATACTTTGAGAGCTTGTTCATCCCCATCTCTGGCTGCCTTGAGAAGAGCGACCGCCTCCGGTGAGCAGTTAGGCCCGGGGGAGGCAGCGCCTGGGGGCGAGTTGTTGTGAGGCGTGGGTGTCAGCGTGCCCCTCCGGTAGCGTTCAGTGCAGTGAAGTTTGGGGACCGCGGCACGTTGTCCTGTCCTCGGTAGTTGAGATCCGCCACTGGAGAACGTGCTACCACCGACAACACTCTGATTCAACTGGTGCAAAGCATCGCTGGAAGAAGAAGTGGCAGAGGAGAAAAAGGAGGAGGAGGAGGTCGTCGAAGAAATACCTGCGCGATTTCGAAGCCAACTTTCGACTCCCGCTACCTTGCCGTGGTGCGAGAACTTGCCGCTGGGAGCGCCACCGTGCAGCGCGGCCAGAGTCGTTGCCGGCGGCGGCGGCTTAGGGGGTAACTCGAAACGAACGCGTCTCACCCCTCGACCACCCGAAGCCTCTATGACCGGCGTTGCGGCGGCGGTGACGTTGGTGTCGGTGTAGCTGCGTGCGTAGCGCCGCAGACCAGACGTCGTGGCACGATTCGCGCCCGTGATGGCCCCCAGCGCGGGGTGGTGGTGGTAGTGGACGGTGACCCGCAGTGGACCTGCGTCTGCCGCAGTGCCACGAGATAGGGGGAGTGCGGGGAGGGTGCGGGCGCCGGGCTGAAACAACAGAAACAATGCCACGTGTACTGCACCTACAATAACAAGATACAATAAATACAAATAATAATACAAAATAATAGCAATGAAATATTAATACAAAGTAGTAGCAATTAAATAATAATACCAAATAGTAGCAATTAAATAATAATACAAAATAGTAGCAATTAAATAATAATACAAAGTAGTAATTAAATAATAATACTAAATAGTAGCAATTAAACAATAAAAAATAGTAGCAATTAAATAATAATACAAAATAGTAGCAATTAAATAATAATACAAAACAGCAGCAATTAAATAATAATACCAAATAGTAGGAATTAAATAATAATACTAAATAGTAGCAATTAAATAAGAATGCCTGAATTAAGGGGGAAGGTACACCTTTCAAAATTTTATATCTCAGCCAATTAAAATCCAATCGAAAAGAAATTCTGTGTGGACAGTATTCATTCTCTGTAGGCTACTTTACTAACAGATTTTCAAATTTAATAAAACATATCAATATTATGCATAATTAATTATTCAAGAATAGCCTGTACCCTATGCTACCTAACACTGTTTCCTTCATAAACTCTATAATTGTTTTGTTTAGTATTTTCATGAATCTATCACCAAAATGTTCTCAATAATCATATGAAGAGCGTGTAGTAAAATATCACATGTATCTCTATGACAAATATTTTTTTCCTTGATGTGTACACAATACAGGAAAAAATCTGACATTTCCATGTTCAATATTTTTTTCCCCTAAAAATAAACTATTAAAGGTATTGCAAATATTTTACTACAGGCTCTAGATATTATCCATGGTCTGAAGGTGTGTGCATAACTGACTGAGTTATGAAGGAAACGGTTAAAAAAAATATTTCGACCGTTCCATGCGTTATTATTTTTCTTATAAATAGTAATAGGCCTGTTATAACTTAGGTTGCGATTTCTTGTTTCAATTGGCATGTAAACAAATTTGGTAACTAGTTTTTCAGTGATTAAATAGCGTAAAATGTGATTTTCATTAGTTTAATACTTAACAGTTTTCCGGGAGAGAGCCCCCCTTTCTTGGGGGGGGGGGAATTCCATACCCGCAAACCCCCCAGTACTTTCGACCCTCCCTGAAATGATTTTCTAACTACGCCATTGGACTAAATAGTACACAATACGTAGGCTATAATTATTATCAGTTAAATAGGCCTCTATAATCCTATCTTTTTTCGGATGGAAGACAAACATAGCAATTAAAATGAGAATGTAGTCTACGTTAATAACAAAAAGAAATGATACAATCAAACATCCCTATAACGATATTGTGTGGCTTAGCAGATTATATACTTAAACGAGTGTTATTGGAATATTGAGGGTTTGTATTATACCACAAATCTAAATGATTTCTTGCTGAGGAATACTGAGTAATGTACAGAATAATTCAAGGAGTAGGAAGATATGCAAAGAGGTGAAAAAAATTAACCAAAAATTCAAATCGTTAGAGGCTGTAAGTTTTGTCTCTAAATTTATTGATTTCCATTACACAAACACCATAGCTACTTTACTACCCACACACTTAAGGGGGGGAAATATAGCTTTCGGTGGAATTCATTGGTCAGAAATAGGTGAATTTCATTACTTTTTTACTCAGCAATGAATTGATCTACAATTTTGCAATCTGGCATAGGCTACTCTTAATTGACTACTTCTACAATTGCATACTATTTTAAAAATTAATCAAACTGTTACAGTTTTGAGTAATTATCGTTACAAAATGGCAGCCACATTTCATGCACTAAAATGCCGTTTCCCTAATAATTTCCACAAACGGCAATATTTTTCAGTGATTCTTTTTTCTATCTATTTGCAAACTCATATAAACAACATCATCTACATCTTTAAAATATCTACAGTATGAGTATTTTTAAAAATATTTTCTTTAAATTTTCTTTTTCATTATAATATATACATTCAAAAAAATATTAATGCTAACTGAATGATTGAAGATAGTGTTGTTCATATGATGTTAACAAATAGCCTATACAGAAAATAATCACTCAGAAATATTCATAATTGTGGAAGTTATCAAGGAAACGACTTTTCAGTGCATGAAACGTGGCTGCCATTTTGTAACGATAACTAATTTGATTGATTTCGAAAATATTATGCAATTGTAGAAGTAGTCAATAAAGTGTGTCTTAGATTGTAAGATAATGGAGCAATTCATTGCTGAGGAAAAAAATAAAGAAGTTCTCCTATTTCTCACCTATGAATTTCACCGAGAGCTGTATGTGCCCCCTTAAATTACTAGGAAGAATAGTTTAACATTCACGGATCAATACGTCAAAAATTGTTGACTCGTAAAAGGGGGAAAGGGGGGAAAGAGATAAAGTTCACCACGGATATTGCGAAACTGATCATTTGCCTGTGTTGGTGTAAAGCAGGGATCGAAATCAATGTATGCTTCTGCACACGTATGCCCTCTCTATTGACACTCTCTCTTGTACAATTCCTAAGAAACGAAACAATTACTACCAGGTTTAACAAACTATTATTATTAATATTACTGTTATTATTACTAGGGCAAAGCATTTGATGATTTTGCATCTTTCTTATATGAAGGTTGAAAGGTAGCTCGGATATAATATATAAATATGTATCATAAAATAACTGATTAATGCCCGGTTTCTACAAACTTGTGAATTACCTATGGGTAAATTATCCATGGACAAATTAATTCCATTTCACTCACAATGATATAATTCAGAAGGCCTTGGAGTTGTACAGTTAATTTAATTCAGAAGGCTTTGATTCTCATTGTTGAAATTATTATTGATCCTACAAAGAGGTTAAATTTTATCCAGCCATCCATGAAAGGATAAATTAACCCGACGATTTACTCTTGGAAAGATCTAGCCCGAGTTTGTAGGAACATTTTTTCTGTCATTTTCATATTTACCCAGAGGACATTTATCTAGAAACTCGCCACAAGTGTATGTGATTGCTATCTTTAAATTTGTGTTTGTGTAGTGTTATTATTGTGTAAATTCTGTCCATTGGTTAATTTACCCATAGGTAATTCGCGAGTTTATAGAAACCGGCCATTAATAAAGGCAATTTGTTTTTGCATTTTTTACCTTAATTTTGCATTTTTCGTCATTCTGAAGAGATAGATCATTTTTTGACAATTTTTAGGCCATTTTCTGCATTTTTAGTCATGTTCCAGTGGAGGTAGAGAGGAGCTTTTCCATGTACAAATCGTTACTTTCAGACAACAGACAATCTTTTTATTTGAGAATTTTCTTCAAGTCTTCATGGTTAATTTTAATTCAGGTTTGTTGTAAACACCATAGCAGTTTGTCTTGTAGCAATAAAGAATTCTAATATTTTATTTCTTTTTAAATGGCACGTATTTGCTAGGGGCAATTTGATGGGCATGCCAGTCCAGAAGGATGTTTTTCGCTAGGGTGTCCAAATAGTATAAATTTACTTAATTCTTGAGTAACAAAATAAGTGTGTTTTATATTGTAAATTCACATATATATATATATATATATATATATATATATATATATATATATATAACTAACTTAGTCCAGTCATTTGGTGCTCATAAAGGGGGTTACCTGAAAAGTTTTCCGGGAGTTTTGAAAATGGTGATTTTATAGATTTCGACGTGCTCTTTTCGAATTTTCACTTTGCTACCTCGTATCTTTGCCAGCTGAATTTGTGCTTGGTTAGAAATGAACTGATCCATGTAGCAGTTTGAACGAACTATGTGAGTACTCCTCAACATGTAATACTTAATACTCTAGTCGTCAGCCCCCAAAATTATTTTTGGTTTAATTATTCAAAATTCAGTTTCGGTTCTTGTTCTAAAATATTTATAATTACGACCATAGCAGAATTATATGAGGAATGCAATAGTTAACCGTTCATATTGGAGCTCAGGGGTGAACAGTAGGTAGCTTGTAACTGCCTTCAGAGAATTTACGAAATTTTGTTTTCATACGATTTTCCGTTTTGGAGCTAGCTTGTTCACAGATATTCCACACAGACACACACACTGACACACAGACATGTTTCCAAAAATAGTATTTTTGGATTCAGGGGGCCTTGAAACGTGTATATATGTCAAAAACTCAACTTCGAATTTGGGGGTCGAAAACAATACTTCCTCTACCTATAGTACCTATGGTACGGGCAGAGGAAGTAAAAAATGCAGGTACTAAAATAATTAAATTTTACAAGAAAATGAACTCAGAAGTTGAAAAAATTTACAGGATCCTATAACAAGGCTTACTAGAACATAACTAGCAGATAAAAGTATAAAAAATTGACCAAATTAATTTTAAATTACACGTTTTATAGGAGCATGAAAAAAATTCAGATGCACTTATCACTTCCTATAGACATAACATTTTTCTGGTTTCTCTGACACCTTTTATTTTTTAAATTCATATAATGAACATGTTTTTCTAAAAAGTAGACTACTTTTATACAGCTAAAGTTATTATTTTTAATGCAATTAATTTTTATATATCGCATATAAAATAACTTGAAATTTGATCAATATTTCCTGACACATTTTCTTCAATTTTATACCTATGGGCATCATTGTAGTCTACTTTATGCATATATGCATGTAATATTAGTGTAAAAAATTTCAGCCTTCTATCTCTAATGGTTGTGGAGCTACCTAACAATATGTGTGTAAAATAAGAGTTACCGGGAAATTCAATTTTAAGTTAATAGTGAATTTCTCATCTGACCTTTCTAAGGACGTGGCTCAGAGCGTGTAAACATATTCAAATGTCAATTTAAATGGCACAAATAATTTCTAAACCTATATGGACTATATATCAATGGATGCAGAAAATTCAGCACAATTTTTTAGTGCTATAAAAAAAATTCAAAATAATTCACGTACATATACCCTTAAGTTATTGTCACACCGTAATTGTAAATATGATATTCTAATTCTTGTATATAGCTTTTTAGTAGATTTAAATGATTTGAGTGTGATCTATAATGTATATAGTTTTATGGGCAGGTCATAAAGTCTAATCAATTCGTTGTACAGCATTTCCGAGTTGGCCAAATAGTAGTATACAATTAATTATTAATATGGTTTCAGGGGCGGATCCACGGGGGAGGAAATGGGGGAAATTTCCTCCCCCAAAAGTTGTAACATTAAGCACAAATTATTCAAAATTTATTATTCTAATAAATTGTGTAAAGACAACATAACCCAAATACTTAAATTAAAGCAACGACATTCATTATTTTGAAATACATTTGTGATAAAATACCGAAATGTTCATTTTGATTTCAACTGTGTACTGGGAATAATTAATTTTTATGAGTAAAAACTTCCCTCTTTACTTCGGTTCCCCCCCTAAAATGTCTCTCTGGATCCGCCCCTGTATGGTTTCAAATATTTATATTACGAGGCTTGGCAAAATATACATGCTATGAATTTTAAAGGTTCTGTTCAAGTTTTTCAAGATGAATTATTGCCGCAATTCTCCAGGTTACGAAATGTCAGTTCGCCGGTGTACAATGAACTTCACGCTAGGCAACGAAGTATTTCGCTGTCTGAATTCAATGGCCTTTATGTAAGTATTAGCTTAAAAGGCCCGGCGTCGCCCGGGATTTTTATTTTGTAGTTGGAAATTAACTTATGAAGGACTTTCGATTTTTAAATTCTAGGTCCTTATATAGGCATTTATAATTTGAAATAGGAAGAACAACTTATCACACTCAAACTATTCCCTCAGAAAACGATTGATATAGCTTTCTATGGCTCACAGAGAATGTAGAATTTTGCATCCCATCGCTTGTACAGTACACAGCAAGCCTGGTAGGGGTTCAAATAAGAAGAAACAGAAATTCCGGTAACTTAAAATTGTATTATCGTGGCAGAAAATGTTATTTCTCACTCTCATGTTACCATAAAACCGCTTTGGAGATGAAATTAAATAGAAATGCAATATCACTTTCATACTTCTCTTCCCAAAACATATTACCTTACCTCGTATTGTTTTCTCTATTTCCAGGCTATAGAAAGTTATGTGACTGCATTATTTTCGTGGATTTCATTCTTTAATATTGATTTATAACATGAATTATATTGATAGCTTCTCTGATTTGTCAGAGACACGTTTCATTTATTTCCAAACCCACCTGAGACCACTGGCAACAATATGCTTTCATGTGAACTGTGATTTGGATTTGATAATTCTGTATAAAAAGGGATTAAGTATTGTAATTTTTTTTTATTTTTGGCATTTAAAATCAAAATTTTGCAAAATCCTTCCTTAGTGAGCACTTACATTATGAAACGAAGGTACTGTCAAAATTCCAGGTCTCTACCTATTGTAGTTTAGGCTCTACGTTGATTCTCTGTCAGTCAGTCAGTCAGTCAGGACAAAGCCTTTTTTATATATTCAATCATATTATGTGCTATTCTTTCATAGTCATTCTGCCGTTATAGTATGTTTAAAACAGAATAATCATATTAACATATTTATGCATCTAATTTCTTAAATAAGTCTGAGTGGCGGAGCGAATTTCGATTTTATGTGAGTAAAGATGATAGCTTGCGTTTTCTGAGTGTTTGCTTTGATCCTCCAGTTTGTCAACCAAGGAAACGTAGTTGCTTTTGCATTCTGGTCTGTGCTTTGTTGATGGTGTAGTCACTGGTATAAAAGGTTGTATCATCTGCATAGAGACTCAGTTCAACTAGTAGAACCGTTGGAATATCCTGAACATCTATATATATAAGAGACTTTGTCCTGACTGACTAACTGACAGGAATCAACGTAGAGCCTAAACTATAACAGGTAGAGACTTGGAATTTTGACAGTAGGCCTACCTTCGTTTCATAATGTAGGTGCTCACTAAGAAAGGATTTTGCAAAATGTTGATTTTAAATGCCAAAAATTAAATGTTTTTGAGAATACTTAATCCCTTTTTACACAGAATTATAAATTCCAAATCACAGAACATATTGTTGCCAATGGTATCAGATGGGTTTGGAAAAAAAATGAAATGCAAGTTTGACAAATAAGAGAAGTTATCAATATAATTAATTAAAGAATATAATCCTCGAAAATAATGAAGTCACATAACTTTCTCTACCCTGGACATAGAGAAAACAATACAGGGTATGGTAAAATGGTATATTATTATATCGCAGGTTTTTGGAGAGAGAAGTATGAAAGTGATATTGCTTTCTGTTTAATTTCATCCCCAAAACAGTTTTATGATAACATGAGAGTGAGAAATAAAATTTTCCGCCTCGGTATTACAATTTTATGTTACAGGAATTTTTGTTTCTTTTTATTTGAACCCCTAAAGGCTTGCTGTGTACAAGCGATGGGATGCAGAATTCTACATCCTCTATGAGCCATACAAAAAACTATATCAAGCGTTTTCTGAGGGAATAGTTTGAGTGTGATAAGTCGTTCTTCCTATTTCAAATTATTACCTATATAAGGACCTAGAATTTAAAAATCAAAAGTCCTTCATAAGTTCATTTCCAATTACAAAATAAAATACCCGGGCGACGCCGGGCCTTTTAAGCTAGTATTATATAAATGATGTGAAAAAACAGAGCCTTGTGGAACTCCCGCACTGATGGGTTTTAAGTTTGAAATCTTGCTATCCAGTTTGGTGCGAAATGAAATGCAGACATGAAATCTAAGTGAATGTCGCACCTCCTTGGAACTGCGCCGTGCTGTAGCGACTACTTCTCCACCATAAGTACATAGCGTGTTGTCTACTTAAATCTAGCAGGCGCACTCAGATAATGGTCCTTCATGTAGGCCTACACAGCAAAAAATACTAATTTCAATTCCTCGCTACATTAAATGAAATATGTTAACCATGCGGCGGCACTATTATTTATTTGTTTATATATTTTCCAAGTACTTTCAGTTCTTGCCACCTCATCTCGACGTTTTTCTTATTTATTTATTACTTTAATACTTATTGGCTCCTGTCCTGGATTCTTATCAGAGGCGTCTATATGCACTTTAGATTTCCAACTTACTAATTTATTTAATTACATAGGTTATCTAAACTAATATAGATATTATATAATTATTATAACTTAATCCATATATATATATATATAGAGAGAGAGAGAGAGAGAGAGAGATAGAGAGAGTAAGAGAGAGTAAGAGAGAGAGAGAGAGAAGTTAACAAATTAAGAAGAAAAACAAAACATTGATAACTTAATAATATTCTAACTTAATGTTTAAAAATAAGATTTTCATACCTTATGCCTTTACTTCATCATGTTTATGACCAGGGCCCGGATTCTAATGACATGTCACATTTTTATTGATGCTGCATAGACATTGCCAACTTATAGATAAATCCTAATCATACATTTTTATTGGGTAATTTTTTGCCATTATATGCAATTTTATATTTTTAGGGCATTTATTTCAATTTTACGTCATTACTTTGTCATTTTCGTGTCACTTGCTTCCTTATTTAGCCATTTTCATGTATTTACATTGAGTGTACATTTTTCGTCGCTAGTGGTGCTGTCTTTGAAGTGTTGTTTGTTTAATGCAAGAAGGAAAAGTGTTGTCATGTCTCAGTCGGAAATGAGAATCAAAATGTTGTATTATATTACTATTGTTATTAGATTGACTTGGCACCAGAGCCTGCCACCTGATTGGATTTGAGAGTGCAAACTACTGTTTACCCTCAATTAAACAACAATATAATCCAGCAGACCACAAAAGGAAATGCCGAATTTTGACTCGCCAGTGCCTCAGTGCCAGTATAAATTTCCGTGAGAAAAGAACATTCACAATATTACAGTTATTTACAGTTTTTAAAATTATGTACAAACTAGTCTATAACTTTGTGTGTACAATAATAATTTTTTATAAATAAAATGTCAGTTTTTAGTTATTTTTTAATAATTATGAAGTCATTTTCTTTAAAATTTAGGGTCATTTTATAGGTAATTTTTCAAACAATTTTAGGTCATCAGAATCCGGGCCCGGTTTATGACCATCACCACTGTTATTTTATTAGTATGCTATGCACAGAGTTGGCTTAACAAACGAGTTATATTACTGAAGTTCTCAGCAACTTGGAGAGCGGAGACAAGGATGGTGAACGTGACATATAAACAAAAGTTAGATGACAATGTTGATGACGTTTGCGTGTCAGAACTGACCTACATATGTCACCTCGATTTGACTCTCCTTTACACTTCGTCACCCGATTACACTTCAGTTACAACAGAAATCATTTTCAAAAATAGCCCAAGAACTTCCTAGGACGGGGTTTCATCAGACTCGGTTCGTCATAAGTAATATCTATAATAAAAAAGGAAGTGTTTTTCTTTCTGTTTGTTTTTCTGTCTGTCTGTCTGTCTGTGCGCGATGCCCAGCGAAATCTACTGAACACAGAGATCTGAAATTTAAACGTAGATGGACTCAAGGGTGGGCGAATGCACCTCGAAGCCGGATTTTTAATTTTCGTTTTCGTTCGTGAGTTATAAGTAAAGAGAAAAAAATTAAAAAAATAAAAATAAAAAAACTGGCAGAAAACGTGATTTGTTTTCGCTATCCAAGCATCAGTTTTCACTAAAACATTTCATTTGTCAAATCAGTTACAGGTGGCTTTGCCATTTTTTGGTCATGATTTGGAAACAAAAGAATCGCTTCATTTTGTTTTGGTTGATTCATTTTTTTTATAATGCCAAGGCTCGCAGACATCTGAAATTTTCAACGTAATCGGACGAGAGATAATGAATAAGGGCCTAAATCGACAAACATTGATCGATTTTGATGGAACTCACTATGTAGGGGTTTTCTGGGTCAGAGAACTGAGGTTATTTTTGCCAGGCGGCGCTCTCTAATCGCGGAATTCACTTAAAATCAAAACTGTTTTATTTGGAACATTTAGTACACCTTCTAGCTACTTCTCTACGTAGTCGCGCTCCGATTGAGACATTTGACGTAGCGTGGTACCAACTTTCCAATACACTCTTCGCCGCCAGCGAATTGAGACGGGTCTTCACGGCATTTTGAAGTGTTTTGAAATTCTTCGTTGGTGTGGAAGCGCTGTCCTCCCAGATCTTTCTTCAACTGCCGAAAAAGATCAAAGTGACTCGGCACGGGAACGAGTTTCTGAAACCTATCGTGACAGGGGATGAAACGTGGATTCGTCACTGGAATCCAGAATCAAAAGAACAATCCAAACAATGGATGCACACAAATTTCCCGAACAAACCCAATGAAGAATTTCAAAACACTTCAAAATGCCTGAAGACGGGAAGGTTCTATGAAGAGGGTATTGGAAAGTGGTACCGGTACCAAGCTACGACAAATGTCTCAATCGGAGCCCGATTATGTAGAGAAGTAGCTAGAAGATTCTACCTAAATGTTTCAAATAAAACAGTTTTGATTTTCACTGTGGTTTTCATTTTATGTCCCGTCGGAAGTTCAAAAAAATAGCCTTCGCATAAAACTTGCACAAAAATAATGTAAAAAATAACACCACCAAAGAATTTAAGCACAGAAACCTTGAAATTTTAACGAATTTTACGGGCCTCTCATCATGGATGATGGCTGCCATTAATTGATCACTACGATACATGATAAAATAGTGGTGATGTAAATATCCATTTCGGCATTTGCCTTTAAAACTGGAAAAAACCGCGAAATAACTCAAGTCAAATTGGTCTGCCATGGAATTTGAACCAGAGACCCCCAGAATGCGAGTCCAAAACGCTACCGTTTCAGCCATATTGGTTGTTCGTTGTTGTTGCAGATGGGTCTCATTAAATTCCGTTTAAATATTAAGTTTACGCTTAGTTTACTTTCACTGAAAATTTTCGTATTTATGTATGAGGAAATAAGGGTTCGTATATAAAAATCCCTTTAGGCAGGCCTAAAGGCTGAGGTAGATTTCAAAGTGCTTTTGGTTTAATTTATTATCGCTGCGCAGCACTCTTCTTTTTTAGCCTTGGCATGGCAAACCCGCAGTAATAAGAACTGAATTCGGTAAAGAGGAACAGCCTACAATCATTTGTTTTGACAACAAGAATAGGATATAATATTCTGGGAGGCCGTGCGCAAGATCAGCTATGAATAAAATTAGCAAAGCATCTAAACAAGACAAAATTATGATATTATAATAATTCTTTTAAGTGTTATTATTTTCAAACATTAAAATCTCGCGTCATATGAGAGCTATCAAGACTCTATTTATTGATTTGTAGAGTACTCATCAAGAGCTTTTCAACGATACCCCACAAGACGTGGTTTCAAAAGTTTCGAATTTTCATCCCCCACCCCCACCCCCACCCCCACCCTCACTCGAACCCCCGAATCGTTGGTGTCACTGTGAACTCCATAGGGAGTACTCTAATTTATTCAAACAAAGTTTCCCTCTATACTTCATAGGGGCCGAGATATAAATGTTTTAAAATTTCAACCCCCTCCCCCGACCACCCCCTTGGGCCAATTTTGCCCATTAACGAACTTGTCCGAACTATTGGGCCTAGAAATAACATAATAAAATTTGGTTCAAATATCTTCAAAATTACGGCTGCTATCGTGTAAAGATATATATATATATATATATATATATATATATATAAATATCACAACATTTTTTTTGGAACGGGCGGTGGTTTCGTACTTAGGGGAGCATGAAAATCATGACGTGGTATCCATTGCAATAGGTACTCGTCACCGTATGGGTAGTAAGGGTAATTAAATCACGGAGGATGAAAAAACTTTTTCAGCAATTTGTGTACTCTGACCCCTCAAAATTGTTCTTCTCGATAAAAAAGGAATATGTGCAAATTTTCAAACGTCTTAAAAAATATTTAGAGGTAGCTAAATGAGCTCCAAGTTTTACATTATACAAATTACTGCCAAAATATTGGTGTATTATATATTTTGATAAATTTCACAATCAACTCTTGATCAATCTCAATTAAGTCTTTATCAGATAACATTATATTCATTGTTAATTACTGAAATTACCATAATAAAGTGTTTCTTGTGACCCTACTCAAATGAAAATTATTTTTTCCCCCTGTTTTCGGGATAACAAAGCCTATGTCGTTTGACGACTTGTAATAAATATTGTTTCTGGGCTTCATTCTTCATTATAAGGGCATTATGCTGTTTCACCATTATCATTAAAAACTGTTATATGTTTAACTGTTGCTCTTGCTTGCTTATAGTCATATCTGACATGCCATTTTTAGTTTAAAAAATCTAAGTAATTTCTTGGGATGCTAAGGCGATTAAAGAAATCCGTTGTATTTTTTGTCACAAAATCTTCAATTTTCATGTTACAGGAACTCTTTCCTCTCAGAGGTTCTTTCAGGAAATAAAGCATAGGCCTACCTTTTCTTGAACTTGTCGACAGATTTTTATATATATATAAAAAAGCCAAACCCACAAGTTCCTCACTTAAATACCACAGATGATCAAGTTTCTTGCTGGGCAACTTTAGAGATTCCAGAATTATTCACAAGCACTTAGTTGTTGCAGTAATTTGAGAACATTAGATGGTGCTGAAATAAGAAATTGAGCTCTAAACCAAGCTGTCAGACAAATGCAGATATTAAACATTCCATTTACTTTGTTCGTAGAGAGTTTCAACTGGCGACAAAATATCAATGTTTTAAAAGAATGAAAGCATGATGGAGTGCCCCACGGGATATAAAGTGTATCCCACGTGGAGGAACACCCAAGAAGATAATTGAAAGATCTGAGAATTCTTTGTAATCATCTCTGTCTTGTGTTGCCTCAAGTTCGTTAATGGAAAATTGAATCATAGTGCCCCTGTCATCATAGGCGTAACCAGACCGACCATATGGGGGGGCTAACATCCGGAGGGGTCTGGGGGGTATCGAATATCCCCCAGGGAGAGCGGGGTTCGGGGGTCCTCACCCGGAAAATTTTAAAAATTAAGATGCACAATAACGAGTTTTAAGCTTTCCACGCTTTATAATTTATAAGCAGACTAAAAAAATTGTACAATTTCCCTATTTTTAATCAATGGGGGGGGGGGGGTTCAAACCCCCAAAACCCCCCCTCATTACGCCTCTGCCTGTCATGTCCCATTGCTACCAAGACTGTTGAAAGCGTTAATGGCTACATCGGGCTAGATGATGTACATTGCATAGCTTCGTCGAACACTCTTGCAAGAATGAGTTCTAATATGTGGCGAAGACATGCTAGGTAGAGAAGTTCCTTTCGAAATTTCTGTTCCAAAAGTATGCAGCTCCACTTCTGTGACCTCTGTTACTGGCAGTAGTGTCAAAGAACATTGCGCTTACTTCGAGCAAAGTAGCTACTACTTCAGCCTGCCTTTCTCCAGTATCTGCCTTTCTCCTGTCATAGTTGGTGGCTCCTCTCGTTTTTTAGGGAGGTTTTAGATGAAAGGGAACAACAACTTACATACTTGCCTCGAGTAAACATTGGTAATATATACAAGCCTGCAACTAGAACTAGTAAATCATTTGCATTATATCATCAAAATATAAGGGGGCTTGAATGTAAATTTGAAGAATTTAAGTTAGCTTTTCAGGATACAAATAATTCTAACAAGCAGGAAATTCAAGTTATTTGTTTAACGGAACACCACTGTGCAGAAACAGAGCTGGAACAATTAAAAATTGATAATTTTTCATTGTGCTCAAATTTCTTTAGACGTTCCATGAAAGGCGGAGGTGTGAGTATATTCATCAAAAGTAACTTAAATTTTAGTGATATAGACACCAGTTCCTACTGTAAGGAACAGGATTTTGAATGCTGCGCAGCCAGAGTGGAAACGGATAACAGTACATTTGTAATACTGACCATTTACAGAGCACCAACAGGTAATTTCAATTATTTTACAAATCAGTTAGAAAAGGTTCTTAACTATCTGTATAGTAATAATGTAAATATTATACTGTGCGGCGACTTTAATGTAGACTTCTCAATTGATAGTGAAAAAAAGATCAGACTGATATCCCTACTAGGTAGTTATAATTTAGACTCTGTAGTAAACTTTCCAACTAGAATCCAAAACAACTCTCAAACAATAATAGATAATATATTCATAGACATAGAAAAGCACCCTAACTTTAAAATATTACCAATATTAAATGGATTATCGGACCATGATGCACAAATGTTAGTGCTAAACGATAGTAAGGTAAACGCAACTAAAAAACATACCCATATGACTAGAGTAATGAATGATGCTTCAATTTTAAACTTCAAACAAGATCTGAAGAATGAAAACTGGGGATCTATATTTTCCTATGACAAAGTAGACTGTAAATTAAATGAATTCCTAAATATTGTGTTGCGGCATTTTGAAACTAACTTTCCAAAAAAGAAAACTGCTAATTTACCTAATGTAAGGAATAAAACATGGTTAACCACTGGCATTAAAATATCATGTAGAAACAAAAGAGAGCTATATTTAAAATGTAGAACCAGTAACAACCCAGCTCATAAAGAACACTATAAAATGTACTGCAATACACTGAAGAAAGTAATTAAAGAGGCAAAGAGTAGGCATTTCTCACAAATAATTAATAAATCAGACAATAAAATTAAAACTATATGGAATATAATTAAAAACGAAACAGGGAGATCAAAGGGAAACAATGATTGCATGTCACTAACATACCAGAACAAAAAGCTAGATAATGTATCAGATATCACAAATGCTTTTAATAATCACTTTATAAACATTGCAGAGAAATGTATTCCTACAACTAATATTAGCATTAATGCAGCAGACCTACTTAAAACACCTATAGTCCAGAACCATACATTTCAAATCAAATTAACTTCCTCTAGAGAAATCTATATTAATAAAAATGAATTTTCAAAAGGGTTGTTGCCGCATCACTTGAGAACGGCTGAACCGATTTGGCTGAATCTTTTTTTGTTGTGTTCGTAATTGTCAGGAGAAGGTTTGTATGAAAGAAAATTTTTGGAAAATCCACGGGGAAAGTCGGAAATGTGATGAAATGAGGCAAAGTTAGACAAAGTTAGATAGTTCTGCTGTCAATTGTTTACATAAAAAAATTGAAGTGTGACAAAAGAAGTGACATAGGTTGAGAGTTTTGTTTACATAAAAAAAAGAAGTGCGAGTCTTGCAAAGCAAGCCATTAAAATGTGTAAAAAGAAATAGAAGTGGACATTATGAATATTGTGTTAACAGTGGTGTGTTAAAAAGATTATTTTGGTGTCTTGGAAAAATGCCACCAATAGGACGTCTTAATATCGGTCGGCGTACGCGCAAAGCAAGAGAAATGCATGATAGTCGAGTCAATGAGACTGATGAAGACATAGACAGCGTTTGGAGGCAAAACTAATAAGAATTTCTAAAGCGCGATCAATTATGACTCCGGAACAACGGATACAGTGTAGTTCGACTAGCTTAGTTGGAGATAACGTAGACAATAATTTGGAACGTAGACAAAACAGACTGCCAAATGTAACAATTCGACATGAACGTTTGGCGTTCAGATACGATCCATCAATCGATTACGCCGCGGATGTAACGGTGGATTTCGGAACCATGAGCACCGTTTGTCAACATTGCAATGCTTTGAGGTTTCGACATGAACCGCCAGGAAATCCTATCCACTGATACGTCACTCATAGCTGTAGGCTTTGTATTAGTTGAGAAATAGGCCTAGGGATGTTTATCAGAGGCCCGAAGCATCTAAAAGAAGACAAAATGGGATGGAACATTTTCAGTCCTATGCACGCAGTATATTATGTCCCAGGTTTTTGGGAAGGAAAGTATGAAAGTGATATTGAATTTCTTTTTTACTTCAGCCCCGAAACGGTTGTATGGTAATATGCGAGTGAGAAATACAATTTTCTGTCAAGACAATACAATCTTATGTAACAGGGATTTCTTTTTCTTCTTATTTGCACTCCTCCCAGGCATGGTGTGTAGCAGCAATGGAATGCAACATTCGACATCCTCTATGAGCCATTAAAAGCTATATCTAGCGTTTTCTGAGGGAATAGTCTGAGTGCCATATGTCGTTCTTCCTCATTTCGAATTCTACATACATATTATATAAGGACCTAGAGTTTCAACATCGAAAGTAATCCATAAGTTAATTTCATATTACAAAATACAAAACCCGGGCGACGCCGGGCCTTTTAAGCTAGTTGAAAATATAATCAAGTCACTCAAAAGCAAAAACTCTTCTGGATGGGATGAGATAAGTAATAAGTTGTTAAAAAGCTGCTCATCTGAAATTAGTAAACCTCTTAGTCATATTTGTAATTGTTCGTTAAAAAGTGGAATATTTCCAATAAGACTAAAGCATGCTATTGTTAAGCCCCTCTTTAAGAAAGGTGACAAAAATGTTCCATCAAATTATAGACCTATATCACTCCTAACCTCATTTTCAAAAGTTTTTGAAAAAGTTATGTACAACCACTTAATACACTATCTTAATTTGAATAACATTCTTACACCATCTCAGTTTGGATTTAGAAGTGGCATGTCCACTGATAATGCTACATTTCAACTCACTACAGAAATATTGGAAGCGTTAGATAAAAAGAAACATGCCCTAGGAATTTTTTGTGACCTACCTAAGGCGTTTGACTGTATAAATCATGAAATTCTACTTCAAAAACTGAAACACTATAGGTTGGATAATATAACACTAAAGTGGTTCAAATCATACCTGTCTGATAGAACTCAAAAGGTAATAATAAATGGAAATGAATCAAAATTAGGGACTGTTAAAAATGGAGTACCTCAGGGATCGATACTGGGACCTTTGCTCTTTTTAATTTTCATCAATGACTTACCAGATAACTTAAGTGACGAATCAAAGGCATTGCTTTTTGCAGATGATACTAGTGTACTCGTAACAGGAAAGTCACAAGAAGATTTAGCAAGACTAGCTACAAAGACTTTTCACGAATTAAATACTTGGTTTCAAGCTAATAAAATGTCACTTAATATTGATAAGACCCACTTTATTCAATTTAGAACAAAAAATAGATATATCTCAAACATTGTAATCAATTATCAAACACAAATCATAGAGGAAATTAGCAACATAAAATTCTTAGGACTACAAATTGACCAAAATCTTGACTGGAAGAAACACATTGTAATGATAAGTTCTAAGCTAAGTTCAGCATGTTTTGCGCTACGAACTTTGAATGATATATTACAACAGGACGCATTACTCACGGTATATTTTGCATATTTTCACTCTGTTATGAGGTACGGAATCATTTTTTGGGGTAACTCGGCACATAGGGAAAAAATATTTAGATTACAGAAGCGAGCAATAAGAATAATATGTGGAAAGAAAAAACGAGAATCTTGTAAACCGCTGTTTGAAAAATTAAAAGTCCTCACTCTCACCGGAGAGTATATATACTCTGTTATGTGTTACATGGTAGATAATATTGATAAATTTCAAAGTAATCACAGTATACACGGGCGTACTACTAGAAACATGAATGATTTACATAGACCAGCTAACTCATTAAAACTTTTTCAGAAAGGTGCTTATTATTCCGCAATACAAATATACAATAACCTTCCAAAAGAGATTAAATCACTATGTATTAAAAGCAAATGCAAATCTTTCAAAAGAGCTCTGAAGCAATATTTAGTAACTCACACCTTCTACAATATGGATGATTTCTTTTCAGCTTGAGTAAGTGTGACATAACAATTCTTGTATCATGTTTTTTTTTTTATAACATGCATGTATGTTTTTATCTGACGTGTTCTATATCCTTGAGCCCTGCTCAACACAGGATCTACAGAACGAGACATCTACATCTACATCTACATCTACATCTGACTCCAACTTTGGTATACCAAGTAGTTGATTTACTCCTACACCAGACAAAATCACTGCTAGTCAATCTACCTTTTCATTCGCAGTAAGGTGTGGAAGAGGTTTACCACCCCAGTGAACAACGAGGGATGAATTTGTCCTGAAGACTTCCCTTAAAGTCTTTTCAAATTCTGCACGGGTTTTTTGGTCTATATCTCCGTATAGAAGCTCTCTTTATATTAATACCATGTACTCTGTGGCCAAGACCCTCAGCAGTTGCAGTCCTGTCACTTAACTATACTCTGTCTGGAGCCATACCGACATTACAGCAGCCAGAATTAAAAAAATTAATATATGATACTAAAGAGAAAAGAACTGTCTGTCTAAGTATGTAGTTTCCCAAAATGCTATATTTCATAATTTTTTGGTATCTTGGGTGTACCTTAAGAATGAAATTTAATTAGGTTTTAAATTAATAAGTGTCAGTATGGTACTTTATGAGAGTGTGTGTGGGGACGAAAAATGTCTGTCCGTCTGTCTGTCCGTGTGTCTGTACGCGCCATAACTAAAATACGCATTATCGGATTTTCATGAAACTTGGTATACGCATTTATAATGTCCATGGGAAGAATCCTATTGTTATTGGACCAAATCAGTTCACCGGTACTGGCGTCAAACCCAATTTAGTGTTTTTATTTAAAAGCTCCATAACTCAAAAACGCTTTATCGGATTTTCATGAAACTTGGTATACAGATTTATAATGTCCATGGGAAGACGTCTGCTGATATTGGACCAAATCGGTTGGCCGGTACCGGAATAATGTCTAATTTAGTGCATTTTTTTGTATTATAAAACAAAAGGCCCCATAACTCAAATATGCTTTATCGGATTTTTATGAAACTTGGTATACGCATTTATAACGTCCATGGCAAGAAGCCTACGAATATTGGATCTAATCGGTTGACCGGTACCAGAGTAACGAATAATTACAGGTCACAAGTTTTTTTTAAATTTTTGTCTACCGGTATAATTTGACACTTTTCACTCTTCCTTCATTTATGCTTATCAAACGAAAACGTCAAACTGACTGAGTTGGCCAAATGGTAACACCTTGGACTCGTATTCTGGAGGTCCCAGGAACAAATCCCAGAGCCGGCCGATTTGACATGGGTTTTTTTATTTTTATTTTTTTATTTATTTATTTTATTTTTTTATGTGAGTGCGCGATTGTCAAGGTATCACAAACCTGTGGTTCTGCTGACGCTGGTCGATTTTAATCTGATTAGAAAAAACTTATTTTCTGCATATCATAATTGCAATTATAATTTGTTCAACAAAAACATACTGGCACTTTGTTATATCAGTTTACCTGATTTTATTATTTTTATTCAATAGATTTTGCAGAAACCGATTAATTTCCACCAGTCACTGCCTAAAAGATAATACCTATCTCCAGTGAGATGATGGAGTAATTCGACAAGAAGGTAATTTCAGTAGAATTTCAGTTCAGTAAGCGAGCACATTGTGGTGAATGTAAGTTCATGTAGGGCTCTTGGGTCTACGCAGGAAAGCAGCTGGTCTCCGCTATTTCTACCGTGCATCAGTCAATGTTCATCCGAGAGGCAGTGAAACACAACAGCCAACAAAACAAATGAAATGCCACTATACAGCCAACCTATCAGAATGGAAAACGCTTAAAAAAAACACGTTCTACTCACAGGTGACGGTTTAAATTGGAATAGGGACGTGTAGTTAAAGGATTTATATAAAAAGTAGTGCAACAGTCCGTTCTACTCACGGGTGACAGTTTAATTTGGAACAGGGACATCTAGTTAAAGGTTTAATACCAAAACTAGCGCAACAGCCCGTTCTACTCCCAGATGACAATTTAATTTGGAATAGGGACATGTAGTTAAAGGTTTAATACCAAAACTAGCGCAACAGCCCGTTCTACTCCCAGGTGACAATTTAATTTGGAATAGGGACATGTAGTTAAAGGTTTAATACCAAAACTAGCACAACAGCCCGTTCTACGCCCAGGTGACAGTTTAATTTGGAATAGGGACATGTAGTTAAAGGTTTAATACCAAAACTAGCGCAACAG
The DNA here is from genome assembly GCA_964059195.1 of Ectobius pallidus. Classification (NCBI taxonomy): domain Eukaryota; kingdom Metazoa; phylum Arthropoda; class Insecta; order Blattodea; family Ectobiidae; genus Ectobius; species Ectobius pallidus. The sequence continues at coordinate 12,974,923 of CAXKWD010000006.1, forward strand.
CCCGTTCTACTCCCAGATGACAATTTAATTTGGAATAGGGACATGTAGTTAAAGGTTTAATACCAAAACTAGCGCAACAGCCCGTTCTACTCCCAGGTGACAATTTAATTTGGAATAGGGACATGTAGTTAAAGGTTTAATACCAAAACTAGCGCAACAGCCCGTTCTACTCCCAGATGACAATTTAATTTGGAATAGGGACATGTAGTTAAAGGTTTAATACCAAAACTAGCGCAACAGCCCGTTCTACTCCCAGGTGACAATTTAATTTGGAATAGGGACATGTAGTTAAAGGTTTAATACCAAAACTAGCGCAACAGCCCGTTCTACTCCCAGATGACAATTTAATTTGGAATAGGGACATGTAGTTAAAGGTTTAATACCAAAACTAGCGCAACAGCCCGTTCTACTCCCAGGTGACAATTTAATTTGGAATAGGGACATGTAGTTAAAGGTTTAATACCAAAACTAGCGCAACAGCCCGTTCTACTCCCAGATGACAATTTAATTTGGAATAGGGACATGTAGTTAAAGGTTTAATACCAAAACTAGCGCAACAGCCCGTTCTACTCCCAGGTGACAATTTAATTTGGAATAGGGACATGTAGTTAAAGGTTTAATACCAAAACTAGCGCAACAGCCCGTTCTACTCACGGGTGACAGTTAAATAACCACGTTCTACTCACAGGTGACAGTTTAATTTGGAATAGGGGCATGTAGTTAAAGGTTTAATATCAAAACTAGCGCAACAGCCCGTTCTTCTCACGGGTGACAGTTAAATAACCCCGTTCTACTCACAGGTGACAGTTTAATTTGGAATAGGGACATGTAGTTAAATGTTTAATATCAAAACTAGCGCAACAGCCCGTTCTTCTCACGGGTGACAGTTAAATAACCACGTTCTACTCACAGGTGACAGTTTAATTTGGAATAGGGACATGTAGTTAAAGGTTTAATATCGAAACTAGCGCAAGGGCACTTTCTACTCACAAGTGATGGTTAAAAAATCCCGTTCTGCTCACAGGTGAAAATTTAATTTGGCATAGGCACTTGAACATGAATATGACAACGGTAATAATTAGCTCCTTCCGTATTTCGAGAAATTTCCGATTTTCGAACAGTTTATGCAGAAAACGAGGCAACGATAATAAAAAGAAAGTATTTATGTAGAGGAAAAATTTTGTTCTGACTTGACATACACGTGTTACCTATAATTAGATCCTTCTGAACACGAATATAACAATAATAATAACCAGTTCCTTTCCCACTTCGGGAAAATTCCGATTTTACAATCGTGTCACACAGTTTACGCAAAGAAAGTAGGAATGTTCCAAACAAAAATTCATTACGCGGAGGAAAATTTTTTTTCCCACCTAAAATACGTATGTAACCTGTAATGCGACCCTTCTGAACACGAATATAACAATAATAATAACCAGTTCCTCGACACTTTGAGGAAATTCCGATTTTCCATTAGTGTCACACAGCTTACGCAGAAAAAGTATCACCGTTTCAAAACAAAAATTCATTACATGGAGGGAAATTTTTTTTCCGACCTAAGTTACATGTGTTATCTATAATTCGACCCTTCTGAACACGAATATAACAATAATAATAACCAGTTTCTTCCGCACTTCGAGAAAATTCCGGTTTTCCATTAAAATCACACATTTTTCGCAGAAAAAGTAGAACTATTTAAATAAAAATTGATAACAAAGAGTAAAATTTTTTTCCCGACATGACTTACATGCGTTATCTATAATTCGACCCTTCTGAACACGAATATAACAATAATAATAACCAGTTCCCTACGTACTTCGAGAAAATTCCGATTTCCCATTAGTGTCACAGAGTTTACGTGTAAACTCTGTGACACTAGTGGGAAATCGGAATTTTCTCGAAGTGCGGAAGAAACTGGTTATTATTATTGTTATATTCGTGTTCAGAAGGGTCGAATTATAGATAACACATGTAAGTCATGTCGGGGAAAAAATTTTACTCTTTGTAATCAATTATTATTTAAATAGTTCTAATTTTTCTGCGAAAAATGTGTGATTTTAATGGAAAACCGGAATTTTCTCGACGTGCGGAAGAAACTGGTTATTATTATTGTTATATTCGTGTTCAGAAGGGTCGAATTATAGATAACACATGTAAGTCATGTCGGGAAAAAAATTTTACTCTTTGTAATCAATTTTTATTTAAATAGTTCTACTTTTTCTGCGAAAAATGTGTGATTTTAATGGAAAACCGGAATTTTCTCGAAGTGCGGAAGAAACTGGTTATTATTATTGTTATATTCGTGTTCAGAAGGGTCGAATTATAGATAACACATGTAAGTCATATCGGGAAAAAAATTTTACTCTTTGTAATCAATTTTTATTTAAATAGTTCTACTTTTTCTGCGAAAAATGTGTGATTTTAATGGAAAACCGGAATTTTCTCGAAGTGCGGAAGAAACTGGTTATTATTATTGTTATATTCGTGTTCAGAAGGGTCGAATTATAGATAACACATGTAAGTCATATCGGGAAAAAAATTTTACTCTTTGTAATCAATTTTTATTTAAATAGTTCTACTTTTTCTGCGAAAAATGTGTGATTTTAATGGAAAACCGGAATTTTCTCGAAGTGCGGAAGAAACTGGTTATTATTATTGTTATATTCGTGTTCAGAAGGGTCGAATTATAGATAACACATGTAACTTAGGTCGGAAAAAAAATTTCCCTCCATGTAATGAATTTTTGTTTTGAAACGGTGATACTTTTTCTGCGTAAGCTGTGTGACACTAATGGAAAATCGGAATTTCCTCAAAGTGTCGAGGAACTGGTTATTATTATTGTTATATTCGTGTTCAGAAGGGTCGCATTACAGGTTACATACGTATTTTGGGTGGGAAAAAATTTTTCCTCCGCGTAATGAATTTTTGTTTGGAACATTCCTACTTTCTTTGCGTAAACTGTGTGACACGATTGTAAAATCGGAATTTTCCCGAAGTGGGAAAGGAACTGGTTATTATTATTGTTATATTCGTGTTCAGAAGGGTCGAATTATAGATAACACATGTAAGTCATGCCGGGAAAAAATTTTTACTCTTTGTAATCAATTTTTATTTAAACAGTTCTACTTTTTCTGCGAAAAATGTGTGATTTTAATGGAATACAGGAATTTTCTCGAAGTGCGGAAGAAACTGGTTATTATTATTGTTATATTCGTGTTCAGAAGGGTCGAATTATAGATAACACATGTGACTTAGGTCGGAAAAAAAATTTCCCTCCATGTAATGAATTTTTGTTTTGAAACGGTGATACTTTTTCTGCGTAAGCTGTGTGACACTAATGGAAAATCGGAATTTCCTCAAAGTGTCGAAGGAACTGGTTACGATTATTGTTATATTCGTGTTCAGAAGGGTTGAATTATAGATAACACATGTAACTTAGGTCGGAAAAAATTTTCCTTCAATGTAATGAATTTTTGTTTAAAGAATACCTACTTTTTTTGCGTAACATGTGTGGTATTAATGGAAAACCGGAATTTTTTCTAAGTGCGGAAGAAACCGGTTATTATTATTGTTATATTCGTGTTCAGAAGGATCTAATTATAGGTAACACATGTAACTTAGGTCGAAAAAAAATTTTCCCTCAATGTAATGAATTTTTGTTTAAAGAGTACCTACCTTTTTTGCGTAAAATGTGTGATATTAATGGAAAACCGGAATTTTCACGAAGTGCGGAAGAAACTGGTTATTATTATTGTTATATTCGTGTTCAGAAGGGTCGCATTACAGGTTACATACGTATTTTAGGTGGGAAAAAAAATTTTCCTCCGCGTAATGAATTTTTGTTTGGAACATTCCTACTTTCTTTGCGTAAACTGTGTGACACGATTGTAAAATCGGAATTTTCCCGAAGTGGGAAAGGAACTGGTTATTATTATTGTTATATTCGTGTTCAGAAGGATCTAATTATAGGTAACACATGTATGTCAAGTCAGAACAAAATTTTTCCTCTACATAAATACTTTTTTTATTATTATCGTTGCCTCGTTTTCTGCATAAACTGTTCGAAAATCGGAAATTTCTCGAAATACGGAAGGAGCTAATTATTACCGTTGTCATATTCATGTTCAAGTGCCTATGCCAAATTAAATTTTCACCTGTGAGCAGAACGAGATTTTTTAACCATCACTTGTGAGTAGAAAGTGCCCTTGCGCTAGTTTTGATTTTAAACCTTTAACTACAAGTGCCTATGCCAAATTTAACTGTCACCCGTGAGCAGAATTGGGTATTTTAACTCTCACCCGTGAGTAGAACGGGCTGTTGCGCTAGTTTCGATATTAAACCTTTAACTACATGTCCCTATTCCAAATTAAACTGTCACCTGTGAGTAGAACGTGGTTATTTAACTGTCACCCGTGAGAAGAATGGGCTGTTGCGCTAGTTTTGATATTAAACATTTAACTACATGTCCCTATTCCAAATTAAACTGTCACCTGTGAGTAGAACGGGGTTATTTAACTGTCACCCGTGAGAAGAACGGGCTGTTGCGCTAGTTTTGATATTAAATCTTTAACTACATGTCCCTATTCCAAATTAAACTGTCACCTGTGAGTAGAACGGGCTGTTGCGCTAGTTTTGATATTAAACCTTTAACTACATGTCCCTATTCCAAATTAAACTGTCACCTGTGAGTAGAACGGGGTTATTTAACTGTCACCCGTGAGAAGAACGGGCTGTTGCGCTAGTTTTGATATTAAATCTTTAACTACATGTCCCTATTCCAAATTAAACTGTCACCTGTGAGTAGAACGGGCTGTTGCGCTAGTTTTGATATTAAACCTTTAACTACATGTCCCTATTCCAAATTAAACTGTCACCTGTGAGTAGAACGGGGTTATTTAACTGTCACCCGTGAGAAGAACGGGCTGTTGCGCTAGTTTTGATATTAAATCTTTAACTACATGTCCCTATTCCAAATTAAACTGTCACCTGTGAGTAGAACGGGCTGTTGCGCTAGTTTTGATATTAAACCTTTAACTACATGTCCCTATTCCAAATTAAACTGTCACCTGTGAGTAGAACGGGGTTATTTAACTGTCACCCGTGAGAAGAACGGGCTGTTGCGCTAGTTTTGATATTAAATCTTTAACTACATGTCCCTATTCCAAATTAAACTGTCACCTGTGAGTAGAACGGGCTGTTGCGCTAGTTTTGATATTAAACCTTTAACTACATGTCCCTATTCCAAATTAAACTGTCACCTGTGAGTAGAACGGGGTTATTTAACTGTCACCCGTGAGAAGAACGGGCTGTTGCGCTAGTTTTGATATTAAATCTTTAACTACATGTCCCTATTCCAAATTAAACTGTCACCTGTGAGTAGAACGGGCTGTTGCGCTAGTTTTGATATTAAACCTTTAACTACATGTCCCTATTCCAAATTAAACTGTCACCTGTGAGTAGAACGGGGTTATTTAACTGTCACCCGTGAGAAGAACGGGCTGTTGCGCTAGTTTTGATATTAAATCTTTAACTACATGTCCCTATTCCAAATTAAACTGTCACCTGTGAGTAGAACGGGCTGTTGCGCTAGTTTTGATATTAAACCTTTAACTACATGTCCCTATTCCAAATTAAACTGTCACCTGTGAGTAGAACGGGGTTATTTAACTGTCACCCGTGAGAAGAACGGGCTGTTGCGCTAGTTTTGATATTAAATCTTTAACTACATGTCCCTATTCCAAATTAAACTGTCACCTGTGAGTAGAACGGGCTGTTGCGCTAGTTTTGATATTAAACCTTTAACTACATGTCCCTATTCCAAATTAAACTGTCACCTGTGAGTAGAACGGGGTTATTTAACTGTCACCCGTGAGAAGAACGGGCTGTTGCGCTAGTTTTGATATTAAATCTTTAACTACATGTCCCTATTCCAAATTAAACTGTCACCTGTGAGTAGAACGGGCTGTTGCGCTAGTTTTGATATTAAACCTTTAACTACATGTCCCTATTCCAAATTAAACTGTCACCTGTGAGTAGAACGGGGTTATTTAACTGTCACCCGTGAGAAGAACGGGCTGTTGCGCTAGTTTTGATATTAAATCTTTAACTACATGTCCCTATTCCAAATTAAACTGTCACCTGTGAGTAGAACGATTTATTTAACTGTCACCCGTGAGTAGAACGGGCTGTTGCGCTAGTTTTGATATTAAACCTTTAACTACAAGTGCCTATTCTAAATTAAATTGTCACCTGTATGTAGAACGGGAATTACTCAATTTATCCTTTATTACGCTAGGGAATGCGTTTCTAGTGTAATGTATTCTGTTCTGTTGGCTATGCTGGTTAGTTCATTGCTACCTAGATCACAATATTGACTGAAAACTTGTGAAATATACGCAGACCCAAGAGCCCTACATGAACCGCGTATGATACAGGATGGAGCCTGTACTTAAATCTGAGTATTCTAAGATTGAAATTAAGGAAGAGATTCCTGAAACACAACCAAAGAGGGAGCCTATCACAATTACATTTGATACAATACAGACACAAAAAGTCAAAAGTGAGAATACAGACTTAACTGATTCTACATGCAACACCGTTCACAACTTAGAGCAGATTTCAGGTGTTTCACAAGTAGATAATGAAGAAGAGGATCAGCTAAAACAATCACACTCACCTGCTGTATGTACAAGAACATCCTCTGCTGCAAACAGTCAACAGCTAACTCGTACTCCGAAAAAACATTTCTCGTGTGGTATATGTCCCAAGAAATTTTCCCAAAGAGAGAATCTCAAAAGACACATGCTCACTCACACTGGACACAAGCCATTTACATGTGACATATGTACCAAGAAATTTTCCCAAAGAGGGACTCTCAAAAATCACATGCTCACTCACACTGGACAAAAGCCATTCATGTGTGATATATGTAACAAGAAATTTTCTCTAAAAGAGAATCTCAAAACACACATTCTCTCTCACACTGGACATAAGCCATTTGCGTGTGATACTTGCAAAAAGAAATTTTCACAAGCAGGGCATCTCAACACACATGTCCTCACTCACACTGGACACAAGCCATTCACGTGTTACATATGTTCCAAGAATTTTTCACGAACAGGGCATCTCAACTCACATATGCTCATTCACACTGGACATAAGCCAATAACGTGTGATATGTGTAGCAAGAAATTTTCCCAAAGAGTGAGTCTCAAAAGACACATGCTCACTCACACTGGACACATGCCATTTACGTGTGATACTTGCAACAAGAAATTTTCTTTAAGAGGGGATCTCAAAACACACATGCTCACCCACACTGGACACAAGCCATTCACGTGTGATATATGTACCAAGAAATTTTCCAGAAGAGGGAATCTCAAAACACACATGCTCACCCACACTGGACACAAGCCATTTACGTGTGATATATGTTACAAGAAATTTTCGGAAAGAGGGCATCTCAAAAGACATGAACTCACTCACACTGGACACAAGCCATTAACGTGTGATACATGTAACAAAAAATTTTCTGGAAGAGAGAATATCAAAAGACACTTGCTCGCTCATGAGAGGAAAAACCTTTCCTAATTTTATGTGTGCATTGATTCTTTGGCATGGAAAGTCTGAATCTTCTGACTGCAAGCTCGAGAGAAAGTTCTGCATTCAATACGCCAGGAAAATCTGATGTCGTAAAGGAAGATCTGTATTAGTAGTGATGGGAGAGTTCAACAGCTTTACATTCAGTTGGGGTATAAAACAATACACCTTGATGTGGAGATATTAATCCAGAACTTTCTAAGAGCAGATTTATTTAACTCTGACTTTATTCGGTGTTCTGTCAATGTATTGAGTATACTGCTGCTACATTATGCCATGTTTTAGCATAGTTTCATACCATAAGTAGAATACACTTTCATCTGTGCAAATAAAGCTAAAATCTTAATTTAATCATGATTTATGGCGTTTAGGTATTGCATACTTATCTTTGCATACTTTGCCCATATATTGCAATGTATTTTTAATAATTTTATATATTGTTATTTGTATAATAAGTATTACTAGTTGAGTATATATATATGGAAAAGAATTAACTATGTAAAATAAATGAATATAGAGAAAATAAATAACACATTTGAAGAGCGTTTTTTTAAGAGCCGATATCTACATAAAGTAGGCCTATAGTTTTGAGATATTAAATTTTTTTTGCGTACACTTGAAACTTTTGAGAATTTTTATCTGAGTTTTTGTTATAAGAATGTACATGCTAATACCTTTATGATATCAGTACCTTCATGTAGAGAAAAGTAATGTAGCATTGTTTATTTCAGCTCAAAATATTCAAAGTTCTCACAAAATCCGATATCTGCAGAGGACAATACACTGTATCTGCAGATTTAACATTTAATTGTATATTACTAAAGAGCATTTTTTGCATTTGTCAGAAGTGTTATATATCTGGGCATATTTTCAGGCAATTACAAAATGTATACGTCACTCCACATAGATGTGCAGCCCTTATCCTGTCATTTTTCTTAAGTAGGGCAAGATAGAGTGACGCGCCGCACTTTTTTGGAAATTCGTCTACCTCAAAACAGGATTGAATATTTTGAAAACTCTTTTTTAGATTCCAAGCTATGTTCTTCCCTCCCTTTATTTCGACAACGAAAATATTTATAAAATAATAATTAAATGTGCAAATACAATTATTAAATTGAAAGACAAAGCGGGAGAGATGCCGCGTTACAGGGTGCTATGCCACACGTATGGGAGACATGCCGCATTCATAATAACAGTCTAAATTTACATCAAAGGCACGTATAAAACAAAAGAGAACCTATCTGCACAATCTCTGGAGATGGGTGACTAGCCTTTTTTATTTTCGGCACCAAATATTCCTTCAGGCCCAATTGAGGGTTTTCCAAATTTCCTGTGTCCATGCTCCTACGAATAGTCCTTTCTGGCATAAGATAGCAACGTTCGGCTTCCTGAATGGAAATTTCCCATGCCTTAATTCGTCGAACAGCTTCTTGTAGGTCATTGTCACTCCATAGGCCACGATGTTTAGCTCGCTCCTTCCCTTCCCTTATACCGAGTTGACGTGTTTATTGTTGAAAAGAGCAGAAAAAATCATTTTGGGGGGTAATTATACTGCAAGACATTATGCGGCATGTCATCCTTGAAAGCTATGCGGCATGTGACCCAAAACTCCGGGTCACGCGCCGCACTCATCTGTAGAGCTTATTGTTATTGTTGTTATAGCGAACTTCACTCACAGTATTTTTACAACCTCTAAATGGTCTATTAAAAGTAGTAAATGCAGAAAAAATGGAGCAAATACAGATCAGGAAAGAATAAAGTAAGGCGTCCATTAAAGTTTCGCAGTGAAACTAGTGCACTTACCTGATAAATACCGCTATAACAATGACATAAACACCACAAACAATGAAAACAATTACTCTAACGAGAGAAATGGAGATGGCTTCATGACAACTAGCGGTATCTAGCGTCAAATGTTTGAGTTAGAGGGGGTGCGGAAACTATCCCGGTCTTGCCCTAGTACAAACATTATTCCTTGAGAAATATTAACATTCAATGTGAATACACATCACAGAACAACAAGACTACTTCAAAACAGAAATACTATTGAATAGAAACATTTAAGAAACTCAGTGGTCACCTAAAAAATGCAGTGTTGCCTAAAAACAAGTGATTGTTGATAAAGGACCCAAAAGAAGTCTGAATATTGATTTCAAAACAGTTTCTAACCTATTGTTACGAGGAGAAATCCATAAAGTAAGATTCCCTGGGGCCATTTACAGAAACAAAACAAAATTTCAAGGAAATGCTTATTGCAACAGATGCAGAAAGTGTTCAGCTGTTTTTCAACATATTCACCACCGGAATTGAAACATTTGTCATACCTTGGGACCAACTTTTGTATACCTGTGTCTTAGAAGTTTGCTGCCTGGGATTGGAACCATTGAGTGACAACCACCTTCGCCTCTCTCAATCTTTTTCCCAGCCGAACTTCTGCAGGATACTTGTTGGGAGGCGTTTAAACATCCACCCTACAGCTCGGACCCCGATCCCAGTGATTTCCATCTTTTCCTACACCTCAAGAAATGAAGGAAAGACTGAGAGGAGGAAATGTTTGTCACACAGTGGTTAAAATCCCTGGGGGCTCCTTGTATGACTCTAATATCAAAATTTGGTTCCACAGTATGACAAATCTTTCAGTTCCGGTGGGGAATATGTTGAAAAACAGCTGAACACTTTCTGTACCTGTTGGAATATACATGTTCACGAAAATGTGTTTTGTTTCTGTAAACAGCCCCAGGGAAACTTAATTTATGGATGCGCCTCTTACATAGCCTACTAAAAGAGATCCATTCGTTTATTTCTTGCAGCCATCACATCTGCATAAAATGCTTTGGCATCATCAGTGACTGAAAAGTACTGCATTAGTTTTTCAACATCCCGTTTTATTCCGACACATGGTTTACTTTGGGAAATTCATTTTTTTCTGCAAACACTTTTAAGTCTTTAACATCTTTTTTCAGCACTTCATATTCAATTTCTGATCCAAAATAAGTAAATCAAAAGAAGCTTTTTTTTTACTTTCCCCTTTAACATTTCTCTTGCAAAAATCTGAAATGACAATTGGGATCTCAATGTCTTCTTAAAATCCCGTGTTTTCCAGTCTTGACCAAGCAGTTGTACCTTTATATGTTTCCTCATTATGTCACAGTTGAGGACAAATAATGAAATCTTTAAACCTCTAATCTCCCAATACCTGTTCAGGTGGCATGTAACTATGACCAAGTACCAACAATTAATGCAATGGTCAGTGTTGCCACATGAAAAAATTGGCTATCCTTTATTCTCCACAGATATCGGAATTGATTTTATTTTAAATACAGATTCTCTATTACTCAGTTTTGTTTGCTACTCAAAAGGTTTGAAGATTGTTACATGTTCGATAATAATCAACATAAGTTAACACCAGTGTTATAATGAATGTATCATAATCGATCAAAAATGATTATATTCAAACAAATTTTGATTAATGCAGTTGAGCAACTGAGTTTTCAGAATTGTTTGTATTTGAACACTTACTTATTTAGTTACTCAACGGCAATAGACAATTCCTCAAGTTTAAGGAATATTATCTATTTTATTGAAAGTTCATTGCCATGCTTACCTGAGCCCGCCATTCAACCCTATTCTATGCTAACTCCATCCAATCATCTCTCACAAATCCTACTTCCCTCAAAATAATTCTAATATTGTTCTCCCATGTATGTCTAGGTCTTCCACATGGTCTTTTCCCTTAGGGTCTCCCAGTCAATACTTTTCAGATATGACTTTCCTCTCCCACACGTGCAGCATGTACAGCCCATTTCGTCCTTCATGATTTAATTACTCTCAATATATCCGGTGAAGAGTACAGGTCCTAAAGCTCGTCATTATGCAATTTTCTCTAGTCCCCATTTACATCCCACTCAGCATACATACGTAAAATATATGTAAAAATTGCGCTATCCCTAGATCTAGGTAATGTATATCACACATATTGGTTAAATAAAATCTACGTATAATATACGCTCAAATGTCCCACTTTTTGATGTATATCGTATGTCTATTCATGTCAATACAGACATTTAATATATATCAATTATACTTACAATCGCATACATACTATTGATGTACAATATCTATACGTAAAAAATATGTCAAGATGATCTATCAAACGTATATTTTATATATAATTTATGTAGCCTATATAGGGCCTTTGGTTCATAAATGTACACTGCTCACATACATTTTACATATACTATCAATACATGAGATATCAATAACTAAAAATGTCATCAAGAACACTTTTTGTGCTTACTATCTTGCAGTTTTTTGGGACTTCTTGCTGAGGTATTTTGAAATTATTTATTGTAAGCAAAACACTGAGATCGCTCATAACACACACTGAACCAAGAATCTTCGGAACATCATCATTAACATCCATTAAGCACAGCACTAGCCTTTCTACTGCCATTATGCTAATCCACTGCCCTTTAAGTCCTTCTGTTACACTTAGGAAGTACTGCATCACATCTTCCAAACAATGCAGAGCTTGTCATTCAGCACAACTTTTAAGTTCTTTTAAGCTTTCTGCAACTGCTTGGTTTAAATTTTCTTCTTCTGCATCAATTAATCTTCTGCATGGTCTTGACAAGTACTCAGGCAGATTAGGAAATATTGATGGTACTGCACCAAGTTTCAGTTTAGGGCAAGTTCTAGGAAATGTTTTTATTTCACCGTCAACTACAAATGTCTCTGTTCTTATCACACTCTCTTCAGGAAAATACTTCACACAAATAACAGGCTTGCTTACCCCTGTAAAGTCTGTAGGAATCTTTCTATGCCATGTCTTCTTAAGTTCTTCGTCTTTTGGTAAAGAAAATGTACTAACACTTTCATGTTGTGACTTGTAGTTACTTTTACAGCCAGCAACACTACAGCACCTAGGCATTGTGAATTCCTGAAACAAATTATTAAGAAATACTTTAGCAGCGTTATCGTAAATAATTATGATCAGAGCTAATTACCACAGCATCTGTATTATAAATCAGTTTGCAAGTCGTTGAGGTTATGATAGGCCAATTTATGTATGTGAAACAAATCTTGCACAGGGACTTACCAGTACTGTTTTATGTGTAAATGTTTTTCTTCTGCCTCATTTAATCTTCTACATGAAGGACCAGGTCTTCACAAACATTCAGGTAGGCCTACATTAGGAAATGTATCCTAGGGTATTACCCTACAGATCACTGCACGTTGCATAATATTTCGTCAGCTTTAAATACACACACATGTACATTTATTCTTCGTTTCTATGTAATATACATAGGGAGTAGTTGCAACAGAACAGTGCAATTCTCTCCACACACAATTTCTTGTTAATAAAACACTATAAAAGAGAAACTTATACACAACCACCAACAGCCAACGAAATACAACCTTGAATCAGCAGATCTACATTGCTGACGTCACAGACAAGATGGCCGCCAGTCATAAAAAGATAGTCCTACTGAATGTACGGATGTAATCATTTTAAACCATTTTTTAAATTAATTTCTGATTAGCGTGAGTAAATTTTATTGCGTTCCCTTAATTTAACCAAATCGATTTACTAGAGTAAAACACTATAAACCGGTGTTTACAATGTCCAATTCTAGACGTAAAATTTACGTATAGTTGGTACGTAATTTTGATGTTACAAATGAACAATCAAATCGATTTTGTTTTATATTTAATCTTAGTTATGTAACAGTAACTTTAATTTTGATATATTATAAATATAAAGCAGGATTAAATCACAAAAGTTTTTATACATGTATATATTGGACATAAAATATACGTATAATTTACGTTTTGACTTTGACCAATCGTAAGATATATATGTAGCACTAAAATATACGTATATTATACATATCGTGCTGCGTGGGCTGTTGGTTTTCAATAATATTCCATGCTTCAGTAACTTTTCTTCTAACCCTGTCAAACACAACTTTCACGACATTAACCTCACCAAACGATATGTTGGCTCAAACCTGTCGTAAATTTTCCATTCCTAATGCCCCTTTCATGTTCTCTAATTCTTGTGGAGAATGTGACAAGGTATATATCGGGGAAACAGGGAGTTTTATAGTTGTAGGATAAACTTAACTGCTCTGTTAGGGTGCGTATACATTTGCGCTCTGTACGCGTGTCGACACGCGTACAGAGCGCAGATTGGGACGGCATTTGAGGTGTTCGCGTATCGACACGCTGACAGTTCGCCGCGATCCGTCTCCTGTCGGTTTTTTCGGCGAACACAACGGATTTCTAATTTCATATTGGGACGTGTCATTTTCCTCCTGCGCTCCGCTCAAGCATAAATTTGTTAATCATGGTGTGGTCTGAGGAAAAGGCACTCCAGATGATAGACGTTTATAAATCGAAACCTGTACTATAGAATCCAATTCATAAGGACCACTTCAGGAAACATTTGAAGGAGGATGCCTGGAGGGAAATAGGTATTCAAATGAATGAGACTGCGGAGGAATGCAAGAAGAAGATGCCTAAAAATGGTTTTGTTTCGATATTTGCCGTACACATTTTTTGTAAATGAGTATTTTTTTCAAAACTCATTTTCTTCAAATATTGACAATAGGATAAGACCGCCGGCGTGGTCTTGTGGTTAGCGTCGCTGACTGCAGAGCCATCGGCCAGGGTTCGATCCCCGGTACCTCCTTGGATTTTCTGAGGTAGGTCTGGTAGGGGTGCACTCAGCCTCGCGAATCAAATTGAGGAGCTACTTGATAGAGCAGTAGCGGCTCCGGTCATGAAAACCACCATTAACGGCCGTGGGTGTAGGCATGCTGACCACATGCCCCCAATCCTCCCATCTGCCTGTGATAGATGACGCAGCGATCGGTTGGTAGGCCAAATCCCTCCAGGGATGTAGTGCCACGGAGTTTAGTTTTTTATGTATAGGCTAAATCTAAACCTACTGTACATTGCTTATTTAAAATGGCCCTTCTTCTAGCAGAACAGTTTTGCAAAATTCGGTTTATTCCAATGACTGATGGAAACGCATGTTGTTTTGATTTGGAACACCTGCAACAATAACATCCGGCAGCTGTGCACACAATATTTATACAAAGTTCAATAATAATAATCAGGGCCCGGATTCTGATGACCTAATATTGTTTGAAAAATGACCTGTAAAAGACCCTAAATTTTAAAGAAAATGATTTAATAATTATAAAAATATGACCTAAAACTGATATTTTATTTATAAAAAAATATTATTGTACACACAAAGTTTTAGACTAATGTTTACATAATTGTAAAAACTGTAAATAACTGTAATGGTGTGAATGTTCTTTTCTCACGGAAATTTATACTGGCACTCAGGCACTGGCCAGTAAACTTCGACATTTCCTTTTGCGGTCTGCCGGATTATATTATTGTTTATTGAGGGTAAACAGTAGTGTTTACACTCAAATCGAAGCAGAGCCAAGACAAAACAATAGTAATGTAATACAAAATTTTGGCGTTCTTTGATTCTCATTTCCGACTGAGACATGACAACACTTTTCCTCCTTGCATTAAACAAACAACACTTCAAAGAGAGAACCGCTATCGACGAAAAAAGTTAATACACTCAATGTAAATGCATGAAAATGACCAAACAAGGAAGCAAATGACACGAAAATGACAAAATAATGACATAAAATTGAAATAAATGCCATAAAAATATAAAATTGCATAAAATGACAAAAAATGACCTAATAAAAATGTATATCTATAATCTAGAGTCCATGATTAGGATTTATCTACAAGTTGGCAATGCCTATGCAGCATCAATAAAAAGATGACATGTCATTAGAATCCGGGCCCTGATAATAATAATCTTACTTACTTACTTACTCACTCAATGACAATAGACAATTCCTCAGCAAGCTAATGGAATATTATTTATCTTATGGAACCCGAAGGTTCATTGCCGCACTTATCTGAGTCTGCCATTCAACCCTATTTTGTGCTAACTCCTTCCAATCATCCCTAGCAAATCCCACTTCCCTTAAATCCATTTTAAGATTGACCTCCCACCTAGGCCTACGTCTAGTCTTCTGCGTGGTCTTTTCTCTTCGGGTCTCCCAGTCAATACTTTTGAGATATGTAATAATAATAATAATATCAACAATAATAACAATAATATAATTATTATTGTTATTAATTTCATTATTATTATTGAGTTAAATTTTAATATAAAGATGTTGTGAGCCCTATTACTATTTAGGGTTATTGTAATGTTGATGGGTTGTGATATGATTTGATATGATATGAAGACATGATTGCTAGTACATACGTGGTGGGTGAAAAATCACTGCTGGTGGTTCGCAGTATGTTCGTCACTTTCCTATGGATAATTTCAACGAACTTTTTGCGTGTCGATACGCGTGTCGACACGCGGACAGAGCGGAACGCGAGAGGAGCGCAAATGTATACGCAGCTTTAATAACACACAATTGTTAGTTCTGATCTTATAGTGCAAGTGATCGTGGTTTAAAGCCAACAGCATATGCAACCTACTCCTATTTTATTTTGTTTAATAATTTTGAAAACTTATTTAAGTATTAATTCCGCGGTTTACAATTATTTAATCATATCAAGTGTTAAATGTGTAAATAAAGTTCCTCACCCCTTAGAGTTCACAGAGTTTCAGAAGGTTTATATGTAGTTTACATGTTTGAAATTCCATCACAAATATTACAAACATTCTTTCCCTTCTAAAAATTGTTTAAATTCAGCAAACTTATATACTCCTAGAAGCATCCATACATCACCTACCAACACACAAAAAATCATTTTCTCGGCCAAGTTTTCAGCAGTTAACACTGCATCACATAAATAAAAAAAGGATAAATAAATAATAGCCCAGTGGTTGGGGAGTAAAAATAAGCTTAAATCGGAATTAATTAGGGGAAAGCTGGAAATTGTTTTAATCCCTTCAGTAAAGGTCAGGAATGAACATCCTAAGTTTTCCCCCTCCTGCTAGGTGAGCTTTAGCTGTAGCGTATTGATTTATAAGCGGAAAACAAGTTTTTTAAACTAACATAACAATATCTCAAAAACAATCAACGCTATCAAAACCATTAACAATACAAATTTTGTAGAGCTTGAAATTCTGAATAAAATGAGTACCCACACTTAATATCTTCGTTGAAAATTAAGGTCACAACTCGTTTTTAAAGTTTTGCTTAAATTGCTAATCATGCGTTCCGAGACAGAACGTACCAAGTTACCAGTTCACCTTGTGACCAATTATAATACTTGTGTATATAATATATGTAACCGTGTATATATATTATATATAACTATATATAATTACCGGTGCTGTTATAAATATATAGGTAATTATATATGATTATATATAACCATCCCTAGTAGCACAGATCGTTGGGCCAATGTTGGGAAACGATCGCCATGTTTCGTTGGCTAACGGTTAGGAATGTCCGTCGGGGTTCCGTTGGCAAAGTGCATTTTACCCAACCAATTGCCAACTGTAGCCAACCAATATCCAACAAAATCCCAACAGTTGGGAATGTTCGTTGGCGATCTGTTGGGCCATCATTGTAATGCCAACAGAATGCCAACTGTTGCCATCCGAATTCCATCCATAAGCCAACCAAAATCCAACGATTTCCCTACATTCCTCCATTGGGTTCTGCTTTTTGCCTTGGTTTCATGTTTATTTTGTCACAATTAGGTAGTTGATAAAATATTTACCCCAGCAACTGCAATTTAAGAATGACTTATAAATCCATGCAAATCTTTCGCACTTCACCCCTTTTGATAATAGTCCAAGAAAGCCAAGTATTTAGCTAACTAATAAATTCACTCATACAGATTCACAAAAAACAGTATACATTTCTTATGTTGCTCTTAATTCAACCGTATACTGTATTTTGTGAATGTATAAGAATGAATTTATTAGTTAGCTAAATGCCTAGTTTTCCTGGGCACCTATCAAAAGGGGCAAAGTGCGAAAGATTTGCATGGACTTGCTAATCATTCTTAAAATGCAGTTGCTGAGGAAAATACTTTATCAACTACCTAATTATGATAAAATAAACATGAAACCAAGACAAAAAGCAGAACCTAATGGAGGAATATAGGGAAATCATTGGATTTGGATGGCTTATTGATGGTTATACAGTGCTTTCACTGTACGACTTGGCCGGCAATCGCACGGGCCGCTCCACCGTCACAGATAAACCTCATGCGGGGCCAGGCGCGTGACATATCACGGTACTCCCGGCGAATCGTATATATTTCCGTAATTGTAATCACAATAAAATATGAAAATATAAAATAAAAATACAAACTTACCTTATCACAGGAGATGTTGGAAATGCCGTCCTTCTGCATCATTACATCTATGGCACCTAATGAGGAAATTGCTATTCACACGCAGTAGTTCTAATGTATAATTAGGTCGTGGCATTTTTAAAACACTTCAAGCAAAACTAAAAACTACTTTAACCATAAAAAAACACAAACACTGCTGTAATAATTATTCACGTGTGAACGCAATCAGATCACATGCTAGACTTCAGTGGTGAGACGAGGCATCACTTGGGCGCTTGATGCATGAGTCACGGATAGTCGGCCCGTGCAATTGCCGGCCAAGTCGTACAGTGAAAGCACTGTAATACTAATGGTCGAGAACTTCATCCCATGAGGGGACAAGGCCTACTACCCATGTTGCATCTTCTTCCTCCATTCTTCTACAATTGGCAGATGGTGGTCTTCATGACTGAAGCCGCTATTTCTTTATCAAGTGGCTCCTCGTCTTCATGAGGCTATGTGCACCCTGGTCCAGAATTCTATATCTCAGAAAAATGGTGATACATGGTATAACATAAGGAAAGAATCTTGGCTATAGGCTAAATAAAATTCAGAGAAATGAATAATGAATAGTTTATTGTTATTGGTGCTTTACAAGTTATGGATAAGTCAGATATATATATATATATATATATATATATATATATATAGTATATATATTATGAACTACATAACATGTATTAATAAACTTCATTTTTAAGCAATGTGAGAATAGTTGATTTATGTAAGTTGATCTTTCCACCTTATGCCCTCAATATAGTCTAGGAAATCCAAGAATGTTACTATTAACGTTTACAATATTATATGGTGTTAATCTTTATATTCTCATATAAGTAACAATGTGCAATCTTTTAGCCTACTGTGATTAGTTAATTTGTTATCCAGCTCTTGTGACCAGATAGCATCACCATTATTAGGCCTATACGTTAGAAATATAATCAACTCTATCAAGTAACTTCCATTCTACATGCCTGTATAATTTAAAAACATAGTTCATAACAGGGTTAAAAGGCGTATTTACATTATGTTTGAAAAACAGTCTAATCTGATTAGCTTAACCTGTAAGAGCTTTATTTCTAAAATGCTGTTCCATCTATTCCTATAGACCTATGCACTTAGATTAGCTTATTCATTATCAATTAATATTTAAAAGACTTCAATATAGGCTTAAAAAAGCTTTAAAAATTTGTGTAAAATCACTTCAAAATTCATAATAATTCTATTTATTATATTCTTAATTTACATTCAATTACAATTTTGATTGTAAGATGCAGTTTGTAACATAATCTGAGTGTGTTCGAAAACAGGCTGCTTAGGAAAATATTTGGGCCTATGGGAGAGATGAAAATGGGGACTGGAGGAAACTGCATAACGACGAGCTTCATAATCTGTACTCGCCACCAGATATAGTAAGGGAAATTAAATCACGGGGAACGAAATGGGCTAAACATGTTGTGCGTATGGGTGGGAAAGACATCTAAAAAATGCTGAGTGGGAGACCCAAAGGGAAATGATCACTTGGAAGACTTAGACGTAGGTGGAAAGAAAATATTAGGATGTAGATTTAAGGGAAATAGGATTTGTGGGGGAAAGTAGAATGGAATTAGTACAGAATTGGGTTGAATGCCAGGTGCAAGGGTATTTTATTTTTATTGTGAAATATTAGGTGACATGCAATTACGCATTACCGGCGTTGAGCAGCAGCTACAGGCGACGGCATGACCTGCGGGGAAGCAGGGCAGGTGGCATGCGGGAAGCAGCCAGGCGAGTGGAAAGGGGATCGCATGGGGCACAAAGTTCCATTATTCCCATTTTACTCCATAATCTAGTAATATTTTACTTTTACAAAGACTGATGTTAAGATCATTAGCGAAATTGATTAGGCCTACACACAACATTTTAGAGTTCATTTTAAATTGAATTCTACAAACTGTAGCCTATTGGGGTTATAACCAAAATTGTGACTGAATGTAAGCCTAAATTAAGAACAGAACAGATAGAATTCTTTAGAAATTTGTGAAGAGATTTTGCATGATTTCGTAAAGATGTTTTAAATAACCTAACCTATTAAGTGCACATATAGGCCTATAGGGATAGATAAAACAATTTGATGGAAAAGCATTCTAGCAATCAAGTTAAGCTAATGAGATTTAGACGGTTATTCAAACATAATGTAAATGCATTTTTTAACCCTCTCATGAACTATGTTTTTAAATTATAAGTTACAGGCAAATAGAATGCAAGTTACTTGGTAGAGTTGATTATATAACTAACGTATTAGGCCTAAAGCTCTATCCACAATGTGTAGTTGGCAGTCTGTAGTTGGTAGTCAAAGTAAAACATGTGGTGATCGTAATGTATGCCATTCACAAAGTACAGTTGCAGTCAGCAGTTGGTATTCGGCAGTCGAGAAATTCATCATCGACTACCAACTGCAAGTTACATATTACGAGATTGAAAATTATTTACTAGTGCAAAGAAATAGATTAGGTTACTATGAAAAGCAAGATGTATTTATTATAGCCTACATATTAGGCACTATAAATCGATTCCTTCCCATTATTTGTACTATTAAATGTTTCCCTAACCTCAATGTTAACTTCTTATTGTGGGCAGCTTTCAAGCGGCCAACTGCACATTGTGGATAGAGCTTAATAATGATGGCATAACTGGTCACAAGCGACAAATGGATAACACATTAAGTAATCAAAGTACCGGCAATTAAAGGCTAAGAGTGCACATTATAACTTATGGGAAAATGATACATTGCGACTCACCCGAGTCCCCCCCCCCCTACTCTCAATCCAAAATAGCCTATTTTGTTGCAAGGGTCGTTTTTATAATTATGAAGTATTATGTGGAGGTGCAAGGGTATTTTTATTTATTTGTGAAATATTAGGTGACATGGCAGGCGAGTGGAAAGGGGAGCAGGGTGGGTCGCAAAGTACTAACTTGCCAAACTGATATGAGAATATAAAGATTAACATCATATTTAAATGTTACTGACAACATTCCCTGGATTTTTTATACTATATAATGAGGGCATCTACATTTTAATAATAAATCAAATATTTATACCTTAACATTATTGTAGGCTATACTTGCAAGTTTGAAATCTTGAAAATCCCGCAATTGATGTAGATTTTGAACTGTAGAACTGCTTTTCTTGAACTGCGTTTCAATTCAGTTGAAATTTCGTTGCGCCTACTCTGCTTTAATTTCCTTCTGCCTTTCTTTATGTAAATCATCTGAAACAAATAAATTTGCAATAGGAAATTACAGTACTGTAACGTTGAACGAACCTTCAATATTATAATATGAATGCAACACTCATAATACAGTATTGTGAAAAAATGATAACGTTATATATTCAGAGAACAATCAAAGGGCTTACCTAATATTATGTAAAATAACGAGAATCAAACACCATTCGTTTTCTTTCTCAATACAATCAAGATGGCGAATGACGGTTATGCGATGTTGTCGACGCGCAGGTGCCGATGACCTATACGAGCTATGCCGGAAATTTCCGAAGAGGAGTTGAGGATCTAGCGCGCAGGATAAGCTTGAATAATTAATGAATTAACACAGTTTATTTTATAGGAAATAAAAATTTAACGCTTATAATGTTATTTCAACACTTTTTAATTTTAACATAAATGCGATTATATTCCAACAAAAAAAATTGTTGGGCCAACAATCGTAACCCCAACGGTAGGGCAAGCGGCGAATCATGTGATGGCCCAAATGAGGAAATTACAACCAACCTTTCCCCAACATATCCCTACCATGCCAACCAAATTCCTCCGATGGGCCAACGAAGTGTGCTACTAGGGATATATCATTATATATTTCATTTATTGAGACCTTCACAATGTATTTGTCAGTCATTACACCAACATGTATTAAACACAAAATAAATTGACATATGCACATCAACATATAAACAACTAAAGTAATTACGAACAATCTTACAATTCTCTAACATTTATGTGCGCAGATATTTTTAACTTTATAGTACCTTGTCACGGACTAACTTATTTCGGACCTAGGTTACATTTGTAGAAACTGACCAGCATGTGGATGCTAGGAATTCAAGAATCGCAAGAGACAAGGCAGATGTACAGAAACTAGTGAACTGGTTCTCATCCCATGACCAATTTTCAAGTTGTGAACATCTCATGTCAATATCAAGTGATATTGTGGCAGATGAAAGCATAAATTGTCACAATGCTCACAAAATCGGAATTGATTCTTTGTAAAAATTGTTGGTAATAACTTTGCCGATGTTAAATTTAAAAGGAAAACCAAGTAATGCCTATTCGTGGTTCCAGTTCCAAGGTGAAAGTTCATGATGAATTTATACCTGTAAATCGTGATACAATTTTCAGAAGAATCTCCCTACTGAAAAAGTAGGATGCAGAGTTACAGAAATATTTCGAATTTGAGTTTGCTCCATTTCCATTGTCACTCTTTGATGAAGGAGGACTGCGTAAGACCCGCAAGTCAGTATTTTATTACTTATTTTCTACTACGACTGATGTTGTGCGTGGTTGTTGGTGGGTTTCTGATGCATCGGTTAGAGTGGCAGAAAGGGGATTCATTTTCCTCCATCCTACAAAAATATGTTGAATACGCCAAAAGGCACTTTAGTGCAAGGGCCACAATAGTTTTTTATGGGTACCCTGAAGATATTGCAGAAAAAAGTCCAAATTCAGCAGAACGTAACAGACGAGCAAAAAACACATAGGTGGTTATGCTATGTTTGACGAGTCTATGACAGCTCTTATGTCTCAAGAGAAGTTTCTATCAAATGACAAGAACAAGCAACAGCTTATAAGTATGTTATGTGTGAAGTTTCAAAAAGAAGGTTTTGTTGTGAAGCAAGCTGATGAAGATGCTGACTGTCTGATAATCAGAACTGCTTTGGAAATGGAAAACGGATCACAATGTGTTGTAGTTGTTGGTGAAGATATTGACGTTCTGGTAATAATGGCAACATCTACTACTTCCAAAAATATGTTCTTCTTGAAGCCTGGCAGAGGTAAGGCAGAAGATGCTTTATATTGTGCAGCAACTCTGAACATTCCTCCACACATAAGGGAGAACATTTTGCTTCTTCATACGTTCAGTGGCTGTGATACCACATCCGGTCTTTTCAGACAGGGGAAGATGAAATCTGTCAAGGCTCTGAACAGTACTGTACTGCAAGAAGCTTTGAACATTTTCCGTGATGAAAATGCTTGCCCGGATGACATCGATCAAGCAGGACAAAAAAATGTTGTAGCCTTGTATCTGGGAAAGGGCAGTGGAGAAACATTAGATCTTTGAGATTTCACCTTTTTCGGAAGTCACTAATAAAAAGTAATTTCAATTTAGCAACTCTGCCTCCCACTACAGCAGCTGCACATGAACATTCTCTTCTTACATACTTACAAGTTCAACTTTGGAGTGGATTTGGAAAAAAAACCTTGGATTGGGGTTGTAAGAACACAAACATGGGCTATTCCCAATCACTATCCTCAAAGATCCAGCTCCTTTAGCAGTGCTCTCGATGATATCGTGCAAATGTAAAAAGGGTTGTACTATGGCCTGTAGCTTTAGGAAATCTGGCATCAACTGTTCCACAATTTGCTACCACTGCAAAGGCCAAGCTTCCCACGCAGCACGATATGTATAATATACGTATGTTTTAGAGCTACATATATATCATACGTTTGGTCAAATTCAAAACGTAAATTATACGTATATTTTATATCCAATATATACATGTATAAAAACTGTTGTAATTTAATCCTGCTTTATGTTCATAATATATCAAAATTAAGTTACTGTTACATAAGCAATTTATTATCTAAAAAAATCTAATTTATTGTTCATTTGCTATTATCAAAATGACGTACAAAAAATTGGCAACTATACATAAATTTTACGTCTAGAATTTGACATTGTAAACGCACCTGTTTATTGTGTTTTACTCTAGCAAATCGATTTGGTTAAATTAAGGGAACGAAATACAATTTACTCACGCTAATAAGAAATTAATAAAAAAATGGTTTAACATGATTACATCCGTAAACTCAGTCGGACTATTTTTCTGGTAAGCACAGAACACAAACATAAGCTTGCGCGGTTGCGCCACCTTGTGCTGAGTCGGAACTCTGAAGAACACCAACGGTCACGCGGGGTTATAAGTTTCGTTTGTTCTTTGAGTTTGTTATTTTGACTCACTGTGCAGAAGAATAATTATACGTTTTGTTTGTTCTTTGTTGTTTGATAATTTGGAAAGGAGGTAAGTGCTTTTTAATATTTGTAATATAACTTTTGTAGATATAATAACACGTTTTGGCAACCGAATAGGGCCTAGTTGTTTTTTCACTTTTAAACAGTGTTTGTGTTTTCTTTAAGATAATATTTTATTTATATCAAGCAAGTATCATAAGAAAGAAGGCATGCACTAGGAAAGCCAATATTAATTTATTGTTCTATAAATTTTGGTTCTTAACCTAAAACTTTAACCTATAATTTCATAAGTGGCAAAAACCATTTTAGCGATAGTTTTCATCGCAAAAACCGACGGTTGACCAGTTTTTTTAAGGCTACAAAAAGATAGGGTTTTGTTACCTGTGTGTTTGTGTTTTTTTTACTACTGCGGAAAACCACTTAAATTACTAGCCCTAACTTAACCTGTAAATATCGAAATTGCTCATTTATATAAGTTAATATACCAAATGGCAGTTCTCAGTATGATTGGGATGGGAAAAAATAAATGTAAGTCGCACCTTGGATGAATGTTCCAGCCCTCCACTCCCTTGCGATGCACTTTCTTTTATACCACAATCTAGCGAATTCTTCTGTCCTCATATTACGTACAAACTCGTGATTGGACGTTGGTAGTGTGACGTCATACCGCTAAACAAAAGGTGATAGGCTTACTAACCTCTGGAAGATATAATATGCCACATTTTCGAAACCTACAGTGTACCATACATTATTCGAAAATGCAAGGGCGCTTCGCTTCAGCTACTGCCTCTGCTTCGCGCACTTAACTATGTGGATAGTGTTATGCATTATTTAGACTATTTGCCGAGGTGATTGTGGTCTGATCGGGAGTGCCGAGTGAGCTAGCGGGTAGTCATTTCTATGCAACCTGCTGGTATTTGGTACGATCGGGAGCAGTGGCGGCCGGTGGTTCCAAAGGCAGGGTGGGCCAGTGAACAATGTTTTCAACCCTCCACCGCCGAAATATGTATAATTGTGCTATTTAAGAATATGCTGTAAAAATTAGTAATTATGAATTATAAAAAAAATTACTTAATAATTCTTTATTGCAACCAAATAGTCATAGGCTACTATGATGAATGGAGCAACGGTGGAATGATATGCGGCAGGGGAAACAGGAGCATCCCGAGAAAACCTGTCCCGACCCCACTTTATCCACCACAAATTCCAATGGACCCACCGAGATTCGATCTCGGGTCCCAGCGGTGATAGGACGGCCTAACCACTCAGCCATGGGAGCTGCCATCGAGTTGTTTAATACTTGTTTAATTTACAGAGTGAGTTTTAACTGCATGTGCATAATCTCTTAAAGAGTACCAAATGTGAAATATAGTCTACTTCGTGTAAATTTTGATTGATACTTACTCATTTCTTGTAGTTGTAATCAGCCAGCTAGCGAATTTTTCAATTACTTTCTGGTGGAGATCCTCCATGTTGCTTATATATTTTTATGCACTGATAGAACAGCCAAAGCGTTTGGTGTGTCTTGGCCCATTAATTTCACATAAATTTTTACAAGTTTTAATGTAGGCCTACTAAAACAGCGTTCCGATTCTGGAGTTGCCAGGGGAGTTGTAAGAACAATTTCCAGTCTTTTATGCATCTCAGAAAATGTACCTATCAAATTCTTGTCACTTATGAATGACAAAAATTCACTCATTGTAGTAGTTTCACATACAGTTTCATTTCCATAGGCTGCAGCAGATATCTCACATTTAAGTTTATCTTTATTTAGCATTGGGTACGTTGTTGTGGTAATTTTGAAAGGGGAAGGAGGACTATATATCGTAATTTTTTGGGGGATGTATAGGCCTAATTGAAAACGCTGATAGCACAATGTTTATTCACTACCGGCACTTACAAATAATTGAAAAAGAATCCTGTACTTCCCCCCTCAACACACCAGAGAACTGTATGGAATTCAATCTGCTACCTGCTACTGCTCATTGCGAAAACAACCCAAGGGTAAGGCCCCATTTACACCAGTGCGACGATATTCTGTTTCGACAAAACATACAAAAAGATCCTTAGAAAATTAATACAAAAACATACCTATCGGTTTCTTACAAGTGTGCTGCTATACTAGTATATTTCAAATGAAACAAACAGGATCAATCCTACAACATAATTTTTGCACGTTATACACGTTTTTGTCTGTGTATTGCATCGTTCTAGTGTGAAGTCGGGCATGCGGTGCCGGAGGAACTTTTAACTAAGAACGATCCAAGTGAAAGAGAGAGAAGGAGCTATAGGACCGACTCGAGTGAGAGACAGAGAAATATATACGAGGGCCGGCCCACGGAACGAGAAAAATTACCACTGAAAGGCAACCCCATCTTAAGGGAAGACAGCTATAAGTCCTTGAAAAACACAACCTGGCCCATGAATCCTTACGTTTAGAATGGGTCTTGGTGCTGGATGTTCTGAACTGGCCCATGGCTGCTTTCTAGAAGGAAAGTTTATGTTCTTCGCGCCCGCGCTATACGGATCTAAGAAACTGACAACTTATATAAGTTGTGTTCATTCAAGTTCGGATTTATATGAAGCCTATTGTTAGTTGAAGGACAATCATGATAAACAATGTCCCGTATTTTTATAGGGAGGGCCCGGCCCTTCTGGCCCTTATGGACGGGCCGCCCCTGATCGGGAGTATGGAGAGAAGGAATGGTCGGGAGTGCCGAGATAACAAGCGTGTGGTCACCATAGCATCGCATTGTTCGGCGACTTACTCTTATCTTTCACCATTGGGGGAATCAAATCTACAAAGTTAGATACTACAGTACCGTAACATATTCATGGTTTTGCACTGCTTATGATAGTGCAGCCGAAAGGTTAATATAATAACTTTCGGGAGCCTAACTTTAATTCCGCATCACTTCCTCATGGTTTGTGCTAGTATAATATGCTTAACAGGTGCAAAACCATGAATATACATTATGGTACTGTAGTGTATAGTATCTAACTTTGTAGATTTGATTATCCAATTCATAGGCTACCGAGAACTGCCATTTGGTATATTAACTTAGATAAATGAGCAATTTTGATATTTACAGTGAGGTTAAGTTAGAGCTAATCATAGGTTACCGAGAACTGCCATTTGGTATATTAGGGCTAACTTAGATAAATGAGCAATTTTGATATTTACAGTGAGGTTAAGTTAGAGCTAATCATAGGTTACCGAGAACTGCCATTTGGTATATTCACTTAGATAAATGAGCAATTTTGATATTTACAGCGAGGTTAAGTTAGGGCTAAGTTAGTTTACGTGATTTTCTGCAGTAGGCTATAGTAAAAAAAATAACAGACACACACAGTTAACAAAACCCGGTAGTCTTTGAATATAATACTGTGTCTCACACTGCTGCATCCCACTACAGTTTGCTTGAGTGCACCACCAGTCAAAACAGGAATGATTTTAATGTATAAAATTATTCACTGTTGAATTCGAATGTATTAAATTCACAAACACTGCTTTCACAACCCCAAGCTTGTGTTAAGCTTGTCTGCCTTGATCATTAAATTTACTATTTTCTCGCATATCTGATTCCGGCTCTTGGAACACTCCCTCGATCATTAAAATTACAATTTTCTCGTGTCTTATTTTGGATCCCCCCTCCATGCTCATAAACCGGCAGTGTCAACGAGACGATAAATGATACCCTAGGCAGGAGCTTCGGTATAGCTTGTTTTTTTATTATTTGTAACAGGTTGTTTTTGTAAGCTACAAAGCAAGTTATAAGAAATATCTCTAGACTGCAGTGGGATGCAGCAATGTGAGAAACACAGTATTATATTCAAAGACTACCAACTTTTAGAACCTAGTCTTGTGTAACTTATATGTTGTGGCAGATTAAAGACCATCACTTGCATAATATTAATTTATGCTCTAATGGTGATAAATTATTTCCAGGTATTTATTGATATTTTCTTAATGTTTCAGGTGTTCTGAGTAATGATCCTCGTAAGGATACCTTCACGTAGGCTACAAGGTCTTCGAATTGCATTTAAGGGAATGGTTTCGCCAGACAAAGACCAGAATAAGTGGTAAAAAAGAGAAACAAGATCATTAACATTGTAGCAAGATTGAGCTCGGAATTATGTTAATTAATTATTAAATTTTATTTCGCCGTAAATCTCTATACAGAAATATTGGTGCTAAATTACTTAAGACTAAATATATCTTATACACAAGTAGTGGTGAGATTAAAACGATTACATTGTAAGTGTGATGTCATGCAATATATTAACTATGATAGTAGTACTATTGATAATTATGCTACAGTCCTGATTGAGCGTTCAGTTGAGTATATTTAAATTACTTGTTCAAATACTCAAGGCATTCATTAATACTGTAGAAGCAGTGTTGGAGTAGGAAATGTTTGACACAGTTTCTGTATTTCATATAGGCTACTCCGTGTGTTGAAATACTTTATTAAGAGAGTTATATTATTATTCCTTTATAGGATAGGGAAGATTCTTTTCGTTTGTTTTGTTTGTTTGTTTGTTTGTTCTAATACTGTTAATATGAATTTTATTGTGGCTTTTTGTACAATAGTTGTGAATTGCCTCATTTTTGATGAAATTATGTTTGTTTTTATGAATGAAACTTACTGCTTCTACAGTGAGTCCCATGCAAGAGTTGGCCAATGACGCGGGTTTCTGCGTCGCGGCTGGCACAGCTCCAACTCCCGAGCAATTGGGTGAAATATCTACGCTAATAATGCCGCGGTCGGTGTAATGATTAAGGTTCCCACATTTACAGTTAAAATTACAATGAAAATAACCACGTACCTCACAACAAGAGATGTTGGAAATGTTCTCCTCTTGCATCCACACAATACTGGCACCTTTTTAGGAAATTTTCTTTCACGCACTTAAGTTCAGCTTCCGAGACAGAGTTACTTTCTCTTGTGATAGGCCTATGTGATATTGTCTTTAAGTTCTTCTAACAGTATGTGAATATTATTTATGGGGAAACTTGAAAAATAAAGTGTATAGGTCAATTTCCCATTCATAAGAAGAACTTAAAGACAATATCACAAAAGAAATTAACTCTATCTCGGAAGCTGAACTTATGCGCGTGAAAGAAAATTTCCTATAAAGGAGCCAGTATTGCGTGGATCTTTTCCTACATCTCTTGTGATGAGGTACATGGTTATTTTCATTGTAATTTTAACTGTAAATGTGAGAACCTGAATCAATACACTGACCGCGGCATTGTTTGCGTAGATATTTCACCCGATTGCTCGGGAGTTGGAACTGTGCCAGCCGCGACGCAGAAACCCGCGTCATTGGCCAACTCTTGCATGGGACTCACTGTAGTATGTAAAGACAGGGTACTGGTAGGATTTTTAGATTTTTGAACGAGTCCCTAGGGCCTACACACTTCACTATTATCATGTATGATCATTTCAATAGGTCTTCCCATCATCATCAGCTGATGTGTTTGTTTTAAATTCAATTCAGTTCTTTTATTCACCATTTAAAAAATTTGCCAATAAGTTAGGTAAATACTGCTTCTGCTATAGTTTTACACTTTTGGAAACCGAACTGTTCTTTGGAAAGGATATTGTTTTTTACTATGAATGATAAGAGCCTTTTATACATTGCTTTTTCTAAGTTTTTGAGAATATTTATTTGTATTTTCTTTAAGCTTTTTGTAATGTGTTAAGAATAAAATATTGTAATACATATTGTTATGGTGCTATTATTTAATTTTCTTACCTACAATCTGTATTAAATGCAATGTTGGGGTCTTTTTTGTCAATTATTCACAGCTAGCTTGTTTATAGTTATTCTAAAAAAGCTACTGCTTCAAAATGCAAAAACAATATGGGAGATGCAATTTTAGAAACATTGTTTACAAAAATTATACAGGGACATTCTTTCTCAGCATGTCGCGTAACTGGCTGCCGCATGCACTGCACCTCATGCTGCAATGGCCAATGCATGGATCCTTCATGCCCCCCTGCATTAACCCGAGTCTCAGAATTTGTACTTGCTATGCTCATATAGAAGATGCTGTAATTGTTCCAAATTTTCTGCCACATACAGTACTATAGCAGTGTTTATGCGACTGGCTGAGCAGAGTGTGTTTGTTACTGTTATGTTATGATTAAGAGGCTCTCAGTGCTGGGTTTCTTTGTGTACTGTGAAGCCCAGTCCGTAACTCTGTGATATTTCAGTGTAATATTTAATTGTATACTGTGTTGTGTAATAATCCTTTGCGGATTATACACATCACGTACATGAGGACAAATAAGTCATGTGCTAGAACAAAAAAATTTTATCAGAAGTTTCCAGACAGGCCTATTCCGACCACAGTACCATAATATGTCTTGCAAACACATTTAAGGATACAGGTTCTATGAAGGATCCATGTATCTGCCATTGTAGCATGAGGTGTTGTGCATGCGGCTGCACATTACGCGAGGCACTGAGAAAGAAAGTCCCTGTATATCAAATATACATTTGGTGGATCTCTCATGTATGGATAGTATACATAAAATATATGTAAGCAGTGTACATTTATGAACCAAAGGTCCTATATATATATAAATTATATATAAAATATACGTTTGATATATCATCTTTACATATTTTTTACGTATAGATATTGTACATCAATAGTATGTATGCGATTGTAAGTATAATTGATATATATTAAATGTCAGGATTGACATGAATAGACGTAAAATATACATAAAAAAGTGGGACATTTGAGCGTATATTATACGTAGATTTTATTTAACCAATATGTGTGATGTACATTACCTAGATCTAGGGAAAACGTAAATTTTACATATATTTTACGTATGTGTGCTGAGTGGGTTGTACCAACTCTCCGGAGAATGATGACATCACTGCAAATTCATCTAACCAAGAGGATGAAATCGATATTATGGAGGTGCTAATTTCTGAGGAAGTTGATTTACTGCAGGAAGAATGTGAACAGGTGCAAGTGGACGAAAGTGACAGTGAACACACTGACATTGATGTTTATAATACACCTTCAACACAAAAGAAAATGAAATTGGTGTAACCACTCCTTTATTGTATGTAATATCATTTCAGCTCCGTTTTTCTCAAAATATTCGGAATAAAGGCCTAAATAATGATAAAAACATCCTGAAGGTTTCAATAAATTAAATATATAATGATACATGGTTATGTAAAATTATATTTAATTACATATATATTTATAACAGTACCGGTATTTATATATAGTTATATATAATTATATATACACATATATTATAATTGGGCGCAAGGTGGACTGGTAACTTGGTACGTTCTGGCTCGAAACGCATGATTAGCAATTTAAGCGAAACTTTAAAAAATAGTTGTGGCCTTAATTTTCAACGAAGATATTAAGTGTGGGTACTCATTTTATTCAGAATTTCAAGCTCTACAAAATTTGTATTGTCAATGGTTTCGATAGCGTTGACTGTTTTTGAGATATGTTTATGTTACTTTAAAAAACTTGTTTTCCGCCTATAAATCACTACGCTACAGCTAAAGCTCACCTAGCAAGAGGGGGAAAACTTAGTATGTTCATTCCTGACCTTTACTGAAGGGATTAAAACAATTTCCAGCTTTCCCCTAATTAATTCCGAATTCAACACCCCAACCACTGGGCTATAAGTAATACACTTCGGATTACAAAATTCATTCCTATATAATCCATTTGCAGGCTGTGATTGCTAGAGTCCATTAAAAAAATTCAAACTTTCAAATGACAATACCAATGCCAGCCTTAGAAGGGAACCTCATCAAAACAAATAGCACGTGTACTGCCAGCTGGCGGAGCTGTGCATCGGCCGCGGATTACAACATATAGTTACATGTCAAATTACAAAAATCAATTTTGTTTTATATTAATAAGTGCTTTTTATTTTTTTAAAGTAAAGAATTTTCGATTATCAAATTTTAGTTCACACTGTATTTATCAACATATAGTAAATAATAAAAACATAATGAATTGAGATGTGCACATGCGCCATTATGTTATAATTAAGATGATCAGTCTTCTCTACCCAATCGCGTGCTTGTTTTCAAAAATCTGTTTAGTTGAAGATAATAATCATGAATAATCAGAATGTATTTGTGAAACATCCTAAAGGAAAAATATTGAAAAGCGGTGAAAATGGCGACAGTGTATTGAACATATTATTGTAATAAAGGAGGAGGAGAAATTCTGGAAATCAGACAGTGTGTGCGATGGTATTGTTGACCGCTTTGAAATTAATCCTGCCGACAGTAGCAGCAATGAAGACGAGGACAAGGTGGAAATGGACAGGATTGAACCACTTTGATGATCTCAATAATAAGGTAGGCCTTACATGCCATTCTATATTTTCATACTGTTTATATTACTACTTTAGTAGGCCTATTTTAATTATACAATTGTACTCAACAGGAAACGTATTAAATGAAGTTATGTTGTTCTATTTTCCAATGCACCAAATTATTTTTCCAAATTTAAAATTAAACGTTTGTAAGCATTAAGCCGCCCGGTTCGTTCAGAACAGAAGCACATGTTGTCAGATACAAATAGTGCGCTCACTCCGCCCATGGAGTAGTAATACATATTTAGTTCAGTACTTTGAGCGCTTTTGTTTGTTTACACCAGGTTCCCTTCTTAGGCTGGCGTTGGTATAGTATGATAATTATTTCACACTGGCAGTGTGTAGGCTAAGGTGGAAAGGTGAAGTCAGACTGTAAAGCCGGAATTTGAACCAGGATTTTCAGTTCTCCATGCTGTTACTCTACCACTGAGCTATCCTGGCAACATGCCGGTACAATATTATACTCTTCAACTGACTAAGAAACAACATCCTGCAATAATCTGCATCTGGTGAAATAGCCTCACACAGGACGAATGCTCAGTGCACACATTACATTAGGAAAGATTGATCCTCTCATGAGTAAGCAGATGTGTCTCGAGGACCCCTTTTTTGGAAAATTTATTGGCACATATAGCACATTGGAATGGCTTGTATCCAGTGTGAGTAACCAGATGTTTTTTAAGGTACCCACTGTTTGAAAACTTCTTGGCACATATATAACATGAGAACGGCTTCTCTACAGTGTGAGTAAGCAGATGTTTTTTGAGGTTCCCACTGTCCGAAAATTTCTTGGCACATATATCACATGAGAATGGTTTATGTCCAGTGTGAGTACGCAGATGTCTTTTGAGATCAGCTTTGTGGTAAAACTTCTTGACACATTTATCACATGAGAATGGCTTATCTCCTGTGTGAGTAAGCAGATGTGATTTGAGGTGATAATTTGTTGAAAATTTCTGGGCACATATATCACATGAGAATCTCTTATCTCCAGTGTGATAAAGCAGATGTGTTTTGAGGTGCCAACTTCTTGAAAATTTCTTGGCACATATATGACATGAAAATGGCTTATCTCCAGTGTGAGTAAGTTGATGTAATTTGAGGTGCCCATTGGTTGAAAATTTCTTGGCACATATATCACATGAAAATGGCTTATCTCCAGTGTGAGTAAGCAGATGTTTTTTGCGATACTCACTTTGTGAAAACTTCTTGGCACATATATCACATGAGAATGTCTTATCTCCAGTGTGAGTACACAGATGTCTTTTGAGATCCCCTTTATGGTTAAACTTCTT
The DNA here is from genome assembly GCA_964059195.1 of Ectobius pallidus. Taxonomy (NCBI): domain Eukaryota; kingdom Metazoa; phylum Arthropoda; class Insecta; order Blattodea; family Ectobiidae; genus Ectobius; species Ectobius pallidus. The sequence goes on from CAXKWD010000006.1 coordinate 13,008,806, forward strand.
GGAACATATATCACATGAGAGATGTCTGACTCTAGTAAAGGTGAGCTGTTTACTACTTCTACCAGAGGATGTGCTAATACATACAGCAGTTGAGTGCGATTGCATTAGCTGATCTTCGTTATTTCCCTGAGAGACTCCAAATTCCTTGTTGTCTGTGTTTTCACATTTCATTTGCTGCGACTGCATTGTGTCAAATGTTGCAGGGACAGATTCAGTTTTTGGTTGTATTTCATAAATCTCTTCCTTAATTTCAATCATATTACATTCAGGTTTAAGTAGTGGCTCCATTCTGTACAATTAATCACACGGTGTTTGTTACAGAAATCAAACTCCATCAAATACAACAGTTTCTGGACAGGCAGGAGTGTGCTCCCGAAGTAACAGCTTATACCTTTTTATTATAAAGATAATATACTGCTAGTAATACAGGGGTGCCCATCCCCCACCCAAACTTCACTGCTCATCCCCCCAACCTGATTGGTTGTCGACAAGGGCACCCTTATTATGATATTTTCTAAGGGGGGGGTTATTTTTTTAATTTATTAATTTTTTGTTGCTTTAACTTCTTGGGCCACTTTGTAACATTATATTAATAATATAATAAGTGCAACAATGACGTAGCCATAAAATAATTGTAGGGAGGGTCGAAAGTGCCGGGGGGTTTGGAACACCCCCCCAAATGAAGGGGGTCGGGGTCCATCCCCAGAAAATTTTTAAATATTGAACTAATGAAAATCACATTTTAAGCTATTTTAGCACAGAGAAACGAGTTAGGAAATTTGTTTACCATACTCTAAGACATGCCAATGTAAATAAGAAATCATTACCAAAGTAGGGGGCCACCCCCGCAAAATTTTTAAATATTGAACTAATGAAAATCACATATTTTAGCACTCAAAAAGCAGTTAGGAAATTCGTTTAATGTACTCTAAGACATGCCAATGTAAACAAGAAATTGTTACCTAAATCGGGTTTCCACCACGGGAAATTTTTAAATATTGCACTAACGAAAATCACATTTTAGTCTATTTCAGCACTAGAAAACTAGTTAGGAAATTTGTCTACCATACTCTAAGACATGCCAAAGTAATAAGAAATCATTACCTAAGTGGGGGCTCCACCCCCGGAAAATGTTTAAATATTGAACTAATGAAAATCACATTTTACGTTATTTTAGCACTCAAAAACTAGTTAGGAAATTTGTTTACTGTACTCTAAGACATGCCAATGTAAACAAGAAAATGTTACCTAAGTCAGATGTCCACCCCCGGGAAATTTTTAAATGTTGAACTAAAGAAAATCACATTTTATGCTATTTTAGCACTCAAAAACTAGTTAGCAAATTTGTTTACTATACTCTAAGACATGGCAACTTAAACAAGAAATTGTTTCCTAAGTTATAATACTTATTACTATTTATAAGAAAAGTTGAATAACGCATGGAACAGTGGACATAATAGGCCTACTCATTATGTTATGAAATGAAAATAACTGCTATATCATATTTGACACACCAACAAATCTTGTTTAATTAAATATTTTTTTAAAAATACAAATATAGAATTTTAGGTTTTGACTTTTGGGGGGTCCAAAACCCCTGCACTCCCCTTTCCTAATCCACTGTTAGAAGAGATCTTTTGGAGTTATAAAACTTGACCGTTTTTATTTTTAACACATAAAACACTAATTTTGCTTTTTTCAACCCCCCCCCCCCAGAAAATTCATAAAACTATAATATTCCCCCCCCCCAGAAATTTCAATGACGCAGTCTGCGTCTAAACCCTCCCCCCTCTGGGAACCCCTGAGTAATACTAATCATAATAATGATGACGATGACGGGGACGATGATAAATCATTTCATTAATTTATTTATAGATGCTAGAGACTTAAATAGTAGGCAATATTATTTATCTGGCTTTACAATGTACTTCAATTTACATATTCCGATAACCCAAGATTACACACATAATTTAATTTTCTTTCTGCGATTATACCTATCTATCCATACTGATAATAATTAGATGATAATAATAATAATAATTAGATAATAATAATAATAATTTCATTTATTTATTTAGAGAAGCTACAGACAATTTTTACAAATTTTAAACAGTAAGCTTCTTAGGTAATAATAGAATGATGATACAGGAATAGTAGTGATGATATTGATGATGATGTTGATGTAAATTAATAATAAGACATATACAACAGGGATTACATAATAATACATATGCCCGATTTCACCTACCTCGGTTAGGGCCGTTTAAATAACACCTAGTAGTTAACCAGGCATTTTCACGAATTTCCATTTCATCGATCCCGGTTACGAGGTAAACGACACTAACCGGGGGGAATTAAGTAACCGGCCCCGAGCGAACGGTTAAGTTGCTAACCAGGAGCACACCGCATACTTGAGCGCTTACAGCTGTATGTACTCCTATAATATCCATGACGCGGTGTCTGCTTCTGCAGCATTCAAGATGGAGTTGGGTGACTATTTATTGTATGCTAGGTACCTCTTCAGAGGAAATATCGTCTAAAAAAGGAGACAATTTTATCTGTTCTGGAACTTATGGGATTTCCCAACGAACAAAAACTTTCCCGTGTTTCCAAGAAATCGACTGCCGACTGCGCTACGATTCTATGCCACTGGATCTTTCCAGGAAGTAGTTGGTGACACCACTGATGTAATTAAGAGCACAGTGTGTAGTAGAATTATCCACGAAGTGTCTTTTCATTCATTCATTCATTTATTTATTGTCATTAAACAACAATATACAGTTGCAATAGACATTGTCAATATACATAAATATACTATACTAAAGTACATAGTGATCAATACAGATTAGAAATGTAAATCATTCAAGTCCGACCTTTCAAACTCCTCAATACTGTAAAAGCTTTTAGTTTTCAACCAAAGTTCTAAGACTGTTTTAAAATGACTAAAAGTTACATTACTGGCCTTTATTGGCAGCTTATTAAAAAGCTTGATTCCTAAGTAATTAAAACTCTGCTGTGTTTTACGTAACCTAACGAGCTTAGTATCAATCTTATCTTTAAACCTAGTGTTATAATCATGAAAGTCACTATGCATTTTAAGTTCATTAAAATGCTTTTTCACATGGAGGAGGCACTGTAATATGTACAAGGATGGTAGAGTTAGTATATTTAATTCAATAAAAAGATTCCTACACGAATCTCTATTGCCTATACCTTTTATAGTTCTAACCGCCTTCTTTTGCCATAAAAACACATTTTTTGCCCCCGGAGAGTTCCCCCAGAGCAAAAGACCATATAAAAGATGTGAATGGAAGAAGGCAAAATAGGCATTTATAATCAGTGTCGGGCCCGTACACAATTTAAGTTTCTTTAATAAAAATATAACTCTAGATAGTCGAACACAAACCTTGTTTGTATGTACATCCCAGTTTAGGGTAGAATCAAGGTCAATACCTAAAAGCTTCACTGATTTTTTCTCTATCCTAGACTTATTTAAACCAAAAATGATTTCTTCTGTTTTATCTTCGTTAACCACAAGTGCATTAGCTGAAAACCACATATAGGATCTTTCAATCATATAATTTTTTATTACTTCATTATGTTGTAGGTTCTTATTTGAAGTTAATAAGGTAGTGTCATCAGCGTAAAGAATACATCTATTTGGGACAAAACTATATGTTGTACGAAGGTTTTAAATGTAAGTAAATTCTTGAGGAAGTAGACTCAAAATTAACATAAAAAGGCACTGACATTGCCATTTTATCAGCTGGCCAAGTTCTGTTGTTGAGTGGTCGGTCACATGGAGATAATAAAACCTAACATTTAAAACTGTATCAATGGCTCTGTCGCTATTGAGGCCAAAGTATCTACCTGATAAAAAAAACTTAATATCTGCCCCAGATTCCCCTCCTGCTTTCTTTCTGTATAAGAGGTGGGGCTTAGCCCTTCCTCCCCATTGACTACCTTCCTGCTTTCCATCAAGAATTTCAAGAACAGTAACTTCGTAGGCCTACCTGGAATTTTTTTTATGTACTATGTGCTCCATACTTCGAAGACTTAATTCCAATCACCATGTTCAGAATGTCTACTTCAAATTTGTTTATTTCTCCTGTTTCTACAACTAATAAAGCAGCAAGTAGGCATAGTTAATAAGTATATTTTGGTTATGTTTGAACTATGAATCAAAGGTATTGCTCTTCGCAGATGATACTAGTGTACTTGTAACAGGAACGTCACAAGAACATTTATCAAGAATAGCTACAAAGGCTTTTCACGAGTTAAACACATGGTTTCTAGCTAATAAAATGACACTTAATATTGATAAGACCCATTTTATACAATTTAGAACAAAAAACAGATGTATCTCAAATCTTGAAATTAATTATGGAACACAAATCATACAAGAAATTAGCAATGTAAAATTTTAAGAACTGTAAATTGACCAAAATCTTGACTGGAAGACACACATAGAAATGATAAGTCCAAAACTGAGTTCAGCGTGCTTTGCTTTAAGAATTTTGAATAATATATTAAAACAGGATGCATTACTTATGGTATATTTTGCATATTTTCACTCGGTAATGAGGTACGGGATCATATTCTGGGGCAACTCTTCCCATAGGGAGAAAATATTTAGATTACAAAAGCGGGCAATAAGAATAATATGTGGAAAGAAAAAAAGGGAATCTTGTAAACCGCTATTTGAAAAATTAAAAGTCCTCACTCTTACAGGGGAGTATATATACTCTGTTATGTGTTATGTAGTGAATAATATTGATAAATTTCAAACTAATTTTAGTGTACACGGACGTACTACCAGAAACATGAATGATCTACACAGACCAAATAACTCGTTAAAACTCTTTCAGAAGGGTGCTTATTATTCTGCAGTACAGATATATAACAAGCTTCCAAACAACATTAAATTATTATGTATTCAAAGAAAGAGCAAACCTTTCAAAACAGCTGTCAAGGAATTTTTAATAACTCACACCTTCTACAATTTGGAGGAATATTTCCAGCTTGGATAAATTTGGCAGCTTACAGTTTCTGTAGGCCTATATTATTGTTATAACATGCATGTATTTTTTGATCTAACGTGTTCTATATCCTTGAGCCCCGCTCAACACAGGATCTACAGGACGAGATATCTACATCTACATCTACCCCAGGAAACAGAAATCACTATCCCACACTCACTCCTCACATTAAAAATAATAAAATTACAGTAGATTCCCGCTAAACTGGATTAACCTTAATATGCATATTCTGTGCTGTAATTCAAGTTTGAAATGGGTAAAACTATAAAAATGTATGGTTCGCTCTATAATTATAAGTTTTGCTAAAACTTAATATTAGTTTTGATAAATACTAGGCCTACTGTATACATAGAATTTTTAACCTGCAAACCTTATGTAGGATTAACCAAACGAAACATACCGGTAGGTTATTTTGATTAAAATGCAATTTTGTCTAAAGTTATTCATTGCAGATCCTTGTTTTCCACTGTTCAATATAACCAAACAAATAAAATCAATGAATTACTCAGTGGATCTTACAAATCCTTCACAGCACGATGTTTCAGTGTATCGTTCTTGAAGCTCAATTCGATCTGAATTCTTTTTTTCAGATACCTATAGATCATCTAATGAAGGCTGAGTTGTACTGTAAACATACTTTTGTATCCTTGTGCATAGCGGGCGGGAGTGCACAATCAAAACAAACACGAGACTCTGTTGCTTGTCCCCTACTTTCCTTTCTGTGCAGCTCAGTAGAAAACATGGGTTGGTCATTCTTGTATAACGGCCATTATTATAACGATCATATTATGTAGGAATAAATAAGATTCAAATATAATTGGTGTAATAAACTCAAATTGAAAACCTGTTTATAATTATATCTTGATCATTTTGATAGATTTTTAACGTTATTAAACTGCTGGATTAAGCGGGTAAGTTTAGTGTTGCGGTCAAGACCACGTGCTTGTGCTTACATTGCAACTCAGCTTTCATTAGATAAACTGTAGATCTAGATAATGACCATAAAAAAATTTACAAATGTTAAGAGAGAGAAAGAAGTTTATTTGCATGAAAATCTAATTGCAACATAATTATAAGGTTTTGTTCTTATTCCACTAGTACTTCAGCTTTTCTTCTGCTATTTCTAGTTTTGTTTCAAGAAGAGCCAATTCCAGCCTATGCATTTCTTCTTTGTGAAGAAGATCCTTTTCTAAGGACTGCTGCTGAAGCTCTGCTGTTGTCGTACGATGTTTTCTTTTTCTCTGTGTAGAGCTGTTATTAACCAATGGGTGCTGTAAATAGAATTGGACGTTATTATACTTATTCCTACTTTGAATTATAGTTTAAATATGTACAGCAGCAGAATTCATGAGGAGCAAATATATTGGCTTGCCAGCAATTAATGACACTGCCCTCCGAAAGTGCAAACTAAACAATTAATCACTAAAAATATCTTACTACTGAATTAATTTAAATTTGAATACAAGTCGTGCAGAAAACTAGTCATGCTTCTGTAATCCAAGTGGAAAAACTGAGAGATCATATTATTATAGGGCACCAGTACCACAATAAATTAAAGCTCAAATAAGACATAGCATCTAGGCTATCTTTGTGTAGGATTATATTTAAGTTTTCCTTAAATTTTATTTTAAATTATGTAAGTTTGACAGCTTACCTTGCTGTAAGTGGACAAGGGTGTTGCCTCTGGAGACTACTGTTCTCTTATCTGGCCACCCCTCTCACTCCTTCCATCACAATCATCATCCTTGTCACTCTCGTAAGAAGTCACCATATACTCTCCCTAAACACAGAAAATATTCAGAAATGAGTTATTTTTAATCTAAGCCTCCACTTGCAATTGCTAATGTCGTGATTGTTCAGAACCGTAGAAGAAATTATTTCTGTTCTGGTGCCTGTGTAAAAACACTGCAAATGTCTGTCAATTAATCTACTGGAGGTGATGGACTTATATTAGCACTGACTGATACTGATGTACCGTACTGAGAGACGGTTTTTCTTAATAAAATAAGAGGCCTATTAATTTTAATACAGTAGGCTATTATTGATGTGTAGTTGGATATAACTACTGCCATTTAAACCTTCCCACCTGAAGCAGCAAAGAGCGAACGTGCAAGCAGTTTTAATGACATCTATTGGAAAACTAGTGTGTGCACCATGTAGATTTTCTACGACAGCGATTGTTTGATTGCTACAACTAGAAACTGAAAGTAGAGATCTAGCCTTAAGGCTCCATGCCGTGTTAATCTTTCTTCTTAGGTCGAAGAATGGCACAATTTGACGTAATTTTCTTGTAAACTCAAGAGAGTTCATATATAAACTCACTTTGCCCCTAAAAAGAAGCCAAATATAAATAAAAAATCATTAAGAGCTGTTTTCTTAAAATGCCTAGGCTAGTTTCCATAATCACCTTACGTTTATACGAAGATTCTAAATATAAGTAAAATCATGAAGTAAACACAAATTAACCTACAATGGTACTGCGAACAGCTGTTAAATTATCATTCCCTTGTGATGTTCTATTGTTGGGCTGAGAGAGGGTCCCCTGGGTGGTATTCAATGCTCAAAAACCAAAAGGTGAAAACGTGGTCTCTGGGGTTCAGTCCTTAATGAAAGCTTTCTACCAGATACAGAAATTTGATACCTGCACCGGATCCCCTTCTTATTTTTCTATACTGGAGGCTGGTTAATTACACTGGTTAATAACACTCATGCAGAAACAAAGCAGTGCCATACTAAACCCACTACCTCTAAACTAAGGTTATTATTAGCTAAACTAATGTCACTGTTTACATTCTGCATGGAATTCACCAGATGTTACAGCACAGGATATGTGGTCCTTACACTGATTGCCAAGACGGATTGGCTGGGTACGATTGACTGGCTTATTTTGATTTCATCATAGGCTACAATGTTGCCAATAGCTATACATGTAGTAGAAAGATGTTTGGAACAAACTAGGTTTGGGAAGGTAAAGTTAATTTAGCTAAGGCTAGTTTAGCTGAGTGACAGTCAGCTCTAGCGGAAACACCATAACCACTGTCAACATCATCAGATTGCCTACGCTGTCTCATAGTGAGATTCATTCCACACACTGTCTTGATCACCTGCCATAACCAGTACATATGTCTATTATGCCATTTTTAGGTTATGTAAGCACTGTTCATTTTTAAAAACAAACAGATTTTGAATATGAATTCTATAAGTTCTGAAGAACATAACCTCAAATATGGCCCTTTTTCTTGTTACTAAAATAGAAAATACCGGTACAGCTTGCATAGTGCCAGAGACTTTGCACTGTTGTTAACTTAACATACCTCAGGATTCTGTCATAACCGGTACCTGTCATTTAACCTAAAACTAATTCCTCTGCATGTAAAGCTGTTGGCAACATCATAAAGGCTACAAACGAATGATCACTGGCAGAAATTGGGAGAGATGCTATGGACTGCATAACTGCAAGAAATATATCGAGCAGAACTAAAGTAGACACAATTTTAATTAAAGAGCTGAATGTATGATCGTACTCACAATAGCTATATCTTCCAGCACATCAAGGGTACCTTGGCTGGTACATCCACCTCTACTTTGATCAGATTCTGAAAATAAAAGAGTTCAGTAAAACGCTACAGAAAAAAAATACCAAGCATATTCTGTCACATGTGAATAGGCCTATTTACCTGCTGTCACCCCATATCCTGCATCACAATCATGGGGGCTTATTAGACAGGTATTTTTGCTCGAAATAATGCCCAGCATTCTTTCTGGGGTTTTCCACTTCGTGAAGTTCAGAAGGTAGAACAGGACCACCCCCAGTTTTATAAATTTCCACCTTCACATTTGCATTCGTCCTCCTTGCCCTTCTTTTTTAAGTTCTCGTATGCAGTCTTCAAATTTCAGGAATTTCTTTCTGTAACACCTGTGGATAAGCAAAAGTATAACAAAATGCGCGGGTTTATGTGGCATAAAACATAGAAGGAAACAGTACTTTGTTGTTCAATTACCTGGCACACAGATGAACTCAGCGCATAACTTTCTCCAACTTTCTTCTTTTTGTTTCAGAGTAACCCCATCCGTCTGTTTATTTTCTGTAACTGATTTGTGTTTTTCAATCAAATCAATCAGCACGGAATTCTCGTAAGCGCTGAAATTCGGAGCCCGTGCTCTTTTAATTGGCTTTCCTTCCAATCCTTCCTTGGGTAATATTATTTCACAAAATCAAAACAAATCTCTCTCCGCTACGATAGTGAAATATCAACACATCAGTCACTGCCGTCTAAATACTACAGACGAATCGCTTCAAAGAGGAATAATGGCGAGATGAGCAGGCGGCAAATAACCGTGGATTCATAACCAGGCCAAATTGTCGGTGCAACAGCTTTCGTCTAACCATGGTTATTGTGGTCAAGTAACCGGGCATCCTAACCGAGGTCGGTGAAATCGGACAATAGTTAGACATCTGACTTGTGAGTATGTCAAGTCTTCATTTTTAACCTTGTTGATCAATTTGGTATATTGCGTGGTCAGCATAATAATCTTAAGTTGAAACATCTGACATTTCTGGTTGGCTTGTATGTCAATAGCATGAACATTGTGTGGTCAGCACATTCCCGAGTTGTTAATTCATTGCAGACACAAAGTGTAGATTGTTTGTATTTGAGGAAAGCTGGTCACATTCTTAAATTAAAGATTTGTCATGAATACATTTCTTGTTAGCAGCAATCGCGCTGCGGCAAACTGGTAGAGCATATGGCTGCTTTACCAAAAATAATGAATGATTCCTTGTCAGTCCTGTGTGTATATACCAATAACAATAATAATAATAATAATAATAATAATAATAATAATAGTAATCACTGCTTGTGGAATATATCTGAATTTTTATACAATGTATTACAAGCAATAGCCAGTCTGAAACAAGGGATTGTATAAGGCTGTTGTACATTAAAAATAGTTTGATTTCTTGTTCCTCTTGTATGAGGGACACAAAGTCCAACGTTATCTAAAATTGATTTGCAGTGTATTTCCCCACAAAAGACTTTAGCTATGAAATTAGCATCTGCTGAAGTACGCCTATTATGTAATGTTTCCAGATTTAATAACTTAAGTATTTCATAGTAGTACAAATTTCTGCAAAACTTACTACGTATAAGTGAAACAAATTTCCTTTGTATTCGTTCCAGCTTATTACTGTCAGAGACAGTAATACTATTATATGCAACACTGCAATATTCTAAGCCACTGCGAATGAGAGATTTGTATAGAGTAATTAGTGACTCTATGTTTTTTAAATTATGCGAAATTAAGCGAACTAATCCAAGAGTTTTTAGAGCCTGTGTGAAAATATGGTCGATATGGACATGAAAGTATAGTTTCGAGTCTAGGTAAACACCCAGGTATTTTATATTTTCTGAGCGTGCTATTATATTTTGGCCAAGACGATAGTTGTATATTATTTGGTTAGTTTTTCTACTAAATATCATACTCTGGGTCTTACTGCTGTTAATTAGCATAAGAATTGAGCTGCACCATTGTTTTATGCGATCGATATTCGTTTGCAATAGTTTACAGTCAGTAACTGTAGATATTTTATTCCATATACATAGGTCGTCAGCATATGCTAGTCTGTTACATGTAAGTATGTTGGATAGGTCGTTAATGAAGACTAAGAACAAGAAGGGACCCAAAACTGACCCCTGGGGTACTCCTTGTGGTATGTGAAAGGGCTCAGAAAGATAGTTAGATATTCTAACCCGAGCAGATCTGTTTCTTAAATAACTTGAGAACCAATTAACATACTTGTTATGTAGACTTAAATTACTCAACTTTTTAACAAGAAGATCGTGATTAACTACATCAAATGCTCTGCTCAGGTAAAAAAATATGGCATCTGATTGCGATTGTGAGCAATTTCCTTTAGATATGTCATTGAGAAGAGTGACAATATTGGTTGCAGTAGACTTGTTCTTGGTAAAACCATGCTGAAAATCATTTAGTTTATTTTTACTGATGAAAGAAATATGTTTCAAAGATTTTAGAAAATGTATTTAGTATGGCTATGGGCCTAAAGTTCGCCACTTCTTTGCATTTGCCTTTCTTATGTACTGGCCTGATAGCTGAAATTTTCCACATTGATGGAAAAGTTTCTGTTTCTAGCGAAAGATTATACACATATGTAAGAACGGGTGTCAGTATTGATGCACACCCCTTAACAATAAAGCTTGCTATTTGGTCGAGTCCCGAACTCTTAGATGGTTTCAAATGTTGAATAGCTACCAAGACATCAGAATTTATGATAATTGGAACATGTAGGCATTCAGATAGGACAGTGAATCTGTTCTCTCTCTTGAATAAGATGATTAGTTAAATTGAAGTTTATTGCAGAAAAGGAATTATTATAATGGTTACAACTTTTATAAATTATATTTAAGTAAACTATTCTCGTCAATTATGCATATAAGAGAAACATATAAACATATAAGAGAAGCATATACGTAAAACTTAACATGTTAGATTGAAATTTATAAGTAATTAATTTATTTTGTTAACTTTCAATATAATAATTATATATATCAAAGAGAGAAAGACTTAACAAACCGGCAGGATGATTGTCTTATAAATTTGCATTTTTAGATTTCTGGACAGAAGACAAGAAGATAAGAGTTTCTGAACTGAATAAAAACAAGCATTTCCTGATTTGATTCTACACTTAACTTCTGCCATAATATTATTTGTGTCTGTAATTATTGTTCCCAGATATTTGAATTTTTCCACTTGTTCGAATGATTTACCAGCTATTCCAATATTTTGTGGAGCATTATTTTGACGTTCCATGACCATATACTTAGTTTTTTCTGTAGGCTATTAATTTCCAATCCAACATTCCTGCAGGCATCGAAAAGAGTTCTGCATTTCTCCCAACTGTGTTCACGTCATCTAATTAAACTAAAATCAGGTGACTACCATTTAATTCTAGGCCTACCATGTTTTCCCGATCGTTTTTAATGGCATATTCCAAAGCGAAATTAAAAAAATAAAGGCTATTATGTATCTCTGTGCTTTCTTGCTTTCTGGTTACTAAATTCTGAATTTTGAATTACAGCCTTTCTTGTAACCAGCCTTGTGGATTTCTATCCCTGCTATAGATTTATAGAAATAGAATTCTGTCAACATCTTCTCTAATTTGATCGATTATAAAAAAAATCCCAGATCATGCAATTTCCCAAGGCAGCTGAGTACACTGCAGACGCTAGAGTTATCATGGAGTCGGCACATTAGCTTCATTACCATGCAGTGTGAATTCCATGCGGTGAGTTCCAGATCTCTTATTATGTGTATGCCATTTTTAAACATTTTTTAACGTAACTGAGTATTATATGCAAGTAGTTGTTAAAATTCCTACAGTCAGCCTGGGTAGCGCAGTTAGTATCGCGCTGGCTTTCTGTGCCCAAGTAGCGGGTTCGATCCTGGCCCAGATCAATGGCGTTTATGTGTGCATAAATGTGACAGGCCCATGTCAGTAGATTTCTGGCAGGTAAAAGATCTCCTGCAGGACAAAATTCCCTCACACCGGGACGGTCACAGGAATAAGTTGCGGTACATCCCCGTCGTTAAATAGTAATATACTAACCAACCAAAAATCCTACACACTGTTACAGTTGAGAAAAGTGAGCTTGACAAAGAAAGTTATTCCATTCTATTTTTACCACCAACAAGTTAATCTGCAGAAATATTTATGAGTAGGTTCAAAATTCTCAAAAATAGGTTGAGAAGCAGCACGAGAGATGTAATAAGCTGTCCATCACAACATTAAAGTTAAACAAATGTACAACCTGAAAAACACCACTACTTTGACAAGTAATAAATATTATTTATGCTAGTCCAACTGTTAGCATGATAATGCATGGTAGGCCTATGTTGAAATATGCAAATGTTATAACAATACTCTGAATGTAATATACAAATCTATTACAATTTTTAACACTGTTACTTTTAACTCTCTGGATTGAAGTTCGTTAAAAAAATGTTCTGGACATAAAAAGTATCATACTGTCGTACAGAATGTGGCCTCTCAAATTATAATTTTCTAGAATGTATAAATAGGTATTGCACTTTGTATATAGGGCCTAAGCATTACTACTAAATCTATTAGTCTACTTAGACAGCTACAATAGAATTCATTCAATTATAAAACAATAAAATAGGCCTATACGATTTCCCAAAAATATATATTTTTATTTTTACTTCTTAACTATATATGTTCTGATTATGTTATCTGTTTTAACTTCCTTGATTAAATTTTTAACATGTAGGCTCTACCGAAATGCAGGTTAGATGTAGTAGCGGTACAGGAAGTGAGATGGGAGGGCGAAGGTTCAATACAGACAGACGCGAATACTTTTTTCTATGGGAAAGGGAATGATAACTATCAATTAGGGACCGGGTTCTTCATACATAGGAGAATCAATTCAGCCACTAAGAAAGTAGTGTTTAATAATGATGTTATTAAGTTATTATAAGAGGATGGTGGTGTGACATCATAGTTATGAATGTCAAAGCACCAACATCTATTACTATACCGATCCATAAAAAGGAAGATAGGGCCAAATGTAATAACTATCAAAGAATTTCTCTTTTATCAACATTATACAACATTTTGTAAAATATAGTTGTGTCAAGATAAAACCTCATGCGAATGAAATCATGGGAGATCACCAATGTGGATTTAGGAGAAATAGATCAACCACTGATCAAATATTTTGTATTCTCCAAATTTTGGAGTAAAAGTGGGAATATAATATGTCTATTCACCACCTATAAATAGATTTTAAAAACACACCACTACTTTTACATAAAACAAGTATTATTTATAGCAGTTTTGTTTATAAATACAACTGTTATCATAATAATGCATAGTAGACCTATGTTGAAATATGCAATATTACACTGTTATAACAATATTCTGAATGTAATATACACATTTATAACAATTTTTAGTACTGTTACTTTTAACTCTCTATAGATTGAAGTTTGTTAATAAAATGTGCAGGACATAAAAAGTATCAAACTGTCCTAAGAATGTGGCCTATCGAAGAATAATTTTCGGCAATCTATAAGTAGGAATTGCACTGCATATTGGCCTATAGCATTACTACACTTAGTCTATTAATCTATTTAGACAGCTACAATAGGATTCATTGAATTATACAATAATAAAATAGGCTTATACAACTTACCAAAAATATATTTTTTTAATTTTTATTTCTTAACTATATCAGGTATAATTTTTTATTATTTGATATAATAATTTTATTATTATAAGATTAAGATTATTTGAAATAATTTTTAATATGTAGGCTATACTGGTATCAGAACAGCCACAGTAGTATTAAGCTTTGCAAACTTTCTCTCTGTGTTTTAAAAAGCTGAAATTGAGTTCTCAGTAAACATTGAGCTAAGGGCGTTGGGCTTTTTTTCGTGGGGGGTTGGGAATATCCTTTGTTGCTAATGGGCACCCCTGCATATATTGAGTAAGGTATATCACCCAAGATGGAATGGTAGCTATATACACAGACAGCCAGGTTACGTTAGCCACACTTAAAACAGTTCTGTACACAGGGGTGCCCACCCCCCCAACCTGATTGACTGTCGACAAGGGTGCTCATATGATATTTTCTAGGGGGGGTATTTTTTTAATTAATTTATTTTTTGTTGCTTTAATTTCTTGAGTCACTCTGTAACATTATATTAATAATATAATAAGTGCAACAATGACATAGCCAGAAAATAATTGCGGGGAGGGTCGAAAGTGCCGGAAAGGTTTGGAATACCCCCCCCCCCCCAAAAAAAGGGGGTCGGGGGTCCATCACCAGAAAATTTTTAAATATTGAACTAATGGAAATCACATTTTACGCTATTTCAGCACAGAAAAACTAGTTAGGAAATTTGTTTACCATACTCTAAGACATGCCAATGTAAATAAGAAATCATTACCTAAGTGAGGGCTCCAGCCCCGGAAAATTTTTAAATACTGAACTAATGAACATCACATTTTATGCTATTTTATCACTGAAAAACTGGTTAGAAAATTTGTTTACTATACTCTAACACATGGGAACTTAAACAAGAAATTGTTATTAAATTATAATACTTCTAACTATTTACAAGAAAAGTTGAATAACACATGGAACAGTGGATATAATAGGCCTACTCATTATGTTATGAAAAGAAAATAACTGCTATATCATATTTGACACACCAACAAATCTTGATTAATTAAATAAATGTTTTTTAAAATACAAGTATAGAATTTTAGGTTTTGACTTTTGGGGGTCCAAACCCCCTGGAGCCCCCTTTCCTAATCCACTGTTAGAAGAGACCTTTTGAAGTTATAAAACTTGACCGTTTTTATTTCTAACATATAAGACGCTAATTTTTCAACAATTTTCAACCCTCCCCCAGAAAATTCATAAAACGATAATATTTTGCCCCCCCCCCCCAGAAATTTCAATGACGCAGTCTGCGTCTTAACCCCCCCCCCCTGAGGGCACCCCTGCTGTACACACCCCATTATGTGAACAAACACAAGCAAAGCTACGAAAATAAATGCTGAAAGGCTGGACTATTCACTTTGGATGAGAGTACACATTGGTATAGAAGGCAACGAGAAGACAAACTGGCGAAAGAGGCTGCTGCAGATGAACAACTGGAAATAATCTATAAAACAAAACTCATTACCACGGCTACTTCACAGGAAAGGAATAACTGTATCAGGGAATATCAACTACAATGGGAGAACACACAGAATGGAGCACTTTGCAGATCATTCTTCCCAACAGTAGAAGGAAGATTAAAGCAGAAAATCCCTACAATATTAAAATTTATAGCACTTACAACTGGACATGGCCTAACAAAATATTATTTGCACAGGATTAAAATAATTGAGAATGCAATGTGAATGATAACAAACATCTGAACATCTACTCTTTAATTGCAAAATATTGGAAAGGCAAAGAAGAACATTGAAACACAAAATAATGGCAAAATAAAGCACATGGCCAATCGAAAACTGCAAACTCGTGGACAGATATGCCCAAGAATTCTATAAATTCCATCATTTCAATTGACTTAAATAAATAAATAAATAAATCTTTATTAGCTGTCAGGATACAATGTCCATAGCTTCCTCAGTCATCTCAATTCTATAGGATGATTTTGGTACACATAACACTCAACACATATGCAGAACAATAATTAAAATTAATAATTAATGACAGAATAATTGAGGCACCAGGTTCCAAAAACCGTCTTATCCACTTTTGGTCGAAATTGTGTTAGCAGTGGTTTCTGTATCTACTCCAACTTGTTCATCGTCCTATTAAAACATAATGTTCCAAACTACATCGTATCTCCCTCATTTTTAATGCTAAATATGAATGACTGTTCCAAACAGCATCATATCCACTAGCGAGTCGGTTCCAAAACCCGCATTGTTAATGTTGTTTCCATTAACCACCTAATCCTCATGCAACCATATTGGATTTACAAGAAGGCGATTTCATAATGCTCCTTATCCATCAGCATCTCGTTTCTTATAGCATTTGAGTGACATTTGAAAGTTCGTCCAGAGGAATACTTTCAATTTTTTTCGAATGAAGGCACCGTCAAAATGTTAGGAAGTGATGCATGTAAAGTAAGAGAATGGAAAGGGCTAACGAATGCAACACTGAAACCTCCATCTCTTTGGCACTTTAAACTCTATCAGTGCAAACATATCTGCATAAAAAAAGTAGTAGTAATAGTAGTCAGTGGCAGATGCAGAATTTTTTTTCAGGGGGGATTTGAATAGGTAGGAAGAATATAAAAAATTAATTAACTTACATATATAATTAGTTTATAAAACTGTTCATTTATAGCCTTTTTTTTTAATTTCGAGGGGGATATATCCCACCTATCCCCTCCCCTGCGTCCGCCACTGGTAGTAGTAGTAGTAGTTTTATTCATCCTTATGATCATATACATGTGTAGAACACAAATGATATAGGATACGTCAACTCTTAGATATTAAGTATCATTCATACACTCGGAGTACCTATACGGTTCCTCGTATACACTCACACACACCCATACATCCACATTTATATAACAGTAATATTTACAAGTTACTTCAAGTCAATTACCCATGCAGCACGATATGTATAATATACGTATATTTTAGAGCTACATATATATCGTATGTTTGGTCAAAGTCAAAACGTAAATTATACGTATATTTTATGTCCAATTTATACATGTATAAAAATTGTTGTAATTTAATCCTGCTTTATATTCATAATATATCAAAATTCAAGTTACTGTTACATAAGTAGGACTAAATATAAAACAAAATCGAATTAATTGTTCATTTGTTAATATCAAAATAACGTAAAAAAAATGGCAACTATACGTAAATTTTACGTCTAGAATTGGACATTGTAAACACCAGTTTATTGTGTTTCACTCTAGTAAATCGATTTGGTTAAATTAAGGGAACGCAATACAATTTACTCACGCTAATCAGAAATTAATAAAAAAAAAAATGGTTTAAAATGATTACATCCGTACATTCAGTAGGACTATTTTCCTGACTTATTGGTAATCTTGCGCTGCGTCAGAAGAAAACTAGAAGTGACGCGTGTGACGCTGTTGAATGAATGTTTGTTCCCGTGTTCTGTGATGACCAGTGCAGATATTATACGTTTCGTTTGATATTTCATGCCCAATGCAGAAGAATAAATATAATTTGGAAAGGAGGTAAGTGTTTTTTCATGTGTTATTTTGCCTTAATATTTGTGTAGATATTGCGACTTACATTTATCTTTTGCCTTAAAATGTTCTATCAATTTTGGTTCCTAACCTAAAACTATAACGTAGAATACTGAATAATTAACTTCAATTTTGGTTCCTAACCTAAAGCTTTAACCTAGAATTCTGAGTAGTTAACTTTGCCTTCATTCGGAAAAAAAAACATCGTTGGGAGCACAAAATAAGTGGCAAAAACAGATTTAGCAATAGTTTTCATCGCAAAAACCCAAGGGTTGACCAGTTCCTTTTTTTAAGGCTGCATAGGCCTATAGTTCGGGTTTTGTTAATTGTATTTGCTTTTGTTTTATTTATTTATTTATTTATTACTGCGGAAAATCACTTGAACTAACTTAGCCCTGACTTAACCTGTAAATATCAAAATTGCTCATTTATATAAGTTAATATACCAAATGATGTGTAATACCCTAGAATACATTTCCTAATTTAGGCCTACCTCAATGTTTGTGAAGACCTAGTCCTTCATGTAGAATATTAAATGAGGCAGAAGAAAACAGTACTGGCAAGTCCCTGTGCAAGATTTGTTTCACATACATAAATAGGCCTATCATAACCTCAACGACTTGCAAACTGATTTATAATACAGATGCTGTGGTAATTAGTTCTGATCATAATAATTTATGATAACGCTGCTAAATTATTTCTTAATTGTTTCAGGAATTCACAACGCCTATGTAGTGTTGCTGGCTGTAAAAGTAACTACAAGTCACAACATGAAAGTGTTAGTACATTTTCTTTACCAAAAGACGAAGAACTTAAGAAGAAGTGGCTTAGAAACATTCCTACAGACTTTACATGGGTAAGCAAGCAGGTGTGAAGCATTTTCCTGAAGAGAGTGTGATAACGGTGAAATAAAAACATTTCCTAGAACTTACCCTAAACTGAAACTTGGTGCAGTACCATCAATATTTCCTAATCTGCCTGAGTACTTGCCAAGACCAGGTCCATCATGCAGAAGATTAATTGATGCAGAAGAAAAAAATTTAAACCAAGCAGTTGCAGAAATCTTAAAAGAACTCAAAAGTTACTCTAAACGACAAGCTCTGCATTGTTTGGAAGATGTGATGCAGTACTTCCTAAGTGTAAAAAAAGGACTTAAAGGGCAGTGGATTTGCATAATGGCAGTAGAAAGGCTAGTTCTGTGCTTAATGGATGTTAATGATGATGTTCCGAAGATTCTTGGTTCAGTGTGTGTTTGAGCGATCTCAGTGTTTTGCTTACAATAAATAATTGCAAAATACCTCAGCAAGAAGTCCCAAAAAACTGCAAGATAATAAGCACAAAAAGTGTTCTTGATGACATTTTTAGTTATTGATATCTCATGTATTGATAGTATACGTAAAATGTATGTGAGGTGTGTACATTTATGAACCAAAGGCCCTATATAGGCTACATAAATTATATATAAAATATACGTTTGATAGATCATCTTTACATATTTTTTACGTATAGATATTGTACATCAATAGTATGTATGTGATTGTAGGTATAATTGATATATATATTATATATCTGAATTGACATGAATAGACGTAAAATATACATAAAAAAGTGGGACATTTGAGCGTATATTATACGTAGATTTTATTTAACCAATATGTGTGATGTACATTACCTAGATCTAGGGATAACGTAAATTTTACATATATTTTACGTATGGGTGCTGAGTGGGTAGATTAGATTAGATTAGATTTATTTGCCACAGACATTGTACAATGTATTAGCAATAACAATAAACACAAATGAGATAGAATATACAAGTACACATTTCACCAGATAATGTCATTGAAGTCCTTGACACTGTACAGGGTATTTGACAACAGGTTAGATTTAATTGACCTTTTAAATGGAACATATGATAACTCCTTAATTTTGATTGGCAATGAATTAAATAGTCTGAGGGCAACATATTCAAAACTTTTCTGGGTGGTGCTGAATTTATATTTATTTACATATAAGTTTTCATTGTTTCTGGTAGAGTAGCTATGGATAGTAGAGCATTTATTATACAAGTGTGCATTCTTTTTTATATAGAGAAGACAGCTCAAAACAAACACTGATGGTAATGTAAGTATATTAAGTTCTGTAAAGAGTGGTTTGCAGGATGTTGTAGGCGATGCTCTAGAGATAATTCTTATTGCTCTTTTTTGCAAGATGAATATTTTGTTGGCATAAGGATGTCCTCCCCACAATAGGACTCCATCACTGAGATGGCTGTGCATATGGGCATGATACACTAGTAAGAGTGACTTAGCATCTATGTTATGAGTTAGTACTCTCAACATAAATATACCTCTACGTACTCAGCATTACGTACATTAATCAGCATTACGTACATTAATCAGCATTACGTACACATAGCATTATACTGTGAGTCTGAAGACTATAGATATGGATGGGATGGTGCGGGATGAATGTAGTTTCTATTCTAAATCATAGGACATGAATTCATCTAGTGTATAGAAGGCAAGTAGTAGTAGAAAGGATTTTACCTCTTTTTAAAATTTAGTTGGATTTTCTTGTTTTTTAATTGCATTTGGTAATTTATTATAAATTTTTGATCCCAAGATAAGTACTTTCTGCTTAGAGGCTTGAGTTCTGCAGTATTGTGTGTGTAGATTCAACTTGTTTCTTGTATTGTATTCATGTATTTCTGAGTTTGATTTTAT
Organism: Ectobius pallidus; assembly: GCA_964059195.1. NCBI lineage: Eukaryota > Metazoa > Arthropoda > Insecta > Blattodea > Ectobiidae > Ectobius > Ectobius pallidus. The sequence goes on from CAXKWD010000006.1 coordinate 13,029,372, forward strand.
ATCTCCTATGTGTTGCTTTATAAAACACAGTATTTCCAAGATGAATAAAGAGTGTAGGCCAGTGTGCCTAACAGAATTTGCAATAGGATTTTCGGAGGACCACTGGGAAAACCCAGAAAATATATATGCTTAGAAGTGCAGGAATATTGAAGGAAGCAGGAATAATGGAGAGAGAGTATTGTTGCTTTATTCCTCTTTTCTTGTAGATTACTGCTTCTCTTCTTACCTGGAGTTGTATTTGTTATAGATCAGTATTGAATAGCACTTTGCTATTTTACACTAGGTATATTTCAGGATTGACTTAAGGTTCATTTGCTGTGAGAATACACCATGCTTTGTGATCTACAACAATAATATAAGTTTTTATTTTAATCTAAAAAAATTACAAACTTCAGGAATAATTGAGCTGTATTGACTCAAAATACTACTGCAGTATACTCTATCTGCAAGTAGGAAAAGAGAAGCTGCAATTGCTTGCCAAAACTTCTTATCTTGATAAATGCTGAATTACTATTTGCAAAATATCAATTTGCTAGACCATTCCTTGGTCTTCGTGAGATTACTATGTCCAGTTCAAACTACTACTGCAGCATATTTGGCTTGCAAGTAGAGAAAAAGAGGAGCTGCAAGGATGCCAAAACTCCCTACAATTATATAAGCAGTATTTACTTTAGCTACATAAAGATGCTAAGCCTTACTTGGCTTTGTGTGTTAATACAATTTGTGTTACGAATAAGGATAAAGTTAAAGTTCAGACACACTATTTTTTATTTCTAACCACAAGACAATATATCTCTGACAACTCGTCGGTCATTAGTCAACACATACAGCAGAGAACTCACGTCAAAAAACCAAACTGGTAGGCCTGCCAACTGTTAACAAAAAATATGAAATGCAAGGCCTACTAGATCCTTCAACATATACTCCCACCTTGCAATTTTCAATTGAAACACAAATTGCAACATTACATTAACAGTGCATAAATTAATACATCAATCACAAGTCTAAGCGTTCTGGTATTTTCACTTTTCTGCCTGATCTAGTTGTTTTCACTTCCCCTGCATCAAATGTGTCCGATATCACATCGGGTACAGTTTCAGCCCCTTTCAAATCCTTATAATCATTGGAAGAGATTTCTAAAGGATATAGTCTTTGAAGTGGTCTCACTCTCTCCCCTACAGCAGTCTTCAACCTGGCTACTCTTGATACCCCATCTGCTCCTGGATATAAATCCAAGATGATACCTAACGGCCAGTTGATTCGCTTTGAAGAGTCGTCTCCTACCAGAACAACATCCCCAATACTAACAGTTCGCTCCTTCCTTTGACCATAGTGTACCAGTAAAGCCAGATATTCAGTTCTAAACCTGCTTCTCAGATCTTGTCTTAACTTCTGTAAATATTTCCATCTCTGTTGTAAAGCTGAACTATCTATGGCATCCAAATCAGGAGTCTCGTTACAGGAAAGTGTTTGTAGAAAACTCGCTGGAGTCAATGGGATTAACTCTTGCGTATCCTCCATCACATAGGTGAGTGGCCGAGCGTTTATGACGGCTTCACAATCACATAGCACTGTGTATAGTTCCTCATATTGCAGACAAGCTTGTCCAAGATTTCGACGCATGAGCTCCTTCACCATTCTCACTAGTCTCTCCCACCATCCGCCCCACCATGAAGCAGTAGGTGGATTAAACTTCCACAAGATACGTTTTACAGCTGCAACGTCCACAATCTCTTTCCAATCCAACTCATGCAGTGCTCTATTGGTACCAACAAAGTTAGTGCCATTGTCTGACCAAATAGTGGAGGGTCTTCCTCGTCGAGCTACAAACCTTCTCAGAGCTTGTATAAATGAGGCTGTAGACAAGGATTGGACTAATTCCAGATGCACAGCACGGTACACAGCACAAGTAAACAGGACAATCCATGCCTTTTCTCCAGATTTCAAGAATAATGGTCCTGCATAATCTACTCCGGTAATTTCGTAAGGCTTTGAAAGTCCAACTCCATCCTTAGGTAATGCAGCAAAAGGTACCTGCACTGATGTAGCTCGATGTCACTTACAAACAGTACACTTATTAATCACTTGTTTCACTGCTTTTCTTGCACCCACAATCCAATAAGTTTCTCTAAGCACAGCAAGTAATGTTTGTAAACCAGCATGCATATTGAGCCGATGCTGTTCCATTATCAATCTTGTAGTAACTACATGCTTGCCTGAGAGTACCACTGGCGTCTTAAAGGACTGGACTTCCTCACTCAAGTTGAGTTTAGTTTTCACTCTCATTAGTCCCCTTTCATCTTTCAGTAACTGCATATTCTTAGTGAGCTTACTTCCGTCTGTGAAACATTCTGACTGTACCATTCTTAGTAATACAATCTCGGCTTCTTGGACTTCTTCGAAAGTCAATTCTCTCTTTTTCTTATTCACCTGAAGAAGGTTGTGATAAAATCTCAAGATCCAACCAATCATCCGTACCATCTTGGTATATTGCGAAAAATACAGTAACCGATTAACAAAGTTCTCTTCTACTGCAGTAGTGACTGTAGCCACAACAATTCCCTTTCTCTTTTCATTATTAACTTCTTCTTCTGAAGCAATCGATTCTTCTCGAGGCCAATCCTTTACTCTGCCTTTGAGCCATTCTGGTCCCTGCCACCAACGACTCTCGAACAGTGTTTTTGGAGTGCACCCTCTGGATGGCAAATCAGCAGGATTCCGCTCGCCTGGTACATGGTACCAGTCTTCAGGGTCACTGTAGCAGCATATTTCTTTACACCTATTACCCACAAAGGTGCTCCAGTTTTCATTTCTTTTAATCCATGCCAATACAACAGCAGAGTCGGTCCAATAATTCATTTTCAAATCTTTTATTTTCAATGCCTGTTTTATCTGGATGCTCATTCGTGTTCCTATGACTGCAGCCAGAAGTTCTAAACGAGGAATCGTCACAGTCTTTATAGGTGCGAGCCTAGTTTTAGCTTGGACCAATTTTACTGTCACTTCTGTATCTGTTTCTGTTCTTAAGAAAGCACACGTTGCATAAGCATGTTTGCTCGCATCACAAAATATGTGCAACTGTATGTCACCTGCCACCCAAGCATTTGGTAATATTGCTCTGGGAATATCACACTGCTTTAACCAATGTATTTGCTTAACCCATGCTATGAATCGTCCAGCCAAGTGGGCTGGTAGTTCCTCATCCCATCTGTATTTTTCCTTCCATATTTCTTGCAATAACAGTTTTGGGACTAGTGTCGTCGGGCATGTGTAACCAATGGGATCGAATATTCTCTGTGCAACTGACAGCAGCTTCCTCTTTGTAATCGGTTGTGCCATCATCGATATCACATCAAATTCACAAGAAAGCTGATCTAGTTCAGGATTCCAGATCAACCCTAATACATGTACACATTCCTGTACCGATGACTCTTCTGTGAAGCAGTTAACAGGTCCACTGACCCATCCTCGCAATTTGAAACTTCCAGAAGTCATCAGCTTATCGGCTTCTTCCACAAACTTATTTAACTCCTCTTCATTCGCAACACTAGTGACACAGTTGTCTACATAGAATGACTCTTGTAATTTCAATGCTGTTGCCTTCAAGTCATCAGGAGCTCCATCTAAATGGTGTGATATAGTTGCTCCGAGCAGAAAGGGACTTGATGAAACACCGAACACCACTCTGCAGTGTCTGTATTCAATGAGTTTCTCTTGTTCCCACCAAAGAAATCTCAAGAAATTCCTGTCAGTTTCGTTCAGACTGATCTGTAAAAATGCTTTCTCTATGTCTGCTATTACGCCTATCTTGTTCTTTCTAAACTGTATTAGGATTTGTGGGATCTTCTCTATTAGGTTAGGACCCTTCTCCAAACAGCTGTTCAATGAGTTGCCCGCCTTATCTTTAGCCGAAGCATCAAATACAGGTCGAATTTTTGTAGTCATACTGGATTCTTTAATCACCGCTCTATGGGGTAGGTAGTAATCTCCCTCTTCTTCATTGTAGCATGTAACCCTTTCTATTATACCATCCTTTAACCAACTACATAGTATGTTGTCATAATCTTCATACTTGTTCATATCCTTCAGTTTCTTGGTGGTAGCGACTAGTCTCATCTTAGCCATCTCCTTGTTAGAACTCAGCGGTGGATGACCTTCTTTGAATGGCAAACGCACCTCGTATCTCCCATCTTCTCTAACCTTAACAGTTTGTTTGAAACATTGCAAAGTCTCCATTTCAAGGTTCTCTTTTGTTTTCACTTCAATGGGATCTGTGATGCCTATTGTATCCAGTTGCCATAAATCCGGAATACCCAAACTATTTAAACAGCTGACAGCACCTACTCTATTAAAACTGTCCTTCACTTTTCTCTGCCCCATTACAGTCCACCCAAGCTTAGTCTCGAAAACAGAGATGTTCTCATCCAACTCTACAATCTTTCCTGTAAACAATCTGGCCAGTACATCCGCTCCCAGTAGAATCTTCACTTCTAGTACATCATGGCCTACATCAGACAGGATTATATTGTTTTCTTTCAGTAAGGGGTAGTATTCTTGTATTTCTAGCCGTGGCACATGTGTACATATTTTGTCTTTGTCCAACACAGGAATGATACATTTAAACTGGTCATCCAGGCTATGTAATGTGATGTTGTAAACACCGTGAACTTCTTGTTCAGTGTTCACTCCTCCGAAAAGATAGTGTCTCACCTTTTCATCATCTATTTTCTTCAGACCTAGTTTCTGCACGCCATCCTTGGTTATGTATGATCTCTGTGATCCTGAGTCCAGAAGAACTCTTGCTAACCACTTAGTCTTAACCCCTTCGATTTTCACCATCAGTGTCTGTAGTAAGGTCTGATGTTGTTGATGGGATAACAAAGTTTGTGTTCTTCCCACTTTGTCTTCTTCGTTAACATGTCCTTTAGACTGCAACTTAGGACACATGACGGCATGATGTCGCTTGTAACACAACAAACACTTGATGTTGCCTCTGCACACCTTCGAGGTATGTCCCATCAACAGACAATTAAAACACGCACCCCTTTTCCTTAAAATGTCTAGTTTTTCACCACAACTCATTTCTTTTGCTTTAAAGCAATCTTGAGAGACATGAGAACTCTTATTGCACCAAATACAAGATTTTTCTGACTGCTTACTTTCTCCTGCATGCATGACTGCTGCTGTGGGTACCTTATGATTCACAAGGTCCTGAGGCTTCCCGTAACTAAAACTAGCACGGCTGATATGCAGTCGTTCTTCTCGTTCAACTTCTTGACGTAAAAATAGCAACAGTGCTTCTAAGCTATCACACTGAGTCCTCTCTTGCTGATTCTGTGATCTTCCCCATGCTTTTAGGGTTTCCTCTGGCAACGCAGACTCAACCAGTGGGTATAACGTAGCTGCATATTTATTGGCCGTCACTCCTAATGTTTCTAAGGCTCTCAACTGAGTCTCAAGTTTGTCATATAGACCACGTAGGTTTACTTCAGGTGTCGCAGCTTTCTTCAAAACCAGTTGTAGCAACTCCCTGACATGAATGTTGATTAGAAGTTCATCACGAGCAAACCTTGTCTTCAGCTGTTCAATGGCTTTTGGATAGTTTTCTGCTGAAGGTTGATAACTTGCAATTAATTCTCTTGCCGATGAGCCTTCCTCTGTAGCTTGATACAAATACTGAAACTTGTCTTCTGGTTCTAGGCTAACATCTTCATGAATTCGTTTAAACTGTGCCCAAAATGCTATCCAATGTTTCACATTACCGTCAAATTTTTTAAGTTCTAACTTCGGTAACTTCAGGCTTCTTGAAGCACATCCACCTCTGAAACTACTCCGGTAGCTTGTTGTTGCCTCCATATCTTCCGTCAACTTTTCTTCAAAATGGCTTCTCAACACCAACCACTTTTCGCGGTAACTTTCCGTTTCGTCCAAATCTTTGGTTTCTTCTTCATCACTTAATTTAACCTCAGATTGGTGGTATTCTTCTTGTAGCAATTCGTCATTCTTGAAAAGTATCAGCTTTATCTTCTAATACCTTAAAGCACGCTACAAGATCCTGTCTTGTGGACTCATCATTTTTGAGCGTCGCTTCCAAAGAGTTCGCCGTCCTCGTAAATAATCTTCTCATAGTAGATCTATCTTCCTTTAGCTTATCCATAGTCGTCCTGTCACGGTCGCCAAAATGTTACGAATAAGGATAAAGTTAAAGTTCAGACACACTATTTTTTATTTCTAACCACAAGACAATATATCTCAGACAACTCGTCGGCCATTAGTCAACACATACAGCAGAGAACTCACGTCAAAAAACCAAACTGGTAGGCCTGCCAACTGTTAACAAAAAATATGAAATGCAAGGCCTACTAGATCCTTCAACAATTTGCTTTATTTTACTTAACTTGTTTTGCGACTACATCTGATGAGAATGTGACTGCATTTAGCCGGACTGAAGTTAAGGGATGCACAGTTATTGAAGCTGAAGTTCTATGGTGATGTAGATCATCCTGAACGGTGGCCAGTAGCGAGTCCTTCCAGGGCTACAAGCTACGCTCCACGAAGTTCTAGTGATGTCCTAGAATCCACCTCCTGGTAGACTATGTAGTGGCTGCTAATGCTGGTTCCATGCGTAGTTGTATGTAGAAACTGTACAGTAATATATTCAGACTTGTGGTCTGTTGCTAAATTGGGGCTGTGCCCTTACGAAGCGACGATCGGTGAGAGAGTGAGAGAAGTCTAACGGCCAAAATGCGTTCACATAATCATCTTACAAAGAGTCAGATTCTAGAATCCTATGGAAGGCTCTTCTAGAAGTTTCACGTAGCTTCCATCCAGAATAAAGGCAGAGTTAAAGATAATAACATGCTGTAACTATTCTGTAACATAAGAAATTGGTATGTGAGCATTTGCATTATAATTGTAATGTATAATTACAGAGAAATTTAATAATTATAATGCGGTGAATAATCGATCTATTCAAAAGCTGCTTCTATAATCAATTGCACTAATCGATATGACGCTTCTAAGTAAGCTAATGCATTCTGGCTGTAGCGCCAAGTAAATGTTAATGAGCTGTCACTCGACTTATCGATATCAGTTCGATGTCGGCAATGCAGCTTTCGGTTGCTAATTAACATTAATTACTGAATCTAATGATAATAGCTAATAGTAACAGGAATAAATATGTAAAACCATTCCTTAGTTTATCACAATACAGATTATAATAGATATTTTCTTTATCTAAATGTAAATAAATAGATACAAGCGTGCCAAGAATTCTGTCTGCTGGTAACTGGCATCAGTGCCATCTAGTGACTTGTATTAATACTTCGTTACTAGTATTTGCTATAAAGGTATAATAAATGGGCTCTAAGCTCCACGAGCTTACATAGAGCATAGTGTTAATATTTTCTGTTTCCTAAATATTTGTCGACATGATGTCAGTCTACTTAACCCGTTCATTACTCTTAATGCTTTCTTTTGCATTCTAAAGATTACTTCACTTTCTCTGCAGCTTGCCCAGAATATAGCTCCACATCTAAAACGTGAATGGAAATACGTATAGGCCTAGTAAATGTTTCTCAGAACTTGGTGACTCACTATTTCTTAGGGAGTCGAGCATACAGCAAACGGAGCTTAGTTTAGAGGTTTGATTCTTTATATGTGCGTTCCATTTTATCGATTCATTTATATGTAGTCCTAAAAATTTTGTATTTTCCTTGTATTTCACTTCTTTGTGGTTGAGTTGTAGTTTTTTAAGCTTTTCACTTTGCCTACTTTTGAATTGCATTGCTATTGTTTTATCTGTATTTATTATAAGTTTATTGCTTTGGAACCAGTTATTTATGTCCTTTAGTAGGGTATCACTCCTTTCTAGGATTATTTCCCCATTTTCTCCTCTTATTAAAATGCTCGTGTCATCTGCAAATAACGTAACATCAACAATTTCAAGATTCAATGGCAAATCATTTATATAGTAAAAAGAGTAGTGGGGATAGTACCGACCCTTGTGGGACTCCGTGCTTAATCTCCTTCTTACTTGATGTAAATTTATTTACTGTTGAGGTATTGTCTTCACATATAATTTCTACAACTTGGTAACGATTTGTTAGAAGTGATCTCATCCAGTTATTTGCAATGCCTCTGATTCTGTATGCTGATAGTTTTGTTAACAGAATATTGTGGTTTAGGACATCATATGCTTTTTTTTAGGTCTAGAAAAATTCCTATTGCTTGCATTTTGTCATCTAATGATCCTTGTACTTTATTAAGAGGTTAAAAATTGCACTCTCCGTTGATTTATTTTTTACAAACCCATGTTGGGATTCTGTTAGGGTATTATGCCTTTTGATGAATGACATTAATCTATTGTACACGAGTGTTTTAAGGTTCTTTGAGGAAACAGAGAGAAGTGATACTGGCCTATAGTTTTCTTTTTCATCTTTCTTCCCTGCCTTGTGTAGTGGTTTTATTTTTGCACCCTTCAATCCATCTGGGAATGTACCAGAGCTTAGGGATGCATTAAAGATTTCTGTTAGAGGTTTCTTTATGTGCTCTATGCATATTTTCACTATACTATCTTGTACTTCGTCAAAACATGCTGAACATTTATTTTTTAGGTTTTTTACTATTTTAACAATCTCATTTTCAGTTGTGGGTGCTGAAAAAAAAGGAGTGACTGCAGAAATTTATCTATCCTAATCTAGTTTGATGACCGTTTACGTTTGATTGTTTTGTAACTAATGTTTCTGCTATTTCTCAGAAGTATGTATTGAACAGATCAGCTATGATTTGGGGGTGTGAAATTCTATCTTTTCCTGAATTTAGTTCTACCTTACTTCCTACTTGGGTATCTTTTCTCGTTTCTCTATCTATTTCTTGCCATGTTGCTTTTGTTTTGTTCTGTGCTTGTTCACACTTCTTGTGAATAATTCAAGAATACGTAATTTAGACTTTTAATTAACAGTTCTATTTGCTTTTCTGTACTAATTGCATTTCTATTTTTTATTCTCTACATTTATCTGACGTCAGCCAAATAGACAGTTTGTATTGGGTATCTTGGTTTTTGTAAAGACTTGATGTTACCCCCCACCCTTCTCAACCATTCCTTGGTGACGTGGTATGTAGTCGCGGATGGATACTTTGCAAGCGGGACTACTTCAAGTCAGTAGCTGCCCTTCACTTGTACTGCATCGCCCAGCTGAGCCAGTCTAATCATGTGATGGCTATTCGTTACCAAGTTTTTGTCAGGCTGCGTTCTTTAACTTTCATCGAAGCTCATGTGTCTTCAGGTCTACAAGTTTCTTAAAACTAATTAAGAAGCAATTGCTACAAGTATTCTTATTGTGACAAAATACACCGCCGTGTAAGAATGAAGCCATCGCCATTTCTTCACTAAGAGCCAAATTCAGGTTTTCTTAGCACTTCTGTACTCTTTATACACTAAGCTCCACTGCAAGATTGTTTCTGCTATAAAGTGAGTACGTATTAGTGTGAAATTCCCAAAACTGTGATACACGTAACAAGATTGAACTTTAAATATCAAGTCAGAAAAGTGCAATTTCAACTGCCACGTTGCAAACTTTATTACGTGGTACTAATGGTCTATGTCAATTTCTGCCTAGATTATCATCACGAACAGTAAATCAATTCGATAATAAGTTAGTGTCTGGTATCTCAATAAAAGAGAAGGTGAAATCTTATAGCCTTTCTTTCTACTATTTCATGTACTTTATTCGAGAATGACGTCATCTATCTCTTCTAGAAAGTTCGGCCATCTTTCTATACAAGGTGTTCGAATCAATCGTGAAGTTACATTGTGATTTACCTAGAATATCATCCTGAACTGAAACCTGCAAGTATAGTGCTTCGCAGAGAAATCAATCTTATACTTCTTGCATGATAATTCTTAAGTGCAGTTTATGTTTATCATTTGGAAGAAGTAGAACTTATTTCATGTGGTCTGCGAAAAAGAAGAGATTTACACTTGTATCTTCTGTTCAACTGCTCGTTGGAATAATCTGAAAGACAATATTCACGCATTGCAAGGCCTGCTAGTCAAGATAGGTGATGTGAGCTTGATATGTGGATCCTCATTCAACCGGGTACATCCAAGGCCTTTGTAGGAATAAGGGCCAGTCTACTACTGGACACCATATGGATGTCACCAGGGCAGGAACTCAATGAAATCCGGACAAAAAAGATAAGTTGCCAAGTCACCTTCCTTGTATTAACTGGTTACCCTTTCTGCGTGAATATTGTAACATCTTAAATACTATTGTTCTGTAAATTTGTAAAAAACTCAAGACATTTTCATTTACTATTACATTGTGATTAATTTTGTTAAGCAAAACTAATGTTATATAGACATTATTTGAGAAGATAAATAATTACCTACATTTCTTTGCAATTGGATAATGGCTAAATCGCCAAGAAATGACCAAATTTGTTTAAGTTTAAAACCAAGAAAAGGATTTTTTATTGTAGTAATATGTATTATTATCCAGCAAAGGGCCTTTCTTTTGTTTGTATGTAAGTATGAAAATCCAATAAAAAATTGGTAATACACTGACTGACTTTTACATAATACATTCTATTTTCTAGCCTATGGTTTCCAGTAATAAGTTTCATTCCTGTACACCATAAGGCTAGATGGTGACCCCAATTCATAAAAATCCCTTTAGGCAGGCCTACAGGCGGAGGTAGATTTCGAAGTGCTTTTGGTTTCATTTATTGTCGCTGCATAGCACTCTTCTTCTTTAGCCTTGGCATGGTAAACCTGCAGTAATAAGAACTGAATTCGGTAAAGAGGAAGAGCCTACAATCATTTGTTTTGACAACAAGAATAGGATATAATATTCTGGGAGGCCGTGCGCAAGATCAGCAATGAATAAAATTAGCAAAGCCGCTAAACAAGACAAAATTATATTATAATACCGTAATTCTTTTAAGTGTTATTATTTTCAAACATTAAAATCTCGCGTAATATGAGAGCTATCAAGAAAGTATTTATTGATTTGTAGAGTACTCATCAAGAGCTTTTCAACGATACCCCACAAGACGTGGTATCAAAAGTTTCGAATTTTCATCCCCCACCTCCACCCCCACCCTCACGCGAACCCCCGAATCGTTGGTGTCACTGTAAACTCCATAGGGAGTACTCTAATTTATTCAAACAAAGTTTCCCTCTTTACTTCATAGGGGCCGAGATATACATTTTTAAAAATTTCAACCCCCTCCCCCGACCACCCCCTTGGGCCAATTTTGCCCATTAACGAACTTGTCCGAACTATTGGGCCTAGTAATAACATAATAAAATTTGGTTCAAATATCTTCAAAATTACGGCCGCTATCGTGTAAAGATATATATATATATATATATATATATATATATATATATATATATATAAATATCACAAATTTTTTTTTTGAACGGGCGGTGGTTTCGTACTTAGGGGAGCATGAAACGTAAAGATATGAAAGAATTTTTCGAAAATCATAAAGTGGTATCCATTGCAATAGGTAGATTTTTCTTCGAAAATCTACCTAAAAGGTCAGCGAACTTCCTAGAGCTAAGTAGGCCTTTTCTGGGCCAGTGAGGATTTCACAATCTACATGACATTTTTAACTCATTGTAGGTTTGTGTACGTCTCCTTGGTTGAGGTTAGGTTAGTGCTGGCTGACTTCGCTGATCGCACTTGCATATTTAAATATTACGGTTAATCAACTTTTATCCAGTGCTGTAAGTATGAACCTGTCATTGTCTTTTCTCTTAGCTTCTTTTAATATTCTTTTATATATTTTATGGTAGTTGTTTACATAATCTTCTGTTTCAGTGTTTACATTCATAATTGGGACTCCAAATTCAACAGTCCTTTCAACCTCCTTGGATGGTGGGGGAAAAATAATGTTCGATTTATCACCCCTCAGTCTCTTAATTACTTCTATTCAATCTTCACTTCTCCTTCATACCTGTTCAATGAAACCTGTTTGTTTTCAATAATATTCCATGCTTCAGTAACTTTTCTTCAAACCCTGTCAAACACAACTTTCACGACATTAACCTCACCAAACGATATGTTGGCTCAAACCTGTCGTAAATTTTCCATTCTTAATATCCCTTTCATGTTCTCTAATTCTAGTTCTAAAGTCTTTCCCCTTGTGGAGAATGTGACAAGGTACATATCGGGGAAACGGGGAGTTTTATTGTTGTAGGGTAAACTTATCTGCTCTGTTAATAACACACAATTGTTAGTTCTGATCTTATAGTGCAAGTGATCATGGTTTAAATGCCAAAAGCATATGCAACCCAAGGCTGGTATATGTAAGGTTGCCTCGTTCCCGTAAGAGCTGTGGGGAGAGTCCTACACTGCTGTGTGACGTCACCCCCAGCCCGCGCGAGAATTAAGCAGCTACATACAATGGTAATGATGGGAAGAAATAACATGAAAACACCATCGTTTTACCAACAATCGGCCCCTAATACATGTTTCCGAGGTGAAGATAGAATGCATACGACCCTGCATATAAAGAGGATTTAACACAAATTAAAATAAATATTTAATACAGGTCAAATAAGAATAGTGCAGCTTTACAAAGTTAGGAAAAAGTTTGTCTGACTCAGGAAAAAGTAGTCTAGTAGATAGAGCTTAGGTTATGCTGAAAGATTTTTAATTTTAATTTCTAGTTATGTTTACTTATTTCAGGTAAATTATTCTAAATTATGGAAGGAGGCTTAAAAAGAAATATTCGTCTTGACTTAGAAAAATAAATTTCTCAATGAGATCGATGCGCAGTTGTGTATTTTCTGTATTTATTTTACATGAAATTAAGTTAAATTAAACGTCTATAAGATGAACGAAGTCACCTCTGATTGCAATGTACTTGTCACAATTTAATTACAGAGCTTATAATCATAGATACTAAACAATTATTAAAACCAAAGAGGAATAGACAACATGGAATAATGCTTTCCAGAGGCAGAAAACTGGAAGATAAATAAAATCTGCGCACGGAATAACAATTATTATATTATAAACCAATCTCTATTCTGTTTGTAGAACACTTTGAAATAAACATTTACAAATGAATCAAAGTGTCATAAATATAACAGGTATATCTTAGAATATGCAGATGCAGATGACACGTCCTTGATTTTTTGGGACAAACTTGAAATGGGTTTACAAAATAATGTTAATGAACAGATAAAGATCTTAACAGAATATTTCAATGCAAATAATCTTAAGGTGAATATAGGAAAAAGTAAAGTAATGCTATTTGAACTTACAAATAGGGACAAAGTTATTAATTTGACTATTAATGAGGAAGTGACAGAGCAAGTAAAGGATATAAATTTTTTGGGTCTACGAATGGATAGCAATTTAAAATTTCATAATCAAGTGGATAAAATATGTAAGAAAATGAGCCAAGCCATATATGCTATAAGGATATTATCTAAATATCTGACTACGGATGTATTAAAGCTTGCTTATTATGGATTGATTCATACCCATATCACTTATGGAATAGAAATTTGGGGTAGTTCTGGTATAACTAACTTGAATAGATCAATTTTTTGAAGAATGAGTTTAAGAATTATATACAGGATAGATAGGAATGTATCATGCAGAAGTACTTTTAAAAATCAAAATATATTAACGGTAATTTCATTATATGTCTTTAAAGTTATTTTATTGGTTTTAGATGAAAGATACAATGTAACTCGAAATGGTGATTATCACAATTATAATACAAGAAATCAGGATGATATCTATAGAACATTCACTACAAAGAAAGCCATTGACAAGGATCCTTTTATAATTGGTGGCATGCTATATAATAAACTCCCAACACAATTAAAAAAATTGAAAATGAGAGTTTAAGCCAGCTTTAAAGAAATTTTTAATTGAAAAATGTTTGTATAGAATGGATGAATTATAAGTGTAATCTGTGGTGTAACCTTTTATTAGTTTTATTTCGTTGTAATTGTACTGAAATGTATTACAATGGAATCTTTTGTATGTCATAATGTTTTAGAATTTGACGATGCTTGAAACATCAATGTAAGATGTATATAAGTAAATAAATGAATATGAATCTTTTATTGTGTACCGACCGACAGCATCTGTGGGTCGAACAGTCCAAGACTCAATTTAGTCATCTTTACATGTAAATATGGATTTTAAGACGCGCTTATAATAAAATAATGAGTCAATAACTCACCTTCAGTAGGAAGTGGCTTCTTTTGCAGTTAACAACAGATCCATTGTTGAATATTCTTCCCCCCACCCCTGTGGGTGAGCCCCAGTCAGGTTTATGGGTACATGTAGTTATTCAGTTTCTGACAGATGTTTTATTAGGGGAGTCCATAAATAAAATGTTGAAGGATTTTTATTTTAATACTGGTATAAACTGCAAAAGAGGATTCCTAATTCCTCAAAGCGTTATTAAAACATTATACTGTACAGTACACTAACATTGTAATTATTTAAGCGGCATTAAAGCAGTAATGGAATTCAATAGTGAGCCACTCTTTAAAAAAACACACACTCTGGTACACTGACACTTGAGGTGATAAAGTTATATATAGGCTATAAGAATTTCCCAACTATAAAATTCAGGCGATAATTATAGCACATATATGACGTAACTAATCAGAACTTGGAATCAATATTAACATAGAACTTGTGCACGACACTTGAAACTAGAGCTGTCTGACTGTGAACTAGTGTTTTGAAGATTTTTAAAAGGGAGTCTTGCTTCACAATGTACATTTTTTTACATCTGAAGGGTAAAATCACATTTTCTAACCCTTAACCCATCTTTTTGAATAGAACATTTTTTGTTGCCAAATATAGTGTAGGTGGTCAGCTCAGGAAGGAAAATTTTCAATAGTCTGCTGCTGTCTATAAATCAAATGGACAGGCTCTTTAAGTTTCTGCTGGCAATGTGTATGGATAAAGAATTATTTACAAAAGGGCAAACTCCCCTCTGCATAAGACAAAAAAAAAGTTGTATAGGCTACTTCCCATTTTCTGAGTCATAACCAAAGAGTTGTAAAAGTACCCCAATAAATTTAAAGAGAAATGTAAGATGTTTGTGCGTGCTCTTTATTTTGACATCCACAGTATGTTTTACAGAAACCAGCAGCTTAAATATTTTGTTTCAAATGTCTCAATATATTTTGTTACAGCTTATTCATTTGAGGCCTGAGCACTCAGAAGTGGTCCCTCTATTAAGCCATACCCCCTGTAAGATCATATATAGTCTATCTTTACAGATACATGCATTATTTTAGTTAAAAATAAGTTTTATACCCATCATTGCCATTGTATGTAGGTGTTTAAATCCTCCTACCGGGCTAGGGTCCACGTCACATCCCTCGTGCTCAATACGCATGCGCGTCGAACGAGGCAACCTTACATATACCAGCCTTGTATGCAACCTACTCCTATTTTATTTTGTTTAATAATTTTGAAAACTTATTTAAGTATTATTTCCGTGGTTTACAATTATTTAATAACATCAAGTAGTGCTTTTATAGTGTAAAATGTGTAAATAAAGTTCCTCAATCCTTAAGAGTTCATAGAGTTTCAGAAGATTTATATGTAGTTTACATGTTTGAAATCCCATCACAAATATTACAAACATTCTTTCTCTTCTAAAAATTGTTTAAATTCAGCAAACTTACATACATCACCTGCCAACACACAAAAAATCATTTTCTCGGCCAAGTTTTCAGCAGTTAACATTGCATCACATAAATAAAAAAAGGATAAATAAATAAGTAATACACTTCGGATTACAAAATTCATTCCTATATAATCCATTTGCAGGCTGTGATTGTTAGATTCCATTAAAAAAATTCAAACTTTCAAATGACTATACCAATGCCAGCCTCAGAAGGGAACCTCATCAAAACAAATAGCACGTGTGCTGCCAGCTGGCGGAGCTGTGCATCGGCCGCGGATTACAGCATATAGTTCCATGTCAAATTACAAATATCAATTTTGTTTTATATTAATAAGTGCTTTTTATTATTTTAAAGTAGGCCTAAAGAATTATGGATTATCAAATTTTAGTTCAAACTGTATTTATCAACATATAGTAGGGCCTATATAATAAAAACATAATGAAACGAGATGTGCGCATGCGCCATTATGTTATAATTAAGTTGATCAGTCTTCTCTATCCATTCGCGTGCTTGTTTTCAAAAATCTGTTTACTTGAAGATAATAATCATGAATAATCAGAATGTATTTGTGAAACATCCTAAAGAAAAATATTGAAAAGCGGTGAAAATGGCGACACTGTATTGAACATATTATTGTAATAAAGGAGGAGGAGAAATTCTGGAAATCAGACAGTGTGTGCGATGGTATTGTTGACCGCTTTGAAATTAATCCTGCGGACAGAAGCAGCAACGAAGACAAGGACAAGGTGGAAATGGACAGGATTGAACCACTTTCATGATCTCAATAATAAGGTAGGCCTTATATGCAGTTCTATATTTTCATACTGTTTATATTACTACTTTAGTAGGCCTATTTTAATTATAAAATTATACTCAACAGGAAAGTTATTAAATGAAGTTATGTTGTTCTATTTTCCAATGCACCAAATTATTTTTCCAAATTTAAAATTAAACGTTTGTAAGCATTAAGTCGCCCGGTTCGTTCAGAACAGAAGCACGTGTTGTCAGATACAAATAGTGCGCTCACTCCGCCCATGGAGTAGTAATACAATTTCAGTTCAGTACTTCGCGCGCTTTTGTTTGTTTACACCAGGTTCCCTTCTTAGGCTGGCGTTGGTATAGTATGATAATTCTTTCACACTGGCAGTGTGTAGGCTAAGGTGGAAAGGTGAAGTCAGACTGTAAAGCCGGAATTTGAACCAGGATTTTCAGTTCTCCATGCTGTTACTTTACCACTGAGCTATCATGGCAACATGCCAGTACAATATTATATTCTTCAACTGACTAAGAAACAACATCCTGCAATAGTCTGCATCTGGTGAAATAGCCTCACACAGGACGAATGCTCAGTGCACACATTGAATTAGGAAAGATTGTTCCTCTCATGAGTAAGCAGATGTGTCTTGAGGACCCCTTTTTCGGAAAATTTATTGGCACATATAGCACTTTGGAATGGCTTGTATCCAGTGTGAGTAACCAGATGTTTTTTAAGGTTCCCACTGTTTGAAAACTTCTTGGCACATATATCACATGAGAACGGCTTCTCTCCAGTGTGAGTAAGCAGATGTTTTTTGAGGTTCCCACTGTCCGAAAATTTATTGGCACATATATCACATGAGAATGGTTTATGTCCAGTGTGAGTACGCAGATGTCTTTTGAGATCAGCTTTGTGGTAAAACTTCTTGGCACATTTATCACATGAGAATGGCTTATCTCCTGTATGAGTAACCAAATGTGATTTGAGGTGATCATTTGTTGAAAATTTCTTGGCACATATACCACATGAGAATGACTTTTCTTCTGTGTGAGTAAGCAGATGTTTTTTGAGCATCCCACTGTCTGAAAATGTCTTGTCACATATATCACATGAGAATGGTTTATGTCCAGTGTGAGTACGCAGATGTCTTTTGAGATCGGCTTTGTGGTAAAACTTCTTGGCACATATATCACATGAGAATGGCTTATCTCCTGTGTGAGTAAGCAGATGTGATTTGAGGTGATCATTTCTTGAAAATTTCTTGGCACATATATCACATGAGAATGGCTTATCTCCAGTGCGAGTAAGCAGATGGTTTTTGAGGTGCCACATTCTTGAAAATTTCTTGGCACATATATGACATGAGAATGGCTTATCTCCAGTGTGAATAAGCTGATGTAATTTGAGGTGCCCACTTTGTGAAAATTTCTTGGCACATATATCACATGAAAATGGCTTATCTCCAGTGTGAGTAAGCAGATGGTTTTTGAGGTGCCCACTTCGTGAAAACTTCTTGGCACATATATCACATGAGAATGGCTTATCTCCAGTGTGAGTACGCAGATGTCTTTTGAGATCCTCTTTATGGTTAAACTTCTTGGAACATATATCACATGAGAGATGTCTGACTCTAGTAGAGGTGAGCTGTTCACTACTTCTACCAGAGGATGTGCTTGTACATACAGCAGTTGAGTGTGATTGCATTAGCTGCTCTTCATTATTTCCTTGGGAAACTCCAGCTTCCTTGTTGTCTGTGTTCTCAAATTTCATTGTATCCGTCTGTATTGCGTCAAATGTAATTGATACGGGCTCACACTTCCGAATGGCGCTGCATGCTGTAGAATCGTCTGTATTTTCGCATTTTATTAGTTGTGACTGTATTGTGTCAAATGTTACAGGCACAGGTTCAGTTTTTGGTTGTATTCCATAAATCTCTTCAATTTCAATCATATTACACTCAGATTTAAGTAGTGGCTCCATTCTGTACAATTAATCACACGGTGTTTGTTACAGAAATTAAACTCCTTCAAATACAACAGTTTCTGGACAGGCAGGAGTGTGCTCCCAGGAAGTAACAACTTCGGAAAATGGCGGTTTATACCAAGGTTCTTAAAATACTAAAGGTTAGTCCACTTGCCACCCTGAGCGGTCATTGGCTGCGGGATGTGACGTGGCTAGGATGTCAGGCAGCCCCTTTCTCATAAGAAATGAATGGAGAACAGATGGTTTTTAACCTTTATTATTTAATTACAGGCAGCAACTATCAAGTGTTCTAACATGCCAACCCACAGTATAAGAACTGATCTATTAGGCTGTGTGGTAGAAATTGTAAAAAACGATCGGGTTTGGTTTAAAAATCGTAGTTATTGAAGCTGTTTTTACAGGCTAAGATCACATCTGCATGTGATGTTAAGATAATATGAATGTATTGGAGTTTCATGAGACTATAACACAGGACTATTTCTAATGTTCTTATTCGAAATAGGCAGGAAATAAGAACCACATTTTTAAATTAATTTTAATACTTCATATTAAAATACGTCCACCGCTGTGGCTCAGGAGATGCGTTCAATCCTCTCACGCAGCGGGCCCGGGTTCGATTCCTGGTCGGGACATTTACCTAGGCGAGGTTTTTTCCGGGGTTTTCCTTCACCTTTGAGACAAATGTCAGGTAACTTTAGGCCCTTGTGGTCCCCGGATATCGTCTGGCCGTCATTATCATCTTCATCCCCATCCTCGCCTTGTTCTGCGTGAGTGTGTGTGTGAATGGTGTGTACCGTCCTATGTGTTCGTGTTGTCTCGGAGGTGGCCCCGCGTTGGGCTGATCAGTCATCGGGGGAGGCCATCCATGTCCTTGTCTGGTCAAGAAAGTATGTATGTGATTCAAAGATAATCCCTCTCCCGACAGGTCGCGGCCCTGTAAGGCCCGGGCGGCTTGGGTCGCTTAAATCCTAAAAGGGAGAAGTAAAACTACGACAGAGGGAAGAGAGGGAGGGAGGGATTAAAATACGGTAGGCATAAGTTATAACTATTTATAAACTACTTGCAGGAAAAAAATCTATACAGTACTAATTACAATTAGGCCTATATTAGTTACTAAATTGCCATAAGGTAATGTATCTAGTATGTACTCTTTCACTGAACAAGGGAAGTATTTCTATACCACACACCAACTCGTTTAATTTGAAGGTATTTAATGACAGCCATGTAATCTTCGCCGGTGAGCCGGAATTTTCTCCCTCAGTAGAGGGAGCCTGTAAATCTATAGAGACAAAGGTCTGTTTCATTTATGCCATCGACCTGGAACGGGATAGAACCCACGACCATGGGCACATAATTCTCCTCCTAGGCTTACTATGTAGCAATCATTATGATTGTTATATCACTAGGTATCACAGTAATTTATATTGATATATAGGTTATAATAAAACATTTGTTGATGTATGACAAGATTTAACGTGACTTTATTCATAGACTACTAAAGACTTGTCATGTCTAAAAATATTTACCCATCCAAACTACACAACTGAAATTTTTAGCAAGATATTACATGACAACCATTATAAAGTTTGCATTAAATTATATTAATTACATTTAAATACATATTTCTGATACATGCACACTACTTCCAATAATATATTATATAAATAAATACAGTAAGTTATTAATTACATTAGTTGTGACATTATCTAGAATAAAGGCTTTTAATCACTAAAACAAATACATTACTAAGTAGCAACACATTACTTCCTGTAAATCATGGAATCTATATTGAAGCCTTCAATATTAATTAGGCCTATATTATTTGTTGAATTGTGAATGGAGGTCAGTAGAATATATAAATTTCTACTTTCTGCAGTAGACCTATTAGAATTAGTCTATAAAACAATGAATAATAACAATAACATCAATTAACAGAAGTTACTAAGGTATTTACACATACAACTAATTGAGTTAATGTAAACTTATTTCTATTCAATCTTATTTACAATAATTCCTCATATGAACTAAAAGTTATAGGCTATACATTATTCTCGTGTCTCAGCAAAAGAAAATAACTGTATGGCTCTCCCTCTGACCCTGTCAACCTTGTGAGGTCACAAGACAAAACCGCGGGGTTTGGAGAAAGTTTGAAAACATATTTTATATTTACTGCAAGTAGTTTATAAATAATTATAACTCTCAGTTTTTTAAACCGTGCATAGAATGACTAAGAAATGATGAACACGCTCTACATTAAAGTCAATTGATAATAATTATTTACAGTATTATGATATTAATAACGGTAAAGCTGTAGTTAGTGAAGGATTAAGAAAAAAAATAACATTTCCTCCCTATTTCGAATAACAACGATAGAATAGTCTTGTCTCTTTAAAGTATAATACATTAAGTTAGCTGGACATCATCTGCAGACTCAATCTAAACCTCTAAAAACAGCTTCAAAAGATACAATTTTTAAACCAAACCATAAAGACTTTTACTATTTCTCCCACATGGCCTAATAGAACAGTTATTATACTTCAGGTTGACATCTTACAACACGAGATACTTGCTGCCTATAATTAAATATTAATTTTTTTAAATCAGCTGTTTTCCATTCACTCTTACGGGTGAGGGTTGATCTGTCAACCTAATGACGTCACAAGCCAAAACCGCGCGGTTGGAGAAAGTTTGAATACATGGCCAAGTGGCACCCCCGTGGGTTTATACCTTATTATTATAAAAATAATATAATGCTAGTAATACTAATCATAATAATGATGACGATGACGGGGACGACGATAAATCATTTAATTAATTTATTTATAGATGCTAGAGACTTAAATAGTAGGCAATATTATTTATCTGGCTTTACAATGTACTTCAATTTACATATTCCATAACCCAAGATTACACCCTAATTTAATTTTCTTTCTGCGATTATACCTATCTATCCATAATGATAATAATTAGATGATTATAAATATAATAATAATAATAATAATAATAATAATAACATAATAATAATAATAATTGCACTTCTTCAACATCTAATGAGCCAATGGAGACCACTATACACTTAACCAATAATGGGAACACAATCTCCACGGCACAAATCCGTATCAGGTGCGGAATATTTCAAGTCCCCTATGGTTCTGTCTGGCATTGAACCCCCTCTCCAATCTGCTCAAAAGAACAAAAATAGGATATCGTATTCAGGACTATAACATCTCACACTTATTATACATGGACGAATTGAAACTGTATGCACCAGCACCATCTAAGTTACAACAATTGATACAGTTAGTAGAGAAATTTTCGACAGATATCAACATGAAATTTGGTTTAGAAAAGTGTAAGACTACCAACATAACAAGAGGGTCAAAACTGGAACTGATTGGTTTTACCACTAAAGAGGAGGAAACCACTGAGCCAATGGAAGAAAATGATATATACAAGAATCTTGGCATCCAACAAACAAAAAGAGTAGAGCATACAATTATGAAAGAAAAACTTATGAAAGACTTTACACTTAGGCTCCAAAAAGTATGTAACACACATCTATGCAGCAAGAACTTGGTAAAAGCTATTAACTTCTTCTTCTTCTTATTCTGCTTCACGGCTTGGACTTTTCAATCCGTTCCGGCTCCAAATTGTTCTGACCATCTTTTTAAAGGTCTTCCCAGGTTCCTTCTTCCTTTTGGGTTATAATGTAGTGCAGTGTATGGTATTCTGCTGTTATCCATTCTCTGTACATGTTCCAACCATTTTTTCCTGTTTCTATTTATAGTGTGATTTATTTCTTCTACATTCAATTCTTGTCTTATGTCTGTATTATGTTTTCTATCCATTTTAGTGTAACCTGCTATTGTTCTTAGAAATTTCATTTCTGAAGATTGTACTCTGGTAGAGTATTTTTTTGTTATTGTCCAGGTTTCTGAAGCGTAAGTCAGGGTTGGTATTGCCATTGATTTGTAGAGTTTTATTATTGAGTCTTTGCGTGCTTTATTTTTTAGAGTTCTTTTTAGCGTACCTGTTATATAATTAAATTTATTTGCTTTTTCCTCTATATCTTTTTCTCCCTGGTACGAGACATTACATCCTAAGTATTTGAATTGTGAAACTTGTTCAATTATTATATCATCTAGAATTATTTTTGATCTAACTGGGTATATTCCTTTAAATGCCATTATTTTAGATTTGTTAGCTGAAATTTTCATACCATATTCAGTACTAACTTTGTTTAGACCGTGGAGCATTCTTTGTAAATCATCTTCAATTGTTGCTAATAATATCTGGTCATCTGCGAACAACATGGTTTTTATTTTCACACCTGCAACATTTATACCTCCTTTGATTATATTTATCCATTTTCTTACAATTTCGTCAATATAAATGTTAAAAAGGGCAGTTGATAATGGGCAACCTTGTCTTACACCTCCAATTATATTCACTGGTTCTCTTTTATTTATCATTATTTTTGTGTCAGAGTACATACTTCTAATGTTATCTATCAGGTGTTGGGGTATACCTCTTCTTTTTAAAATCTTCCATAGCATTGATCTTGATACTTTGTCAAACGCTTTAAAATAATCGATAAATAGCAGGTGTGCTTCTAAATTCTGTTCTCTTCTTTTTTCAATAATTTGTTTAAGTGCGAATACATTATCAGTGGTACTTCTTCCTTTCCTAAAACCCGTCTGTTCTTCTAGTAGTATGTAATCTATTATCTTATTCAGTCTAGAGCTTATTATTCTAGCGTAAATTTTGTAAGCAGCACATAGTAAACTGATACCTCTATAATTCTCAGGTTTCGTTCTGTTCCCTTTCTTAAATATTGATATTACTTTTGCTATCTTCCATTCTTGGGGGATTTCTTTCCTTTTCCAGCACAAATTATATAAGTATTGCAACCTTTCGTGCAATTTCTTAGGGGCACATTTCAAGAGTTCTAAATTTATATTATCGATGCCGCAGGCTTTCCTATTTTTACTTTTTATAAGACTTTCATTCAGTTCTTCAATTTCTAAATTATCGACCTCTTCTCTATATGGACTATTTATTAATATTTGTTCATCTTCTATTATTTCAGCATTCCATAGTTCTTTGTAATATATCTCTAGTTCTTCATCTTCAATAGTGTTTATATTTGCTTTATCCTTTTCCATTAAGTTCAGATTTCTAATGAATTTATACACTTTGTCTTGCCGTCCATGCAGGTTATGTTCCATGTCAGCTATATATCTGTCCCAATGTTCTCTGTTAATTTTTCTTGTATATCTTTTAACTTCTGCTCTTGCTTTATTATAAATAATTCTATTTTGATCTGATTTGTTATGTAGGTATTGCAAATATGTTTGTTTTTTCTTTTTTATTAAATCTTGTATTTCATTGTCCCATATTCTTAGGCCCCTATTTCGCTTTCTTGGTTTTTTAGTCCCTATTGTTTCGTACGCTGCTTTTTGCACGATGTCTTTGATAATTTTCCATTCTTCTTCTATATTTTCTTGGTAAACTTTGCTCTGTTCCAAATATCTCATTACTCTTCTTTGATATAGATCCCTTATTGAGACATCCTCTAGAAGTTGTACTTTATAATATTTTTCTTCTTTCTGTGTTTGTGCTTGTTTCTTCCACTGTCCATACCATTTTGCTTGCAGTTTAATTTTGCTGATCAGCAGAAAATGGTCAGTATGAACATCGCTTCCTCTATACACCCTTGTGTCCGTGATTAAATTTTTCATTTTTTGATTAACAATAACGTAGTCTATAATTGAGCAAGAGCCTCTTTCAGTTCTTGTATACATATGTATGTCTTTGTGTTTAAAAAAAGAATTGGTGATTCTCAAACTGTTATAGCTTGTGAAGTTAATCAAGCTATTGCCGTTATAGTTATTTGTGTGTCTTACTTTTACTCAAAAGCTCCAAAGCAAAAGCTATTAACACTTATGCAATACCTGTCCTGACCTACTCATTTGGAATTGTCTCATGGTGTGACACTGAGATTGAAAGAATGCAGAGGAAAGTTCGGACCACACTCACAAAGTACAGGAGACATCACCCTCGTAGCAACATTTTACATTACCCTGGTCAGAGGGAGGGAGAGGAATCTGTGACATCAATAATTTGCATAGCAACCAGATAAGTACCTTGAGGGCATACTTCCAACAAAGAAAGTCAAAATCGGCCCTTCATACAAGCATATGCCTGGCTGACGAATCTTTTACGCCTCTTAACCTCAAAACCATACACCAGGACGAGGAAAGGATTCAAACAACTGAAGAGAAAGTACAGCAATGGAAAAGCATGACTCTACACGGTAGACACCCCAATGATCTCAACCGCAATAATGTCGACAAAGATGCGTCGAACGCGTGGCTGAAAAGCGGTAGTCTATACCCGGAGAAAGAAGCATTTCTAATTGCCATACAGGACCAAGTCATCACCAGAAACTACCAGAAATTCATTACAAAGAACGCACAAATAACAGACGATAAATGCAGAAGATTCAAAGAGATACCAGAGACCAGGAGCATGCAGGACACTGTCTCAGACTGACTATCTCCACCGCCATAATCAAGAAGCCAACATACTCCATCAAGAATTGGCCAGCCAAAGAGGTTTATTAACAGAAAAGCTACCCTACTACAAATATAACCCAGAAATAGTACTGGAATCGGCAGATTTCAAACTGTACTATGATCGCACAATTGTTACTGATAAAACTGTACACTACAATACACCAGATATAACACTGCTAGATAAGAAGAAGATAGCATATCTGATTGACAATAGCTGTCCCTATCAGCCACAACCTAAGCAGCACAATCACTGAGAAGACACAGAAATATGAGCAACTAAAGTGCGAAATTAAACGTATATGGAAGCTAAACGAAGCTCACATCCTGCCAGTAGTAATTTCAACCACAGGTATCATTCCGTCAGCCTTGCTACAGAACATCAAAGCCTTGGGATTGGATCCGAATCTGTTTGGAATGATGCAGAAAGCTGTCATTCTGAACACTACACGTATTGTGCGCAAATTTGTAGAAGAGTGAGGATGTTTTGGCTATGATCCGCATCTACTCATAGCATCAGCCAAACAGCTGAGAAAATATGACAATAATAATAATAATAATAGTAGATGTGAAAGCCTTCGCTAAGGTGATGTCCACATTTAAGCAGTTATTGAAATTAATAGAATTGATTTTATTTTAAATACAGGTTGCTTATTACAATCTTTCATTTGCTGCTTTCAGGGTTTCAAGATCATCCCATGTTCGATAGTAATTGATACTAAGCCTACATTATAGTATGGTCAAACAACAAAAGGATTTAAATTTTACATCTGTCATTTGCCATAAAATTAAATTAAAGCTTTTAATTTTAAAACAAAAACCTTGATGTAAAGGTCCTTCCATAATACTGTACAATCGCATGTTTTGTTTTAGCTCGTGCTCATAAAATTGTTATTAAGACAAAATTCACTTGTAATCCTGCTTATGATAATTCCCCCAACAATATCTTAAATTTATTTTTTTATGATTCCAAGTTACAGAAAGGACAACTCTACTAACAAGATAATTTCTGTTGCAGCATTTGCATGTCCATATTCTTCCAAGGAGGCCACAAGATATTTTGTCCCAGAAAGACATTGGTCTGGATGCGGATAGGGGGGACCGGTCAATAGAAGAGATGGCAGAAGAAGCCTCCCAATTGAAAGCACACTTTTGATATAACATGAAGTTATCTGCATATAAATAATGAAGGAGATGAACTGACACAGGAGCATTCTAAAAGCGAGAAATATTATTTCGGTCTTATAAGCACGATGCTCAATTAGTGCAATAATATTAAATTGCTTGGTTTATATTGATAAGTTGATGAGCATACCCTCTATATTATGCGTGGTTTATACCTGGACTCGAAGCTTACCTGGAGTCCCATGTTGAAAATATTTTAATAAATTGGCTAATAGTATTTTTGTTTTAAAAAGAATTAATATTTAATTTCACTCAAGGAGTTAACGTCAATTTATTTTGCTCTTTTATAAAGCCATATTGTTTACAGAATATACGTAACTCTGGGGTCATTCCAGGGAAACAAATTCTATTTTGCTTCTAAAAAAAATCCCTGATGATAACGGAAAACAAGTGACAATGAAAGCCGTACCTTTATTTACTAAAATTAATATTATGACAGTTTTTAAATTATACGTAGTTTATAGTAGGCCTACCTTACATGTGAAGAATAATCTGGAAATTTTACTTATAGATAAGATGTGTATAATTCAGTGGAATTATATGGTTACGGTTATGTGATTATTTAACGACGGAGGTGTACTGCAACTTAGGCTAGTGTGCCGGAATCTTGGAGCGCAGGATTTTTTTTTATAGGACCTTTTCTTCCGATATAGGTATGGAGTTTAGACTGGACAAATGTAGAATCCAAACTGTCACTAGAGGATCTTACTCAGCACAAGGGACAAGTTTAAAAGATGAACCCATACAACCATTAGAGGAGGAAGAAGTGTACAAGTATCTTGGATTCAAGCAGAGCACTCGTAGGAAACATGCAGAGATCAAGAGAAATGTTACAGAGCAATACCTAGCACGCCTTGACTAAGTACTATCCTCAAAACTGACAGCTAAAAACCTTACCAAAGCAGTCAATACATATGCCATACCATTACTTACATATTCTTTTGGCGTCATAAAATGGTCCCAAACAGAACTTCAATCAACAACTACAAACGAAAACAGCAGTTTCACTTACCCGACACCGAATGCATCATCCTAAATCTGCAACCGAGCGTCTAATTCTTCCGAGATCAGAGGGTGGTCGGAGCTTTTTATCCATTGTAAATATACACAACAAGCAGATGTCAAGTCTACGAGAATACTTCCACTCCAGAGCTGATGCGTCATGTCTTCACCATGTGGTATGCACATCTGACATAAAATATACACCACTCAATCTATCGTCACTGGAAATGCTAGTCCCTGTTTCAACTACAAAGGAGACAAAGGTAGCAGCATGGAAGCAAAAATCTCTCCATCTATCCTTACGAGCTGGATCAGCCTCATATCGACAAGTCTGCGTCGCACGCTTGGCTGACCTATCCTGGTCTTTTCCCAGAAACGGAAGGAATTGTTTTGGCCATTCAGGATCAAGTGATAGCCACACGGAACTATCGAAGATTCTCATAGAAATTGCTTGTCCAAATACTTCCAATTTTCAAACAACAATAGCTACAAAGATATCAAAATACACAGAACTAGCGATAGAAATACGACGCATGTGGAAGCTAGAATCAGTTACCACAGTCCCAATAGTTAGATCATGAGCAGGAGTCATTCCAAAAAGCTTACACAGCTCACTGGCAGCACTGTACCTGCACCACCACACGTTCGTTGAATTGCAGAAAGCTACTGTTCTCAGCCCATGCCACAATGGAGCAACTTTCATACTACATCAAACTGTACAACATGAAGATCCAAGCCTCAGTTCTGGTGGTATTGAAGAAACAATGACATAATTTGTGTAAATGTAAACATTTATTGTATGTGTCCTGTAATTCATAATGTTGTAAATATTTGTAGATGTTGGCAATCTTATAGTTAAGAGGGGGACTCCTTGCTTAGGCCGAGTCTGCCCAATATGTTACCGGCATAAGCCGAGCCTACCTAAGTGTCAATAAAAATAATAATAATAATAATTATAATAATAATAATATGATAATAATTTAATAATACTATAAGATAATGATGGTAATATAATGATTAATGATACAGGGATGATGACAAACAAGGAAATAACATTTATACAAACAGTAATTTCAGAATTCCTTACATAACAGATCTGACTCGTGAGTTTGGAAACCGCATTGATCACGGTCATTGAGATGGTAGGGTTGACACCTGTGTCGATTTGACACGGAATGACTCAACTAGAGAATTAGAGAAATACAGGTTAGAATTTAACAAATAGATTAATGCACTTAAAACGACATGTTGTTATGTAATTTAATTGTACAAATACAAATCAGAGCTGCCGCACCTAGCGGAGAACTACCGAACTACAATAAACACGTCTCTCTGCTCAGCGAGGTAAGGACCATTTTACAAATTTTTACTGCGTCCTTGCCGTTAGCAGTTCAGCGGTGGTATTACACGGCATCTTCCAGTTAAGCTATCTGGAAGTCACGTATCTGGAGGATTTGTCATCAGGTGGTAATACAGGCCCTAAGGCTTGTATAATGAGGTGTGTCGTTATATTCATAACAGCCCTGAAACGCTTGCCGCCCATAGCAACAAGATTGCGTGTGGGAATGTCAACTTAAGATCCACGGCAACAACGTTCGTAAGTAGGCCTACCACTAATTAGTTAAGGAGTGCAAAAATTATGATTGAAAACTGGGTCGCGAATACTGGAAGGTTGAGAAACACTGCCAAGCGGGAAGCTGTAATGAACCATGTGTAGGGAAAATAGAGTCATCCAATAGGCTGATTACATCTTAACAATGAAATTTCATTAGGGTCCAAATTATTAGTAAATTGGAGAATGTAATCAGCCTAAAAGAACTAGAATAAAACCTAACAGAATCTATCAAAAATCTTAGTGCTGGAGACGTAGAAATTACAGGTTTGATTGAAATTTATTGATGAGAACACAGTATATGTTACAAATGTGTTAATCTTATATTAATAGAGTTCTTTACAAATACAAGTGTCGGTAGGCAGGGGTGCCCACCCCCACACTTCATGACTCACCCCCCACAACTTCATTGCTCACCCCCCGAACCTGATTGGCTGTCGACAAGGGCGCCGATATGATATTTTCTAGGGGGCAATTTTTTTAATTAATTATTTTTTCTCTTTAACTTCTTGGGCCACTTTGTAACATTATATTAATAATATAATAAGTGCAACAATCACGTAACCAGAAAATAATTGCGGGGAGGGTCGAAAGTGCCGGGGGTCGGGGGTCCATCCCCAGAAAATTTTTAAATATTGAACTAATGAAAATCACATTTGACGCTATTTTAGCACAGAAAAACTAGTTAGGAAATTTGTTTACCGTACCCTAAGACATGCCAATGTAAACAAGAAATTGTTAATTAAGTCGGGTGTTCACCCCCAGAACATTTTTAAATATGGAACTAATGAAAATCACATTTTACGTTATTTAGCACTCAAAAACTAATTAGCTTGGCAGTTTTTAATTTTAGCATATAAAACGCTAATTTTGCAACAATTTTGAACCCCCCCAGAAAATTCATAAAACGCTAATATTTTGCCCCCCCCCCCAAAATTTCAATGACGCACTCTGCGACTTATCCCCCCCGTGGGCACCCCTGCGGTTGATCTATATTGTATCAGTGTAGTTATACATAAATTAATTTTTAATGAAGATATTTTTTTACCATTTGTCACATAGTCACTAAAAATAAAGGCAAAGTCGCAATGTAGGGGGGCCCATCTCGCGATGTGCGCAGGTTTCCACGGACGGGTGATGTTTTTTGTTTCTCAGCGAGGCAAATTG
This sequence comes from Ectobius pallidus, assembly GCA_964059195.1. Lineage (NCBI taxonomy): Eukaryota > Metazoa > Arthropoda > Insecta > Blattodea > Ectobiidae > Ectobius > Ectobius pallidus. The sequence continues at coordinate 13,059,341 of CAXKWD010000006.1, forward strand.
ACAAACATGACGCTTCTTGTACATTGGTTATAAACAGTGACATTAATTTAGTAGGGGGTTCTGACTTCTCTTGAAATTTTAGTTTAATGGCAGTTAGGTTAGGAACGGTGTTACTAATTAGTGACAGGTTCTGTTAGGTTATGAACGGAGTATTAATTTAATAGGGCATTCTGAATTCTGCAGAAAGCGAGGTTTGTTGTATTGGTGAACCTGTTTCCCAGAATTAAACGTGTTCAGCTGGTGTGACGTCCACCTCTAACATCCAATCACGAGTTTCTTCATATATAATATGGCGGAATTCATGCTACTTTTCGCTAGATCGTGTTATAAAAGAAAGTGTATCATTTAGGGCGGGTTGGACCAAATCATTCGTCAAGGCAACAACTCCTCTCCAGAGAACAATCTTTAACAAAATACGTGTGATATTAAGTGTTTTATGAAGAGAAAGTTGGTTTTCAAAGTGGGCCCCCTACAACGCGACTGTACCAAAATAAATAATAATATATAAGTAAAATTAATTAAAACACAGTTGAATATCAACTAATCATGGACCATAAAAATTAATTAATTATTACATTTAGTAATATTACTTGCATTTGAAATTAAGACCAGTAGTTGTAACGTTAATACGTAACATAAGATAGTCATGTTAACGAGCAGGGGCATGTGGTCCATATCCAACCACCCTCTTTACCACCCCAGACCCCTAGCGACTCAGGCGCATCGCACATGTCGCCTGTTAGCAATCCAACTGTTCCGGAACCCGAACCACCGGACAGTTATTCCGAAAAGTTGAGCCAACTTATCGATGACCTTCCTTTAGAACCTAGTTACGAAGTGACCAAGTGTCTGCTTAAACAAGCTCCATTCCTTCCCACTGGGAAGTTCTCAAAGTGATAGCCCTTTCCCTAGCTGGTTATGGCAGTGCAAACTAAGGGTACGCGCATGACGGAACCGGGATGGTCGCATGCCGCAGGCCGCATGAAGAATGGAGTCATGTCTTCTTACGAGGGTGAACAAGACGCCGCTGGGATGGTCTCTTGCCAGCCATCTAGACAGGTCGAAGTTTGTTGGTAGAATGCTAGGTCTCTTTTTTCCTGCTATCAGCCACAAGCGTCTAGTCTAGATTCAGGCGTTGCACGTGTGCAATCACGGGACAAACATAAGTTATAAGAGACATCCTTTGTAATGAGCTCAAACCACCAAAATAAATATGTTTTTACTACTCAGTGAAGGGATTGTAGAGATCATTCATGGCTACAGTTATTGACTTGTATGATTTATATTCAGTACTTTTGTATTATTTATAGTAACCTAATAATTTTATATTATGTTAATTTTCGTGTTGCGAGGTTAAGTGTGTTCGTTTTATTGTCTTCTTGTGCTCTGAAGAATGAATACAATGGTCGCACCAACTCAAGAATACAATAATAATAATAGTAATAATAATAATAATAATAAGTTTCTATCCACACATTGGTTCTCCATCTCAAACTGTTTAAAAAATATATATATATATTCCCTGCGAAAAATCTACTTTTTTGCCGAAAAAGGTTTTTACGCCACTTTTTCGGCGAACTTTCTACCCTAGCACCTAAAGTATTGGGTTTACAACGAAAACTTTTAGAAGAAAAGTTGTAGAGCATTAAATTTACTATAAAATACACATTTAATTTAGTAACTCTGAAATACTCTTGTGACAAATTTTACATGTAACTAATTTTGATGAAACTTCCTGTAATGAGTTTGAATTCATAAACTCATTCCCATTGTCTTCTGTGTCTTCAAAATCTCATGAATGAGAAGATAATAACAAATAAATAAAAATAAAAATGGAGATAGTTCAGAAAAATTAATCCGTAACATGCCACTGCCCACACTGCCGGTTAGCGACCAGGCTGCGTCTTGTGCGCATACACACTTCATGCCCGGCGCCTGGCTCAAAAGCGCAGCGTAGCGACCAGGAAGGGGACCAACCAAGCTGCGTCTTGTTCGTACCCTAACGCAAGGAACGCATATCCCTTCATGGGGCTAGCTCACTGGAACGCAGATGGAGTTCACAGCACAGTCCTCGCCTTGATATAGGCGTATCATTACGTCTGTAACAGGCAGATCCAGGAGGACCTAAAGGTTTCACCAACTGCCACCCACATCAAAAGCATTGCACAGTGTTCCGACTCCCAGCTTCTCGATGCTGAGAATCCTTGAGTACGGCAACTTGGAAAACGCCTGCGCTTCCCAAGGGACGAATGAAATCGTCAAAATTTTTGAAGCTTTCAGCCTAAACATATCCCATCTAACTACGTCTAAGCCTTCAGCTGACACGTATTCCAACTGGTCGGTTCAACTCCAACCAGGCATTATGGAATGGAGGACCATGCAAGTTCCGATCAGAGTTTTCCGTGGATTTCCCTGGTTGTAAGGTGAATATCGGAACTGTAAATAAAAAAAGGGACGCGGCCTGAACCCCTAAATTCACTACAGTTGCCCTGCATAGGTTCAAGTCCTATGCGAAAAACCGTTAGCGTAAGCAAATTTAAGTTATAGGATAGGAACCCGTTTTCATTTCCAGCAATGCATTTCGTATGCAGGTATGGAATCGGAGTCGAGGTTATCGCATTGGGGGGCGAAGACTTCAATTAGCTTATTTGGTCTGGGTCTGGTCGACTCGGCACTTCAGCGCCTTTGAAAATGGAGGTAGCGATGAGCCTTCGAAACGTCGGGAGAAATTCATTTCCTTTTCGTGTTAATTGTATGATTATTTTCTTAACTGTAATTAAATTGTTAAATTATTAATTGTGTAAATACTGTTTCAGAAAACTTCTAATTATGCATAATGTATCTTGCTAATTGTATGAAATGAGAACTTAAAACATGTAATATTACTTGTAATGGAGCAAGTTCTTAAAATAAAATTATATGTTTAAAAAAAGTGTGCGTGGAACGCCACGCAAATAGATGGGACACTTGTTTTAATTTTAATTTTTTAAATTTTTGATCATTGAATTTTTTCAATTTTGCATTATTGGATTTTCCAATTTTGCATTATTGGATTTTTTAATTTTGCATTATTGGACTTTTTAATATTGGGTTTCTGGACTTTTTTAATTTTGGATTTTTAAATTTTGGATCTTTGAATTTTTTATTTTGGATTTTTTAAATTTTCGGTCTTTGAATTTTTTATTTTGGATTGTTTAAATTTTCGATCTCTGAATTTTTTATTTTTTTATTTTAAATTTGGATTTTTAGAATTTAAATGTTGTATTTTACTATTTTTTAAATTTTGGATTTTATAATTTATAATTTTGTTTTTTAGCCTAAATTTTGGAAATTTTTTAATTTTCGATTTTTTAAATTTTGGATCTTTGAAATTTTTATTTTTTGGGTTGATTTTTTTAATTTTGGATTTTAGGATTTTTCAATTTTGGTTTTTCAATTTTAATTTTTAACTTTTGATGTTTTAAATTTTGATCTTTGAATTTTTTAATTTTGGATTTTTTAAATTTTGATTGTTTAAGTTTGTATTTTTTGGATTTCTTAGATGTGTATTTTTGTTTTTTTTTATTTTGTATTATTAGATTTTTTCAATTTTGTATTTTAGATTTTTTAATTTTTGATTTTTAAATTTTGTATTTTCTAATTTTGCATTTTTTTAAATTTTGGATATTTGAATTTTTTAATTTTTTAAATTATGGATACATGGATTCTTAATTTTGGATTTTTTATTTGTTAAAGTTTGGATTTTCGGACTTTATAATTTTGGATCTTTGATTTTTTTAATCTTGGAATTTTGGATTTTATAATGTTGGATCTTTGATTCTTTTTTATTGTTTGGATTCTTTAAGGGCGGTAATGAACCTCCGGGTTCCATAAAATAGATAATATTTAATATAGATAATATAGCCTCAAGTTTAGGAATTGCCATTGAGCAAGTAAGTATTATTATTATTATTATTATTATTATTATTATTATTATTATTATTATTATTATTACTAGTACTACTTCTACTACTACTTCTACTATTCCCAATTGCAGGTCCTCGTACTAGGTCTGAAAAATGTCCTTTGTTACTCCTAATCATTGAGTCAATTGTTTTCTGTGCAGTCCGTTCCGTCACACCTTACTAATTTCGTGACAGTTACGAGTGTAACACTAATTTCGTAACGGTTTTAGCGTTACACAAGTTCCCGATCTACCCCTACCGCGGCTAAAGAAGTTTCACTTCAAAAATGACGACATCGTCATGGATCTTTCTCATAACACTGCAATGAGAAACTTTATAGACCGTGCAGAAACCGCTTAATTTCCGCGAGTCAATAATAAAGTATGAATTGCGCACATTTGTGCAAAGTTTGGTGTTTAGCCCTCCAGACTGTAGTCTTTGAGGGACCTTGTTCTCTTCTTACAACTGAGGATATGATATCGGTCACAGCTTTCGTCACACACTTCACATACACACGTTTCATCTGGTTCGTGATTTCGCTTCCTTTTGCACATTTTATGGTGAAAACCATGAACTGCCATTCTTGTCACTAAATGTCTCAGCTCATAGTTTGTGCTCATCCATTCTCTGCTAACCATAACCTCTGTGTTGTAAAAATCTGCCCAAATCCCTTCTCTTTTCTGTTGAAGTTTTTCCAGTACTTTCTTGTAGTTTTCTGTCATTGGCAGAAGGAGTTCGAGTCTGATGTCCTCTATGAGAAAAGTTTCTCTGGCCATGACATACACCAGTCTTGATTTGCTGTATTTTGACACACTTAACGCCCTTTTTAGAAATACACTCTTTATCTTTTCCAATTCCTCTAGCTGACTGGATGAGATGTTCACCCATATTAATTCCAGTCCATATGTCAATACCGGAATTACCTTTAACCTAAATAGAGTCATTGCTGTTTGTAATGACATCTCTCTAATATTTCTGATATCTCCCATGCTTTTTACTGCCGCTGTCATTCTGTCTTTAAGGTGAATGCTGAAGCTGGTTCCTATAGTTTGAATGGTGATTCCTAGGTACTTAAAGTAGTTGCCTATTTTTAGTTCGTTTCCCTTGTACAATATTCTGTCTGTCCTTGATAGTTTTCCTCCTCTCCTGAATACCACTAGTTCCGTTTTTATCTCATTTATTTGTATTTCATTCTGTTCAGCCCACTCTGACAGAAGGTCCATAGCTCTCTGGGCGTCCTCTCTACTATCTGCTGCAATGGCCATGTCGTCAGCGTAAATGTAGATTCTAGCTGTCGTTTCTTTCTTTATTCTTTCTCCCGCATCTGCTGTCAAGGCGTTGAATAGAATCGGACTTAATGGGTCCCCTTGAAGCACCCCATTCTTCTGTGATATCCACATGGATTTCCCCACTCCATCATCTATTTGAATTTCATTTTCCATTAGTATGTTAGATATGATTGTTGTCATTGCTGATTTACCTATTAAATTTTCCAGCTTCTGTACCAGGATTTCTCTGTTGACCAAATCAAAGGCCTTTGTATAGTCCACAAAGATGACATAGAGTTTCCCCTTTTCTTTGCTCTGAGCTTGCTTAATGTCTTGAAGTAGATTCTGTACTGCCATTATTGTCGATCTTCCCTCTCTGAATCCGAATTGTTCTTCTGGCAGTTTTGGGTCCAGGAGTGGCTTCAGTTTTTCCACTAGCATCCTTGAGAATAGCTTTAGTCCATTTGATTCTAATGCCACGCCTCTGTATGCATTGGGATCATCCAGATCCCCCTTTCCTTTGTATAAGGTTTTTATAGTAGAGCGTCTCCAGTTTTGCGGGATGTTTCCAATCTCCAGGCATTTTCGGAACAGTTGTGTCCACACTGCACACAGCTGGTTGGCCGTTTGTTTTAAATGTTCATTCTTTATGCCATCTGGCCCCGCTGCTCTGTTGTTTTTCCCTCGCTGAATGGCTTTTTTAATGTCCTCTTCAGACAGTTGTATGCCCTCTTCTCCTTCAGTTGAGGATTTGTGGGTTGGCCTGGTTTCCCTGTCACATACCACCTTTCTCATATGATCTTCCCATATTTTCATGGAGATGTTCGTTTGAAATTTTTTGTTCTTAGGTCTTTGCGCACGGAAGGGGTCCTTCTCTATTTCTTTAATCAACTTCTGATGTGATTCTTCTAAATATTTATTTCGTTTTTGTACCAGTAGTTTTTTATATTCTGATTTAGCTGCGTGGTATATTTCTAAGTGGTTTTGTGTTTTTGTAGCTTTCGCCATGTGTAGCTTCTCTAGAACGTGCTTCCTTTTCAGATAACATTCCCTGTCGAACCATTCTTTTGATTTCCTCTGTGCAGGTTGGGGAACTGCTGCTTCTCTTATGCTTTTAGTAATTAGTTCTGTTGCTTCATCAATTTTCCCCTTGTCGTGTAAGGGTATTATATAAAGGAATAAGATAGATAAAGTTTTGTAATAATTTTATTTAGAGAAATATTTGTAGAGAATTTGCGAAAGAATATAAATTTAGACGCAATATAAGAGTGTCAGTATTGCACGCATTGATCGGCATGTAAAGGATTTCCGCTCCACTTGCAAGGAGAAATGAACTTTAAGACAACACATCACTTTTTCAGCAGATTCCTCTTCTGTTCCTAATGTTAATTTTATGGCAGTAATAATAATTAAACAAGCAAATTCTTTGCTGAAATAACAGTTAAGCTTCCTCCGTCTCTCTACCCACACCGAAAATATGCTGTTTTTGTCACGTACACATTGGTATAAAAACTCTGAATTTTTGTGACTGCGGGGGCATATAAACTTGAACGTCGAACCGGCTACAACTACTGTATTTGTTATTTGGAAATAAACTACAGCATTCTTATATTATTATTTACGTAAATATATTGTACTTATTGATCATCCTCATCCAGACTACAGCACCGAATTAGATTTGATCTACAGAGGAAAAGCTGAATTTTCAAGAGCTTAGCTTTTCTCAAGGGGAAAGCCGAATTCACAGAGAAGAACAAAATTTTGATGTAACATCGTACTTTCGCTACCGGTACGATTACACGTCATGGTGGCAGCGGCGTTGGATGTAAGCTCATCGATTTAATTCATCAACTGTAGATAGTCTACACTTCAACTTTACAACTTTTATCTTCGCTAGATGGAGAGAAATTCTATACCTGAAGAAGCACCAGTAATTATCAACGTGATTGAACAGCTCTTTCCAGAATCTCCACGAGAATTCCATAAAAACGGAGCTATCATCAAAGTCGTAAATCTGGGAGGATCTCTGACTACATTTGGACATCAGATAGAAAACAGAAGACTGGCGGCTACAGGACAACCTCCACTACTTGGCAGAATAGTTGGAAGGAGATCAACTACAGAGAACGGCGTAAAGATAACAACTATAGAATACCTATAAAATAATTCTACTCTTCACTTCCGAGGACTCTTCTACCCGAGGGACCAGGAGACGTCTTCACTTCTTTCCGCTTGGTGATACCCGAAACCCCGGTATTTTCCAGACGAAGGCATCAGTGGCGGACACCTTTCACAGCCGGAGCCATTCTGAGGTTCGAGGACTAGCAACCAGAGTGGTGGCCACTTCGGTAAGCAGGCTCTATCCAGCCTGTGTGACAGCGCTTTGTCCGTGACGCATCGAGGTGTGTTGTCTTCTCTTCATTTTTTCACCAAGTAAGTAATACAGTAGATCGACGTAGAATCCCCCATTGGATGTGCGATCTGCTTCTGCATTAGCTAATTTAAGAAATATTAAGTAAAAAAAATAGTAGTAACGTTCATAATAATAATTACATTCATAATAATAATTATTAAATAAATAAATAAATAATTAAATAAAATATATTCTTTATTTTATTAATTACTTTATTCAAATATGGAAGGACAATTAGAAGAACAGGTTCCTCCACAAAATGCAGATAGAATTGCTGGAAGCACAAATTCAAACATTTTTAAGAGCTAATGTGCATAGGGACTCTTTAACAATAACGGCAGCAGCAAAATTATTTGATAAAGGCTTTACGGGAGATCCGAAAGAACTTAATGATTTCATTGATAACGTAGAGTCAGCATACACTTTGGTAGAACCGGCACAAGAGAGAACATTACTCCGATACGTACTTGCAAAAATTACAGGAGAAGCTAAAAGGATATTAAGTTTCAGAAATAACGATGAGTTGACATGGAATGACGTCAAGCAGAAACTAGAAACCCACTATGCAGTTCAAAGAACATTTGCTTACTATTGTAATCAGCTGTGTCAGGGAAGGCAAAGGCCAAGTGAGGGTGTGACTCAGTGGGGCACTAGAGTAGAACAGCTGATAGCAAGTGCATTAGAAAGCACTAATAAGTTTACCACAACATGGAGCGCTGACGAGAGGTCAGGAGGTCGTAAAATGATAATCAGACTAGGAAAAACTATTTTTATAAATGGTATCCTGAATGACGCGGTTAGGGAAGCAGTTAGGCTAAATTCTGACGATATTTCAATGAAAGAAATAATTGACAGAGCTAACGCGGAAGAGAGTGAACGCAGATCCAATGTCAACAGTCTCAAACCAATACAGAAAGGATACGGAAAACAGTCAGTTGCGAACGCAGCAATAAAAAGAGAGAATGTGAATGCATTAGCTATACAATGTCATAAGTGCCAAAGATTTGGACACGTTATGAGGGATTGCAGGGCAATCATATGTAACAAATGTAAAAAGATAGGTCATCTCACTAAAGATTGTAGGGCTCAGAGAGTCCAGGGTTCCAATCTGGGAAACCGACAGTAGGTCTGACTGTGCAGTCCAGGGCAGACCATACTGACGACTGCAGTAAAAACAAAGAAACTAAGGGAAGCAAAGAGAAAATAGAAAAGAAGGTAGAGAAAGATTTAAATCCTTTTTCTTTTTACGCAACGTCCGAGGACTTGCTAAACGGAATTGGATTAGTACTTTTTGACACAGGTTCAGTGGTGTCACTAGTAAAACGAAATAGTCTCGTAAAACAGAAGGGAATAAATAAGAAAGATAGGTTAAAATGTAATTCAATTACAGGAGAACCATTTACTGTAGAGGGTAGTGTGCAACTAGAATTACAAGGGAGTGACCCGAGTAAATTTTATGTAATGGAAAAATTACCTGGTGAGTATGATATAATAATAGGGCAAGATTGGATAAAGAACAATGATGTAAAAGTAACTTTACCAACAACTTTTTGCACAAAACTACCAGGGTATTCAGAAACTTTTGTACAGTTTCCTACCACAGAAAAGGGAGTTAGATATTGTGAGAAACAGATGTTAGATGATAATGTATATTGTTGTGAAGGAGTAGTGTTGTGTGAAGAGGAAAAATTTAGTTGTCTATTACTAAATTTAAATGAAGACGAATGTGATTTAACACAGATTCCTAAGTTAGATAAAATATCTTTGAAGGAACATTCAATTTTCAAAAACGAAAAAGATAGATGTAAAGCATTAAATGCGCAGTTAAGATTGGCTCACATTAAAGAGGGGGCAGACGAAATTAAACAAATTTGCGAGAATTTTAATGATATTTTCCGATTGCCAGGCGACAGATTAACAGAAATAAAAGGGTGTAAACACCATATTGTTACCCCTACTGCAAATGACATGCGACCTATTACTCTGAAAAATTATAAAATTCCTCAGCATCAACAAGAAGAAGTAAATAGGCAAGTTCAAATGATGTTAGACCAAAATATCATTAGAAAAAGTAATTCCCCATGGAATTTTCCTGTTTTAGTAGTTCCCAAAAAGCTAGATGCTTCTGGAAAAAGAAAATGGCGTATCTGCGTGGACTTTCGAAAATTAAATGATATTACTGTAGGTGACAGTTATCCTTTGCCTAATATTCAAGAAATTTTGGACAAGTTAGGGAGAGCTAGATATTTTAGTGCTTTAGATTGCGCTAGCGGTTATTGGCAAATTCCCTTGGCGGAAGAAGACAGACATAAGACTGCATTTAGCACCCAATTAAATCATTTTGAATTTTTGAAAATGACATTTGGACTCTCCTCCGCACCAGCCACTTTTCAAAGGGCTATCAATACGATTTTGGCAGAAGCCATAGGCTCTAGATCATTTGTTTACCTAGATGACATTATTGTCATAGGAGAAACGTTAGAAGAACATAATAATAAATTGATAGAGATTTTTACTAAATTGAGAGAATATAGAGTGCAGCTGGAACCAGACAAATGCGAGTTTTTAAAAACTGAATTGAAATACCTAGGTCATTTAATTACTCAAGACGGTGTATCGCCTGATCCAGAAAAGACCAGAGCAATCAAGGAATTTCCAATTCCCAAGAACGTAAGAGAAGTAAAAGGATTTTTAGGTTTAGTAGGTTATTATAGGAAATTCATCCCTAGTTTTGGAATATTAGCCAAACCTTTAAATGAACTTTTAAAGAAAGAAAAAGCATGGGAATGGACAGAAAAACAACAAGAAGCTTTTGAAACGCTACGTAATTGCTTATTAACAGAACCGGTATTGCAATTTCCGGACTTTACTCAAAGATTTATCCTGATAACGGACGCTAGTACGGTAGCTATTGGGAGTGTACTCAGTCAAGGTACATTAGGGCAAGACAGACCAGTAGCATATGCCAGTCGAATACTTAATAAAGCAGAGCAAAATTACAGTACAACTGATCTTGAATTACTTGCAATAGTGTGGTCATGTAAACATTTCAGGACATATTTACTAGGTAGAAAATTTTTAATAGTCACAGATCACAAACCATTAAAATGGATGATGAATGTACGCGATCCAGGATCTCGTGTTCTCAGATGGAGAATACTGTTAGAAGAGTATGATTATGAAGTTTTACACCGTGCGGGCAAGCAACAAAAAAATGCTGACGCATTGAGCAGGATAACTTTAGCAGCAACATTTGCAGACGTAGACGATCAGTCAGTTCCTTCATATTCATTAACTAACGATTCAATTTCACCTGACAGAAAATTAAGAATTTTAAAGGAAATGCATGAGTGTCCAATTGGTGGGCATATGGGTATACAGCGAACATATGAGAGAATTAAATTATATTGTAATTGGGAGAACATGTTTCATGATGTAGAAAATTATATTAGGAATTGTCCTATTTGTCAAGTAAATAAACAAATAACTCCAAAGGTGAAGTTACCATTCGAACAAACAGATACAAGTAAATTTCCTTGGAATAAAATAGCATTAGATCTTGTAGGTCCATTTTGTTCCACAGAGCGAGGAAATAAATATTTACTCACTTGCCAAGATAATCTCAGTAAATACATTGTAGGCGTACCGATTCCAGATCAAACAGCTGAGACGGTATCACAAGCCTTAGTGAACGAAATTATTTTGAAATACGGAATACCGAATTTGATCCTTACGGATCAGGGTTCGCAGTTCATGGGAGAACTAATGAAAAGGCTTTGTAAATTATTAAAGATAGAAAAAGTGAAAACTAGCGTTTACCATCCAGAGTCAAACGGTAGTTTAGAGAGATCACATAAAGTATTAGTTGAGTATTTGAGATGTTTTTGTAATAATAGACAAGATGAATGGGACAAGTGGGTTCCTTTCGCAGTATTTACATACAATACCACTCCTCACACAAAGTCAAAATACTCCCCTTATGAAGTTATGTTCGGCAGGAAAGCTAACCTACCGGGTGTTTTACAGAGAAAGCCAGAAATAGTATATAATTACGATGACTATGTTCGTGAAGTAAAACAGAAATTCCAACATACTTGGGAAGATGTTAGGAATAATCTGATAAAGAGTAAAGAGAAAACAGTAAGTAAAAGTTTCGAACGTGCACGTTCACCAGAGTATAAGTTGGGAGACCTAGTTTTTGTTCAAAAGGAGCAAAGACGGAAATTGGACCCAATCTACATTGGGCCATTTCAGATAAAAGCCATTAAAGGGACCAACCTAGAGCTAATAAAGGTGGGAACTAATGGTAAGAAGTTAATGCATACACACATTAATAGGACGAAACCTTATGTTACAGGTTCGTGCCAAAATGAATAGATACATCTCTCTGCTGTTATTGGTTTGTCTGTTAAATGCAAGTTTAGTACATATAAGACCTAATCCTGAAAAGGATATTACAATAAGCCATTCAAACATGAAGCCTGAAGAACAACCAGAAATACAAATGTCAACTATCCAAGGTCAAACAGGAGTTTATTTTGATCAATTAGGAGAACTTTGGTTTTCACCATTGCAATGGGAAATAATAACTTATGTGGATATAGAACAAATTTTAAATGTATGGCAAGGTACAAAAACACAATTAAGAGATTTTCGTAAGAAATGTACGCTTATGTCAGATCAACCATGGTACAGTTTTACAGATTGTGATCAAAGTTTGTTTTATTTTGATTCAAAAAGAATATTTATAAATAGATTGATTAAAGTTTTTAGTGAAATGGCAAACATTCCTTACAATACACACCGAAATAAAAGAGCTATTTTTGGTTTTGTAGGCGAAATACATAGAATATTATTTGGAACAGCTACAGAAAAAGAATTGAAAAAATACACTGAGAAAATTAGAATTTTAAAATCTAGAAATGAAAATATATTGCAATTGAATATTGAACAAATGTCAATAGTGAAATCCGCTATTTTTGCATTAAATACTTCGGTAACACAGGTAATGAGAAATGAAATGGAATTAGAAACACAATTTAATGCATTTGAAAATAATATTTCAGCAGCTTTTGCTAACAGTAAATATGAGAATGAAATCGTAGCTATGTTAAACAACCAAGTAAGGCATATAGAAATAGGATTAAACGAATGTCAACATAGTTTTGATTTATTAATTGAAGCATATTTACATGCTCAATCAGGAGTTATTCAACCTCAAATTATAACTTATCAAAAGGTCAATACTATATTACATGATATAGGACCACATGAGTATATAATACCTCCTTTTGTACCGAATCAAGCTATTAAACTGTTAGAACCAGTTATTTATTTTCAAGAAAATAAGTTAGTATATGTGATTCGAGTACCTTTACTAGATCAAGCTCGTTTTCATGTTTTTCATATTATTCTTTTTCCAGTGGTTATGGATAGTAACCTGACAGCTCAATATATTCAAGCAAAACAAGAATACATTGTATTAGATCAATTAAAATCTAAATATGCATATTTACCATCAGATAAGTTTACACAGTGTAAACAACCCAATGCTTTAACGTATGTTTGCAAAGAGAACGTACCAATATATAATTACATACCAGAAAAAGAGTGTGTATCTACACTTATCCATCCTTCTACACAAAAAGTACCAGAAGTATGTTCAAAGTCAATAAAATATTTTCCTATAAGTAGTACCTTATGGATACCTTTATCTGGAAGCAATGAATGGTTATATGTAACATTTAAAGATGAAATATTCACAGGAATATGTAAGAATAAAAAGTATGTTCAGAAGTTGAAGGGACGAGGTAAAATGATGTTATCAGAAAATTGTAAAGGCGTCACAGCCTCAGGGATAATTTACCCCCTTCAAAAGAAAACTCATAATAATTCATAATTTGATGTGATTCCAATCGCTTCATTAAATACGTCATGTTGTATTGATTTACCAACCCAAGAACTTATGGTTCGTAAATCAATTGAATTACCATTTCCTAATATCCTATCCAATTTAGATGACCTAAAAAATACAGGTTATCGCATGGATGAATTAACCATGCTTATGAAAGAAGAACGAAAGAAATCAATGGAAGAAAATGATAGAATGTATTTTGATTCCATATGTATTTTGATTCCATATGGTTTTATTTTTATATTGTAATAGGCATAATAATTTTATGGATTTTATTGTGTTGTTATAGTAACAAATGTAGATCATGTACATTAACAATTTTTCATGCAATGCAACCTAATCTTTGTATAAATGATTTTTGTAAAAAACGTGACCAGCAGAAAAATGTTAAAAATGAACAAGAATTATCAAAACATGTAAATGAAATAGAATTGTCAACTATTTCATCTTTTTCTAAAACAAAAACAAATGAAAATGTAGAAAATGTATTTGTAAAGAGAGAGGGAGAAGCAACCACATCCAGTGATACAGTTTTAACTCCCAAAAGACAACTTCATTGGTTAGAAGAAAAGATTTAAAAAAGATTCGAGGTACAGCAGCCTCAAACTTTTTTTTTTTATGGAGGGAAGTGTCGTGTAAGGGTATTATATAAAGGAATAAGATAGATAAAGTTTTGTAATAATTTTATTTAGAGAAATATTTGTAGAGAATTTGCGAAAGAATATAAATTTAGACGCAATATAAGAGTGTCAGTATTGCACGCATTGATCGGCATGTAAAGGATTTCCGCTCCACTTGCAAGGAGAAATGAACTTTAAGAAAACACATCACTTTTTCAGCAGATTCCTCTTCTGTTCCTAATGTTAATTTTATGGCAGTAATAATAATTAAACAAGCAAATTCTTTGCTGAAATAACAGTTAAGCTTCCTCCGTCTCTCTACCCACACCGAAAATATGCTGTTTTTGTCACGTACACATTGGTATAAAAACTCTGAATTTTTGTGACTGCGGGGGCATATAAACTTGAACGTCGAACCGGCTACAACTACTGTATTTGTTATTTGGAAATAAACTACAGCATTCTTATATTATTATTTACGTAAATATATTGTACTTATTGATCATCCTCATCCAGACTACAGCACCGAATTAGATTTGATCTACAGAGGAAAAGCTGAATTTTCAAGAGCTTAGCTTTTCTCAAGGGGAAAGCCGAATTCACAGAGAAGAACAATATTTTGATGTAACATCGTACTTTCGCTACCGGTACGATTACACGTCACCCTCTGCTATTATGCGTTTGAAATCCTCGGTTTTTGATGATAAAGCGTCCACTTTTTCCTTATCCAGCCATTTGCATATTTTGTTATCTTCTTTCCTCTGTGCGATTATTGCTGTTGTGTTTGTGAATATCAATTTTGCTGTCACTGGTATATGCTTTCTTACCAATGCTCCTTCCGTCATCAGTGGGCGGGCTTCTTCAGTGGTCTTGCACCCTTTAACCAATATGAGATCAATTGTGCTCCCCCCATTGTGGCAAACATAAGTCCAATCCTGACTCTTGTTCATTAGTGTCATGCCTTCCTCTCTGAGGTAGTTTATTACCTCTTTTGACTTCCTGACTTTTTTGTCGATTGGGCAGTTCATTGACTCCGCGAGTCAATGACTATCAGATAATACCTAACCAATATCTACATTCCCCAGTGAGATGATGGAGTAATGCGATAAGAAGGTAGATACTATTATTAATAAAATTTCAGATCAGTGAGCGAACACAGTGTGGTGAATATAAGTTGCATATGATACAGAATGGAGCCTGTACTTAAATCAGAGTGCATTAAGACTGAAATTAAGAAAGAAATACCTGAAACACAACCGAAGAGGGAACCTATCCCAATTACATTTGATACAATACAGACACAAAAAGTCAAAAGTGAGAATACAGACTTCACTGATTCTACAGCATGCAACACCATTCACAACTTAGAGCAGATTTCAGGAGTTTCACAAATAAATCATGACGAAGAGGATCAGCTAACGCAATCACACTCACCTGCTGTATGTACAAGAACATCCTCTGCTGGAAACAGTCAACAGCTAACTCGTACTCCAAAAAAACATTTCTCGTGTGGTATATGTTCCAAGAAATTTTCCCAAAGAGGGCATCTAAACACACATGTCCTCACTCACACTGGACATAAGTCATTTACATGTGATATGTGTACCAAGAAATTTTCTCGAAGAGAGAATCTCAAAAGACACATTCTCTCTCACACTGGACATAAGCCATTAACGTGCGATACATGTAACAAGAAATTTTCTTTAAGAGGACATCTCCAGAGACACTTGCTCACCCACACTGGACATAAGCCATTAACGTGTGATACATGTAGTAAGAAATTTTCTTTAAGAGGAAATCTCCAGAGACACTTGCTCACTCACACTGGACATAAGCCATTAACGTGTGATATATGTAACAAGAAATTTTCCCAAAGAGGGCATCTCAACACACATGTGCTCACTCACACTGGACACAAGCCATTTACATGTGATATATGCACCAAGAAATTTTTCAGAAGAGGGACTCTCAAAACACACATGTTCACTCACACTGGACATAAGCCATTCATGTGTGATATATGTGCCACGAAATTTTCTCAAAGAAGGGATCTCAAAAGACACATGCTTACTCACACTGGACAAAAGCCATTTACATGTGACATATGTACCAAGAAATTTACCGAAAGAGGGAGTCTCAAACAACACATGCTCACTCACACTGGACAAAAGCCATTCATGTGTGATATATGTACCAAGAAATTTTCCCAAAGAGAGTATCTCAAAAAACACATTCTCACTCACACTGGACATAAGCCATTCACGTGCCATACATGTAATAAGAAATTTTCTGCAAGACGGAATCTCAAAAGACACTTACTCGCTCATGAGAGGAACAACCTTTCCTGATGTTATGTGTGCATCGATTCTTTGGCGTGGAAAGTCTGAATCTTCTGACTGCAAGCCTGAGAGAAAGTTCTGCATTCAATACGCCAGGAATATCTGATGTAGTACAGGATGATCCATAGTAGTAGTGATGGGAGAGTTTAACAGCTTTACATTCAGTTGGGATATAAAACAATACACCTTGATGTGGAGATATGAATCCAGAACTTTCTAAGAGCTGATTTATTTAACTCTGACTTTATTATGTGTACTGTCAATGTATTGTGTGTACTACTGCTACATTATGCCATGTTTTAGCAACAGTTTCATATCATAAGTAGAATACACTTTCATCTTTGCAAATAAAGCTAAAATCTTAATTTAATCATGATTTATGGCGTTAAGGTATTGCTTACTTATCTTTGCATACTTTGCCCATATATTGCAATGTATTTTTAATAATTTTATATATTGTTATTTGTATAATAAGTATTACTAGTTGAGTATATATATGGAAAAGAATTAACTATGTTAAATAAATGAATATAGAGAAAATAAATAACACATTTGAAGAGCGTTTTTTCAAGAGCCGATATCTACATAAAGTAGGCCTATAGTTTTGAGATATTCAATTTTTTTTGCGTACACTTGAAACTTTTGAGAGTTTTTATCTGTGTTTTTGTTATAAGATTGTACATGCTAATACCTTTATGATATCAGTACCTTCATGTAGAGAAAAGTAATGTAGCATTGTTTATTTCAGCTCAAAATATTCACAGTTCTCACAAAATCCGATATCTGCAGAGGACAATACACTGTATCTGCATATTTAACATTTAATTGTATATTACTAAAGAGCATTTTTTGCATTTGTTAGAAGTTTTATATATCTGGGCATATTTTCAGGCAATTACAAAATGTATACGTCACTCCACATAGATGTGCAGCCCTTATCCTGTCATTTTTCTTAAGTAGGGCAAGATAGGGTGACGCACCACACTTTTTTGGAAATTCGTCTACCTCAAAACAGGATTGAATATTTTGAAAACTCTTTTTTAGATTAGCTATGTTCTTCCCCCCCTTTATTTCAGCAACAAAAATATTTATAAAATAATAATTAAATGTGTAAAAACAATTATTAAATTGAAAGACAAAGCGGGAGAGATGCCGCGTTACAGGATGCTATGCCGCACGTATGGGAGACATGCCGCCTTCATAACAACAGTCTAAATTTACATCAAAGGCATGTATAAAACAAAAGAGAACCCATCTGCACAATCTCTGGACATGGGTGACTAGCCTTTTTTTTTTTTGGCACCAAATAATCCTTCAGGCCCAATTGAGGGTTTTCCCAATTTCCTGTGTCCATGCGCCTACGAATAGTCCTTTCTGACATAAGATAGCAACGTTCGGCTTCCTGAATGGAAATTTCCCATGCCTTAATTCGTCGAACAGCTTCTTGTAGGTCATTGTCACTCCATAGGCCACGATGTTTAGCTCGCTCCTTCCCTTCCCTTATACCGAGTTGACATGTATATTGTTGAAAAGAGCAGAAAAAATAATTTTGGAGGGTAATTATACTGCAAGACATTGTGCGGCATGTCACACTTGAAAGCTATGCGGCATGTGACCCAAAACTCCGGGTCACGCGCCATACTCATCTGTAGAGCTTATTGTTGTTATGGTGAACTTCACTCACAGTATCTTTACAACCTCTAAATGGTCTATTAAAAGTAGTAAATGCAGAAAAAATGGAGCAAATACAGATCAGGAAAGAATAAAGTAAGGCGTCCATTAAAGTTTCGCAGTGAAACTAGTGCACTTACCTGATAAATACCGCTATAACAATGACATAAACACCACAAACAATGAAAACAATTACTCTAACGAGAGAAATAGAGATGGCTTCACGACAACTAGCGGTATCTAGCGTCAAATGTTCGAGTTAGAGGGGGTGCGGCAACTATCACGGTCTTGCCCTAGTATAAACATTATTCCTTGAGAAATATTAACATTCAATGTGAATACACATCACAGAGCAACAAGACTACTTCAAAACAGAAATACTATTGAATAGAAACATTTAAGAAACTCAGTGGTCACCTAAAAAAATGCAGTGATGCCTAAAAACAAGTGATTGTTGATAAAGGACCCAAATAAGTCTGAATATTGATTTCAAAACAGTTTCTAACCTATTGTTATGAGGAGAAATCCATAAAGTAAGATTCCCTGGGGTCATTTACAGAAACAAAACAAAATTTCAAGGAAATGTTTATTGCAACAGATGCAGAAAATGTTCAGCTGTTTTTCAACATATTCACCACCGGAATTGAAACATTTGTCATACCTTGGGACCAACTTTTGTATATCTGTGTCTTAGAAGTTTGCTGCCTGGGATTGGAACCATTGAGTGACAACCACCTTCGCCTCTCTCAATCTTTTTCCCAGCCGAACTTCTGCAGGATACTTGTTGGGAGGCGTTTAAACATCCACCCTACAGCTCGGACCCCGATCCCAGTGATTTCCATCTTTTCCTACACCTCAAGAAATGAAGGAAAGACTGAGAGGAGGAAATGTTGTCACACAGTGGTTAAAATCCCTGGGGGCTCCTTGTACGACTCTAATATCAAAATTTGGTTCCACAGTATGACAAATCTTTCAGTTCCGGTGGGGAATATGTTGAAAAACAGCTGAACACATTCTGTACCTGTTGGAATATACATGTTCACGAAAATGTGTTTTGTTTCTGTAAACAGCCCCAGGGAAACTTAATTTATGGACGCGCCTCTTACATAGCCTACTAAAAGAGATCCATTCGTTTATTTCTTGCAGCCATCACATCTGCATAAAATGCTTTGGCATCCAAAGCGAAATTAAAAAATAAAGGGTATTATGTATCTTCGTGCTTTCTTGCTTTCTGGTTACTAAATTCTGAATTTTGAATTACAGGGACTGAAGAGTACTGCATTAGTTTTTCAACATCCCGTTTTATTCCGACACATGGTTTACTTTGGGAAATTCATTTTTTTCTGCAAACACTTTTAAGTCTTTAACATCTTTTTTCAGCACTTCATATTCAATTTCTGATCCAAAATAAGTAAATCAAAAGAAGCATTTTTTTTACTTTCCCCTTTAACATTTCTCTTGCAAAAATCTGAAATGACAATTGGGATCTCAATGTCTTCTTAAAATCCCGTGTTTTCCAGTCTTGACCAAGCAGTTGTACCTTTATATGTTTCCTCATTATGTCACAGTTGAGGACAAATAATGAAATCTTTAAACCTCTAATCTCCCAATACCTGTTCAGGTGGCATGTAACTATGACCAAGTACCAACAATTAATGCAATGGTCAGTGTTGCCACATGAAAAAATTGGCTATCCTTTATTCTCCACAGATATCGGAATTGATTTTATTTTAAATACAGATTCTCTATTACGCAGTTTTGTTTGCTACTCAAAAGGTTTGAAGATTGTTACATGTTCGATAATAATCAACATAACACCAATGTTATAATGAATGTATCATAATCGATCAAAAATGATTATATTCAAACAAATTTTGATTAATGCAGTTGAGCAACTGAGTTTTCAGAATTGTTTGTATTTGAACACTTTCTTACTTAGTTACTCAACGGCAATAGACAATTCCTCAAGCTAAAGGAATATTATATATTTTATTGAAAGTTCATCGCCATGCATACCTGAGCCCGCCATTCAACGCTATTCTATGCTAACTCCATCCAATCATCTCTCACAAATCCTACTTCCCTCAAAATAATTCTAATATTGTTCTCCCATGTACGTCTAGGTCTTCCACATGGTCTTTTCCCTTAGGGTCTCCCAGTCAATACTTTTCAGATATGTCTTTCCTCTCCCACACATGCAACATGTCCAGCCGATTTCATCCCCCATGACCTTTAATATATCTGGTGAAGAGTACAGGTCCTAAAGCTCGTCATTATGCAATTTTCTCTAGTCCCCATTTACATCTCTCTTGGGCCCAAATATTTTAATAAGCACCCTGTTTTCGAACACACTGAGATTATATGTTCTTCCCAAAGAGTAAGCGACCATGTCTCATATCCACATGATACAACCTGTTGGGATTTTGAAATGAACTTAATAATTATGATCCCAACACTGAAAATACGCTATGAACAATATATGGTAATCACGACGGATTGTTTAGAGTTGCTACTTGTTTATGCAGTATTTATGAATGTTTCAAATAAGTTGACGTAAGTGGGTACATTCTATGTTGCTCAGCTGATTTAGAACGATCTTCCTTTGTTTGATAGTTGATAGAGCATTTGTGTAAGACGCATGCGCGTCGCTCTTATTACGTCACTCTTTAAATACGTTACATTGGAGTGGGAGTTATACAGAGTTTTCCTATGGTGTGACCTGCTCGAATAAAATCAGATTGTATGTATGGTTCGTCTGCGAAGGATCTTCGACTTTAGGGGGACGTCATGTAGTTGTGTTTCTTCTGCTTCTGATTTAAGGCCAAGGTAAGCTTAAATATGTTCGCTTCTGTATGGTTCTGGGTTATGTGAAATACATTGTACGGATCATGTCCTGGAGTCATGCAGTTGCCGGCTATAGGTTTACCTGTGTTTTAAAGTTTGTCTGTTGCGTTTACAAATTCAAATCAAATTCAAATTTTATTGCTGTTCTGTATAATGTTGCTTTACATTTCAGATACATTGTCAGTTTACATATTAGTGTTCAAATTATACAACACATATAATACATATATACAACACATATAATACATATACATCATACATACATTCATTCAAACCATGCAACAGTTAATTTATATTCAGTCATTTGCGTAATATTTTGTATTCAATTGTAATAGTATTTTGTGGAATTTAATTGGTTAAAGATATTGTAACTTGGTTAGGTTTATTCCAGTGTAATTTTTCTCATGACATCTTTCCTCGAAGATCTTTCGTAAGATATCCCGGGATGTATGTATGCATGTATGTGTGTGTGAATGTTTGTGTGAATAATTTCTGGGACGACTGTAGAAATACTTGGGCCTTTTTAGTATCAAAGAAATTAATATAAAAGAAATAATCTTCCCTAGTAGCACACTTCGTTGGCCCAACGGAGGGATTTGGTTGGCATGGAAGGGATATGTTGGGAAAAGGTTGGTTGTAATTCCCTCGGTTTTGCCAACGGACTTTTTTGGCTGGGTCGCGCGCTTGTCCTACTGTTGGCGTTTCCAACCAATAGGGCTGTTGCCCCAACAGTACATTTCGTTGGCTAAGTCTCCGTTGGCGTTACCAACCAACAGGATTGTTGGCCCAGCAATACATTTCGTTGAAATATAATCGCATTTATGTTAAAATTTAAAAAGTGTTGAAATAACATTATAAGCGTTAAATTTTCATTTCCTATAAAATAAAACAGTGTTAATTCATTAATTATTCGAGCTCTTTGTGCGCGTTACATGCTAAAAATTTACTTCTCCACCTCTTCCTGTCAGTCTTCGGCAATTTCCGGCGTACTTCGTAGGTCATCAGGTAGACGATGAAGATACAAAGGTTATTCGCCATCTTGATATGTTGAAGAATCCGAATGGTGTTTTTACTTCTATTAATATTAGGGCCCTTTATTTGTTCTCTGAAAATAACGTTATCATATATTCACATCAAATATTCAAAATACGAGATGTATATCCTTCTTACTATTTATCATGTATTACACATCTCTGTAGTAAATAGGCTAGAAGAATTCTCGATTTTTGTTGCAACGATCAGTAATGGCGTAGTGGTTAAATCGATAGACTATACTATCGAATTTTATACGATAGGAATAGGTAGGTAGGGTGAAGGAGAGAAGGGAGGTAATAGGGAAAAGAGGAGGAAGAGAGGAGAAAAGGGATGAAAGGGAAAATAAAAAATTAAATTTTCTGTGCATCTAGTATTTCCGCCAGATGTCTCTGCGCTGCTTGTAGTTCCACCATTACCTAATAGATGTCTCCCAACTGTTGGGATTTTGTTGTATATTGGTTGGCTACAGTTGGCAATTGGTTGGAAAAAACGCTCCTTGGCAACGGAACCCCGACGGACATTCATAACCGTTGACCAACGAAACATGGCGATCATTTCCCAACATTGGCCCAACGAACTGTGCTACTAGGGTTTTTAATTAATAGGCCATATGTTAAAGTCAATTACTGGTTAAATATTATTTATGCTAGTCCAACTGTTAGCATGATAATGCATGGTAGGCCTATGTTGAAATATGCAAATGTTATAACAATACTCTGAATGTAATATAGGCCTACACATTTATTACAATTTTTAACACTGTTACTTTTAACTCTCTGGATTGAAGTTCGTTAAAAAAATGTTCTGGACATAAAAAGTATCATACTGTCGTACAGAATGTGGCCTCTCAAATGATAATTTTCTAGAATGTATAAATAGGTATTGCACTTTGTATATAGGGCCTAAGCATTACTACTAAATCTATTAGTCTACAATAGACAGCTACAATAGAATTCATTCAATTATAAAACAATAAAATAGGCCTATACGATTTCCCAAAAATATATTTTTTTTATTTTTACTTCTTAACTATATATGTTCTGATTATGTTATCTATTTTAACTTCCTTGATTAGATTTTTAACATCTAGGCTCTACCGAAATACAGGTTAGATGTAGTAGCGGTACAGGAAGTGAGATGGGAGGGTGAAGGTTCAATACAGACAGACGCGAATACTTTTTTCTATGGGAAAGGGAATGATAACTATCAATTAGGGACCGGGTTCTTCATACATAGGAGAATCAATTCAGCCACTAAGAAAGTAGTGTTTAATAATGATGTTATTAAGTTATTATAAGAGGATGGTGGTGTGACATCATAGTTATGAATGTCAAAGCACCAACATCTATTACTATACCGATCCATAAAAAGGAAGATAGGGCCAAATGTAATAACTATCAAAGAATTTCTCTTTTATCAACATTATACAACATTTTGTCCAATATAGTTGTGTCAAGATAAAACCTCATGCGAATGAAATCATGGGAGATCACCAATGTGGATTTAGGAGAAATAGATCAACCACTGATCAAATATTTTGTATTCTCCAAATTTTGGAGTAAAAGTGGGAATATAATATGTCTATTCACCACCTATAAATAGATTTTAAAAACACACCACTACTTTTACATAAAACAAGTATTATTTATAGCAGTTTTGTTTATAAATACAACTGTTATCATAATAATGCATAGTAGACCTATGTTGAAATATGCAATATTACACTGTTATAACAATATTCTGAATGTAATATACACATTTATAACAATTTTTAGTACTGTTACTTTTAACTCTCTATAGATTGAAGTTTGTTAATAAAATGTGCAGGACATAAAAAGTATCAAACTGTCCTAAGAATGTGGCCTATCGAAGAATAATTTTCGGCAATGTATAAGCAGGAATTCCACTGTATATTGGACTATAGCATTACTACACTAAGGGTGGCGTGCACCATCCAGGAGTAAACCAAACTAAAGTAGTAAATTTAAGACGGAGACCTGGAGTATACAAGAACCAGTACATCTGTCTCACTCTTTAAGTCATACGAGTAATGTGCTAGAGTGAGACAGACAAACCTGTTTTTGTTGCGTCAGGTTCCCGTCTTAGATTTACTACTTTAGTGCTTCTCTTTTAGTAACTTACTCTTTTAGTTGGTGTTGGAGAGCTCAATTGATAGTTACTTCTTTAGTTGTAACTAAAGTAGTAAACGATTTTTACTAAAGAAGTAGTCGAATTCTGCGCAGAACAGAGCAGAAACGTTAGTGCAGCGCAGCAGAACGCGTGCATTTCAATTGCCAGTATTATTCAAGTGCCAGATAATGAAAAGGAAAGGTTCGCTGAAACAATGAATATGAATTTGGGTTGTTCCAAATATTACTAATGACAATCTTCATGTTTTAAAATAGGTGTAATAGTAATGTTTTATTCATTACTAATTTTCATTCCTTCAATTGAATATTTTCAGTTTAGTAGCCTACGTTAGGGTACTGTGATTACATTTTTTGTGCAAACTATTTCTGTATTATAATGCAAACAATTGGAATTTCCAGTTGATTTTCATAATTGATTCACTGTCAATATTATAATTATTTCTCTCATAATAATAATAAAGTTCTAAAATATATTAAAATATTTATACTTCCTAAAGTTACATATTCTTCCCCAAAAACGATAAATCAATTATTCTACAGTTGTTTATCATAAATCTCACTATAATGAATTATTAATACTTATTGACTGTTTAACAATATTAATAAGAAGTATTACACAAAATCATGAAAAAGAGGGGGATAAAAAGGATAACAACACTAATAAGGGGCATTATGTTTCTGTCCTTTTTCAAATGCACAGAACATTTACTTAAAAAATATTACCTTATAAAAATAATAATATTACAACTGAGAAATGTAATATTTAAACAAAAAATGGCGGTACAATATTTCGGAAGCTATGAACTCCAATAATAATTATGTAGATGGTTGTGTGTTTAAAAATAATTTCAGTGACTACTTCTCTAGATCCTGTGCAGCTTCAACCTCCAGTGCCCCTCCTTAAAATTTTCTTTCGGCACTCATGTTGGCATTTTTTTTCTATATAGTTTATAATGCTTCTCACTTTCCTGTCCACAGGGTTAATTAAAATAGTTAGCAGCATACTATAGACCTGCAGCATCTGCTATAGTTTATTCCCAAACATGAAAGTCTCGTCTCACTCCACCATTCGAGACTTGGGGAGTCTTTAAGGAATGGCTAATACCAGAGTCAGTCAAATTTCCTTCCGATGTGGCCTGTTTGGACATTTTTACACCTGGGTCAGAAAAAAGGACATATTATTCATTAACACTGCGGGTGCAACTATTGAACGTTTAGCTCTTATAATTATTATTATAATTCTGGCATTCGCAATGTTGTGCTTTAAGTTAAGCTATAGAAGTGTAATGTAATAAAATTAATTTACAATAATTACATTAAATCGTTTAACAATGAGAATCACCTATTGATCAGTAATCTCTATGGTTAAGTAGCAGGGGGAAGTGTTTTCTGGGTAGCTCCAAGAACGGAGGCTTTCATTTATTGGAATATACTATACCTCGCCGATATCTGTATCAATAGGATTAGCTTGAAATACATCGTCGTTTTCTAACCCAAAGTTAGGGAGAACTAAAGGCCGATCCAGCTAGGAAGATATTTGAGAGCACATGCGCTCCTTGTACCGTGCAATGCAAACGTCCCTTCCACTCACTCTCCCCCTCACCTTTGGTGGACGTCTTCCTAGTTGGATCGCTCTCCGCAATGATATTTCCACATTTGACTGGCTGAAATCACATGGATGTAGTGAGAATCTGACATCGTTTCTTCCAAACGCCAAAATTTCATGTAAGGATTTATGAGCTTAATTATTTACGTTATTAAATGACCTACTAGGTGTGGTTCGCTTAATATTTATTAAATCACCTGCCACAACTCTCATTTTTGGTATACCACCTTCTTCATCTCAATAACTTATCCTCAGTTTGAACTATGTAATCCATTTAATGTGATATGTAACTCATAACTCACGCAAATGCCACAGAACACACTTACTACACAACTTACTCCACCCCCTGAGTAGGAGTAAATATTGGCCTTATTTACTCCACAACTTACTACGTTAGTAACGTACTCCGTGTTGGTGCTCTCCACCACTTGTGGAGTAAGTTCATTTACTCTGGGAGTAAATAAAATATTTACTTCTTTAGTACATTGCTCTAGGTTGAAGGTCGCCGAGTTTAGTTTACTCCTGGTTGGTGCACGCCGCCCTTACTAAAAGAGTACGGTTACTAAAAGAGTAGCTTACTAAAGTAGTTAGAACTAAAGAAGTAAGGTTTACTAAAAGAGTAAATGGCATGAGTTTGGTGCACGCCACCCTAAGTCTATTAATCTATTTAGACAGCTACAATAGGATCCATTGAATTATACAATAATAAAATAGGCTTATACGACTTACCAAAAATATATATTTTTTATTTTTATTTCTTAACTATATCAGGTATAATTTTTTATTATTTGATATAATAATTTTATTATTATAAGATTAAGATTACCGGTATTTGAAATAATTTTTAATATGTAGGCTATACTGGTATCAGAACAGCTACAGTAGTATTAAGCTTTGCAAACTTTCTCTCTGTGTTTTAAAAAGCTGACATTGAGTTCTCAGTAAACATTGAGCTAAGGGCATTGGGCTTTTTTTCGTGGGGGTTGGGAATATCCTTTGTTGCTAATGGACTCCCCTGCATATATTGAGTAAGGGATATCACCCAAGACGGAATGGTAGCTATATACACAGACAGCCAGGTTACATTAGCCACAGTTAAAAACAGTTCTGTACACACTATGTGAACTAACACAAGCAAAGCTATGAGAATAAATGCTGAATGGCTGGACTATTCACTTTGGATGAGTGAAAGTACACATTGGTATAGAAGGCAACGAGATGACAAACTGGCAAAAGAGGCTGCTGCAGATGAACAACTGGAAATAATCTACAAAACAAAACCCATTACCACAGCTACCTCAGAGGAAAGGAAGAACTGTATCAGGGAATATCAATTACAATGGGAGAAAACACAGAATGGAGCACTTTGCAGATCATTCTTTCCAACAGCAGGGGGAAGATTAAAGCTGAAAATTCCTTAGAACATTAAAATTTATAGCACTTACAACTGGACATGAGCTTACAAAATCTTACTTGCACAGGATTAAAATAATTGAGAATGCAATGTGAAAGATAACAAACATCTGAACATCTACTCTTTAATTGCAAAATATTGGAAAGGCAAAGAAGAACATTGAAACACAAAATAATGGCAAAAGAAAGCACATGGATAATCGAAAACTGCAAACTCGTGGACAGATATGCCCAAGAATTCTATAAATTCCATCATTTCAATCGACTTAAATAAATCAATAAATGAATAAATCTTTGTTAGCTGTCAGGATACAATGTCCATAGCTTCCTCAGTCATCCGAATTCTATAGGATGATTTTGGTACACATAACACACATTAATGTTAAATATAAATGACTGTTCCAAACAGCGTCATACCCACTAGCGAGTCGGTTCCAAAACCCGCATTGTTAATGTTGTTTTCATTAACCACCTCATCCTCATGCAAACATATTGGATTTACAAGAAGGTGATTCCATAATGCTCCTTATCCATCAGCATCTCGTTTCTAATAGATTATGAGTGACATTTGAAAGTTCGTCCAAAGGAATGCTTTCAACTTTTTTCAAATGAAGGCACTGTCACAATGTTAGGAAGTGATGCATGTAAAGTAAGAGAATGGAAAAGGATAACGAATGCTGTAGGGATCCGGTTCGAGAGGAACAAAAGGTAGGGAACTCAGTAGGATTAAAGTATAATATAGGTGTTTTCGGAGGACCAGGCATATGCCAATTAAATAATAATCGAAGGGAGACAATGGACTGTAGGTTGCTGGGACAGAGATTTTAACCTGGGTAATTTGCAATGGTATATATTCAAGAAGCCTGAATTCTGAACTAATGGATACAGCACTTATACACAATAATAATAAAAGAATGAATACAGTTAATGTTCTTGTAGAAAACTATTCTCCCGCCCCTTGGCGAAGGTAACGCTAGACACAGCCTGTACACAGCACGAGGCTTCTAGGTTAGACCAATGTAAATTCTTGTAACTAACATTAAAATACAAGATTATTTCCTGGATTTCACACGTAAAGCTGCCTACACTCTAGGAGCCTGATATACGCGGAGTTACAGATGAGGAATTGATATATATATAGCGAAAAGGTCCGCACAATTAGGAACGCTTGTGACGCGTGTCTATATACCGTGACGACTCGATCCGAACTAACTTGCACTGCAACTGGCGTGGTAACGCTAACAAGCTCCCACCTGCAGGAAGTGATTAAATACGCGGCAATTAATGGCGGAGGCGCCAAATAACACAGAGGTTAATTTAAAACACTAAAAACTATAGACTCTTGATCTAACATAACTCCCGCCTAAAATCGACAGATTTTACATAACACTTTGCGGATAGATCAAGATAACACTAATAGATTTACACTTATTGAATAGGCAAGGGACACACTTTTACAATTGGTCGCTTGTATTCACCATTAGACGTACGCACTGTCACAACACGCACTAAACCGTCGTCACCAGGATGCACTGATGAGATGATTCCCAGCTTCCACTGGAGCGGTGGAGAGTTATCTTCTTTCAGGAGCACAAGAGTACCAATCTGAATGTTTTCGCTGGACGCAGACCACTTCTGTCTCTGCTGCAGTGAATGTAGGTAGTCAGCTGACCAACGTTGCCATATGTGATGTATGTAGGTTTGTAGCTGATGCCATTTAGCAACATGAGAGACATTCTCTGCCATAGGAGGAGAAGGTAGGGCTGTGAGTTTTTCTCCAATGAGAAAGTGTCCAGGAGATAGATAGGATGAGTCACTAGGATCATCACTTAGGCGTAGGAGAGGTCGAGAATTTAGACAGGCCTCAATCTGGGTGAGAACTGTAGAAAGCTGCTCATATGTAAACACTTGGCTACCCATCACTCGTCGTAAATGAAATTTCATGGATTTAACAGCAGCCTCGTGGAGTCCTCCAAAATGTGGGGAGGAAGCAGGGATAAAATGCCATGTGAATTCATTAGAGGAGGCGTAGTCTTGGAGAATTTGTTGATGGGTGCTGGACTGAAGCAAGAGACGCAGCTCGCGAAGCTTGTTGTTAGCACCAACAAAGTTCGTCCCATTATCACTAAATATTTCCTTGCAAAGTCCTCTACGAGATGTGAATCTGCGCAGGGCGGCGATGAAGGCATCAGAAGTAAGGTCGGAAACCAGCTCGATGTGAACTGCTTTCGTACCCAAGCATACGAAGATAGCAATGTATGCTTTGACCTGAGTTTTGCTGCGGGGGGAACCGTATCTTATGAAGAATGGTCCAGCGTAGTCAACCGCAGAACGTAGAAATGCTCTAGCAGGGGTCACCCTGTAGCTAGGTAGGCTGCCCATCAGCTGGTGAGCACCTTTGGCTTTCAATTTGAAACAAGTTAAACATCTGTGTAGCGTAGACTTCACAATTCTGCGTACACTTGGAATCCAATATCGTTCTCGCAGAGAAGATATGAGCAGTTGATGTGATGCATGAAGCAGTCGCAGATGCTCGGATTCAATTATCAATCTAGTGAGGTGGTGACCTGGAGGGAGGATAAGCTGATGTCGTGCATCATGTGGTAACTCAGCTTTCTCCAGACGTCCACCCACTCGGAGCAGGCCATCCTTGTCCACAAAAGGCACCAAGGAGAGGAGCGAACTCTTGTTATTCACTTGCATCTTACTCTGAAGATCGGACAGTTCATGTGAATAGGCTGCTTGCTGAGCTATTCTTATACAAAGCAACAAAGCTTGTTGTAACTCTTCAACTGTGAGAGGGCCGTGACGTTTAACTTGGCTTCTACAGTTGTTTATAAAGCGTAGCATATATGAAGTAACTCTTTGTAAACGCGCTAGCTTGGAAAAGCGTAGCATAAAATCTTCTTCAGCATGTGTGACTAGGCAAACTGTGTCACGCTGCTCACCCATGTCCTGCAGCTCAAGTTGCTGAGGTTGTTTGGGCCATGATTCAATAGGCTGTGAAATTGATTGTTGTCTGGACTCACCCAATGAAGTTTTATGCTGTTTCATTGGCAGACGTACTGTAGAACTACCATCGTCATTGCGAGTGGTATTCTCTGCATAGTGCTGTTTGCACCGTTTCTCTTCTTCTATTAACATCTGTTGTGGAAAGTCTTCGAGGTCCCAAAACCGTCGCAGCTGCTTGTCCACATTATCCGTAGAGATGAAGAAGTTGTGCTGGGGACCAGTATCTAGATTGCCTTTCACAGAGGACTTAGGAATGGTTCCCGACAATATCCAACCTAGTTCCGTACTAATCAATGCAGGAAAACCAGGATTGGTCAGGATCTTACCATGGAAAAGCTCGAAGAATAGTGCTCCTCCAATCAGCAAATCAATTTCAGAAGGAATATTAAATTTAGGATCGGCTAATGGAATTTCAGAGGGTATGTTCCATGAGGATGGATCAATTCGGACAGCGGGTAGCTTCCCTGTTATGCGAGGAAGGATTAGGCAATCTAGATTCCTTCGATAGTTGTAAACCATAGATCTCACATTTATGTTTACACTATGACTAGCATTCGATGAAGTACCATTTATACCCTTGACAGGCGTATCAGCTGTCCTTGTAGGAAGTTGCAGACGCCTCGCTAGATCTGCAGACACGAAACTGGCCTGGCTAGCAGAGTCTAGAAGGGCCTTACACTGTATGTAGTTACCATGCTTGTCTTGCACTTCGACTCTTGCAGTCGCAAGTAAGACGTGAAGCACTGGCTTTATTTTCACTGAACAATAACTTGCAGGAGCCTCAGTCCTGTTGTTATTCACTGTCTCACTGCTTTCACTCGAGTGCGAAACCGTTCTCCTGTGATCACTGTTGTGTAACATCTTGCTATGAAGTTTACCACAGTTACAGAAGGAAGATGCGTTGCACTGATTTACTCGATGAGTATTAGCAAAACAGTTGAAACACAGATTTTTACTCTTCACAACTTTCCATCGCTGTTCAACACTCAGCTGACGGAATTGTTTACATTTAAACAGGTTATGGCCGCCTTGACACTGAGGGCATAACTGTTCAGTTGTCGACACATATGACTGACGACTATTATTATGTTGATTTCTAGACTCACGACGTTCACTTCTAGGTTTTGATGGGCTGGCCCTGTTGCAGGAATTATTCGACTGCACCTCTAGAGAATGAGACTTAGCTTCTAGAAATAACACAAGTTCACCTAATGGAGTAAATGTTTGAGAATCGATTCTAGATTCCCATTCACGCTGCACGCTTTCAGGAAGGTGCTCCAACAACAATTGCATTAGAATGACTTCATGAAGTGGCACTTCTAATTCTAAAGCTTCAAGGGCATGCAAGTTGTTTTGGAATTGATTCAACAAAGTTCTCAAATCTGCAACTGTCTCTTGTCGTGCTACAGGTAAGGATAACAGATGCTTAATGTGGGATATGGCAATTAAACGCTTATTGTTATATCTTGCACACAATAGGTCCCAGGCCACTTGGAAGTTCTCACTCGTGACTGGCAAACTTTGCAATAATGTTTTAGCTTCGCCCTTTAGCGAACCAATGAGATAGTGGAATTTTTGAATAGGTGACAAACTGCTATTATTCACAATCAAACTCGAAAAAGTGTCAAAATAATGTTTGAATTTAGTTACATCACTGTCAAACACTGGAATTTGAATAGTAGGTAGTTTTATCCCATTACTTGCCTGCGATGCACTGGAGTTCACTGATTGTCGTGTGCCACTGTTATTTGAATTGACACTGACTGACGTAGGCTCACGAGCATGCATCAACTCACTTAACCTAGCTTTTAGAATTATGTACACTGTTGATACTTCGTCTGCATACTGTATGTGACTATCAAGTTCTGTATCAACTTCTACCATGGATTCAATCTGCGTTTGCACTGCCTCAAACTTTTCAATTTCATTTAACAGTTTCTCATAATGCGCTTTAATCACAAATATACTAGCATCTTCAGGCACGTCGTTGAGAAAGTTCTGTGTCAATGTAAACTTTCTTTTACATATACCTCGACGTCGGATTAAAGCCTTAATTTCTGCTTCCATGTTGAACAATTCACTTTGCAATGGAAGAGATTAGACAGTCAGCTGCACTGGGGGTGGTCGGAGAGGCGGTAGTCTTCCTCTCGCGTGTGATTGAAGGCGGGTACCATTTAACACGTGGAGCGGCAGCCAGCTGGTGCGCGCGAAGATAAGCAGTTCAGGAAAATCACTAGAGCCGAGCGAAGCCCGAAGCTGACACGAACTCCACACGAACGGCACCTTCGGGTGGTCGCGCGAAACTGGACCTTATTAACAAGCGGACTCCTTGTAATTTCGTCATACACGAAAATCAGCTACAAGTCGCACTCTTCTTCCTTAATTCAGAAATCATTGCAAATATTCTCAGATCCGCCCGTGAGGAACCAAATGTAGGGATCCGGTTCGAGAGGAACAAAAGGTAGGGAACTCAGTAGGATTAAAGTATAATATAGGTGTTTTCGGAGGACCAGGCATATGCCAATTAAATAATAATCGAAGGGAGACAATGGACTGTAGGTTGCTGGGACAGAGATTTTAACCTGGGTAATTTGCAATGGTATATATTCAAGAAGCCTGAATTCTGAACTAATGGATACAGCACTTATACACAATAATAATAAAAGAATGAATACAGTTAATGTTCTTGTAGAAAACTATTCTCCCGCCCCTTGGCGAAGGTAACGCTAGACACAGCCTGTACACAGCACGAGGCTTCTAGGTTAGACCAATGTAAATTCTTGTAACTAACATTAAAATACAAGATTATTTCCTGGATTTCACACGTAAAGCTGCCTACACTCTAGGAGCCTGATATACGCGGAGTTACAGATGAGGAATTGATATATATAGCGAAAAGGTCCACACAATTAGGAACGCTTGTGACGCGTGTCTATATACCGTGACGACTCGATCCGAACTAACTTGCACTGCAACTGGCGTGGTAACGCTAACAAGCTCCCACCTGCAGGAAGTGATTAAATACGCGGCAATTAATGGCGGAGGCGCCAAATAACACAGAGGTTAATTTAAAACACTAAAAACTATAGACTCTTGATCTAACAAATGCTACACTGTAACCTCCATCTCTTTGGCACTTTAAACTCTGTCAGTGCAAACATATCTGCATCAAAAAAGTAGTAGTAGTAGTAGTAGTCAGTGGCGGATGCAGAATTTTTTTTCAGGGGGTTTTGAATAGGTAGGAAGAATATAACAAAATAATTAACTTACATATATAATTAGTTTATAAAACTGTTCATTTATAGCCTTTTTTTGAAATTTCGGGGGGGATATATCCCACCTATCCCCTCTCCTGCGTCCGCCACTCGTAGTAGTAGTTTTATTCATCCTTATGATCATATACATGTGTAGAACACAAATAGGATACGTCAACTCTTAGATATTAAGTATCATTCATACACTCGGAGTACCTATACGGTTCCTCGTATACACTCACACACACCCATACATGCACATTCATATAACAGTAATATTTACAAGTTACTTCAAGTCAATTAATCAGCATTACTTACACATAGCATTATACTATGAGTCTGAAGACTATAGATATGGATGGGATGGTGCGGGATGAATGTAATTTCTATTCTAATAGGATATGAATTCATCTAGTGTATAGAAGGCATGTAGTAGTAGAAAGGATTTTACCTCTTTTTAAAATTTAGTTGGATTTTCTTGTTTTTTAATTGCATTTGGTAATTCATTATAAATTTATGATCCCAATTAAGATACCCTAGTAGCACAGATCGTTGGGCCAATGTTGGGAAATGATCGCCATGTTTCGTTGGCTAACGGTAAGGAATGTCCGTCGGGGTTCCGTTGGCAAAGTGCATTTTACCCAACCAATTGCCAACTGTAGCCAACCAATATCCAACAAAATCCCAACAGTTGGGAATGTTCGTTGGCGATCTGTTGGGCCATCATTGTAATGCCAACAGAATGCCAACTATTGCCATCCGAATTCCAACATAATTCCATCCATAAGCCAACCAAAATCCAACGATTTCCCTACATTCCTCCATTGGGTTCTGCTTTTTGCCTTGGTTTCATGTTTATTTTGTCAAAATTAGGTAGTTGATAAAATATTTACCCCAGCAACTGCAATTTATGAATGACTTATAAATCCATGCAAATCTTTCGCACTTCACCCCTTTTGATAATAGTCCAAGAAAACCAAGTATTTAGCTAACTAATAAATTCACTCATACAGATTCACAAAACACAGTATACAGTTCATATGTTGCTCTTAATTCAACCGTATACTGTATTTTGTGAATGTATAAGAATGAATTTATTAGTTAGCTAAATGCCTAGTTTTCCTGGGCACCTATCAAAAGGGGCGAAGTGCGAAAGATTTGCATGGACTTGCTAATCATTCTTAAATTGCAGTTGCTGAGGAAAATATTTTATCAACTGCCTAATTATGATAAAATAAACATGAAACCAAGACAAAAAGCAGAACCTAATGGAGGAATATAGGGAAATCATTGGATTTGGATGGCTTATTGATGGTTATACAGTGCTTTCACTGTACGACTTGGTCGGCAATCGCAAGGGCCGCTCCACCGTCACAGATAAACCGCATGCGGGGCCAGGCGCATGACATATCACGGTACTCCCGGCGAATCGTATATATTTCCGTAATTGTAATCACAATAAAATATGAAAATATAAAATAAAAATACAAACTTACCTTATCACAGGACATGTCGGAAATGCCGTCCTTCTGCATCATTACATCTACGGCACCTTTTGAGGAAATTGCTATTCACACGCAGTAGTTCTAATGTATAATTATGTCGTGGCATTTTTAAAACACTTCAAGCAAAACTAAAAACTACTTTAACCATAAAAAAAACACAAACACTGCTGTAATAATTATTCACGTGTGAACGCAATCAGATCACATGCTAGACTTCAGCGGTGAGACGAGGCATCACTTGGGCGCTTGATGCATGAGTCACGGATAGTCGGCCCGTGCGATTGCCGGCCAAGTCGTACAGTGAAAGCACTGTAATACTAATGGTCGAGAACTTCATCCCATGAGGGGACAAGGCCTACTACCCATGTTGCATCTTCTTCCTCCATTCTTCTACATTGGCAGATGGTGGTCTTCATGACTGAAGCCGCTATTTCTTTATCAAGTGGCTCCTCGTCTCCATGAGGCTATGTGCACCCTGGTCCAGAATTCTATATCTCAGAAAAATGGTGATACATGGTATAACATAAGGAAAGAATCTTGGCTATAGGCTAAATAAAATTCAGAGAAATGAATAATGAATAGTTTATTGTTATTGCTGCTTTACAAGTTATGGATAAGTCAGATATATATTATGAACTACATAACATATATTAATAAACTTCATTTTTATGTAATGTGAGAATAGTTGATTTATGTAAGTTGATCTTTCCACCTTATGCCCTCAATATAGTCTAGGAAATCCAAGAATGTTACCATTAACGTTTACAATATTATATGGTGTTAATCTTTATATTCTCATATAGGCCTAAGTAACAATGTGCAATCTTTTAGCCTACTGTGATTAGTTAATTTGTTATACAGCTGTCTTGTGACCAGTTATAGCATCACCATTATTAGGCCTATACGTTAGAAATATAATCAACTCTATCAAGTAACTTCCATTCTATTTGCCTGTATAATTTTAAAACATAGTTCATAACAGGGTTAAAAGGCGTATTTACATTATGTTTGAAAAACAGTCTAATCTGATTAGCTTAACCTGTAAGAGCTTTATTTCTAAAATGCTGTTCCATCTATTCCTATGCACTTAGATTAGCTTATTCATTATCAAATAATATTTAAAAGACTTCAATATAGGCTTAAAAAAGCTTTAAAAATTTGTGTAAAATCTCTTCAAAATTCATAATAATTCTATTTATTATATTCTTAATTTACATTCAATTACAATTTTGATTGTAAGATGCAGTTTGTAACATAATCTGAGTGTGTTCGAAAACAGGCTGCTTAGGAAAATATTTGGGCCTATGGGAGAGATGAAAATGGGGACTGGAGGAAACTGCATAACGACGAGCTTCATAATCTGTACTCGCCACCAGATATAGTAAGGGAAATTAAATCACAGGGAATGAAATGGGCTAAACATGTTGTGCGTATGGGGGGGAAAGACATCTAAAAAATGCTGAGTGGGAGACCCACTTGGAAGACTTAGACGTAGGTGGAAAGAAAATATTAGGATGTAGATTTAAGGGAAATAGGATTTGTGGGGGATAGTAGGATGGAATTAGTACAGAATTGGGTTGAATGCCAGGTGCAAGGGTATTTTATTTTGGGAAAAATATATATTGCGACTCACCCGAGTCCCCCACCACTACCGCGTGGAAAGTAGGGGTTTTGGGTGGGGAGAAAAATAATTTATTTTTCCTTTCTTCTCTTCTTCTCTTTCTTTCCTCTCTTCCTCTCACCTCCTCGTCACCCTACCTATCTATCGGAACCCCTAGCGTTATAGCTAGGAGTCTTAACCCACTATGCCACGAATGACAGTTGAGCAATGAAGAAAGAAAGATTTCATATATAGGTACTAAGAGTGACTTCATGCACTCGCGAGTGTCACGCAAGAATAGCTTTTTCAAATTTTGAAATGTTTTGTTTGTTACGAAAAGAGTACTGTTGGTGCAAGGGAATTTTTCTGCATCAATTAAGCCATGTTTTATATCATAACACGGCGTTTTTAAAAATTGGGAAATATTATGTACATTTCGATTTTTTATATTATCAAATCGGTGTTTAAAGATCGTGAAATATGATGTTTGGTACAAGGTTTTTTTTTTAATTGTTCGACATTTTCTATAATTCGTGAAATTTTATTTTGTTTTTTATAATGGTAATTGCAATTATTAGAGCAAGCTGCGGGCTTAACACAGCAAGCGGCCGGCAAAGATGCGCGCGGGAAGATGCGCGGTAGGCGGTGAGGGGAAGCGGCCGATGGAAAGGGGAGCAGGGTGAGTCGGAAACTATATCCTTGCCTTTATTTTTATTGTGAAATATTAGGTGACATGCCAATCGCAATTACGCATTACCGGCGTTGAGCAGCGGCTACAGCCATGACGGCATGACCTGCAGGGAAGCGTGGCAGGTGGCATTCGGGAAGCAGCCAGGCGAGTGGAAAGGGGAACGCGTGGGGCACAAAGTTCCATTATTCCCATTTTATTCCATAATCTAGTAATATTTTACTTTTACAGACTGATGTTAAGATCATTTCATTTTAAATTGAATTCTACAAACTGTAGCCTATTGGGGTTATAACCAAAATTGTGACTGAATGTAGGCCTAAATTAAGAATAGAACAGATAGAAGAAATCTGAAGAGATTTTACAGGATTTGGTAAAGATGTTTTAAATTACCTAATCTATTAAGTGCACATATAGGCCATGAGGGATAGATGAAACAATTTGATGGAAAAGGATTCTAGCAATCAAGTTAAGCTAATCAGATTTAGACTGTTATTCAAACATAATGTAAAAGCATTTTTTAACCCTGTCATGAACTATGTTTTTAAATTATAGAGGTTGAGTTGATTATATAACTAACGTAGGCTTACAGCTCTATCCACAATGTGCAGTTGGCAGTCTGTAGTTGATAGTCAAAGTAAAGTGTGGTGAGTAATGTACGCCATTCACAAAGTACAGTTGCATTCAGCAGTCGAGAAATTCATCTTCGACTACCGACTGCAAGTTACATATTACGAGATTGAAAATTATTTACTAGTGCAAAGAAATAGATTAGGTTACTATGAAATGCAAGATGTGTTTATTATAGCCTAGATATTGTGCGCTATAAATCGATTCCTTCCCATTATTTGTACTGTAAAATGTTTCCCTAACCTCAATGTTGGCTCAACTTACTGGCAACATTCCCTGGATTTCTTAGACTATATAATGAGGGCATAACGTGGAAAGACTTACATAAATTTATATAACATGCGTTTACATGAAATACTAAGGCCTACGGTAACATGCACGGTATAATAAATCGAAATACTTGATTCTGACACCTAACTGCATGCTCCATATATGCAGGTTTGAAATCTTGAAAATCCCAATTGATCTTGCGAACTGTTCCAATTTAGTTGCTTATGCTCCTTCTCTGCTTTGATTTCCTTCTGCCTTGATTTCAGTAAATCATCTGAAACAAATACAGGTACCTCTTCAATTATAATGTAAATTTCGAATAGCCTATAAATGATGGCCGACTTATTTATTTTTAGAGGCTGTATTTCATGCAACACTCATAATACAGTATTGTGTAAAAATGATAACGTTATATATTCAGAGAACAATCAAAGGGCTTACCTAATATTATGTATGAAATATGAATGAGAATCAAAACAGTTAACTTCTGTACATATCAAAATGGCGAATGAGGAATGACCGTTGACCGTTACGGCGCCTGTGCCGAGACCTACGAACACGCCCGGAAATTGCCGAAGACTGGTGAGAAGATAAATGCGATCATATTCCGACGTTGGCCCACAATCATAAGCCCAACGGTAGGGCGGTAGGTAACGCCAACCAAAAAATGAATGGGCCCAAAGGAGGAAATTACAACGAACCTTTTCCCAACATATCCCTACCATGCCAACCAAATCTCTCCATTGGGCCAACGAAGTGTGCTACTAGGGTAAGTACTTTCTGCTTACAGGCTTGAGTTCTGCAGTATTGTGAGTGTAGATTCAACTTGTTTCTTGTATGGTATTCATGTATTTCTGAGTTTGATTTTATATCTCCTATGTGTTGCTTTATAAAACACAGAATTTCCAAGATGAATATAGAGCATAGTGTTAATATTTTCTGTTTCCTAAATATTTGTCGATATGATGTCAGTCTACTTAACCCGTTCATTACTCTTAATGCTTTCTTTTGTATTCTAAAGATTACTTCACTTTCTCTGCAGCTTGCCCAGAATATAGCTCCATATCTAAAGCATGAATGGAAATAGGTATAGTAAATGTTTCTCAGAACTTGGTGACTCACTTTATTTCTTAGGGAGTTGAGCATATAGCAAACGGAGCTTAATTTAGAGGTTTGATTCTTTATATGTGCGTTCCATTTTATCGATTCATTTATATGTAGTCCTAAAAATTTTGAATTTTCCTTGTTTTTCACTTCTTTGTGGTTGAGTTGTAGTTTTTTAAGCTTTTCACTTTGCCTACTTTTGAATTGCATTGCTATTGTTTTATCTGTATTTATTATAAGTTTATTGCTTTGGAACCAGTTATTTATGTCCTTTAATAGGGTATCACTCCTTTCTTGGATTATTTTCCCATTTTCTCCTCTTATTAAAATGCTCGTGTCATCTGCAAATAATGTAACATCAACAATTTCAAGATTCAATGGCAAATCATTTATATATAGTAAAAAGAGTAGTGGGGATAGTACCGACCCTTGTGGGACTCCCAGTGCTTTAGTTGGAAAATATTTTATGGGGGTACTCACCTTCCATAGAACGCATATCTATTGCGAATTTAATAGTGTTAGTCATTATTAACAAATACACTCTCGTGAATTGGACATTTATTAAGTATTTTAGGACAATATCGTTCCTGTACTGCCAGTACGATGTACCGGAGCACATATTTTTCCCGGTATGGTAGAAGGAAAATAATTTTATACCGGTACACAGTACCGGTGCGTACCGGCCCAACTAAAGCACTGGGGACTCCGTACTTAATCTCCTTCTTACTTGATGTAAATTTATTTACTGTTGAGGTATTGTCTTCACATATAATTTCTACAACTTGGTAACTATTTGTTAGAAATGATCTCATCCAGTTATTTGCAATGCCTCTGATTCTGTATGCTGATAGTTTTGTTAACAGAATATTGTGGTTTAGGACATCATATGCTTTTTTTTAGGTCTGGAAAAATTCCTATTGCTTGCATTTTGTCATCTAATGATCCTTGTACTTCGGCCATTAGATGTATATATAACATAGATAACCAAAAAACGTGTAGAACTGCTTTTAGGAACAGCAACATCATGACACAACCATCTCTCTATATATCTCATGCTCTGTCCTACACAAAGGAGAACCAACATCTTTTTAGTGAACGCAGTCAGATCCATACCCACAACACAAGGCAAAAAACAGACCTAGACACCCCATATTTAAGACTAACAAAAACACACAATAGCTATAAGCACATAGGTCCCAAACTATATAATAACCTCCCACACAAAATTAGAAACCTCAAAACAAAACACTTCATGACCTACATGAAAAAATTCTTAACAAAGAATGCCATATACAGTATAGAGGAATTTGAAGAAAAATGCCACAATGCTGAATTATTTTCACTGTAAATAAATGTATATTAAGATTTAATGTTTTCTCTCTCTGTTCTATATGCAAATTGTAACACAACTCTGTCTGATCTTGTATAGTTAGCATATCCCATAACATGTAAATGTTCAGAGGATGAATAAACTATTATTATTATTATTATTATTATTATTATTAAGAGGTTAAAAATTGCACTCTCCGTTGATTTATTTTTTACAAACCCATGTTGGGATTCTGTTAGGGTATTATGCCTTTTGATGAATGACATTAATCTATTGTACATGAGTGTTTTAAGGTTCTTTGAGAAACAGAGAGAAGTGATACTGGCCTATAGTTTTCTTTTTCATCTTTCTTCCCTGCCTTGTGTAATGGTTTTATTTTTGCACCCTTTAATCCATCTGGGAATGTACCAGAGCTTAGGGATGCATAAAGAATTCTGTTAGAGGTTTCTTTATGTGCTCTATGCATATTTTCACTATACTATCTTGTACTTCGTCAATACCTGCTGAACCTTTATTTTTTAGGTTTTTTACTATTTTAACAATCTCATTTTCAGTTGTGGGTTCTAAAAAAAAGGAGTGACTGCAGAAATTTATCTTTCCTAATCTAGTTTGATGACCGTTTACGTTTGATTGTTTTGTAACTAATGTTTAAGCTATTTCTCAGAAGTATGTATTGAACAGATCAGCTATGATTTGGGGGTGTGAAATTCTATCTTTTCCTGAATTTAGTTCTACCTTTCTTCCTACTTGGGTATCGTTTCTCGTTTCTCTATCTATTTCTTGCCATGTTGCTTTTGTTTTGTTCTGTGCTGTAAGTATGAACCTGTCATTGTCTTTTCTCTTAGCTTCTTTTAATATTCTTTTATATATTTTATGGTAGTTGTTTACATAATCTTCTGTTTCAGTGTTTAATGTTCCTGTCGATCCATTCATTTGGGACTCCAAATTCAACAGTCCTTTCAACCTCCTTGGATGGTGGGGGGAAAAATAATGTTCGATTTATCACCCCTCAGTCTCTTAATTACTTCTATTCAATCTTCACTTCTCCTTCATACCTGTTCAATGGGACCTGTTGGTTTTCGATAATATTCCATGCTTCAGTAACTTTTCTTCTAACCCTGTCAAACACAACTTTCACGACATTAACCTCACCAAACGATATGTTGGCTCAAGCCTGTCGTAAATTTTCCATTCTTAATGTCCCTTTCATGTTCTCTAATTCTAGTTCTAAAGTCTCTCCCATTGTGGAGAATGTGACAAGGTATATATCGGGGAAACGGGGAGTTTTATAATTGTAGGGTAAACTTACCTGCTCTGTTAATAACACACAATTGTTAGTTCTGATCTTATAGTGCAAGTGATCGCGGTTTAAATGCCAACAGCATATGCAACCTACTCCTATTTTATTTTGTTTAATAATTTTGAAAACTTATTTAAGTATTATTTCCGTGGTTTACAATTATTTAATCATATCAAGTAGAGCTCTTATAGTGTAAAATGTGTAAATAAAGTTCCTCAATCCTTAAGAGTTCACAGAGTTTCAGAAGGTTTATATGTAGTTTACATGTTTGAAATCCCATCACAAATATTACAAACATTCATTCTCTTCTAAAAATTATTTAAATTCAGCAAACTTACATACATCACCTGCCAACACACAAAAAATCATTTTCTCGGCCAAGTTTTCAGCAGTTAACGTTGCATCACATAAATAAAAAAAGATAAATAAATAAGTAATACACTTCGGATTACAAAATTCATTCCTATATAATCCAACTGCAGGCTGTGATTGTTAGATTCCATTAAAAAAATTCAAACTTTCAAATGACTATACCAATGCCAGCCTCAGAAGGGAACCTCATCAAAACAAATAGCACGTGTGCTGCCAGCTGGCGGAGCTGTGCATCGGCCGCGGATTACAGCATATAGTTACATGTCAAATTACAAAAATCAATTTTTTTTTATATTAATAAGTGCTTCTTATTTTTTTAAAGTAAAGAATTTTCGATTATCAAATTTTAGTTCACACTGTATTTATCAACATATAGTAAATAATAAAAACATAATGAATTGAGATGTGCGTATGCGTCATTATGTTATAATTAAGTTGATCAGTCTTCTCTATCCAATCGCGTGCTTGTTTTCAAAAATCTGTTTAGTTGAAGATAATAATCATGAATAATCAGAATGTATTTGTTTAACATCCTAAAGGAAAAATATTGAAAAGCGGTGAAAATGGCGACAGTGTATTTAACATATTATTGTAATAAAGGAGGAGAAATTCTGGAAATCAGACAGTGTGTATGATGGTATTGTTGACCACTTTGAAATTAATCCTGCCGACAGTAGCAGCAACAAAGACGAGGACGAGGTGGAAATGGACAGAATTGAACAACTTTGATGATCTCAATAATAAGGTAGGCCTTATATGCCGTTCTATATTTTCATACTGTTTATATTACTACTTTAGTAGGCCTATTTTAATAAAAAAATTATACTCAACAGGAAACGTATTAAATGAAGTTATGTTGTTCTATTTTCCAATGCACCAAATTATTTTTCCAAATTTAAAATTAAACGTTTGTAAGCATTAAGCCGCTCGGTTCGTTCAGAACACAAGCACGTGTTGTCAGATACAAATAGTGCACTCGCCCCACCCATGGCGTAGTAATACCATTTCAGTCCAGTTCTATGTGCACTTTTGTTTGTTTACATCACGTTCCCTTCTTAGGCTGGCGTTGGTATAGCATGATAATTCTATCACACTGGCAGTGTGTAGGCTAAGGTGGAAAGGTGAAGTCAGAATGAAAAATTCAATGCCATAGCCGGAATCTGAACCAGGATTTTCAGTTCTCTGTGCTGTTACTCTACCACTGAGCTATCATGGCAACATGCCAGTACAATATTATATTCTTCAACTGACTAAGAAACAACATCCTGCAATAATCTGCATCTGGTAGAAATAGCCTCACACAGGACAAATGCTGAGTGCACACATTGCATTAGGAAAGATTGTTCCTCTCATGAGTAAGCAGATGTGTCTTGAGGACCCCTTTTTTGGAAAATTTATTGGCACATATAGCACATTGGAATGGCTTGTCTCCAGTGTGAGTAACCAGATGTTTTTTAAGGTTCCCACTGTTTGAAAACTTCTTGGCACATACATCACATGAGAACGGCTTCTCTCCAGTGTGTGTACGACGATGTCTTTTGAGAGTCTCTTTTAGTGAAAACTTCTTGGCACATATAATACATGGGAATGGTTTATCTCCAGTGTGAGTACGCAGATGTGATTTGAGGTACTCACTTCTTGAAAATTGTTTGTAACATATATCACATGAGAATGGCTTATCTCCAGTGTGAGTAAGCAGATGTGATTTGAGGTACCCATTTGTTGTAAATTTCTTGGCACATATAACACATGAGAATGACTTTTCTCCTGTGTGAGTAAGCAGATGTTTTTTGAGGTTCCCACTGTCTAAAAATTTCTTGGCACATATATCACATGAGAATGGTTTATGTCCAGTGTGAGTACGCAGATGTCTTTTGAGATCAGCTTTGTGGTAAAACTTCCTGACACATTTATCACATGAGAATGGCTTATCTCCTGTGTGAGTAAGCAGATGTGATTTGAGGTTATCATTTGTTGAATATTTCTGGGCACATATATCACATGAGAATCTCTTATATCCAGTGTGATTAAGCAGATGTGTTTTGAGGTGGCAAATTCTTGAAAATTTCTTGGCACATATATGACATGAGAATGGCTTATCTCCAGTGTGAACAAGCTGATGTAATTTGAGGTGCCCACTTTGTGAAAATTTCTTGGCACATATATC
Source organism: Ectobius pallidus (assembly GCA_964059195.1). NCBI lineage: Eukaryota > Metazoa > Arthropoda > Insecta > Blattodea > Ectobiidae > Ectobius > Ectobius pallidus. The sequence continues at coordinate 13,103,790 of CAXKWD010000006.1, forward strand.
ACATGAAAATGGCTTATCTCCAGTGTGAGTAAGCAGATGGTTTTTGAGGTGCCCACTTCGTGAAAACTTCTTGGCACATATATCACATGAGAATGGCTTATCTCCAGTGTGAGTACGCAGATGTTTTTTGAGATCCCCTTTATGGTTAAACCTCTTGGAACATATATCACATGAGAGATGTCTGACTCTAGTAAAGGTGAGCTGTTTACTACTTCCAGCAAAGGATGTGCTTGTACATACAGCAGTTGAGTGCGATTGCATTAGCTGATCTTCGTTATTTCCCTGAGAAACTCCAAATTCCTTGTTGTCTGTGTTTTCACATTTCATTTGCTTCGACTGTATTATGTCAAATATAATTGGCACAGGCTCACACTTGTGAATGGTGCTGCATGCTGTAGAATCGTTGTAGTCCATATTTTTGCATTTTATGAGTTGTGACTGTATTGTGTCAAATGTTACAGGCACAGGTTCAGTTTTTGGTTGTATTCCATAAATCTGTTCCTTAATTTCAATCATATTACACTCAGATTTAAGTAGTGGCTCCATTCTGTACAATTAATCACACGGTGTTTGTTACAGAAATTAAACTCCTTCTTATACAACAGTTTCTGGACAGGCAGGAGTGTGCTCCCAGGAAGTAACAACTTAGGAAAATGGCGGTTGATACCTTTTTATTATAAAAATAATAGTATACTGCTTGTAATACAGGGGTGCCCACCCCCCACCCCAAACTTCACTGCTCATCTCACCAACCTGATTGGCTGTCGACAAGGGCACCCATATTATATTTTCTAAGGGGGGGTTATTTTTTTATTTATTAATTTTTTGTTGCTTTAACTTCTTGAGCCACTTTGTAACATTATATTAATAATGCAACAATGACGTAGCCATAAAATAATTGCAGGGAGGTTTGGAACACCCCCCGCCCAAAATTAGGGGGTCGGGGGTCGGGGGTCCATCCCCAGAAAATTTTTAAATATTGAACTAATGAAAAATCACATTTTAAGCTATTTTAGCACAGAAAAACTAGTTAGGAAATTTGTTTACTATACTCTAAGACATGCCAATGTAAATAAGAAATCATTACCAAAGTAGGAGGCCACCCCCGCAAAATTTTTAAATATTGAGCTAATGAAAATCATCTATTTTAGCACTCAAAGAGTAGTTAGGAAATTTGTTTATTGTACTCTAAGACATGCCAATGTAAACAAGAAAAATATTACCTAAGTGGGGGCTCCACCCCTGGAAAATGTTTAAATATTGAACCAATGAAAATCACATTTTACGCTAATTTAGCACTCAAAAACTAGTTAGGAAATTTGTTTACTGTACTCTAAGACATGCTAATGTAAACAAGAAAATGTTACCTAAGTCAGGTCTCCACCCCCGGGAAATTTTTAAATGTTGAACTAATGAAAATCACAATTTATGCTATTTTAGCACTGAAAAACTAGTTAGCAAATTTGTTTACTATACTCTAAGACATGGCAACTTAAACAAGAAATTGTTACCTAAGTTATAATAGTTATTACTATTTATAAGAAAAGTTGAATAACACTTGGAACAGTGAACATAATAGGCCTACTCATTATGTTATGAAAAGAAAATAACTGCTATATTATATTCGACACACGAACAAATCTTGTTTAATTAAATATTTTTTTAAATACAAATATAGAATTTTAGGTTTTGACTTTTGGGGGGTCCAAAACCCCTGCACTCCCCTTTCCTAAACCACTGTTAGAAGAGACCTTTTGGAGTTATAAAACTTAACCTTTTTTATTTTTAACATATAAAACACTAATTTTACAACATTTTTCAACCCCCCCCCAGAAAATTCATAAAACTATAATATTTTGCCCCCCCCCCAGAAATTTCAATGACGCAGTCTGCGTCTAAACCCCCCCCCCCCCGTAGGCACCCCTGAGTAATACTAATCATAATAATGATGACGATGACGGGGACGATGATAAATCATTTCATTAATTTATTTATAGATGCTAGAGACTTAAATAGTTGGCAATATTATTTATCTGGCTTTACAATGTACTTCAATTTACATATTCCGATAACCCAAGATTACACACATACTTTAATTTTCTTTCTGCGATTATACCTATCTATCCATAATGATAATTATTAGATGATGATAATAATAATAATAATAATAATAATAATAATAATAATAATAATTGCACTTCTTCAACATCTAATGAGCCAATGGAGCACCACTATACACTTAACCAATAATGGGAACACAATCTCTACGGCGCAAATCCGTATCAGGCGCGGAATATTTCAAGGGGACTCTTTAAGTCCCCTATGGTTCTGTCTGGCACTGAACCCCCTCTCCAATCTGCTCAAAAGAACAAAAATAGGATATCGTATTCAGGACTATAACATCTCACACTTACTATACATGGACGAATTGAAACTGCATGCACCAGGACCATCTCAGTTACAACAATTGATACAGTTAGTAGAGAAATTTTCGACAGATATCAACATGAAATTTGGTTTAGAAAAGTGTAAGACTACCAACATAACAAGAGGGTCAAAACTGGAACTGATTGGTTTTACCACTAAAGAGGAGGAAACCATTGAGCCAATGGAAGAAAATGATATATACAAGAATCTTGGCATCCAACAAACAAAAAGAGTAGAGCATACAATTATGAAAGAAAAACTTATGAAAGAAAAACTTATGAAAGACTTTACACTTAGGCTCCAAAAAGTATGTAACACACAGCTATGCAGCAAGAACTTGGTAAAAGCTATTAACACTTATGCAATACCTGTCCTGACCTACTCATTTGGAATTTTCTCATGGTGTGACACTGAGATTGAAAGAATGCAGAGGAAAGTTCGGACCACACTCACAAAGTACAGGAGACATCACCCTCGTAGCAACACTTTACATTACCCTGGTCAGAGGGAGGGAGAGGAATCTGTGACATCAATAATTTGCATAGCAACCAGATAAGTACCTTGAGGGCATACTTCCAACAAAGAAAGTCAAAATCGGCCCTTCATGCAAGCATATGCCTGGCTGACGAATCTTTTACGCCTCTTAACCTCAAAACCATATACCAGGACGAGGAAAGGATTCAAACAACTGAAGAGAAAGTACAGCAATGGAAAAGCATGATTCTACACGGTAGACACCCCAATGATCTCAACCGCAATAATGTCGACAATGATGCGTCGAACGCGTGGCTGAAAAGCGGTAGTCTATACCCGGAGAAAGAAGCATTTCTAATTGCCATACAGGACCAAGTCATCAACACCAGAAACTATCAGAAATTCATTACAAAGAACGCGCAAATAACAGACGATAAATGCAGAAGATGCAAAGAGATACCAGAGACCATCCAGCACATAACAGGAGCATGCAGGACACTGTCTCAGACTGACTATCTCCACCGCCATAATCAAGTAGCCAACATACTCCATCAAGAATTGGCCAGCCAAAGAGGTTTATTAACAGAAAAGCTACCCTACTACAAATATAACCCAGAAATAGTACTGGAATCGGCAGATTTCAAACTGTACTATGATCGCACAATTGTTACTGATAAAACTGTACACTACAATACACTAGATATAACACTGCTAGATAAGAAGAAGATAGCATATATGATTGACAATAGCTGTCCCTATCAGCCACAACCTAAGCAGCACAATCACTGAGAAGACACAGAAATATGAGGAACTAAAGTGCGAAATTAAAACGTATATGGAAGCTAAACGAAGCTCACATCCTGCCAGTAGTAATTTCAACCACAGGTATCATTCCGTCAGCCTTGCTACAGAACATCAAAGCCTTGGGATTGGATCCGAATCTGTTTGGAATGATGCAGAAAGCTGTCATTCTGAACACTACACGTATTGTGCGCAAATTTGTAGAAGAGTGAGGATTTTTGGCTATGATCCGCATCTACTCATAGCATCAGGCAAACAGCTGAGAAAATTTGACAATAATAATAATAATAATAATAATAATAGTAGATGTGAAAGCCTTCGATAAGGTGATGTCCACATTTAAGCAGTTATTGAAATTAATATTGTTGAAATACTGTTTGTATATTGTGCGTTTCTGGATTTTTGTATTTCCTTTTTTTATTGCTAAGTAGTTTCCACGTAGTTCTTTTGTTTCATTTGTTTTTCGTTTCTCTTTGGAAGTTGTTAAAAAGACCGCGTAATGGCGGGATGTAGTGAGAAAGCAGTCATCTTGTTCTCAATATGTTAGAGTGATATCTTGTAAGAAGACAATTTACTGATGCATTGTAAGATGTGGAGTGTCAATAAATGTGATGAGTAAAGAGTTTCTGCAGTTTGTTGTATTGGGTATTCCACGAGAACAGGAAGATTTTTTTGATAGGTTATGGGCCCAGAGCAGAACAAAGCCCAGAGCAGAGCATAGTCCAGTCAGCGCCAAGCGACGCCGAGAATACGAGAGCATAAACAGATTGTGTAACGAGTGAGCATTTCTTGTGAATTATTGTGTGAAATACCATGTCGTCGGAGGGCATTGAGAGATTGAATACAAGAAATTGGGTACAATGGAGCACCCGAATGATGGCGTTTCTGAAGAAAAGGAGATTATGGGAAAGCATCGAACCTGGTTATGAAAATCTCGATTGGGACGAACTCACCGAAAAACAGAAAAATAGAAATGATGATGTTCTATCTTACTTAGTTCAGTATGTGAGTGATTGCTACCTAAATGATGTGGGTAAATGCACAAGAGCAAAGACTGCTTGGGAGAGACTAAAGAATATACACTGCAAGAGGAGTCCAGTGCAGTTTGTTAATTCATTGGAGCAACTGTGTACTCTGTCTAAATCATCGACTGAATCAATGATGGATTATGTTTCGAAAGTGGAGAACCTGTGTGATATTTTGAGTCAACAGGGAACAAAATTGGATGACAACTTTGTTGCTGGTTTTATGCTGAGAGGCCTGAAGGAGGAACGATACAAGTCCATCATTCACATCATGGAATTGAATCAAGAGAATATGACTACAGAAAATGTCAAGAATAAATTGCTAATTGAAGAACAGAGAAACCAGAGGGAGTTTGAGCAGAGAACAAAACGTGAAGAAGAATTAAAGGGACTGTTATCTAGGAATACTGTAAAGAGAGTTGGAGATCAAGCAAGTGTATCCTGTTTTTTGTGTAATCAAACTGGTCACAAAGCTCGGGATTGCCCTAAGAATATGGAAGCAAGATCGAGAGGAACAGTAATCTGCTATTCGTGTGGAGAGGAAGGTCACACCAGTACCAACTGTCGAAAGGGAAGGAAGACAGGTTTTCAAAGGGGACAAAATGGATTTAAACCTGGGGGACAAGTGCTGAAAAATTTCAAAAGTAAGGAAGCAAAAATGGAGAGTGAAGATACTGAGAAAAATGAGGAAACTGATTCATTGAAAAACCTTGGTTGCGGAATGGTGAGAGTTAAATATAGAGCCTGTGTAGGGAAATCCAAATATTTACCTCTGAACTGCAATGATAAAAATGAGTGTAGTGATCCTAACCGTTGGTTTTTGGATAGTGGGTGCAATGCTCACATGACCCCTCATCGTGATTTATTAAACAATTTTTGTGCTGACACAGCAGGCAGTGTGAAGGTGGCCAAGAAAGAGGAACCATGTGCAGTTAAGGGTTATGGAACTGTTACAATGAAAGTTTCTGATAAATTCGGTGGATGGACACTTGGACTGCAGCGTGTTTTATGGGTACCTGAAGTGAGCGATAATCTCTTGTCAGTACGTCAACTTGAAAAATCAGGCTTTTGTTTCAACATTGACAATGGGTTATTTTGTGGTTATGATAAACTGAATGGTGACCAAGAAGTGTTCTCTGCCCGAGTTGTGGAGGACGATATGTACGCCATTGACTGTGATTGGTATGAGATGGACAAAGTTGATTGTATTGGACAAAGCAGTTCATCTGTGTTTTCAACAGAGACCAAACCATGCATCGAGGGAGTGACGGTGCTGAAAGCAGTAACACGAGACATATGGCATAAGCGTTTTGGTCATGCGAACAACATTCCTGACTGTGAAGTAATCCCGAAAGAAAATACTATAGACTGTAGTGTGTGTCATCAGGGTAAAGCGAAAAGACTCCCATATCCAGAAAGAAAGGAAAAATCATCCGAATTGCTTGAGTTAGTTTATTCAGATGTGTGTTACATGAAGCCTGAAAGTAAAGGGGGTGGTAATTATTTTTGTACATTCACTGATGATTTCTCAAGATATAGTGAAGTTAGTATCTTAAAAGGGAAAAATGATGTGTTTGACAGTTTTTTAGAGTACAAAAATAGAGCTGAGAACTTGTTGGGTACAAAAATCAAGTATTTTCAGACAGATAATGGAAAGGAGTACAATAATGAAAAATTTAAATCCTTGTGTAAGAATGAAGGTATTTTTCATAGATTTTCTATGGCAGGCGCTCATCAACAGATGGGAGTAGCAATCAACAATTATTAACTCTTGCTAGATGTATGCTTATTCAAGCTGGCATGACAGCTACTTTCTGGGGGGAAGCTATAGACACAGCCTGTTTTATAAAGAATAGGTGTGTATCATCAGCCTTAAATGGAAAAACACCTTACGAGTTGTGGTTCAAAATGCAATTGAATGTAGAGGAGCTTCAAAGAATGAAAGTGTTCGGTTGTGAAGCTTGGGTATTTAAGAACACTGCAAAAGGTAGTAAAATGGAGTCTAGGGCAGAAAGATGTATTATGCTTGGTTATCCTAAAGACAAAAGAGGCTATCGTTTATGGAGTGTAACTGGTAACTATGTAATACAATCCAGAGATGTCAGATTTGAAGAGAGCATTTTCCCAATGAAAGACAAAGTTAAAGGCAATTCATATGTCAATTCAGTAGAAACACCTGTTGTAATAAATGTTACTGAGAATGGTGATAGTTCTGATATAGAAATAACAAACGAAGAGTCTGATGATGATGATGATACTGGGGAAATATCTTTAGGTGAGAATTCATCTGATGTTCAGAGTCTAGGGGGAGTAGGCCTAGGTGAATTACTTGATATTCCTAATGAGGTAATCGAACCTCTTATATCTGATGTTCAGAATCTAAGAGGAGTAGGCGAATTACCTGATGTTCTTGATGTAATTGAATCACCTATACTGCGCAGATCTGAGAGGGTTAGAAAACACAAAGAAGTGTGTAATTGTTGTCAGTCAGCTGTTTTCAATAGTAGTTGTGAATTATGTGAACCTAAAACTGTAGAGGAGGCGTTAAGTAGTACACATAGAAATGAATGGGTTAAAGCCATGGAGGAGGAAATGTCTATGTTAATGGGAAACAAAACTTGGGATCTAGTTAAGAAGCCCATCAATTGTAAATTAATTGGTACCAAATGGGTTTTTAAAGTTAAAAGGGATCAAGATGGAAATGTTACACAATTTAAGGCTCGCCTTGTAGCACAGGGTTTTAATCAGATTCAAGGAATAGATTACTGGGAATCTTTTAGTCCAGTTGTGAAACGGAAAGTAATCCGTCTGATGACCGCTCAAGCTGTAATTAATGATTGGGGGTGCCATCATGTAGATGTCAAGTCAGCCTATCTTAACAGTGAAATCAAGGAGGATCTTTATATTAAACAACCTGAAGGTTTTGTTAGTGAGAAGTATCCCAAACATGTGTGTAAACTTAACAAAAGTATGTACGGACTTAAACAAGCTGGGAGGGATTGGAATGACCATTTGCATAAAATATTAACTGATCTGAGATTATTTAAATCTATTAGTGATCAGTGCCTCTATGTTCATCCAAACAAGACATTGTTTGTGACTGTTTATGTGGACGATCTTGGAATTTGGGGGCAACAGGAGCAAATTAACTCATTTATTAAGAAGTTGTCAATGAAATTAGAAATAAGAGACTTAGGTTTTCCAACTAATTTCTTGTCTGTCAAATTTCTTAAAGACTGTGAAGGAAATGTAAAGATGAATCAAACAAATTATATTGAATCTGTGTTGTCAGAATATGGTATGCTAGATTGTAAGGGATTGAGAACTCCTTTACCAGTACCAATGAGAGACTCAAGTATGCCAAAAATTTGTGATGTTCAACCTTATGATGTTACCTGTTATAGAAGTGCTGTAGGTAGTTTACGCTATATTGCTAATATTAGTCGCCCTGATATCATGTTTTCTGTATGCAAGCTTAGTCAGAAAAATGAGAAACCTGACCTATGTGACTGGAAGGAGGTAAAACACCTCTTAAGATACTTAAAACAAACCAAAGATTTGTCTTTGTGCTATTCAAACAGTGAAAAGTCACCTGTTAAAGTGTATGTAGATGCTAGTTGGGCAAAGAATAAGAGTGATGGAAAATCCATTACTGGATATGTAATTATTATGGCAGGAGCTGCCGTTATCTGGAAAAGTGTTACTCAAAAGAGACTCTCTCTTCATAATAATGAATCTGAGGTCTTAGCCATGGTAGATGTGTTAAGTGAGATTAAGTGGCTAGATATTTTTTTCTCAGATATTGGTCAAAACAATTATCTTTCGAAGCCTTGTGTAATATTTGCTGATAATCAAGGTGCTATAGATATCTCAAAGGGAGAAAGCATATAAGATAGGACCAGACATTGTGCTGTAGAATCATATGTTTTGCAGGAATCAGTAAGAAATAAATTTGTTGAATTTAAGTATGTATCCACAAATGATAATGTGGCAGATTTACTAACCAAATCTTTGTCAGCTGATAGCACTCAAAAGTTTTGTGATATGTTAGGACTATCATAATCAAATGAAAAAAAAAGGGAGAGAAGAGAAAAATCTAGAAACGAGGGGGAGTGTTGAAATACTGTTTGTATATTGTGCGTTTCTGGATTTTTGTATTTCCTTTTTTTATTGCTAAGTAGTTTCCACGTAGTTCTTTTGTTTCATTTGTTTTTCGTTTCTCTTTGGAAGTTGTTAAAAAGACCGCGTAATGGCGGGATGTAGTGAGAAAGCAGTCATCTTGTTCTCAATATGTTAGAGTGATATCTTGTAAGAAGACAATTTACTGATGCATTGTAAGATGTGGAGTGTCAATAAATGTGATGAGTAAAGAGTTTCTGCAGTTTGTTGTATTGGGTATTCCACGAGAACAGGAAGATTTTTTTGATAAATATGAATAGAATTGATTTTATTTTAAATACAGGTTGCTTAGTACAATCTTTCATTCACTGCTTTCAGGGTTTCAAGATCATCCCATGTTCGATAGTAATTGATACTAAGTCTACATTATAGTATGGTCAAACAACAAAAGGATTTAAATTTTACATCTGTCATTTGCCATAAAATTAAATTACAGCTTTTAATTTTAAAACAAAAAGCTTGATGTAAAGGTCCTTCCATAATACTGTACAATCGCATGTTTTGTTTTAGCTCGTGCTCATAAAATTGTTATTAAGACAAAATTCACTTGTAATCCTGCTTATGATAATTCCCCCAACAATATCTTAAATTTATTTTTTATGAATCCAAGTTACAGAAAGGACAACTCTACTAACAAGATAATTTCTGTTGCAGCATTTGCATGTCCATATTCTTCCAAGGTGGCCACAAGATATTTTGTCCCAGAAAGACATTGGTCTGGATGCGGATAGGAGGGACCGGTCAATAGAAGAGATGGCAGAAGAAGCCTCCCAATTGAAAGCACACTTTTGATATAACATGAAGTTATCTGCATATAAATAATGAAGGAGATGAACTGACACAGGAGCATTCTAAAAGCGAGAAATATTATTTCGGTCTTATAAGCACGATGCTCAATTAGTGCAATAATATTAAATTGCTTGGTTTATATTGATAAGTTGATGATCATACCCTCTATATTATGCGTGGTTTATACCTGGACTCGAAGCTTACCTTGAGTCCCTTGTTGAAAATATTTTAATAAATTCGCTAATAGTATTTTTGTTTTAAAAAGAATTAATATTTAATTTCACTCAAGGTGTTAACGTCTATTTATTTTGCTCTTTTATAAAGCCATATTGTTTACAGAATATACGTAACTCTGGGGTTATTCCAGGGAAACAAATTCTATTTTGCTTCTAAAAAAAAGCCCTGATGATAATGGAAAACAAAAGTGACAATGAAAGCCGTACCTTTATTTACTAAAATTAATATTATGACAGTTTTTAAATTATACGTATTTTATAGTAGGCCTACCTTACATGTGAAGAATAATCTGGAATTTTACTTATAGGTAAGATGTGTATAATTCAGTGGAATTATATGGTTACGGTTATGTGATTATTTAACGACGGAGGTGTACTGCAACTTAGGCTAGTGTGCCGGAATCTTGTAGCGCAGGATTTTTTTTATAAGACCTTTTCTTCCGATATAGGTAAGGAGTATAGATTGGACAAATGTAGAACCCAAACTGTCACTAGAGGATCTTACTCAGCACAAGGGACAAGTTTAAAAGATGAACCCATACAACCATTAGATGAGGAAGAAGTGTACAAGTATCTTGGATTCAAGCAGAGCACTCGTATGAAACATGCAGAGATCAAGAGAAATGTTAAACAGCAATACCTAGCACGCCTTGCCAAAGTACTATCATCAAAACTGACAACTAAAAACCTTACCAAGTGAGTCGCCTTCCACTCCGGCGGCCCGGGTTCGATTCCCGGCCGGTTCGGGGATTTTTCAGTAGTGAAAGATCACCTCCCCGGGTTCAGGACTGGGTGTTTGTCAGTAGGTTAAGTCTTAGGTTAAGATAACTTAATGCACATTGTGCGCGATTCCTTAAATTTAAAAACCTTACCAAAGCAGTCAATACATATGCCATACCACTAATTACATAGGCTACTCTTTTGGTGTCATAAAATGGTCCCAAAAAGAACTTCAACAACTACAAACGAAAACAGCAGTTCACTTACCCGACACCGCATGCATCATCCTAAATCTGCCACCGAGATCAGAGGGTGGTCGGGGCTTTTTTTTTTCATTGTAAATCTACACAACAAGCAGATATCAAGTCTATGAGAATACTTCCACTCCAGAGCTGATGCGTCATGTCTTCACAATGTGGTATGCACAGCTGACATAAAATATACACCCCTCAATCTATCGTCACTGGAAATGCCAGTCCCTGTTCCAACTACAAAGGAGACAAATGTAGCAGCATGGAAGCAAAAATCTCTCCATGGGAAATATCCTTACGAGCTGAATCAGCCTCATATCGACAAGTCTGCGTAGCATGCTTGGCTGACCTATCCTGGTCTTTTCCCAGAAACTGGAGGATTTGTTTTGGCCATTCAGGATCAAGTGATAGCCACACGGAACTATCGAAGATTCATCATGAATGATCCAACAGTTGTCACAGACAAATGCAGACGTTGTTCCAGAGCTACAGAAAGCATACAGCACATTATATCTGGCTGCCCACACTTGGCTAACTCTGATTACAAGCACCGACATGACCAAGTAGCTAAAATTATTTACCAGAAACTTTCTGTAAAATGTGGATTTGTTCAGACACCACCAACTGCATATTGGAAATACACACCCCCACCAGTTCTAGAAAACTCTTCTTACAAGCTACTATGGGGCCGGGATGTTATAACCGATGTTATGTGCAGCATCAACAGGCCGGACATGGCCGTCCGGAAGGGGGGCAGGGTAGGGCCGCTGCCCCTCCCTAGAAATTCTGTTTACACATAAATCTCTTAACTATATGGCTATAAGCAACTAATGTGAAATGAGACTTAAGTTTCCACATACTGCAGTTGGAGTTTAGACAAAAATGAGTTGTAACTACTCAGTAGGCCTAACTTAGATTTGAGCATGTAGGAATAATCACTTCCACTAAACTTGAAATCATTTCTAGCCAAACACTTTTTTGTAATAAAGGTAAGACAATGGAAGTATCGCATTTTATTTGAATAACATCTGTGAAATTGTAAGAGGGTAGAAAATTTCATGAGATTGTACTACATCAGATTTTTTCTTTGTATTCACAGTCATAAGTACGACTATGGTAAATCAATTACATGGACTGTAATAATAGAAATAATAATAATAACAATAATAATAGCAACAATAATGATAGTAATAATAATAATAATATAATAATAATAATAATAATAAAGTTGTTGTAATAGTAGCTTAGTGATGGTGGTGGTGGCGGAAATTTGTTCATTGGCAGTAGTATGGGGGTGCTTATGGCGGTGTAGGGGACATGGCGTGGGGGTAATGACGTCATCAGTGGTGGGGGGTGATGACGTCATCACTTCCCCTCCAAGATGGCGGCACTTCCGGTTCCGGAACAAGATGGCGGCACTTCCGGTTCCGGAAAGTAGGTCAAGGTCAAGTGAAAGTAGGTCAAGGTCAAGTGAAAGTAGGTCAAGGTCAAGTGGTGACGTCATAGGAGGCGTGGCTAAGGGGCGTGGCTAAGGGGCGTGGCTTATGACGTCATAGGGGCGGGGCTAAGGGGGAGGGTCTAAAGGGGGCGTGACTACAAAATGGCGGAAACAAAATGGCGGATACAAAATGGCGGCTGCAAAATGGCGGAAAACAAAATGGCGGGAACAAAATGGCGGATTTCGAAATGGTTGCTAGCGCCAAATTCAAAATTATTAAATGCAAGAGTGTGCTAAGTCGAAATTGTATATGTAATGCAAGAGTGATCTAAGTCGAATTTTATTTTTAAAAATTAGAGTGATATTTGAAAATAGTGGAAATCTCAAAATGACGGAATTTTCACTGCGGCGACTGTTTTAAAAAATCTGAATTCTGTGTATGATAGGCCAGTTCATATTTTGTATGCAGCGCCAAAACTGTTAAGCAATTCTTTTTACCAAAGCGTGGACTCCTTTTTAAAATCTGAATTCTGTGTAGGGTAGGGCGACTCATCTTATGTATGCAGCGCCAAAACTGTTAAACAATTCTTTTTACCAAAGCGGGGACTCCTTTTTAAAATCTGAATTCTGTGTAGGGTAGGGCGACTCATCTTATGTATGCAGCGCCAAAACTGTTAAGCAATTCTTCTTACCAAAGCGGGGACTCCTTTTTAAAATCTGAATTCTGTGTAGGGTAGGGCGACTCATCTTATGTATGCAGTGCCAAAACGGTAATACAATTCCTTTTACGAATGTGGCGACTACTTGTTTTAAATTTTGAATTCTATGTTTGGTAGGCAAACTCCCTTATTATTATTCAATTTTGTATAAAACAAAGACGAACTCCAAACTATTAACATCATACTTACGTCATGCAGGAAGATCCTGGTCGGAAACAAACCGTTACTTGCAGGCTGAATCTGTAACACCTTTTCGTGATAAAATCTATATTTTGTTCATTGATTACTCCGGTAGAATTTGAGAAAGCTTTAGCTGTATGACTCACAAGTGGGATGAAATAATTTACAGCAAAAACTTTTTTTATAGCGAAGCGATTTAATTCAAAATTTGAACAATCACCTGTTACGCTGTAAGTGCAAAACCTTTTAATTTTCAAGGTTGTAGCTGTAATATTTCCCTGAATATTTTTTTAAAAATAAGTTATATATTAGCTCGACGGAATTCGTACTAACTTGATATGTATGACTCACAAGTGGGATGAAATAATTTACAGCAAAAACTTTTTTTCTAGCGAAGCGATTTAATTCAAAATTTGAACAATCACAATATGTTTATCTCTACACAACCCTAAGCTATGTGAATGTCAGTACTGAAAATGATAATAATAAAAAAGTTACAGAATTACTTATACCATTTGCGAAAGCTGATTATGTTTTCCCACTGCATAGAAATTGAAAGATAAATAAGATTATACTTACATAACTTTTTTCTTCTATACAGCATCTTTTCTCCTTCCAGATGAACACTGTTAGTATTACTATCAACTAATTGAAACGACTGTGTAAGGATTAGGAAAACGGTTAAGGTTAATTTTCATATCAGAACGTCACAACTTTATTCTGTATCATAAGATTGTCACGTTCCCATGAAATAATGTGTATAAACAAAGGGGTTCACTGTAGTAGAACTGTATGATTTATTTCATAGGTAACGATGTCATATAATGATAGATTTTCCCAACTTGTACGAACAACATCTTTGTTTATATAATTAAACACTTCCCCCCTTGTATGAGTACAATTTTACTCGTGATGTCATTTATAATAGTAGTGGAATTCATAACGAGGTAAGTAATCTCCTCATTACGTAAAATAATGCGAGCACTATCGTATTGTATCACACATTCTTTCAAGTCCTTACATGTATGTAATTGAAAGAGTCTTCTCTAAACAGTAACATTGTTATATGCAACTTGTTTTACTTCAGGTTTGTTTAAAAACACGTAATGAATATTGTCTATGATCCATGACTTTAAACTTAAAACAATTTGTTGTGCACATTTTGCTTCAGGAAAAGTATGAAATTTACAGACAGTAATACATTTAGGTAGAATATTTAAATTAGGACAATTGAAATCAAACAGATCGTAGACCTCAACAGACGGAATAATGTTTTGTAGAAATTGTTTCTTCTGACAACCTTTCACAAATACATGATCACAATTGTTGAAAATGTTTCTTACAATATTTTCCATATGAACATAATCTACAAATCCAAGATCGTATTTTAATCCATGATGAAAATGTTCTAAGTAATGTTTTGTCATCTCGTTTACAACACGGTCTTCAGGGCTGTTGAATAATAGATGTACACTGTTTTCACCTTTCAAATCACAAGAAAAAAAATTATTTTACAAAAAAAAAATTGACCTGTTGATTGTTCGACAAAACCCTGTACGTCTGCAACTCGGCCACCCCTACGATCAAAAGAAAACAATATATCACTAACATAATTCATACGGTTTGGTTAGTATAAAGTACTTAAATCATAACCGTTTGTTATTTTTCTTTAACATCTAAAGTAATATTCAACACTACTAGTTGTGAGATTGAAACACACCTTGCCCTATAAGTAGCGTTATTGAATTTCTCAATTATAGATACCATCTGAAAAGAAAAAAAGGTATTTAATATAACATTTTTATGCACTATGTCAATAATAAACTCTAGCTGATGATGACTAACAACTAAGTAACAAAATAGTAAAACATCGAAACTATAGAAATAGGAAAACAAACAAACAAACATGACGTTACTTACTTCGTTAGTTGTAGGAGAAAAGACAAAGACTATGTTAGAAGAACAGATACTGATGCTGCCGACAAGTATGTAGTCTACCGTGTTCACAGAACGATGAAACAATGTTTAATGATGGGGGACAGTAAAATCAACCTTTTTATAGCGATATTAAATAACTGGTTCCCCACAAATCATGGTTGAAAACGGACAAAGCATGCTTTTTCATACTGTATAAAACACAATTTGTGATTAAAAACTATACTATTATTACTAACATGTACCAAATTAATTTAAAAATGTCGACATGTAAACTGAAGTCGCTATGAAAACTAAATTATTTATACAAATGTCTTACATGTACAGTACAACTGCTATGAAAACTAAAATATTTATACAGCTCTTGGTTGAAAACTGATAATACGTGCCACTTCATACTGTATAAAACACAACTTGTGAAAACTGTATAATATTAAATAATCGAAGAAAATATTACTAACATGTACCAAATTAATTTGAAAATATCGATATGTATACTTAAATCGTTATGAAAACTAAATTAATTATACAAGTCACGTTTTAAAAACGACAAAGCTTGCCTTTTCATACTGTAAAACACAATTTGTGATTGAAAATGTACAATTGTATTCAGATGTTGGCAATAATAATGTTATTACAACACATCTCGTGATTATAAAACCTATAATACTATTTAAATGTACAAACTATCACTAACATGTACCAAATTAATTTGAAAATATCGTCCTTGTACACCTAAGTCGCTATAAAAACTAAATTAATTTATACAAGTCATGGTTGAAAACTGACAGAATATTATTTAAATCAAAAAAGTATTCACAAAAATGTCTAACTTGTTGTTAATTAGAAGAAAACTTACTACTTCTACACTCACACTAATACGAAAAGAAAATTATTTTACATAACTTGTGATTAAAAACTGTATAATGTTATTTAAATGTAGAAAATATTACTAACTTAAACTTAATTATTTTGCAAATGTCTCCTTTCTACACTTCAGTCGCTATGAAAACTAAATTATTTATACAAGTCATGGTTGAAAACTAAGGAAATGTTATTTAAATCAAAAATATATTTACAAAAATGCCTTCATGATCTAAATTAGAAGAAACTTACTACTTCATCACTCATGCTAATACGAAAACGAACTTATTTTACACAACTTGTCATTAAACTTTATAATATTATTTAAATGTAGAATATATATTACTAACATGTACCTAATTAATTTCAAAATGTCTTCTTTTTATACTTCAGTCGCTATGAAAACTAAATTATTTATACAAGTCATGGTTGAAAACTGAGAAAATGTTACTTAAATCAAAAATATATTTACAAAAATGCCTTCATGTTCTTAATTAGAAGAAACTTACTACTTCACTCATGCTAATACGAAAACGAACTTATTTTACACAACTTGTCATTAAACTTTATAATATTATTTAAATGTAGAATATATATTACTAACATGTACCTAATTAATTTCAAAATGTCTTCTTTTTATACTTCAGTCGATATGAAAACTAAATTATTTATACAAGTCAAGGTTGAAAACTGACAGAATATTATTTAAATCAAAAACGTATTCACAAAAATGTCTAACTTCTTGTTAATTAGAAGCAAACGTACTACTTCTTCACTCACACTAATACGAAAACAAAATTATTTTAAACAACTTGTGATTAAAGACTTTTAATATTATTTAAATGTAGAGAATATTACTAACTTGAACCTAATTATTTTGAAAATATCTTCTTTCTACACATCAGTGGCTATGAAAACTAAATTATTTATACAAGTCATGGTTGAAAACTAAGGAAATGTTATTTAAATCAAAAATATATTTACAACAATGTCTAACTTGTTGTTATTTAGAAGAAAACTTACTACTTCTTCACTCATGCTAATACGAAAAGGTAATTATTTTACACATCTTGTGATTAAAAAACTGTATAATATTTTTTAAATGTAGAAGATATTACTAACGTGTACGTAATTAATTTGAAAATATCTTCTTTGTACACTTCAGTCGTTATAAAAACTAAATTATTTATACAAGTCATGGTTAAAAAACTGACAAAATATTATTTAAATAAAAAAGTATTCACAAAAATGTCTAACTTGATGTTAATTAGAAGAAACTTACTACTTCTGCACTCACGCTATTATGAAAACAAGAAACTTACTTCTTCTGCACTCATGTTAATACGAAAACGAAATTATTTTACACAACTTGTGATTCAAAACTGTATAATATCATTTAAATGTAGAAAATATTAGTAACTTGAACCAAATTATTTTGAAAATGTCTTCTTTCTACTCTTCAATCGCTATGAAAACTAAATTATTTATGCAATTCATAGTTGAAAACTGAGAAAATGTTATTTAAATCAAAAATATATTTACAAAAATGCCTAACTTCTTAATTAGAAGAAACTTACTACTTCTTCACTCATGCTAATACGAAAACGAATTTTTTTTAACGCAACTATTAAAAACTGTTTAATATTATTAATTTACTTAGTGTAGTAGTAACAAATAAGAGTGTTTCATATTGCAAATTTAAATAGAATACAATACCATCTATTAAACGTTTTTCTAAAACCAACTCATTTTATAAGGAAGGGTTCTTAATCATATTGTTTAATTATAAATTACTTTAGTGTTTTTAATTAAAATACTTACGTACTTAAATAATAATATAATCGCAACTATGTAACGATAACTTGAAATGAACTTAACAAAATCTACATTATAATTTTTACCACATTGAAAGTTGACTTGCAGTTTGTTTCGTGTACAGTTAAGACCAAGACGTTTTCAGTCCCAAGCTTTGATGAATGTTATGACTTCAGTTTTTAAAATGACCACATAACTTTTTCTCTGCTATTAAATTTACATTCTAATTTATTCCGTCATGAAAGTTTTCGCAACTATGTAACGATAGCTTGTTATGAACTTAACAAAATCTACATTATAATTTTTTACCATATTGAAAGTTGACTTGCAGATGTTTCGTGTACTGTTAACACCAAGACGTTTTCAGTCCCAAGCTTAGTTGAATGTTCTTATTTCAGTTTTAAAATGACCTCATAACTTTTCTCTGCTACTAAATTTACATTCTAATTTATTCCGTCATGAAAGTTAATTTCCATTTTACAGTTGTATGTAAATACCAAAATGTTATAACGTGTGTTTGAACAAAAGAAAATTCTGCTAAACACCTGCATCCTTACGAATATTTTGTGAAAAAAAAAGTCGTACTGCTTGTTTGAAACAGGAGAAAGAGAAAAAAGTTATAATGTGTCTTTGAACAAAATAAAATTCTGGTAAACACTTAATCCATGTAAATAATTTTTGGATAGTGTCTTTCTGTTCTTTTAAGATAAAGACAAAGTTGTGGAAACGGTTGTATGCAGAGAAAAATATGTTATAATATGTGTGTTTGAACAAAGAACATTCTGCTAAACACATGCATCCTTTTCTGAAAAACGTCGCACTGTTTGTTTTAATACAGTTGCAGGAGAAGAGAAAAAGTTATGTGTTTGAACAAAATATAATTCTGGTAAACAACTACATCCATGGAAATAATTTTTGGATAGTGTCATTCTGTTCTTTTAAGTTTTGTGAATACCTTTTTTTTATTTAAATAACATGCTGTCAGTTATCAACCATGACTTGTATAAATAATTTAGTTTTCATAGCGATTGAAGTGTAGAAAGAAGACATTTACAAAATAATTTGGTTCAAGTTACTAATATTTTCTACATTTAAATAATGTTATACAGTTTTGAATCACAAGTTGTTTAAAATAATTTAGTTTTCGTATTAGTGTGAGTGTAGAAGTAGTACGTTTGCTTCTAATCAACAAGAAGTTAGACATTTTTGTGAATACTTTTTGATTTGAATAACCTTCTGTCAGTTTTCAACCTTGACTTGTATAAATAATTTAGTTTATATTACGACTGAAGTGTAAAAAGAAGACATTTTCAAATTAATTAGGTACATGTTAGTAATATGTATTCTACATTTAAATAATATTATAAAGTTTTTTTAATGACAAGTTGTGTAAAATAAGTTCGTTTTCGTATTAGCATGAGTGAAGAAGTAGTAAGTTTCTTCTAATTAAGAACATGAAGGCATTTTTGTAAATATATTCTTGATTTAAGTAACATTTTCTCAGTTTTCCAACCATGACTTGTATAAATAATTTAGTTTTCATAGCGACTGAAGTATAAAAAGAAGACATTTGAAATTAATTAGGTACATGTTAGTAATATATATTCTACATTTAAATAATATTATAAAGTTTAATGACAAGTTGTGTAAAATAAGTTCGTTTTCGTATTAGCATGAGTGAAGAAGTAGTAAGATTCTTCTAATTAAGAACATGAAGGCATTTTTGTAAATATATTTTTGATTTAAGTAACATTTTCTCAGTTTTCAACCATGACTTGTATAAATAATTTAGTTTTCATAGCGACTGAAGTATAAAAAGAAGACATTTTGAAATTAATTAGGTACATGTTAGTAATATATATTCTACATTTAAATAATATTATAAAGTTTAATGACAAGTTGTGTAAAATAAGTTCGTTTTCGTATTAGCATGAGTGAAGAAGTAGTAAGTTTCTTCTAATTTAGATCATGAAGGCATTTTTGTAAATATATTTTTGATTTAAATAACATTTCCTTAGTTTTCAACCATGACTTGTATAAATAATTTAGTTTTCATAGCGACTGAAGTGTAGAAAGGAGACATTTGCAAAATAATTAGGTTTAAGTTAGTAATATTTTCTACATTTAAATAACATTATACAGTTTTTAATCACAAGTTATGTAAAATAATTTTCTTTTCGTATTAGTGTGAGTGTAGAAGTAGTAAGTTTTCTTCTAATTAACAACAAGTTAGACATTTTTGTGAATACTTTTTTGATTTAAATAATATTCTGTCAGTTTTCAACCATGACTTGTATAAATTAATTTAGTTTTTATAGCGACTTAGGTGTACAAGGACGATATTTTCAAATTAATTTGGTACATGTTAGTGATAGTTTGTACATTTAAATAGTATTATAGGTTTTTTAATCACGAGATGTGTTGTAATAACATTATTATTGCCAACATCTGAATACAATTGTACATTTTCAATCACAAATTGTGTTTTACAGTATGAAAAGGCAAGCTTTGTCGTTTTTAAACCGTGACTTGTATAATTAATTTAGTTTTCATAACGATTTAAGTATACATATCGATATTTTCAAATTAATTTGGTACATGTTAGTAATATTTTCTTCGATTATTTAATATTATACAGTTTTCACAAGTTGTGTTTTATACAGTATGAAGTGACACGTATTATCAGTTTTCAACCAAGAGCTGTATAAATATTTTAGTTTTCATAGCAGTTGTACTGTACATGTAAGACATTTGTATAAATAATTTAGTTTTCATAGCGACTTAAGTTTACATGTCGACATTTTTAAATTAATTTGGTACATGTTAGTAATAATAGTATAGTTTTTAATCACAAATTGTGTTTTATACAGTATGAAAAAGCATGCTTTGTCCGTTTTCAACCATGATTTGTGGGGAACCAGTTATTTAATATCGCTATAAAAAGGTTGATTTTACTGTCCCCCATCATTAAACATTGTTTCATCGTTCGTTCTGTGAACACGGTAGACTACATACTTGTCGGCAGCATCAGTATCTGTTCTTCTAACATAGTCTTTGTCTTTTCTCTTACAACTAACGAAGTAAGTAACGTCATGTTTGTTTGTTTGTTTTCCTATTTCTATCAGTTTCGATGTTTTACTATTTTGTTACTTAGTTGTTAGTCATCATCAGCTAGAGTTTATTATTGACATAGTGCATAAAAATGTTATATTAAATACCTTTTTTTCTTTTCAGATGGTATCTATAATTGAGAAATTCAATAACGCTACTTATAGGGCAAGGTGTGTTTCAATCTCACAACTAGTAGTGTTGAATATTACTTTAGATGTTAAAGAAAAATAACAAACGGTTATGATTTAAGTACTTTATACTAACCAAACCGTATGAATTATGTTAGTGATATATTGTTTTCTTTTGATCGTAGGGGTGGCCGAGTTGCAGACGTACAGGGTTTTGTTGAACAATCAACAGGTCAATTTTTTTTTGTAAAATAATTTTTTTTCTTGTGATTTGAAAGGTGAAAACAGTGTACATCTATTATTCAACAGCCCTGAAGACCGTGTTGTAAACGAGATGACAAAACATTACTTAGAACATTTTCATCATGGATTAAAATACGATCTTGGATTTGTAGATTATGTTCATATGGAAAATATTGTAAGAAACATTTTCAACAATTGTGATCATGTATTTGTGAAAGGTTGTCAGAAGAAACAATTTCTACAAAACATTATTCCGTCTGTTGAGGTCTACGATCTGTTTGATTTCAATTGTCCTAATTTAAATATTCTACCTAAATGTATTACTGTCTGTAAATTTCATACTTTTCCTGAAGCAAAATGTGCACAACAAATTGTTTTAAGTTTAAAGTCATGGATCATAGACAATATTCATTACGTGTTTTTAAACAAACCTGACGTAAAACAAGTTGCATATAACAATGTTACTGTTTAGAGAAGACTCTTTCAATTACAGACATGTAAGGACTTGAAAGAATGTGTGATACAATACGATAGTGCTCGCATTATTTTACGTAATGAGGAGATTACTTACCTCGTTATGAATTCCACTACTATTATAAATGACATCACGAGTAAAATTGTACTCATACAAGGGGGGAAGTGTTTAATTATATAAACAAAGATGTTGTTCGTACAAGTTGGGAAAATCTATCATTATATGACATCGTTACCTATGAAATAAATCATACAGTTCTACTACAGTGAACCCCTTTGTTTATACACATTATTTCATGGGAACGTGACGATCTTATGATACAGAATAAAGTTGTGACGTTCTGATATGAAAATTAACCTTAACCGTTTTCCTAATCCTTACACAGTCGTTTCAATTAGTTGATAGTAATACTAACAGTGTTCATCTGGAAGGAGAAAAGATGCTGTATAGAAGAAAAAAGTTATGTAAGTATAATCTTATTTATCTTTCAATTTCTATGCAGTGGGAAAACAATCAGCTTTCGCAAATGGTATAAGTAATTCTGTAACTTTTTTATTATTATCATTTTCAGTACTGACATTCACATAGCTTAGGGTTGTGTAGAGATAAACATATTTTGATGACCTCTGTAATATTGTTTAGGAGAAAGTTGTCTATATTTGAGATCTTGTTTACCAAATATAGTTTCATAATGCATGTTGATCTTTACCTGTAACTGTTATGTGTTTAGCCTAGGGCTTGTTGTTGTTGAAAATAAATTCGACCTTGGTGTTAATGTAGAGGAGAAAACTTTTCATTATTATTAGAAGTCTATTCTGTTTATTTAAAAAAACAATGACATACTTTTGCAAAGGTGGTATTTCCCAGTTTTAATGAAGACGGAATTACCCTTCCTCTGTTCCTATAAGGAATACCTAAACTCCTGGATAATTATATTCCCCCTTTATTACTGGACATCTAGGTCTTTAGGGATAGCATAGTATGAAAGGTGTAACTTTTTGGTTCGAAAACGATTCCCACGATACCACAAAGACCTCTTGGTCCAAACGGCCTAACAACAGGCGTCGGGGTGAATCGGGGATATCATAGTGTTAAAAGGCGTAACTCAATTGTTCTAATCGACTACCATGACGCCCATAACGTCTCCTCGGTCCAAAGGGCTTAATTACAACCATTGGGATGAATATGGATAGCTTATTGTTAAAAGGCGTAACTCATTTGTTCGAATCGACTACCATGACGTCCAAAACCTCTCTTTGGTCCAAATGGCGTAATTACACCCGTTGGTATGAATATGGATAGCTTATTGTTAAAAGGCATAACTCATTTGTTCGAATCGACTACCATGACGTCCAAAACCTCTCTTTGGTCCAAATGGCCTAATTACACCCGTTGGTATGAATATGGATAGCTTATTGTTAAAAGGCATAACTCATTTGTTCGAATCGACTACCATGACGTCCAAAACCTCTCTTTGGTCCAAATGGCCTAATTGAAGCCTTTGGGATGAATCGGGGATAGCATAGTGCTAAAGGGCGTAACTCAATTGTTCGAAACGACTACCATCACGTCCATAACCTGGTCCTCTCCTTGGTCCAAATGGCTTAATTACAGCCATCGGTATGAATCGAGGATAGTATAGTGTTAAAAGGCGTAACTCAATTGTTCGAATCGACTACCATGACGACCAAAACGTTTCGTTGGTCCAAATGGCCTAATTACAGCCGTTGGGATGAATATGGATAGCTTAGTGCGAGTCGCCCTCTTATAGCATGGTACACAACTGCCTTCTAGTAGACAAATCTGAAAGTATTGACTGTTAACTAGTGCGATCCAGTAAACATTTATGAAAACACAAGATTGAATAACATGACTCACTGAGAAAAACTGAATATTATGAGACAATGTTTTGAATTTTTGAATTTGGCGCTAACCGCCATCTTATAACACAGCTGACATCTAGTAGATAATTCTGAAAGTAATGACTGTTAACTAGCGCTATCTAGTAGACAATTATGAAAGCACAAGATTGAATAACATGACGGCACTGAGAAAAAAAAACTGAATATTATATGAGACAACGTTTTGAATTTTGAATTTAGCGGTAGTCGCCATCTTATAACACAACTGACATCTAGTAGATAATTCTGAAAGTAATGACTGTTAACTAGCGCCATCTAGTAGACAATTATGAAAGCACAAGATTGAATAACATGACTCACTGAGAAAAACTGAATATTATGAGACAATGTTTTGAATTTTGAATTTAGCGGTAGTCGCCATCTTATAGCATGGTACACAACTGCATTCTAGCAGACAATTCTGAAAGTAATGACTGTTAACTAGTGCGATCTAGTAGACAATTATGAAAGCACAAGATTGAATAACATGACTCACTGAGAAAAACTGAATATTATGAGACAATATTTTGAATTTTTGAATTTGGCGCTAACCGTCATCTTATAACACAACTGACATCTAGTAGATAATTCTGAAAGTAATGACTGTTAACTAGCGCTATCTAGTAGACAATTATGAAAGCACAAGATTGAATAACATGAGTCACTGAGAAAAACTGAATATTATGAGACAATGTTTTGAATTTTTGAATTTGGCGCTAACCACCATCTTATAACACAACTGACATCTAGTAGATAATTCTGAAAGTAATGACTGTTAACTAGCGCCATCTAGTAGACAATTATGAAAGCACAAGATTGAATAACATGACGTCACTGAATTTTATATGAGACAATGTTAGCAGGTGGAACATAGGATGTCACCGTGGTCACGCGGTTAAACACAGATACCCAGTAATCACAACTTGACTGGTTCGAGTCCACCCATGAGACAAGATTTTATTAAATAAATATAAATATAAAATCAACATGCATAAGAACGCAATATAATGATGACGTCATATGGAGGTCCTGGGATAGCGACTACAACTGTCAAAAGGTAATAACGTTTGCGGGATAAAAAAAGTTCAAAGTGTAGGGACTTCATATGGGATAGCCAAAGGACCCAACTGCAAACGTCCCGAAAATAAAATAAAACCTCGCGTAAGAGTGCGTCTATGGCATAAGGGCGTAACAACATCAATTAAAGCCCTTGCGTAAGAGTGGTTGTCCAGACGTCCATGGCATAAGGGCGTAACAAAATTGGTAAAATGGCTTGCGTAAGAGTGCATATCCAGGCGTCCATGCCATAAGGGCATAACAAAATTGGTAAAATGGCTTGCGTAAGAGTGCATATCCACGAATCGACTCCCATGACGTCATATGCCAAAAGGGCCTAACTAGGCGTCTGGAAGAGGCGTCGGTGGTCCATACCTGCTCCATTACTACTCATGTTAGATTCGATCTAACACGGGAGTGATGGCGGGATTATACTTTATATCTACTACCATACTACTATTGGCCCCCCCCTTGACAAAATTTCTGCGGACGCCCATGAGGCCGGATATAATTTTAATCGATAAAGTGAAAAGATCTGTATTTCTCATAGAAATTGCTTGTCCAAACACTTCCAATCTACAAAGAACAATAGCTACAAAGATATCAAAACAAACAGAACTAGCTATAGAAATACAACGCATGTGGAATCTAGAATCAGTTACCACAGTCCCAATAGTTATATCTTGCACAGGAGTCATTCCAAAAAGCTTACACAGCTCCTGGCAGCACTGAACCTGCACCACCAAACGTTCGTTGAATTGCAGAAAGCTATACCGGTACTCTTTTCAGCACATGCCACACTGTCAGAAAGTTTCTAGGAGCAACTTTCATACTACATCAAACTGTACAACATGAAGATCCAAGCCTCGGTTCTGGTGGTGTTGAAAGAAAGAACCCGAAAGAAGTAGATGAAGAAACAATGACATAATTTGTGTAAATGTAAACATTTATTGTATGTTTCCTGTAATTCATAATGTTGTAAATATTTGTAGATGTTGGCAATCTTATAGTTAAGACGGGGACTACTTGCTTAGGCCGAGTCTGCCCAATATGTTACCGGCATAAGCCGAGCCTACCTAAGTGTCAATAAGAATAAAAATAAAAATAATAATAATATGATAATAATTTAACAATACTATAAGATAATGATGGTAATATAATGATTGATGATACAGGGATGATGACAAACAAGGAAATAACATTTATACAAACAGTAATTTCAGAATTCCTTACATAACAGATCTGACTCGTAAGATTGGAAACCGCATTGATAACGGTCATTGAGATGGTAGGGTTGGCACCGGTGTCAATTTGACATGGAATGACTCAACTAGAGAATTAGAGAAATATAGGTTAGATGTACAGTGTGTCCCACGCAAGAGTTGGCCAATGACGCGGCTTCCTGCGGCGCGGCGGGCACAGCTCCAACTCCTGAGCGATCGGGTGAAATATATACGCTAATAATGCCGCGATGGGTGAAGCGATTCATATTCTCACATTTATAGTTAAAACTACAATGAAAATAACCATGTACCTCATCACAAGAGATGTTGGAAATGTTCTCCTCTTGCATCCACACAATACTGGCACCTTTTTAGCAAATTTTCTTTCACGCGGATAAGTTCAGCTTCCGAGACGGAGTTCATTTCTCTTGTGATAGGCCTACGTGATATTGTTTTTAAGTTCTTCTAACAGTATGTGAATATTATTTACGGGGAAACTTGAAAAATAAAGTGTATAGGTCAATTTCCCATACATTAGAAGAACTTACAGACAATGTCACAAGATAAATTAACTTTATCTCGGAAGCTGAACTTATGCGCGTGAAAGAAAATTTCCTAAAATGCAAGAGGAGAACATTTCCAACATCTCTTGTGATGAGGTATGTGTTTATTTTCATTGTAATTTTAACTGTAAATGTGAGAACCTGAATCGTTACACTCATCGCGGCATTATTAGCGTAGATATTTCACCCGATCGCTCGGGAGTTGGAGCTGTGCCCGCCGCGCCGCAGGAAGCCGCGTCATTGGCCAACTCTTGCGTGGGACATACTGTAGTAGCAGTATGGGAATTTATATGGGAGGGTGAAGGTTCAATGCAGACCAGTAGCGGCTGTTCAGAGGAAGATGGTGAAAAACAAATTCACCTACCACTTGCGACTTGTTTTATTAGAATTGTAATTATCATATATTTTTGTAGTTTTCATAAGTTGAATGTTTGCGCCAGAGAAAGCGTTTTGCAGTTCCTCCAACAGTCACCAGAATGGCGATAACAGACACCAATGGACTGGCAGA
Source organism: Ectobius pallidus (assembly GCA_964059195.1). NCBI lineage: Eukaryota > Metazoa > Arthropoda > Insecta > Blattodea > Ectobiidae > Ectobius > Ectobius pallidus. The sequence continues at coordinate 13,130,851 of CAXKWD010000006.1, forward strand.
AGTACAAACTTTTCAGCATATCTTCGTGTTCTTTGTTTACAGCGGTTGCTCTGACAACGGGTAGTAAATTTTCCCCGGCACTCCATCTCACCGGTATATCATGATACTTGATGCAGAGAATTGTTGTTCTTCTGGCCTGCTTCTACCAAGTTAAGCCGATAGGTTTATCACTACTTGTCTGACCGCCTAGAACCGTTGGTTCTATTTTATGTTCTTTATTAAGTAGTATAAGGTGGCATTATTTCCTCGGTTTCTCTTCCTTTTGGTTATGCTTTTGCATATTCTTATTTGAGAATCCCGCTAGTAATTGTAATAGCACTGTACCAAGCACATGGAAAGTAAGTTTTATATTTTGGACACAGCCATGCTACTGTAATGCCTTATTCAGGGGAACATGCATTTCTCCCAGGCCCCAAGTTCTATCAGTTTGTTCTATGCCACTTTATGTGCCAGGCGCTTATTTACAAGTTGTAAACGTTAACACAGAGCATTGAAACTGTTCCAGTTGAAAATAGTACCAATAGACTGGAGAATATACGGCATCATCTAAGTTACAAGAACCTGGCAGACATAGAAAAGATTGAGGCCAAATACATGAAAAGAGTCCTAGGCCTATCGAAGTTCATCCCCTCATGACTCACATACGTGACGACAGGAGAGTTGCCGCTTGTAGAGGACCTGAGTCCCCCCCAGTTATGGGACATGCAAGATAAGCGGAAAGAAATATGGGATGACTTGTGATGCACAGACGTGATGATATACAAAGACTGGATGAAACCCCTATACGACCTACGACACACCCTGACCGGATTCGACTTGCAAAGTGTGCAAAATTAGGAAATACCATCAACCAGGAAATGGTGTGAGTGTGACAGGTACCACTCAACGTCGTTTGAGAAGAGGCAACTGAGTGTTATATACCAATGCATATATTCTGCTTTACATTCATTATTACATAACTGTAAGAAGAAAGGGTATTTTTTTTTGTGTAATTGAATTTATTGAATAGTCTCCCAGAAAACATAAAGAGAATGCCTTTAAGTCATTTTAAAAGAATGATTGGAAGATTTTTATGAGCTAATCCTCTCTACAGTGGTGTTGAATTGTTCTAATAATAGTTGTAGGTTGTATTTTATTTTCTTGATTTTGCTAAATATTGAATATGTCTCCAGCAATAAATCTATATATACCTAACATTTTTTTTTTTTTCATTCTTAATATCCATTAAATGAAACTCACACGTGTGAATTAAACGTACTATAAGATACTACTAGCCTATGTAACCATCATAATATTTGTAAAAACGAATACTGTTATATTTTCTTTTTGAAAAACATAACAATAATAATACCTAATGGGACAATAACATATAAAAACTGAGACCAGAAAAGGAGATATACAAACAAACAGAAAAAATAGGCCATATTTTGAGGAAAAGAAGATTAAGATTCTATGATCACATTTTCAGAATGGAAAGAGACAGACTTACCAAACAAATTTTTGATCACTATATAAGTAAAAAAACTAAACCAGCATTTTTCAAGAAGTTGAAGAAGAATTGAAATTGCTCAATATTAAAAAGGAGGATATTGCAAACAGAGAAAATTTTAGGAAAGCAATATTTGATGGTGAAAACGGGAAGTGAATGGATGGAAGAACGGAAACAGCAACATCGCGAAATAATGAAGAAGTTTTGGGAAGATAAGAAGAAGACAACTGTTTCATGTGGTCCTAAGCTGCCCTAATCGGTAGGGAAAAAAGCAGCCTAATAATAATAAATGACCTTTCAAACAAGTGATTTTTTTACATGGTGTTGTCATTGTGACCAATTAGTTTAGGTTATTATATTATTATTTCGTTATTATTGGTGATATTATTATTAATTATTATTTTGTTTTTATTATTGATAATAATTATTTTATTATTATAGGTTTAACATATAACAGAGAATCCTAAAAATGTTGCAGGTTGTAGCGTCAACTGACCTCTCATACACAGGATGAATGCACCGCTTTGTTAATAATGCCGCTGCTGACATGTGTTTGATGTCATGTTACAGCTGACCCTCGGTAATTAGCAGCACACATGTCAACGAAGGCATTGCTAGAAAAACAACTTTCTCTTTCAAGGTATATCCAAGTTATTGAAATATACCAGCATACACAATTGTTAGTTCCAATGAAATAGTGCAAGTGATCGTGGTTTAAATGCCAACAGCATATGACACTTACTCCTATTTTATTTTGTTTAATAATGTTGAAAACATATTTAAGTGTTAATTAGATATAGACTAGTGTGAGTACAGGACACCCATTCATTCATTCATTCATTCATTCATTAATGTTATCTAAATGGAAAAATGTAGGCTATCTAGTTTAAAATTTAATCACATCAACTACAGCTCTTATAGTGTAAAATATGTAATTAAAGTTCCGTAATCCTTAGCGTTCACAGAGTTTCAGAAGGTTTATATGTGCTTTATTTACTGAAATTCCAACACAAATATTAGAACCATTTTTTTCCTTTTTAAATTTTTAAAATTAAACAAAATTATATACTCCTACAAGCATCCATACACCACCTGCCAACACACAAAAAATAATTTTCTCGGCCAAGTTTTCAGGAGTTAACACTGCATTATATAAACACAAAAATTAATAAATTAGTAACTTCATTCCATTTAAAAAATTCAAACTTTCAAATGGTAATTCTTTCACACTGACTGAGTGTAGGCTAAGGTGGAAAGGTGAAGTCAGACTGAAAAATCCAATACCATAGCCGGAATCTGAACCAGATTTTCAGTTCTCCTTGCTGTTACTCTATCACTGAGATATCATGGCAACATGCAGACACAATATTAAATGCTTCAACTAACAAATAACATCTGCAATAGTCTGCATCTGGTAGAAATAGCCTCATATAGAACAAAGGCCCAGTGCACAAATTAGGCTACATTAGGAAAGATTGTTCCTCTCATGAGTAAGTAGATGTCTTTTGATATCCTCTTTCCTGGAAAATTTCTTGGCACATATATCACATGAGAATGGTTTATCTCCAGTGTGACTAAGCAGATGTGTTTTGAGAGTCCCACTTCTTGAACATTTCCTGCCACATATATCACATGAGAATGGCTTATCTCCAGTGTGAGTATGCAGATGTGATTTGAGGTTCTGATTTGTTGAAAATTTCTTGGCACAAATATCACATGAGAATGGCTTATCTCCAGTGTGAGTATGCAGATGTGCTTTAAAGTTCTGATTTGTTGAAAATTTCTTGGCACAAATATCACATGAGAATGGCTCATCTCCAGTGTGAATATGCAGATGTGTTTTGAGGTGCTGATTTGTTGAAAATTTCTTGGCACATATATCACATGAGAATGGCTTATCTCCTGTGTGAGTAAGCAGATGTTTTTTGAGGTTCCCACTGTCTGAAAATTTCTTGACACATATAGCACATGACAATGGTTTCTGTCCAGTGTGAGTACGCAGATGTCTTTTGAGATCGCTCTTTTGGTAAAACTTCTTCGCACACATATCGCATGAGAATGGCTTTTCTCTAGTGTGAGTAATCAGATGTGTTTTAAGAGCCCCCTTTTGTGCAAATTTTTTGGCACAGACATCACACGAAAATGGCATTTCTCCAGTGTGAGTAAGCAGATGTGTTTTGAGTCTCCCACTTTGTGAAAACTTCTTGGCACATATATTACATGGGAATGGGTTATCTCCAGTGTGAGTAAGCAGATGGTTTTTAAGAGTCCCACTTTGTGAAAACTTCTTGACACATATATCACATGAGAATGGCTTATCTCCAGTGTGAGTACGCAGATGTCTTTTGAGATCCCCTTTATGGTTAAACTTCTTGGAACATATATCACATGAGAATGGCTTATCTCCAGTGTGAGTACGCAGATGTGTTTTGAGATCCCCTTTACGATTAAACTTCTTGGAACATATATCACATGAGAGATGTCTGACTCTAGTAGAGGTGAGCTGTTTACTACTACTACTACCAGAGGATGCGATTGTACATACAGCAGTTGAGTGTGATTGCATTAGCCGCTCTTCATTATTTCCTTGAGAAACTCCAGCTTCCTTGTTGTCTGTGTTCTCAAATTTCATTGGCTCCGACTGTATTGCGTCAAATGTAATTGATACGGGCTCAGACTTCTGAATGGTGCTGCATGCTGTAGAATCGTCTGTATTTTCGCATTTTACTAGTTGTGACTGTATTGTGTCAAATGTTACAGGCACAGGTTCAGTTTTTGGTTGTATTTCAGAAATCTCTTCCTTAAGTTCAATCTTAATACACTCGGATTTGAGTCCAGGCTCCATTCTGTGTCAATCAACACAGAGTGAATTGAAATCTCCAACGAGCTAGAATAGAGATTATAGAGTGGCTGATGTGTCCTTTACAGCGCTCTGGGTGGTGCCTTCGTGAAACATAGCCGCCATGTTTTCTCCTACCTGTTACTCGTATCGTCTGCTATCTTTATAAGTATTTTGATTGTATTTTTGTGGATACCTTTGGTAAAAAATATGCCTGCTTGTTTACCGCTTTGGAACCAGATGATGAATCTCATTATGCTTCACTTCTTAAACTAATTTTGAAACTGTTTTTCACCTTAGATTACATGACTTCTGCAGGAACAGGTCTGAGCAGGACGGAGGAAAGCAACTGAGACAGATGTTTACAAAATTAATATTGTTCAAAGGACAGTAAGTTTGAAATAATTTCTAGGCATCTATAAGATTGTACAGATAAATGTTACCGCCAAGAATCCCCATCACTGTTTAATTGCAAATTTTTGAAGTGAAACTTCTTTAGCCGCGGTTGGGGTAATTCGAGAGCTTGAGTAACGCTCTAAATCGTCACAAAATTTGTGAGATGTGACGGAACGGACTGCACAGGAAACAATCAACTCAATGATTAGGCTTATCCAAAATTTAAAAAATAATCAAAACTAAAAAAATTGAAAATCTAAAATCTAAAAATCTAAAAATTTAAAATTAAATAATCGAAAATCAAAAATATAATAATAAAAAATTCAAAGACCCAAAATTAAAAAATTGAAAGATCCAAAATTAAAAAGTCTAAAAATGCAAAATTTAAAAAATAAAAAAATCCAAAATTTAAAAAATAAATGAAATAAAAAATTCAAAAATCCAAAATTTAAAAAAATTAAAATCCATAAATTTAAAAATTAAAAATCCAAAATTAAAAAATTAAAAATTAATAATCCAAAAAATAAAAATCATAAGTTAGATCTAAAATTTCCAAAATTCCAAAATTAAAAGATCTAAATTAAAAAATCCTAAATTCAAAAGTGAAAAAGCCTAGGAATCCAAAATTGAAAAAACATGAAGTTTCACTTATGTCGCGTGGCGTGATAGTACAATACAATAGTACCAGATGGGTTTTCTCAACTCTTAAGCTATGGTTTGTCTACGGCGTTCATCGCCAGCGATCAACGCCGGCTTTTTTTCAAAAAGCTAATAACCTGGTGATAGCCAGGTTATTAGCACCTCTAGTTTGGTGATTGTGAACATCCGAGTTTTTTGCTACCGGGGTTGAGTTATTATATTTTAAGTACAATATGGATCGTAGAATGAATATCGAAGGAACAGTCAACAGCGATAGTTTTCTAAATGTTTCCTTACAAGCACTATTATATGGCAGTTTACCCATGTATCTAACTGCTCTCTTTTGCAATGTAAGAATTTTCCTAATGTTTTCCTTAGATGTATTGCCCCATAATTCAATCCCATATGTAATGTGTGAGTAAATGAGTGCAAAATACACAATCCTAGTAGTATCCATTGGGAGGTATTTGACAATGTTTCTTAATACAAATAGTCCTGAACTGATTTTACTTTCGATTTTGTTGACATGACTGTTCCAAGAAAGGGATTCATCAAGAGTTAGACCCAAGATGTTTACTTCGCTGACTTGTTTTACCTTATCATCACCAATCATTAACTGTGGTTCGAAGGATGCATTTTTACACTCAAAATATATAAATTCACTTTTATTAGCATTAACTGATAGTTTTATATTATGGAAGTACTGAACCAAAGAATTAGTGGTAGTATTTATTTCCAGTTCCATTTCTTCCAGGTTTTTATTACCATAACATAGATTAGTGTCATCTGCATATAATGTGAGGCCAGTGCTTCCAGGTATAATCGTATTTAAGTCATAAATATATAGTATAAACAGTAGAGGTCCCAATATTGACCCTTGTGGCACTCCTGTTGTAATGTTCCTGGCAGAGGACTGCCCATTTGAATACTCTACAAATTGTTTCCTATTAGTTAAGTATGATTTCATCAATTGATGACCTATTCCTTTAAATCCAAGGTGATACAGTTTGTCCAGTAAGATTTTAGTATTCACACAATCGAAAGCTTTTGACAGGTCCAATAGCACACTAGCTGTGAACTTACCCTTATCTATGCTATCGGCAATAAATTCTACTATTGTTATAACAGCAGATATTGTTGATTTGCCTTGAGTGAAACCATGCTGGAATTTCGGTGTCAGATCAAATTTTTTCAAGAAGTTCACAATTCTCAGATAGATAATTTTTTCAATAATTTTGGATATGCTGGGTAATATAGAGATCGGTCTGTAATTATTTACATCTTCACTATTTCCTTTCTTTAATATGGGGATAACTTTAGCTATTTTTAGTGCATCGGGGAATGTGCCAGTTTCAAATATTGTATTTACAATTGTTGCAATAGGGCCAGCAATTGACAATATGGTTGCTTTTATCACTTTGATCGGGATGCCATCATAACCACTACTATTGGTCGACCTTAGTTTCTTTACAATGCCAATAATTTCATTTACTGTCGTAGGACCAAAGAATATTGTTCTGTTAGATGTATTGATTAGAGCAGTTGCGGGACTGTTACTTGTAGGTCTCACACTGTTAGCAATGTTTTCACCAATAGAGATAAAATATTTGTTAAATACATTAGCCATATTATTAGGAATGTCAATTATTTCACCTTGGTGCTTTAATTGAGTAGCTTTAGGAGTACTATTGTTATTTTTGCCTCTAAAATGATTTATAATGTCCCAACTAGTCTTACTTTTGTTATCCGAGTTCAAAATTAGGTTACTAAGATATTCTTTCTTGGCAGCGACGACCTTGCTATCATAGAATTGTTTAAACTCTGTGAAAGTTGATTTGTTTATTTGACCAGTAGTGAGTTTGGTGTTTTGAATGTTCAATAGTATTCGAAGTTGTTTTATTTCCTCAGTTATCCAATTACCCATTGTTTTACTTGCTTTTTTACTCCTTCTAAGAACCTTGGGGCAATATATATCAATGTAGGATTGGAGTAAGGACTGGAAAGCATAGTAACTATCATTGACATCCAATCCCGCACTGATCTCATTCCACTTCTCTTGACTCATTGCCTCATTTAGGTTATTTAAATTTGGTTCATTGAACAAGTTACTACGATTTTTATGAGAAGATTGATTGATATGTACAAGGGGAGAGTGTAGATCAAATATTCTTATACCTTGTGCACTATGATCGGATAGAGATGTGTGTATGACATATGTGTCAATAGCATTTACAGGGAGGTTGGTTATTATATTATCGATTGCTGTTCCATTATTACCATTAATTCGAGTAGCTATCTCAATAGTATATCTCAAATCAAACTGTTTTAGGATGTTCATTAATGATTTATAATTAGGTGACATTAATGTTGTGTTATTTTTTTAAATCATGTGATGTTCCCTTTCCTTGAGTCTTTTATGTATTTCAAGGCAAATAAAGTGTACTAAATATATTTGTAATTAGGCTTTAAGATTTCATATGTTATGCAATGTACAGAGTGTTATTTTCCTTTATTTTTATTTTCAATCTGGCGGAAATCCGAAAATATAGTTATAAATATGAAAAAAAAAATCCAATAGCATAAACGAAATTGCAAAAGTAAAATTGTAAATAACTGAAAATGTTTTACTTTGATGTCCTGAGGAGGAAACTTGCAGAATATTTTATAACACGGCAACAGGACAGGTTTCTTTAGTTCCTTGAAATGAAAACGAAAATTGCCATGCATAGGCCTAAATATACAAAAGGGCTTCATTTATATTCAACATGAAAAAAAGATATACGAACCAACCATTGAGTACTTCAAGAACAAATATGATTTGAAAAATGTTGAAGTCATTGGACTAATGGTTGGTAGTAGGGGAACAATAACAAAGTTCTTTATTTCCTTCTGTAAACATTTCTCATTGTCACAAAATCTGTACAATGAAGTGGCGTTATTATCACTTAAGGGATCCATCCAAATCTTAAGAAACCACCTGTACAATAACAACAATTAAGCTGGACAGATTTCCTTTTTTTTTAAAGTTTAATGGTTTTTACTACTGATTATTTGAATTTTCCTGTCATTATGTTTATTATGTTTATTGTTGAAAGATATTCTTTGTCTGTAAGGCAATCTGCGTTGTGCAGAAAGACTACAAAATAAAAAATAATAGTAAAATAAATCATCCGCTGATTAAATATTTCCGTACGAACTTGGAGGATATCGCGAAGTAGTCGGACCCCCGCTGTGACGTCACTCGTTCCGTGTTGCGGCCTTGTTCCAAGGTGGCGTTGGACAGGCAGGAGTGTGCTCCCAGGAAGTAACAGCTTAGGAAAATGGCGGTTTATACCTGCTTATTATAAAAATAATATAATACTAGTAATACTAATCATAATAATGATGACGATGACGGCAACGATGATAAAAATAATTTCATTTCATTAATTTATTTATACATGCTAGAGACCGTTTTAAAAGTTTTAATTAGTAGGCAATATTTATCTGGCTTGACAGTTGACAATGTAGTTCAATTTACATTTTCCGGAACCCAAGATTGCACACGTAATTTAATTTTCCTTCTGTGAGTATCCAATCTATCCATAATGAAAATAATAATCAGATGATGATGATGATGATAATAATAATAATAATAATAATTAGATGATAATAATAATTTAATAATACTTTAAGATAATGATGATAATACAATTATTGATGATACAGGGATGATGACAAATAAGGAAATAACATTTATACAAACAGTAATTACAGAATTCCTTACATAACAGATTTGACTTATAAGTTTGGTAACCTCATTGATCGTGGTCATTGAGATGCAAGGGTTGGCACCAGTGTTGATTTTTACACGGAATGACTCAACTAGAGAATTAGAGAAATACAGGTTAGATGTAGTAGCAGGACAGGAATTTAGATGAGAGGGTGAAGGTTCAATGCAGACCAGTAGCGGCTGTTAGGGAAACATGGTGAAAAAAAATCTCCTACCATTTGCGACTATTTTATTAGAATTTTATTTAGAATTATTCTTAATTTTATTAATATTATTTATTAGTGTTATCATATTTATACTGTAGTTTTCATAAGTTGAATTTCAGTAATATAGTGTTTCAATGTTCGCGCCAGAGAAAGCGTTTCGCAGTTCCTCCAACAGTCAGTAGAATGGCGATCACAGAACAACAATGGACTGGCAGAAGAACAAACTTTTCAGCATGTCTTGGTCTTCTTTGTTTACAGTGGTTGCTCTGACAGCGCGTAGAAAATTTTCCCCGGCACTTCACCCTCTCACCGATATATAGTGATACTTGATGCAGAGAATTGTTGTTCTTCTGGCCTGCATGTTCGAGCTAAGCCGACAGATCTATCGCTACTTGTCTGTCCCCCTAGGACAGACATAGCTCTTGTTCTATTTTATGTTCTTTATTGAGTAGTATAAGGTGGCATTATTTCCTCAGTTTCTCTTTCTTTTGGTTATGTTTTTGCATATTCTTGAATGAGAATCCCGCTAGTAATTGTAATAGCACTGTACCAAGCATATGGAGAGAAAGTATTGTTTGGGACACAGCCATGCTACTGGAGTGCCTGATGGGCCATTCAGATAGAAAATTAACCGTAAACGTAACGTAAACTTAAATGTTTGGGGCCATGTTTTTCAATGTGGCCATTCACAATGCATCACGTAAACGTGAAACTTAAACGTAAAATTAAATGTAGCGTAGAACCTTGCAAACACCAAGCTTCTGTATTACGTTTATGCGAAAAATAACGATACAACCAATCGGAGAAGAGAAAAGGAGACGGAAGTGGAAGTAGCCACGAGATGGCGTCTATGAATGAGAAACTCGTCATTATGATAAATGGCATCTATTATATAAAGATGCGGCATTGAAGGAAAATATATTAACATTAGTTCATTAGTTCACTTCAGTTTTTAAAAAAATTAATTGCTTTTCAGTTTAATTGCATTAGGGAATATGAGTTTATTATAAGGTGTAAGGTAAAAATGAATCCGTTCAACGACCCCGTGTGCACAAAACCTTTAGTAGTTGGAAGGAAGATGATAAGAAAAATCTATTATTTCTAGGCAGTTCTAAGCAAGTTTTAGACATTAATTTTAAAAAACTAAATTCCCAGGCATACAAAGTCAATTTCAAAACTTCATGGTACAAACAGGTCCATCTGGGGAGTTAGTACTCAAGTTAACTTACATGGTTAAAATGAATTCACTAGGCAGAACTAGAGGTGCCTATGTCACTAGGAAATCTGGCCGTTCAAAGAAGGAAACTTCAAGTAAACAAAAACCAGCACATCTATCTCAAATTAGCACATTACATTATGGCTTAAGAATGAGACAGACATGATGTTAATTCGGGTTTCGTTCTTAGCTCGTCTCGGGTATAGTGCTTCCCTCTGCCACCCCTAATTCTACCAAAGATAATCACGATTAGTGCACTAATCAGTTTTATACTGATCACAATTTTCAGTTCTTCAAGCCAGATTATCCTGATTGTAGGTGACATCTAGTGCAATATGCACATAAATTTGTGGATCGCTAATCCGCTTTAGTTAATTCATTTGTTTATAATATCACGACATAGGTGGGAAGAAGGGGATCGTGAAAGCACACCTCAGTGGGAAAAGATTGAATGATTTGGACGAAACTCACTATGCGGGGTTTATTGGGCCTAGGGAGCTCTAATCTGAGGTCGTTTTAAATCGTGAAATGCACCTCGAAGCCGGGGTTTTAGCGTTTTAATTACAAATTGTTTTAATTGTTTATGCTTGATTTGGGTAATGTTCATGAAATTCCTGAATTTTATATAAAAACTATGTTAATGTTAATAAAATCAGGTAACCTGATGTAACAAAGTGCCAAAACGCTTTTTTACCTATAGGTAGAGGAAGTATTGTTTTCTACCCCAAATTCGAAGTTGAGTTTTTAACATAAATTCACGTTTTCATGCCCCCTGAATCCAAAAATAGAACATGTCTGTGTGTGTGTCTGCCTTTGAACAGCCTAGCTCCAAAACGGAAAATCGTATTCAGGTCAGGTATTGGCATCAAGTTTCTCTTATATTTAATGGGACTTTACAAGTATAATATGTGAATACTGGCAACCTTACAGTTAAACTATTTTTTAATTACACGTTTATTTTAAAGTTAATTTTAGTTAATTTTATATTACACGTTTTATAGGAGCATGAAAAAAATTAATTCAGATGCACTTATCACTTCCTATAGGCATAACATTTTCTGGTTTCTCTGACACCTTTCATTTTTTATGCATATAATGAACATGTTTTTCTAAAAAGTAGACTACTTTTATACAGCTAAAGTTATTATTTTTAATGCAATTAATTTTTATATATCGCATATAAAATAACTTGAAATTTGATCAATATTTCATGACATATTTTCTTTAATTTTATACCTATGGGCATCATTGTAGTCTACTTTATGCATATATGCATGTAATATTAGTGTAAAAAATTTCAGCCTTCTATCTCTAATGGTTGTGGAGCTACCTAACAATATGTGTGTAAAATAAGAGTTACCGGGAAATTAAATTTTAAGTAAATAGTGAATTTCTCATCTGACCTTTCTAAGCGTGTGGCTCAGAGCATGGAAACAAATTTAGATGTGCATTTAAATGGCACAAATAATTTCTAAACCTATATAAACTATATATCAATGGATGCAGAAAATTCAGCACAATTTGTTAGTGCTATAAACAAAACAAAACATAAATTTCAAAATAATTAACGTACATATACCCTTAATATTATACGATCAAATGCTTTGCATATTGTAGATAACAGGCTGATAGGTCGTCTGTTATTTGGATACTGAGGGTTCTTATGTACTTTCGGTATTGTTATAATTATAGCATGTTTCCATACTGATGGAAAGTATCCGAGTTTCATACTTAAGTTAAATAATTTAACCAAATAAGTCAAAGATTTTCTTGGCAAATTCTTCAGAGCATTGTTTGTAACTGTGTCTTTACCAGGCGACTTTCTACTAGAAAGTGATTCAAATATATTCTTAATTTCGAAGGGTGTTGTGTATCGTAGCTCAATTTTACAAGGTAGCTCCAAAAAGTCTTTTACTGTTCCACGAACTTCGTCAAAGTGATCTCTCAAGTCTTCATCTTCTTGAGAAGTTGCAAATTGTCGTTCTAGATGTTCTGCAATTACCTCTGCTTTCTTATTGTCTTCTTAAACAAGTCCACTTGAACTTCGAATTCATAATCGATTCTTTTAGCGAGGAATTATGTCGTTCCTTGAACACTAGATACCGCTACTGTTTCTCTCTTTCATACAGTTTCGATTTTATAGGCAGATGTCTCTACGCTTGTACTAGTTGTTTGGCAGTAAATTCAAATTCAACGAAAGATAATTTTGAATAACTCCCTCCCTGATGATTCTTCTAACATTCGCTCTCTTAAACAGTTTCGAGTTTAGCTGGTAAATGTCTCTACAATTTGAAATTTAACGCGGCGGTATATTTGAAATTCATTTTTATTGCTAGAAGATCTCTTTCTGTGTATATAATATCAGAACATTATCAATATAGCTACTTACACAACAGGATAACTCACTGAGCTACTGGACCGGTAGAACGACCCACGAGGCCTTCAAGACTTTTGCTCGACGTGTCATCGAAGAGAGAAGAAATTCAGAAGAAGACTAACTCTGATTCCATAGTGAACATAAACATTTTGTTGTCTTCTCTTCACACAATTTCACTCTTTTGTATATATTAATTCCGTATAAGACTTTGACTTCCTGATTGCCATGTTACTGTGTTGTAAACATTCACCCTTCAGCAATTCATCATTCACCTCATTATCCTCTAAGTATGTACATTTTTGTCATTTCACTGTGTTGTAAATATTCACCCTTCGCTAATTCATCACTCACATCATCATCATCTACATTTACACCGAAGCCTTGAAACCAAGATATCAAACTGTATGTAAATATTAGTCTATGTATTATCTGTAGTGTAGCCTCCGGCTGTGGGACTCTGGGTCAACTATGGTCAAATAAAAGAAAAATTAAAAAGCTCAGCACCATTGCATTTGAAATTTTATTTTTGTACATAATTGTATTATAAATTTTGTATGTATGTTGTAAATTATTATAATAACTTAATTTGTTAATGTTTATTTGTATATTATGTAAAATTTTCACATTGCATCTATTGCTTATGACTGTAAATTCATATTCTTATTTGTAATTATATTGACGTGTCCCATAACATGTAATATGTTCCGATGGACTGAATAAAATAAAATAAAATAAAATCAAACCTTACTTTTACCTAAATACAATATAATAAAATAAAATAATAGCATACTTAGCTATATGTCCACCTTTCGTGGACGCCTGACAAAGGCTAGAAATTTGAAAGCTCCCCAAAAGTTTACTTGTAATTGAATATTCGGATTGTCATGTGCTTGGCTCTGGTAATAGGTCTACACCTAAACTAATAAACTGATCGACTCACATGTTTGTCTATGTACAGCTTCAATAGCCCACAGCCTTACCTGATATTAATTGCCATTGACACAAATCATAAAACAATTCCAAATGACAGATAAACAAAACGCAATTCTGTAATGTACAAATACTAGCAGGTAACCGCGATTATTTATCAACTTTTATATATAATTTGTCTAAAAGACAAATAAAACAGTATATGTATTAGCCCTGACATCGTTTTTACATAAATTGCATGAATTATATAATTTTATTCTTGATTACATTGTTTTAAATAATAAATTTAATAGTCTAAGTAATAAAACTAATTTTATGCTGCCATATGGGAAAACAGATTCGAAATGAAACTATTAAAACGAACCACAGATTACTCAAATCATGCATAAACAAATAAAACGATAATTAAAATCTAAAAACCCGGCTTCGAGGTGCATTTTTGCGATTAAAGTGCGCCGCCCGAGGTAAGAAAGACCTCAGGTTTGAGTTTCCTGGTCCAAAAGCACCGCATATTGAGTTTCGTCAAATTATTCAAAGTTATCCCATTTAGACGTGCTTTCATGATCCCCTTCTTTCCCCCTAGGTAAAAAAAAAACATCCCTGCGAGTCGTAAACAATTAATTGGCATCCGAGCAAAGCCACCTTTAATTAATTTCATAATTGAATATAGTCTTGTTAATAGGTGGCGTTGGATATGCACAGAACCACGAATTCAAATATTATATTAAATGTGATCGGATTATATTATTTAGTAAAATATTTTTAAACAAAAATATTTCTAAAACTGTAAGTTACAAAAACTTGTAAAAGTAATTTCTGAACAACAATAATTAAACAGTATGGCATGACTGGTATCATGGGGACTGCACTGGCATGTCGAACAACGTTGGAACCTAATGAGACGATAATTGAGGAGAAAATATTTAACAAGGTAAAAGTACGATGAGCCTTCGATACTGTTCCAAGATTGGAAATGTAGTGTCATCCTATGAGTCTGTAAGAAGACTTTTAAACCTTTATGTCTGAAGAATTTCAAATACGAGACAGTTCCACTCCATTGCTGTTTATTATTTTTTCGTACACGCTCTCTAAAACAGATGCGTGTCGGACTGGTAACACGCTGAAAAATTACATTTTAGCAACCAAGGCCGCTAAAATTGTATAAAGCCCTGGTACTTTAAAGTCGCCATTGCAATCTATAAATAAAATCCAGATGGCATTGACCAGTCACACCAACAGGGATTTAAGCATATAAATGGTCATTAAACGACAAATTTAAGCCAACATGTTTCTTTATGTTAATCAGAAACTTTACCTGGGTTTTTCGCAAAACACAGTAGCCTACGTCATCATATAACAACAAATATAAGCCAACAACTTTTCACATCTTCGTTCACAAGAGAATCATTGCTTACCATGGATGCACCAGCATTTAATTGCAATATATTCCTTCTCATAGTCATCTGCTGGCAGCAGCTCCAATTCAATGTTTCTGACTTTATTATCACTTCATACTTTCACAAGATTTTCATAAATAGTAGTTCGTATGCATTTTGCATTTTGTATTGAACAGTTCATTGTTGTTACGCGATTCAAGTGGCTATGAGAATATGTCGTTAACAAATGGCATACTACCTTTTATTATCGTAATTAATTATACGGTATTTTTGTTTCATTTTGAATAATTTAGAGAGCTTTTACTAAAAAATTATGCACGCACCACATACGCAAAAAACTTTACCGGACTCATCCAGTATATCAGCCTGGGCCACTATACTGTAGTTGTATGTTAAAGCGTTGTTTTGCTATTAATGGTTGAAACGATTAAAACACTTACGAACTAAAGTTGTAAAGCAAGAATTGGATTCTGGAATACGATGACAATGTACTGTCATTATACGTGTTTGTTCAATCATAGATTTAAGCTATGTACAAGTTAATTATTTTTTGCTGCCAACTTAGCAGCAGTATATTCTATTTATTATTTTTTCTCTAGTTTTTATTGTTAAGTTTACATTTTTAGTTATTGCATTACATCCTATGTTCATTTACTTTCAACATTAGATTTAGCTTATCATGTTGGCTTTGGATATCTTTCTTTTGTCAGTTCCTGTTTCTGTAGTCAACTTGATTCATATTACTATTTAAATAACATTCATTTTCTAGCTTGTAAGCTATTATTCCTATTCATTGTCTTTATTATTCATATTTGATTGTTATTTTTTGTATCCAGTCTTCAGGATACACTTCTTGAGCAGTTTATATGCGTTTCATATTGCTCATTGACTTGACTTCCTTCTTCTTCACTTCAACAATTCCATTTTACTTATACATGAAAGGATTCATGTGTTTCTCTGGTGCTTCAGATTATTGAGATATAATTTGAACATCAACTTTCATTCATTCTATTTGTAAGGATAACATATCCTACAGATTCTACATTTCTTCATCATATGCTTCAAGTAAGCAATACTTCTAGTGCATCAAGAAATGTGCTTGTCTTTCATTCAACTTATGCCTGGCAAAATGGCGTTCTTGTGGTGTTTTGCTAATTGCTAAATAGCTGGGACATCACGACATATATGCTCGTCCTTACAGCAGGTAAAGATTCTGCTAATTTCAATTTATACGAGGACATATACTTCACTTCAAGTAAGTTATCAATAGTATTACTAGAAGTGGCTTCAATTCTCCATTCATCTACGCATTAAACATCGATCTTATTGTTGAGATTTAGCTATCGTTAAATAGTTTATACATCAGACTTAATATTCAGTTTCTCATATTGAAATCTACTTCTACAAGTGTCACACTTCACGGGCACATATATATATATTTATTCACAAATGTGATTTTATGTGATTTCAAGACTGAATCTTCAACTCCATTATTTACAAACTTTCATTCAATCTCATGCGTTAAGATGACTCACATATTACATCAAACATAAACTCTACATACCTGAAGATTGTCAACCATTGTATGGATATATAAATGCTACATCAAGAAGACTGTTAGCTGAAGACCTACTATCTTCGTTTTCAACTTTGTCACCACAAGTGAAAGTGTATTTGTTCGTGTGCTTAGCTTATGATTAAATGTTATGTCTTATATTCAAGGTTTCATTGAGTGATGTATGCTATAAAGCTTATTCATTTCATTTCCTCCATTATGGAGGTGGTCCTCCGCCAGAGATCTTATTAATTGTGGTTGGCACGGAAAGTGTTAAGCACAATTAAATTTACAATCTCGTGTAGGTATTAGGGACTTTTACAGTCCGCTATCACATATATTACGCCCCCTGATCCTACATATGGTCCTCCGGGCCGGATATAACTAGTAAGATTGTATTAATAGGCCTAGCCTACATCTAGGATAGAACTAGTAAGACTGTATTAATAGGCCTAGCCTACATCTACGATATTACCAGCAAGACTGTACTAATAAGTTATTCCTTCATCTGGTCCTTCTGACCATAATCAAACTATTAAGATTGTAATAATACAATAATACTCTTGCATCATTCACCCTCTGTGTCACAGACAGACTTAGGTGGCATACAAGAGCCTTCTTGTTTTGCTCACATTCATGTATGCATTATTATTTTATCTCAAGAGATATATATTGATACTTAAGCAATTAAAGATTGACTTAACATTGATTTGTGCTCTGCCATAAGCATTTGAGCCACTTGCCATCACTCAGTGAAACTTCAAAGTGTACTGTATGATATATATGTCAATTGTAAACATTGTGACATCATTGTAAGTCACAGACACACAACACACTCTGTGAACAGTACATTAACACACAATTCTCTTACACGAACACGATTCTTAACGTTCTTCGCAATTCAATACTCATCTTATTGCAAATAATTGCAATCATTCTCCTCTATCATATATTTCATTGTCTTCTTGACAATAAGTTGTCCAGAAGTTGATTCTCATAGGCGGGCAAAACGGTCCTGTTCTTCTCGCATACTATTTCACTTGCATTGCTTCCTTGTATCCCGGCAAGCTGGCAAATTCCTTCATTGTTTTCATTCTTCATATACCTATCTCTGAATCATGGAAGATCAAACAGTAAGACAGGTCGAAGACCTCAAAAGGAAACGCACTCCTCTTAAGGCACAACTTACACGTCAGTGTAATTACATTACTAATCTTAATGAGTCAGGTGAACTCAATCACCAAATGTTGCTAGCTCGCAGAGACAAACTTAAAGAGTCTTTCAATAAGTTTGAGCTTATTCAAATTCAATTAGAAGAATTTCAGCCCACAGAGGCTGAAATTAATTACCATGAAGATGTCGAAAGAGATTTCTTTGAAGCTATTTCTAAACTAGAAACATTAATTAAGATCGCGGAATCTAAGATAGAAACTCTTTCTAAACTTGCTGAAAATCTCTCAAAGCTTAAACAATTAAGAGTACAGCTCTTAAACGATATTCAAGTAATAAACGAGCTTATGATCGAGGATCAGGCATCTTACTTTGAAGCTATTAAAAGATGTGCTGAACTTGAACAATCATTTCAGCACTATCAAGCTGAACAGTCTTCAATTGAAGACAATGAATCATTCAATGACAGGCAAATTCAACGCTATGAGCTTCAAGAAGCCTATTACAAAGCACTTTCTACTTGAAGCTTCCATAAAGGCAAACAAGCAATTATATGATCCAGATCCTATGCCTGCGCCTAGTCCGCAACCAGTACTGACTGAGCAAAACCAAGTTTCTCTTCCAAAGTTACCTGTAATAAAATTACCGACATTTTCAGGCGATCCCACTATATGGCTAAAGACTCTTCCTAATGTGGAAATAGGAACTCCTGTTCTTTTACTTGACGACAACGTTCCCCCTTTACGTTGGGTTATGGGTGTTGTACACTCTATTCATCCTGGATCTGACGGACTAGTTAGAGTAGTCACAGTTAGAACCTCTACAGGTTTCTACAAGCGACCAATTGTTAAGCTTGCTCCTCTTCCCATTTCTAATATTGAAGATGAGTAAACCTCTTTATTATTCAAAGTTTAAATCTACTCTTTTTCACATAATCTAATATATTTTAAAATTATTTTCAAGAAAATAATTTTGCGGGCAACTTATGTTCAATCATAGATTTAAGCTATGTACAAGTTAATTATTTTTTGCTGCCAACTTAACAGCAGTATATTCTATTTATTATTTTTTCTCTAGTTTTTATTGTTAAGTTTACATTTTTAGTTATTGCATTACATCCTATGTTCATTTACTTTCAACATTAGATTTAGCTTATCATGTTGGCTTTGGATATCTTTCTTTTGTCAGTTCCTGTTTCTGTAGTCAACTTGATTCATATTACTATTTAAATAACATTCATTTTCTAGCTTGTAAGCTATTATTCCTATTCATTGTCTTTATTATTCATATTTGATTGTTATTTTTTGTATCCAGTCTTCAGGATACACTTCTTGAGCAGTTTATATGCGTTTCATATTGCTCATTGACTTGACTTCCTTCTTCTTCACTTCAACAATTCCATTTTACTTATACATGAAAGGATTCATGTGTTTCTCTGGTGCTTCAGATTATTGAGATATAATTTGAACATCAACTTTCATTCATTCTATTTGTAAGGATAACATATCCTACAGATTCTACATTTCTTCATCATATGCTTCAAGTAAGCAATACTTCTAGTGCATCAAGAAATGTGCTTGTCTTTCATTCAACTTATGCCTGGCAAAATGGCGTTCTTGTGGTGTTTTGCTAATTGCTAAATAGCTGGGACATCACGACATATATGCTCATCCTTACAGCAGGTAAAGATTCTGCTAATTTCAATTTATACGAGGACATATACTTCACTTCAAGTAAGTTATCAATAGTATTACTAGAAGTGGCTTCAATTCTCCATTCATCTACGCATTAAACATCGATCTTATTGTTGAGATTTAGCTATCGTTAAATAGCTTATACATCAGACTTAATATTCAGTTTCTCATATTGAAATCTACTTCTACAAGTGTCACACTTCACGGGCACATATATATATTTATTCACAAATGTGATTTTATGTGATTTCAAGACTGAATCTTTAACTCCATTATTTACAAACTTTCATTCAATCTCATGCGTTAAGATGACTCACATATTACATCAAACATAAACTCTACATACCTGAAGATCGTCAACCATTGTATGGATATATAAATGCTACATCAAGAAGACTGTTAGCTGAAGACCTACTATCTTCGTTTTCAACTTTGTCACCACAAGTGAAAGTGTATTTGTTCGTGTGCTTAGCTTATGATTAAATGTTATGTCTTATATTCAAGGTTTCATTGAGTGATGTATGCTATAAAGCTTATTCATTTCATTTCCTCCATTATGGAGGTGGTCCTCCGCCAGAGATCTTATTAATTGTGGTTGGCACAGAAAGTGTTAAGCACAATTAAATTTACAATCTCGTGTAGGTATTAGGGACTTTTACAGTCCGCTATCACATATATTACGCCCCCTGATCCTACAGTGTTAACACTTTAATTATTAAGGTATTTAGGTTTGACGGAAGACACTGGCATGTGTTATTCAGAATCGTACAGCCGCCAATTTAAATATACTTGTGCGAATGACGAAACCATGGAAAATTCCAAGTCAAATTACCCTGGCACAAGATTTCCTTTTTCAACCCAGGACTTCTTACTTAATTTAATTATTGTTTTCTTGTTACTATGGGAAACAAAAGAATATAATTCATAATTTAATTATTTCATGATGTGACATTCTCCATTTAAAACTTTTTTTTCACATTTATCTTAATACCTGTTGTTGTTATGAAGAAATGTGTGAAACAAATAAGGTTCAATTTTTAAAACTTTAATGTGCTAAGTTTTCATGTAACAGATATAACGCAAGAAGATACAAGAATGGATACAAATAGTATCTTACAGATCTTAGTAATTCTTACAGAAAAGCCGATATACCATTTCATTAACCATGGATAGATGTTTTAAAATCTACCTCACTCACATTTATTCAAACAGTATTAAAGATAAGCAATTCTCTATAAGTTATATAAAAGGCAACTTTAGTAAGTGTGTCCTTTATAGACTAAAAACTACAAGACCGATTTACACGGTGTTTTTTGCAAAATAATCCGCATTGTCCGGAGAAGGATTAAAGCTATTGAAATCCTTGATGTGACAGTAGAAAGAAAGTTAGGGGCCTACTTTCTGAAAACATTACACTCAATTCTTCAAATGTAATTCAGTTCTCATGACAACCTTGTTTGCAGTGTTCACATAGGGATTTTTCAGTTGTATTACACTGGGCATTGACAAGTAAAATATCGGGTGTGATACATCACATAACTTTCTCTACCCTGGACATGGAGAATTTCATTTTCTCACTTCACACTTTGGTGTGCAATAAGAGGTCATATTGCAGGGACAGCATTTACAGTTGTCTCAGTCTGGGTTTGTGCCAACAATGGTAGCGAGCATAGGCGTAACGAGGGGGGTTTTGGGGGTTTGAACCCCCCCATTGATTAAAAAAGGGAAAATGGTACTATTTATTTCATTATTGTGATATATCACCTTTTTTAAAAACCTGCTTATAAATTACTTAATATGAGTTTTAAAGCGTGGGAAGCTTAAAACTCCTTATTGTGCAACTTAATTTTTAAAATTTTCCGGGGGAAGGACCCCGGAACCCCCCTCTCCAGATGTTATAACCCCCCCCCCTTATGGTCGGCCTGGTTACGCCTATGGTAGCGAGTAATGCTATACCAGAAGTCTGTAAAATATCCTATCCACTGATACTTTATTCATCACTGTAGGCTTTATATTATGTTTCTTGTAAGCCCTAAGCATGTAAAAGGACAAAATTGGATGGAACATTTTTAGTCCCATGTGCGCAGTAAAATATTGTCCCAAATTTTAAAGTAAAAATGTGTGAAACTGATATTGATTTTCTTTAGACTTTAGCCTGGTAAATGGTTGTATGACAACATAAAAGTGAGAAATAAAATACCCCGTAAACACAGTAAAATGTTACGTAACTGGAATTTCTGTTTCTTATTTCAATCCCTTCCAGGCATGGTGTGTAAAAGCAATGGTTTGCAAAATTTGAAGTCCTACATGAGCGATAAAACCCATCTAGCGTTCTCTGAAGAAAGAGTTTGAGTGTCATAAGTCGTTCTTCTTTGCTTCAAAATCTATCTATATTAATAAAAGGAAGTGTCTGTCCTCCGTCTGTCTGTCTGTCCGCGATGCCCAGCGAAATCTACTCAACGCAGAGATCTGAAATTTGATACATAGGCGGACTAAAGGGTCGGAATGTGCACCTCGAAGCCGGAATTTTAATTTTCGCTTTCGTTCGTGACTTATGAGTGAAAAACGGGCAGAAAACGTGTATTTTTTGCGATTTCGAAGCATGAGTTTTCAGTAATACAAATCAATTACACTAGGCTTTGGCTATTTTTGTCAAACCTTCGACATAAAAGCATCGCGATCTCTTGAATGTTGTAGCTCACGCTGGTCGATTCATTTGTTTTTAATGTCAAGGCACGCAAACATAATGTGAAATTTTCAACCTACACCGAAGAGGATTATTATTATTATTATTATTATTATTATTATTATTATTATTATTATTATTATTATTATTATTATTATTGTAGGGATAATCAATATTAGCCTAAATATGGTCAAACGTTGTTCGATTTGGACGAAACTCTCTATACAGGGGTTTTCTGTGCCAAGGAACTCGAATCTGAGGTCGCTTTTACCAGGTGACGCTATCTAATCGTGATATGTAGTCCACATGATTTAGGTGTTAATATAATGATTTAACTATTATGCTCTTAATTTTTAATTTTTGAAATAATTATCGCGGGCGAAGCCGCGGGCACATGTTATCTTAAAATAATAAAAGGACGTGTTTGTCTGTCTGTTCACAATGCCCAGCGAAATCTACTGAACGCAGAGATCTGAAATTTTAAACATAGATGGGCTGAAAGGTGGGCGAATGCGCATCGAAGCGGGATTTTTAATTTTAGCTTTCGTTCGCGAGTTGTGAGTGAAAAACTGGCAGAAAACGTGATTTTAGCGCTGTCGATGCATCAGATTTCAGTAATACATTTCAATGTCAAATCAATTGCAGTTGGCTTTGGCTATTTTTGTCATGCCGTGGAAATAAAAGCATCGCGATCGCTAGAATGCTGTAAGCCCACGCTGGTCGATTCATTTGTTTAGAATGTCAAGGCCCGTAGACATATGAAATTTTCAACCTACACGGAAGAAGGATAATCAACCCTAGATATGGTCAAACATTGTTCAATTTGAACGAAACTCACTATACAGGGGTTTTCTGGGCCAAGGAACTCGAATCTGAGGTAGCTTTTACCAGGGGACGCTACCTAATCGTGGAATGCACTCCACGTGAATTAGGTGATAATAAATATAATGATTTAACTATGCTCTTAATTTTTAGTTTTTAATTTTTGAAATAATTATCGCGGGGGAAGCCGCGGGCCCATGCTGTTTGTCTGTCTGTCCACGATGCCCATCGAAATCTACTGAACGCAGAGATCTGAAATTTTGAAGATAGATGGACTTGAAAGGTGGGCGAATGCACCTCGAAGCCGAATTTTTAATTTTAGCTTTCGTTCGCGAGTTATGAGTGAAAAACTGGCAGAAAACGTGATTTTAGCGCTGTCGAAGCATCAGATTTCAGTAATACATTTCAATGTCAAATCAATTGCAGTTGGCTTTGGCTATTTTTGTCATACCGTGGAAATAAAAGCATCGCGATCGCTTGAATGTTGTAAGCCCACGCTGGTCGATTCATTTGTTTAGAATGTCAAGGCCCGTAGACATATGAAATTTTCAACCTACACGGAAGAGGGATAATCAACATAGACCTAAATATGGTTAAACATCGTTCGATTTTGATAGAAACTCACTATACAGGTATTTTCTGGGCCAAGGAACTCGAATCTGAGATCGCTTTTACCAGGCGACGCTATCTAATCGTGGTATGTAATTCACGTGATTTAGGTGTTAATAAATATAATGATTTAACTATTATGCTCTTAATTTTTAATTCTTGAAATAATTATCGCGGGCGATCGCAGTGACTGAGTCAGCAGCAGGCAGCAGAGCAGAGAGCATCTGAGTTCACCGGACTACTGATCTCTTCAGTTGGCTGAGAGGGAAGCCTCTATTACGGACTACTGTTGGTGATCGATCTTCGATCTCCATTTGTTCAGCGCATACCTCCTGAACTTAAAGTTCTTTTTAGAACTTAACTTCCGCCCTTCTAAGGGCTTTCCGAAAGAGCATCCTTTACCTTCCTTCCTTAACCCACCTTTCGTAGCTGTTCTTTTTAGAACACTACGGACGGCCCTTTTCAGGGCATTTCAGGAAGAGCTAGCTTGTTCTACCTTCCCCCTTCTATCCAACCCACCCTTCGTAGCTGTTCTTTTTAGAACACTACGAACGGCCCTTTTCAGGGCACTTCAGAAAGAGCTTGCTTGTTTCACCTTTCCCATTCCATCCAACCTTTCTTTATTTTTTCTAGGTCTCCTCTACATGCGGCAGCCATGGCAGACTCCCTGGAATTCTTCGAGCAGAACTACTCCAGGATACCCCCGACTCTACGCGAGAAGCTGGAGAAGGAGATGAGCGCCATCTACCAGGAGCAGCAGCAGCAGAAGAAGAAGCAGAAGAAACGAACTTCAGCGTCGAAGAAGTCCGGTAAGGCAGCCGCCAGACCGGCAAACAGGCCGAGCGAACGACCCGCTGGCACTGCGCCAGCCGGGCAGCAACCTGGCTCGTCCGGGGATTTTGCGAAGGCCACAGCAAAACGCAAGGCCACTGAGGCAGTTTCACCTACCTCTGCTGGTTCGTTGGAACCAGCCACTCGGCGCCCGGCTCTTGGGCCATTGTCCTTAGCGGGGAACGCGTCCCTGACTGTGGCTGAGAAAGCCGCTCAAGGCCTAGAGGCCCCCGTAGTCTCTCTCTCCGCGGGCGAACAATCCACTTCCAGTGGAAGCCAACTGGGTCAAACCCAGGAAAGAGCACTGTATGCTGCGGCCTTGCAAGCCCAGCCTACTGCTCCTAACACGGCATGTGGGCCTAACACTGTCAAAGCCAAGGTCACTGGTTCACCAGTTACCGCAGAGTCGATGGACTCTGCACTAGGGCGCTCGCACAGCGAGTCTGACAGTCACTTAGGCACGCCTATTGGCACCACACTACACGCCCAAGCGGATGTTGCTGCCATTCCCGCAGGGAAGCTCCGCAACAAGGTCCCTGTGTATGTCACTGGTGTGACAAACACTAGGAATTTTTTGAGATGGTTGCGAGAAAAGACTGGTGGTAACGGCACGGCGGCTATGCGGGGCGATGCTTTTTTGCTAGTTCCGGATACTGCCGATTGTTTCCGGGCCACCATCTCCGCTCTCCGCGCCATCGAACCGGAGAAGGGAGTCAGGTTCCATACCTACTCTCAGCCGGAGGAGCGGTCTGTCAGACTGCTCCTGAAGAACCTAGGGCGTCGCATGCCAACAGAAGATGTACGCGAGGAGCTCATTGCACTCGGAGTTCCCGTACTCTCTGTACTGCAACTTCAGTCGCAGCGGCGCGACGCCGATCCTGCGAGGGATAGGCCTTTAACGCCGCACTTTATTGTGTCAGTGTCGCGTGGACCCTCGGCAGCGAAGGTCAGAGCTCTCACCACTTTGTGTGGTCTGCACATCTCTGTGGAATCTTACCACGCTCCGAGCGGCCCTCTACAATGCCGCAACTGCCAACGCTTTGGTCACACAAAGCGTAATTGTGGTTACACGCCAAGGTGTGTCGCTTGTGGCGGAGACCACCCCTCAGGGGGTTGTAGTACGCCCAAGGACGCACTGAGATGCTGTAACTGCAACTCCTCCCACACTGCCAACTATAAGGGTTGCAGTAAGTGGAAGCAAGTTAAAGGGGCAGCGGCGAAGCGCACTAAGGCGGGACCCAGAGGTTCTCGGAGCTCACGCTCCGTTTCTGCTGTGAAGAATGGCATTGCACCCAGTCTCTCCTCTGAGCAGGAGAAGCTTGGACCCGGTTGGAGCCATGTTACCGAGCGGGGGCGTGTGGTCCATAACCAGCCACCCACTCTACCACCACGGTTCCCTAGCGACTCAGGCGCATCGCAGATGTCGTCTGATAGCAATCCAACTGCTCCGGGACCCGAACCGACCACACCGGACAGTTATTCCGAAAAGTTAAAGCAACTTATCGATGACCTTCCTTTGGAAGATTGTTTTGAGGTGACCAAGTGTCTACTAAAACAAGCCCCATTCCTTCCCACTGGGAATGCCCGTCCCAAGGCAGTTCTCAAGGTCATAGCCCTTTTCCTGGCTGGATATGGCAATGCAAACTAAGCAAGGAACGCATGGCCCTTCATGAGGCTCGCTCACTGGAACGCCGATGGAGTTCACAGCACTGTCCTCGCCTGATATAGGCGTATAACTGCGTCTATAACAGGCAGATTCTGGAGGACCTAAAGGTTTCTCCAACTGCCAACGACATCAGAAGTATTGCACAGAGTTCCGACTCAAAGCTTCTCGATGCTGAGATCCCTTCAGAAAGGCAACTTGGAAAGCGCTTGCGCTTCCCAAGGGACGAGTAAAGTCGTCAAAATTTATGAGGCCTTCAGCCTAACAATGCCCCTTCCAAATACGTAGAAGCCCTCAGCCGAAACGTATCCCAACTGGTTGGTTCAACCCCAACCAGACATTGCAGAATGGAGGACCATGACCAAATCCCCTTTGCTAGTTCCGACCAGGGTTTTCCGTGGTTTTCCCTGGTCGTAAGGTGAATACCGGAACTTTAAGTTAAAAAAGGGACACGGCCCGAACCCCAAAATAAAATACAGTTGCCCTGCATAGGTTCAAGTCCTATGCTAAACTCAGTTAGCGTAAGCAATATAAGTTATAGGATAGGAACCCGTTTTCATTTCCAGCAATGCATTTCTTATGCAGGTATGGACTCGGAGTCGAGATCATCGCATTGCGGGCTTCGCCCGCAATGCTCTGATCTCAGTTAGCTTATTTGGTCGTGGTCGTGGCTGCTGTATCAGTCGACAGCAAGACCTCGCCGAGGAAACTCCGAAGCAGAACTCACCGCTGATGATGGCTGCCGCAGTTGTGGGCGAAACGTCCGGAAAGCAATCCGATGGACCACGGCAACAGAGCCCGGAAAGTTTTAACAATATGGACACCGGCCGTGAAAGCCTACATCATGTTATATCTAACCTCTACGGGGAGGATACTTTTAGACAGATACGACGACTGGAGTCTCTTCGGAAGAAGAAATCTCGGCTTTTGGCTTCTCTAACGTTTTTACTACGCTGTAGAGACAAGGGAATTATTCCACATTTTCTTCAAGTAAAAAGAATATTCAAAACCGCAGCCTCACATCGCATTTACGACAGAACAGAACTAGCCTTTCTACGGGAGCGCATTCATAATTCAAGAAAGGAACTGGCCCTTAATGACAGAAATCTCATGTCTATTCATCTAGCTGTTAGCCAAAGAATTAGCTCCAAGGATTGGGACCTGGTGGATAGAATCACTTATGACTCCATGGTTTCCACAATGCTTTCTACCACTGAACGTCACAGGAAAAAATTCGACGCTTGCAACTCTGCAAAGGAATCATCACAAAGTTTGGACACTGACCGCATAGTGGTAAATTTGTCTGATACTCAGCTGGCAAAGGAAGAGATTTCGCTTCTATCCAAAGGTGGGAATTTTGCCATAATTCCCATCACCCTCCCAGTGGAAGATATTATTGCTAACGTGGAAGCAGGGATAAAGAAGCTTCCGGAAGTTGCTGCAGAGACTATACGACGTGATACTTCTAGAATTCTTGAACGAGCAAAATCTCCTAAGAGCAATATTACCAAGAAAGAACGATTGGCACTTAAGAGGCTCAATAATAATAAAGATATAGTAATTTTGTCTGCTGACAAAGGAAACGCCACAGTCGTTTTAAACACCGTGGACTACAAGTCGAAAATACGGGACCTACTGGACCCGGCCACCTATGATGAATTGCCTCGGGATCCCACAAGTGTGGTCCTGAAAAGGACCGATCAACTGCTGGTGAAGTCCACAATTCCCAAAGAAGACCAGCAACGAATCAGAACTTCTACGGCTCTGCCTCCTCGACTTTACGGATTGCCCAAGATACATAAGCAGGGTGTTCCTCTTCGGCCAATTGTCAGTAGCATTGGCTCACCAACTTACGCAGTGGCCAAATATCTCTCGGGACTTCTACAACCCCACATTGGACATACTGACTCGTACATCAAGGACTCGTCTCATTTTATTGAAAAGGTAAAGAACATTCATCTTCAACCAGACGACCTGCTTATAAGCTTCGATGTCGTTTCTCTCTTCACCATGGTTCCGGTGGAGGATGTCATTCAGCAGATACGACAGATATTTTCGGAAGACATATGTCATTTATTTCAACATGTATTAACTACGACGTACTTTCAATGGGATCAGAGGTTCTATGAACAAAAGAATGGTGTTGCTATGGGGAGCCCACTGAGCCCTGTTGTTGCGAATTTCTACATGGAATTCTTTGAAACCAAAGCATTGAACAGTTATCATCAAAAACCTCGCAACTGGTACAGATTTGTTGATGACACATTTGTCGTCTGGGGTCATGGAGAGGAAGCTCTAACGGATTTTTTGCACCATCTAAATGGTATACATCCCAGAATCCAATTCACTTTGGAAAAAGAGAACAATGGACTACTTCCATTCCTGGATGTTTTGGTTAATAGGAATAGTGACGGAACTATAGGCCATACAGTATACCGAAAACCTACACACACTGATCGTCATTTACATAAGAGGTCAAATCATCACCCGGCCCAAAAACGTGCAGTATTGAAAACTCTTATAACCAGAGCAAACCGGATTTGTGAACCGCATCGTCTCCCTGAAGAAATGCAACATTTAAACCTCGCACTTCAGGCTAATGGATACACGACACAGGAAATTAAAAGAGCTGCGCGGCCAAGAATTGGAAGACCTTCCGCTTCCAGTCAGCGTGGGACAGAGAGGGGCGTTGCATTCTTGCCTTACGTTGAGAATGTAACAGATCGCATTGGTCGGCTATTGGCGCGACATGGAGTAAAGACTGTTTTCAAGCCCACTTTACAACTCAGAGATGCACTACGTTCTGCCAAAGACATCAGAAAACCTCTGTCTTCTGCCGGTGTGTACAGGATACCTTGTTCTTGTGGAGCTGTATACGTAGGTACGTCAAAACGTAGCATAGATATAAGATTGAAAGAACACGAGAGATATTGCCGCCTGGGACAGGTCGAGAAATCTGCAGTAGCAGAGCATGCACATTCCGGTAACGAGCACGACATCTGCTTCAACCAAACTAAAATCTTGGCAACTACAAAAACCTATCAAGCAAGATTACAACGTGAGGCAATAGAAATCTATAAACATAAAAACAACTTCAATAGAAAGGAAGAGGGCTTAAAACTAAACAAGGTATGGTATCCGGCACTAGAAAACAGTATCAATGCCATTCAACAGTCTAGCAGCCAATCTGAAGATCCTGGTACAATAGAAAGAGGGAGCCAACCAGAAACGGCTGATACAACGACCGACCAATCAGCTGCAAGCAACGGTGCGAGTATGTGCAGCCAACAGCCTATAAATACGCGCCGAAATCCAGCTGCTGTATCAGTCGACAGCAAGACCTCGCCGAGGAAACTCCGAAGCAGAACTCACCGCTGATGATGCCTGCCGCAGTTGTGGGCGAAACGTCAGGAAAGCAGTCCGATGGACCACGGCAACAGAGCCCGGAAAGTTTTAACAATATGAATACTGTTATATTTTCTTTTTGAAGAAAATATCAATAATAATACCTAATGGACAATAACATATAAAAACTGAGACCAGAAAAGGAGTTATACAAACAAACAGGAAAAATAGGCCATATTTTCAGAAAAGATTAAGATTCTATGGTCACATTTTCAGAATGGAAAGAGACAGACTTACCAAAAAAATTTTTGATCACTACATAAGTAAAAAAACTAAACCAGCATTTTTCAAGGAAGTTGAAGAAGAATTGAAATTGCTCAATATTAAAAAGGAGGATATTGCAAACAGAGAAAAATTTAGGAAAGCAATATTTGATGGTGAATTTCTAGAGAAACCAAAGAAGAAAACGGGAAGTGAATGGATGGAAGAACGGAAACAGCAACATTGCGAAATAATGAAGAAGTTTTGGGAAGATAAGAAGAAGCTAATGGTCCTAAGCTGCCCTAATCGGTAGGGAAAAAAGCAGCCTAATAATAATAAATGACCTTTCAAACAAGTGATTTTTTTACATGGTGTTGTCATTGTGACCATTTAGTTTGGGTTATTATATTATTATTTCGTTATTATTGGTGATATTATTATTAATTATTATTTTGTTTTTATTATTGATAATATTTATTTCATTCTTGTGTCCGACTTTAGTGTTGTGTACAAATATTTGAATAAAAACACTTTCTTAACGCACTTTTTTTTATATTAATACACATTAATACACACAGGCAGTCAAACCAAACCCCCACTTCCACTACACCCCCACCATAACAGACACCTTCACAAACACCTGCTCCAGAGACCTCAGTTGGCACTCTGCTGATGATGCAGGAACACCACCTGCGAAACGGCCGTCCAGAAGTTTACTAAGGTAAAATAAAGTGCGTTAAGAAAGTGTTTTTATTCAAATATTTATTTTATTACTATAGGTTTAACATATAACAGAGAATCCTAATAATGCTGATGGCTGTAGTGTCAACTGACCTCTCATACACAGGATGAATGCACCGCTTTGTTAATAATGCAGCTGCTGACATGCGATTGATGTCATGGTACACATGACCCTCGGTAATTAAGCAGCACACATGTCAAGGAAGGCATTGCTAGAACAACAACTTTCTCTTTCAAGGTATATCCAAGTTATTGAAATATACCAGCAATGAAATAATGTTCCAATTAAATAATGCAAGTGACCGTGGTTTAAATGCCAACAGGATATGACACTTACTCCTATTTCATTTTATTTAATAATGTTGTAAACATATTTAAGTGTTAATTAGATATAGACTAGTATGAGTACAGGACACCCATTCATTCATTTATTAATGTTATCCAAATGGAAAAATGTAGGCTATCTAGTTTACAATTTAATCACATTAACGACAGATCTTATAGTGTAAAATATGTAAATAAAGTTCCTTAATCATTAGAGTTCACAAAGTTTCAGAAGGTTTATATGTGCTTTATTTACTGAAATTCCAACACAAATATTAGAACCATTTATTCCTTTTTAAATTTTTAAAATTAAACAAAATTATATACTCCTACAAGCATCCATACACCACCTGCCAACACACAAAAAACCATTTTCTCAGCCAAGTTTTTAGGAGTTAACTCTGCATTACATAAACACAAAAATTAATAAATTAGTAACTTCATTCCATTTAGAAAATTCAAACTTTCAAATGGTAATTCTTTCACACTGACCGTGTGTAAGCTAAGGTGGAAAGGTGAAGTCAGACTGAAAAATTCAATACCATAGCCGGAATCTGAACCAGCATTTTCAGTTCTCCTTGCTGTTACTCTATCGCTGAGCTATCATGGCAACATGCCGACACAATATTAAATGCTTCAACTAACAAATAACATCTGCAATAGTCTGCATCTGGTAGAAATAGCCTCATGTAGATGTGTAGATGTAGATATCTCGTCCTGTAGATCCTGTATTGAGCGGGGCTCAAGGATATAGAACACGTCAGATCAAAAAATACATGCATGTTATAACAATAATATAGGCCTACAGAAACTGTAAGCTGCCAAATTTATCCAAGCTGGAAATATTCCTCCAAATTGTAGAAGGTGTGAGTTATTAAAAATTCCTTGACAGCTGTTTTGAAAGGTTTGCTCTTTCTTTGAATACATAATAATTTAATGTTGTTTGTAAGCTTGTTATATATCTGTACTGCAGAATAATAAGCACCCTTCTGAAAGAGTTTTAACGACTTATTTGGTCTGTGTAGATCATTCATGTTTCTGGTAGTACGTCCATGTACACTAAAATTAGTTTGAAATTTATCAATATTATTCACTACATAACACATAACAGAGTATACATACTCCCCTGTAAGAGTGAGGACTTTTAATTTTCCAATAGCGGTTTACAAGATTCCCTTTTTTTCTTTCCACATATTATTCTTATTGCCCGCTTTTGTAATCTAAATATTTCCTCCCTATGGGAAGAGTTGCCCCAGAATATGATCCTGTACCTCATTACCGAGTGAAAATATGCAAAATATACCATAAGTAATGCATCCTGTTTTAATATATTATTCAAAATTCTTAAAGCAAAGCACGCTGAACTCAGTTTTGGACTTATCATTTCTATGTGTGTCTTCCAGTCAAGATTTTGGTCAATTTGCAGTCCTAAAAATTTTACATTGCTAATTTCTTGTATGATTTGTGTTCCATAATTATTTTCAAGATTTGAGATACATCTGTTTTTTGTTCTAAATTGTATAAAATGGGTCTTATCAATATTAAGTGTCATTTTATTAGCTAGAAACCATGTGTTTAACTCGTGAAAAGCCTTTGTAGCTATTCTTGATAAATGTTCTTGTGACGTTCCTGTTACAAGTACACTAGTATCATCTGCAAAGAGCAATACCTTTGATTCGTCACTTAAGTTATAGGGCAAGTCATTAATGAAAATTAAAAAGAGCAAAGGTCCTAGTATTGATCCCTGAGGTACCCCATTCTTAACAACCCCTAAGTTAGATTCATTTCCATTTATTATTACCTTTTGAGTTCTATCAGAAAGATATGATTTGAACCACTTAAGTGTTAAATTATCGAACCCATAATGATCCAATTTTTGAAGTAATATTTCATGATTTACACAGTCAAACGCTTTAGCTAAGTCGCAGAAAATTCCCAGACCATATTTCTTTTTATCTAACGCTTCCAGTATTTCTGTAGTAAGTTGAAATGTAGCATTCTCAGTGGACATGCCACTTCTAAATCCAAACTGAGATGAAGTAAGAATGTCATTCAAATTAAGATAGTGTATTATGCGTTTGTACATGACTTTTTCAAAAGCTTTTGAAAATGAGGTTAAGAGCGATATAGGTCTATAATTTGATGGTAGATTTTTGTCACCTTTTTAAAAGAGGGGCTTAACAATAGCATGCTTCAGTCTTTCTGGAAATATTCCATTTTCTAATGAACAATTGCATATGTGACTAAGAGGTTTACTGAGTTCCGATGAGCAACTTTTTAATAACCTACCACTTATCTCATCCCATCCAGATGAGCTTTTACTTTTGAGAGACTTGATTATATTTTCAATTTCTTTGTGAGAAGTCAGGTTCAATTGAAATCTATGGTTCCAAACTGTAGAATTTGTTAGTAGGTCTACTGCCTTAATGTTAATATTATTTATAGGAATACATTTCTCTGCAATATTTATAAAGTGACTATTAAAAGCATTTGTAATGTCTGATAAATTATCTAGTTTTATGTCTTGATATATTAATGATGTACAATCATTGTTTCCCTTTGTTCTCCCTGTTTCGTTTTTTATTATATTCCATACAGTCTTAACTTTATTATTTGATTTATCAATTACTTGTAAAAAATGCCTACTTTTTGCTTCTTTGATTACTTTCTTCAGTATGTTGCAATACTTTTTATAGTATTCCTTATGAGTTTGGTTGTTACTGGTTCTATATTTTAGGTAGAGCTCTCTTTTGTTTGCACATGATATTTTAATACCAGCAGTTAACCATGTGTTATTCCTTGAATTAGGTAAATTAGCAGTTTTCTTTTTTGGAAAATTTGCCTCAAAATGTCGTGACACTATGTTTAGGAATTCACTTAATTTACTATCTACTTTGTCATAGGATAACATAGATTCCCAGTTTTCATTCACAAGATCTTGTTTGAAATTTAAAATTGAATCGTCATTCATTACTCTAGTCATATTACTATGAGCATGTTTACTGTCCGAATTTACTTTAATATTGTTCAGCACTAACATTTGTGCATCATGATCTGATAATCCATTTAATATTGGAAATACTTTAAAATTAAAATGTTTTTCTATATCTATGAATATAATATCTATTGTTGTTTGGGAGTCGTTCTGAATTCTCGTTGGAAAGTTTACTATGAAATCTAGATTATAGCTACCCAATAAAGATATCAGTCTGATCTTCTTCTCACTATCAATTGAGAAATCTACATTAAAGTCCCCACACAGTATAATATTTACATTAGTACTATACAGTGAATTAAGAACCCTTTCTAACTGATTTACAAAATAATTGAAATTACCTGATGGTGCCCGGTAAATGGTTAGTATTACAAATGTATCATTGTCAAAGTCCAATCTGGCTGAACAACATTCAAAATCCTGTTCTTTACAGAGAGAACGTGTGTCTATATCACTGAAATGTAAGTTTCTTTTGATAAATATACTCACACCTCCACATTTTATGGAATGTCTACAAAATTTTGAACATAGTGAAAAGTTATCAATTTTTAATTGTTCCAGATCTGTTTCTGCACAGTGGTGTTCCGTTAGACAAATAACTTGAATTTCCTGTTTTTTAGAATTAATTGTATCCTGAATGGCTAAGTTAAATTCTTCAATTTTATTTTCAAGAACATATAGAACAAAGGCCCAGTGCACAAATTAGGCTACATTAGGAAAGATTGTTCCTCTCATGAGTAAGTAGATGTCTTTTGATATCCTCTTTCCTGGAAAATTTCTTGGCACATATATCACATGAGAATGGTTTATCTCCAGTGTGACTAAGCAGATGTGTTTTGAGAGTCCCACTTCTTGAACATTTCTTGCCACATATATCACATGAGAATGGCTTATCTCCAGTGTGAGTATGCAGATGTGATTTGAGGTTCTGATTTGTTGAAAATTTCTTGGCACAAATATCACATGAGAAAGGCTTATCTCCAGTGTGAGTATGCAGATGTGTTTTAAAGTTCTGAATTGTTGAAGATTTCTTGGCACAAATATCACATGAGAATGGCTCATCTCCAGTGTGAATATGCAGATGTGATTTGAGGTGCTGATTTGTTGAAAATTTCTTGGCACATATATCACATGAGAATGGCTTATCTCCAGTGTGAGTAAGCAGATGTTTTTTGAGGTTCCCACTGTCTGAAAATTTCTTGACACATATAGCACATGAGAATGGTTTCTGTCCAGTGTGAGTACGCAGATGTGTTTTGAGGTGCCCACTTTGTGAAAACTTCTTGGCACAAATATCACATGAGAATGGCTCATCTCCAGTGTGATAAAGCAGATGTATTTTGAGGTGCCAACTTCTTGAAAATTTCTTGGCACATATATGACATGAGAATGGCTTATCTCCAGTGTGAGTAAGCTGATGTAATTTGAGGTGCCCATTTGTTGAAAATTTCTTGGCACATATATCACATGAAAATGGCTTATCTCCAGTGTGAGTAAGCAGATGTTTTTTGAGATACTCACTTTGTGAAAACTTCTTGGCACATATATCACATGAGAATGGCTTATCTCCAGTGTGAGTACGCAGATGTCTTTTGAGATCCCCTTTATGGTTAAACTTCTTGGAACATATATCACATGAGAGATGTCTGACTCTAGTAAAGGTGAGCTGTTTACTACTTCCAGCAGAGGATGTGCTTGTACATACAGCAGTTGAGTGCGATTGCATTAGCTGATCTTCGTTATTTCCCTGAGAAACTCCAAATTCCTTGTTGTCTGTGTTTTCACATTTCATTTGCTGCGACTGTATTATGTCAAATATAATTGGCACAGGCTCACACTTGTGAATGGTGCTACATGCTGTAGAATCGTTGTAGTCCGAATTTTTGCATTTTATTAGTTGTGACTGTATTGTGTCAAATGTTACAGGCACAGGTTCAGCTTTTGGTTGTATTTCAGAAATCTCTTCCTTAATTTCAATCTTATTACACTCTGATTTAAGTAGTGGCTCCATTCTGTATCATTAATCACACGGTGTTTGTTACTGAAATTAAACTCTTTCAAATACAACAGTTTCTGGACAGGCAGGAATGTGTTCCCAGGAAGTAACGGCTAAGGAAAATGGCGGTTTATACCTGCTTATTATAAAAATAATATAATACTAGTAATACTAATCATAATAATGATGACGATGACGGCGACGATGATAAAAATAATTGCATTTCATTCATTTATTTATAGATGCTAGAGACCGTTTTAAAAGTTTTAATTAGTAGGCAATATTTATCTGGCTTGACAGTTGACATTGTAGTTCAATTTACATTTTCCGGAACCCAAGATTACACACGTAATTTAATTTTCCTTCTGTGAGTATGCAATCTATCCGTAATGAAAATAATAATCAGATGATGATGATAATAATAATAATAATAATAATAATAATAATAATAATAATAATAATAATAATAATAATAATAATAATAATAATAATAATAATTAGATGATAATAATAATTTAATAATACTTTAAGATAATGATGATAATACAATGATTGGTGATACAGGGATGATGACAAATAAGGAAATAACATTTATACAAACAGTAATTACAGAATTCCTTACATAACAGATTTGACTTGTAAGTTTGGTAACCTCATTGATCGTGGTCATTGAGATGCAAGGGTTGGCACCAGTGTTGATTTTTACACGGAATGACTCAACTAGAGAATTAGAGAAATACAGGTTAGATGTAGTAGCAGGACAGGAATTTAGATGAGAGGGTGAAGGTTCAATGCAGACCAGTAGCGGCTGTTAGGGAAACATGGTGAATAAAAATCTCCTACCATTTGAGACTATTTTATTAGAATTTTATTTAGAATTATTCTTAATTTTATTAATATTATTTATTAGTGTTATCATATTTATACTGTAGTTTTCATAAGTTGAATTTCAGTAATATAGTGTTTCAATGTTCGCGCCAGAGAAAGCGTTTCGCAGTTCCTCCAACAGTCAGTAGAATGGCGATCACAGAACAACAATGGACTGGCAGAAGAACAAACTTTTCAGCATGTCTTGGTCTTCTTTGTTTACAGTGGTTGCTCTGACAGCGCGTAGAAAATTTTCCCCGGCACTTCACCCTCTCACCGATATATAGTGATACTTGATGCAGAGAATTGTTGTTCTTCTGGCCTGCATGTTCGAGCTAAGCCGACAGATCTATCGCTACTTGTCTGTCCCCCTAGGACAGACATAGCTCTTGTTCTATTTTATGTTCTTTATTGAGTAGTATAAGGTGGCATTATTTCCTCAGTTTCTCTTTCTTTTGGTTATGTTTTTGCATATTCTTGAATGAGAATCCCGCTAGTAATTGTAATAGCACTGTACCAAGCATATGGAGAGAAAGTATTGTTTGGGACACAGCCATGCTACTGGAGTGCCTGATGGGCCATTCAGATAGAAAATTAACCGTAAACGTAACGTAAACTTAAATGTTTGGGGCCATGTTTTTCAATGTGGCCATTCACAATGCATCACGTAAACGTGAAACTTAAACGTAAAATTAAATGTAGCGTAGAACCTTGCAAACACCAAGCTTCTGTATTACGTTTATGCGAAAAATAACGATACAACCAATCGGAGAAGAGAAAAGGAGACGGAAGTGGAAGTAGCCACGAGATGGCGTCTATGAATGAGAAACTCGTCATTATGATAAATGGCATCTATTATATAAAGATGCGGCATTGAAGGAAAATATATTAACATTAGTTCATTAGTTCACTTCAGTTTTTAAAAAAATTAATTGCTTTTCAGTTTAATTGCATTAGGGAATATGAGTTTATTATAAGGTGTAAGGTAAAAATGAATCCGTTCAACGACCCCGTGTGCACAAAACCTTTAGTAGTTGGAAGGAAGATGATAAGAAAAATCTATTATTTCTAGGCAGTTCTAAGCAAGTTTTAGACATTAATTTTAAAAAACTAAATTCCCAGGCATACAAAGTCAATTTCAAAACTTCATGGTACAAACAGGTCCATCTGGGGAGTTAGTACTCAAGTTAACTTACATGGTTAAAATGAATTCACTAGGCAGAACTAGAGGTGTCTATGTGTTGCGGATAATAGCGGAATAGCCTAGAAATACGCCATATGTATACTATGAATGATAGAACGCACATGTATGCTTGAATAATTATATTTTATTAATACGCCCTGTGAAACTTGTAAATTTGAATCAAAAATAAATAACTGATATAAATAATCGTTCTTGCAGTCAACTTGACTTGCAGTATATAGTATATAGTTTATACAACACTTCTTGCAAATAACACTTGCATAGATAATGTCACAATACACATAAATGTTGTGTAGTTCACAAATAACTTTCACTTCTTTCTTCATACAAAATGTCACGTACAACATTAAGGTTCTTACTGCTTGCTGGCTGGTTATGTCCTTTACTTACAACTTTCAATAACATTACTAACTTGCAGACTTACTAGGCACATCTGCCTCTTACAACTTTCAATTACTGCACTTACTGAAGGTCCATACATAACTTCTTCTTGTTCCATACTTGACTGCCTGTTCCATACTAGCTTGCCTTCTAGTCACGTACACCATCACTCTGTCTGCTTGAACACAAGTTGCCAACATGACAACTCAATACTTCCCATTGCACTTCCAATGTTGCCAACTATGACTTACAATATGAGTTGTAAACATGATTAACCACAACACTCCTCCTTAATCATTTTACAACGAAGATTTTCAAAGTTTTTCTTGCACAAAGGTTTTGTCAGAATGTCTGCAATTTGGAAACTGCTTTCAATATGTTCAAGAGTAACTGTACTGCCTATATGCTGTTGAATATATTTTCTTGAAATTTCAATATGTTTCTTGCCTTTGTTTGTTTTTCCTTCATGAGAATTTTGAAGCATGTGGATTGCTGACATGTTGGTCAACAAACAAAGTGATCGGTTGATCAAATTTTAGAATTCCAAGTTCGAGTGCTAATCGCTTTATCCAACATACATCATCGATTACTGACACTGCAGCACGATATTCAGCTTCGGCAGTAGACGTAGCTACCACTTTCTGCTTGTGGGAATACCATATTAAGGGTCCCCCTCTCATGACTAGTACACCACTCGTAGACTGTCCTGTGTCTATATCTCCTCCATAATCCGAGTCTGTGTAGGCTACAAGTGTTGTATCGCCATCAAAGTAGATTCCATATTCAATCGTTCCTTGCAGGTACTGGTAAACTCGTTTTACCATCTTCCAGTGAATCATCATTGGCTTCGTGCAGTAGCGACTCAAGTAGTTTACAGCAAAACTAATATCTGGTCTGGTAATCGTTGCAAGGTATAGTAGACTTCCAATGGCTTCACGATAAGGGATGCTATCTGATACAGGTTTGTCATTCATGTAGCATTCCTTCTTCGTTATCATTCCAGGTTCAATCGGTGTTGATACTGGGTTGCATTTTTCAAGATTCATCTTCTTGATTATCTTCTTTGTGTACCGGGGTTGGCTCACAAAAATTCCTCCTGGTTCAATCTTCAGTTCCATGCCAAGGTACGATATTTCTTTCTGAACTGTCTTACTGTAAGTAATTTCAAATTCCTGATTGATCTTGTTCAAAATTTTGTAGATCTCTCTTTCATCCTTGCCTGCGATTAATCCATCATCTACAAATAGTGACAATAGAATATTCTTTTCTTTGTTGTAGTAGATACAAGGGTCGTCATCTGTACTTATCAGTCCTATGCTTTCAAGATATTTTGATATTCTTTCATTCCACTTCTTCGGAGCTTGTTTGAGTCCATAAATACTTTTCTGTAGTTTGCATACTTTCCTAGATCCGTCATTGAATCCTTCTGGTTGAAGCATGTAAATTTCCTCTTCCAGATGTCCATATAGAAAAGCTGCTTTGACATCGAATGGTACTAACTTCAACTTCTCAGATGCTGCATGACTTAAAATTAGTCTTATTGATGCATGATGAGCTGCGGGGCTGAATGTATTTGTGTAGTCAATTCCTTCCTTTTGTTCAAATCCTCTAGCTACTAATCTGGCTTTGAGTTTTCCATTCGCTTTTTCTCGAAGTATCCACTTACATGACAA
Organism: Ectobius pallidus; assembly: GCA_964059195.1. Lineage (NCBI taxonomy): Eukaryota > Metazoa > Arthropoda > Insecta > Blattodea > Ectobiidae > Ectobius > Ectobius pallidus. Next base: position 13,170,929 of record CAXKWD010000006.1, read on the forward strand.
CGGTTTTACTCCTTCTGGACAGTTGACTAGCTTCCAGGTTTTCATTTTCATCAATGAGCTATACTCTTCCTGCATTGCACTTCTCCAGTTTTCATTTTTCAGTGCTTCCGTAGTAGATATATCTTGAACTTCTCCAATTATGGCAATAGTAGTACTATTTTCTCCTTCAGAATAGTCCATGACGTAATCATCGAATCTGGCAGGTTGTTTCAATTTTCTGCGATCTCGCAGACTTCCTCTTTCTTCTATCACTGGTTCTGTTCTCTGTCTTTCTTCTGTTCTGCCTTCTTCTTCTTCTTCTTCTGCTTCTTGGTTATCAGGTGAATTCATGCTGATTTCTGTACTTTGACTTTCTCTTTCTTTTTCTTTGTATTCATTGAAGATCACATTATCTGAGCTGATAACTTCTTGTGTGCTTGGTATGTACACTCTGTAGCATGGTGAGTTTATGTCATATCCTACAAAAACTCCTTTCTGAGATTTTCGGTCCATTTTCCTTCTCTTGTGACTTGGAATTAATACAAAACATTCACATCCAAATGCTCGTAATTTATTTATATCGATTTTGCGTCCAAACCACAGTTCTGCAGGGGTCTTTCCTTCAACTGTGCTTGTTCCAGTCTGGTTTATGGTAAATACTGCATAATTTGCTGCTTCTGCCCAAAATCTTTTATCTAGATTGTTCGCATGTACTGCTGAGCGAGCTGCTTCAACAATAGTCCGCATCTCTCTCTCGATTCTTCCATTCTGCTCTGGTGAATAACTATTAGAGAATGTGTGTAGAACTCCTAGTGCTTCAAGTAATTCATTTGTTTTGAGATTCTTTATTTCCTTTCCATTATCAGACCTAAGAGTTTTTATCTTCTTTCCCAGTTGATTTTCTACCAACTTTATATAGCTTTCTAATTTCTTTGGTGCTTCATCCTTATTTTTCATGAAGTAGATTGTTCGGAAATGAGAAAAGTCATCTTTGAATAATAGAAAATACTTTGCTCCTCCTAACGATGGTACTTCCATTTCACACATATCCACGTGCACCAAGTCCAGTGGTTGTGTAGCTTTCTTTGGGTTTGTTGGATGAGAAATCCTATGTTGCTTTCCATATACACATCCTTCACATATAACTCCATTCCAGTCATCTATGTACTTAATTCCTTGCTTATTCAGAATGTCTCTCACATATTTGATATTTTGGTGTGCAAGTCTCTCATGCCATGTCCTGATGGATGTAACTAAACAATTTTCTTCTTTCTCTCTCCTCAACATCATTTTGTAGAGATTTCCTTCACGTTTTGCCACTGCGACGATTTGTTTACCATCTGAAGTGCTAAATTTGGATATTTCACTGTCTGCACTTTGCAAATAGCCTTTATCTAGCATTTTTCCTACTGAGAAAAGGTTGAAATTCAGATCTGGTACATATAAAACGTCTTTTAGTTCAACTGGATACCATTTTTCACCATCAAATGCTTCCAGTTCCACATTTCCAACTGCAATACCTTCTAGTTTGGATGAGTCTCCTATTACAATTGAGATGGGTTCTTCCAACTCGGTGAGATGAGTGAACCACTCTCTATTTGGAGTCATGTGCTGACTGGCTCCACAATCTTGATACCATATTTCCATCATTTCTTCCTTGTGTTGCTCGTCCAGGTCTGCTGTGTTAAGTGCGATGGTTATAAATCCTCGACGTTCTCGTCGTTCATCTTGGCTTGCACTTTCTCTTTTACTATTTTCATTTCGGAATATACACTCCTTTGCGTAGTGTCCTTTCTTTCCACATTTGTTGCAGGGGTAAGTCTTCTTGCAATATGCTATGTATTTATCACATGGTTTGCCTCTGCATTCCCTGAGAATATGTCCTTTCTTTCCACACTTGTAACAGATCACTGATTGTTTATCTTGCTTGCTTTGTGATGACTGTCCTTGCTTTCGAGAATGTCTTACTATGAGAGAATTTTGTATGTCCTCTTGACCTTGGATTGCTTCCTTGAGTCTCTCGTCTTCGAGTCTTAATCTTCCAATCATGTTTTCCACTGTCTTATCAGATCCAGTTACATTGTCCCAAGATGTTCTGAAGTGTGCTAGTTTTGTCGGCAATATGCTTAATATTCTGGTCATGATCCAGCTTTCTTGCATGGGGTCATCATTTCTTGATAATTCTTCACTTATCATCACAATTTCCATACAGTTCTCTGCTGCTGATTTATTTTCATCATAGACAAAGGTGAAAAATTTTCTACGTAATACTTCTAAATTAACTTCAGTCTTTGTTCCATACAAAGTAACTAATTTATCTAACATCTAACATTGATGTTTGACAATTAGCAATTTTTCTTGCAATAGAGCTAGACACATTTAATCCTATCATTGACTGAGCTTCAATGTCTTTTTGCAACCACTCTTTAACTTCTGCATCAGTGCGGGCACCTGAAGGCTTGGTTAGATCACCTGTTGCGACATCATATAAATCCTTTGTTCTGAGTGCTAAATTTAACTTGAAACGCCATGACACATAATTTACTACTCCATGTGAGTCCTCACTTAACATTTCCAGATGAGATTTAACTGTATCCATGGTTGACAATTTCTTTTCTTACTTTACAAATCACAAATATGACGTTGCACAAGATTAACTTCGTGTTTGCTGCTTTTATTGTGGAAATGCTGTGCTACGATCCTAGTAGCCGTGACTGCTCGAGGTCGTTTGTAAGTCAGATTATAACAGTTTTTCACTTTAACTTTAACTTGCTTTTCACACTTTCTTTCTTCAATATTCAATTTTGCAGCAGTCCTGTTCATGTAGGCCGGGGCCGTTCTATTCACATAAACTGGGGCCGTTTTATTCACAAAAACTGGGCGTTGTCTGTTCACATACACTGGGCGTGTCCTGGGCATTGTCTTTTCACATACAACTGGGCGTTTCCTGGGCATTTACTGGGCCCATAACCTGTTGCGGATAATAGCGGAATAGCCTAGAAATACGCCATATGTATACTATGAATGATAGAACGCACATGTATGCTTGAATAATTATATTTTATTAATACGCCCTGTGAAACTTGTAAATTTGAATCAAAAATAAATAACTGATATAAATAATCGTTCTTGCAGTCAACTTGACTTGCAGTATATAGTATATAGTTTATACAACACTTCTTGCAAATAACACTTGCATAGATAATGTCACAATACACATAAATGTTGTGTAGTTCACAAATAACTTTCACTTCTTTCTTCATACAAAATGTCACGTACAACATTAAGGTTCTTACTGCTTGCTGGCTGGTTATGTCCTTTACTTACAACTTTCAATAACATTACTAACTTGCAGACTTACTAGGCACATCTGCCTCTTACAACTTTCAATTACTGCACTTACTGAAGGTCCATACATAACTTCTTCTTGTTCCATACTTGACTGCCTGTTCCATACTAGCTTGCCTTCTAGTCACGTACACCATCACTCTGTCTGCTTGAACACAAGTTGCCAACATGACAACTCAATACTTCCCATTGCACTTCCAATGTTGCCAACTATGACTTACAATATGAGTTGTAAACATGATTAACCACAACACTATGTCACTAGGAAATCTGGCCGTTCAAAGAAGGAAACTTCAAGTAAACAAAAACCAGCACATCTATCTCAAATTAGCACATTACATTATGGCTTAAGAATGAGACAGACATGATGTTAATTCAGGTTTCGTTCTTAGCTCGTCTCGGGTATAGTGCTTCCCTCTGCCACCCCTAATTCTACCAAAGATAATCACGATTAGTGCACTAATCAGTTTTATACTGATCACAATTTTCAGTTCTTCAAGCCAGATTATCCTGATTGTAGGTGACATCTAGTGCAATATGCACATAAATTTGTGGATCGCTAATCCGCTTTAGTTAATTCATTTGTTTATAATATCACGACATAGGTGGGAAGAAGGGGATCGTGAAAGCACACCTCAGTGGGAAAAGATTGAATGATTTGGACGAAACTCACTATGCGGGGTTTATTGGGCCTAGGGAGCTCTAATCTGAGGTCGTTTTAAATCGTGAAATGCACCTCGAAGCCGGGGTTTTAGCGTTTTAATTACAAATTGTTTTAATTGTTTATGCTTGATTTGGGTAATGTTCATGAAATTCCTGAATTTTATATAAAAACTATGTTAATGTTAATAAAATCAGGTAACCTGATGTAACAAAGTGCCAAAACGCTTTTTTACCTATAGGTAGAGGAAGTATTGTTTTCTACCCCAAATTCGAAGTTGAGTTTTTAACATAAATTCACGTTTTCATGCCCCCTGAATCCAAAAATAGAACATGTCTGTGTGTGTGTCTGCCTTTGAACAGCCTAGCTCCAAAACGGAAAATCGTATTCAGGTCAGGTATTGGCATCAAGTTTCTCTTATATTTAATGGGACTTTACAAGTATAATATGTGAATACTGGCAACCTTACAGTTAAACTATTTTTTAATTACACGTTTATTTTAAAGTTAATTTTAGTTAATTTTATATTACACGTTTTATAGGAGCATGAAAAAAATTAATTCAGATGCACTTATCACTTCCTATAGGCATAACATTTTCTGGTTTCTCTGACACCTTTCATTTTTTATGCATATAATGAACATGTTTTTATAAAAAGTAGACTACTTTTATACAGCTAAAGTTATTATTTTTAATGCAATTAATTTTTATATATCGCATATAAAATAACTTGAAATTTGATCAATATTTCATGACATATTTTCTTTAATTTTATACCTATGGGCATCATTGTAGTCTACTTTATGCATATATGCATGTAATATTAGTGTAAAAAATTTCAGCCTTCTATCTCTAATGGTTGTGGAGCTACCTAACAATATGTGTGTAAAATAAGAGTTACCGGGAAATTCAATTTTAAGTAAATAGTGAATTTCTCATCTGACCTTTCTAAGCGTGTGGCTCAGAGCATGGAAACAAATTTAGATGTGCATTTAAATGGCACAAATAATTTCTAAACCTATATAAACTATATATCAATGGATGCAGAAAATTCAGCACAATTTGTTAGTGCTATAAACAAAACAAAACATAAATTTCAAAATAATTAACGTACATATACCCTTAATATTATACGATCAAATGCTTTGCATATTGTAGATAACAGGCTGATAGGTCGTCTGTTATTTGGATACTGAGGGTTCTTATGTACTTTCGGTATTGTTATAATTATAGCATGTTTCCATACTGATGGAAAGTATCCGAGTTTCATACTTAAGTTAAATAATTTAACCAAATAAGTCAAAGATTTTCTTGGCAAATTCTTCAGAGCATTGTTTGTAACTGTGTCTTTACCAGGCGACTTTCTACTAGAAAGTGATTCAAATATATTCTTAATTTCGAAGGGTGTTGTGTATCGTAGCTCAATTTTACAAGGTAGCTCCAAAAAGTCTTTTACTGTTCCACGAACTTCGTCAAAGTGATCTCTCAAGTCTTCATCTTCTTGAGAAGTTGCAAATTGTCGTTCTAGATGTTCTGCAATTACCTCTGCTTTCTTATTGTCTTCTTAAACAAGTCCACTTGAACTTCGAATTCATAATCGATTCTTTTAGCGAGGAATTATGTCGTTCCTTGAACACTAGATACCGCTACTGTTTCTCTCTTTCATACAGTTTCGATTTTATAGGCAGATGTCTCTACGCTTGTACTAGTTGTTTGGCAGTAAATTCAAATTCAACGAAAGATAATTTTGAATAACTCCCTCCCTGATGATTCTTCTAACATTCGCTCTCTTAAACAGTTTCGAGTTTAGCTGGTAAATGTCTCTACAATTTGAAATTTAACGCGGCGGTATATTTGAAATTCATTTTTATTGCTAGAAGATCTCTTTCTGTGTATATAATATCAGAACATTATCAATATAGCTACTTACACAACAGGATAACTCACTGAGCTACTGGACCGGTAGAACGACCCACGAGGCCTTCAAGACTTTTGCTCGACGTGTCATCGAAGAGAGAAGAAATTCAGAAGAAGACTAACTCTGATTCCATAGTGAACATAAACATTTTGTTGTCTTCTCTTCACACAATTTCACTCTTTTGTATATATTAATTCCGTATAAGACTTTGACTTCCTGATTGCCATGTTACTGTGTTGTAAACATTCACCCTTCAGCAATTCATCATTCACCTCATTATCCTCTAAGTATGTACATTTTTGTCATTTCACTGTGTTGTAAATATTCACCCTTCGCTAATTCATCACTCACATCATCATCATCTACATTTACACCGAAGCCTTGAAACCAAGATATCAAACTGTATGTAAATATTAGTCTATGTATTATCTGTAGTGTAGCCTCCGGCTGTGGGACTCTGGGTCAACTATGGTCAAATAAAAGAAAAATTAAAAAGCTCAGCACCATTGCATTTGAAATTTTATTTTTGTACATAATTGTATTATAAATTTTGTATGTATGTTGTAAATTATTATAATAACTTAATTTGTTAATGTTTATTTGTATATTATGTAAAATTTTCACATTGCATCTATTGCTTATGACTGTAAATTCATATTCTTATTTGTAATTATATTGACGTGTCCCATAACATGTAATATGTTCCGATGGACTGAATAAAATAAAATAAAATAAAATCAAACCTTACTTTTACCTAAATACAATATAATAAAATAAAATAATAGCATACTTAGCTATATGTCCACCTTTCGTGGACGCCTGACAAAGGCTAGAAATTTGAAAGCTCCCCAAAAGTTTACTTGTAATTGAATATTCGGATTGTCATGTGCTTGGCTCTGGTAATAGGTCTACACCTAAACTAATAAACTGATCGACTCACATGTTTGTCTATGTACAGCTTCAATAGCCCACAGCCTTACCTGATATTAATTGCCATTGACACAAATCATAAAACAATTCCAAATGACAGATAAACAAAACGCAATTCTGTAATGTACAAATACTAGCAGGTAACCGCGATTATTTATCAACTTTTATATATAATTTGTCTAAAAGACAAATAAAACAGTATATGTATTAGCCCTGACATCGTTTTTACATAAATTGCATGAATTATATAATTTTATTCTTGATTACATTGTTTTAAATAATAAATTTAATAGTCTAAGTAATAAAACTAATTTTATGCTGCCATATGGGAAAACAGATTCGAAATGAAACTATTAAAACGAACCACAGATTACTCAAATCATGCATAAACAAATAAAACGATAATTAAAATCTAAAAACCCGGCTTCGAGGTGCATTTTTGCGATTAAAGTGCGCCGCCCGAGGTAAGAAAGACCTCAGGTTTGAGTTTCCTGGTCCAAAAGCACCGCATATTGAGTTTCGTCCAAATTATTCAAAGTTATCCCATTTAGACGTGCTTTCATGATCCCCTTCTTTCCCCCTAGGTAAAAAAAAACATCCCTGCGAGTCGTAAACAATTAATTGGTATCCGAGCAAAGCCACCTTTAATTAATTTCATAATTGAATATAGTCTTGTTAATAGGTGGCGTTGGATATGCACAGAACCACGAATTCAAATATTATATTAAATGTGATCGGATTTAGTAAAATATTTTTAAACAAAAATATTTCTAAAACTGTAAGTTACAAAAACTTGTAAAAGTAATTTCTGAACAACAATAATTAAACAGTATGGCATGACTGGTATCATGGGGACTGCACTGGCATGTCGAACAACGTTGGAACCTAATGAGACGATAATTGAGGAGAAAATATTTAACAAGGTAAAAGTACGATGAGCCTTCGATACTGTTCCAAGATTGGAAATGTAGTGTCATCCTATGAGTCTGTAAGAATACTTTTAAACCTTTATGTCTGAAGAATTTCAAATACGAGACAGTTCCACTCCATTGCTGTTTATTATTTTTTCGTACACGCTCTCTAAAACAGATGCGTGTCGGACTGGTAACACGCTGAAAAATTACATTTTAGCAACCAAGGCCGCTAAAATTGTATAAAGCCCTGGTACTTTAAAGTCGCCATTGCAATCTATAAATAAAATCCAGATGGCATTGACCAGTCACACCAACAGGGATTTAAGCATATAAATGGTCATTAAACGACAAATTTAAGCAAACATGTTTCTTTATGTTAATCAGAAACTTTACCTGGGTTTTTCGCAAAACACAGTAGCCTACGTCATCATATAACAACAAATATAAGCCAACAACTTTTCACATCTTCGTTCACAAGAGAATCATTGCTTACCATGGATGCACCAGCATTTAATTGCAATATATTCCTTCTCATAGTCATCTGCTGGCAGCAGCTCCAATTCAATGTTTCTGACTTTATTATCACTTCATACTTTCACAAGATTTTCATAAATAGTAGTTCGTATGCATTTTGCATTTTGTATTGAACAGTTCATTGTTGTTACGCGATTCAAGTGGCTATGAGAATATGTCGTTAACAAATGGCATACTACCTTTTATTATCGTAATTAATTATACGGTATTTTTGTTTCATTTTGAATAATTTAGAGAGCTTTTACTAAAAAATTATGCACGCACCACATACGCAAAAAACTTTACCGGACTCATCCAGTATATCAGCCTGGGCCACTATACTGTAGTTGTATGTTAAAGCGTTGTTTTGCTATTAATGGTTGAAATGATTAAAACACTACGAACTAAAGTTGTAAAGCAAGAATTGGATTCTGGAATACGATGACAATGTACTGTCATTATACGTGTTAACACTTTAATTATTAAGGTATTTAGGTTTGACGGAAGACACTGGCATGTGTTATTCAGAATCGTACAGCCGCCAATTTAAATATACTTGTGCGAATGACGAAACCATGGAAAATTCCAAGTCAAATTACCCTGGCACAAGATTTCCTTTTTCAACCCAGGACTTCTTACTTAATTTAATTATTGTTTTCTTGTTACTATGGGAAACAAAAGAATATAATTCATAATTTAATTATTTCATGATGTGACATTCTCCATTTAAAACTTTTTTTTCACATTTATCTTAATACCTGTTGTTGTTATGAAGAAATGTGTGAAACAAATAAGGTTCAATTTTTAAAACTTTAATGTGCTAAGTTTTCATGTAACAGATATAACGCAAGAAGATACAAGAATGGATACAAATAGTATCTTACAGATCTTAGTAATTCTTACAGAAAAGCCGATATACCATTTCATTAACCATGGATAGATGTTTTAAAATCTACCTCACTCACATTTATTCAAACAGTATTAAAGATAAGCAATTCTCTATAAGTTATATAAAAGGCAACTTTAGTAAGTGTGTCCTTTATAGACTAAAAACTACAAGACCGATTTACACGGTGTTTTTTGCAAAATAATCCGCATTGTCCGGAGAAGGATTAAAGCTATTGAAATCCTTGATGTGACAGTAGAAAGAAAGTTAGGGGCCTACTTTCTGAAAACATTACACTCAATTCTTCAAATGTAATTCAGTTCTCATGACAACCTTGTTTGCAGTGTTCACATAGGGATTTTTCAGTTGTATTACACTGGGCATTGACAAGTAAAATATCGGGTGTGATACATCACATAACTTTCTCTACCCTGGACATGGAGAATTTCATTTTCTCACTTCACACTTTGGTGTGCAATAAGAGGTCATATTGCAGGGACAGCATTTACAGTTGTCTCAGTCTGGGTTTGTGCCAACAATGGTAGCGAGCATAGGCGTAACGAGGGGGTTTTGGGGGGTTTGAACCCCCCCATTGATTAAAAAAGGGAAAATGGTACTATTTATTTCATTATTGTGATATATCACCTTTTTTAAAAACCTGCTTATAAATTACTTAATATGAGTTTTAAAGCGTGGGAAGCTTAAAACTCCTTATTGTGCAACTTAATTTTTAAAATTTTCCGGGGGAAGGACCCCGGAACCCCCCTCTCCAGATGTTATAACCCCCCCCCTTATGGTCGGCCTGGTTACGCCTATGGTAGCGAGTAATGCTATACCAGAAGTCTGTAAAATATCCTATCCACTGATACTTTATTCATCACTGTAGGCTTTATATTATGTTTCTTGTAAGCCCTAAGCATGTAAAAGGACAAAATTGGATGGAACATTTTTAGTCCCATGTGCGCAGTAAAATATTGTCCCAAATTTTAAAGTAAAAATGTGTGAAACTGATATTGATTTTCTTTAGACTTTAGCCTGGTAAATGGTTGTATGACAACATAAAAGTGAGAAATAAAATACCCCGTAAACACAGTAAAATGTTACGTAACTGGAATTTCTGTTTCTTATTTCAATCCCTTCCAGGCATGGTGTGTAAAAGCAATGGTTTGCAAAATTTGAAGTCCTACATGAGCGATAAAACCCATCTAGCGTTCTCTGAAGAAAGAGTTTGAGTGTCATAAGTCGTTCTTCTTTGCTTCAAAATCTATCTATATTAATAAAAGGAAGTGTCTGTCCTCCGTCTGTCTGTCTGTCCGCGATGCCCAGCGAAATCTACTCAACGCAGAGATCTGAAATTTGATACATAGGCGGACTAAAGGGTCGGAATGTGCACCTCGAAGCCGGAATTTTAATTTTCGCTTTCGTTCGTGACTTATGAGTGAAAAACGGGCAGAAAACGTGTATTTTTTGCGATTTCGAAGCATGAGTTTTCAGTAATACAAATCAATTACACTAGGCTTTGGCTATTTTTGTCAAACCTTCGACATAAAAGCATCGCGATCTCTTGAATGTTGTAGCTCACGCTGGTCGATTCATTTGTTTTTAATGTCAAGGCACGCAAACATAATGTGAAATTTTCAACCTACACCGAAGAGGATTATTATTATTATTATTATTATTATTATTATTATTATTATTATTATTATTATTATTATTATTATTATTGTAGGGATAATCAATATTAGCCTAAATATGGTCAAACGTTGTTCGATTTGGACGAAACTCTCTATACAGGGGTTTTCTGTGCCAAGGAACTCGAATCTGAGGTCGCTTTTACCAGGTGACGCTATCTAATCGTGATATGTAGTCCACATGATTTAGGTGTTAATATAATGATTTAACTATTATGCTCTTAATTTTTAATTTTTGAAATAATTATCGCGGGCGAAGCCGCGGGCACTTGTTATCTTAAAATAATAAAAGGACGTGTTTGTCTGTCTGTCCACAATGCCCAGCGAAATCTACTGAACGCAGAGATCTGAAATTTTAAACATAGATGGGCTGAAAGGTGGGCGAATGCGCATCGAAGTGGGATTTTTAATTTTAGCTTTCGTTCGCGAGTTGTGAGTGAAAAACTGGCAGAAAACGTGATTTTAGCGCTGTCGATGCATCAGATTTCAGTAATACATTTCAATGTCAAATCAATTGCAGTTGGCTTTGCCTATTTTTGTCATGCCGTGGAAATAAAAGCATCGCGATCGCTAGAATGTTGTAAGCCCTCGCTGGTCGATTCATTTGTTTAGAATGTCAAGGCCCGTAGACATATGAAATTTTCAACCTACACGGAAGAAGGATAATCAACATAGACCTAAATATGGTTAAACATCGTTCGATTTTGATAGAAACTCACTATACAGGTATTTTCTGGGCCAAGGAACTCGAATCTGAGATCGCTTTTACCAGGCGACGCTATCTAATCGTGGTATGTAATTCACGTGATTTAGGTGTTAATAAATATAATGATTTAACTATTATGCTCTTAATTTTTAATTCTTGAAATAATTATCGCGGGCGATCGCTTGATTTTGTAAGTCCATCCTGGACGATTCATTTGTTTAGAATATCAAGGCCCGAAGACATGAAATTTACAACCTACACGGAAGAGGGATAATCAATATAGGCCTAAATATGGTCAAACATTGTTCGATTTGGACGAAACTCACTGTACAGGGTTATTCTGGGCCAAGGAACTCGAATCTGAGGTCGCTTTTACCAGGCGACGCTATCTAATCGTGGTATGTAGTCCACGTGGTTTAGGTGTTAATAAATATATTGATTTAACTATTATGCTCTTAATTTTTAATTTTTGAAACACTTATTGCGGGCGAAGCCGCGGGCACATGCTAGTATTACTATATATAAGAACTTAGAAATTGGAAATAAAAAGCCCTTCATACCGGTAATTTAATTTTTAATTACATGCATAATACAAAACCTGGGCCTTTTAAGCTGGTTTATTATAATTGCCAATAGAATGTGTTGGCATTTAAAATAAAATGCCTAAAACCCTCAAATTAACAATTTTTAATATTACACAAACACAAATTTAAACATAATAATAAGTTTATAGTCTAAGGTTACAGATATAACAAAATCAAACAGGCCTATTTCTAAAAGTTGTTTAGGTTCATATTGTTTATAATTGCTACTGTAATTGTAAGTATTTAATAGCCAGATTGATCAATCAACTCTTTTGTTAATGTTCTATATTGACCTTCAAGAACCAGGGTATATTTTAATTATTAATTACCTCATTTGTCAAAAGCCAGTAAAGCATTATAAAATGTTTTATTAATTTCTGTTCCCTTTTTACGTTCTTCTATTAATTATATTTTAATCTTTGAACTTATAGCAGTTTTTTTAGTTTTATTTAACCTAATCATGATAAAATTTATGTATTATTTAACAATCATTTGTCACTTTACGTAGCAAATAAGTATCTTTGAGTTATCTTGCTCGTAAATCATAAATTCCCGGGAATTTTACATCACTAGCCGCGGCCCCGCTGCACCCGGGTATTGGCGACCATGTGTGCATAACCTGAACTTCAAATGTTAATGTGACACTGTGCTATGGTTATACCACAGTATAAGTATTAATACAAGATTTGAGGCTTTCCTGGCGAATCTTATGTAGAAAATCTTCTCGGGTTTGCAGCCAGGTGAGAAGTTTGTTGTGGTCCAACGTTTCCGAGGCTGACGCTGCCTCCATCCTCAGGGAATCTGAAGTGTCGAGTTTTGACATGTAGGGGAAATATATACCAACCCGAGTTGGGCGGAGTCGACCAATCAGGGAGCAGCTGTTCTGTTTTCGGTCCTTTTCCGGGCCAAAATGTTCCTTTTACCTTTCAGGTCCTGAATGCATTTGTTCCAGGCCTGGTTGATAGTGAAACCTTCATCCCTGTTGAAGTTTGTGTCTTCAAGTCTAATTTCAATTGCCTCTCTGATGATCTGGTCCCAATAGCGTGTTGTCTTGGCAAGTACTGTTGTGTTTTTAAATTCTATCCTGTGGCCCGGTCCAGAATTAATGGTGTGGTCTGCAACTGCTGATTTGTCCGGGTAGAAGAGTCTAATGCATCTCTCGTGTTCTTTGCAGCGCTGTTCAATTGTGCGCGAAGTCTGTCCGATGTAGGCTTTACCGCATTCACACGGGATGCGATAAACACCCGGAGTTCTGAGTCCCATGTTGTCTTTCACTGGTCGTAGGAGGTTCTTAATTTTCGGGGGTGGCATGGACACTGTACGGATCTGGTGTTTCATTAGAATCCCTTCTAGCTTCCTGGACAGGTTTCCAAAGTATGGCAGGTAGGCAGTTCTAGTCTTTTCTCTTTGGTCGGTGGTTTCCTGAGAACCGGTCCTTTTCAGGGCCAGTCGGATTTCAGCGTCCCGGTACCCATTCTGTTTGAAGGTCTTCTTAAGATGATTTATTTCCCCGGGTAGGCTGTCTGTGTCTGAGATGGCGAGAGCTCTGTTGGTAAGTGTATGAAGAACACTCCTGCGTTGGGCTGGGTGGTGGTGACTGTTGCCGTTAAGGTAGAGATCGGTGTGTGTAGGTTTCCTGTAGACTCTATGTCCTAGAGTTCCATCCGGTTTCCTCTGGATTAAAATGTCCAGAAACGGAAGACAGCCATCTTTTTCCATTTCCATGGTGAAGGTGATGTTAGGATGTATGCTATTGAGGTGATTCAGGAAGTCCGGTAGTGTTTCATGTCCATGGGGCCAAATGATGAGCGTATCATCAACGTATCTGTAGAAATGAGCTGGTTGTAAAGGTGCTGTATCCAGAGCCTGGTGTTCAAAGTGTTCCATGTACAGGTTTGCGATAGCCGGTGATAGCGGCGACCCCATAGCTACTCCGTCTGTCTGCTCGTAGTAATTGTTCTGATAGAGAAAATAGGTCGAAGTCAATGTATGCCGGAAGAGCTGGATTATGTCTGGGCTAAAGTGTGGTGTCAGCAGCTGTAGTGAGTCTTCGATTGGCACTCTTGTAAATAAGGAGACCACATCGAAGCTGACGAGTAGATCTCCGTCGTTGATTCTGATGTCCTTGATAGTGTTTATGAATTCCATGGAATTCTTGACGTGATGTTGGCAACTGCCCACTAGCGGCTTTAATAAGCTGGATAGATGTTTAGCCAGCCGGTACGTTGGAGAACCTATGGCGCTGACTATGGGTCGTAGAGGTACCCCGGTCTTGTGAACTTTAGGCAGACCATAGAGTCTAGGGGGTACTGCACCATGCGGCTTCACGCTTTTCTTTATGTCATCCGGTAATGTGGACTTCGAAATGAAGGACACAGTCTTGCTTTCGATGGAACCTGTAGGATCGCGATTCAAGAGTTTGTAGGTGGGGTCGTTCAGGAGTTCTCGGATCTTGTTGTCATAGTCCAAGGCATGCATCAGCACCGTGGCATTTCCCTTGTCGGCAGATAGGACTACTGTGTTGGTGTCATTGCGTAAGGTCCTTAGTGCTGCTCGTTCCTTCTTCCTCAAGTTGGATTTTGGAAAAACGGGCCTTTTAAGGGCCAAAACTGTTTCCTGTCGTATCTCATCGGCAATTTCCGCCGGCAAAGATTTTATTGCCTGCTCCATACCACTGATGATGCCAATGGTTGGAACGTCCCTAGGAGTTGGCGCAAAGTTGAGGCCTTTAGAAAGGACCGAAGTCGTGGCAGCATCTAGCGGTTTGTCCGTCAAGTTAACAATCGTGGACAAGGGCTCCAACGGTGTACTGGAACGCCCATTGTCCTGCAGACGTGTGAATTTGTTGATTTGTCTGTCCGTTGTCCTCCTATGGATGAGTTCACTTTGGGCCGTGGTGAAAAGGTCAATCCTTTCCCAGTCATGTGGTGATGCATTAGACTCTTCTACCCGGACAAATCAGCAGTTGCAGACCACACCATTAATTCTGGACCGGGCCACAGGATAGAATTTAAAAACACAACAGTACTTGCCAAGACAACACGCTATTGGGACCAGATCATCAGAGAGGCAATTGAAATTAGACTTGAAGACACAAACTTCAACAGGGATGAAGGTTTCACTATCAACCAGGCCTGGAACAAATGCATTCAGGACCTGAAAGGTAAAAGGAACATTTTGGCCCGGAAAAGGACCGAAAACAGAACAGCTGCTCCCTGATTGGTCGACTCCGCCCAACTCGGGTTGGTATATATTTCCCCTACATGTCAAAACTCGACACTTCAGATTCCCTGAGGATGGAGGCAGCGTCAGCCTCGGAAACGTTGGACCACAACAAACTTCTCACCTGGCTGCAAACCCGAGAAGATTTTCTACAAGTATAATACAGTACAGAAACTCAGCCCGTTTTTCTGCCAGCCGAGCATGCGCGCGCATTTACTAGCGATCGTAGCGGCCATGTAGTAAGACTTCAGAAACTACTCCGGGAAGTATGTAAATAAATAGGAGTGTTGTATTTATTAGAACACGCTATATTCGAAAGGACCTTATTATTCTGCTGTAAATTTCAGTAATAATAAAAGACAAAATCCTGAATTGCATTTCTTCACTTTCTTGAAACATCCAGAAAGTATTTCAATATTTCAAAAAGTTAAGCATTATGACGTTACCATGTATGTACATGTTCTAGGCCTATGTTATTTTGCACGTAAAATCGTTCATTAACAAATTCACAACAAATTCATCAATACATTCTCATAATACAAGAGGAAAATCGAATTTAGCCTTAATCAGTCACAATACAAAATTATTTGAAAATTCTCTCACACATAATGGAATACAACTTTTCAATAAATTACCTACCAAAATTAAAGAAATTGAAAATTTTACCAAATTCAAGACTCAATTATCTGCTTTCCTATGTAATGAATCGTACTATTCTGTAGATGAATATTTGTGTTATTAGATGGGTAAATTATATTCATTAAGTTAAATTATTCTATGATTATTATTATTGTATTATTATTGTATGACGTGTCCCATATCATGTAATGATATATTGGACGAATAAAACAATTCAATTAAAAAAAAGGTAAGAACGAAAATAAGTAATATTCATTGTAGGTCTACTGGCTTACTCGTGATTCTGGTGTGGTTATGTTTCAAGTTACTTTAATGTAATATTTTTATATTTTATTCTGTTGTAATGATTTCTAGTGTATAAAATAGGTCATTAATGGTCGACAAGAAAACCTAGTAACAAAATATGTAAAATATTTGAGTGAAAATTACCGTCTATGCTTGACACACGCCGAAAACAGACAGTTTATGAATTCCTGTAAGAACTCTTTAATTAAAACTGCTGTGCCGACGGTGTCTTCAATTCCAAATGCTCCAGAATTTTTTGTTTTGTTTAATGAAGTCCATCCTGCAGTAATTGACGCTACATAGACCTACAATAAATTGAAGTCGTATATTGCCATATAAGGCAAAGAATCAAAATACACTGTCAACAATGACATGCAGGATGAACAACGTGACAGACCTATAATATAATTTACGTAATTAATATGTAGGCTATTTACTATCATAATTTGAATTATAATAATTAAGGAATCGCGCACAATGGGCATTATCTTAACCTAAGACTTAACCTACCCAGTCCTGAACCCGGGAAAGGGATTTTTCACTACTGAAAAATCCCCGACCCGGCCGGGAATCGAACCCGGGCCGCCAGAGTGGAAGGCAGGAGCGCTACCGACTCACCCACGGCGACGGACATAATTTGAATTATAAATTATATTAAGGGCAATGATTTTAAAGAGAAAATACTAGGCTTAGGTACAATCCTTAACGGTAATACTTATACTGTGGTTATACCTTCACATCCCCGTTTAATGCAAAGGATGCACACAACTTTATAATACAAGTTTCGAACTAGTTCTCATGCGAACAGTTGTTTTGGAGGTTGCTGACAGAAACTGTCTGTAGTGATAGCTCAGAGATAGCGTGTTTGCGAACCAAGAGGTCAAGGTTGTGTTCCCGGATGAACTAGAATTGAAAATTCAAATTCCTAGGTCTATAATGCATTGTGTTGAGCATTTTCACATGTTATACTACAGTTTTCTCACATTCGGGAAACTGGGAAACGCGATTCCAAATCATGATAAAAATAACTATTAAATCTACATTAAGAGTATCACTGGGAGAAGGGGAACACTGCTTCGCCGAATTTCACAATAGCAAAGTAGTAGTCCACCCTTTCTGTATGTCACATAATTTAAAATTCTTTTTCTTCGCAAGGAAGAGGACATATACTTATATAAGTATACTGGGTGGTTTAATTAATTTGTAGGCATGGTATTGTGGTTAGCGTCGGCCCGGGTTCGGTCCCCGGTACGGATTTTTCTGAGGTAGGGAAATCTGGTAGGGGTGCACTCAGCCTCGTGATTCAAATTGAGGAGCTGCTTGATAGAGAAGTAGCGGCTCCGGTCATGGAAACCACCTTTAACGGCCGTGGATGTCGGCATGCTTGACCGCAAGTCCCCCAATCCTGCCTATGGTAAATGACGCAGGGGTCGGGTGGTAGGCCTTGTCCCTTCAGGAATGTAGCGTCACGGAGTTTTTTTTAGTATCTTATGTGTGGTATGCAAGGTTAAAGTTAGGTTATATAAGGAAATTGTAATATTAAATTACTGTATATAAATATTAATTCCGCGTGTATTGTGCCAACTTATGAGGGATATAATGCGATAATACAATGCAATGATAAAATTAATAAATGTTACAATTGCGTTAAAATATACTCATCGGAGAAAAACACTGAATTTAGTGTCGGCTGTCAAGGGGCTTGGAGGTCCACCAATGAACCTGAGGTACGCGATTACCATCTCAGCCAAAAGCAATTAAATTTTTTCGGGTAAAGAAAATTTGAGGATAGGTCTACCTTTGGAATGGGAAGTAAAGAGGTTCTGCGTAAAATAAATCATAATAGTTCCACTTACTAAATTCTGAATCTTGATTTACAGCCTTTCTTGTAACCAGCCTTGTGGATTTCTATCACTATTATTGATTTATAGAAATGAATTCTGTCAACATCTTCTCCAATTTGATCGATTATGCCAAATCCCAGATAATGCAATTTTCCAAGGCAGCTGAGTACACTGCAAACGCTAGTGTTGTCATGGAGACGGAGCATTAGCTTCATTACCATGCAGTGTGAATTCCATGCGGTGAGTTCCAGATCTTTTATTATGTGTATGCCATTTTTAAACATTTTTTAACGTAACTGAGTATTATATGCAAGTAGTTGTTAACATTCCTACAGTCGGCCTGGGTGGCGGGTTCGATTCCGGTCCAGGCTGATGGCATTTATGTGTGCATAAATGTGACAGGCCCATGTCAGTAGATTTCTGGCATGTAAAAGAACTCCTGCGGGACAAAATTCCGACACACCGACGACGGTTACAGGACTAAGTTGCAATACATCCCGTCGTTAAATAACAATATACTAACCAACCAAAAATCCTACACACTGTTACAGTTGAGAAAAGTGAGCTTGACAAAGAAAATTATTCTATTCACCAACAAGTTAATCTGCAGAAATAATTACGAGTAGATTTATAAAACACTGTAGGCTTTCACGGCCGGAGTCAATATTAAGCACTTCTTTCGGGCTTGTAGGCCGTGGTCTATTTGACATTTCTGTGCCAAACGTTTCGTCCGCGACTGCGGCGGACATCCTCAGTGGCGGTGGAGTCTCGGGCGAAGCGTTCTGGTCGGCGGCTGGCTGTTGACAACAGCAGAACATAAATAGTGTCAAACTGCCCTATAGAATGTGGCCTACCGAATGACAACAGCCAGCCGCCGACCAGAACGCTTCGCCCGAGACTCCACCGCCACTGAGGATGTCCGCCGCAGTCGCGGACGAAACGTTTGGCACAGAAATGTCAAATAGACCACGGCCTACAAGCCCGAAAGAAGTGCTTAATAATTACGAGTAGGTTCAAAATTCTCAAAAATAGGTTGAGAAGCAGAAGGAGAGATGGCAATAAGCTGTCCATCACAATATTAAAGTTAAACAAATGTACAACATGAACAACACCATTACTTTTACAAGTAATAAATATTATTTATGCTAGTCCAGCTGTTAGCATGATAATGCATGGTAGGCCTATGTTGAAATATGCAACTGTTATAACAATACTCTGAATGTAATACAAAAATGTATTATAATTTTTAGTAATGTTACTTTTAACACTCTAGATTGAAGTTCGTTAATAAAATGTGCAGAACATAAATAGTGTCAAACTGCCCTATAGAATGTGGCCTACCGAATGATAATTTTCTGGAATGTATAGGTATTGCACTGTGCATATAAGCATTACTACACTAATGGCCGAGTGCACCATTCTCCGGTTTTCTCAGCCGTTTCGTTACCTTGGTAAACGTAATACCAGGGTATTCTCAAAATTTCTGTGCCCCATTGCTAAACTGCCGCGGTTTGCTAATGCTTGGAAATATCGCGTTACTCTGCTACGAAGCCATTCCCACGGAGAAATTTTGTGTTGGTTTGTCTGGGTTTTTCTTGGTTTCTTCCATGGCCACTAGTTTCTCTCTCTCTCTCTCTCTCTCTCTCTCTCCCTCCCTCTCTCTTTGCACTTCTGCCAGTCACGGTGGCTCGCGTAGGCTATTGGTTTTACAAATTCAATTTATTTGTTGCCTTATTATTCAATAAAAAGATGTTCATAAGGATAAAAGATAATATTATTTTGCATATATATGTCGTCTGAATTCAAACTTTGAATTCAAGCACCATAGATACTGTACCAATCGTGAAATGAGCTGGTTAAGCCTACTACTAGTTTGGTTGAGGGGAGAAAGGAAGGTCATTTCAATCGATGTTACAGCACAGTATTTGCAAAGATATGTACCATCGTTCATTCTTCAAATAGATCCCACCTGTCTGTACATTTCAATAAAATAACATTGATGTTTTAAAGAATAATTCTCACACGTGTGCAATCCAAGGCAAAGCTACACCACGAAATCTCTGCCTCGCTTTTATTCCCATACGACTAACTAAGTAGAAATTTTAGGTGCAAAGTCATGTGCATAGTCATGAAAGGGCTGTTATAGTTATGTTCGTGTAGTGCTGCTATGATAAATTGATTGCATACCCTGTATACCGATAAACAGGCTATATCGTGATGCATGCAGCCATTCACTTAAATTTGGCATAGGAACATTGGTTTTCCATATTTCATTTATTTGTTGCCTTATTGTTCAGTAATAAATGTTCATAAGGATAAAATGGAATATTATATTGCGTATATATGTCGTCTGAATTCAAACTTTGAAATCAAACACCATAAATACTGTACTAATCGTACTAATCGTGGTTACGCCCACTAGCCTACTCGATGGACCTGGTTTGGTTGAGGTAAGAAAGGAAGGTCATTTCAATCGATGTTACAGCACAGTATTTGCAAAGATATGCACCATCGTTCATTCTTCAAATAGATCCCACCTGTCTCTCGTTATTTATTATGTTCAATTAGCTTTTGGCCTAGATATCGTAAATATAGTACATTACGCTGATCTCCATCTTGAAAAGAAAACCGCGGTTTTCTCACTTTACAGGTCCTTGACGGCCGGTTTGCATCTTACCGCGGTAAAAGTCGAAACCGAACACGGTGCAACGAAAGTATGACTTTACCGGGGTAAACTAAGCAACTTTACCGCGGTATTCTGAATACCGAGATGGGTGTACTCGGCCATAAATCTATTAGTCTACTTAGACAGCTGCAATAGAATTAATTCAATTATAAAATAAAATAGGCCTATACGATCTGCCAAAAATATATATTTTTATTTTTATTTCTTAACTATATAATATGTTCTGATTATGTCATATATTTTAACTTCCTAGTTTAAATTTTTAACATGTAGGCTCTACCGAAATACAGGCTAGATGTGGTAGCAGTACAGGAAGTCAGATGGGAGGGTGAAGGTTCAATACAGACAGACGCGTATACATTTTTCTACAGTAGGATACATTAAATTAGAAAATAATAAAATAGGCTTATACGACTTTCCAAAAATATTTTTATTTTTAATACTTAGCTATATATATTTTGATTATTTTATATAATGATTTTAATATTGTAAGATTAAGATGATTTGATATAATTTTTAATATGTAGGCTTTACCGGTATCAGAACAGCTACAGTAAGCTTTGCGAACTTTCTGCCTGTGTCTTAAAAAGATGAAATTGATTTCTCAGTAAACATTGAGATATGGGCGTTGGGCTTTTGTTCGTGGGGGTTAGGAATATCCTTTGTTGCGAATGGACACCCCTGCATATATTGACCGAATGGTAGCTATATACACAGCCAGATTACGTTAGCCACACTTAAAATAGCTCTGTACACACTCCATTATGTGAACAAACACGAGCAATGCTACAAGAATAAGTGCTGAATGGATGGACTATTCACCTTTGGATGAGTGAAAGCACACATTGGTATAGAAGGCAACGAGAAGACAAACTGGCAAAAGAGGCTGCTGCAGATGAACAACTGGAAATAATCTACAAAACAAAACTCATTGCCACGGCTATCTCAGAAGAAAGGAAGAACTGTATCAGGAAATAGCAACTACAATGGGAGAACACACAGAATGGGGTACTTTGCAGATCATTCTTTCAGCAGTAGAAGGAAGATTAAAGCTGAAAATCCCTACAACATTAAAATTTATAGCACTTACAACTGGACATGGCCTAACAAAGTCTTACTTGCACAGGATTAAAATAATTGAGAATGCAATGTGAAGGAGAACGAACATCTGAACATCTACTCCTCAATTGCAAAATCTATCTACTCTTATACAATTCAACGGCCCTAAATAGCGTGCTTGCTCGCCCGCTTCGTGAGACATCGGGTATACTCGGTGATGTTCGTCTCTCGCAGTCTAAACTTTCATGACGACTACAAAATTAGGAAGGAAAACCGTTTCTTTATTATATAAGGCCTAAGTGAAATGAACACAATGAACAAATATTCAAATTTTATTTTTACTTACAATTTTCATAGCTCTGAACCACAAACATTTTTAATAATCTACCAGTGTAATTTTCGTAAAAATCCTGGAGTCAATGAAAAATGGCGGGCGAAGCCGGGGGCAACAGCTGTAAAATATTGATGGTTTTATCTCTTGAAATATCGCTGTTAATAATAATCCAAACAAACCATTCCTTCCCTTGAAACATTATATAATTTCTGAAACTTACACTGAATTGATAAAATAAAATTCGCATCATATTCATGTCAATAAACAGCTGAGAAACAATACGTATTATGTGTTCACAGGTTCTTTGGAACTGCATAATCGATTCTGATATAGTTTTCCCAGGGGGCGCTTTCATGTCGTGGAATGTACTCTAAAGTAGGAATTTTAGCTGTTTCATGAATTATTAATGGCTTAGTTTATGAATGATTCGCGTGCAAGTGTTAATAAATATAATGCTTTAATAATTATTATACTCTTAATTTTTAAATTTTAAAAGAATTAGCCCTCCTAGTTCTTATACAATTCAACGGCCCTAAATAGCGTGCTTGCTCGCTCGCCCGCTTCGTGAGACATCGGGTATACTCGGCGATGTTCGTCTCTCGCAGTCTAAACTTTCATGACGACTACAAAATTAGGAAAACCGTTTCTTTGTAATTCTAAGTGAAATGAACACATTGAACAAATATTATAATTTTATTTTTACTTACAATTTTCATAGCTCTGAACCACAAACATTTTTAATAAACTACCAGTATAAATTTCTTAAAAATCCTGGAGTCAATGAATAATGGCGGGCGAAGCCGGGGGCTGATAATAATAATCCAAACAAGCCATTCCTTCCCTTAAAACATTATATAATTTCTGAAAATTTCACTGAATTGATCAAATAAAATTCACATTATATTCATGTCAATAAACAGTTGAGAAACAATACGTATTATGTGTTCACAGGTTCCTTTGGAACTGCATAATCGATTCTGATATAGTTTTCCCAGGGGGCGCTTTCTAATCGTAGAATGTACTCTGAAGCCGGAATTTTAGCTGTTTCATTAATATTATTAATGGCGTAGTTTATGAATGATTCGCGTGCAAGTGTTAATAAATATAATGCTTTAATAATTATTATACTCTTAATTTCTAATTTTTAAATGAATTATCGTGGGCGAATCCACGGGCACCTCCTAGTATTAGACAAGCAACGAAGAACATTAAAATACAAAATAATGGCAAAAGAAAGCACATGGCCAATTGAAAACTGCAAACTCGTGGTCAGAATATGCCCAAGAATTCTATAAATTCAATCATTTCAATCGACTTATTTAACTCCAATAATTTTCTTTCCTCAGGGACAGAATAAAATTTACCTAGGAATTAGAAACAAAACACGCAATATAATTAAATTGTAAATACCATTTAAATGTATAATAATGTAAATATTGTTTCTGAAAAACTCAAATTGGCCAGATTCAGATATAAGTCGCCCCATTTGATATTCACATTTTTCGGACTGTGTGATGTATTTTGTTTCTGAGCAAAGCAGAATGACCAACTGTCATTTGCATATTGTCACAAGTGCCTAAATAACAATGCTTAACACTAACCACATAGTTAAGCGCATTTTCGAATAATGTACGATACACTGTTAGTAGGTTTCTTAAATGTGGCATATTATACCTCCCGGAAGTTTTTCAGCCTATCACCCAGGGCCGTCGCGTGGTTTGTTGGCGCCCGGGGCAAGATTTCGTCAGGCGCCCCCCCCAAAAAAACTCAATCCCACGTGCACCCACCCGACATTCCACCTATCTGTAAAGGGTTCAAACACAAACACACAGCGAGCGACGTGACGCGACACTATCAAATACATATAAACATTTGGGATTAAACACGCAATGAGCGACGCGACTTGGGGCGACGTGGACTGGACAAGTTCCAAGCCGCATCGCGTCCAGTCGCTCGTTAGCCAAGTTGCGCGTCGGGTTGCGTCGCTGTCTGTGTTTTTGTGCCCAAAAGAGACACCTAATCGGATTACCTTACAAAAATACCAGAACTAAAATTATTTAAATTTTTTAAAAAACATTGCATTGAAAATCAAATTAATACAAGTTTAGTAATTTTAGAAAATCTTAACAATCATAAAGAAATACTATAGGCGTTATTAATGGACTACAAATTAATAGTGTGGGAAACCTCGATACATTGCATAGAATATAGAAAATGGAACCGCGTTTATCAAATTAGGACAAGGTACTAAACATTAAATGGCATTCGCCTGGTTTTTGCACGAGCAAATGTCGTTAGAATTTCCTTCAAGTCTATTTTTTGTGCTTCATCGTTTTCAATGGACAAGATGTCCAGAGAATTCAGTCTTTCCTGTGATGTAGTTGATCGTAAATATGTTTTTATAAATAAATATTTATTTTGGGATAACTTAGCAAATATAGGCCTAAAGTTATTGGTGTCAAATATTTATTTGTTCAATAAAAACATGCAACATAATATTCAAAATTCAGTTATACCTAACTTTAAAAATATGTTATGTACATCCTACTTATTTTTTCAAATTTATTTTTGCCGTTGCCACGGCGCCCCCCTGGTCGCGGCGCCCGGGGCGATCGCCCCGCTCGCCCCGCCCACGCGACGGCCCTGCTATCATCTCTTGTCTTCCGGTACGACGTCACACCAACAAGTCCTATCACGAGTTTCTTCATAGTACGACAGTGCTTTAGTTGGGCCGGTACGCACCGGTACTGCGTACCGGTATAAAATTATTTTCCTTCTACCATACCGGGAAAAAGATGTGCTCCGGTACGTCGTACTGGCAGTACAGGAACGATATTGTCCTAAAATACTTATTAAATGTCCAATTCAATAAGAGAGTGTATTTGTTAATAATGACAAATACTATTAAATTCGCAGTAGATATGCGTTCTAATGTTCACCTTCGTGCGCATTTCTACAATAATTACTTTCTCCTTAGATTACATGTTGGCTATCCTGATAAGGTGCTCGGTTTTTAAAACTCTTTTGTATGAGGCGATATGGAAAATTTTGAAGTAAGGTGAGTACCCACATAAAATATTTTCCAACTAAAGCACTGTAGTACGAGGACAGAAGAATTCGCTAGATCGTGGTATAAAAGAAACTGCAGCGGCAAGGGTGAGTTGGGCGGTATATATACATCCCAAGGTACGACTTATATTTGAATTTCGCCCTCAAATTTTATAATATATCTTGATAATTGTATGAATATTTTCTTTGTTGTAATTAAATTGTTAAATTATTAATTGTGTAAATATTGTTTCTGAAATATACAATTTATGCATCATGTATCTTGCTTATTGTATGAAATGAGAACTTAAACATGTAATATTACTTGCATTGGAGCACTATGTAAAAATAAAATTATATACTTTTAATAAATTACGTCATGGGCCTCTCTCAACACACTGCAATGAGAAACAGACTGTGCAGAAACCGCTTAATTTCCAAGAGACACTGCATCTCAGATAATACTCAAATTCTATCATAGGTGAAAAGAATAATTAATGCTACAAGAAGGAAGAACCTAAAATTAATAATTATAATTTCAGTTCAGTGAACACCGTGTGGTGAATGTAAGTTTTATGTGACACAGTATGGAGACTCTACTAAAATCCGGGTGCACTAAGACTGAAATTAAGGAAGAAATTACTGAAACACAACCGAAGAGGGGACCTATCCCAATTACATTTGATACAATACAGACACAAAAAGTCAAAAGTGAGAATACAGACTACATTGATTCTACAGTATGCAACACCGTTCACAACTTAGAGCAGATTTCAGGAGTTTCACAAGTAAATAATGAAGAAGAGGATCAGCTAGTGCAATCACACTCTCCTGCTGCATGTACATCCGGTGGAAACAGTCAACAACTAACTCGTACTCCAAACAAACATTTCTCCTGTGATACGTGCGCAAAGAAATTTTCCCAAAGAGAGAATCTCAAAAGGCACATGCTCACTCACACTGGACACAAGCCATTTACGTGTGATACATGTAACAAGAATTTTTCTAAAAGATGGAATCTCGATAAACACTTGCTCACTCACACTGGACACAAGCCATTCACAAGTAATGCATCTAACAAAAAATTTTCTGAAAAAGGGAATCTCAAAAGACACTTGCTCACTCACACTGGACATAAGCCATTTACGTGTGATACATGTAACAAGAATTTTTCTAAAAGAGGGGATCTCGATAAACACTTGCTCACTCACACTGGACACGAGCCATTCACATGTAATACATGTAACAAAAAAATTTCTGAAAAAGGGAGTCTCAAAAGACACTTGCTCATTCACACTGGACATAAGCCATTTACGTGTTATACATGTAACAAGAAATTTTCTAATAGAGGGAATCTCGATAGACACTTGCTCACTCACACTGGACATAACCCATTCACATGTAATACATGTAAAAAAAAATTTTCTGAAAAAGTGAATCTCAAAAGACACTTGCTCACTCACACTGGACATAAGCCATTTACGTGTGATACATGTAACAAGAATTTTTCTAAAAGAGGGAATCTCGATAGACACTTGCTCACTCACACTGGACACAAGCCATTCACATGTAATACATGTAACAAAAAATTTTCTGAAAAAGGGAATCTCAAAAGACACTTGCTCACTCACACTGGACATTAGCCATTAATTTGTGATACATGTAACAAATTTTCTGAAAAAAAGGACTCTCAAAACACACTTGCTCACTCACACTCGACATAAGCCATTTACATGTGATATATGTACCAAGAAATTTTCTCGGAGAGGGTATCTCAAAAAACACATGCTTACTCATGAGAGAAACAACCTTTCCTAATATAATGTATGCATTGATTCTTTGCCATGGAAAATGTGAAACTTCTGGTTGCAAACCCAAGAGTAAGTTCTTGATAGAGTGTGTTAGGAAAATCTGAAGTCATACAGGAAGATCTGTGTTAGTAGTCATGGAAGAGTTTAACAGCTTTTCATTCATTTGGGATATAAAACAATACATCTTGTTGTGGAGATGTGAAGCCAGAACT
The DNA here is from genome assembly GCA_964059195.1 of Ectobius pallidus. Classification (NCBI taxonomy): domain Eukaryota; kingdom Metazoa; phylum Arthropoda; class Insecta; order Blattodea; family Ectobiidae; genus Ectobius; species Ectobius pallidus. Next base: position 13,198,199 of record CAXKWD010000006.1, read on the forward strand.
ATCTAAGAACAGGTTTATTTAACTCTGACTTTATTCTTTGTTCTGTCAATGTATTGAGAATACTACTGCTACTAATGCCAATCATAAGTAAGATACACTTTAATGTTTGCAAATAAAGTTAAGAATCTAAATTTAATCACGATTTATTGTTGTTTAGGTATTGCATGTTGTCTTCGCATTCTTTATGCACATAGTTGAGTTTTGCTTTTTCGATCAGTCATTTATGGGTCAATCGAATGTCAATCATTATTGCCATTGTTTACTTTCAATTTTGAAATAATTTTGATATACATGAACAATTTTTAACAAGTGTCTGAATTACCATTATGGACAAGTTGCATATGACTCTTGTTGGACCATAATTAAATGTCTAATACTCGAGATTTTAGATCCACTTGTACAAATGGAGAGACACAGTCAGCCGAACTTGTAGTTCTTGTCTTTTGTAACAGAGATGGCTGTAAATGGTATGTGGTCAAGACGATGCTCCTTCTTGGTCGTTTTCTTTAAATCAACTTACTTTTACAACACAAAATGAATTTTATTTTGTATAATATTAAAATTAACAAGAGCAGAATTGATTTTATTTTAAATACTCAGTTTTACTCAAGTGCCAGTATGGTACTTTATGAGTTTGTGTGGTGGACGAAAAATGTCTTTCCGTCCGTCTGTCCATGTGTCTGTACGCGCTCTAACTCATACTCTTTTTCGGATTTTCATGAAACTTGGAAAACACATTTATAATGTCAATGGGAAGAACCCTATTGATATTGAACCAAATCGGTTCACCGGTACCGGAGTAATGCCCAATTGAGTGCCTATTTTAATAGATTATGGCACCTGTCTAATAGAAAGTCACCATCATTCAAATACGCTGTATTGGATTTCCATGAAACTTCGTATATGCATTTATGACGTCCATGAAAAGTACTCTATTAAATTTGATCCTAATCTGTTGACCGGTACCGGAGTAAAACCCAATTTAGTGTATATTTTAAAGGCGCAATAACTCAAATACGCTTTATCGGATATTTATGAAACTTTATATACGCATTTATAATGTCCATGGAAAGACGTCTGCTGATGTTCAACCAAATCGGTTGACCACTACCGGAATAATGCCCAATTTATTGCCTTTTATGTTAATATATGAGAAGTTGCGATAACTCAAATATGCTTTATTGGATTTTCCTGAAACTGTGTATACCCATTTATAATGTACATGGGAAGACGTCTACTGATATTGGACCAAATCGGTAGACCGGTACCGGAGTAAAACCCAATTTAGTGTCTATTTTAAAGACAAATACGCTTTACCGGATTTTTATGAAACTTGGTATACACATTTATAGTGTACATGGGAAGATGTCTATTGATATTGGATGAAATCGGTTGACCTGTTTCGGAGTAATGCTCAATTTGGTGCCTATTTTATGATAATATACCTATTCGAAAGAATTTATTAAAAAAAAAAAGCAAATCAGTTATCATGACAACATAGTCAATTGTTTCACTGTGATGTTATAAGGCTTTGGAAATTAAAATAGAGCTAGCTATGACCAAAAACACTATTGTTTTACATGCGCTTATCCAACTAGACCGTTAAACTGACCCAGGTGACCGAGATGGTAACGTTTTGGCCTCACATTATGGAGTTCCATGGTTCAAATCCCGAAACCGGCCAATTTCACTTTTTTTTATGTGAGTGTGCGATTGTCAAGATATCACAAATCTGTACAGTTCAGCTAATGCTGGAAGATTTTAATCTGATTAAAAAAAAACTAGACCTTTGTTCTTCCTTAAGCACTGCTTAATGAATAAATCTAGAGCTTAACTTGGAAATCAATTTAAAAAAAACATATTCCGCATATCATAATTGCAGTCATAACTGATCAAACAAAAACATACTGGCACTTTTTTACATCAGTTTACCTGATTTTATTTGGTACGCAAAAAGGTTTGAAGATTCTTTCGTGTTCGATAATAATCAACATTATACCAAGGCTATAAGGAACGTATCGTAATTGTTATCTTATGATAGCATTATGCGACACATAATATGCAAATTCTAGTATAATCAAACAAAAATTATATTCAAACAAATTTTCGTTAATGTAGTTTGCAACTGAGTTTTCAACATTGTTTATATTTGAACACTTTAAAACAAAAATGAAACATGCAAATATTAAAACAGGCTTTTTTAACCTAGAATTCTGTTCTTTCATTAAAAATATGAACTTACCTGAATTTTATATGGTTTTTTGGCATAAAAATATATTCTCAAAACATTCATTATTTATTAGTCTTCATTGAGCTTTACATGTATACAAAAGACTTCATCAAAACCTTTAAAACTAAAAGTAAAATTAAACTATATATTATGTTATGACAATGATTAAGTAAATATCAGTCTACTTATAAATATAAATCTGGCCTAGTTAAAAATGTACGACAGCATTCCATTACATTATAAAATGCTTTCTCCTTGGTCTGCTTTGGTAACGTTAAGGGGGTCATATGTAGCTTTCAGTGAAATTCTAAAGGAATATGTATTTTGTGGTACCCGAAGATTCATTGCCGTGCTTACCTTACTTCAAAGAAACATACATTTCAGTGGCATAGACACAAGTTCCTTCTGTAAAGAACAGAATTTTGAATGTTGTTCAGCCAGAGTGGATTCTGACAATGATACATTTGTAATACTAACCATTTACAGGGCACCATCAGGTAATTTCAATTATTTTATAGATCAGTTAGAAAGGGTTCTTAATTCATTATATAGTACTAATGTAAACAGTGGCGCCAACTTATATGGGCCCATTTCCCGAGTATTATTTTCATAATTTTCTATTATTATTATTATTATTATTATCAATACTACTACTACCAGAAATAGGTGGTTTCGTTGTTGAATAAGTTAAAAATGAAAATCGAGCTATTCTTTCAAGCGTAACATGATCTCATCTTGTCTCAAAGCAGAAGCTTCTAGTTCTGGTCAGTTTCTAGTTAATGAGACAGTGGGTCCAGAGTGCTGTCTTTAAGTACATGGGAGAATGAGGGGACAGTCGTATCTGTGTTGTTTTAAGTTGACAGTTTAGGTTGCAGACAGGGACAATTTTATTATTAGTCCATGTTACAGAATCTGGTGCCACCCAAGTAGTGGTTAAGTGCTTTAAAATATTCTCTTTCCTTTTGAAAACGAAAACATATTATACTCTTATGTAGTTGTTAGTTTTCTCATGTTTCAGTCTATAAATTAACTCACAGCCATCTGTTTCCTGAAGCAAAATTTCCTCCTTTCGATTATTGTATCTTAAGGGTGGAAATTGTCTATTATAACGTGGCAAAATCATCTTTAACGACACTTCGACTTATATACAAAATCCCAAAAAAAATTAGACAGTCAGATCTCAGTGGCAACACTGTTCACAGCCCCGGAAGGAATCAGTTGAAACTAATTTCAGAAGATGTGAACATTGTTCTTGTGTCTGTTGTTCTTTTTACGTGTTATCGATCATGGATAAATTTCTGATCAAACGACCGTGGATAGAAAATACATATGATCAGTACCCGGATATTGTTTATAAAAATTCGGTTCGGAAATCTATCACTGATAAACCAAGCTTGTCGGATAATTCGGGAGTTTGTGATTATATACGAACAAGTGAAAGTGAAACAAAAAGTGCTGCTACAGGTAGAACTTTTCAAAATTCGTGGCAAAGTAAGCATCCGTGGATTTTGTATGAAGAAAACAAAAAGGTAGTATTATGTAAAGTATGCAAGGAAGCAAATGATAAAAAACTGTTTAAGTTTTTCCAGCAAAGAGGACCCTTGTTTTATTTCTTCTGGCTTTTCCAACTGGAAGCATGCTTTAAGAAAATTTAGTTCCCACAAAACCTCACAGTGTCACAAAGAATCGTGTACCAAAGTTATGGCAGAGCAGAGTGGAGTGAATGTTGCATCTAGTCTGAATCTTTCAAAGTTGCAAGATCTTAAAAATTCTCGAATCGCTTTAAATAAATTATTTTCATCATTGTTATACTTAGCAAAGCAGGGAGTGGCAATCAGGGGGCATACGGACAAAACAAGTAATTTTTACCAGCTTCTGAAACTGAGATGTGAAGATTCGCCGGAACTTAGGCGGTATATTGAGAGAGAATCATTTAAGTGGGCGTCACACGAAGCAGTAAACGAAATGCTTGAAATCATGGCAATGGAACTTCTTCGTACTATGGCGAGTGAAATTCAAGATGGCCTGCTTATGGCCTGCTTATGGATGAAACTACTGATGCGGCAAAGAAAGAACAGGTGTCAATATGTTTGCGCGTTGTTTCTAAGGAACTTGAGACACAAGAGTATTTCATTGGGTTCTACGAAACATCAGCAACAGACGCTGCCAGTCTGTTCAATCTTGTCAGTGACGTTTTAATAAGATTAGGATTAAATATCCAGAATTGTCGCGGACAGTGCTATGATGGTGCTGCGAATGTAAGCGGAAAATACAGGATTTCACAAGTTAATGAAAAAGCAAGATATTTACACTGTTTCATGCACTCGTTAAATTTAGTAGCACAAGACAGTGTGCGGCACATTACAACTTGCAAAAATGTGTTAAATATTACTAAAGATTTGATCAATATGATAAGAGAATCTCCGAAAAGGGTGAACTGGTTTAATGCTATAAAAGATACCAACACATTAGATTCAGAACGTAATTTAAGGCCCTTTTGCCCAACGCGATTCACTCTAAGGGCCCTCAGTTTAAAATCTATGATTGACAATTACCAGCATGTTCTTTAATTCCTTTCGGATTTCTCTGAAAACGATAAAGGTGACGCTGGTACTAAAGCCGCTGGTTACTTATCACTGCTCGAGTCATTTGAACATTTTGCTTATTTAAATATGTTGACACTCATTTTTACCCCCATGGATGCAACGAATGTAAAACTACAAAGTGTAAACATTTTGCTTATTTAAAAATGTTGACACTCAATTTTTACCCCCATGGATGCAACGAATGTAAAACTACAAAGTGTAAACCTTAACTTTCATAAAGCAAACGGTCTCATTCAGGATTTGATACAAATATTCCAGGGAATTCGTAATAACTTTGACGTGTTCTGGGAAAAAATGACGAAAAAAGCATGTGAGCTGGACCTGTCAGAACCAAGGGCCCCCAAACAGAAGAAGGTGTATTGTCGCCTAGATGATCGTCATCATACACAATACGAATTTACTGATGTAAGAAAGTATTTTGAGTGTAAATTTTACGAACTTGTAGATTGTGTGAATGTATCACTTAAAGGGCGCTTCCAGGAAAGTGAAATTGTAAATAAAATTGAAAATTTTGTTATCGGAAAAGAAGACGACGTCAAGTGCGTTTTCAACGATGACATTTGTGACTATGAAGTATTATGTTCGCAGAGGAATATGGTGGTTGACAGTGCTGCAATGGTGGGTGCAGAATTGAGTAATTTTAATGATGTGGTAACATTTCTTAAGTCCAATGTTGTCAGCGAAATTGTTCCGGAATTTATTAAATTTATACGTCTTATTCTGACAATGCCAGTTTCCACAGCCACCGCCGAAAGATCTTTTTCCACATTGAAGAGACTTAAGACATTTTTGCGTTCAACAATGTCCCAGAAAAGGTTGAACCACATTGCTCTTTTAAGCATACATAAGGATAGCACAGAAAAGTTGGATCTTGATGACGCTTGTGACGAATTTATAGGCAGAAGTGCAGTCAGGAGAAACACGTTTGCAACACGCCGTGGTACATAATGGTGAGTCTATGTTTTACTTTATTTTAATAGTTATCTAAGATCCAAAATAAATAAATAAAAAATACGACTAATAACTTTAAAGGATTTCCGTTAATTAGGCTACACAATCTATTTTTTTACGGTTGAATTACTAAGTATAAATGATTGTTATTAATTAATACTGAAATCGTTTCTAATACAATTCTATAGTTATTAATTTTTTTAAAGTTTTTGAGCCCACCCAATGTTTTTCAAAAGTTGGCGCCTCTGAATGTAAATATACTGTGTGGGGACTTTAATGTAGATTTCTCGGTTAACAGTGAGAAAAAGATCATACTGATATCCTTATTGGGTAGCTATAATCTAGATTTCATAGTAAACTTTCCTACTAGAATTCAGAACAACTCCCAAACAACAATAGATAATATATTCATAGATATAGAAAAACACTTTAATTTCAAAGTACTTCCAATATTAAATGGATTATCAAATCATGATGCACAAATGTTAGTGCTGAACAATAATAAAGTAAATTTGACCAGTAAACATGCCCATAGTAATATGACTAGAGTAATGAATGATGATTCAATTTTAAATTTCAAACAAGATCTTGTGAATGAAAACTGGGAATCTATGTTATCCTATGACAAAGTAGATAGTAAATGAAATGAATTCCTGAACATAGTGTCACGGCACTTTGAGGCAAATTTTCCAAAAAAGAAAACTGCTAATTTACCTAATTCAAGGAATAACACATGGTTAACTGCTGGTATTAAAATATCATGTGCAAACAAAAGAGAGCTCTTCCTAAAATATAGAACCAGTAACAACCAAACTCATAAGGAATACTATAAAAAGTATTGCAACATACTGAAGAAAGTAATCAAAGAAGCAAAATGTAGGCATTTTTCACAAGTAATTAATAAATCACCCCCCATTGGTATCCTCACCTTGTCGTGGTGGTGGGGCTTGTGTGGTCAATTGATCCTGAGAGCTATGCCGGCGGTAGCTATGCTACTGGTAGGGCCTCCCTTGCCGGACAGGTCAAAGGTGATGATCCAGACAAAGCAGGATACCCTGGTCCTCCAGGTTGGGGGTTAGGTGTTGGAGTGATAAACCAACCCTGTAAAAAGCTCAACTATCGAAGAGCTGAACATCTAAGCTACCTGCTGCATGGAGCAGATAGGAGGCAGACCCTCCACCATGATAGAGTGCTGTTGGCCAATCCCCAGCACACTCGAAACCTAAATGATTAAATGCGAAAATAGAGAGCAAACCGGACTGATCAAAAGGACGACGAACTGGCGAGGACACGGTAAAACGATTCTTGGTACGTGGAATGTAAGAGGATTAAACGGAAAGGAATATGAAAGGATAAAAGAAATAAAACAAACAACTGTGAAATATTTAGCTCTAACAGAAACGAAAAAGAAAGGGAATGGGATTGAAATAATGGATGATCATTATATAATGATATTTAGTGGAGTTGCCAAAAATGAAAGAGCAAAGGGAGGGGTAGCTTTTTTGCTACACAGAAACGATGAGAAAAACCTTAAAGGATGGAAATTCGTAAATGAGAGAATTATGACAGTGGATATAGATGAGGAAGAAGAAAAGTGGACTGTGGTGGTAGTGTATGCTCCTAATGACAGTGACACAGTAGAAAATAAAACACAGTTCTACGAACAACTGCAAAGAGTCATAGAAGAGTTAGAGAGAGATATTATAATTTTAGGAGATATGAATGCAAGGGTCGGAAATAGAGCAGAAGAATGGGAGGGAGTAATTGGGAAAGAAGGAGAAGAGGCATTAAATGATAACGGAGTAAGACTACTGGAGTTTTGTGTAATGAACGGCCTAGTGATATTAAATACTATGTTTATCCATAAGGATATACATAAATTCACCAGAGAGGAACGAAGCCGAAATGAGAAGTCTATTATAGACTATATAATTGTTAAGAGAGAAATGAGGAAACACATAAGAGATGTAAGAGTGAGAAGAGGCCCAGAACTAGGCAGTGATCATATGCTTGTAACCATGGAGAAAGCTAGAATGAAGAAACACAGACCTTACATACCAAAAAAGAAGAGGGAAAAAATGAAAGGGGAGGAAAGGATCAAAGTTTACAAATTAAGAGAGAAGGACAATCAAAAAACCTACAAGGAAAAGGTGGAAGAAAGTCTAAAAGAGCAGGAAGTAGACATAGCCCAGGAGCAAGATTTAGAAAAGATATGGATGAAATGGAAGAATACTTTATTGTCAGCAGCAGCAGAGGTCTGTGGCACATTTAAATCAACAGGAACAAGAAAAGCAACACACTGGTGGACTCCTGAAATTGGAATGATGATAAAAGAGAAGAAAAATAAATGGAAGAAATACCTTGATCTGGGCACTTTAGAAGCTTTTGAGGAATACAGAAAACAAAGAGATATAGTAAAGAAAGCAGTGCAAGCAGCAAAGAAAGAAATGTGGGAAAAGTTTGGTGAGAAAATGGAAGAAAATTATAGAGAATACCAAAAGCTGTTCTACAAAGTTCTGAAGAGTATGAAGAAACAGAAACCATGCCCTTTGAAATTCATTTACGATAAAGGGAAAAATTTACTGACTATTGGAAACAAAAGGAAATGAAGAAGAACAGGAACAACAGGAAGGGCCATGTGGAGAAGAAGGAAAAGAGATTACAATGGAGGAACTCCAGAAAGCCATAAAGAAAATGAAAATGGGGAAGGCAGCTGGGCAAGATAAAATTGCACCGGAAATGATCAAATACATGGGGAGGAGAGCTGAGGAAGTCCTACTGAAGATTCTTCAGATATCATGGAAAGAAAAGAAGATTGTGAAGGACTGGGAAGTCTCCATCCTTATACCGGTTTTTAAGAAAGGAGACAATAGGGAATGTAAAAACCATAGAGGAATTGCATTGCTTAGCGTACCAGGGAAAGTATATTCCAGAATACTGGAAACAAGATTAAGAGAGGAAGTAGAAAATAAGCTGGAAGAAACACAAAGTGGGTTCCGCCCAGGCAGAAGTGTCCAAGACCATATATTCACTGTGAGGCAAGTAATTGAAAAAATAATAGAATATGATAGAGAGCTTTACTTATGTTTCGTGGACTTGGAAAAAGCTTTCGACAGGGTTCCATGGCGAGAAATATGGAGAGTGTTAAAGAAGAAGGAAATCAATCCGCATCTGATAAAAGCTATACAAAGCTTTTATAAAGTAAGTAGATGTTATGTCAGAACTGGAAATTATACTTCCGAGATGTTTGGAGTTACAGCTGGAGTAAGACAAGGAGATATACTCTCTCCTTACTTGTTCATAATATTAATGGATGATGTACTCAAAGAAGTAAAAGGAAAGCTGAGGAAATTTCCAGTTGGAAACTGGAAGATGAAATGTATAAACATATGTGAGTTACTGTATGCGGATGATATAGTACTGTTTGCTAGATCTGAGGCAAATTTACAAAGAAATATAGAACTAATGAGATCAGAACTAGAAAAGAGGAATATGGTGATAAACCAAAATAAAACTAAAACAATGATGATTGGAAGGGAAAAGAAAGGATGTAAAGTGAAAATCGGGGACAAGGAATTAGAACAAGTTGATAATTTCAAATACCTTGGGATAACTATTAACCAGGATGGAAAGATTGTTGAGGAGCTGAATACAAGACTACTTAATATGAGTAAACTCTACTATGCCATAAATAGAGGATTTCTAAGGAAGAAGGAAATTAGTAAAAAGACAAAAATGGCAGTATATAATTCTACATATATTCCAACAATAACCAACAAACTGCAACAAAAGATACAAACAGCTGAAATGAAGTTTTTAAGAAATGTAGCGGGAAAGACCAGACGGGATAAAGTAAGGAACCACACCATTAGGAAGACATTAGAAGTTCAACCTCTGCAGGATCAGATTGAACAAGGTCAATTAAGATGGTTTGGACATCTAAACCGAATGAACAATAATAGGATGCCAAAGGAGGTGTGGGAAGCACGATTAGGAGGTATTGGAAAGAGACCCAGAGGAAGACCTAGAAAGACATGGGATGACTCTATGAGAGAGACACTTCATAGAAGAAATATTACGTGGGAGAAAGCCAAACAGTCGGCACTGAATAGAAAAGAATGGCGCGCTCTCTGCAACTCCTCGACACCGAAAGGTACAAGAGGACAGGATTAAGTAAGTAAGTAGTTAATAAATCAAACAATACAGTTAAGACTGTATGGAATATAATAAAAAACAAAACGGGGAGAACAAAGGAAAACAATGATTGTACATTGACAGAAAACTAGATAAGTTATCAGACATTACAATTGCTTTTAATAATCACTTTATAAATATTGCAGAGAAATGTATTCCTACAAATAATACTCGTATTAGCATTAAGGCAGTAGACCTACTGACAAAATCTACAGCTTGGAACCATAGATTTCAAATGAACCTGACTTCCCACATAGAAATTGAAAATATAATAAAGTCTCTCAAAAGTCGCTCATCTAGATGGGATGAGATAAGTAATAAGTTGTTAAAAAGCTGCTCATCGGAACTCAGTAAACCTCTTAGTCACATATGCAATTGTTCGTTAGAAAATGGAATATTTCCAGAAAGACTGGAGCATGCTATTGTTAAGCCGCTCTTTAAAAAAGGTGACAAATCTACCATCAAATTACAGACCTATATCGCTATTAACCTCATTTTCAAAAGTTTTTGAAAAGACTATATACAACCTCATAAGACACTCTCTTAATTTGAATAACATTCTTATATCATCTCAATTTGAATTTAGAAGTGGCATGTCCACTGAGAATGCTACATTTCAACTCACCACTAAAATATTGGAAGCTTTAGATAAAAAGAAGTATGCTCTGGGAATTTTCTGTGACTTAGCAAAAGCATTCGACTGTATAAATCATGAAATATTACTTCAAAAATAAGATCATTATGGGTTGGATGATTTAACACTTAAGTGGTTCAAATCATATCTGTCTGATAGAAATATATGGAAATGAATGTGACTTAGGGGTTGTTAAGAATGGGGTACCTAAGGGATCAATACTAGGACCTTTGCTCTTTTTAATTTTATTAATGACTTGCCCTATAACTTAAGTGACGAATCAAAGGTATTGCTCTTCGCAGATGATAGTAGTGTACTTGTAACAGGAACGTCAGAAAGAACATTTATCAAGAATAGCTACAAAGGCTTTTCATGATTTAAACACATGGTTTCTAGCTAATAAAATGACACTTAATATTGATAAAACCCACTTTATACAATTTAGGACAAAAGAACAGATATATCTCAAATCTTGAAATTAATTATCAAACACAAATCATAAAAGAAATAAGCAATGTAAAATTTTTAGGACTACAAATTGACCAAAATCTTGACTGGAAGACACACATAGAAATGATAAGTCCAAAACTGAGTTCAGCGTGTTTTGTTTTATGAATTTTGAATAATATATTACAACAGGATGCATTACTTATGGTATATTTTGCACATTTTCACTCGGTAATGAGCAGGGCCCAGATTCTAATGACATGTCATCTTTTTATTGATGCTGCATAGACATTGCCAACTTGTGGATAAATCCTAATCATGGCCCCTAGATTATAGAAATGCATTTTTATTAGGTCATTTTTTGTCATTTTATGCACTTTTATAATTTTAGGGCATTTATTTCAATTTTAAGTCATTATTTTGTCATTTGCTTCCTTATTTAGTCATTTTCATGTATTTTCATTGAGTGTATTAACTTTTTTCGTAGCTAGCGGTGCTGTCTTTGAAGTGTTGTTTCTTTAATGCAAGAAGGAAAAATTCGGCGCTAAAGTATTGTCATGTCTCGGTCGGAAATGAGAATCAAAGAAACGCCAACATTTTGTTCAGATTGACTTGGCACCAGAGTCTGTCACCTGCTTGGATTTGAGAGTGCAAACTACTGTTTACCCTCAATAAACAACAATATAATCTGGCAGACCACAAAAGGAAATGCCGAATTATGACTCACCAGTGCCTCGGTGCCAGTATAAATTTCTGTGAGAAAAGAACATTCACAACATTGACGTTATTTACAGTGTTTACAATTATGTACAAACTAGTCAAAACATTGTGTGTACAATAATAATTTTTTATAAATAAAATATCAGTTTTTAGGTCATTTTTATAATTATTAAGTCATTTTCTTTAAAATATAGGGTCATTTTATAGGTCATTTTTCAAACAATTTTAGGTCATCAGAATCCGGGCCCTGGTAATGAGGTATGGAATTATATTCTGGGGCAACTCTTCCCATAGGGAGAAAATATTTAGATTACAAAAATGGGCAATAAGAATAATATGTGGAAAGAAAAAAAGGATATCTTGTAAACCGCTATTGGAAAAATTAAAAGTCCTCACTCTTACTGGGGAGTATATAGACTCTGTTATGTGTTATATAGCGAATAATATTGGTAAATTTCAAACTAATTTTAGTGTACATGGACGTACTACCAGAAACATGAATGATCTACACAGACCAACTAACTCGTTAAAACTCTTTCAGAAGGGTGCTTATTATTCTGCAATACAGATATATAACAAGCTTCCAAGCAACATTGAATTGTTATGTATTCAAAGAAAAAGCAAATCTTTCAAAACATCTGTCAAGAAATTTTTAATTACTCAGACCTTCTACAATTTGGAGGAATATTTCCAGCTTGGATAAATTTGGCAGCTTGCAGTTTCTGTATATTATTGATATAACATGCATGTATTTTTTGATCTGACATGTTCTATATCCTTGAGCCCCGCTCAACACAGGATCTACAGGACGAGATAATATCTACATCTACATCTACATATACCTGAGTCTGCCAATTCAACCCTAATCTGGCTAACTCCAACCATCCTTTGCAAATCCTACTTCCCTTAAAACTATCAAAATATTGTCCTCCCTCCTAAGTCTAGGTCTTCTAAATTGTCTTTTCCCTTCGGGTCTCCCATTTAATACTTTTGAGATATTTCTTTCCTCCCCCATGCATGCAATATGTCCAGCCTATATCATCTATGATTTAATATTGTTGCATAGGCCTTTCTAAAACATAAATGTTTATTATTAATAGAGTACCCTCAGTGGCGTAACTAGGCCACTTGGGCCCGGGGTGGATTTTGAATATGACAAAATAAAGCTAACGAAATTTTATGGCAACAAACAACGGTTTTAATTTTACTAAGAGTGTCAGATAATACATTAGCAAAATCTGGATTATATTAATTCAGAATATGTAATAGTCACATTTAAAATTGTCTTTTCATAGTTTTTACGTCGGAAAATTGTCTAATTGTCTCATGAAAGTTTATTTTCATAGCTAAGTTGTTCTCGATGTATATATTGCTAGTCCATTTAGTCTGATTTGGCTCATTGTTGATCGCAATTAGTTTATTAATTTCAGTTTGAAAAACTTCTTTCTCATGTTGCAACTGAAATGCAATTAGTTAAAAACAATTTTAGTGCTAAACGTAAGTTTGGAATTGATTCTTGAAAGTCTTTGAACTTGTAAAGAATATCATACACGCAAGACTACAAGTCGTGCAGTCGAAATGTCTTCACCTCGCTACGGGCGCACCTTGGTACGTCAGTAACAAGCAGACCCATGAAGACCTAAAGGTTCCACTACTTGTCACAAACATCAGAAGCCTTGCACCGAGTTTCGACTCCAAGCTTCAAGATGCTGAGAACCCTTTAGTACGGCAACTTGGAAAGCGCCTGCGCTTCCCAGGGGACGATTAAAGTCGTCAGAATTGTTGAGGCCTTCAGCCTAATAATACCCCATCTCACTACCTAAAAGCCTTCAGCTGACACGTATCCCAACTGGTTGGTTCGACTCCAACCATTCATTACAGAATGGAAGACCATGACCAAATCCCCTTTGCAAGTTCCGATCAGGGTCTCCGTGGTTCTTCCTGGTTGTAAGGTGTATACCGGAATTTTATTTACCAAAGGGACACGGAATTCACTGCAGTTAACCTGCAAAGATTCAAGTTCTATGCGAAACAGTTAGCGTAAGCAAATTTAAGTTATAGGATAGGAACCAGTTTTCATTTCCAGCAATGCATTTCGTATGCAGGTATGGAATCGGAGTCGAGATCATCGCATTGCGGGCGAACGCTCTGATCTCAGTTAGCTTATTTGGTATGTTCTGGTCGACTCGGCAGATTCTTCGAGTTGCAGCCTTAGGAGAAACATCTCTTCTCTTCACTGAGCTTCATGACTGGAAGTAAGAAGGCTCCTCCCTGGGCTTGTATTCTGCGGTGAAGCGGTAGTTTCTTCAAGGACGACGAACGGCCTTCGCCAGCTCATCGATCAACTTCCAGCCCTCCGAACAGCCCCCAGCCCGAGCCAATTAACGCATAGTCCTTAAGGGACAGTACACAAGAGATAATAGCAGCCCCTAGTGGGCGATAGAGCTAAGCAATTACCTTGACTGCTTTATGAAGCTCCTTTCAAGTACCGTTCTTTTTCCATATGATATCAGCGATTTCCTTTTCTCAGCGCTGTTACAGCAGGCCGGTGATAATCGATGACGTCACAAAACTGCTGGATTTCATTCTGCCATCATGGCGACTAAATTACTAAAGTGAGTTTAATATTTTCTTACAGGAAGCATTGGTGTTTGACGGTTTCAAACAAATAGCATTTATCATAATATTTATATATGTAGCGTTTCCTCATCTAGTAATAACTGAAAATATCCCCCTTTGCCGTACCCGTCACGTCTAATCTAAAACTTTCAGAAGCAATTCTCCATATAAAATCCAAACACAACCGACAACAGTGTCACAATTTTTAATATAAAACATTTTTTCCAGCTAGGGTTTCTTAAACAGCGAATACCATATCAAATTAAATCAGGTAGGATAATATAATTGATGGTCAATAATTTTAAACATACCATCTAGTTAGAGACAGCGAGAATAACCTGAACAGGATATACGTAGCCTACTTCTTCTAATATTGCTTCTAATATTGTTTTTATGCCTATACTCGTTACCTTTCTTCCTAAACATTTTGGAATGTTATTGTTCCTATGCCTCTATCATCAAGTTATACATACAAAATGATTTTAAACAAGAAAGAAAAAATTTGTTATAAGTCATCAAGTGCCAACAGCATGGGCAACCGGACAGGATTGAGCGAAGCCCATCGTCTGCTAATTCCCCCGCGGTTTTACGTGAGCCAGTCAGATTCATTGATGAATTCACGCACCATCTCCACAGGCCGGTGGAACCGATGCCAAACCGCTGTGGAAACTGGTGGCACCGATGACGTCATTACTTAGCTTTGGAATAAAAATGCTGCCAGTGCATTCGCAGCGCTGAGAAAAGGAATAGGCTTTATATCATCGTAGTCCCATCACTCTTAGCCGGGCTCAATCCCAGGGCACCGCTCAGAGAACATTCCAACCTCTGGTCCATATTGACTCATCCTCCCACCTTAAGCTTCATACTGCCAGTGCACTCAGGCAATACATCCCCATTATGGCGTTCCAATCTCAAGACCAAGTAAATGTCAATCCACAACCTTCAAGAATATACGAAAACTCCACAACAAACTGTCTATTAATAGTCACAAACGCCAGTAAGGCGTAACTTAAAACGTAAACTAAAATCGAAACATCCGGGAGGTTTAGTAAGATCTGAAACAACACTAGAGCATACCGAGATTTTCCTCTTTACAAATAGGACCTCCTTTGAAAATGCCACTAAAAGTCTAACAACCGTAGAACTAGGAGCGGAAGCCACCATATCAATTCCGAAAGAAGCCACTCTTCCCCCACCATGGACAATGAATACATCTAATGGCAGGGAACCTACGAGGGTTGATCAGAAAAAAAAGGTTACAAGCCGCAGCATTTGAAAACTACACATTATGGAGAACTTTTGTTTCCCCAGAGTGGAGACAGAGGGTGCTACTTGTCATACAGCTGGTTTGCGGGTAGGTAGTGAAAGTTCCCAGACGGATCAGGACGATTGGAATGGCAAGACACTTAGAAAATTGATCTCGTTTGGAAGTGTGAGCCGTGATTCTATTTTCATGGGCAAAGAATGTGTCCGCATCTGACATTCACAGTTGAGTGAAGGTGTCATCCTCCTGCGTGACAATGCCAGGGCCCATACTGCTCAAGCAACGCAGGAATTGTTGCGACGGTTCGGGTGGGAAATCTGGAGTCATTCCCCATACAGCCCAGATTGGCACCCACTGACTATTTCCTGTTTGTAAAGTTGAAGGAGCACTTACCCGGCAGTCGGTTCTCTTCAGACAAGGCTGTGAAAACATCCGCCGAGACCTGACTCAATGGACAGGGACCTGATTTCTACCAAGACTGGTTATTCAAGTTATTTGTGCGTTCTGATAAATGCCTAAATAGACTTGGTGGTTATGTCGAAAAGTGATAGGCATGTATGTCTCTTTAATTCCTTTTTGTATTTTCTGTCTATTATTAATACATATTTCTTTATTCGACTTGTAACCTTCTTTTCTGATCAACCCTCGTATAAATACACCTACCGATAACGATTATAATTCAGAAGACACAGCAGGAAATAACACTACTTCAGGACCTTGGCAAGTTAAGAACTCAAAAGACAGCACAAAAAACGGGATAAAAATTAAAACAGCGAAACACAAGACCCGATACAACTAAAAATTGTAAACCATACAATAGGGCCAGGGAATTCTATTAAACTAAAATCCATATTTATAAAATACTGCAATGAGCTTGCATCCCCGATGCCCAAGAATTATGTTAGTGCCATAAAAAGACAACCACGATTCTCTTCAACAACGACAATAATGCAAAAGCCTTCGCCACCTTGGTCCCTACTAATGAATTTGGACATAATACACTATAGATACACTATAGATAAACCAAACACAAGAAAAACCCAAAACAGCAAAGTAGTAGACTGGGATGGCGTTATGCGAGTTGACCCAGACATCTCTGTTAGTGAATTACGCGAAGGAATAGAAGAGACCGGAATAAAACTCAAAAAAGTTTCAACAATGTCTAAAACAAATGAAAGAACCTATATGGTTAGACCCTTCTTTGAAAATAGAGAAACAACTGAAGAAGTAATCTGAAATGGAATCTATTTATTAGGCCGACGTTATAAAGTTGACCGCCACTAGAGAAATTCAGGCACTTACCCTGCCAAAACTGCTTTCAATATGGCCACATAAGCACAGAGTGTGCCAACGATAGCGTATGCCCAAAGTGTGGCAAACATCCACGAGATTGCAAACACACCCCAAGAGAAGACATAAAATTCTGTGCCACCTGTATGTCCCCTGAACACTATAAAGGTCAGGTAAAATGCCCACGCAATGCACCTACACCTCAAAGAAAGTACATGCCGCTAGCTCCAAAAACAAATCAAATAATTGAAAAACCAAGTGCCTGCAATTTTCCTCCACTTATGGCTACAGTATGAAATCCTCAAACAGACAAAGATGATAAACACGAAGCAGCAGATCGATCAGTAAATATAAAATCCCTTCAGGAAGAAATAGACAAGCGCATTAATGAAACAGTGACAAAAGTTGAAAACTATATTGAACAAAAGATTAGTGAATTAAAGAATGACATGCTAAAATATTTTTTGCACGATGTAACTAATTAGTGGTACTTACGAATATTGTTGCCGTGGATCGTAACTTGACATTCCTACACGCTATGAAAACAAAAGAAATCTCCGTGCGGTAAAAATTACAAAAAGCACAAGTGCCGTAAGTAAAATAATCATAATACAAGCCCTTATGGAAGACCGGAACCAAGGCCACTCAGTTTGTGGCGACTTGAACAGGACAAATATTCAGTCCCCCACTTTCTGAAATATAACATATCTTCAATAATGTATATACATAATATTTTCAGCTAATACCTCAATTAATATAATTAAATTGATATACAGTAAATAATCATCGTGCAAAAAAATAGCATGCAGTACGGATCTCGGAAATAAATAAAAAAATTAATAAATAAAAAAATAAAAAAACTCGCCGCAAGCGCCTCATTTTTTCAAACTCTTTCCTCTATAATTTTGTATTACCCACCAGGACTGGTGTCAAAGCTAGGCACCTAGGAGGCGCCAGTGAGCTCCCAAGTCTTACAAGCATGAAGCTGAACTCACCTCCCCAGTTGCATGGGTAGTCTGCTCGACTCAAAAGGAGGATGTGGGCTCATGGGGCAAGCAGCATTTTTCTCGCTTATATCGCATTCTCAAGCTGAGGGGAACGGACTACCCATGAAGGAGTCCAGCTCCTTGGTGAGGCATCTTCTTCGCATTTGACATTACAGAGCGTGGCCGTCCTTCGGCTTCATGATGGCGCGTGGTTACCACAGCAAGCTGCTACGATTGTAAATAACAGTGTTTGGCGGGTTTCATACTACCCGCGCGCCATTTCTTGGGCGCTGGATTTACGGGGAAGTGAGGGTCGAGGGGAACAAAACATAGCTAGTCCGCCAGTCTTTCTGCAGTGTTGTCAACCAAAGAAATCACGTTTCAACAGAATCGCGCGTATGGTATTTTATACAGTGACATTTAATATACAACGATTTTAATGCAGTCCTATAATATAACAAGGTAACGGTATTGCGTAACAATTAATTACACGTCATAAGGGTTTGGTTATCAAATAAGAATATTATACATTCTTAATATTTTTACACTGGATGGCTAATTTTAAGCATAAAGAAGAGTCTTAGCAGAACGTGCTTCACCATTTCGTGTTGTAAAACGTAAGAGAGGTAAGGCATCTAAAAGTGGAGAAAACTATAGGCCTAATTTTAAACGTATTTAATACGTATTGTGAAAAGTTCGCTCAACTATCAGTCCATGAAATTGACATCAGAGCTCACGGGATCGTCAGAAATTAGCACATACAGAATTCTTAAAGAGGTGAGGAAAGTGTTGAATGTACAATGAAGTGTTTGTGAAATCAGCAATTCGAAAGATTGTATTTTTCCCCATAACTCCATGCGTCAGAAAAGATAATGTCAATAATTAATACTAAGGATCCTGAGACAGAATGAAAGCTTAGCATTGAAGCCACTAGATGTCAGGGTGTATAGCGTACTTCGTGTTTTAATGTTGTCAGGTCTACCTACGAAGTTGAACGAAACCTACCGAATGAGGACTAGGGAGCCGAGAGCCCAAGAAATCGCGCGTGGGTAGTACCTACTCCTCAAAATACCCTCTGCTAACAGCTCCATTAATAACAAAGCACCAATTTCATTTCCTCTGTCCGTACGAAACGTAATAAATGTTCGAAATCAAGGTTCTTAACATAAATACCTGTTTTGAATTCTCCTGTATCCAATAATATTTTTAGGAACGTGTCTGTGTGGCTTGAGAATTAAACATCGTATATAAATAAAGGGTGGTTCAAAAAGAGCGCCGGTTTTGAAACGGCTGTTAAATTTTTGTTTGTCGGTTGGCGACATTGTTTTGTTTCGTTTCTACTTCCAGGAACATTCCGATTGTTGATGCATTTGGAATTTCTCGCATTCTTTGTCTAACCATGGAGCAGTTCACTTGTGACCAACGTGTGCTAATCGTGAAAACATTTTATCAGAATGGAGAAAGTTATGCAGCAACTGTCAGGTGACTTCGCGTGATTCTAGGGCGTAATGAAGCACCGAATGAATCTACAGTTCGCAGACTTATGAAAAAGTTCTTTAAGACAAGGTTCAACAGTAAACCTCAAAAGTCCTGGTCGTTCTAGTCGAAGTGAGCAGAACATTGCGGTGGTTCGTGGCAATGTGGCTGTTAGCCCAATGAAATCAATTTGTCGCCGTTCCAACAATTGAGATTAAGATGTTCTTCAGTACGGAGAATTCTCCGGTATGATCTCAGTAGTATGGTTTTCTCAGTTACCCCTAGGGTGGCGCCCGATACTGTCCCGCAACGTTGGGTGGCGCAGGGGCAAAGTCCATCTCGCAGCGTGTGGTAAGGTCAAAGTCCGCAAATGACGTCATCCAAGATGGCGGCGCGCTAGGCCACGTGATCAGAAGTAGGTTTCGTATTTCATTGCGGTTTCCCACGAAGCGTAAATGCAACGTCATCATTATATTCCTCCATACAAGTTTTCCGTAAGATGTTTGTTTCTCTATTACATTAATTTTTCACTATGGTCCTGGGATCGACTCAGCCTGGAGTAAATGCGGCCGATGCCTAAGGCTGTTAACCTTGTTATTATTATTAATATTATTATTATTATTATTATTATCATTATTATATTACTTTTTTTTCTTTTTCTTTTTTTACACATCCAAGTCTAAACGATATTAAGATAGATTATATTTTATACCTTTATGTATTTTTTTTTTATAATTATATTTAACCATACAATTTTTTTTCCATCAGATATTAATTTTAGACCTGGGCCGACTCAGCCTAGGTTTGTCGGTTAGCGTTTAATATAATTTTCACTTTGGTCCTAGGGTAAAGGCGGCCGGTGCGCAAGGCTGTTAACCATAACGTACATATTATTATTATTATTGTTATTATTATTATTATTATCATCATATTACTTCTTTGTTTACACATCGAATTCTAAAATATATTACGACAACATATATTTAAACCTTTATGTATTTTTTTATAATTATATTTAACCATACAATTTTATCTGTAAGATATATATTTCTCTATTACATTAATTTTTTACTATGACCCTGGGATCAACTCAGCCTCTAACAGAATCCTAGAGTAAATGCGGCCGGTATGTAAGGCTGTTAACCTTAACGTACATATTATTATTATTATTATTATTATTATCATTATTATATTACTTCTTTGTTTACATATCGAATTCTAAAAGATATTACGATAGCACATATTTTAAACTTTCAAGTATTTTTTTTATAATAATATTTCACCATACAGTTTTTCCGTAAGATGTCTATTTTAGCCCTGGGCCGACTCAGCTTCGTTCTTGCAGGTTAGCGTTTAATATAATTTTCACTTTAATCCTAGGGTAAAGGCGGCCGGTGCGTAAGTCTCATCATAAGTCCAAAGAGGGAATAATATTATTTTATACATCATTAATCATATACGTATCGGTTTTCTAAAGGAAGCGAGCAAATAATATCCATGATTGATTTAAACATATGGAACTAACTTTATCTCAACGTTTTGCTGAGTTAAGCTATTCTTTACAGATAAGATTTCTACTCGCCTCATCTCACTGTATAGCAGTTATATGCTGATGTAGTAATTTTTATCATGAGCACAGGTGATACAACTTCATTCTGTTTAATTTTCCAATCGTTACGCCATATATGTGTTATAACAGTGATCTCATTCCTTTCGCTTTAATTATTAAAACCCAGTCATATGTGTAATTTTTATTCGAGGCGTATTACCTATAACGATTTTTATATAATAAACCTATGTTTCATCTCTGAACGATATCACTTTACATGTTATACAACTTAATAAATACGTCATTATTCATAGGCGTTTTGTAAAGTCAGTGTTTTCTCAACGCAGAACCGTGTCGCAACGCATGGAGATTTTGCCGTCATAAACGGAAGTTTGCTAACCTTCACATACAGGACGGGTGAGATTTGCAAACGCATGAATTCTTTTTAATATCAGCCTCAACACCGTACAACATATGATATTATTTTGATCAGTGATTTAACTTTTAATACAATGTTATGCTTTACCTGCTAATCTGATGCGATGTATCTACGAATTGACTCTATTTTTGTGTATAATAATATTACATTATTATGCTTTTTAATTTGTTCCATACCGATATATTTTTAATTCTTCTTGAAGCGATTTCTTCCTATTTCTATGATTACCTATGATTTTACATATTTTCTATGATTACCTATGATTTTACCTATTTTCTATGAATACCTATGATTATATGTATAATGTAATAAAACATTGTTTCATCTCCGTTCGATCTCACTTTAATTTTTTTTAATTTTTTTAATTTATTTTTTATTTTATTTCTTTTATTTTTTTTATTTTTTATAATTATATCCCACATACAATTTTATCCATAAGATGTCTATTTCTCTAAAACATTAATTTTTCACTATAGCTTTGGGGGACGACTTAGCCTCAGTTTGCTGGCTAGCGTATAATTTAAAACATTAATTTTCACTTTGGTCCTAGGGTAAAGGCGGTCGATGCGTAAGGCTGTTAACCTTGACGTACCTTATTATTATTATTATTATTATTATCATCATCATCATATTTCTTCTTTGTTCACACATCATATTCTGAAAGATGTAGCGATAGCCATTGTACATTTATATAATTATGACAGCGGTCGATTTTTATCTGCTGACATAAGCCACCACATAAGATATCTATTTCCCTATATCATCTTTTTTCTGATCCTGAGATGGACTCGGCCTCAGTCGTTGTATAAAATGTTAATCTCCTTGTACTACTGTCTCAAACCCTTGGTCTGTATACGCAAAACAACGTAATAAATGCATCATCATTCATAGACGTTTTGTAAAATATATTAAAAGCCTGTATTAAGTTTTAAATTCATACGTTATAACAGCGAAGATTTCTGCTAGCCTTGTGTCAATGCAGAGAGAGTTTGCTGAATAAGCTAACCTTAGCAGATAACATTTTTGCTGGTGTAAGATTACGGTAGCGAGTATTTTTATGAAGCGCACATGTGTTACTTATGCGTTCAGTCTCTTTAAATCTTCATTCGCTATGTTATAACAACTATATCTCATCTCTCCCTTTAAATCCTCTTCTCATTCATTATGTCTTATATGATTAGTTTATTAATTTTTCTGTATTACCCAATGGTTTTATTAATTCATTGTTTCATTCTCCGCTTTGAATAACCTAATACACTGACAAATATTTCAAACATAATTAAGTACTATGAATTCTAACCGGTGAGGGGGAGAGTAAGTGGAAGGGTAGTCTACCATTGCATTTCACAGTACCAAGAGCGCATGCGCAGTCAATCGTCTTCCTAGCAGGTCAGCTCTCCAAACTCCAAGTTATGCGTCACATTTCGCAGTAGAGACCGGAAGCATGTACCATATTACCAAAGTCATCATTTTTTCTTCTTTTTTCATTTGCATAATCAGACTTATCATCAATCAAAAGGTAAATTTTACAATTTCTTTATTTGAATTGTGTATTGTGTATAATTTATTAATCTTTATGTGTAATATTATGCTGACCACATACCCCCAACAATCCTACCATCTGCCTATGGTAGATGATGCATCATTCGAGTGGTAGGCCAAGTCTCCCCAGGGATGTAGCGTCACGGAGTTTTAGAGTTTATCTGTTTAAATATGCGTTACCTATTTTTATGTACGCTGCTTTCATTCACCGTTTTGCAAACGGACTCGGTCATAATGTTTACTTTATACATTTAATTTTAAAAATCATGTAACAGTCCTATTACAAATAGTAGAAACTCAAAATAGCTGGAGATTCGAGTTTTCAAAACTTACATTTTTTTTCTCCATATTTAGACTTTGAAGTAAAATTATGTTTTTTATTTTGCAAGATCAGCATTAATTTTTACTATGAACCACAACGGTGGCGCAGGTTCAAACACCATCATATCTTACATTGATATCATTCAAGATGGATGCGCGCTATCCACGAATCGACACGAGATCACATTTGGTTTGTAAATGGTGGACCAAACACACTATTTAAAATTAAACATTCAAAATGGTGAAATTGTGGAGGAAATTCAAGATGTTGGCTAGCGCAAGATTTTATAATTTTTAAATCCGATTTTGCATTGTACAAGACTTCCATCTATATTTTACATTTAGATTTTATGGTACATTTGTACATGTTCGCATCACCGTAACAGGATATTTTCAAGGTCGCACGTCTCACACGACACCGGATGATATTACGCATCGTCAACAGTTTTTTAACATACATCATTGCATTCTTTCTCTCTCTCTTTTTTTATTTATTGGCTTCTGAGACAAGATTTGAAATTATGATCAAAAGACTTCTGGCGGGAGATTTCAAATTGTATGGTCAATGGTGAGTATGTTAATATTCTTACGAGAGAGTTATATACATTTTAAAATTTATTCAGCGAGAGGTTTGAGACCGGATGTACGTCTCACATGACACATGAACAACAGTTTTTTTTTCCAGAAGTATCTTTAAACAAAAGGTTAATTTTTTATTAACATGCAAGAAATGAAATATCTACGGATAATCCTCAATCAGAAAATTCTTTATTTATGAAGTCATCACTACAAACTTGTCCGAACTTGTTTCAAGGTTATACATAGCACGTGCGGAACAGGTTCATGCTTGTTTCAAGGTTACACGTCTCACAATACAGCTAAGTCATGAGTTCTCTATTTATAACGTTACGGCTTATGTAATGATCACATGATTCAATATAGCTGAACACGTGAACGTTATGAAATTACGAAATGGTGGAAGGCGGGAGATTTGAAGTGCCTTTTCTTAATCTTCTTTGATACAGAATATCTTCTTCTTTATTATCTATCGGTGTGAATTACTTCAAAAGGTGCCTCATAGTATCTTCTATACTAGTTGTACTCGTTCCAACGATAAGGTTGTTAATACTATGCTTTTCCTTATTTTTTTCAGATATCAGTCTGTATATTTCATTCCATGGATTGTGTGATGTGTATCTTCGTAATTATTTTTTACCTCAAAGTATTGTTCTTTACACATTTCTCACACTAATTCATTATTATCTCCTTAGTGTACCAAAGTCATAGATTTTTATCTAATTTACACAATCATGCATGCATTAGTTTCTTAGCTTTCCACTATTTTCATCCAATTTATTCATGTTATCATACCATCTAGCTACTTAACATCACGCTATAGGTTTATTACCAAGTTTACATACATTTTTTCTATAATACATCGCTAGCTAGGTGATAAAAATAATATGCTATTGTTTTTACAAGTTCTATAACGGGATACTACACCAGTTCTCACATTGCCTTTGAACTCGACCAGTCTTAGACCCATATTTTAAATGCACTTGACACAAACATAAATTTTTACGAGATCTTTATCGTAATTTACAGAGCACCTAATAGTTATTGGTAATATTGTTTTAAATTTAAAGTTATTGCATCCGTTAGTCTTCACCATATTTCATTTTACTTTTTCGGCTATGTTCGTACTATATATAACATTTCTACTTCAGTTCTACTTATGAGGCTTCTTTAACCAAGGCAATTACTTACTTTGTCTCATTATAACATCTACTAAGAAACCTTAGGAAAAGAATTCTTTAAATCTAGTTCTAATATATAATTTTCCATCTTTACCCATGACTAGACTTCAACTTGTTATCCGTAAGCTGGATATATATATGGTTTATTAACAAGTGAGGTACTCTAAGCACACAATTTTTCCTATAATATATCACAAGTTTGATGGCTGGAATAATGTGCATATTCTTTTTCCAAGTTCTCATCATTACTCACAATACCTTCGAACTCGACTTGTCTTAGACCCATATTTTATAATCACTTGACACAAGCAACATTTTACGAGATCTTTATCATAATTTACAGAGAACCTATTAGTTATTGGTAATATTGTTTTAAATTCAAAATCAATATATCCGGTAATCTACACTTTAATACTATTTCATTTTACTCTTTTCGGCTATGTTAGCCCTATATATTCCATTTCTACTTCAGTTCTCCAGATCTTCAGGCTGTTGTCAATATTCTGGAGGATATAACACGAAACATACTATACATCATTCATCACTCTTTTTTACATAATTAACTCTAAATTCAATTAATAGAGGACTATGTGACGGAAATATTTAAGTAGGGTTAATCCATTCCTGACACTGAATAGAGAGGGTCTCGACTACAGCATCACATTGAATGTCCTATTGATGTATGGGTGGTATCTAGTTAGAACTAGTCTTAACTGACTTTTTTCTAGTTAGAACTAGTCTTAACTGACTTTTTTCTAGTTAGAACTAGTCTTAACTGACTTTTTTCTAGTTAGAACTAGTCTTAACTGACTTTTTTCTAGTTAGAACTAGTCTTAACAGACTTTTTTCTAGTTAGATCTAGTCTTAACTGACTTTTTTCTAGTTAGAACTAGTTTTAACTAACGTTTTTCTAGTTAGAATTAGTCTTAACTGCCTTTTTTCTAGTCAGAACTAGTCTGGACTGGCTTTTATCTAGTTAGAACTAGTCTGAACAGGCTTTTGTCTAGTTATAACTAGTCTGAACTGGCTTTTATCTAGTTAGAACTAGTCTGAACTGGCTTTTAACTAGTTAGAACTAGTCTGGACTGGCTTTTTTTCTAGTCTATAGTGTGAAACATACTATATCACAGCTTTGGATAGGTTAGGATAGGTTAGTTTAGGTTATGTTAGCTTAGGTTAGGTTAGCAGGATCTGAAAATGTTATTAAGTGTGAATCATATGATATCACAGCTTTGGATAGGTTAGGATAGGTTAGTTTAGGTTATGTTATGAATCTAGACTTGATTTTAAAATGTTATCCCAATAACCTAACCTAACATAACCTAACTTAACCTAACCTAACCTTTCCTAACCTAACCTTTGCTAACCTATCCTAGCCTATAGACAAAATTTTGCACATTTTGTTAATGTTTTTAGAAATCATTTTAAAATTTTCATATCCTGCTAACCTAACCTAACATAACCTAAGGTAACCTAACCTTTCCTAGCCTACCAAAGCTGTGATATAATATATCTTATTACACTAACCTATAGGTTTGTTTATGAATAATGGTTGAGAGACAAAATAAAAAGAAAAGTTACACAGATGTACATGTTTTTCATTTTCCATACGTATAAGTCCTATGCAGATAGAATATTCTTAGTGATGATCTATGAATTTTTAGAGTCTGCAATCCTGACCCACCTGTTTTCTGTAGTTTCTCTTTATAAAATTTATCACTTCCTTCCAAATCCTGAAGCAGATATGACTATAATGGTTATGGTGTTGTTCTTGTTCTTGTGGTAAATACACAAGTCCAATCCTACAAGAATGATACCGAGAAGTGAACCGAGAACGAGAAGTAGAACGTGAAATAGACCGAGAAATAGACCGAAAACGAGAAATAGACCGAGAACGAGAAATTGACCCAGAACGAGAAGTAGACCGAGAAATAGACCGAGAAATAGACCGAGAAATAGACCGCGAACGAGAAAATGACCCAGAAAGAGAAGTAGACCAAGAAATAGACCGACAAATAGACCGAGAAGTAGACCGAGAACGAGAAATAGACGAGACGAGAACGAGACGAGACGAGGTGAGACGAGACGAGACGAGACGAGACGAGACCTATTCTATTAGTTTTTTAGCAAAATGAAACTTAATAAATAGTTGTTGCTTGTCAAATACAATTAGCTAACTAGACAGAAGCCAGTCCAGACTAGTTCTAATTGACGAGATATTGATAAAATGTGCCAAGGAACTTAGCCTTTTCATCAATGTAGAAATAATTTTAAAATTAGATCCTGCTAACCTAACCTAACGTAACCTAAACTAACCTATCCTAACCTATCCAAAGCTGTGATATCATATGATTCCCACTAAATAACATTTTCAGATCCTGCTAACCTAACCTAAGCTAACATAACCTAAACTAACCTATCCTAACCTATCCAAAGCTGTGATATAATATGTTTCACACTATAGACTAGAAAAAGCCAGTCCAGACTAGATCTAACTAGATAAAGGCCAATTCAGACTAGTTCTAACTAGATAAAAGCCAGTTCAAACTAATTCTAACTAGATAAAAGCCAGTCCAGACTAGTTCTGACTAGAAAAAAGCCAGTTAAGACTAATTCTAACTAGAAAAAAATCAGTTAAGACAAGTTCTAACTAGAAAAAAGTCAGTTAAGACTAGTTCTAACTAAAAAAAAGTCAGTTAAGACTTGTTCTAACTAGAAAAAAGTCAGTTAAGACTAGTTCTAACTAGATACCACCCATACAACAATATGACATTCAATGCGATGCTGTAGTAGAGACCCTCTCTATTCAGTGTCAAGAATGGAATAACCCTACTTAAATATTTCCGTCACATAGTCCTCTATTAATTGAATTTAGAGTTAATTATGTAAAAAAGAGTGATGAATGATGTATAGTATGTTTCGTGTTATATCCTCCAGAATATTGACAACAACCTGAAGATCTGGAGAACTGAAGTAGAAATGGAATATATAGGGCTAACATAGCCGAAAAGAGTAAAATGAAATAGTATTAAAGTGTAGATTACCGGATATATTGATTTTGAATTTAAAACAATATTACCAATAACTAATAGGTGCTCTGTAAATTATGATAGAGATCTCGTAAAATGTTGCTTGTGTCAAGTGATTATAAAATATGGGTCTAAGACTGGTCGAGTTCGAAGGTATTGTGAGTAATGATGAGAACTTGGAAAAACAATATGCATATTATTCCAGCCATCAAACTTGTGATATATTATAGGAAAAATTGTGTGCTTAGAGTACCTCACTTGTTAATAAACCATATATATATCCAGCTTACGGATAACAAGTTGAAGTCTAGTCATGGGTAAAGATGGAAAATTATATATTAGAACTAGATTTAAAGAATTCTTTTCCTAAGGTTTCTTAGTAGATGTTATAATGAGACGAAGTAAGTAATTGCCTTGGTTAAAGAAGCCTCATAAGTAGAACTGAAGTAGAAATGTTATATATAGTACGAACATAGCCGAAAAAGTAAAATGAAATATGGTGAAGACTAACGGATGCAATAACTTTAAATTTAAAACAATATTACCAATAACTATTAGGCGCTCTGTAAATTACGATAAAGATCTCGTAAAAATTTATGTTTGTGTCAAGTGCATTTAATATATGGGTCTAAGACTGGTCGAGTTCAAAGGCAATGTGAGAACTGGTGTAGTATCCCGTTATAGAACTTTTAAAAACAATAGCATATTATTTTTATCACCTAGCTAGTGATGTATTATAGAAAAAATGTATGTAAACTTGGTAATAAACCTATAGCGTGATGTTAAGTAGCTAGATGGTAAGATAACATGAATAAATTGGTTGAAAATAGTGGAAAGCTAAGAAACTAATGCATGCATGATTGTGTAAATTAGATAAAAAATCTATGACTTTGGTACACTAAGGAGATAATAATGAATTAGTGAGAGAAATGTGTACAGAACAATACTTTGAGGTAAAAAATAATTACGAAGATAGAAATTTAACTCATGGAGATAATATTGTAACATAAACACATCAAACAATCCATGGAATGAAATATACAGACTGATATCTGAAAAAATAAGGAAATGCATAGTATTAACAACCGTATCGTTGGAACGAGTACAACTAGTATAGAAGATACTATGAGGCACCTTTTGAACTAATTCACATCGATAGAAAATAAGGAGGAAGATATTTTGTATCAAAGAAGATTAAGAAAAGGCACTTCAAATCTCCCGCCTTCCACCATTTCGTAATTTCATAACGTTCACGTGTTCAGCTATATTGAATCATGTGATCATTACATAAGCCGTAACGTTATAAATAGAGAACTCATGACTTAGCTGTATTGTGAGACGTGTAACCTTGAAACAAGCATGAACATGTTCCGCACGTGCTATGTATAACCTTGAAACAAGTTCGGACAAGTTTGTAGTGATGACTTCATACATAAAGAATTTTCTGATTGAGGATTATCCGTAGATATTTCATTTCTTGCATGTTGATAAAAAATTAACCTTTTGTTTAAAGATACTTCTGGAAAAAAAAACTGTTGTTCATGTGTCATGTGAGACGTACATCCGGTCTCAAACCTCTCGCTGAATAAATTTTAAAATGTATAGAACTCTCTCGTAAGAATATTAACATACTCACCATTGACCATACAATTTGAAATCTCCCGCCAGAAGTCTTTTGATCATAATTTCAAATCTTGTGTCAGAAGCCAATAAATAAAAAAAATAAAAAGAGAGAGAGAAAGAATGCAATGATGTATGTTAAAAAACTGTTGACGATGCGTAATATCATCCGGTGTGGTGTGAGACGTGCGACCTTGAAAATATCCTGTTACGGTGATGCGAACATTTACAAATGTACCATAAAATCTAAATGTAAAATATAGATGGAAGTCTTGTGCAATGCAAAATCGGATTTAAAAATTATAAAATCTTGCGCTAGCCAACATCTTGAATTTCCTCCACAATTTCACCATTTTGAATGTTTAATTTTAAATAGTGTGCTTGGTCCACCATTTACAAACCAAATGTGATCTCGTGTCGATTCGTGGATAGCGCGCATCCATCTTGAATGATATCAGTGTAAGATATGATGGTGTTTGAACCTGCGCCACCGTTGTGGTTCATAGTAAAAATTAATGCTGATCTTGCAAAATAAAAAACATAATTTTACTTCAAAGTCTAAATATGGAGAAAAAAAAATGTAAGTTTTGAAAACTCGAATCTCCAGCTATTTTGAGTTTCTACTATTTGTAATAGGACTGTTACATGATTTTTAAAATTAAATGTATAAAGTAAACATTATGACCGAGTCCGTTTGCAAAACGGTGAATGAAAGCAGCGTACATAAAAATAGGTAACGCATATTTAAACAGATAAACTCTAAAACTCCGTGACGCTACATCCCTGGGGAGACTTGGCCTACCACTCGAATGATGCATCATCTACCATAGGCAGATGGTAGGATTGTTGGGGGTATGTGGTCAGCATAATATTACACATAAAGATTAATAAATTATACACATTACACAATTCAAATAAAGAAATTGTAAAATTAACCTTTTGATTGATGATACGTCTGATTATGCAAATGAAAAAAGAAGAAAAAATGATGACTTTGGTAATATGATACATGCTTCCGGTCTCTACTGCGAAATGAGAAATAACTTGGAGTTTGGAGAGCTGACCTGCTAGGAAGACGATTGACTGCGCATGCGCTCTTGGTACTGTGAAATGCAATGGTAGACTACCCTTCCACTTACTCTCCCCCTCACCGGTTAGAATTCATAGTACTTAATTATGTTTGAAATATTTGTCAGTGTATTAGGTTATTCAAAGCGGAGAATGAAACAATGAATTAATAAAAACATTAGGTAATACAGAAAAATTAATAAACTAATCATATAAGACATAATGAATGAGAAGAGGATTTAAAGGGCGAGATTAGATATCGTTGTTATAACATAGCGAATGAAGATTTAAAGAGACTGAACGCATAAGTAACACAAGTGCGCTTGATAAAAATACTCTCTACCGTAATCTTACATCAGCAAAAATGTTATCTGCTAAGGTTAGCTTATTCAGCAAACTCTCTCTGCATTGACACAAGGCTAGCAGAAATCTTCGCTGTTATAACGTATGAATTTAAAACTTAATACAGGCTTTTAATATATTTTACAAAACGTCTATGAATGATGATGCATTTATTACGTTGTTTTGCGTATACAGACCAAGGGTTTGAGACAGTAGTACAAGGAGATTAACATTTTATACAACGACTGAGGCCGAGTCCATCTCAGGATCAGAAAAAAGATGATATAGGCAGAGGCGCCAACTTATATGGGCCCGTGGGGCTGAAGCCCACCCAATAATTTGGCCTATTTTGTTAAATTATTTATTACCATTACTAAAATATGTTTTCTTGTTGAATCGCTGGAAAGCTAAAATCAGGCTATTGTTGACATAATAATACTACCTCCTCTTGTTCCAATTCACTCACGATTGTCTGAAGTCGTTTCTCAGTACAGTAAATTTTTACGTCTTAATCTGTTATCGCTTGAGAGGCGATGCTCTCTCTCTCGGAAAATAAGCGTAGCAAAATGAGTATAGGTAATGAAACCTCCACAAGTGGGGGTTTCATAGGGGGTTCATAGGGGGTTACAGTCAATCTGTTAACGCAGTTTCCACATCCACCACCATATTTTTATGCTTTATTATGCATTCATAAAAAAACTTAATCACATTGCTTTTCAAAATATATATAGGCTAAGGAGAGTGCGGAAAAGTTAAATTCAGAAGTTAGATTATGCTTGTGGTGAATTTAATGGGCAAAGCATGGAATTGTGATACAAGACAAAGAGTGTGGAGTACAAGACAATTATTACAAAGTTTGTCTTCAGAAACAATGAAATCATTTCATGTAGGCTTACAGTACTATATTTATACCATAGTCATATCAATATTTTATAAGTCTACTAGCAGGTGGCAGCTATAATTAATTTAAAAAAAATTAAGAGCAAAACAAATAAAACACGTTCATTAACACTTACACACGAATCATTCTAAACTAAACGATTAATAATTATAATGAAACAGCTAACAATCCGGCTTTGGAGTGCATTCCACGATAACTAAATGATTTAAATAAAACATCTAGTAAGTAAATAATCGCGGGCATCTGCTAGTCTGTTTTATGAAACCCGGAGGATCATTGGCGCGGTTACAGCACACCGTTCAACCCTATTCAACTTCATCCAACCATCCCTCGCAAGTCCTACTTCCCTTAAATATATTCTACTATTGTCCTCCCACCTACGCCTAGGTCTTCCAAGTGGTATTTTCCCTTCGGACCTCAATTCAAAATAGTTTTGGGATATGTCTTTCCTTCCCCATGTCCAGCCCATTTCATCTTCAGTGATTTAATTACCTTTATTATATTCCGTGAAGACTACAAGTTATAAAGATCGTCATTATGCACTTTTCTCCAGTCCCAGTTTTCATCTCTCTTAGGTCTCAATATTTTTCTGAACGCCTTGTATTCAAACATTCTCGGATTATATTCTTCCCGAAGAGTAAGGGAGCATGTCTCACATCCATATAAAGTTCCAGGCCTCTTTCTTGTATTATTTACACGTTCTCTATTAATTTTAATTTGAGTTTTACATTTAATTTAATTATTCACGGTTCTTTTTTCTAGTTCTAGGTGAATTTGTAAATTTCTGTTATTTTGTAAACTAAACATAATTTTTCTTAATAATTACTTACCATAATATTATTGGCTGTTAATGGTATTTATTTACAATTAATACTGAACGGCACCCACACAAGGGCAAAACTCATTTGGGTGTTAAACTTAAATTCTGTATTTTGTGTATCATATATTCGAATAAAGTAATTAGAATGCAGTACACGGTTTATCTGCAATGGTTTGTTTAAACAGGCTAGGGGCACCAGGTGAACAGATAACTCATACAAAGACGATTCGAATATATATTGTATATATATAACTTCTAGGCATATGAAACATTTTAAAAGTTAAAGATCAGTCTTCCTCAGAATTACGTATTTCGGAAAAGTAACAAGGAGAACTTAATGAGAGTATGATACTTTCAGTATTGCTTTAGCAATAGTATAACGACTGGTTGATTTATATATTATTTCAGAGAATTTCGTTCGCGAGTTTTTTTAGTATTATTATTCTGTAGGTAATTTATTGTTTAAGCAAAGAAAGTTCTACGTTACCAAACATAATGTAACAATTCCCACCACATAACATAATACTTAAATATCTGAAACCGTATCAATAGGCCTGTAATTAACACAGAATTCCAATGAGTGTGTTGTTGTGAAATGAGACGTTTAGAACAGAATGAATTCGTAAGCTTTCCCATGCTCTTCCTATACTGTATTTTATGTGTCTTACATTTCACTAACTTAAAAGGCCCAGCTTCGCTCGGGTTTTGTATTTTGTAATTCGAAATTAACTTATGAAGGACTTTCGATTTTCAAACTCTAGGTCCTTATATAGGTAATTGGAATTTGAAATGAGGAAGAACGACTTATCCCATTCAAAAACGCTAGATGTAGCTTTTCTTGGCTTATAGAGGATGTAGATTTTAGCACCCCATTGTTTCTACACACCATGCCTGGAAGGGTTTGAAATAAGAAATAGAAATTCCGGTAACATACAATTTGACGGAATATTTTATTTCTCATCCTCATGTTACCATACAACCTTTTCGGGGCTGAAATCAAAATTCATGATCACTTTCTTACTTTCCCCCCCAAAACCTAGGACATAATAATAGGCCTATACTGTGCGCATAGGACTAAAAATGTATCCTTTTACATGCTTAGGGCCTATGATAAACATCCATACTTCTCAACTAAAAATGCAAAGCCTAAGGTATGAATAACGTATCAGTGGATAGAATCTTTTACCGACTTCTGATATGGCATAGGCTACTCGTTGGCACACCCAGGTTGTGACAACTGAAAATGCTGTCCCTGCACTACGAACTCTTATTGTACAGTAGATCAAAATATAAAATGAGAAAATGGTATTCTCTATGTCCAGGGTAGAGAAAGTTATGTGACTGGATTACATTGTGCATTATTTTCGTGGATTTCAATATTTATTTACATCAATAAATTAATCTAATTAATCTAATTGGTCAAAGTCCCGTATCATGCACTTCCAAAGCTGACTGCCAACAATACACTGTTGTCATGAGAAGTGTATGTTCAATGTGACTCGTGTTTGATTAAATTTATAATAGGTACTTCGTCTCCTCGAAAACATTTGATTTTTGGCATTTAAAATCAAAATTTTGCAAAATCCTTTCTTAGTTTTCACTTAGGCCTATATTATGAAACGAAGGTATTAGCAAAATTCCAAATCTCTAACTATTATAGTTTAGGCTCTACGTTGATTCTCTGTCAGTCAGTCAGTCATTCATTCATTCATTCAGTCAGTCAGTCAGGACAAACCCACTTTTATATATATATATATATATATATATATATATTTCATGAACCAATGGACGGGAGTATGAGCCCACCCAATTTTTTCAAAAGTTGGCGCCACTGGATATAGGGAAATAGATATCTTATGTGGTGGCTTATGTCAGCAGATAAAAATCGACCGCTGTCATAATTATAAAAATGTACAATGGCTATCGCTACATCTTTTAGAATATGATGTGTGAACAAAGAAGAAATATGATGATGATGATAATAATAATAATAATAATAATAATAATAATAATAATAATAATAATAATAATAATAATAATAATAATAATAATAATAAGGTACGTTAAGGCTAACAGCCTTACGCATCGACCGCCTTTACCCTAGGACCAAAGTGAAAATTAATGTTTTAAATTATACGCTAGCCAGCAAACTGAGGCTAAGTCGTCCCCCAAAGCTATAGTGAAAAATTAATGTTTTAGAGAAATAGACATCTTATGGATAAAATTGTATGTGGGATATAATTATAAAAAATAAAAAATAATAAAATAAATAAAATAAAATAAAAAAAAAAATTAAAAATAAAAAAAATTAAAGTGAGATCGAACGGAGATGAAACAATGTTTTATTACATTATACATATAATCATAGGTATTCATAGAAAATAGGTAAAATCATAGGTAATCATAGAAAATATGTAAAATCATAGGTAATCATAGAAATAGGAAGAAATCGCTTCAAGAAGAATTAAAAATATATCGGTATGAAACAAATTGAAAAGCATAATAATGTAATATTATTATACACAAAAATAGGGTCAATTCGTAGATACATCGCATCAGATTAGCAGGTAAAGCATAACATTGTATTAAAAGTTAAATCACTGATCAAAATAATATCATATGTTGTACGGTGTTGAGGCTGATATTAAAAAGAATTCATGCGTTTGCAAATCTCACCCGTCCTGTATGTGAAAGTTAGCAAACTTCCGTTTATGACGGCAAAATCTCCATGCGTTGCGACACGGTTCTGCGTTGAGAAAACACTGACTTTACAAAACGCCTATGAATAATGACGTATTTATTAAGTTGTATAACATGTAAAGTGATATCGTTCAGAGATGAAACATAGGTTTATTATATAAAAATCGTTATAGGTAATACGCCTCGAATAAAAATTACACATATGACTGGGTTTTAATAATTAAAGCGAAAGGAATGAGATCACTGTTATAACACATATATGGCGTAACGATTGGAAAATTAAACAGAATGAAGTTGTATCACCTGTGCTCATGATAAAAATTACTACATCAGCATATGACTGCTATACAGTGAGATGAGGCGAGTAGAAATCTTATCTGTAAAGAATAGCTTAACTCAGCAAAACGTTGAGATAAAGTTAGTTCCATATGTTTAAATCAATCATGGATATTATTTGCTCGTTTCCTTTACAAAACCGATACGTATATGATTAATGATGTATAAAATAATATTATTCCCTCTTTGGACTTATGATGAGACTTACGCACCGGCCGCCTTTACCCTAGGATTAAAGTGAAAATTATATTAAACGCTAACCTGCAAGAACGAAGCTGAGTCGGCCCAGGGCTAAAATAGACATCTTACGGAAAAACTGTATGGTGAGATATAATTATAAAAAAAATACTTGAAGGTTTAAAATATGTGCTATCGTAATATCTTTTAGAATTCGATATGTAAACAAAGAAGTAATATAATAATGATAATAATAATAATAATAATAATAATAATAATAATAATAATATGTACGTTTAGGTTAACAGCCTTACATACCGGCCGCATTTACTCTAGGATTCTGTTAGAGGCTGAGTTGATCCCAGGGTCATAGTAAAAAATTAATGTAATAGAGAAATATACATCTTACAGATAAAATTGTATGGTTAAATATCATTATAAAAAAATACATAAAGGTTTAAATATATGTTGTCGTAATATATTTTAGAATTCGATGTGTAAACAAAGAAGTAATATGATGATGATGATAATAATAATAATAATAATAATAATAATAATAATAATAATAATAATAACAAGGTTAACAGCCTTAGGCATCGGCCGCATTTACTCCAGGCTGAGTCGATCCCAGGACCATAGTGAAAAATTAATGCAATAGAGAAATAAACATCTTACGCAAAACTTGTATGGAGGAATATAATGATGACGTTAAATTTACGCTTCGTGGGAAACCGCAATGAAATACGAAATCTACTTCTGGTCACGTGGCCTAGCGCGCCGCCATCTTGGATGACGTCATTTGCGGACTTTGACCTTACCACACGCTGCGAGATGGACTTTGCCCCTGCGCCACCCAACGTTGCGGGACAGTATCGGGCGCCACCCTATGGGTAACTGAGAAAACCATACTACTGATCTCCATTACCACCCTTATAAATTCAGTTGATCCATAAGAAGTTCCCAGATCGCCTCATTTCACGCAATGCTTATCAAATCAATGGCCACCAAGGTCATGTGACCTAACTCCTTGTGATTTTTTTCCTTGAGGTCATCTTAAGTCATTGGTGTATGCCAATAAACCACGAAACATCCATGACTTGAAGGAGGAAATTCGACGAGTTGTCGGCGACATGGAAGGAAACTTGTCGTGCAGTCTTAGTGAATTTCATGGGCAGAGTTCTCGCATGCCAGCGCGGTAGAGGAGGTCATATGCCCGACATAATTTTTCATACATGAAATGGGAAGGCTAGATGAATATGTTCATGTATTTTGTTTATGTTTTTTATTAAAATAAATTTCTTAATTCATATATCAAAACCGGCGCTCTTTTTGAACCACCAAAACGTATTTGGATTAGATATCTTCTGGGGAGATTGATGACTTTTTCTTACTTTTGTACGGTACCCTTATACTTTGAAGGATAGTTGTAAGCCATCTATCGTTTTCACAACTCAGGCTTTTAAATCTTACATCTTTGGGCGAGGCTAGAACAGACTTTCATTCTTCTCGATTTTATTTTTAAAAACTCGGAACAATTTTTTAAAAATTTTCCACACGATTTGCATAGACGCTAAAGAGCTAGAATTTTTATTTTTAAAAATTTCCAGTTAATTATCTGAAAGGTGTTTATAAACAACCATATACTTCATTGAAACATGAACGGTAGAGGAGGTTGAATTCTTCCTCATAAAATTAAATATCATTAACGGAAAGAAAATATATAGGCGTACGATTCTATTAGCACAAAAGTGAGGCATAAGGATGAGACAAGAAGTTAATTTAATTAATGTGTGTCACCATATACCAAGACTACTGTGTACTGTGATGAAAGAACCACTGACACGTGTCACAACACTAAACCATCTTCGGAGATCGTCACCGATAGGACGCCATAGGACGGCAGCGCTGGATCACGACGTTTCAGTCCTACAATGCATATTTTTACTTTCTCGCTTATACGTAGTATAGAGAAAGTATTGTGATCGTGACAAAAAATCGAAATCGAGTTAACACCGGGAAAGCATGTTTCACGATGCCTAGAAACCGAAAAACGAGTTTTTGGTTTGACGTCTGTCCGTCTGTCTGTCTGTCTGTCTGTCTGTCTGTCTGTCTGTCCGTCTGTCTGTGGACAAGCACATCGGGTAAACGGTTCATTGTATTTACTTCATTTTTTGAATTAAGGACTTTTTCGAAATTTTGTCGAAACGTCCAATCACGAGTTTCTTCATAATACGAGGAGAGAAGAATTCGCTAGATCGTGGTATAAAAGAAACTGCATTGGTGGGTGGGTTGGGTGGGGCCGATTTATCTCAAGGTGCGACTTATATTTGTTTTTTTCCCGTAGTAGTACTAGTAGTACTAATAATATGCAGTTTTACTGTCATTCATTATTATTATTATTATTTCACGGTAAAAGCATTAAACATGAAGATCGACTCTGATGGTTTCCGTTCTAGATACTTCTTAGTTTTATGAAAATGTAATAAATAAAATGTAATTGTACTTTAATTTACTTTTTTCTGTGCTAGCCTTTAACACGTATTTGCGAGAAAGTTTGTGCAACATATTTTTGCACCATTTATTTCATAGGCAATCATACGACATGCGACATATTATTCACTGCATACTAATGCCTTGAAGTATCCAGTAACGAGCTGAAGTTTATCAGATAAAATTGAATCTTTTCTATCTACCCTTGCAAGCATATTAACTTATAAGATAAACAAGTCATTGGTCGATGTCCGAGGCATTGCTAAAGATAATTAGTAATTTTCAAGTCCGCGAGGCATGAATGGAATATTTTGAATAATCTGATTAGGAGAATAATAATTACGATAAACATCGATAGATTCGCGGCGGAAAAGCAGGATCGAATTTATCTCATGAAACTCATAATCCCGAGTGGGATTTATTAAGAGTATTCCATGAATAAAATGTATCATATTTTATAAATAATAACTATATTCTTACCCGCAAAGTTTAAAATCAAATCATCATTGTGCCAGCTGTCAGATCACGACGTAGCCCTACTAAATGAAGAATCAAAAATGTTGCCAGACAAGTATCTTGTTTATCGAATATTTCAATTCAAACTATAATATGTATGTTTTTTTATATAATGTTCAAAATATAATTTTAGTATGACTGAACTGACCCCGAACACGAGCTATGCTCATGCGGGGCAAATAATACTCTTTTGTAATTGTACTAATTGTGTTTATATTATTTATATTTGTATTTGTAATAATTTTGTATTAATTTGTATTTTATAATTTGTAATTTGAAAAAAAAAATTAAAAGAAAGAACCTCTACTGCAGCTAGAAGAAAAGCAGCCATTCCATGATGATATCACCGACAAGTTTGCAACCTTAAAGGACTATCGAAGGATTGATTTGCTATACAAGACATAGGTGAGTTCGGTTCTTAACATAAGCATGTGACATTTCTTTTTTTCTTTTGACCTAATTTTCCGGCCACGAGCCGCCACTGACTGGGTAGCACACAGCATGTCAAAACGTGCCTTAAAGCGAAAAATCAAATTAGTTCCAGCAAAAATCATCTAGACATTTTTATCAATTAAATAAGAGATAACATACAAACCCTATCAAACCTCAAACGTACCGCCCAAGTCATAGCAATAAACCAAAAGATGGTGTGAAGAAGTCAAAAGAATTATAGCCTGACCTTTTTACACTACAACATTAACGGCATAAGAACCAATAAAATCGAACTCATGAACGCTGGAAACACATTAAAGTTACAAAAAAGAAACACAGTTACAAAAGAGCAAAAAATGGAATCACAACACAAGTACTCAACAATACACCACAAAAACCCTGGCATGAAAAATATAGATATTGTGATCAAAACATTAAATCATAACAACACGCACTTACGCCACAGCCCCACCCAGTCCTGACAAAAAAAAATGTGTGCGTGGAACGCCACGCGACAGAAGTAAAACTTGTTTTAATTTTTATTTTTTCAATTTTTTATTATTGGAATTTTTCAATTTTGCATTATTGAAATTTTTAATATTGGGTTTATGGACTCTTTTAATTTTGGATTTTTAAATTTTGGATCTTTGAATATTTAATTTTGGATTTTTTAAATTTTTCATATTAGAATTTTTTATTTTTGGATTTTTTAATTTTGGATTTTATTATTTATTAAATTTTGGATCTTTGGATTTTTTAATTTTAAATTTTGTTCTTTTAAATTTTGTAACTTTGGATTTTTTAATTTTGGATTTTTAACTTTTTGATTGTTGGATTATTGGATTTTTTAAATTTTGGAAAATGAATTTTTTAATTTTGAAATTTATTATTTTTAATTTGGCTTTTTTTAATTTTGGATCTTTGAAATTTTTTTTGGGATTTCTTAATTTTGAATTTTTAGATTTTTAAAATTTTGGATTTTCGAATTTTTAAATTTTAAATTTTTATTTTTTAATTTTGGATCTTTGTATTTTTAAATTTTGGATTTTTAAAATTTTGATTCTTTGAATTTTTTATTTTTGGGATTTTTAAATTATGTATTTTAGTTTTTTAATTTTGGATTTTTAGATTTTTCAATTTTGGTATTTTTAATTTTTTTATTTTTCTATTTTTAAATTTTGGAATTTTTAATTTTGGATTGTTTATTTTTTATTTTTGGATTTCTTATTTTTTAAATTTTGATTTTTGGCCTTTTTAATTTTGGATTTTGGAATTTTGGAATTTTGGAATTTTGGAATTTTGGAATTTTGGATCTTTGATTTTTTTATTGTTTGGATCTTTTAAGCGCGGTAATGAACCTCCGGGTTCCATAAAATAGATAATATACCTTTAGATTGCTTAGGAATTGTCTATGGCCATTGAGCAAGTAAGTATTATTATTATTATTATTATTATTATTATTATTATTATTATCATTATTATTTTTTTTTATTATTCTTTTTCATCACTTGTTTGTGAGTTCTTCTGTTGCATCGGCGTTTTTCGCAAGATGTTGTGCCTAGAATCTCCGTTCTCCACGACTGGATCTGGTTTATACTCATAGTATGGTTATTATTATTATTATTATTATTATTATTATTATTATTATTATTATTATTATTATTATTATTATTATTATTTTATTATTATTAGTATTATTATTTGTATTAGTATTATTATTATTATTACTACTACTACTAAAAACTAGGGATGGGACGATACCAGATTTACTCGATATCGATAAATGATTTTTTCCTCGATACTCGATACTTCGATACTAGATATCTTCAACATTTCCAGTTTCCAT
This sequence comes from Ectobius pallidus, assembly GCA_964059195.1. Lineage (NCBI taxonomy): Eukaryota > Metazoa > Arthropoda > Insecta > Blattodea > Ectobiidae > Ectobius > Ectobius pallidus. The sequence continues at coordinate 13,239,501 of CAXKWD010000006.1, forward strand.
AAATAGGTACATTAAAAATTAAAAATTGAGAGAACTAAATTAATTAAGTCTGCATATTTAATGAGACAAAATTTAATATCATCAGTAGCCTATAATTACTTTTAAACTCTACATTAAAACTAAAATTAGTTTTTTAAACAGTCCACTTACAAGTTTTTGTTAAAAAATACTAGCATTCTCACTTAATTGCAGAATTGCAGAATTACAAAAGTATCGAGCTAGTTTTCTGAAGTATCGTTCGATGCCGATACCATGCAAGTATCGAGAGTATCGAGGTATCGAAAGTATCGCGGATCCATCCCTACTAAAAACTAAACTAAACTCCGTGGCGCGACATCCCCGAAGGGACAAAGGCCTACCACCCGACCGCTGCGTCATCTACCTACAGGCAGACGGCAGGTTTGGGGGGCATGTGGTCAGCATGCCGACACCCACGGCCGTTAATGGTGGTTTTCATGACCGGAGCCGCTACTTCTCTATCAAGTAACTCCTCAATTTGAATCACGAGGCTGAGTGCACCCCTACCAGACCTCCCAACCTCAGTAAAATCCGAGGAGGTACCGCGGATCGAACCCGGGCCGACGGATCCGTAGTCAGCGACGCCAACCACAAGACCAGCCGGCGCACAGTGGTCCGAATCGGAAAAAAAGCGGACAAAAATATTTTCCATAACAAATTGAAATAGTTTAGTACAAAACTTTAAACTAAATACTAATATTAGGTCAAGTTGTTGTTTTAGTTCATAAAAGTACAGTACTTAGGCCTACAGGTAAAATATATTCATTCATCCTCTGATCCGGATGAGTCGCTGTCGGCTTCTTCTTCTCTTCCTGCTCCGTTTCATCGTTGGGTATTGCAATAAATTACACACTTTCTGAGGCAATTGTCTTCAACTTATTTCGGAAACTAACTGAGGATTTTCAAAAAACCTTCGGGCAGTGTTACCATCATTGGTGGTTCCATAACCAGGCTTCGGAATATCAACTAGAAGACATAATCTGGTTCTGAATGAGTTTTGCACTATTTTTTTCTTTCTTTCCAATAGGTCTCTGGTACCATCTATCAAGCTCGCTTTCCACTTTTTAAAATCCATGCGGTAGGAAATACGGAGGAGACTTTAAAAAAATCGGATGTAGGCATGCAGAACTGATAATCCAAACTCAAGCTGTAAATTGTCAACGGGCTTCTGTGCTTTTGTTTGTAAATTGTTCATTACTAAAATCTTGGCACTACAAATATAGCTCTTCATACTTGAAGATTTTGCTAAAGCATTGCATACTTTTCCATCTATCATTCATAATATTAAGGAATAACGCACTTCGGTGTTATTTATAACCAAGTTATTTCAATTTTCAATTTGTTCTGTTATATAATCTTTTTCCGCCCAAGAAATTTCTGATGTTTCATGAACCCACTGCATTCGAATAGGCATGCAGAAGCGTGTAGATGCAGTTCTTGGATTTTTACACGCAATAATTACTACTGTCTACAAGGCGAAGAGGCACGAAAGACGACATAATACGCTCTGGTCACTCTTGAAATCACATCTTTTTTTTAACCACTCTGAATATTTCTTATAAAAGAAACTTTCCCCGAAATTAATTTTTTCCAGCGGTAAAAACACTTCCTTACACTATTGTACACTGTTTTCTCGACACTCTCACCAACATTTATTAAATAGGTATATCACAAACTTTTCCTGCCGCGCGCGAGATTGATCTTTATTTTCACGAATCTTGTTATGAAGTTCACTACGATTAACAATGAATCTCATTTTTCTCTATTCACAACACAAAAAACCACCACTAATCAAATGCTTCTCAGAACTGATGATCATTTTCTAGCTGCAAGACATACCTCCCTAGCGTAATATAATCTTTCAACAGCCCCTTTATCTCGCGCGACTGTTTATCCTCAGAGCGCACATATTAACATTCTCGCTCTTCTCATTCACGGAGTTGGTGGGATTTGGCGATGAAACCTTTAAGGAAATATTGTCAAAACTTCATTTTAATACTTGCGTAAGTTTCATAGGATACATATGTATATATTTTTTTAAAAGTCAAGCAAAACTTTTTTTTCTTGAAGAAAATTAGGTTTTATTAAAATTAATGTAATAGTCCCTATAAATTATCTAAATTTTACAAATATGCTTTTAATAGATAGAGCACATTATAAAGTATCTACAGGTATAATATTATAGACCTTGAGTTTCATTTTCAAGTGATAAAGAAACTGCAAAGTTTACTTACAGAAGTGAGGGGTTAAGGAACTAAGAGTTATGCCACTTTTGCAGTACTAAAACTGAGAAACCAAGAAGCAATTTCGAAACATAAAGTGAAATTAATGTGCACTGATAATCATACTATACTTGGACAGTTGTTTGGCGTTTCTAAATTGAAAATCGATTTTTGTCCGCTTTTTTTCCGATCCGGACCACTGTGCGGCGGTCCCAGGCCCTCATACTAGGTCTGAAAAATTTCCTTTGATTACTCCTAATCATTGAGTTGAATGTTTTCTGTGCAGTCCGCCCCGAAACACTATAGAGATTTCGTGACGGTATTTGAGCGTTACACTAATTTCGTGACGGTTTTAGCGTTACATAAGTTCCCGATTTACCCCTACCGCGAGAAAAGAGTTTTACTTCAAAAAAATTACCGATAAATACTTGAATCAATAAAAGCGACCAACCAATCGTATTCACAAAAATCTGAAAAGGGCACAACAGGGGCGATTATTCCATATAGGATGTGAGGATCATCCTACACTTCATAATTGATCTACAAAAATGTTTACTAGCATTCATTGTCGAAATTAAAACAGTAAAACGACAAAAAAGCGTTATTGTAGAGCACTCAGGAAGGAAGTTACCAGTTCTGTTTTGAGCAGGTTAGAATTTGAGAGGATGTCCTCAGTGTTGATGTTACGAACTCCATGCCGTTGTTCAAGCTCTTGGGCATGTGAAGGGCAGGCGGGGAAGAAAAAAGGTGGTGAGAAGACAGTTTCATACGAAGGAAGTTGAGGACGTCTTACGTTCCTTCCTCACATGTGTTCTGTGTTCCTCACGTTTGATAGCTTGTTTTCTAAGGAGGGAGTGATCATATTTTTATTAATATTTATATACTTCATTTCTTAATATATATTATAGGCCTACCTATTATTATTAATCTTTACAGTGCTGTTTATATTTGAATATAAGTATTCCTGGAGCAATACAGGTTTTACTAGTGAATTATAAGTTTGATATCAACTACGAAAATTATAGTGGAACCAGTGGCGCCAACATTTGAAAAACATTGGGTGGGCTCAAAAGATTTAAATTTTTGGTAAAAGATAGATTTATGCCGCACACCAGCTGCACGCCGTTTTGTTAGGTTAGGAACGTATATGTTAGTTTAGGAGGAATAGACTAATAGCGAGAGGTTTATATGTCTTATAAACCACCTTCCCAGGCGGGTCCAATTAGAGAGTTGGTGGTAGGAGCCTAGCGCGCGGTATAAAACTATTTTTCCCAAAATTTTTAATATTCCCGCCCCTTGGTTCATGAAATAGAATGTGTAATATTGATATGGCAATGTTATAAATATAGTACTGTAGGCCTACATGAAATGATTTCAATGTTCCTGATGACAAACTTTGTAATAATTGTTTTGTATTCCACACCCTTGTCTTGTGTCACAATTCCTTCCTTTGCCCATTAAATTGCAATGGATTAAGTTTTTCTTAACGCATAAAAAGCATAAAAATACGGCGGTGGGTGTGGAAACTGCTTTAACAGATTATCCGTAAAAATTTAATGAACTGAGAAACGACTTCAAAAAGTCGTAAGTGAATTGGAACAAGAGAAGATAGTATTATGTATATCAACAATAGCCTGATTTTAGCTTCCCAGCGATTCAACAACAACACTTATTTTAATAATGGTAATAAATAATTTAACAAAATAGGCCTACGGCAAATTATTGGGTGGACTTCAGCCTCACGGGCCCATATAAGTTGGCGCCTCTGAGCGGAATAGCTGATTTCCGTAAATGACAGTTTTCATACGTGGTTAAATATTCTCATATTTTACGATAAAGCATTATTGTATTAAACTTATACCTCAGCCTGTATGCATTTTTTACGGCGACGCACATGTACGTCAATAATAATAATAATAATAATAATAATAATAATAATAATAACAATAATAATAATAGTTTATTCATCCATTGATCAAAATACATTGATATAGGACACGTCTTACAAAATTCAGAACTTACACAATTTTTCTCACACACACATGCACACTCGTACAAAGTTTTTGATTATGATACAATACTAAAATTTTTCTATTATCTATAATGTTTTTAAAATAATGAAGTTGTACAGTAAATAAAAAAAAATTATATAATTTTAATGACTACTTGAATTTAAACATATATACACAAAATACATGCACATATTAAACATATATACAAAATACATACACATATACAAAACAACTCTAGGGCAACATCTTTGACTTAACATATTATGAGTTAATTAGTTATTTTATATAGAACAAAGTAATGACTCAGTCGGATATTTTAACATGGAAAATTATCAGTCACAAAAATTATAGGAAATTTAAAGGTTGACAACACTCAAGTGAGTTTTTGTTCCTCCATAAAACTCTTCTACACTATAAAAACAGTATTTTAACAAGCATTTTTTAAGGTTTTGTTAAATTGAGTAGTGGGTAGGTTCTTTATATAGGCTGGTAGAGAATTATACATAGATAGACCAGTATTCATAAAGCTTTTATTATACAGTTTGGTATTGTGGGATACGGCGTGCAAATTATTTTTTGTTCTTGTATTGTGGGAGTGAAAATCTGAATTTGTTTTATAGTCCTTTATACTAATCTTGACAGATTTTAATGTTTCAAAAATATAGACACATGGAACCGGTAGAATTTGTAATCATTTAAAAAAAAATAGCAGTGACTAGGTTAATTCGCGTTCTCCACACCATCCTACACAGATAAAAAACCAGGAGTCGCCTCTGGGGCACAAAATAAGTCCCTTAACAGATTGCATGCATAGCGTGCTTTACATGAGAGAGAGAGAGAGAGAGAGAGACGACTCGGCACTTCAACCAGGGGCGTATTTAGCCACTTAAGCGCCTCTAGGAAGAGAAAAATATTTTCGCCCCTTATTTCCACTTGAATGTACCACAAAGTAACCTACAATAAGAATTATTGTAAGTGAAATAATAATAATAATAATAATAATAATAATAATAATAATAACTATCATTATCATTATTATTATTATTATTATTATTATTATTATTATTATTATTATTATTATTATTATTATTACTATAAATTAGCACTGATGAGTATTGAATTACTGATATAGTGCAGTTACTCATTGGATGGCCAGTCGGCTTCAAAGGTTTCGGTGTTTCTTTATGTTAATTGATCTGACTAAATCGGTCTTGGATTTCCGCTATCCAAAACAAAAGCAACGTTGCAATATTCTCTCATTGTTATCACTGACCTCAGTTCTTCCTTCGCTTTAATAAATTCACACGTGTTATTGTTTACTGTAACTTGATCTTGCAACAATGCATTTCACTCCACGCGGAGTAGACGAGTAGCTGTCAAAATCGCCACAGGACATTCTTAGATTTTGATTGGCTGGGCTAACTAGCTGATTGGTGCGGTAAAACAAAGAACATGGGTTGAGCTGTCGGCAAACTTTTCCTCCTAACGAAAGTAAGCCGCCTGGGTATGCAATGAGTAACCGGACTATACTGGCTAGTCTTATAACTATGATAGCGGCGTCTCATAACGAAGACCGCCTTGAAATCAGAATATAAGAGTTTAATCAAAGGCGGTTAAATGGAAAAAGAATTCCAATTTCATTGACAACGACAATGGAAATAGATCGTTGATTAAATTTGAGCATTTGTTGTTGTAGGGATCCGGGCCCGTTGAGGACCAGAAAATGTAGGCTAGTGTGCCTAACAGAATTTGCAATAGGATTTTCGGAGGACCACTGGGAAAACCCAGAAAATATATATGCTTAGAAGTGCAGGAATATTGAAGGAAGCAGGAATAATGGAGAGAGAGTATTGTTGCTTTATTCTTCTTTTCTTGTAATTACTGCTTCTCTTCTTACCTGGAGTTGTATTTGGTATAGACCAGTATTTAATAGTACTTGCTATTTTACTAAGTAGATTTTCCTTACCTTTGAGACAAATGTCGGGTAACTTTAGGCCCTTGTGGTCCCCAGATATCATCTGGCCGTCATTATCATCTTCATTCCATCCTCGCCTTGTTTGGATTGAGTGAGTGTGTGAATGGTGTGTCTCGTCCTATGTGTTTCTTGTTGGCTCGGAGGTGGCCCCGGCATTGGGCTAATCACTCATCCGGGGAGGCCCTCCATGTCCTTGTCTGGTCAAAAAAGTATGTATGTGATCCAAAGATAATCCCTCTCCCGACAGGTCGCAGCCCTGTAAAGTTCTTTATTTTTATCCCAAATGGTTACAAAGTCTTTGGAATAATTGAGCTGTACTGGCTCAAAATACTACTGCAGTATACTCTATCTGTCAGTAGGGAAAAGAGAAGCTGCAATTGCTTGCCAAAACTTCTTAACTTTATAAAAGCTGAATTACTTTTGCAAAAACCACTAGTTTGCTAGACCAGTCTTTGGTCTTTGTGAAATATTATAGTTTATTCAAAACTACTACGGCAGCATATTTGGCTTGCACGTAGAGGAAAAGAGGAGCTGCAAGGATGCCAAAACTCCTTACATTTATATGAGCAGATTTACTTTATAGTAATGTAAAGATGCTAAGCCTTACTTGGCTTTGAGAGTTAATACATGGTTTAGCTTGATTTACTTAACTTGTATTCCGACTACATCTGATGAGAATGTGACTGCATTTAGCCGGACTGTAGTTAAGGGGTGTACAGTTATTGAAGCTGAAGTTCTATGGTGCTGTAGTCCATCCCAAACGGTGGCCAGTAGCGAGTCCTTCCATGGCTACAAGCTACGCTCCACGAAGTTCTAGTGATGTCCTAGAATCCACCTCCTGGTAGATTAAGTAGTGGCTGCTAATGCTGGTTCCATGCGTAGTTGTATGTAGAAACTGTACAATAATATATTCAGACTTGTGGTCTGTTGCTAAATTGGGGCTGTGCCCTTACGAAGCGACGATCGGTGAGAGAATGAGTAAAGTCTAACGGCCAAAATGCGTTCACATAATCATCTTACAAAGAGTCAGGTTCTAGAATCCTATGGAAGGCTCTTCTTGAAGTTTCCAGTAGCTTCCATCCAGAATAAGAGTACATTTAGAGATAATAACATGCTGTAATTATTCTGTAACATAAAAAATCTGCATGTGAACATTTGCATTATAATTGTAATGTATAATTACAGAGAAATTTAATAATTTTAATGTGGTAAATAATCGATCTATTCATAAAGCTGCTTCTACAACCAAGTGCAATAATCGATATGACGCTTCTAAGTGAGCTAATGTATTCTGGCTGTAGCGCCAAGTAAATGTTAATGAGCTGTCACTCGAGTTATCGATATTAGTTCGATGTCGGCAATGTAGCTTTCTGTTGCTAATTAACATTAATTATTTAATCTAATGATAATAGCTAATAGTAACAGGAATGAATATGTAAAACTATTCCTTATTTTATTACAATACAGAGTATAATGGATATTTTCTTTATCTAAGTGTAAATAAATAGATACAAGCGTGCCAAGAATTCTGTTTGCTGGTAACTGGCATCAGTGCCATCTAGTGACTTGTATTAATACTTCATTACTAGTATTTGCTATAAAAGTATAATAAATGGGCTCTAAGCTCCACGAGCTTACAGTTGTCAATGTTATTCATTTCTATTTCATTGTGCGTTACATTAGTTTACTATATTGAAGAGTTATGAATAAAATGTTTGATATATATTTTTTAAAAATAACAGCTTAATAGCCGCCCCTTCAAATCTGCCGCCCTAGGCACCTGCCTAGTCTTAAATACGGCACTGATTTGAACGCCCTTGAAAATGGAGGCAGCGTGGGCCTTCGAAACGTCGGGAGAAATTAATTTCCATATCTTGTTAATTGTATGATTATTTTGTTAACTGTAATTAAATTGTTAAATTATTAATTGTGTAAATACTGTTTCGGAAAACTTCAAATTATGTATCATGTATCTTGCTTATTCTATGAAATGAGAACTTAATCGTGCAATATTACTTCTTTCGGAGCATAAAATAAAATTATATATTTTAAAATATGACGTCATCGTCATGGACTTCTCTCAACACACTGCAATGAGAAACTTTATAGACTGTGCAGAAACCGATTAATTTCCACAAGTCACTGCCTCACAGATAATACCTAACCCATTTCTTCACTTCAGTGAAATGATGGAGTACAGCGACAAGAAGGAAGAAACAATAATTAATATAATTTCAGTTTTAATTTCAGTGTTTAATTTTATGGGGTTAGTTTCCCATTCTACTGGATTCGTTAACTTTGTTTTTTACTCACGTAAAACTGCAACATTTCATGTAATATTATTCTCCAGAAGTTTTAGAATCCATATAAGGGCACATTTTGTTTCTAAGAATATTTTAAATATGGGTAAAATCGGTAAGAAGTTCACAAAAAACTAACCTAAAATGGCGCTCAGATTGGAATCACAATAATACAGAATCAGCTGCTAGAAACAGCGCAGGTGCATGCTGGGAAGAAGCCGATGGGTCACGTGGTGCTGGAATCAGCTGCCAACGTGATAATGGTCAGACAACCCTCCGGAAGATATAATATGCCACATTTTCGAAACCGACAAACAGTGTATCGTACATTATTCTAAAGTGCAAGGGCGCTTCGCTTCGGCTGCCGCCTCCGCTCGCGCACTTAACTAATGTGGTTAGTGTTTTGCATTATTTAGCTTTATGTAGAGGTTGCAGGACCGTATGGAACAGACCAATGACATGCAAGGTCGTTGGGAGCCAATGGGAGTGTTGCTCTGCAAGCCAGAGACCGCATACCAACGCCGAACATCGCGTGCCGAAATCCAGTAGAGTGGGAAACTAAACCCAATTTTATCTTAATGCCCATTGAGCGCACTTTACTTTATTATTATATAATTTCAGTTCAGTAACCGAATACCGTGTGGTGACACACTGACTGAGTGAAGCAGGACTCATCAGACACAGACTGACGAGCAGGAAGCAGAGCAGTGAGCATCTGAGTTTCCGGGACTACTGAGCTCTTCAGCTAGCGGAGAGGGAAGCCTCTACTACCGACTACTATTGGTTCAGCGCAGCCCGCCTGAACTAAGAGTTCTTCTTAGAACTCATCGTCTGCCCTTATCAGGGCTTTCTGAAAGAGCTTTACCTTATCCCCTTGGCCTTCCTTACCTAACCTTCCGTCGTAGCAGTTCTTTTGAGAACTCTACGAACGGCCCTTTTCAGGGCGGATACAAAAGAGCTTGCTTGTTGCAACCTTCCCTTGCCCTACCCACCATTTTTTCTTTTCTTTAGGTCGTCGCAGCTACCTGTGGCCCGGCATGGCCGGTCCACCGGACCCCATGGCGTTCTTTCAGAAGAACTTCTCGCGGATTCCGCTGTCTTTGCGAGACCAGCTGGCGACTGTGATGAAGGACCTCTACCAGGAGCAGCAGAGACTGATGAAGAGGACTCCTGCCACGAAGAAGCCCGCTAAGGCAACCGCCAAAGCGGCATTGAGGCCGAGCGAACGACCCACTGGCATTGTGCCAGCTGGGCAGCAACCTGGTTCGTCCGGGGTAGTTGCGAAGGCCACAGCCAAACGCAAGGCCACTGAGTTAGGTTCGCCTAACTCTGCTGGTTCAATGGAACCAGCCACCCGGCGCCCGGCTATTGGGCCACTGTCCATAACCGGGAATGCGTCCCTGACTGTGGCTGAAAACAGCGCTCAAGGTCTAGAGGTCTCCGCGACCTCTCCCTCCGTGGGCGAACAATCCACCTCGTGTGGAAGCCAACTGGGTCCTACCCAGGAAAGAGCACCGTATGCCGCGGTCTTGCAAGCCCGGCATACAGCTCCTAACCAGGCATGTGGGCCTAACACCGCTCAAGCCAAGGCCTCTGGTTCTTTACCAGATGCCGCAGAGTCGATGGACTCTGCACTAGGGCGCTCGCGCAGCGAGTCCGGCGGTCCATTAGGCACGCCTCTTGGCACCACACCCCACGCCCAAGCGGATGTTGCTGCCATTCCCGCAGGGAAGCTCCGCAACAAAGTCCCCGTGTATGTCACTGGTGTGACAAACACTCGCAATTTTTTGAGATGGCTGCGAGAAAAGACTGGTGGTAACGGCACGGCGGCTATGCGGGGCGATGCTCTTATGCTAGTTCCGGATACTGCCGACTGTTTCCGAGCCACCATCTCTGCTCTCCGCGCCATCGAACCGGAGAAGGGAGTCAGGTTTCATACCTACTCCCTGCCGGAGGAGCGGTCTGTGAGACTGCTTCTGAAAAACCTAGGGCGTCGCATGCCAACAGAGGATGTTCGCGAGGAACTCATTGCACTTGGAGTTCCCGTGCTCTCTGTACTGCAACTTCGGTCGCAGCGGCGCGACCCCGATCCCCAAAAGGATAGGCCCTTAACGCCACACTTTATTGTGACAGTGTCTCGTGGACCCTCGGTAGCAAAGGTGAGAGCCTTAACCACATTGTGTGGTCTCCACATAACAGTGGAAGCTTACCACGCTCCGAGCGGCCCTCTACAATGCCGCAACTGCCAACGCTTTGGTCACACAAAGCGTAATTGTGGTTACACTCCAAGGTGTGTCGCTTGTGGCGGAGACCACCCCTCAGGGGGTTGTAGTACGCCCAAGGAGGCCCTGAGGTGCTGTAACTGCAACTCCTCTCACACTGCCAACTATAAGGGTTGCAGTAAGTGGAAGGAAGTTAAAGGGGCAGCGGCGAAGCGCACTAAGGCGGGGCCCAGAGCTTCTGGGAACTCACGCACCACTTCTGCTGTGCCAAAAGGCATTGCACTCAGTCTCTCCTCTGAGCAGGAGAAGCTTGGCCCAGGTTGGAGCCATGTCACCGAGCGGGGGCGTATTGTCCAGGTCCAGCAACCCACACCACCACCCCAATCCTCTAGCGACTCAGGTGCATCACAGATGCCACCTGTTAGCAATCCAACTGTTCTGGAACCCGCACCTACCACTCCAGACAGCTATATCGAGAAGTTGAGTCAACTTATCGACGACCTTCCTATGGAAGCTAGTTTTGAGGTGACAAAGTGTCTACTTAAACAAGCTCCATCCCTTCCCACTGGGGATGCCCGTCCCAAGGCAGTCCTCAAAGTTATCGCCCTTTTCCTAGCTGGATATGGCAGTACAAACTAATGCAAGGAGCGCACGGCCCTTCTTGAGGCTCGCTTACTGGAACGCCGATGGAGTTCACAGCAAGAAGGCGGAACTCGAGATATTCCTCAGTCATCATGGCATTGATATATGCCTCCTGAACGAGACTCACCTTCGGGAGGGCTTGCGATTTCGACTAGCAAATTATGTTTGCTATAGAAATGACAGACTCACTCAGGGGGGTGGCACAGCGATCCTTGTCCGAAAGGGCATTGATCATTGCACCGTGCCGGTCTCGGGTCTGCAGCAACTGGAAGCCACTGCCATTCACGTTGTGATTGCAGGTAGGCCTATCAAACTCGTGGCTGTCTATTTATCTCCAACCCGGAACATGATAGATGCAGATCTGACCGAGTGTCTTGGGGGCGGACTACCTGTGATTTTAGCAGGTGATCTCAACGCCAAGCACACGGATTGGAACTCAAGGACTAACAATGCCAGGGGCTTGCAACTGGCAGAGTATGTAACTGGGACTTCCTGTATCGTCCATGGACCGGATGAACCTACAACCGATCCTTACTGTACCACACACTCTCCCGATGTACTTGACATAGTGGTTGTCAAGGACCTCACACTACCAGTGAGTCTGACTGTGTGCCCAGCTCTCAGCTCAGACCACCTGCCCGTCCTTGTCGACCTCCAAGGTCGAACATCCTTCGCAACCCTTCCAGACAGGCCAGACGTTAGACGAGTAGATTGGACTAGCTTCCAAAACCACTTGCAATGCAGACTCCCGGGGAATCCCGTGGTAAACTCCGAGGAGGATATTGATGCTAGGATTGAGGATTTGTCCAAAGCGATTACGGAAGCTCTGGAGGCATCAGCACCAAAGAGTCGACCGAAAACCTGTTTACGACCTTCAATACCGCCGGCAATTCTCTCTGATATTCAGAAGAAAAACCGGCTGAGAAGGGAGTGGCAGGCAACTAGGGACACCGCTATCAAGGCCCAAGTTAATAGGCTCCAGCGGTCTATTAGCTATGAGCTGAAGAAGTGGAAGAACGGCGTTTGGTCTGAGACGCTCTCATCCTTAAACGTAGAGGATCAGTCCCTTTGGAAGGTTACAAAGAGGATGATGCGGATCTCTGATCCCACACCCCCCTTACGAGTGCCAGGAGGACTCGCTCTATCAGATTCTGAGAAAGCTGAGGCCCTGGCCAACAATCTTGAATCTCAATTTACGCCGGTTGACGATCCTTCGGATCCTGCCGTGATTGAGCTGGTTGAAAGGGAACTGACTTCGTTTGAGTTTGCTCCTTCAAGTCAACCCGAATTAACTACTCCATCAGAGGTCGTCAAGGCTATAAAAGAGCTCAAGCTTGGTAAGGCTCCGGGCCCTAGCGGTATTCCCAATAGGGCCCTGAGGAACCTCCCAAAACGGGGAATCACCTACGTCACCAAGATTTTTAATTCGGTCCTAAAGAGGCAATATTTCCCACCTGCATGGAAACATGCCAGGATTGTCTCTATCCGGAAACCCGGAAAGGATCCGACACTTCCATCGTCTTATAGACCCATAAGTCTTCTTGATTCGGTGGGGAAGCTCTTCGAGAAAATTCTGCTAAACAGAATCCTAAGGCACGTCAACAGGCACAGCGCTATTCGTGATGAGCAGTTTGGGTTCAGACCCAAACATAGCACGACTCAGCAGATAGCCCGCCTGGTTGAGAGAGTCAAGAGGAACTTTGACGAAAAGCGACTAACCGGCGCGGTATTCCTTGATGTGGCCAAGGCCTTTGACACAGTTTGGGTCAAAGGGCTCCTATACAAACTCCTTCTCCTCAACTTCCCTTATTACCTGGTGAAAGTTATCACCTCCTACCCTAGTAGCACAGATCGTTGGGCCAATGTTGGGAAATGGTCGCCATGTTTCGTTGGACAACGGTTAGGAATGTCCGTCGGGGTTCCGTTGGCAAAGTGCATTTTACCCAACCAATTGCCAACTGTAGCCAACCAATATCCAACAAAATCCCAACAGTTGGGAATGTTCGTTGGCGATCTGTTGGGCCATCATTGTAATGCCAACAGAATGCCAACTGTTGCCATCCGAATTCCAACATAATTCCATCCATAAGCCAACCAAAATCCAACGATTTCCCTACATTCCTCCATTGGGTTCTGCTTTTTGCCTTGGTTTCATGTTTATTTTGTCACAATTAGGTAGTTGATAAAATATTTACCCCAGCAACTGCAATTTAAGAATGACTTATAAATCCATGCAAATCTTTCGCACTTCACCCCTTTTGATAATAGTCCAAGAAAACCAAGTATTTAGCTAACTAATAAATTCACTCATACAGATTCACAAAACACAGTATACAGTTCATATGTTGCTCTTAATTCAACCGTATACTGTATTTTGTGAATGTATAAGAATGAATTTATTAGTTAGCTAAATGCCTAGTTTTCCTGGGCAACCTATCAAAAGGGGCGAAGTGCGAAAGATTTGCATGGACTTGCTAATCATTCTTAAATTGCAGTTGCTGAGGAAAATATTTTACAAACTACCTAATTATGATAAAATAAACATGAAACCAAGACAAAAAAGCAGAACCTAATGGAGAAATATAGGGAAATCATTGGATTTGGATGGCTTATTGATTGTTATACAGTGCTTTCACTGTACGACTTGGTTGGCAATCGCACGGGCCGCTCCACCGACACAGATTAACCGCATGCGAGGCCAGATCACGGTACTCCAGGCGAATCGATATATTTCCGTAATTGTAATCACAATAAAATATGAAAATATAAAATAAAAATACAAACTTACCTTATCACAGGAGATGTTGGAAATGCCGTCCTTCTGCATCATTACATCTACGTCGCCTTTTGAGGAAATTGCTATTCACACGCAGTAGTTCTAATGTATAATTATGTTGTGGCATTTTTAAAACACTTCAAGCAAAACTAAAAACTACTTTAACCATAAGAAAACACAAACACTGCTGTAATAATTATTCATGTGTGAACACTATCAGATCACATGCTAGACTTCAGCGGTGAGACGAGGCATCACTATGGAGCTTGATGCATGAGTCACGGAGTCGGCCCGTGCGATTGCTGGCCAAGTCGTACAGTGAAAGCACTGTAATACTAATGGTCGAGAACTTCATCCCATGAGGGGACAAGGCCTACTACCCATGTTGCATCTTCTTCCTCCATTCTTCTACATTGGCAGATGGTTGTCTTCATGACTGAAACCGCTATTTCTTTATCAAGTGGCTCCTCGTCTTCATGAGGCTATGTGCACCTTGGTCCAGAATTCTATACCTCAGAAAAATGGTGATACATGGTATAACATAAGGAAAGAATCTTGGCTATAGGCTAAATAAAATTCAGAGAAATGAATAATGAATAGTTTATTGTTATTGCTGCTTTACAAGTTATGAATAAGTCAGATATATATATATTATGAACTACATAACATGTATTAATAAACTTCATTTTTATGTAATGTGAGAATAGTTGATTTATGTAAGTTGATCTTTCCACCTTATGCCCTCAATATAGTCTAGGAAATCCAAGAATGTTACCATTAACGTTTACAATATTATATGGTGTTAATCTTTATATTCTCATATAAGTAACAATGTGCAATCTTTTAGCCTACTGTGATTATTTAATTTGTCTTGTGACCAGTTATAATAATAAATTAGTATTGCGCACAATGTGCATTGTGAGTAAATCAGTCTTCGCAGCAGAAAGCGGTTAGGGATTCGTTTCGCCTCTTGCAGTTTAGTGCATGGTACCTGTCGCATGCTTCACCACATTTAGTGCATGCGCATCCCGCTCCTGGGTTGTGATAATGTTTAGTGGCACACAAAACTTAAAATGGAAACCGTGGACTGAGAATCTTGTCGCCGCATGCCTCAGCTTATATCCCCCCTGCATCCATTCACGGTTCACAAATGCATCCGTGCTGTAGAATGCCTCCCATATAGGCCTAGTTGCCTTCTTTGATTTCAAGGCCTAAAGGGCATCTACGTACGCCTTCGTCACAGGCAGTAACATTTGAACATGCAGCTCCTCAATAAAGAATGGTTCTCTTGCCAGTTCATAAATAAGACGTAATGGTGTATATTTCGACACGCAGAGCACTCTCTTTAGGTATCCCGCCTTCACTTTCTCCAAGAGTTCCAATTGTTTAGCTCGTAGGTGAGGCCATACATGTTCTATGCCATAGGTCGCCACTGGTTTGACTTTCAGGTTAAAGAGTTTTACTGCCGTTCCAATAGATAGTTTGCCGGGATGGTTGATGTCTGTGACCAGTTATAGCATCACCATTATTAGGCTTATATCAAGCAAATGGTCAGAACCCAGCTTCGAATTAAGACACGCCATCACTAGATACGCAGTGCATGGCTTTCATTACAAAGTGTGTGCCAAAAAGAAATTCCATGAACCCAGCACGGACTGTACTTGTGAATGGTGTGGACTGAAATGTGAACGATATCATGCCCTTGACTGTCAAAAGAGGAACATCTCGCTAACAAGGCTAAGCACGGAGTAACTCAAACACTCATGCACATTGTGCGAACTTCATATTATTATTATTATTATTATTAGGCTTATACGTTAGAAATATAATCAACTCTTATCAAGTAACTTCCATTCTATTTGCCTGTATAATTTATAAAACATAGTTCATAACAGGGTTAAAAGGCGTATTTACATTATGTTTGAAAAACAGTCTAATCTGATTAGCTTAACCTGTAAGAGCTTTATTTCTAAAATGCTGTTCCATCTATTCCTATAGACCTATGCACTTAGATTAGCTTATTCATTATCAAATAATACTTAAAAGACTTCAATATAGGCTTAAAAAAGCTTTAAAAATTTGTGTAAAATCTCTTCAATATTCATAATAATTCTATTTATTATATTCTTAATTTACATTCAATTACAATTTTGACTGTAAGATGCAGTTTGTAACATAATCTGAGTGTGTTCGAAAACAGGCTGCTTAGGAAAATATTTGGGCCTATGGGAGAGATGAAAATGGGGACTGGAGGAAACTGCATAATGACGAGCTTCATAATCTGTACTCGCCACCAGATATAGTAAGGGAAATTAAATCACAGGGAATGAAATGGGCTAAACATGTTGTGCGTATGGGGGGGAAAGACATCTAAAAAATGCTGAGTGGGAGACCCAAAGGGAAATGACCACTTAGAAGACTTAGACGTAGGTGGAAAGAAAATATTAGGATGTAGATTTAAGGGAAATAGGATTTGTGGGGGATAGTAGGATGGAATTAGTACAGAATTGGGATGAATGCCAGGTGCAAGGGTATTTTATTTTTATTGTGAAATATTAGGTGACATGCCAATCGCAATTACGCATTACCGGCGTTGACCAGTGGCTACAGGCATGACGGCATGACCTGCGTGGCAGGTGGCATGTGGGAAGCAGCCAGGCGAGTGGAAAGGGGAACGCGTGGGGCACAAAGTTCCATTATTCCCATTTTATTCCATAATCTAGTAATATTTTACTTTTACAAAGATTGATGTTAAGATCATTAGCGAAATTGATTAGGCCTACACACAACATTTTAGAGTTCATTTTAAATTGAATTCTACAAACTGTAGCCTATTGGGGTTATAACCAAAATTGTGACTGAATGTAAGCCTAAATTAAGAATAGAACAAATAGAATTCTTTAGAAATTTGTGAAGAGATTTTACATGATTTCGTAAAGATGTTTTAAATAACCTAATCTATTAAGTGCACATATAGGCCTATAGGGATAGATGAAACAATTTGATGGAAAAGCATTCTAGCAATCAAGTTAAGCTAATCAGATTTAGACGGTTATTCAAACATAATGTAAATGCAAGTTACTTGGTAGAGTTGATTATATAACTAACGTATTAGGCCTAAAGCTCTATCCACAATGTGCAGTTGGCAGTCTGTAGTCGGTAGTCAAAGTAAAACATGTGGTGAGTAATGTACGCCATTCACAAAGTACAGTTGCTGTCAGCAGTCGAGAAATTCATCTTCGACTACCTACCCTAACTGCAAGTTACATATTACAAGATTGAAAATTATTTAGGCCTATTAGTGCAAAGAAATAGATTAGGTTACTATGAAAAGCAAGATGTACTTATTATAGCCTACATATTATGCACTATAAATCGATTCCTTCCCATTATTTGTACTGTAAAATGGTTCCCTAACCTCAATGTTCACTTCATATAACTGCACATTGTGAATAGAGCTTAATAATGAAGTGCCGGCAATTAAAGGCTAGGAGTGCACATTATAACTTATATGAGAATATAAAGATTAACATCATATTTAAATGTTACTGGCAAAATTCCCTGGATTTTTTAGACTATATAATGAGGGCATCTACATTTTAATAATAAATAAAATATTTATACCTTAACATTTTTACTGGGTAGGCCCTTCTTCTCGAAAAACTTGATCTGACAAATAATCATGTATGCTCCATGTAGGCTACTTGCAAATTTGAAATCTTGAAAATCCCGCAATTGATGTAGATTTTGAACTGTAGAACTCCTGATCTTGAACTGCGTTTCAATTCAGTTTGAATTTCGTTGCTTATATGATGCTCTCCTTCTCTGCTTCCTTCTGCCTTTCTTTATGTAAATCATCTGAAACAAATTTGCAATAGGAAATTACAGTACTGTAATGTTGAACGAACCTTCAATTATAATATGAATGCAACACTCATTATACAGTATTGTGTAAAAATGATAACGTTATTTTAAGAGAACAACCAAAGGGCTTACCTAATATTAATAATGAAATATGAATGAGAATCAAAACTGCGTAACTTATTTAGGATCAAGATGGCGCATCACTGGCGAATGACCGTTACCTCCAATGGCGCTGTGCCGATGACATATACGAACTACGCCGGAAATTGCCGAAGACTTGGCAGGAAGAGGTGGAGATTTAGCATGTAACGCGCACAAAGAGCTCGAATAATTAATGAATTAAAATTGTTTTATTTTATAGGAAATGAAAATTTAACGCTTATAATGTTATTTCAACACTTTTTAATTTTAACATAAATGCGATCACATTACAACGAAATTTATTGTTGGGCCAGCAATCATAATCCCAACGGTAGGGAGAACCTGCGATGGGCCAACGTCATAACCCCAACGGTAGGATTTAGCGCATGACGCAACGGAAACGTACATTGGGCTAACCGAGGAAATTACAACGAACGTTTTCCCAACATATCCCAACCATGCCAACCAAATCCCTCCGTTAGGCCAACGAAGTGTGCTACTAGGGTACCTTACCAATAGGACGTTCGTAGCGTCCTTCCAGTCAGCCACATCTTCACGTCGTTTCATGCGAGCTGGAGTTGCTCAGGGGGGACTGGTCTCCCCTGTCCTCTTTAGCCTGTATGTGAATGACATGCCCACACCACACCGCCACGTCGACTTGGCGCTTTATGCCGACGACACTGCGCTTTTGGCAACGTCGAAACGGCCTGCACTAATCGTCAAGTATCTCGAGACATATCTCAAAGAACTAGAGTTCTGGCTGACAAAGTGGCGAATTTCCATCAACGTCACTAAGAGCGCAGCTTTGCTCTTCACTGGAAGGCAAAGAACGGCGCCGCCTAGGCCTGTAGAATTTTTCGGAGAGCCAATCGAATGGGTCGAAACAGCCAGATATTTGGGGGTAACCCTGGACAAAAGGCTGACCTGGAAACCCCACGTTAACCAGGTTAGACGAACAGCCATGCAACGGCTTGGAATCTTATCCCCTCTGCTTAACGGCAGAGGAGGACTTTTACCTGCGAATGGAGCGCTGCTCTATAAGCAACTCATCCGACCTCTGCTAGACTATGCCAGTCCAGCTTGGAGGTCCACAGCACGCACGCATGTCGCAAGACTACAAGCCGTGCAGTCGAAATGTCTTCGCCTCGCTACGGGCGCACATTGGTACGTCAGTAACAGGCAGATCCATGAAGACCTAAAGGTTCCGCTACTTGCCA
Source organism: Ectobius pallidus (assembly GCA_964059195.1). Lineage (NCBI taxonomy): Eukaryota > Metazoa > Arthropoda > Insecta > Blattodea > Ectobiidae > Ectobius > Ectobius pallidus. Next base: position 13,258,890 of record CAXKWD010000006.1, read on the forward strand.
CACACATCAGAAGCCTTGCACAGAGTTTCGACTCCAAGCTTCAAGATGCTGAGAACCCTTTAGTACGGCAACTTGGAAAGCGCCTGCGCTTCCCAGGGGACGATTAAAGTCGTCAGAATTTTTGAGGCCTTCAGCCTAAAAATACCCCTTCCCAGTACGTATAAGCCTTCAGCTGACACGTATCCCAACTGGTTGGTTCAACCCCTACCAGGCATTATAGAATGGAGGACCATGACCAAATCCCCTTTGCCAGTTCCGACCAGGGTTTTCCGTGGTTTTCCCTGGTTGTAAGGTGAATACCGGAACTTAAACAAAAAAGGGCCACGGCCCGAACCCCTAATTCATTGCAGTTGCCCTGCATAGGTTCAAGTCCTATGCGAAACACCGTTAGCGTAAGCAAATTTAAGTTATAGGATAGGAACCCGTTTTCATGTCCAGCAATGCATTCCGTATGCAGGTATGGAATCGGGAAGCCCGCAATGCTCTGATCTCAGTTAGCTTATTTTGGTCTGGACCGTGTGGTGATATGACGTTTTATTAGGGAGGCAGTGACCGACACTAAGATTATTACATAGAATGGAGCCTGTACTGAAATATGAGTGCACTAAGACTGAAATTAAGGAAGAGATTCCTGAAACACAACCGAAGAGTGAACCTACCCCTATCCCAATTACATTTGATACAATACAGATACAAGAAGTCAAAAGTGAGAATACAGACTACATTGATTCTACAGCATGCAACACCGTTCACAACTTAGAGCAGATTTCAGGAGTTTCACAAGTAAATAATGAAGAAGAGGATCAGCTAATACAATCACACTCTCCTGCTGCATGTACATCCGGTGGAAACAGTCAACAGCTAACTCGTACTCCAAACAAACATTTCTCCTGTGATACGTGTGCCAAGAAATTTTCCCAAAAAGTGAATCTCAAAAGGCACATGCTCACTCACACTGGACACAAGCCATTTACGTGTGATACATGTACCAAGAAATTCTCCCAAAGAGGGCACCTAAACACACATGTGCTCATTCATACTGGACACAAGCCATTTACGTGTGACATATGTAGCAAGAAATTTTCCCAAAGAGGGAGTCTCAAAATACACATGCTCACTCACACTGGACAAAAGTCATTCATGTGTGATATATGTACCAAGAAATTTTCTGTAAGAGAGAATCTCAAAACACACATTTTCTCTCACACTGGACATAAGCCATTAACGTGTGATACATGTAACAAGAAATTTTCTCTAAGAGGGACTCTCCAAAGACACTTGCTCACTCACACTGGACGTAAGCCATTAACGTGTGATACATGTAACAGGAAATTTTCTGAAAGAGGAAATCTCAACAGACACTTGCTCACTCACACTGGACACAAGCCATTTACATGTGACATATGTTGCAAGAAATTTTCCCAAAGAGGGAATCTCAAAATACACATGCTCACTCACACTGGACAAAAGCCATTCATGTGTGATATATGTACCAAGAAATTTTCTGTAAGAGAAAATCTAAAAACACACATTCTCTCTCACACTGGACATAAGCCATTAACCTGTGATATATGTAACAAGAAATTTTCTCTAAGAGGGAATCTCAAATCTCACATGCTCACCCACACTGGACATAAGCCATTAACGTGTGATACATGTAACAGGAAATTTTCTGAAAGAGGAAATCTCAAAAGACACTTGCTCACTCATGAGAGGAACAACCTTTCCTAATGTTGTGTGTGCATTGATTCTTTGGCATGGAAAGTCTGAATCTTCTGACTGCAAGCTCGAGAGAAAGTTCTGCATTCAATACGCCAGGAAAATCTAAAGTCGTACACGAAGATCTGTAGTAGTAGTGATGGGAGAGTTTAACAGCTTTACATTCAGTTGGGATATAAAACAATACATCTTCATGTGGGGATGTTAATCTAGAACTTTCTAAAAGCAGATTTATTTAACTCTGCCTTTATTCTGTGTACTGTCAATGTGTTGAATATACTACTGCTACATATGCCATGGTTTTTAGCATCACTTTCATATCATAAGTAGCATACACTTTCATGTTTGCAAATAAAGTTAAGAATCTGAAATTAATCACAATTTGTGGTCGTTTAGGTATTGCATACTTTGCCTGCATATAGTTGAGCCTTACTTTTATGATCAAAACCATTTTTGTGTCGATCAATTTAATGTCAATCATTATTGCCATTTTCAACTTTCAATTTTGAAATAACTATGATGTTAGGGAACAATTTTTTTACAACTCGAGATTGTAGATTCACTCGACAATGCTGTTCAACTCCTTATCACTTTGAAAAGGTTACCAGGTAGCTTCTTTTTCACTTCAGGGAAGAGGGGAAAAACGCAAGGTGTGAGATCTGGAGAATACAGTGGATGAGGCATGATCTCAGTGCCCAATTAGATGGTGACATCTTGAGTTGCACGCACTCGATGAACGTGTGTGCAGTGGCATTTTCTTGATGCAAGGTCCATCCTGTCCTGAAAGATCTGGTTCCTAAAGACAAATTCATGTTCGCAATTGTTATGCGACAATCTTCTTGCACAATTGCTTCAATTGTGTTGATGTTAACTTCATTTTTTGCTGTTACGTGTCTTCCAGGGCGTGGAGAAGCTTGAAGGTGTTCAAAACCATCTTTGAAATGTTTGTGATACTCAAAGACTTGTGTTCGGCCTAAAGAATGGTCTTTATATGCTTGCACCAATCCTAAGGTTTCTGTATGAGTTTTGTCTAGAAAATCACAAAACTTGATCGATGCTCATTGCTGCAATTTCAGTTCCATGTTGGGTACAGTCAACACCACCTGCGATATCCGGGTCTAACTCCTAACTGAATCGTTCTGCATGATTGGGATTCACAGCACTGCTAGACGAAAGATTTACCTTTCCTCTGCTAGCAGCCGTTTCACTCCAGGGCGGTTTATTTAAATACAATTAAATCAGTCCGGTTATTTATTGATACACCCTCATAGTTCTTGTCTTCTGCAACAGTTCACTGTAAATGCTATGTAGCTAAGACAATGATCCTTCTTGGTCGTTTTTCAAATCAACTGATTTTTACAACAGAAAATGAATTCAATTTAGTATAATATTAAAATTAACAAGAGCAGAATTGATTTTATTTTAAATACAGATTCTCTATTACGCAGTTTCGTTTCTTACTCAAAAGGTTTGAAGATTGTTACGTGTTCGATAATAATCAACATAACACCAATGTTATAATGAATGTATCGTTATTGATAGCATTATGATAGTATTATGTGATATGTAATAAGTCTTATTACAGTCTAATTGATCAAAAATGATTATATTCAAACAAATTTTTATTCATGCAGTTGAGCCACTGAGTTTTCAGCATTGTTTGTATTTGAACACTTACTTACTCACTTACTTACTGAATGGCAATAGACAATTCCTCAGCAAGCTAAAGGAATATTATCTATTTTATGCAACCTGAAGGTTCATTGCCATGCTTACCTGAGCCCGCCATTCAACACTATTCTGTGCTAACTCCATCCAATCATCTCTCGCAAATCCTACTTCCCTTAAAATATTTCTAATATTGTACTCCCATGTACATCTAGGTCTTCCACGTGGTATTTTCCCTTAGGGTCTTTGAGATATGTCTTTCCTCTCCCATGCATGCAACATGTCCAGCCCATTTCATCATTCATGATTTAATTGCCCTTACTATATCAGGTGAAGAATACAGGTCCCAAAGCTCGTCATTATGCAATTTTCTCCAGTCCCCATTTACATCTTTCTTGGGCCCAAATATTTTCATAAGCACCCTGTTTTCAAACACACTGAGGTTATGTTATTCCCAAAGAGTAAGCAACCATGTCTCATATCCATATAATACAACCGGCAGGATAATTGTATTATAAATTTTTATTTCAAAAGAATTTCATTTTGATGGCATTTGCTTCCTTATTTAGTCATTTTCATGTATTTACATTGAATGTAAGTTATTAACTTTTTTTCATCGCTAGCGGTGCTGTCTTTGAACTGTTGTTTGTTTAATCCAAGAAGGAAAAATTCGGCATTAAGTGTTGTCATGACACAGTCGGAAATGAGAATCAAAGAAATGCAAAAATTTGGTATTATATACTATTATTATTAGATTGACTTGGCACCAGAGCCTGCCACCTGCTTGGATTTGAAAGTGCAAACTACTGTTTACCCTCAATTAAACAACAATACAGGGTGTTTCAAAATGAATATCGGGGTTTTAAGGCTTTGTAGAATTTAGTACATTTAACATACAATTATAAATAATACATCAAATGAAAGAGCAACTCAAACAGTTTTTCCTACAAGTATTCAATGTGAGCACCATTCATCACATGGCACACATGGAGTTGATAGGTGAGTTCTTCCCAAACCTTGATCAGTGTGTCCGGAGTAATTGTTGCAACTGCTTCAATCATGTGTCTTAAGTCGGGTAGGTCAGTTGGTAGTGGAGGCACATACACTTGATTCTTTATGAATCTCCAAAGGTAAAAATCACATGGCAACATGGCGTCAGATCGGGTGAACGTGGAGGCCATGCGAAACAAGCTCTGTCATCTGGCTCCTTCCGGCCAATCCATCGGTCGGATACAACATTGTTTAACCATTCGCATACTGAATGATGCCAGAGAGGTGGTGCACCATCTTGCTGCCAAATACCACGTTCTCTGGTTCAGCTTCTTCCAATTGAGGAAAGAGCCATAGTTGTAGCGCATCAAGATAAGAATTTCCAATTACACTTGCTTCAAGGAAAAAGAAGGGCCCATAAACTTTCCACCGGGATATGGCACAAAAAACATTCAATTTGGTGGAGTCTCGTTGCAACTGTACCATCTTGTGGGGATTTTCAGGTCCCCAGATGCGATTATGAGTACCAACAAAATTGTTTGAGTACCAACAAAACTGTTTGAGTTGCTCTTTCATTTGATGTATTATTTATAATTGTACGTTAAATGTACTAAATTCTACAAAGCCTTAAAACCCCGATATTCATTTTGAAACACCGTGTATAATCCAGCAGACCACGAAATGAAATGCCAAATTTTGACTCGCCAGTATAAATTTCCGTGAGAAAAGAACATTCACAAAATATTTACAGTTTTTACAAATATGTACAAACTAGTCTGTAACTTTGTGTGTACAATAATAATTTTTTATAAATAAAATATCAGTTTTTAGGTCATTTTTTTTAATCATTAAGTCATTTTCTTCAAAATTTTGGGTCATTTTATAGGTCATTTTTCAAACAATTTTAGTGATAAATATAATAGTTTAAGTTTCAGCCTTAAGCACTAGTAAATAAGCTGAGAACGAAGAAAAATTAGATACAAATACAATAATTCAAGACAACATAAACTTATATTAATTTACGCTTACTACTTACTAATATAAAGATATATGGACTATCGAAACCATCTTAATTATATGTTTTAACCTAATATTAAGAAATATACTGAACTTGTAATCATCTTCAATAGTGAAGAGTGATTTTACAAAAACAATTTTATCACAATCTTATATTTCAACCATTTAATAGAATTGCCAATGAATTCATTACTATAATTAAATTAAGTTATTAAGTATGAAAGCATAAGAATAAAAAAAACATTAAAGATACTAATCTTCAAATGAATATTAACCTTCTGAGGTAATATATCACAGTTTTTAAAAGAAAAGTTATTAGAAAAACTAAGTATTTGACTGTACTCATAATATGATGAGACTCGTTTTCACACATTAGATTAATATCTAACTTGATTTCTAAGTATTAGTTATTAAACAACTGCTTTTTGATTAACTGTGATTAATTGTGACTAATTGTGTAAGATTATATTAAATTTTAATACTTGACTTATTGATATAACTATGTTAATATATTATATCAATACAATAGACTTTTTATGACAATTATTATTCAACTAATGATGTAATGATATAATGTAATTTGTTCTTACGACTATATTGCATAACAAAAATTAGTTATGAAATAAGCTATTAAGCTTCATATGTAATGATATATTGTAATTTTATTCTTACGACTATATTGTATAACAAAAATCAGTTATAAAACAATAAATAACAATAAAATATAAAATCTATAAACATTCTACGTCTTCAGCTCCAGTATCGTGTTAGGTTCTTATTATTTACTAGTGCTTAAGGCTGAAACTTAAACTATTATATTTATCACATTTATCAGCACTAGTGGAAATGAAATTCATTAATAAACAATTTTAGATCATCAGAATCCGGGCCCTGGTGATCTCCAAAGATTTCATCCACATAAGGGGTTAATCTTGACAGCAATATATTAGATAACATTTTGTATGATGTTGATAAGAGAGAAATTCCTCGATAGTTATTGCATTCGGCCCTATCTACCTTTTTATGGATCGGTATAATAATAGATTCTTTTCATTCCTTCGGCAATTCCTCCTTTCTCCAAATCATAGCCTATGGATCTCTGAGTAATTTATCCCCACTTGCCTTAATTAATTCTGCTGGAATTTGTTGAACACCTGGAGATTTGTGTGTTTTTAGTTTACCTACAGCTGTTTCTACTTCTGTTAGAGTTGGTTCAGCAACCAAAGGCTCTGCTGTGAATATTTCACTTTCTACACTTTGGACATCTCCTTATAATTTGATTAATAATTCATTATTTAATAATTGATTAAAGAAATTTTTCCACCTATTCGAAATATTATTTGCAGCCAAGAGTATAGTGCCATCATTGTCTTTAATTATACTTATTCTAAGTTGAAAACCTTTCTTGAACTCATTGAATCCCTAACATTTTTGTATTTACTAGTTTCCTCTAATTCATTTACTTTGCCTTTGCGATAGGTTCTTTTCTTTGTTCTAATGATACATAAGGTTTCTTATTTAGCATTGTAGAGGTTTTCGACCATAGTGTCATTCGGATTCTGCAACTACTGTAGTATTACCTGGTTTCTTGCTTATACTTATTTCGCGCACTCATCATGAACCATGGTTTATTTGGTTTCAGTTCAAGCAGACCTAATATTTCTTTTGCAAACACTTTAATATTGTCTTTAATGCATTCCCAGGTTTTATCGATATTCATATCATCCCTAGCTTCTTGTTCGGCAGTGTTTTCTAGGACTGCAAATCTATTTGAAATCTCTGTAAGCATTCTTACATTGGTCTTCACCTAGCTTTTTCAGATTGAATTTCTCTATATCGATATTTTGCCTAGATCCTTTGTTTAATGAAAGTTTCTCCCGAACAGCCGCAACTACCAGATAGTGATCCGAATCGCAGTCAGCACCCCTAAAAGTTCGAACGTCGATTATACTAGACTGCCTCCTTGCATGGTCAATTTGATTATGAGTCCATCTGGCGAGGTCCATGTGTATTTATGAATATCACGATGTGGGAATTTTGTACTCTTTACGATTAAATTTTTAGTGGTGGCAAAATTAACTAGTCCAACCCCTTTGTCATTGCTCTGCAAGAGGAGACTTTTGTTCCAAATCGTGGGCTTGAAAATATCCTTTTCGTGTTATATGCCAGAAACCGATCAAATGTTCATTCTATTTCCTCATAAAAATTGTCCTTGACATTATTTTGTTTATCCTCTGTTGGTGCATGGACATTCATAACTATGATGTCACACCACCGTCCTCTTAGAATAACGTAAGAAAGTCTATCATTAATAAACTCTACTTTCTTAATGGCTGAATTAATTCTCCTTTGTATGAAGAACCCCATCCCTAATTAATGGTTATCGTTCCCTTTCCTGCAGAAAAAGGTATACGCGTCTGTATTGAACCTTATCTCTAATATATATATAAAAGGCTTTGTCCTGACTGACTGACTGACTGACTGACTGACTGACTGACTGACTGACTGACTGACTGACTGACTGACTGACTGACTGACTGACTGACTGACTGACTGACTGACTGACTGACTGACTGACTGACTGACTGACTGACTGACAGGAATCAACGTAGAGTCTAAACTATAACAGGTAGACACTTGGAATTTTGACAGTACCTTCGGTTCATAATGTAGGTGCTCACTAAGAAAGGATTTTGAAAAATTCTTATTTTAAATGCCAAAAATTAAATGTTTTTGAGAATACTTAATCCCTTTTTACACAGAATTATCAAAACAAATTCACAGAACATATTGTTGCCAGTTGTATCAGATGGGTTTGGATTAAATGAAATGATTGTTTGACAAATTAGAGAAGGTATCATTATAATTCACGATATCTATATTAATAAAAGAAATTGTCTGTCTCTCCTCGATGCCCAGCTAATTCTACTGATCGCAGAGATCTGAAATTTTAAACATAGGTGGGCTGAAGGGTCGGAAAATGCACCTCGAAGCCGGAATTTTAATTTTTGCTTTCGTTCGTGAGTTATGAGTGAAAAACGGGCAAAAAAGTGCATATTTTGAGTTTTCGAAACACAAGTTTTCAGTTATACATTTCAATGTCAAATCAATTACAGTTGGCTTTGGCTATTTTTGTCATACCTTGAAAATAAAACTTTCGCGATCGCTTGAATGTTGTAAGCCCTAAATATGGTCAAACATTGTTTTATTTGGACGAATCTCACTATGCAGAGGTTTTCTGGGCCAAGAAACTCGAATCTGAGGTCGCTTTTACCAGGCGACGCTATCTAATCGTGGTATGTAGTCCACGTGATTTAGGTGTTAATAAATATAATGACTTCACTATTATGCTCTTAATTTTTAATTTTTGAAATAATTATCGCGGGCGAAACCCCGGGCACATGCTAGTATGCTATATGTGACTTATATGCTATGGTGTTTTGGTCGGTATTTTGTTTATGTTTATGGTATTTTTTAATTTATTCATGTGTTTCTTTTCTTTAGGTGACTACAAGTGTTTCGGTTATACAGGTTTGTGGTTGTTGTTTTACTGTCCTGATATGTAACGGGGTTTATTGGCAGCGGTGGTCTAGAGTTAGCGTGCCCGCTTCTAGATCCGAAGGTCGAAGGTCGAAGATCAAACCCAGCTGTGGTCAATGGATTTTCAGGACGTAAAAATCCTGGGCATGGAGTCCTCCGGGGGGGGGGGTATCGTAGATTCACGGCCCGTAAAAGAACTCCAAGCCTATTTTAGAGCCTCTGGACAAAATTTCTCGGCCCTTTCACGTTCACGTAATACCTTTGTTTCCAGAGGGAGGTTGAGAGGAGATGGGCTTACCACCTCTCCCTCTGCCCTCTCCCAGAAAATAAGCGTAACAAAATTCACATAGGTAACAGTAACCTGGAGACCCTTCGCCCCAACATAGGGGGTATAGGAAATCAGATACAGATGTAACGGGGTTTGTGCTTTTGTTAACCTTGTATGCAATCTGTTAGAAGGGGGTTATTTATGCCTCCATATTTCCCACATTCACAGTCAGGTTGTTTTTTTTACGTCCAATTCTATGTTGATATTCCAGCGCTATCAGCTTACATGGTCGCAGTTTCGTGATAGTTGTTTTTCAGGTTCATCATTTTTATTGTTAGAAACAATGGATTTTGTTGTTTGGATCATGATATGTTTAGGAATAGTGATTCAAACCGAAGTTCCAGTCATGTTTTAACATTCCCAGGAATGCTTGGGAAGTGTCTTATACGGGTATTTGCAGTGACCTGTTCTTGTGGCGTCCTGCTTCTGTTTTTGCCATTTTTCCGCTGTAAGTTTATATACATAAGCCATGTGGTTCCAGCCGGATGGAGCAACTGCTCACATTGCACATTCTTCAATGAAAACATTAAAAGAGATGTTTGGAGACCGAGTAATTTCACACTGTGTTAAATGGCCAGCTGTTGTTAAATGGCCTCCAAGATTACCCGACCTCAGCGATTGCGATTGCTTTCTTTGGGGGTACCTGAAAAGTAAGGTGTATCAGGACTGACCGAGAACAACAGCTGACTTGAAGCAGAATATTTGGAACAAAGTTGCAGCGAGTAATGCGAAGTTTCCCGTTATGACTCCAAGAGTGCGTGTTACGTCATGTAATACCTACTCAATGCTGGCTATGAATTTAGTTCAGTTGGCTTTGGTTTTTCATGTCATTTTTAAAGCCTCATAGTTTTAATTATTCTAAGTATGTCTTGATAATTGTTGCTTTTAACCTCAATACCAAAACTATTTCATTTTATTTCTAAATACTTGCACATTTTAATATTTCTTTGTTTATTTTTTATTTTCTCTTGCAATTACATATTTAGTATAGTGTTTTTTCATGTATTGATTGATTATCTTAATATTAGGATCAAGTTATTGTCTTGGGTTGGAGATTTTTTAATTATTTCAACCTTCTGTTGTTTTTTAATAACATTCTACTCTTTCTTCTTAAAAAATGGACAGCAAAATGCATGTTCTTTTTCTCCTATTCAAGAGCAATGGGCTCTTTCAACCTACAAGCTTCCTAGCATCACAAAACAATGCTAAATTCGGGCGAAAAGCCTTTTATCTTCAACTTTATTGTGGATTAAGTGATTCAACTAACTTCAAGATCGCATTCAACGCAATTTAAGGATCTTAAGGATTCCTTTCGAAGTTTAATAGTGCTTCACCAATTCTCTGGACATTGGTAATTTCAAAGGGAAATCATTCAATCCGTGAGTAATATCATAAACCACATACAAAAGGTACGTTCCAAGGACCATGGATTAGTTTGACTTCGACGAGACTGGCAATCCTAAGGAATGTATGTAACGGCAATTTATAACTAAATATAGACATTTTATCGTTTAGAAGGCAAGGTGTGAATCATTTATTTTAAACCATTGCTTTGAACTTCTTGTGTTGTGAATACAATTTTTTCCTAGCTGTTGAAGTGACATTTCAGCAAGTTCATATTTATTTCTGGTCCTCCGATTGAATACAGTCTGCCAATACATTTAAATGTGTATCTGGATAGAGCAATAACTTCAAGATTCACGAAGAACATTTTCATCTCAAATCGCATGTTTATGGTAACCAAGCAGCATTATCACTCTATGTGCATATAAACAAACTGTTATACTTTCTTTGTGGTTCGAAAAGCAATAGAATTTGTGTTTCGAACTGCAAATCATTCAATCCAATCTATTCTCGACATGTTATCGCCGGGAATCGCACCCTAAATTATTCCAAGGTCCGCTATTCGCACCAGAGGCCGGGTCGCCTGGCGGTAACATGTTCTTGGTCCTCCGGGCCGTTGATATTACTAACATGTTGAAGGTCCATCGGGCCGTTGATATTACTAACATGTTTAGATATTACTGGCTGCTCCGAACCTGAATTATAATCAGAGCATTTGCTTGATTATCATAAATAATTCATCTTATACTATATAATACATTAAGTCTCTCCAGGCATTTGCAAGCCTGTTTGAATTCATGCAAAGTATTGCATTTAGCAACAATATAAGTGTTGTTTCATAAACATTAGCATCACTATTATTATCAAGTTTTAATAATATCAAGCATATCTCCGTGTCCTCAACACGTTTGAGATCTAGGTACGGAGCTACCTGACTATCATATTGTAATACTTGTCAATTTGTAAAATATTGTACAATTTCACAGACAACAATACAAACACCTGTTACAGATTCTACACAATTTCAAGTGTATTTAACTGTTTTGTCTGTTTATCTCAATCATGACCATTGTAAACGTTTATGCCTAATTCCCGAAACGCGGGCAATTGATTTAACACTGAACAATTATTTATTGTAAAATACTATGCAAATCTCATCAAATATGACTAATCCGGGTCCTGAATTCGCGGCCCTTAAGGCTAAACGAACCCCTGTTAAGAGTCGTATTACCCGCCAAGCCAATATAATAGCTGATCTCACTAGTTCTAGTGAAATTTCTATTCTAGATCTGCTTATGCGCAAAGATACCATGACAAAACTTAGTAATGATTTTCAAGACATACAATCTCAGATCGAGGAGATAGAATTTTCTGATGCCGAAATGGCTTATAGGGAGGAAGTCGAAGAAACCGTTTTCCAAGCCCTCTCTCACTTAAACAATTTAATCGCCCAGCAGGAAGCTGAGGCTAAGTCAGTTGCGGCCCAGCAGGAAGCTGAGGCTAAGTCAGTTGCGGCCCAGCAGGAAGCTGAGGCTAAGTCAGTTGCGGCCCAGCAGGAAGCTGAGGCTAAGTTAGTTGCGGCCCAGCAAGAATCTCAGGCTAAACTATCTAGTGTCGATTTCATAAAGACACGTTTCTTCAATTATGTTCAGGCAATCCAAGCCCTTGTCATAGAAGACAGACAGTCTTATTGCAAGGCTCTGAGTCTGCGCACATCCTTTGAGAAAATATTCAGTGAATACGAGACTGAATATTCACGTATTAGTGTACTGGAGCTTAATGAATCTATCAAACTTCAAAGGCTTCAAGTCGAATCTGCCTTTCATGAAACCATTGGTATTCTTCGAAGTTCAATTGATGAAACCAAGGATCATTATGAGCCCAACCAAGCTCTCCTTGCTAATCAATCATCGCCTCAATTTGTCCCCTCTCTCCCCAAACTTCCAGAAATTCGGCTTCCTCATTTCAGTGGCGACCCAGCAACCTGGATTGAGTTTAGGGACACTTTCAATTCACTAATCATAGAGCATAAACACATATCTAACATGGACAAATTTCAATATTTGAAGTCCTGTCTAGCACCAGAAGTTATGACAGTGATTCAAAACATTCCTGTCTCTGCTGCTACGTTTGATGTAGCATGGAGCACACTGTCGGCTAGGTTTGATAATGACCATTGTAAACGTTTATGCCTAATTCCCGAAAGTTCGTTGACCATTTTATAAGCACTGTTCATGCTTTGAACTCGCTTAATGTTGGTGTAGAACTGTCTGACTTGATTATAGCAAAGATTGTACTCGACAAGCTTCCTCCATTCTTGATAAAGGAATGGGAATCCTCTCTCGCTCCAGGTAAAATGCCTAGTCTCAAAGACTTATTCACATTTTTAGAATCCAGGATACGGGTTTTTCAGATGACTGACTCAGCTTTAAGGAGTCAGCCAGTAAAGCCTATTGTATCTAATACAACCATTCCTAAAGGCAAGGTTGCCTCCTCCAAGCCTAAATGTCTCTGTTGTAACAATGGATTCCATGAGCTGCAACATTGTGAAGTTTTCAAGGCCATGGATTTCTCTAATAGAGACAATTTTGTCAAAACGCAACGATTATGTCAAGTGTGCTATTACTCTAAGGGTCACGCCCCCTATTGTAGCACTTATACTTGCAAGATTTGTAAGGGTAAACATGGCACTTACCTTCATAATCCAGCACATATTAACGGCAACCAAGCTGCCAATACTGCTGGGGTAATGTCAGTCTTCCAACCTCAACCAAGCTGTTTGCTCCCTACCGCCACTGTTTTAGTCATGCACAGGGATGGCCATTCTGTTGAAGCCACCGCATTGCTTGACAGTGGTTCTGATTGTAACCTCATGTCTAATAGGTTATTCAACCACTTAAAATTATCGCCTCATCACCAGCGCACTACTTTAGCTGGTATATTGTCATCTAAGGCAGACAGTCTTAAGATGACGTCGATTTCAATTAAGTCTGTCACTACTTCATGGCATTGCAACACCAACGTCATAATCGTACCGGAAATTTCAACCTCGAAATTTCCACGCAAGCCTGTCAATACTACAAATTGGAATATTCCACCAAATCTTTCATTGGCTGACGCCAGTTTCAATATTCCTAAGTACGTAGACTTGTTATTAGGTGTTGAAATATATTCACAGATTGTCTGTGCAGGCCAGATATCTGCTCCTAATATGCCTGTAATTCAGAACTCGCATTTGGGTTGGTATTTTGCTGGTAAATTACCACAACCCGCCAGGTCTGAACATAACATGGCTTTGCAAAATATGCACAACCGCCAACCTAATTCAAGGCCATCTAATAAGGTTTCTAAGGAACCCGACCATTCTAGCGGGTCTCTCCCACATTATTCTGCCTTCCTCACTGCTGATCAAGACATTAGCAGGCATCTTTCTCAGTTTTGTGAATTAGAAAAAAATTCTAATTCTGATTCCATTCTCGACGACTCTGTATGCGAAAAGCATTTCGTAGATAATACTCAACGGGACTCAGAAGGAAGATATGTGGTAAAACTTCCTTTCTTGTCTGATCCTCAGACCCTGGGCAGCACAAAACTCCAGGCTTATAAAGGATTCTCCTCATTGGAGAAACGCTCCACTTCTAATCCCACTCTCAGCGAAGATAATTGTAAGTTCAAGGATGAAAATATCGCTCTAGATCATATGGAGCCCGACTTGCTTCCAGAAACTAGAGCATTGTCCCTAATGGAGGCCACTACCTCTAACTTAAACTCTTGTCTTTTCAAATTCGAATATTTGAAAACTATTCGTGTTATGTCTTACGTATTGAGATTCATACATAACTCTCGTAAGATTCATAACCCTATAAAAGGCCCCTTAATGCCTTCTGAACTCAACAAGGCGCTTCAATGCTGTGTTAGGCTAATACAGCAAGAAGTTTATGCGTCAGAAATCCGTGATTTATTGTCAAATCATGACGTCAATTCTTCAAGCAAATTGAAGCAACTAGACCCGTTTCTTGACAAGGATTCTGTAATTCGGGTAGGCGGACGTCTTGAACGATCCAGCATACCTTTCGAAGCCAAACATCAGATGTTGTTACCAGCTGATCATGCCTTCACTAAGCAGCTTATTTATTTCAATCATATCAAGTTGAATCATGCTGGATCCCAACTTGTTATTTCTCACTTAAGAGAAAGATTTTGGATACCATCTATTAGGAAGGTGGTACGTAGTGTTCTAAGAAAATGCACTACATGTTTTCGCTTCAATATTCAAACCTTTCAGCAAAAAATTGCTGATTTGCCTGTTTATAGAGTAAATCCCATTTCTCCTTTCGCCAACGTAAGCATAGATTATGCGGGTCCTTATCCAATCAAATTTGGAGGTCCTCGCTCCAAGATCACATTACAAAGACGTTCTAAGTGGACCAAATTCCTTTCTGACATTCCTTTGGGTACGCCAGTCTTAATCATTGAGGACAATCTCCCTCCTCAAAGGTGGTCCCTAGGGATTGTTCATCGTACTCATCCTGGCCCTGACGGTCTTATTCGTGTTGTTACTGTGCGTACTGCCACAGGCTTAATCAAGAGGCCCATTGTTAAACTGGCTCCTCTTCCTATTTCTGAGGCTAATGACTAGCCCAATCATTTCATTGTTTATGTGTTTTGGTTAGCAACCCTCAATTCATTTCTTAATTTTAAGTTCATTTTCTTATACTACTTATTCCCTTTTCTCATATAATTTTCTTTAGGTATCACATGACTTCACATCACTTTAGATTATTTCACAAATGAAATAATCGCGGGCAATATGTTACGTCATGTAATACCTACTCAATGCTGGCTATGAATTTAGTTCAGTTGGCTTTGGTTTTTCATGTCATTTTTAAAGCCTCATAGTTTTAATTATTCTAAGTATGTCTTGATAATTGTTGCTTTTAACCTCAATACCAAAACTATTTCATTTTATTTCTAAATACTTGCACATTTTAATATTTCTTTGTTTATTTTTTATTTTCTCTTGCAATTACATATTTAGTATAGTGTTTTTTCATGTATTGATTGATTATCTTAATATTAGGATCAAGTTATTGTCTTGGGTTGGAGATTTTTTAATTATTTCAACCTTCTGTTGTTTTTTAATAACATTCTACTCTTTCTTCTTAAAAAATGGACAGCAAAATGCATGTTCTTTTTCTCCTATTCAAGAGCAATGGGCTCTTTCAACCTACAAGCTTCCTAGCATCACAAAACAATGCTAAATTCGGGCGAAAAGCCTTTTATCTTCAACTTTATTGTGGATTAAGTGATTCAACTAACTTCAAGATCGCATTCAACGCAATTTAAGGATCTTAAGGATTCCTTTCGAAGTTTAATAGTGCTTCACCAATTCTCTGGACATTGGTAATTTCAAAGGGAAATCATTCAATCCGTGAGTAATATCATAAACCACATACAAAAGGTACGTTCCAAGGACCATGGATTAGTTTGACTTCGACGAGACTGGCAATCCTAAGGAATGTATGTAACGGCAATTTATATCTAAATATAGACATTTTATCGTTTAGAAGGCAAGGTGTGAATCATTTATTTTAAACCATTGCTTTGAACTTCTTGTGTTGTTAATACAATTTTTTCCTAGCTGTTGAAGTGACATTTCAGCAAGTTCATATTTATTTCTGGTCCTCCGATTGAATACAGTCTGCCAATACATTTAAATGTGTATCTGGATAGAGCAATAACTTCAAGATTCACGAAGAACATTTTCATCTCAAATCGCATGTTTATGGTAACCAAGCAGCATTATCACTCTATGTGCATATAAACAAACTGATATACTTTCTTTGTGGTTCGAAAAGCAATAGAATTTGTGTTTCGAACTGCAAATCATTCAATCCAATCTATTCTCGACATGTTATCGCCGGGAATCGCACCCTAAATTATTCCAAGGTCCGCTATTCGCACCAGAGGCCGGGTCGCCTGGCGGTAACAGTGCGTTTGCTTCGAGGAACACGATTTTTAAAAAGTAATTGATGTAGGTAAAACGCTTTGAGATGTATTGTAACTCTAAGATAAAATAATGTACGCAAACTATTAAGTTTTTTCATAATTTCAATTTAAAAATCATCAAGTTTCTCTGCCCAACCCTGTATATACTTACAGCGGAAAAATACCAACACACATACACGCAGACACAACGGAAAAGAAAGGGAAAACGATGTTATTTGTTTTGGTGTAAATACATTTATGAGTGGTTCTTCGCAATGAAAACAAAATACATATTTTTCCCCAAACAAGGTCACAAACCAACGTATCATAATACAAAAATATAAACATTTCTTCATTCAGCCTACTTTTTTTAATTTATTTATTTCAAAGATGAATTACTGTTGAAGAGTGCGGAAGGTGGTGCAGTATTATCTGTTGTGACACAAAGTGCCCATCTCTCTTGTCGCAAGTACCGAATTAAGGCAGATAGAGGAAATGATAGAGAATCGCCTTCTTGAGGAGCCTATAAACCCTACACTGTTGGGGTGAGAACATACTACAACTCTCACTTTCTTCAAAATTTTTAAAGTTAAATTGCCAATTTTATAAATTCGTTTTACCAAATTTATAATTCTATAACCAATTTTATTTTTATATATAATTTTATAAATCATTTTTCTTGAGTAACGTATTTTACTGACCATAAGACGCGCACTTTTACCTTGAAATAAAACCTTGAAAGTTGGGTGCGTCTAATGGTCCGAAGTACACAAAAAAATATGATGTGAATGTCACATAACTTCCTCTGCCCAAATAAAAGTAGTATTCACATATCCTTTTACAGAATCTCAAAACACAATTTTACGCTAATTATCCTATAAATACCTCTTCTTTCAATGATGCGACTAAAAGCGCAAGGCTATATAACAAACTTAAAAAAAAGAACAAGTGACTGCAGACGTTTATTGAACTTTCCGCCGTAAAGAATAATTTCCGAACTTCATCGAATATTTCCCTCATATATTTACTCTATGCATGGCCAACAATACAACTTTCTCACTTTACATTCTTTTATAGAATAAGAGGCCATGAAAGAGCGTGTATTCAGTTGTTCATCACGCAAGACAAAATCTCTACAAACAGTGGGTGAACAGTGGGTGGATTGTAACTACCCTCAGAGAATTGTTTCGAAAAAAAGTTTCAAATAAAAGTTTTAGCTCTCAGTAAAAGAAACACATGTGCAAATTTTAAAGAAAATCGTTAGAGCCGTTTTCGAGAAAATCGCGAAAAACGAAAATTTCTTCATGTAAAGTCCCCTTAAAAATAAGAGAAAATAGTCGCCAATCTTATCCTCACATCTTCAGAAGGTACCTGACCCAAATACGAAATTTTGTTTTCATACGAATTTCCGTTTTGGTGCTAGCTTGTTCACAGATATTTTCTACACAGACACACAGACACACAGACATGTTTCCAAAAATAGTATTTTTGGATTCAGGGGGCCTTGAAACGTGTATATATGCTAAAAACTCAACTTCGAATTTTAGGGTCGAAAACAATACTTCCTCTACCTATAGTACCTATGGTACGGGCAGAGGAAGTAAAAATTAAGAATATGGAAAATATTGCCGCAATACCATAGTTATCGACAAGGCGTTATAAACGATAGGATAGTCACAAATTTTGGCACAGACAGTACATTACCTTGTCACAGACGTAAAATGTAGGTATACAATGCGAAAAGAAAGGAATGTTGCGTTCTTTTATACGAAAGGAGTTGCCTCCGTCGGGTGGTTTAAATGAAGGCAATGACCTCTAAACAGCCTTGTCCCGTTATACTTACCATATAGTGAACTGGGGGTTAGAGGGTGTAACAGTTTTTTTCAGTCTATCGTGAGAAATCAGTTTGATAGTTAATTTACGCTATGCCGCCTTAACAAATATTTTTTACAACGCAGGTTTAAAGTTAGAAGTGATTTACACTAATTCCATTGTACAAGGTTATAATTTGTTTATGCAATGAAGTACATTCCCTTTAAAATTTTTCCTTTAGAATCGCATTAAATTTCTTTTCCTCTAAATTTCCATTCTTAAATCAAGGTGCGTCTTATGGTCCGGAGCGTTTTACAGTCCGTAAAATACGGTATTTTTCTAAGCACTGCCAAGCTATCGCAGTTTTATATCTCGTATTAACAGTTCAGCATTTTCTTAGTTACAAACTACATGGTTTTCCTTAAATACAGTGAACGCCTGTTAGTATAATCACGGATAATGTTATCAATCGGGTAATGTTATCACTTTTATGAAGTTCCGTACGGATTAATACTGATACATTGAAAAAATGCTGTTTATTGTGATCAAAGATTCGGTTTATGTTATCACATTTTCCTTTTTACGGCTTTATTTCCAAGTACTGTACGTTATTCGAAATTCCGTTTTTAAGGGTTTCGTTTCTAACTCCACTGTATTGTATTGTACTGTACTGGAGGTGGCAATTCTGTTCCCAGCTCACAGGATGACCAGTTCGAGGGGGTGGCATTACTAACTTTCTCTTTTATGCAATGGAACATGTTTCACCCCACAGTTAATGTGCTCCTAAAGGAAAGTAAAAACAATTAAAAACTTTATTACTGGTTGAAAAAATTGTTGCTTGCAGTCTATTACAGTATTAGCATATGAGCTGTTCAGTGATTCACAGTTACGTATTATTTTATGAAAAAATATTTTTAATTCTGTTTTGTAGTGTACCTTATTATTTTATATATGATGAATAAATAACCTTCATTTAATTATTTCGGCTACTGTTATCAATCGGTTAATATTATCCGTTTAGCTGCGTCCCGAAGTGATCACTAGACTTCGGACTTTTAGGTCGCTAAGAATGCTGTTTTAGGTACCTAAAATAGGCTCTAAACATTGGAAAATAGGTTCTAAATATCGTAAAATAGTCTCTTATAAAATCGTTTAGTTGCCACTTTTCTGAAATATCTCAATTACAATGCATAATATTATATTTATTAAAGTCACCATTAATCAATAATCATGATAAAACACAGATATAGGCATATGGTAGGCCTACACAGGGCCTGTATTACTACCATAACAGTGAAAACCTAATCCCTGCTCCCAGAAGCTACGCATATCATACTAGCATATTCTACCCCTAGTATCCCTCAGTGATCCAGAGGTTTTTTTTTTTTTTTTTACTAGATGTGGGAGTCGGGAGAAAAACACTACATTTTCTTGGGTATTTCAAGGAATTTTCCTACTGAAGACGAAGCATTCCTTACTATTTAACCACGTCATAAATGTGTCATGTACTGCACATTCCGAACTAAAAATTTAGTACGAACTGCAAATAGATGCTAGAAATTATAACAAAAAAATAAAATTTATTTTGAACTTTTGAGGAAAAACAAGCAAAAATGCAATATTAGGCTTTAACGTAAAAATAGGCTGTTTTAGGTCCTATAAAAGTATCAGTTTTAGGCATAGTCACTTATGAAACATGCATATACAAGTTTTCGTCCATATATCACTTAAGGATTAAAATCTGTTTTTACCTAAAATCCTAAGTCTAGTGATCACAATAAGCGGCGTGCACTGTACCTGTACTGTTCTCAAAGAGTATACTATGGCTATTAAGAGTGAGCAGGACAACATTATTAGGACTCTCAAACATGCTATGTCATAAACACTGAGCTTGGCAATTTATTCATTTTAGGGTAATTCAATGTAACCTTTGTACTGCAATTTGATGGGGAATAATTTTCCACCAGAATTAAATGTTGGGGGTCAAGACCTTGGCCGAGTGATGGGATTCTGCACGCGACGGATAGCAAGACGTTCCCCTAGCAGCCATTCCAGTTTGTCATCATTACAGTCTGATAAAGATTTATTACACCTCTGATTTATCCAGACACTATCTACAAACCTAACCTTTCACAGACATCACTGCAGCAGCGTCGCCAGGAATTTTACTAAGGGGGGGCAAAATCAATTTCGGACCTCAATTTCAAATTATTAGGCTAAACACATTAATATTCACTTAGTTAACCGGATCGTTGTTTTGAACCCAAGCTGAAATCGACGAGGCTAAAAAGTTTTTTAAGTTAACAGAATACGCTCTTTTGAGCAATGGCCTTGGTGAGATATTATTATAAATACATATTATACTTATAATTAGTTAATACTTGCTAAACTCATTATAAAGTAATTCAATTTTTTTTTATTCTCCATGCTACAACTGTAGGTTGACAAAGAGTACCACAAATAAATGAATCCATAAGGCAATCCAGAGGGGGGCAGTTGCCCCCCCTTGACCCCCCCCCCCATGACGACGCCCATGGACAGCAGTGGCATCGTTTCCATTCACTTTACAATACAGTAAAGGCCGGTGTAAAAGGCCCATTTCGTTCCTCAGACTATAAGGATTCCACAAGTGAAATCTGAAGTGTTAAAAATAAAGTTAAATTCTAATTAACTGAAATCACATCGTTTATAAGTTTGATAGATTGTACTTACTGTACTATTTAACGTGATCTATATATATCTCTCTCTCTCTCTATATATATATATATATATATATATATATATATTTTTTTTTTTTTTTTTTTTTTTTTTGACAGTCTCTTCGTTTAATAATGTAGGTCTAAGTGCTCACTAAGAAAGGATTTTGTAAAATTTTGATTTCAAGTGCCAAAAATCAAATGTTTTTTAGTATACTTAATCCCTTTTTACACAGAATTATTAAATCCAAATCACAGTTGGCATGGAAACATATTGTTTCCAGTGGTCTCAGATGGGTTTGGAAATAATTGAAGTGGGACTTTCACAAAATAGAAAAGCTATCAATATAATTCATGTTGTAAATAAATATTAAGGAATGAAATCCACTAAAATAAGGCAGTCACATGACTTTCTCTACCCTGGACATAGAGAAAACAATACTAATGCAGTCACATAACCCTGGACATAGAGAAAACAATACGAGGTATGGTAATATGTGACTTATATTATTATATCGCAGGTTTTTGGGGAGGGAAGAATGAAAATGATATTGAATTTCTTTTTAATTGCATCCCCAAAACGGTTGTATGGTAACATGAGAGTGAGAAATAAAATATTCCGCAAAGACAATACAATTTTATGTTACCGGAATAACTGTTTCTTCTTATTTGAATCCCTACCAGGCTTGCTGTGTACTGTTCAAGCGATGGGATGCAAAATTCTACATCCTCTACGAGCCATAAAAAGCTATATCAAGCGTTTTCTTAGGAAATAGTTTGAGTGTGATAAGTCTTTCTTCCTATTTCAAATTATAAATACCTATATTAGGACCTAGATTTAAAAAAATCTAAAGTCCTTCGTAAGTTAATTTCCAATTACAAAATAAAAACCCGGGCGACGCCGGGTCTTTTAAGCTAGTCTTACATAAATAAAGGATGTCGAATATACACGACTTTTCCATTCATACACCGCGTGTTTGATATTGACCAATAACGTTTAGCAATTCCTTGGGTAAGACCAATCACGATCGTTTATCTTAAAAATGCTTGCTATTAATATGATGAAGCCGATTTACCTGATAAAACGTCAGCCCGTTACTGGACACTTAAGGCATCATCGTGCCGTGATTATTATGTCACATGCTGCCAACTGAACACAAATAAAAACACATTATTTTATACAACATAAACGTTCGGAAATTGAAATAATATAAAGGAACATTGATTAAAGACACAATTTCAATCGGTCCAACCCAGTTTGTGTGCTTTTATTCTGTTCTGCTGTTAGCTTACCTGAATTAGGTTAACTATGTCTTATATGCACCATCGGTAGCACTGGTCATAACATGATAACTCGAATCGATTCATGGATGCCATAAAATGCCGAAAAAGACCTAAAAATGCCGAAAATGTCCTAAAGATTGCCAAAAAGTGACATATCTCTTGAAAATGAAGAAAAATGCAAAATAAAGGGAAAAAAATGGAAAAACAAATTGCCCTTATTTAATAAATTATTTCATGATACATATTTATATATATTTGAGCTATCTTTTAACCTTCATATAAAAAAATATGCAAAATCATCAAAAGCCTTGCCCTAATAATTACATTTTGATACATGGAACTCTTATTATAGAAAATGGTGGTTTCTTATACAACTTGTGGATTTATTAATTTAAATAAATAAGATGTCGATATGTTATAATTTACGAGATATCGAAGAGCTATGATTGATTAGCAGCAGAGCTGAGCGGGTGTCGCCGTGCCAAGCACGGGGTGTTGTTGCATAGCACCCTCACGCAATCCGCAGTCATTACGCTATAATAAAACAATCATGCACTAAGTTTCTCTCTCTTTCATTTCTACTTTTATTATATATCAGTGTCTTAATGAATAACTATTCCTAAGTTTATAATGGGATAAACATTCAGGAAATGTATAGCTTTCAATATACAGTGCACGCCGCTTATTATGATCACTTCGGGAGGCACCTATAACTAGACTTCGGACTTTTAGGTCGCTAAAAATGCTGTTTTAGGTACCTAAAATAGGCTCTAAAAATTGGAAAATAGGTTCTAAAAATCGTAAAATAGTCTCTTATAAAATCGTTAAGTTGCCACTTTTCTGAAATATCTCAACTGCAATGCAGAATATTATATCTATTGAAGTCACCATTAAACAATAATCATCATAAAACAGAGGTATAGGCCTATGGTACACAAAATTATAGACCTATTACTAGGGCCTGTATTACTACCATAACAGTGAAAACCTAATTCCGGCGCCCAGAAGTTACGCACGCTAGCATATTCAACTTCTTGTATCCCTCAGTGATTCAGAGAACTACTTTTTTTTTTTTTTTTATTTTTTTTTTTTTATTTTTTTTTATGTGGGAGTCGGGAGAAAAACACTGCATTTTCGTGGGAATTGCAAGGAATTTTTCTACTGAAGACTAAACATTTCTTACTATTTAACCACATCACAAATTTGTGTCATGTACTGCACATTCCGAGCTAAAAATTTAGTACGAACTGAAAATGAATGCTAGAATTTATAACAAAAATAACTTTTTTGAACTTTAGAGGAAAAACAAGCAAAAAGGCAATATTAGGCTCTAACGTAAAAATAGGCTGTTTTAGGTTCTATAAAAGTATCGGTTTTAGGCATAGTCACTTATGAAACATGCATATACAAGTTTTCGTCCATATATCACTTAAGGATTAAAGTAGGGTTTTACCTAAAATCCGAAGTCTACCTATAACCATAACTTGATTTAGGCCTATGTGTTTACTTTAGCAGTGTTCGAAAATGAAGAATACTATTTCAGAAATTGAAGTTACTTTTTCCGAAATTGAAATAATTTTTTCCGTACTTTAATTCACCTTTTTTTTTCGAAATTTAAATTACTTTTTTTCGAATACAGCTTTACTTTTTCCAAAATTGAAATTACTTGTTCTGAAATTGAGGTTGAAAAATGTTGTCCCAAAACTAATTGGTCAATGAAGTTTGAATAGAATTTAATACAGTTCTATGTAACTGTCATCACCACGGTAACACATCATGAATTAATGTTAACTCTCCACTATAGGTAGAGAAAGTATTGTTTCCGACCCCCAAATTCGAAGTTGAGTTTTTAACATATATATATATATATATATATGGACACAGGGTGATGTCCAAACAGTCTGATCAGCTGATGATGGTGGAAAATGTTCATCGAAATGCATTCTGAGGTAATATACCTATTAAGTGAAGTTCATGTGCAAGTCCCGATCTCAATATTTAAGTCTGAAATCACTTCACTGTGTATCTTCCCAACCCAAATTATAATTTCCTTAAGTTTGTTTAAGAAAAAATTTTAACCTTGTATTCAGTTACTTTATTAATAAATTTTTATACAGATTCAGTTTGATATTAATTTTGCTATTATTGCTTTCAGAAAATTGTTGTTAGTGTGGATACGAAGTCATTAGTATGGATTGTAACGTCATTAGCGTGGGGGTGAACAATAAAAAGAAAATAAAAAATGTCTTAAAACCATAATTTCAGCTCTGCTCGATAATAGGCTGTCTTCTACTACATGTCAGGTTGGCCTACGTGTAAAATTTTTGGCAAATATCACTATTATTTTTTCCCATTTTTTGAAGTTCGAAAGGTACACCTAATTGTAGAATCACTCATATACACGTTTCAAGGCCCCCTGAATCCAGAAATACCATTTTTGGAAACATATCTGTGTGTCAGTGTGTGTGTGTGTGTGTGTGAGAGAGAGAGAGAGAGAGAGAGAGAGAGAGAGAGAGAGAGAGAGAGAGAGAGAGTTAGAGTTAGAGAGAGAGAGTTAGAGTTAGAGAGAGAGAGTTAGAGAGAGAGAGTTAGAGAGAGAGAGAGAGAGAGAGAGAGATAGTTAGAGAGAGAGAGTTAGAGAGAGAGACAGAGAGAGAGAGACAGAGAGTTAGAGAGAGAGAGAGAGAGAGAGAGAGAGAGAGTTAGATAGAGAGAGAGTTAGAGAGAGAGAGAGTTAGAGAGAGAGAGAGAGAGAGTTAGAGAGAGAGTGAGAGAGTTAGAGAGAGTGAGAGAGTGAGAGAGTTAGAGAGAGAGAGAGAGAGAGAGAGAGAGTTAGATAGAGAGAGAGTTAGAGAGAGAGAGAGTGTGTGTGTGTGTGTGAGTGAACAGGCTAGCTCCAAAAGGGAAAATCGTATGAAAACAAAATTTTGTATTTGGGTTGGGTGCCTTCTGAGGATGTGACACGAAGATTCTCTTATATTCAAAGGGACTTTATATGAAGAAAATTTTTGTCTTTTGCGATTTTGTCAAAAACGGCTCTAACTATTTCCTTCAAATTTTGTACATGGAGTGCTTATACCAAGAGCTAAAACGTTAATTTGAAACTTTTTTCAAAAAAATTCTCTGAAGGGTAAGCTACCCATTGTTTGTAGAAACTCTGTCTTGTTTGGTGAACAACTCAATACGCGGACATTCACGGCCTCTTACTCTATATAAGTACGTGAAGTGAGAAAGATGTATTGTTGGCCATGCTTACAGAAAATAAATATCTGAGGGGAATATTCTATAAATTTCGGAAATTATTCTTAACGGCGGAAAGTTCAATAAACGCTTGCAGTCATTTGTTTTTTTCTTATTTTTTTGTTTGTCCATAGCCTGCGTTTTTTGTCACAACATTCAAAGAAGGGACTATAAGCTTTTTATAGCATAATATTAGCGTAAAATTGTGTCTTGCGATTCTGTACAAGGATATGTGAATACTGCTAACTTTTATTTGGGCAGAGGAAGTTATGTGACTTTCACATCAGATTTTTTTTAAGCTAAGACTAAGGGGTCTAGATCTGGTTGAATTTTCTTTATGGATACCAGGGCCCTATTTCATAAAAGTTACAATTCTACAGGTGACGGGTGACATATAATTGTTTTACAAGTTTACATTTTGACAATTGCGTTTTTCATAAAAGCTGACAACTTTACATAAATGTCATGACAATTTTGTAGATTTGTATGACAATTTTACAAATTGTTATTTCTCAAAACTGTTGAGTTTACAGGTAAAAGTCCGACAAATATGTCAAAACTTAGGATACCTACCATTTATGAAACATGAATTTTTGCTGACATATTTACAAGTTTACAAAAAATGTAGAATTGTCTTACAGAAGTGACAGGCAATCTTTCATATGTAGGCCAAGTCAGTAGGTTATGTAAATGTGTGGCATAACTTAGCAAACTCTTTCTTGTTAATAAACTTGCTAAATAATTGTCTTGTTAATAATGAAAACTAGTAGTAGTGATATTGGTAGTAGTGAGTGTGATGAAAAAATAGACATGAGACCACGCATGGTTTTTAGGCAACGGGTTAACCTAACTTGCAATTTCAGTGACTTTGCAAAGAGAAATATAATTCGATTATTTTCGATAGTAATAATCGATTACTTAGGTATCACATTCGATGTGGAGATTGATTAACGCACGCATATATGAGAGCCATCTACAGTGTACTAAAGTAATCTTTAGGTTTGACATGAAATTGTCGCGTTTATGAAAAGGGCTCTTTTAGTCTTGACAATTTACATTAATTTGCCTGTAATGTAAGGAAAAGTTGTAATATTTATGAAAAATAGAACTGTCATGACATATTGACAAATTTGTCAGATTTGACATAATTGTCGTATATGTCACACCTGTAGAGTTTTATGAAATAGGGCCCAGGTGGTTCCACAGTAACTGCACACTGAGCAGAAAATCCGGGTTCGTTTAACATCGAGAACAAGTTTTCTCTAAGAGCGTCAAGTAGCTAAATTGGTGGAAGGAATTCTCCCTACCTCTCTGATGGAAGCTGCGGACTGGTTAACATGGGAGGTTCTCGATATCACCATAGCTTCTCTAGTAGTGAAATTCTCTCTCCTGAAAACAAGTGAAATCAATTTTAGTGCGAATTATTCCTGCCTAAAATACAAATATCCACTATTTATACCATTCACACAGTCTACAGAAATATACGATAGTAAGCTGCCTATTTCATTACATTTCGTGAACCCTGAATAAAAGATTTAATATTTGATTACTTTTTCATTTGGCATTCACGTGTTTATTATGCATTAGGTAAATTTACGTTAACTGATATTTGTGTATTTATAGTATATTGCGATACAAGTGCCGTAAGCGGTGCATACGGATCGAGGAAAGAGTTTGAAAAAACGAGGCGCTTGCGCCTTGCATGCTATTTTTTGCACGATGATTATTTATATCAATTTATTTATAATAATTAAGATATTAGCTGAAAATATTATGTTTATACACTACTAGCGTGTGCCCGCGGCCTCGCACGCGATAATTATTTCAAAAATTAAAAATTAAGAGCATAATAGTTAAATCATTTTATTTATTAACACCTAAATCACGTGAATCACGCGTCGCCTGATAAAAGCGACCTCAGATTCGAGGTCCTTGACCCAGAAAACCCCTGTATAGTGAGCTTCGTCCAAATCGAACAACGTTTGACCATATTGAGGCCTATATTGATTATCCCTTTTATAATAATAATAATAATAATAATCCTCTTCGGTGTAGGTTGAAAATTTCATATGTCTGCGTGCCTTGACATTATAAACAAATGAATCGACCAGTGTGAGCTACAACATTCAAGCGATCGCGATAGTTTTATGTCCAAGGAATGACAAAAATAGCCAAAGCCTACTGTAATTGATTTGACATTGAATGGTATTACTGAAAACTGATGCTTTGAAAACGCAAAAATTCACGTTTTTTGGTCGTTTTTCACTCATAACTCACGAACGAAAGGAAAAATTAAAAATGTAATATACCAGAAACCTTCCCGGAAATGCACTCAACAACTTCCCAAAGTTTCATGGCGATCGGATGAATGGTGTAGTAATGCATAAAGGACAGACACACACACACACATACATTCATTTTTATATATATAGATTGAAGATGGATGTTGTATTTCAGAAAGTGATTCGCATATGTTGGTTGTTATGGGGATCGAATATTTGTCCTGTTAAAGTCGCCACAAACTGGGGGGCCTTGGTTCCGGTCTTCCATAAAGGCTTGTATTATGATGGTTTTACTTACGGCACTTCTGCTTTTTGTCATTTTTACCGCACGGAGATTTCTTTTGTTTTCATAGCAACCAAATTGCGTGCGGGAATGTCAAGTTACGATCCACGGCAACAATATTCGTAAGTACCACTAATTAGTTACGTCGTGCAAAAAATATGTAACAGGGCTGAAGACGACCTTCTAAGGTCGAAATGCATCCCCACTGATATTCTAAAGAATGCAGCTTCCAATAAGTGTCAACAGTACATGTACATTTCAAACACACAAGATAAAAAAAAAAAAAAAAAATTCAACAACGGAACAACAGGCAACCAACTCCTGGGAAATAAATAGAGAGTTGTATAGGTGTACTGTGAGAAATACAGCAAATTATTTTTACCACAAAAAGTGACAAGCTGTTTAGGGAATGTGTTGAATAAACTCTAGGGATTTTTTCTTGTTATACACTTACGTACACGACGAACAGAACAAAGATAAAAATTGTATAAGGGGATAAGACATATAGGCCTATCACCATACGAACTAATAGAATATGTTTAAGGCCGACGGAATAGATGCATCTATCTTCTTCTATATTAATAAAAGGAAGTGTCTGTCCTCCGTCTGACTGTCTGTCCGCGATACCCAGGGAAATCTACTGAACGCAGAGATCTGAAATTTTATACATAGGCGGATTAAAGGGTCGGAATGTGCACCTCGAAGCCGGAATTTTAATTTTCGCTTTAGTTCGTGAGTTATGAATGAAAAACGGGCAGAAAACGTGTATTTATTCCGTTTCCGAAGCATGAGTTTTCAGTAATACAAATCAATTACACTAGGCTTTGGCTATTTTTGTCAAACCTTCGACATAAAAGCATCGCGATCTCTTGAATGTTGTAGCTCACGCTGGTCGATTCATTTGTTTTTAATGTCAAGGCACGCAAACATAATATGAAATTTTCAACCTACACCGAAGAGGAATATTATTATTATTATTTTTATTATAGGGATAATCAATATTAGCCTAAATATGGTCAAACGCTGTTCGATTTGGACGAAACTCACTATACAGGGGGTTTCCGGGCCAAGGAACTCGAATCTGAGGTCGCTTTTACCAGGTGACGCTATCTAATCGTGATATGTAGTCCACATGATTTAGGTGTTAATATAATGATTTAACTATTATGCTCTTAATTTTTAATTTTTGAAATAATTATCGCGGGCACATGCTATCTTAAAATAATAAAAGGACGTGTTTGTCTGTCTGTCCACGATGCCCAGCGAAATCTACTGAACGCAGAGATCTGAAATTTTAAACATAGATGGGCTGAAAGGTGGGCGAATGCGCAACGAAGCCGGATTTTTAATTTTAGCTTTCGTTCGCGAGTTGTGAGTGAAAAACTGGCAAAAACGTGATTTTAGCGCTGTCGAAGCATCAGATTTCAGTAATAAATTTCAATGTCAAATCAATTGCAGTTGGCTTTGGCTATTTTTGTCATACCGTGGTAATAAAAGCATCGCGATCGCTAGAATGTTGTAAGCCCACGCTGGTCGATTCATTTGTTTAGAATGTCAAGGCCCGTAGACATATGAAATTTTCAACCTACACGGAAGAGGGATAGGCCTAAATATGGTCAAACATTGTTCGATTTGGACGAAACTCACTGTACAGGGGTATTCTGGGCCAAGGAAATCGAATCTGAGGTCGCTTTTACCAGGCGACGCTATCTAATCGTGGTATGTAGTCCACGTGATTTAGGTGTTAATAAATATAATGATTTAACTATTATGCTCTTAATTTTTTAATTTTTGAGATAATTATCGCGGGCGAAGCCGCGGGCACATGCTAGTAGGCCCTATATTAATAAAAGGAAGTGTGTGTCCTTCCTCCTGTCTGTCTGTCTGTCCGCGATGCCCAGCGAAATCTACTGAACGAAGATATCTGAAATTTTAAACACAGGTGGATTGAAGGGTCGGAAAATGCACCTCGAAGCCGGAATTTTAATTTTCGCTTTCGTTCGTGAGTTATGAGTGAAAAACGGGCAAAAAATGTGTTTTTTTGCGTTTTCGAAGCAGTTTTCACTTATACATTTCAATGTCAAATCAATTACAGTTGGCTTTGGCTATTTTTGTCATACCTTGGAAATAAAACTTTCGCGATCGCTTGAATGTTGTAAGCACTAAATATGATCAAACATTGTTTTATTTGGACGAAACTCACTATACAGGGGTTTTCTGGGAGAAGGAACTCGAATCTGAGGTCGCTTTTACCAGGCGACTCTATCTAATCGTGGTATGTAGTCCACGTGATTGAGGTGTTAATAAATATGATTTAACTATTATGCCCTTAATTTTTAATTTTTGAAATAACTATCGCGGGTGAAGCCGCGGGCACATGCTAGTTATATATATACACTGTTTTTAAGTTTTTAAATAATAACTGCGTTTTTTAGAAGATCCATTAATAACATAGGTTCTTTAAGCTTTTTAAAAACTTTCTTAAAGTTTTACACTCAGTTATAGATGAAACATGATAAACACAAGATAGGCCTATTATCAAATAAGAATAAGTTGCAAATTGTAAGTTGTCGCTACAAAATAAAATACAACTTGTAATATTGGCAACTATTAGTTTTTATTCTTTAAGAATATCAAAGAAAGAAATTTATAATATATTGAGGGTATAAGGAAGTTTTTTAATAGTACATAAAACTTCCCTCAATGGTACAAAAATGAAGTTTGTGAATACTTTTTACCGTAAGTTTGTTTAGAGTACCAGTACCTGTATTGACGATAGTATGAAATTCCTTTAGCCATGGTATTGAAAAGGTAGTTCAGCTAAACAGTTGTGATTTCACAATATTCTTTTATGCAGACTACATATCAAATAAAACACAAACAGCAAAGATTTAAAAAGCATATTAATGACAAACTAAACAGTACATAAAATAAAATAAATGGTGCAAAAATATATTTTACAAACTTTCTCGCATATACGTGTTAAAGGCCAGCACAGGAAAAAAGTAAATTATAGAGAAGGTTAAATTTTATTTATTACATTTTCAGAAAACTAACAAGCATCTAGAACGGAAAGCATCAAGGTCGACCTTTATGTTCAATGCTTTTACCGTGAAATAATAATAATAATAGTAGTAGTAGTAGTAATAATAATAATAATAATAATAATAATAATAATAATAATAACAACAACAACTTGGGGTTTACATAGTTTCCTCAATCTCAAAGGCAAAAATGCAGGATACATTGAGATATAGCTCAACAATAGAAGCAAATGCTGCACGAAGAGTTTATTACAAGAGCCTACTGGTGAATTTGGGTGGCCACGAAATCTGATTTGAACCCAGGACAACTTCCCTATTACCCTATACCACCTGAGAGTGAGAGAAACTCTCGAGAGTAATCTCAGAGAGCTCTAGTCCAATCCTGAGAGTAGCTGAGAGTAATATTACATATTATGTATAGGCTCTAAAATCGACAATTGAGGTGTCTAGTTGCAAAGATGGCCAAGTCCATAACACATTTTTTTTAGGAGAGCTAAAAACTAATACATACGTTTCAGCCCCAATTCTGACTCTTGATGACTTCCAGAACTTTAGTTTACTTCTTCTGGAGCCTTCATAACACATTTTACAGAAAGCCAGTGCTTTAATTTGGGAGATATGAGTAAAAACAGAATGGACTCGTCCACTTTTGAAACTCAATGTTGGACTTGACCAATTTTGAGACTCATATATAGGGACTTGGCGCTTCCTAGAACGACTTTTTCCACTTTCCTCCATAATAATATGTTACTAAAAACCCTAGTACACACAGAATATACTATGTTTTCACTAAAAACAGAATAAATTTGCCAATAAATAGCTTCACCTACAACACAATGTCAGCCATATTGCTAACACACACTGATCAGCGGTCACGTGATTGATATATGCTTTCTCATTGGCTAAATACGGTTTCTCTATGACTTGGCCGAATTTGAAACTAATCTCTTAGGACTTGGCCGTTCTTTGAAAGTAACTGCTATTTTCAACAGCTTTTTAAAGCGGTTTTTGGCTGGTTTTGAAGCTTGATATCACCATGGCATATTCCTTGTTCATAGGAGATTCCATATTGCCATAAATCTCCAAAGTTTTAAAAAATGGACCTGGCCATACTTGAAACTAGACACCTCAATTATGAAATTTCTTTATATCAGTTTTATCATATGGCTTGGTGGGCGTAAATACACAATATCCACTCTCAGACAACTCTCAGCTATACGAAACAGATTCGTATAGGATTAATAAATTTCATTTTTTCTTCTTTGAGGGATGTAGTAATTAAGGAGTTAGTGGGTAATATTTCGCCTTATACCCTCAAAATGATATCGATAAACCAAGATCAGCAGTAGCCTCAGATATTTATTGTTAATATATTATAACCAATTCTGAGTTGTGAATCATACTAAAAAAATACACATGCTAAAAATTACACATATTTACATAATCAATAAAAAATTACCTATTTACATTGTCATAAAATCAAGTATTTTACAAATTCATTAAAATGTCTATTTACATTCAAAACATACACTTTTTATCTTGTTGTTGTGTGCTGCAATTACTAATAGTAGTATATAATCATACATGTATGTAATCTGTTAAAAACAGAAATTATTATTGAATATAAAATTATTTTAGATTGTAGTATCTATTTTAACTGCTAACTGCAGTAGTCACATTGGTAAAATTCAGGTTATTAATGTAGAAGTACTATTGTTCTAGTAGTATGATTACAGTACATACAGCTATAGTATACAATTTGCAGAAACGTTTTTACTTCTTCTGTGCTCATTCCTGGAGAGTCCTATATGAGAGTCGTGGATCAGAATTGCAGGCTTACTGCTTCCTCGGTTTATCATTTAGATAAAGAAATGAATTTCGGTGTATGTATGCACCATCTTCAGTCGCTAGAGAATAAAATAAATTTAAAATATAAAGAAAAACAAAAACAAAAAAAAACAAAAAGGAAGTTAATTAATGTAATTCTTAAAATGCCATTTATTAATTCGTATAGTGATTCGTAAAGATTCGTATAGTGCGAGCTGCTCTCGGAGATTGATTGCAAAGGCGTGTCCACTTGCGAGTTGACTCTCTGAATGCCACTCTCCACTATCTCTCAGACAATGCTCTCAGATACGTGCCCACATACCGAAATGCAACTCTCGAGAGTTTCTCGCAGTCTCAGCTCTCAAGTGGACACGAGCCTTTAGATTGTGGTAAACTGACAACATTTCACAACAATATCTAGATTATAGTATTCTTGTTACTATGGGCAACAAAAGAATATTCATATCTTAATCAAAATGTTATGTTCTGAAATTCGCATTTAAGTCATGTTATTTCGTTTTTATCTTGATACCTACTAATTTTGTAAAGAAATGTATTTAACAAACAATTTTCTTTTTCTTTTTATCTACAACTTGACTGTACTAAGTTTCCATGTGTCGCCCAATGTAATGGAGATACCCTAGAAAAACTGAAAATGGATACGAGTAAAGTATCCTCTAACAGTCTTACTAATAATCCAGTTGTAACATTTATACCAGGAATATACACAGCTGGTGTACTAATAATCCTTGCATAAGGCTGAATGTGTGCAACGCTTTACACAGCCTGGCCCCCTTGTATAAACTTGACGTAAATAATCAAGATGGCCGATATCCGTAACAGCCGGTCGTTCGGTAGATGTCTGAGATTGAATTTTGGGGCTATGCATATTCTGAGCTACTTTTGCGGAATTATAAACATTGTTCCTTGTTTGCGGGACATATTTCCATACTTCTACCCATGATTACAGCTTTCTGCAAACAATATAATGAAATACTGAAACTAGAATTACTGTCTGCAGACGAAGCATCGCTGTTTGCCCGGTGCTCCAACAGATGGCGTTCAGCAGTCCCTTCATAGCCAGGGGCTAGTCACGTCACGACTAGAGTGACGTGTTTGATGACGTTGACGTACAAACCCGGTGTAAACCTCGGCAGTTACACTACGTTTATTGGTAATACGGCTTATGTAGAACTTGCACGGTGAACAACCAAACAACCGTTCAACGCAGATATAAGTAGCTTTTATTAGTAAGGCTGTTAGTCATTTTTGCAGAAAAACGGATATAGCCATTTTGTTAGTCATAGATAGGAGTTTCCAATTTTAATTTTTTATTAAAATCGTTAGAACCAATTCTTCAAAAATAAAATTTTTTCATGAAAAGTCCCCTTAATATTTCAGTTATAAAACTCAAATTCTGGGTGGTTCGATAAAATTCCGAAAAGTCCTTAAATCAAAAAATGAAGTAAATACAATTAACCGTTTACTCTCTGTGATTGTCCACAGACAGACGGACAGACGTCATTCCAAAAACACTTTTTTCGTTTCTAGGCATCGTAAAACATGTATTTCCAGTGTTATCTCGATTTCGATTTTTTGTCACGATCCCAATACTTTCTCTGTACTACGTATATGCGAAAAAGTAAAAAGGTTTTTGCCTCTGAAAATGTTTACGTCATGAAAATCGACTCGTTTTGCAAATAAGATAAAACATGTGGTTTATGCATGATGGGGCTCCAGCACATTTTAGTCTCAATTGTTCGAGATGCACTGACTGGTATCTACCATGACAGATGGATAGGCAGAGGAGGACCAGTTTTATGGCCTGCACGTTCTCCCGACCTCAATCCTTTGGATTTTTATCTCTGGTGGCACCTTAAACTATTGGTTTATGGAACAGACATCCCGGATGAACAAACTTTTCATCGACGTGTCATGGAAGCCTGCGAAACCAATTCAACACCATCCCGGAGTATTTGAAAGGGTGCGACAGTCCATGATTCGACGAAAGCATGCATGTCTAGAAGCAACAGGAGGACATTTTGAGCATTTGTTATGAGTTTTGTGTGTTGACATGTAAAGAGTGTACAAATGTGTTGAACAGTTCTTAACGAGAAAACAAAGGATTGTGGTACCTATGTTCATATGAACTTTTTTCCTTCTTTTGGTGTAAGGAACCCATGGCAGAAGTTTGTAAAAGTATTTTTCAAACACCCTGTATATGTTAGACTATAATAACATAAGTTCGGTTTTTATATACTGAGCATATGTGGACATCCTATTTTAACAAATTATTCCCAGGCAACATTTAAATGATATTTTATTTATTCCGCATAAAGCTGTAGAGTATCCAGGGTTCATTGAATGTACATGATACGAGGCGCGTCCAGAAAGTAAGTTTCCCTGGGACAGTTTACAAAATCATAACAATTTCATGGAAATATTTATTGCAACAGATATAGCAAGTGTTCAGCTTTTTTCAACATATTCACCACAGGAATTGAGACATTTGCCATACCGTGTGACCAACTTTTTAATGCTTGTGTCGTAGAACTCTGCCGCCTGGGATTTAAACCACTGTGTGACAACCATCTCTGCCTCTTTCATTCTCTGTCATTTCTTGAGGTGTAGGAAAAGATTTTAATCACTCGGAACGAGATTTGGGCTGTAAAGTGGATTTTTAAACACCTCCCAGCAAGTCTCCCGCAGAAGTTTGGCTGGGAAGAATTTAAACATCCACCCTACAGCCCGGACCTCTGACCCAGTGATATCCATCTTTTCCTACGCCTCAAGAAATGACAGGGAATGACAGAGAAGAGGAAATGGTTGACACCCCGTGGTTCAAATCGCAAGCTGCAGACTTCTACGAGACAGGTATTCAAAAGTTGGTTCCACGGTATGACAAATGTTTCAATTCTGGTGGCAAATATGTTGAATAATAGTTGAATATTTGCTATATCTATTGGAATATATATGTTCACGAAATTGTGTTTTGTTTCTGTAAAAAGCCCCAAGAAAACTTATTTTATGGACGCGCTTCGTATATTTGGAATGTATTCTATCATTATTTCTGTTAAGCTTTGATTCCTAAACTTACCTACAACCTAATTCATGCATTTGTAATAGGAAACTACGGGTGCTCTTCTATTTTTAAAGCACCATATGCCAAAATAGATTGTGAATTAAAAGCAAAGAACGGAACAAAGGTTTTTACAAGAAGCGTGCTGTAATAGAGACTAAGCTTACACTGGCTGTCGTAACACGCTAGCTGAAGCAAATGCGAGTCCTGACAGTGAAGCCAACCACGTTCCCTGCTATTCTGCACGCGATCCCAGACATACAGACAACAAACTGGACTGTTTTCAAGTAGGCCTATTAGATTGTGGGAGTGGTTCGTAAACATGGCCAAATTAACTACAGATTTAAGTAAGCCAAAACAGGTTTCCAATTCCTAGTAGATCATAGTATTCATCTGATAGAACAGTATATCAAGATACGAAGAAGCCGTTTAGGAAAGAGTAACAGACCACTTCCAATTTGTGAAAGATTAATACAATAAAATCCGAGTGAACGAAAAAACAGTGTATTTCCTATTATCCGCGGAATTGTGTTACGCGGCCATCGAGGACAAACTAATTCCCTGATAATCCGCAAAAAACACAGGTTAAACACAAAAATTAATAAAGAAATCCTTTGTGTAGTTACAAGTTTGCTGATTTGCTTTTTCACAAGGACTATTCCACTCATATTTGTTTGATATTGATGCTACCATTAAGCAAAACGAAAACAGATTATTGTATACATCATGACTTGTTTGGTTATTAAAATAATAGAAATGTACATTCATAAAAAACAATTTCGATTCGGTGCAAGCCAGTTGGTGTACTTTTATTCTGTTCTGTTGTTAGCTTACCTGAATGAAGTTAACTATATGTTATATTCACCATTGGTAGCACTGGTCACAACATGGTAATTCGAATCGATTCATGGATGGTTGATTCATAGTGTGTCGTGATCTCGCAGCTGTTGGTTTTGTTTTTATAGCACAAAGCACGAAAGTAATTATTATTTGTATAATCCGTTACATTTTTAGGTAGATTTCAAAGAAAAAATCTACCTATTGCAATCGATACCATATTATGATTTTCGAAAAATTCTTTCATATGTTTACGTTTCATGCCTCCCTAAGTATGAAACCACCACCCGTTCAAAAAAAATGTTGTGATATTTGTACATAAATATAAATATATTATATCTTTACACGCTAGCGGCCGTAATTTTGAAGATATTTGAAGCAAATTTTATTATGTTAAAGTTTCCTTCATGCATTTCTCTAAGATTTTTTATAGGGCTGGTAAAATTGAGATAGGACGGTAATTTCCTGGATCTGAACTATCTCCACCTTTAAAGATGGGAACAACCCTAGCAATTTTGCATTCGTTTGAAACAGCTTCCTTCAGGAAGGAATAATTAATTATTGAATTCTGAAATGGCATATTTTAGTGATTTTTTAGTTTTCTTTAGAAATATGTTTGTTATTCCATCCTTTGTTGCATTTTTGTTTTATTTTTTAAACTGTCAATATGCTTTTCAACTTCATGTGATGTTACGGGTGTTATATGCAGTGAATTTCTTATACCTATATCAATAGATTATTGATTAGTATCCATATTGTTTTTTTGTTTTTTTTTACTGAAGTCTGCGCAAGTTTTGGGCCTACATTTACAAAATACTTATCAAGCTCTTCAGGAATGTCAGTGTTGTATATGTCTATACCACCTAACATCAATTTATCTATATTTCCATGATTTATAGAACCATTAGTTATTGAATTCGTTAGGAAGCCATTTATTTTTGTCCAGAACAAAGAAATATTTCCATTTGAAGACTGTAAAATATTTTCTTAATGTTTTGCTTTTAATTTTCTCTTCTCTGTGGTAATAGTATTTCTTAATTTCTTAAATTCATATCAAATGAATTTGTTTTGAGGAAATCTTTTCTTGTATGCATGTAAAATATCTGTTCTTTGGATCAATAAAAGCAAATTGTCATTAATCCAAGGTGCATTCGATTTATGTTTCGTTTTTTGTATTTATTTTTATCGTAATTTCTTTAAAACTGTTTAATTCCTCGTTCTATATAATCTAATAATTTATCACAGCAAAAATCAATGTCTCCTTCCGGAAGAAATAATTCATCAGCAAAATATCGGTTGAGTTTTTTATAATCTTTTGAGTTTTTAGGGCTGTTTACATTACTGTCCATTGAATTATTATTGTTATTATTATTACTTGCATTTTGAATATTGTTTACCTTGTTTTTGTTGCAAGTTATTATTACTATTATTATTATTACAAATCAATCTAGTTAAAATGATTAATTGAAACAAGAGATAAACGAATTAATAAGTATTGGAATTGATATACTATGGAGTTATTTACCCACATATATTATATATGGCATAGAACTATGAGGTGGTGCAGCAAAAACACATGTACAAAGACTATTTATTCTTCAAAAATGTGTATACCAATAATATATTACCTTACACTAAGGCAATTACGTAGAAAAACATTTATTCAGAATCATATGTTAACTATAGTCTATACTCACTGTATGTATATCGTATAATTTTGTTTGCAACTGAAAGACAACTTACAAAAAATAATGAAATTCACTCCTATAATCTCTCTCGAATCTCTCTCATCCTATGCCCCCATGTTGGGGCGAAGGGCCTCCAAGTGGAGGTTTCTGTTTACCTATGTGAATTTTGTTACGCTTATTTTCCTAGAGAGGGTAGAGGGACAGGTGGTAAGCCCATCGCCCCTTAACCTCCCTTCGGAAACTAAGGTATTACTTGGACGTGAAAGGGCCGAGAAATTTTGTCCAGAGGCTCTAATTTAGGCTTGGAGTTCTTTTACGTGCCGTAAATCTACGACACGGGCCCCCCAGCTTCAAGCCCTCCCGGAGGACTCCGTGCCCAGGATTTTTACGTCCTGAAAAACCCATCGACTGCGGCCGGGTTTGATCCCGCGACCTTCGGATCTAGAGGCGGGCAGGCTACCTCTAGACGCTAGATTATCATGAGACAGTACACACTAAGCAAATATGAAATAAAGATGTCAATGTTAGGGGAATTAAAGTGTATAACAAATTACCAACTGAATTAAAATCATTATCTGGCACAATATTAAAATACCAGCTAAAGAAATTTCTTATCAGTAAATGTTTATATATGTTGAGGAACTGTAAAGTAATTAATTGTATAACAAAGCTGATACTGCACATCGACAGGGGCGAAACGTTAAGGGTATATATACGTGAACCACAAAAAGATAAAAAAATGCAGGTTCTAAAATATTAAAATTTTACAAGAAAATTAACTCAGAATTGGGCAAAAATTACACGATCCTATAACAAGGGTTACTAGAACATAACTATCAGATAAAAGTGTAAAAAATTTGACCAAGTTTATTTTAAATTACACGTTTTATAGGAGCATGAAAAAAATTAATTCAGATGCTCTTATCACTTCCTTATAGGCATAACATTTTTCTGGTTTCTCTGACGCCTTTTATTTTTTTAATGCATATAATGAACATATTTTTCTACAAAGTAGACTACTTTTATACAGCTAAAGTTATTATTTTTAATGCAATTAATTTTTATATATCGCATATAAAATATCTTGAAATTTGATCAATATTTCATTACACATTTTCTTTAATTTTATACGTATGGGCATCATTGTAGTCTACTTTATGCATATATGCACGTAAAATAAGTGTAAAAAATTTCAGCCTTCTATCTCTAATGGTTGTGGAGCTACCTAACAATATGTGTGTAAAATAAGAGTTACCGGGAAATTCAATTTTAAGTTAATAGTGAATTTCTCATTTGACCTTTCTAAGGGCGTGGCTCAGAGCATGTAAACATATTTAAATGTCCATTTAAATGCCACAAATAATTTCTGAACCCATATAAACTATATATCAATGGATGCAGAAAATTCAGCACAATTTTTTAGTGCTATAAACAAAAAAACATAAATTTCAAAATAATTCACGTACATATACCCTTAAGTCATGCTAATATGTTGCACATAAGGGCACTTTAATTTCTCAGAAAGTAGACAGTTCAATTACACATTTTGACTTATAAAAGATTAAATGCGCTATTCTAACGTGTTCAGTATAATTGTGTGTGATAATTAGGGCTCAGAGGTTGATGATATGTCATCTCTTCTCTCAGACATCACAGACAATGCAGGATGTAGTATAAGTTCGTCTTCCGTCAAAACGAACATTAATACCTTACTCATATTTTGCATTTTATTTTCTACCAGACATTTTTAGGAAATTTTCATTCATTCGTTACATTTTTTCCTATTTTGTCTTCAGAATGAACTTTTCCACCACACAAAGCAATCTCGTAATTCATTTTAGTAAACATAATATTAAAGTAGTCAAATAACATACTTAAAATATTGTCCTTTGCTTATTAATATATTAATATGCTACTGTATATTCCCTTTTTTAGATATATATTTATATATTTTGTCATATTTTAAATTTTTCATGTCATATTTTCATAAATTTAAGGTAATTTATAGGTCATTTTTAGGCGTTTTTAGATCATCAACTTCTGAACCCTAGTGACAGTAAAGTTAGGATTATCACAGCCCCTCCCGAAAATAAATCTTGGATACGCCCCTGCACATAGAAATATTTTATAATCACGCAAAATATGAATAATGTCAGGAGGTAATGAAAGGTAAATTACTCGTATATTTTGTATATTGTATTTTACAATTGTGTAGTAGGTCATGTAGAAAAGTGTCTTGTAAATATCATTAATAGATTTATCATTTATACCACATATGACGAAACTAAAATTCTTAAGGGGGGACATACAGCTTTCGATGCCGAAAAATAGGTGAAGTTCTTTTTTTTTCAGCAATGAATTGTTCTGTAGCCTTGTAAACTGGTATGTTCTATATTGACTAGTTCTACAATTGCATACTATTTTCAGAATTAATTTAACTATTACAGTTATAGGTAATTATCATTACAAAATGGCAGACAATTTTTGTGCACTGAAGTGCCGTTTCCCTGATAACTCAAACATTTATTAACATATTGCATGCAAGTACATTTGATATTAGTGAACAACACTAACTAGATTCATTGATGAAACTTTAATATATTTTAAAAATATTTCTGGTGTAAAAATTATTAAAAATAATTTGCAAGTGATGAATTGTTTTTAAAAATATTTATACTGCAGATAATCCAAAGATTCTAGATTATGTTGTTCATATGATATTTACAAATATATAGAGAAGAATCACTCAGAAATATTGGTATTTATGAAAAGTATCAGGGAAACGGCACTTCAGTGCACAAAATTTGGCTGCCATTTTGTAAGGATAATTACCCATAACTGTAATAGTTAAATTAATTCTGAAAATAATAATTTAGCATTAGCTGAATCGTTAATCCAGTACGGAATTATTGGCTGCGGTAGCGTTTCTAAGACCATTTGTACAAAATTAACTTTACTTCAAAAGAAGATAATAAAAATTTGTTTAAATAAACCTATTGATTACCCATCAAAACTATTATGTGTCGAATTCAATGTTATTAAAATCGAACAGCTGTATAGGTAAAATTATTAATATATTACCATAAAAACAGATCTGAATTTATTTCCTATAGTCATTGTCAAAATACAAGAAGAAACGCCATCTTTTGTTTCGCTGAATCAAAATGTAAGACGACCAAGGGGCAATTACATGGTCAAAACTATGGTTTGAAGTTGTTTAACAATTTTATTTCTGAGTACCCTGAATATGTAAATTACAATCTTAAACATTTTAAGAGAAAAATAAAAAATGATATA
This sequence comes from Ectobius pallidus, assembly GCA_964059195.1. NCBI lineage: Eukaryota > Metazoa > Arthropoda > Insecta > Blattodea > Ectobiidae > Ectobius > Ectobius pallidus. The sequence goes on from CAXKWD010000006.1 coordinate 13,300,853, forward strand.
ATATTAATAGCACAATTTTAATTTTGTTTGGTCTTTCAATGTTTTCTATCCAATTTATTCTATTCTTTGTTGTTGTAAATGCTACCTTAAACCACTGGTTAATGCTAAAATTTAGAATTTTTCGTTTGTAGTATACTGTGTATTGATATGTAATTATATTTATATTAATCTATTATACCCCTAAACACGAGCTTTGCTCATATATTGGTATGTTTGGTTTCATTTGTTTTTACTTGTATTAAATATGTAATAAATAATAATAATAATAATAATAATTATAATAATAATAATAATGTAATGTAAGTAAGTAATGTTAATAAAAATACTTAAAAAGAAAGTATGCAATTGTAGAACTAGTCAATATAGAGCAGCCAGATTACAAGGCTACAGAACAATAAATTATTTGCTGAGAAAAAAAAATGAACTTGAACTATTTTTCAGCATCGAAAGCTGTATCCCCCCCCCCCCCCTTAAAGAATCTGCAGTTAATAAAGTGAACATAAACATTACAATTGCATTGTACAAGTATTGTACTCACTTTGACACAAGTGTGAAAGCCAAACGATATCCTGTTGATACTAAGTGGAGGAGCGATCCGAACTGATTTGATACGAGGAGCCGGTAATAAATTAGATGTTAAGTAGAAAAGTGTTTGGAACAGGGTCTCACGTGTGATGAACTGACAGTCACGCAAGCTCGTACCCAGCACTGCTCTGTCTGTGAATACACCAAAATAGACCAAGAACACCTCCAATTATCGCAATTCATTATGCACCGCTCTCAGTGTGCTTATGTCTATTAGAACAAAGGAGAAAAAGGGCCTTATGGCCACCAACATTTTTTTTTCTTGTTTTACTTTAGGTATTATCAAAATGTTATAACTGAATCGTTCAGTGCAGAAAGAACTCTGTCACAGTTTTCAGAAGAAAATACGGATCGAGGAAAGAGTTTGAAAAAACGAGGCACTTGCACCGAGTTTTTTCAGTTTCCGAGATCCGTTGTGCGCTTACGGCACGAGTATTGCATGCTATTTTCTGCACGATGATAATTTATATCAATTTAATTATATTAATTGAGATATTAGCTGAAAATAATATGTTATACATTATTGAAGATGGATGTTATATTTCAAAAAGTGATTCGCATATGTTGGTTGTTATGGGGACCGAATATTTGTCGCCACAAACTGGGGGGCCTTGGTTCCGGTCCTCCATAAAGGATTGTATTATGATGGTTTTACTTACGGCACTTGTGCTTTATGTAATTTTTACCGCACGGAAATTTCTTTTTTAGTACACGCTCTCTAAAACAGCTGCTTATCGGACTGGTAACACGCCGAAAAGCTGCACTTTAAAGGACAAGTCCGCTAAAATTGCATAAAAGTGCATTCAAACTGCATTCAAAATGCAATTTTAGCGGCCTTGTCCTTTAAAGTCGTCATGGCAATATATAAACAAAACCCAGACGGCATTGACCAGTCACACAAACTTTAACATGAATTTACGCATATAATTGGTCATAAAACAACAAATTTAAGCCAACACGTTTATTTATGATAATCAGAAACTTTACCAGGATTTTTCTCAAAACACGGTAGCCCACTTCTTCACATGACAACAAATATAAGCCAACAGCTTTTCACATTTTGGTTCACTTAAAAAACATTCCTTACCATGGACGAACAGCATTTAAATGCCGTAATATATCCCTTCTCATAGCCTATTTCATCCGTGAAGTTGCTGGTAGCAGCTCCAATTCAATGTTTCTGGCTTGGATTGAAATTTCCTCGGTATTATCATTTATATTTTCACAAGCTTTTCATAAATACTAGTTGGTATGCAATATTGTTTACAAACAAGGGACTCATATATTATGCATCTTTACTACCACATTTGGTATTGGTACGTACGGTCATTGTTGTTTTATGATCTAGATGGCCATGACAATATAACTTAAAGAAATGACTGGTTGCCTTTCATTATAATCAATTATACGGTATTTTTTGTTTCATTTCATATAATTTATATAGCTTTTACTAAAAAATATTGTATGCACCACGTACGCAAAAACTTTAGCGGACTCATCCAGTATTTCAGCCTCGGCTTTCGCCTCGGCCGCTATACTAGATTCGTCCGCTAAAGCGTTATTTTGCGTACTTGATACATAAATAGCTATTGTTTTCATAGCAACCAGATTGCGTGCGGGAATGTCAAGTTACGATCCACGGCAACAATATTCGTAAGTACCACTAATTAGTTACGTCGTGCAAAAAAGTTAATGGCGATTAAAGGGCCTCCCTAAACGATCAATAATATTGTCAATATTCTCATCAACATCGGCGCTCTATATTGAAGCGCGCATCAATATGCCTCAAAACGCAACAATATTCTCACCGAAATTTAGTGTGGCAAAAATATTCGTGCTGCATGATCGAGGCTGTTTTTTAATTATTTTTTTTTTATGTTTTCCAGTTCGGATTAGGATTTTCTAGCATTGACTCTTACACTGTGCGAAAAAGAAGAATTAAACAGAGAAATAGACGCTGGTCCAAAGAGTGGTACAAGGTGAGTACCGCTTCACACACGAACATTTGCTTAATTTTTTGCGTTCTACAAAACCGGATGACTACGAAAATTCACTTCGCGGTCTCACAAACAACTGATATTGAAGGAAATATTGACAATAAACCTCCTAGACGTTCAAACGGTTCTTCAATATTGACAGACATTATAATTTTCTATCAATATCCGTCACTACTGATAAAACGCTTCAATACGCTTTTAGACGATCAATATTTCCATCAAGATGGTCCTCCGTCAATACTGATGCGAATATTGACAATATTATTGATCGCCTAGAGGCTACTTAAAGTATTTCACCGAATAGGTTCATTTTTATTTATTTGTTTTATGGCCCTGTTTCATAGAACTTTCACACTAATATTGTTAGAAAATACATAATAATATTAGCTTCTGTTTCACAAGAATATATTCTAATAATATTAATTATGAGTTCATGGCTCTAAATTGTTAGTAAATATTGCTAATATTATTAGTAAACTGTTTCATAGAATGCAGAACCAATAAAATTTACTGATATTATTAGACTTTTCTCTATAAGTGCTTTTGGACCAATATCTTAATCTCAAACTCATGTAATTCAGATTTCGTTATCTTAAATTTGTGGAACATGAATCACTCTGACTTAAATATCAATTTAGGAAAGGCTTACATATGATATCAAAGGAATTATTGTCATAAGTTTTTAGGATTTGATAGATTTTAGCCTACTGCTGTCTTGAATAAGTGCCTGGCAGATTTATTCATTTCTTAGAGCTAGTTATTAATTGTTACGTTTATGAAGATATATGTAGGCCGTGCTGCTTTGAAATAGTATTGACAAAAAGACTAAGAAGGGAAAAAACACTAACAACAATCTAGACATAACCTCCAAATCAATCAGCTGACCAATGAAGAGATTTTACGAGTAGTGTTCATATCTCTATGAGACAAGATTTTGATAACTAATGAATAATATTATGAGTGCTAATATTATTAACTAATATCATTAGAGAGTTCTGTGAGACAGGCCCTGAACAAATAAATAATCAAGCACGGTTTTATTTAAAGCACATGTATTATGCTTTGGAAATGGTACTAGATACGGTTTACTTTTCTATGGCCATTTTATTGGCCATTTAGCTCAGTGACCAATCCGGTGTAAGGATAAGTAAAATGTCAGCCAATCACAGTCTCCTATCACACCCACGCCACGTTCAATTGGTGTAAGCCAACGTTTCTCAACCTATGGTCCGCGGACCACTGGTGGTCCGCGAAGATGGTGCAGATGGTCCGCAGACATAATTTAAAAATATCATAAAGCAAGTGGAAAGTAAAGCAGTAAATTTTTTTCACATATTTCGTTATAATGACCTATAATTAATACCCCAAATATTAAGAATATAGGCCTTCTTTTGAAAATGGGATGTGAAATTAGGGGTCCGTAAAATTGTTTAGACATTTTAGAGGTCCTCGGGTTCAAAAAGGCTGAGAAACGCTGGTGTAAGCTATTCGTGCCAGTGTACTGAAAAGTCCTGTTAAACAGTCAAAACACTTTTAACGGCAAATGATATTGAGAGAAGAAAATTATGCCACTCTCCAGGGTTACCAACTATGGTTTCAGTCGTATGGAAATATTCTTTTTAGTTAAAAATGTTTGCTTATGATTATTAAATATACTCCGTTTGATAAAAATTAAGAATGTTATAATTTATTACGCCTTTTTAAATGTTAAATTTCTCACGGCAGTAGAAAAAAATGGTCACTTGGTGGCTGAAACTCGTTTTTCACTACATCCCATATGTTGGCAACCATGCGCCAGAAAATCAATAGCCTTTGTCTGAGCAATTTCACAGTATTGTCCGCCGAGTAAGTCCGTGGCAGGAATTTGTGGACTCGTACCCGTGCGAGGAGGACAGAGGACGTGTGCGACAGAGAAAACATGCTACAGATTAATCATTCAAAAAACACTTGTCCGCTGCGTACGAAAATTTCAGTGTGACACCAGACGTTGACCAGTCGTTTTTGAATGGGCTGTTAACTGAAACGGTGAGCTGAGCTGTCCCGTGTACCATAAACAGATTAGGAGCCCTGTAAAAACAGGAATTTCCTCCCTGCGCCTCATTCCCCGGAGATTTTCTTTGCTGTGGGGGACAGTAGGTGTGTAATAAAATTATTATTTTACAAATATTATCGGACGTCTAAAAATAGTGTATTATACACATGGTAAAATGATCTTATTTTGCTCGTAAGATTGCAGCACTCGTCTTTAGGGACTCGTTTCGCAAACATACCTACTCGCAAAATGAAATCTATTTTTTTACCACTTGTTTCATAAACATAACGCAACGAGTGTTGTTAATAGCAGCTAACAGGGTGGCCATCGACATAATACAGAGTGTTGCAAAATTCCATACACAAACTGCTATGGATTGTAAAGGATACCAAAACAAACTTGTTTTGTTATATAACCATAGGCCGGAAACCAATAGGTACGTCAGTAGTCACCTTCGAAGACAGACATCGTTGAGTAGAGACAAGCAGTATCACGTCGTTGCAGATCATGTATTGAAGCAGGAGGCCGCACGTTTGAACAGGGTAGTGAGAGAAACCTCGCCACAACCAGATCAAATGGTCACCATACCTTCATTGTCTGTCAGCAATGTTTCCATTCGAAGGTGACTACTGCTGTAACTATTGGTTTCCGGCCTATGTTTTTATAACAAAACAACTTTGTTTTGGTCTCCTCTACAGTCCATAGCAGTTTGCGTATGGAATTTTGCAACACCCTGTATAACGATTGTCCCACCATCATCTAACTAATCCATATGCAGTCGATATAATGTCCCTCTTTACAGTGCCGCCCTCGCACTGCGGCAATAAACGCAAGAGAACGGATCTTATTCCATTTAAAATAGCATACATAAGAAGCCTCGTTACTGTGCCAATTCATTTAGTGCCAGTGAATATAAGACAAGATTTTTACAACATTTTGTTCACTTGCAGAATTATTTTTAAACTGGCGCAAATGTTAGGAAGATAATTTAAGAAACATACTGTTCTGTATTTCCACACAGTAAGTCTTCCCCTGCCACTAACTGTAAAATGTAGTGCGGTGGATTTTTAAGAAGTCGGATAGAAAGTCTGCGCGAGGGTGGAGCAGGTAGAAAGAGCCCTTCATACAATGAGACATTCCAAACTTTCAGTCCAATGTCTATTCAGCTGTTAAACACTACACTACAGTTACTCGTAAGATTGTTAAAATAAAGATAGCGTTGGTAACACTTCAAGAGAAATGATAAGTTTGTGAATACAGTGAAATATTTCCTAAATCTAGCCAGCAGGCTATTACATCACATTTTTCATTATTGTGGGGGAAAACTGTTAGTTGGAGATGAATAGGCATTATTTGCCTTTTATTTAATTTTTATTTCCCAATATATTACAGTAAATTAATATAGCACTGTATTATGCCATTTTTATTTTTAAAAAATAAAATTTCGTTTTAGTGCCACCCTCGCTTGGTGCCACTAAATGTTAGAGAACGGATGGTGGCATTATATCGAGGGTTGACTGTATTATAATTTATCGATTGTCTCGCTTACAACGGCACAGATAGCGATGGAAGCCGATGTGTTTGGTGAATTTTGATTTTTAAATATTCATTGCATGGCTTTTATTTCAAACATATTTTAGGTCTGGATCTGGGCCTCTTGTTATATTACGTATGGTAAACCTGACTCCATACACACCGGATCTTTACCAAAGATACAAAAAAAGCAATCAATGAACTTGACTTGACACAACGACGACGTTTAAAAGGCAATTTGAAAAAAGAAAATGGTAATAACGAATTTCATTTTCCAATGGGGGATATTGTATTATTTTTAAATATCCACCATATACCCCCAATTAGTGATAATACATTTTTGAAGATTTGCCTATAACTTACATTTATTTATTTTGGTCAAATAATGTAATAAATGCTACAGAGGCTATATTCTGAATTAAAATATTTGCATTCTTCTTAGTATTCTATCTGTCTATATGCTTTTAATTTCAGCAATTTTTCTCAAATTATCTACAATCTTTATGGCTTGTCTCATTGAAAAGAAGCTAAAAAGTTGTGTTTGTCCATTAAATTAGTAATATTAGTAATGTGTTTTTTATATAATTACAACAATTATATGGACAAAGTGTAGCCTAGTGTTTAACTCACAGACATTTTAAAAACGCAAAAAAATAAATAAATAAATGTAAGTTATAGGCAAATCTACAAAAAGGTATTACCACTAATTGGGGGCATAAGTTGGATATTTAAGTATAATAAAAGAAAATGGCATTTACAGATATTTAAACTTCCCTATAACCACGCAGATGAGTGGGAAATATAAGGACAGTGTTTAACTATAGTTAAGCCTGTGTCATCTTAAAGTAGGATTCACTCTCCAGTTCTGAAAGAACATAGGAAAGGTGCCCCTTGCACCCATAAAAATACTGATAACTGCAATATCTTTTGACATGAGCTTTGAAAATAAGATCTTGGATGCATTTTTTCCTTCAGAATCTACTTCAACAGGCTGCCAGGAGGGAGTCTCAAAATCTCACATTAGAGTTATATTATTTATTAAGTGCCAGTATGGTACTTTATGAGATTGTGTGGGGGAAGGGAAAATGTCTGTCCGTCCGTCCGTGTGTCTGTACGCGCGATAACTCAAATAGGCTTTATTGGATTTTAATGAAACTTGGTATATACGTTTATAATGTCCATGGGAAGAACCCTATTGATATTGGACCGAATCGGTTGACCGGTATCGGAGTAAAACCCAATTTAGTGTCTATTTTAAAAGCGCCATAACTCAAATAGGCTACGCTTTATTGGATTTTCATGAAACTAGGTATACACATTTATAATGTCCATGGGAAGACGTCTGTTGATATTGGACCAAATCGGTTGGCCGGTACCGGAATAATGCCCAATTTAGTGGCTTGTTATGGTATTATATAACAAAAGGCCCCATAACTCAAATACGCTTTATCGGATTTTCATGAAACTTGGTATTAGCATTTATAACGTCCATGGAAAGAAGCCTATTAATTTTGAACCTAATCGGTTGACCGGTACTAGAGTAACAATTAATTAAAGGTCACTTTTTTAAAATCATGTCTATACTACAATGCCACATTTTTAATCATTTGAGGGCTTTGTCTGCAGTGCAGTCAGATGTTTGTTTACTTCGTTGATGTATTTGAAATTGAGTAGGCCTACTACATGAATATTGTTATACACAGAAGGTACATTACTGTGAAATAATTAGCGGAGTTATATTCCACTGAATTTTGCGAAATGTTGACATATTTTAAGAATTTCAAGTTGCAATACATTGACATTTGACAAATAACACTATTCCTTGACATATGCTTATCAAACTACATCGTCAAACTGACTGAATTGGCCGAATGGTAACGTCTTGGATTCGTATTTTGGACGTCCCTGAATCAAATTCCGGAACCGGCCGATTTGACATGGATTTTTTAATTTTTTTAAATTTTTATGTGAGTGCGCGATTGTCAAGGTATCACAAATCTGTAATTCTGCTGACGCTGGTCGATTTTAATCTGATTAAAAAAGCTTATTTTCTGCACATCATAATTGCAATTATAATTGATTCAACACAAGCATACTGGCACTTTGTTATATCAGTTTACCTGATTTTATTACTTATGTGATTTTGTTCTTTCTGTTAATGACAATGATATCTTTCCTGCGGTGACTTGACTTTCTCGTGGACCTCCAGGCCTGTGGAACAAAGGGCATCGGCGAGCATTGTTCTCAAAGCACATGAGGCAACGGCTGTTCTCTTTTCCGTTAGAATGTTTGCCATTTTTTATTGTTTTCAATCAAATTTTTCATGTTCCCTTCCTGATACAGTGAACACCGCTTAATGTAATCGCGGATAATGTTATCAATCGGGTAATGTTATCACTTTTATGAAGTACCGTATGGATTAATACTGATACATTGAAAAAATGCTGTTTATTGTGATCAGAAATTCGGTTTATGTTATCACGTTTTCCCTTTTGCGGCTTTATTTCCAAGTACTGTACGTCATTCATAATTTCGTTTTTAAGGGTTTCGTTTCTAACTCAACTGTATTGTGTTGTACTGTTCCCAGCTCACAGGATGACCAGTTCGAGGGGGTGGCATTAAGTAACTTTCACTTTAAAGCAATAAAACATGTTTCACCCCACAGGTAAGCTGCAGCTTTTGATTTACGAAGATAACAGTGTTGACATGTTGTGATGGCTACTGTAAAATGAAAAGACTTTAACAGATAGTTGAAAGATGTTTTGCAACGCGATTCACCACACATCAATAGACTTCCAAAAACACTCGTAACTCGTAACTGAGTATGTAGTATTGATTCGTAGAGGAAAGTATAAACAATTAAATTACTTTACTAATGATGGTTTCACGGGCTATAAGCCGAGTAAAAGGATATACTGCACCCTAGCTTTCGGTCGCTGACATCTCTGCGGCCTTCCTCAGGGAAATGAGTGTAGAAAAAGGGGGAAGAGAGAGCTTATATATGTTTTTAAGTGAAAATGAAATTCTACGATTGGAGGAAATGGGTTGGCGTGTACACTCATTTCCCTGAGAAAGGCCGCAGAGATGTCAGCGACCGAAAGCTAGGGTGCAGTATATCCTTTTACTCGGCTTATAGCCCGTGAAACCATCATTAGTAATCAACGCCGAGAAAGCCTCAAATCTTATGAATTAAAAACTTTGTTACTGGTTGAAAAAAAATAGTTGCTTCCAGTCTATTACTGTATTATGAGTGGTTCAATGGTTCACATTTACGTATTTTCTTGTATTTTTAATAAATAGCTTTTAATTCTGTTTTCTAGTGTAATGTTTATATATGAATAAATAACCATTTGATTCCTTCGTCTATTGTTATCAATCAGTTAATATTATCAGATTAGCTGTGTCCCGAAGCGATCACAATAAGCGGCGTGCACTGTAAATTATAATTTGCCACTTTCATTTTAACCCGTAACTATGAGGAGGATCCCAATGGACTTTTGTTTACTATGTAAATCAATGTGACGCTGACCTTTCAGGCAGTTTGGCTTGAGTTGTTGAGTGCCGAGATTGTGTTGCAGCTAATGAACAAAAATATTTTCCTCGTTAGAGGGGTCACAGTAACCCTATCGTATTGTATACGTAGGTGTAGTATATTGTGATATGTTTCAGAAGTTAATGGCGTCTTCCTCACGCCAACAAATGCAAGCTGATGACCCGGAATTTGATTAATGTATGTTATCGATTGTAAATGAGCTAAACAAAACAATGCCAGGATATTGAAATGCAAAATTTCCAAACATTAGCAGTTAGATGTGCAAAATATCCTAGTACTAATGTGAGGACTGCAGATTTGCACACTTGTTAAGATGTACTTACTTATTCAATGGCAATAAACAATTCCTAAACAAGTTAAAGGAGTATTATCTATTTTATGGAACCCGAAGGTTCATTGCCGCCCTTACCTGAGCCCGCCATTCAACCCAATTCTGTGCTAACTCCATCCAATCATCCCTCGCAAATCCTACTTCTCTTAAATCCATCCTAATATTTTCCTCCCACCTACATCTAGGTCTTCCACGTGATCTTTTCCCTTCGGGTCTCCCATTCAATTGAGATATGTCTTTCTTCCCCCATGTCCAGCCCATTTCATCCTCCGTGATTTAATTACCCTTAGTATATCCAGTGAAGGGTACAGGTCATGAAGCTCGTCGTTATGTAGTTTTCTCCAGTCCCCATTTTCATCTCTCTTAAGCCCAAATATTTTCCTATGCCCCCTGTTTTCAAACACTCTCAGATTATGTAAGGGGCCATGTCTCACATCCATATAATACAACCGGCAGGATGATTGTTGATTTTAAACACTTTTATTAGCTACTGTTCTTTATAATTAGCTATTTCGAACTTTGTTCCGTGTAATTTAGTTCAAAATTATTAAGTTCCAGTATGGTACCACGTATACTGTGATGGTACTGTGTGTGAGTATGAGCATGGTATGGTATGGCCAGTAAGGTATGAGATTGTGTGTGGGGGACGGAAAAATGTCTGTCTGTTTGTCTCTCTGTCCGTGTGTCTGTACGCGCGATAACTCAAATACGCTTTATCGGATTTTCATGAAACTTGGTATGCACATTTATAATGTCCATGGGAAGAACCCTATTTATATTGAACCAAAAGAACCATAACTCAAATACGCTTTATCAGATTTTCATGAAACTTGGTATACACATTTATAATGGCCATGGGAAGACGTCTTTTGATATTGGACCAAATCGGTCGGCCGGTACCGGAGTAATGCCCAATTTAGTGCATTTTTATGGTATTATATAACAAACGGCCCCATAACTCAAATATACTTTATCGGATTTTCATGAAACTTGGTACAAGCATTTATAACGCCCGTGGAAAGAAGTCTTCTAATTTTGGACCTAATCGGTTGAACGGTACCACGGTAACGACTAATTAAAGGTCACATGTTTTTAAATTTTTGTATACCGGTATAATTTGACAGTAAACACTATTCTTTCACATATGCTTATCAAATAACACCGTCAAACTGACTGAGTTGGCCAAATTGTAGCGTCTTGGACTCGTATTCTGGAGGTCCTCGGATCAAATCCCGAAGCCGGCCGATTTGACATGGATTTTTTTAATTTTATTTTTTATTTTTATGTGAGTGCGCGGTTGTCAAAGTATCACAAATCTGTAGTTCTGCTGACGCTGGTCGATTTTAATCTGATTAGAAAAACTTATTTTCTGCATATCATAATTGCAATTATAATTGAAGGGCCTAGTTCCAAGGCACATCTTTAATTTTGAACTTTTAACATTTATGCCTTCTCCTCATATCTCTTAAATACTCCGTGAACAATTTATACTTGTACCTTAAACCTCTGCTCAGTTATAAGAAAAGAGCTGTGCTTGTGAGGGGTAACATTGTTTAAAAACATAAAGATTTCTCGAAACTATGTCCTTATTTGCCTTACTAGGCCATTCAATTGATTCAACAAAAACATACTGTCACTTTGTTATATCAGTTTACCTGATTTTATTTATTTTTAAAATGATTGCATTCCAATTTTTTTTTAATCCGGTAATGGGGGAATCCTTACGATGAAGTTGTTGCCTGATTAATTTTTAAATATAGCTAATTTTTTTTTCGTTCAATAACATTTGTTATCCTTATCTCCCATAATTTTGAAAAAAAATTAATGGGGTCCACTTGACCCCACCAATACCAATTCTGCTTTAAAAATGTAACATACAGGTTGTTAATATAATACAGATTAAGGTCTTTAAACTAATCATTAGCTATGAGGCGCGTCCATAAAGTAAGTTTCCCTGGGGCCGTTTACAGAAACAAAACACAATTTCAAGGAAATATTTCAACAGACACAGTTAAGTGTTCAGCTATTTTTCAACATATTCGCCACCGGATTTGAAACACTTGTCTTACCGTGGCACAAACTTTTGAATACCTGTGTCGTAGAAGTGTGCCGCCTGGGATTTGAACCACCGTGTGACAACCACTTTCCTCTCTCTGTCATTCTCTGTCATTCTTTGTCATTTCGTGAGGTGTAGGAAAAGATGGAAATCACTGAGTGCGAGGTCCGGAATTTAGGATTAATGTTTAAACACATTCCAGCCGAACTTCTGTAGGAGACTTGCTAGGATGTGTTTAAACATCTACCCTACAGCTCGGACTTCACTCCCAGTGATTTCCATCTTTTCCTACACCTAAAGAAATGACAGGGAATGACAGAGAGGCGGAGATGTTTGTCACACGGTGGTTCTAATCCCAGGCGGCACACTTCTACGACACAGGTATTCAAACGTTGGTGCCACGGTATGAAAAACGTCTGAATTCCGGTGGCGAAGAAGTTGAAAAATAGCTCAACACATAATGTATCTGTTACAATAACTATTTCTATTAAATTCTGTTCTGTTTCCGATAATGGCCTATGGGAAAGTTACTTTATTGACGCGCCTCGTATCATGGATTTGCAAGAAGTTGGCAATTATAATAAATGATGGGGAGTGAACGAATAGCTGAATGCTACCATTCTTATAAATCATGTTATAAGCATATTAAAATCCATCATACAATTTGTATATTTAAATACTGTACCTAATCTCAGCAGGCAACTATGAATAACCTGAAGTGCTGTCAGTTTCAAGATACTTTGAAACCAACATTAATTAATAGATTTTTATGTGGATTTTTGAAGTGAAACATCTTTAGCCGCGGTAGGGGTAAATCGAGAAATGTGTCCCGCTCAAAAATCGTCACGAAATGAATGAGATGTGACGGAACGGACTGCACAGAAAACAATCAACTCAATGATTGGGAGTAATTAGCTGCTATACTATTTAAAGGACAAAATAAAATACTCAAAGGGGAATCAAAAATTAAAAATTAAAAATCGAAAATCAAAAACTGAACATCCAAAATTAAAAAATCGATAATCCAAAAAATAAAAAATTCATAGATACAAAATTTAAAAAATCCAAAATTAAAAAATTCATATATCCAAAATTTAAAATACAAAAATACAAAATTTAAAAAATAAAAAATCCAGAATTAAAAAATCCAAATACCCATAATTTAAAAAAAAAAATTGAAATCCAAAATTTGAAAAATAATAAAATCCAAAATTTAAAAATTCAAAAATCCAAAATTTTAAAAATCCAAGAAACAATAAATTCAAAATTTAAAAGTCCAAAATTAATACGGTATATTCAAAGATCCAAAATTAAAAAATCCAAAAACCCAATACTAAAAAGTCCAATAATAAAAAATTGACAAAGTAAAAAATTTAAAAAAAAAAAAACAAGTTTTACTTCTGTCGCTGGGGTTCCACGCACACTTTTTTTTCTAGTCTTGAAAAAAAAAATTAACTCATCACTTTAATTCTTATGGGACTCATACTCTGGTGAAAAGTAGTTCATAGTTTTTGCACGAAAATAAACTCAATTAAATTATGAGTGAGTAAAGAAATTCACCAGTTGAGCATTTATTTATGCTAGTGGCATTTGTCTGTCATCTAAGAATCATCGTACATGTATTAAGTTCCATGACCTTCATCACACTAACACCGGCGACTTTACAAACAAGCTGATGGAAGTATAATGGCATCGATGGAATTAATCCGTGACTTTAAAAAGTACCACATACACACTATGTACTAGAATCCACTCAAACTCTTTATGTCGAGGACTAGGAACTTTACTGAAATCAGGTAATAATTAAAATCCAAGGTGTTAACTATGAGTAATGGTGACACTAGCAGATTTATAAGCTGTAACCAGATTTGTTGTGGAGTTACACAAGTACCAGTGCATGTGTACCCACAAGTTGATTGCAAACGTAGTAATTTCATAAACCCATTCCAGAATAGTTTATATATATATTCAAACGATGCAGGAATTAAGCTGAAATCCAATGAAATTCTCACATCCAAACGATCACACCACATGGATAACCAAACCACCGAATCGTCTGAGAGACAGTGGCGTAGCAAGCTTAGGTGGTACCCGGTGCGGAAAATTTCTTGTCGCCCCCCCCCCCCAATCATGATATATTATGAATCAACCATCCATAAAGCGATTCGACTTACCATGTTGTCGCCATGTTGTTGCTATGTTGTAACCAGTGCTACCAATGGTGCATATAAGACATAATAGTTAACCTAATTCAGTCAATTTTGTTAGGATTAAGAAAAGACATACATATCAAGTACATTATGCTGTACATTGTACATTGTACTGTTAAACGACAATAAATTATATTATTATTATTATTATTATTAATCTAAAGTGCATTATAGACAGACAGATATACATTGTTTTCGTGAGCTACAGACTGTGGGTGTTACCGTTAATAAAGCGAACATCTAGGCCAAAATACACTCCAAAAATTGTGCAAATTTTTATTTTTGAGTTATTTTTTATAGTTTGTTTTCCAAGCGAAATCTCGAATTTTGAAAGATGAATTTTGATAAAAAGACAAAATTTTGTATTTATGTCAGATACCTTTCAAGATGTGAACCGAAGATTGGAGACAAGTTTTCCTTATTTTTACATAAAGAAAGTTTTCTCTAAAACAGCTCTAACGATTTTCTTTAAATTTTGCACGTGGGTTGGTTATACTAAGAGCTAAAACTTTTATTTGAAACACTTTTTCGAAATAATTCTCTTAAGGGTAGTTATGGGCCTAAGTAGGGGGCGGATTTCTATGACCTAAAAAATAGGATATATGCATGCATTTATGACCTAAAAACATTAAAATATGACTTTACCACTTACACATTGTGTCATTTTTTAAAAAGTTTCATTACAGTAGGCCTACATCTTATCTGTAAATTCTCAAAAAGTATCATTCTAATGCAACATTTACAAAATATGATATGAAACTTCAAAATGTATTTAATATGCACACAAATATGCAAAAAATATGACCTAAATATGCATATTCATACTAATTATGCTACAACAGTTGAAAATTTCCTAAAATAATATGCAGTTATATGCACAATAAAAGCCATTCCATTTTCACCAGGATGTTTGGAATCGGGTTTAAATTAGTCGGAAACCTGAAATAATTCAAATGAGAAAGATATGACATATTTCATAGAAATCCGCCCCACAGTTATAAGCCACCCACTCTGAATACGCGCTCTTTGCAATACGGCATCTTGCAGCGGAAAATCGTACGAAAACAAAATTTTGTATTTGGGGAAGACTGGCGACAACTTTCTCTTATTTTTAAGGGCAGGCTAACTTTTATTTGGGCAGAGGAAGTTATGTGAATTATACATCACTTTTTTATAGGTTGTAGTGTGACTATTTTACGAAACTGTATTATTAATAATCTATTCTTAAATATGCGCTCATCCCAGTTCAAAATCAAGATTGAAGAAGACTTAGGAGTCAACTCACATTCGAAGCAAGTAGAATTGGTTGCGGCTTGAGTGATATAAAATATCACCGATTGTTGAAGTCTCATTTAAAATAAACTGCAGAGACAAGCATCGACAGAAATAAACACCCCTCCCCCTAACCATAATATTATTGTTCGTATCAACACAGCGGCCAGTTCAGCCGCGTTTTATTACCTTTGTTGACTGAATTTAAAACTACAAGATGATACTCATGTTGACTTGTAGAAAGTTGTTGAGCTTATTTAATTGTTTTAAATAATATTATTATTTTCTTTAAATTCCCTTGAGCGATTTTTTACTTACAATGACATTTTTATTTTGTCACCCCCCGGGTGATGGCACCCGGGGCGGTCCGCACCCCCCGCACCCCCCTTCCTACGCCACTGCTGAGAGATTACGAAGATATTCTTATTTATTAGTAAAACCATAATGAATAGAGGAGAAAGCACAGTATAAGTATTAATACAGTAAAGAAACTGTGTGTTAAAAGTCCTTTGACAACATGTTGGCTGGACGACACTAAAGCTCCATGCGGAGATTGAGTAAAGCTACATTCTCATCATATGAAATGGCTTGGGAAAATACATAAACACATCGCAAAATATGTTATGTTAAAAGAGAAAAAGAGAAAAATACAGAATATTTTTATTTAATGCAAATCTAATTTTAAATTTAAGAAATAATAATACAGATAATGTATTATATTCTAGTTAAGAAGAGGTAAACAATACCTAAATAGGCTACTGTTAAGGACTGTACCTAGGCCTAGTATTTTTCCTTTAAAATCATTGCCCTTTAATATAATTTATAATTCAAATTCTGATAATAAATAGCCTACATATTAATTACGTAAATTATATTATAGGTCTGTCACGTTGTTCATCCTGCACGTCATTGTTGACAGTGTATTTTGATTCTTTGCCTTATATGGCAATATACGACTTCAATTTATTGTACATCCACCAAATCACCACTAAATTTTATAAATACAATTCCAAAAAGGCACGTCGTAGAATTTACAATGAATATATTGCGCGGTAGTTGTTGAAAATACAAGATTATACTCTTAAATGTTAATTAAATAGACATGTTGGAAAAAAACATACGTATTAATTTATTACAATATTAGCATCCTAAGTTAGTTGGTACTTTATGAGATTGTGTGTGGGGACGGGAAAATTTATGTCCGTCTGTCTCCGTCCGTCCGTCTGTGTGTCTGTAAGCGCGATAACTCAAAGACGCTTAATCGGATTTTAATGAAACTTGGTAGACCCATTTATAATGTTCATAGGAAGAACCCTATTGATATTGGACCAAATCGGTTGACCGGTACCGGAGTAATTCCCAATTTAGTGCTTATTTTAATAGTATTATCATAATGAATAGAGGAGAAAGTGTGATGACTGAGATAGTTCACTGGTTCCGCCGCTAGGTAGCAGTTACTCTGCTTGAGATTCGCGGGAGCAAGATTACTACGGGCGGTATAGGAAAAATTGCAAACATTCTTAAACAAAATAATACATTAATCTATTTCAAAATGACTCACCTTGTCCAAATTGAATTGTTAGATACTTTTGACAATTTTCGGGCTGCTTTACACGTCTTGGAAGATCTCATCTCCATAAATAAACATGGCCGTGTGTAACAGTAATTTCTCAGATTGCAAGAAGCTTGACCGTAACATTTCGTTCCACATCTTTCCAAAAATCGAAGATGTTCACAAGCAATGAACAATTATATAATATAGGTATGAAACAGCTAAGGGATGATTTGATCTAATATTTTGTTGCCTAGAAAATAGGGTAGAGGGTATGTTAGTATAATTTGATAAGAATTTGTTAAAGAATGTACATTTGTATAGAAATAACAACGTATAATTAGGGTAGAAACAGCTAAGGGATATTTTATAAATTAATATTAATATTACATTGTATAGAATATTACTGAGTATTAATTTGTATTAATATTGTAACAAGGGCTCGTCGGGGTTCAAAATCAGAACACCGAGTTTATAATTGAAGGATGGAGGTTTCTTTATTCTCTACAACAATTGCCAATACAGTCAGAAAACTCTTGCCAATTTGCCAGTTCACTGTCCTGTTCAGTGCTCACTGTGCTCAGTCCTAATTACAGCACTGTTCCGTTCCAATCCACTGTGCGGACTCCCAGTCGAGATGATTCCACGTCGCCGGTCAACTCCACGGTCCTCGCTGCCGCTGTACAATTCACCCTCTGACGCTGACGCTCGCCGCTACTCACGGACTGCCTCTCGCTGACTCTGACTCTGACTCTTCACGGGCTCTTCACTCTGACTCTTCACACTGGCTGTCGCTGTTACTCTCATTCGTTGACTGACTGACTCATCACTCCTCGTTGCCGCCTCTGACTGACTTGCCGCTCGCTCGCTGCCCTATATATAGGGCCGACGAATATTCCAGACCCGGTCTCTCGAAAGCTCTCCGCCCGCGCATTGTCTAGAATGTCCGCGCGGGGCGAAGTCACAGCCCTAGCGCGTGGCTCCACCTCTGGCCCCTCCCACGGGCGCGCACCGTCACTCACCGCGCCGCCGTGCCAGGGAGTAGGCCGCACCCGTCGGCGCGCGGCTCCAATCAGCAATAAGAGGGCCGTCCCTTTCTGGATTTATCTAACTCTAGTTCTTTCGGCCCGAGTCCTTCTTCTATCAGCTTCTAGGCTTTTCTGGCTTTGTCACAATATTGTATTAATAGTAATATTATTTATATTAATATTAATTTTCTCCTGGCTGTATGGGGTAAGTTATGTAGGTGAAACACGGTCAAAAGTGTAGATCTGTGTACTAATTATGTGAACAGAGATAATATAAACTAAGGGATGGTTTGTGAATTGCAGGGCACGGAAACTTTCATAAGCAGCACTACAAAAATAGGGCGCGTGATCTTTAAAATTGGCGTCTCAACATCCGATAAAGACGCACATGCGCAAAAATTGTTTTGCAATGCATTCTACATATATCACACAATATTTCAAAGCGTTTTCCCTGATTTTTTCATAAAAAATTAAATCCTCTTGCCGTTAACAGCCCGCTATTTGCTCAAATCCTCGACCATTCGCCGTTCGCTGTAACTGATGTACATCTTATGTTGTTAAATTATATTATTAAAAAAAGGAACAAGATATTAAACTAATAAGACATTTGCTATGATAATTATACATAAAAATGACTAACATAAGTGAACAGAAAATGTGATAAATAATCAAATAAATGCATAAATAAAAGTAGTGCAGATTTACTAAGTTAGAAAATAGCTTCATTCACTCCTTTTCCCCAGCGGGTCAATCTTGCAGTATGGGTACAAGTAGTCAGTTAATATAGTATTATTAAGTCCACGAATAAATTATGTAAAATTGTTTACGTTATTGCTGGTATTTTATGGAAAAGATGCCTGCTAATACCTCAATACCATTATGATAGCTTTAGCTTTAGAGTAATTACTATTACTCGTAAACCATTATAGATATATAGGTGGTACTCAATTTATAATAAGATCCAAATATTTCACTAAACCTTACACGCTTGATCTCTTTCTGGACACAAAAATAAAATAATAAATGTCGCATAGTCAAATTTTCTTCACCCTCAACATTTCACGATCGTCCCACATCATTCAGACAGCTGTAGCGCCCGGAATAATTACCACTTAATTACTCGTAAACCATATCTATAAAGGTGGTACTGAATTTAAAATAAAGTTGAAATATTTCACTAAAACTTTCTCGCTTGAAGTTTTTACGGGACACAAAATTGAAAAAGTTGTCGCATAGTCAAATTCCGTTTCACCCACAGATATATAGAGATAGATCGGCAATGGTGTATGCTGTGCTATTGGCGGCAGTGAAGCCACGTTGAGCGGCTGTTACAGTGTAGTAATATGGCGGTCCGCGCATCAATGCCAGACACTTGTTTTGAAAGATACTGACAAATAACATTTCAAATATGCTTTGATGGACTGAAAACAATTTAAATCAAAATAAAAGACAGAAGAGGTAATATTTTCCAGTCCAGCAGTAACCTATGAAACCAGTATGAGTTATTCTTATTGCACTCTTTTTCCTGCCCTCTTTCCAATAACAGTGTTCTTAATTTTAATGAAAATAAGTAGTGGAAATGTTTTGCACAAACTTTCTCGCATATACGTGTTAAAAGCTAGTATAAATTAGATTATAGACGAAATTACATTTTTTAATACATTTTACAACACTAACAGGTAATCTAGAACGGAAGGCATCAGGGCCGGTCTTTATGCACAATGCTTTTACCGTGAAATAATAATAATAATAATAAATGACGGAGGATAGATATTGGACATCAGTCGATAAACTTTCCTTGTCTATGTAAATCATGCATTTGACAACAATTATGACATGTCCATAACGAAAGAACTCTATTTGAACATAGAATGTAGGCCTACACAAATATTAAATATTGTTAGACTGTTAATATTCCACAATAAATATCTCTGAAATAGATAGGCTACTGTGAATTCGTCTGACATGACCAAGATTGCCAACTTTTCTTATAGGCTAGTAGGGAAACTTCTATTTTACCGGTATATTTTATTTTATATTGTATATCCACTGGTGATAGAATTATGTGGTCATATTTATTTGATTCGAGTTCCTATTGATATCAACATATTCTAAAACGTCAAATTTTATGCCAATGAAACCTAATTTTAAGCATGTAATTGAAACAAATATTTAAGAATAATAGCAAGAGGACGTGCTTTTTCAATGTGGTTTCAGTGTGTTCACTAGTGGATACAAAATTTCCAATAGAAAATTGTGAAAACAGACTTTAATCTAAGTTCTCGTGATAGTTTCCCATTGAATTACGTATAGTTCAATGGGTGTCTTCTGGTGAGGCAAGATGGCGGCATAGCGCAAGGCTAGGCTTCACCGCCGTGACCCAGATTGCCGGGCTGTGGTTTCACCCTCCATGAATTTTGTGTAATTGGTGATGTTTATATAATGAAATAAAAACATTTATGTCCGCATTTTTTAAGTCTCTGTTTTATCCATCAGAAGGACTGTGTTGTGCAGATTATTTCTGCACAAATTTCACAGAAATAGGACCAAGGGTTAATTAAAGATTGCGAGTTTAATCATAAGATGTCAAACTATCATGATGCAGCATTGGGAAGTTGAAACGCAAACGAAGGTGCTGCCAGTGTTTCGGTGGACCGCCGCTCTCCCTATACCCACCATTGTATTAGCGGCCGAGTCATCACACTTTCTCATTCTATTCATTATGGTAATACATAACTGTTACTAACCTGAAGAACTACAAACACCATCAGTTTTGAAATTTGAATCTTAAATAAATCATGATAAATCTTAAATGATGCTTTGATGTGTACGAAATTGTAAAATATGTAACAACCGATCAAACGTGTGTGTGTGTTTTTATTATTAATATTATTATTTTTCATTTCGTTACATGATGTTATAACCTCGTAAAGGTTTCAAAACTTTCGGGGGGTTTCAACCCCCTGATCCTCCCAAACCGTACGCCCATCGCTTGAGGGTTAATAACTGTATATGCAAACACTACATGACAAGCAAAAAAAGTCTACTTAATCGACTTCCTAACAACCCTCACAAGAATCACATCTTTCTGCAACGCTGCTGCATTATTCTCTGCTATTTTTCTGTCTCTTTTATCGTTGGTGAAGCCCAAGAATTAATACAATACAGATTAAAGTCTTTAAAATAATCATTAGCTATTTTGAAAGATAGTCGGGCCCAGCCCTATCCAGAGGTGTACATATTCTGATTTTAGCTTGCCTGCCCCTTTGAAATTCTGCAACCAGTCACAGCTTTTAACTTGCTTGACTTGAAAGCCAGCCAGATTACAACGATGATAAGAAATGCTGCCGCTATGAGTCACAAGCTCTTCATAACTTGATGGATTGCACAGGACCTAAGGAAACTGCAAGGCCTGGCGGAAAGAATATGAAACTGGGTATAGCAGTGCACTGGTAAGTCGTGCAGTTACGTAGTTGAGGAACTTCAGATGTGTTTAGAGAATTTTACCCTGAAGGAAGCCGAGGAGAAACTAAAATGTGGACAGTTTGAATTATCAATGAACAAAGGTAGTACTAGTCCGGCATGGGAAAAATTTTAAAACATTTTCGAGAAAACATCATAAAATCATTAATAACAATAACAAAAATCCCTTCAGGCAAGCCTACAAGCTGAGGTGGATTTCGAAGTGCTTTTGTTTTAATTTACTGTCGCTGCGTAGCATTCTTCTTCTTTAGCCTTGGCATGACAAACCCGCAATAATAACTGCAAAAAAGAGGAAAGAGAACTTTTTCAAACATTCAAATCTCGCCTTATATGAGAACTATCAAGAAACTAGTTATTGATTTGTAGAGTACTCATCAAGAGCTTTTCAACGATACCCCACAAGACGTAGTTTCGAAAATTTCGAATTTCCATCCCCATACCCCCACCCCCACTCGTACTCCCAAAACCCCCGAATTGTTGGTGTCACTGTGAACTCCATAAGGAGTACTCTAATTTATTCAATCAAAGTTTCCCTCTATACTTCATAGGGGCCGAGATATAAATGTTTTAAAATTTCAACCCCCTTCCCCGACCACCCTCTTGCGCCAATTTTGCTCATTAACGAACTTGTCTGAACTATTGGGCCTAGAAATAACATAATAAAATTTGATTCAAATATCTTGAAAATTACGGCCGCTAGCGTGTAAAGATATATATATATTTGTATATATATAAATATATATATACATATACATATACATATACTGTATATAAATATAAATATCTCAATTTTTTTTAACAGGCGGTGGTTTCGTACTTAGGGAGGCATGAAACGTAAAGATATGAACGAATTTTTTGAAAGTCATTAGGTAGATTAGGTAGATTAGATTTTTCTTTGAAATCTACCTAATAATAAAAATAATAATTGTGTTAAGACGCTAAAAGGATTTTAATACTTTATCCACCTTTTATTTATCTGCATGGTGAATTTCTTCTACCAGCATGTAGAAAAGCAAGAAAGCATTACCTACACTAGCAACTACAGTTGTTTAACTGATAGGAATGTCGCAAGCTTATTCTGACTTGCCTAGGCTGGGTTTGACCTGACCCATCAAGTTTAAAGAAACCTGCCTGCTTCCTAGCTATGACGCTGGCAACTTGCTTGCCTGGCGTTCAAGCGGGTATGGGCAAGCTAAAATCGAGATTTGTACACCTCTGGCCCTATCTCCTTAGCATTAGGCTACAGTTTTAATTTTTACTAAACGAAACAACGTTAAAAATGTGTCCCCAGGTGCAAGGATTATAATTAGGCCCGAAATTGTTCGTATATATTAGAATACATCCTGTAATTCTCTTATCTTAAAACTACGCAATTCATGATAATAACATATAACTGATGGCCATCTTAACTGGGTAAACAGGTTGACCAACATGACAAACCTCGCGGGAGATATAATATCGCACTTTTCCGAAACGCGTGAATTCTGTGTGCCTTACAAAACTAATATCACTGTTCATAACCTAACCTAACCTCCACTAAAATAGAATCTATCTGCCACTACTTACCTTAATGCAAGAAGGACAGTAGGTCATCCTGCTTTGCTCAGAACCACAATATGGCTGGCGTTTTTTTTATGCGTAATAAAAATGAACTGATTGAAATGGGTAAAAATACAAGATCAAGTTCTAAAAACTATTAATTTCACCCTTTAATCAATTCCATGAACAAAAGTAAGTACATTTAATGAAGTTTCCAGTTCCAGAAAGGAAAATTGCTAAGGAGATAGTGCTCTAACGTACTGTTCGAATGTTGAACCTTGTGGATTGATTACTCGTTTTGGGTTTGCCATGAGGTAGCCTTGTATAATTTACGGAAACTCCGATTCGTCTAATTCGGCACATTCTAGCATATTTTGGATAAATCATTCATTACTAGGGCAAGGCATTTGATGATTTTGCATCGTTTTTCTATGAAGGTTAAAAGATAGCTCGAAAATATATAAATATGGATCATGAAATAATTCATTAGCCCGGGAGGCTTGGGTCGCTTAAATCCTACAAAGGGAGAGGTGAAACTCCGGTAAAGAAAGAAAGAAATAATTCATTAAATGAGAGCAATTTGTTCTTGCATTTTTTTCTACTTTATTTACATTTTTCGTTATTTTCAAGATATAGGTAATTTTTTTGAAATGTTACGCCATTTTCGGCATGTTTAGATCATGTTTCTGTGGAGGTAGAGAGGAGCTTTTCCATGTACAAATCTCTACTTTCAGACAACAGACAATCGTATTTATTTAAGAATCTCTGCCAAGTGTTCATAGTTCATTTTTATTCATGTTTAAATAAACACCATAGCAGTTTGTCTTGTAGCAATAAAGAATAATTATTATTTTTCTTTCTTTTTAAATGACACATATTTGTTAGGGGCAATTTGATGGGCATGCCAGTTCAGAGAGTTTCTTTTTCGCTAAGTGTGTCCAGGTAGTATAAATTTACTTGCTTCTTTAGGAACGAAATAAGTGTGTATTATATTGTAAATTCATATACACTCACTGTCATCCGATAAATTGCTTTTAGCAATTGATTTCTTTAAAAAAATAATTATAAGTAATAATAATAAAGTGTTGGTCTTTTTTTAAATTGTCATTTTTCACTATCTTTAGGTCATAAATGCATTTTTTTTATTTTGCATTTTTTCACTATTTTATGGCCACACATGCCTTGCCCTATTCATTACCTCACTAACCAAATCGAATTTTGGTTTGGTTGTAGACTTGTATAGTGTACGAGGCCAGGGAAAATATTTAATTACCTTTTCGATGTATTTGTATATCACAGATAATGAAACCATATCAGTTTTTTCTTGCCTGTTTAACTTAGATAGCATTTCTGGGGTTTAATTAATTTGCACGTTAATTGTGATTAAGTGGTGTCAATTACCCTAACTGAATTTAGCAGACTATATTAATGTTCAAAGTGGTTTTCTTTGGGTTATGTATATTATAATTTACTTGAGGCTTACCAAAGTAGAATTGAATTTACTATGCTCAACTATATTCTAAACTGGATTAAATAAGTTGAGTAAATACTAGATGAAGTCAGAAACCTCCGTGGCAAGCGTTACATGGTATTCAAGACAAACAGCTTGACTCTAATTATAGCTGTAGATCTCAGTAATGTAGAATTAGTATATAATATCAACAGTGCCACATACATTCAATCATAACACATGGTACTTCCTAAACATTTTAAAAATAGATCCAGTTAAGGGTGTTTATACGAGAACTTATCAAACTGGGTAAAACCTATTCCATTAGCCATAAGTTTTCCTTCCTGACGCTGAAAACGTAATTTAATGTACTTACTTTTGTTGAAGGAATTGATTCAGGGGTGACATTAGTAGTTTTTAGAACTTTGTTGTATTTTTACCCCTTGCATCAGTTCATTTTTATTACGCATAAAACACGGCAGCCATAATGTGGTTCTGAGCGAAGTAGGATGAGCAACTGCGAAGCAGGATGACCAACTGATCTTCTTGCAATAAGGTAAGTAGTGGCAGGTAGATTCTATTTTAGTGACAGTTAGGTTAGGTTAGGTTAGGTTAGGTTGGTTAGGTTATGAACAGTGATATTAGTTTGGTGGGGCATACCGAATTCACGCGTTTCGGAAATGTACCATATTATATCTCCAGTGAGGTTTGTCGTGTTAGTTAACCTGTTTACCCACATAATATGGCCGTCAGATTATGTTATTATCATGAATTACATGTTTTAAGGTAAGAGAATTACAGGATATATTCTTAAATATGAACCAATTTCGCAGCTAATTATAATCCTTGCACCTAGGAACTCATTTTAGGCTAAACGTCATTTGGTTTTGTAAAAATGAAAACTATATGGCTAATGGAATAGGGCTGGTCCCTATCAAACTAATAACATAAACATTAAATCTTTAGCAAACGTGGATAAACCACCTACATGCTTTAATACGAGAAAGTCGCGTAATCGTAAGTTTTAAGTGCAGAAGGCAAACTACAGCAATGCTAGGCTAATTGACAACGCCTACCTGTACTGATTCATAACCGCCTGCTTACAAGGCTTACTCGCTTGGATTGCATTTTCATAGCGAAGAGAAGCGAATACTTACATAAAAAAAGTCCCAGCGGTCTGGTGGACATCATGGGTAACTCACACAATATAATGATTAAATACAAACTCACATAACGCAACAAGGTCAATCCCCGCGACAGACGAGAAACTCCGGCTACGACCACAGCACTCCACTCGCGTACAGACACTGATCACATGCGACTGCGAATAATAAAAGCAACGAGCAAAACATGAGTACGCAGACGCGGGGAAACTTCCAGATCAAATTAAATGAAAAGGAATAGATGAAGAGAGAGAATGTTACGAAAAAGACCCAACAGTTAAAGTAACGAAACTACGGCAGCTTCTTGTACTCAGAACATCATACTTAGTCAGTCATTCTTGGGTTTCATTTTCTAATTGAAGCGTTTAGTTTTGTAAGGGTCTAAGTGGCATGATTTTTCAGCTGATAATTTTAAATAGATCTATGTGCCCAGACCAATGCATTTCAGAAGGGTCCAAGGTCCAGGGAAAGCCACGTTAGTAGCAATAAATTCTAAGATTATAATCTTTTAATAATATGTGATGTAGGGGATGCGTTTAATCCTCTCACGCAGCGGGTCCGGGTTCGATTCCTGGTCGGGACCAGTTACCTAGGTGAGGTTTTTTCCGGGGTTTTCCCACACCTATGAGACAAATGTCAGATAACTTTAGGCCCGTGTGGTCTCCGGATAGCATCTGGCCATCATTATCATCTCCATCCTCCCTTGTTCTGAGTGTGTGTGTGAATGGTGTGTCTCGTCCTATGTGTTCGTGTTGTCTCGGAGGTGGCCCCGGCATTGGGCTGATCACTCATCCGGGAGGCCCTCCATGTCCTTGTCTGATCAAAAAAGTATGTATGTGATCCAAAGAAAATCCCACTCCCGACAGGTCGCGGCCCTGTCGCTTAAATCCTAAAAGGGAGAGGTGAAACTAAGACAAAGAAAGAAAGAAAAAAAGAAAGAAAGAAAGAAAGAAAGAAAGAATAATTTGTCATAATTACCATAAGTTATCTTTGTTTTCCAAGCTGTATTAATGTTAAGGGTAAGGAAATTTTCTCAGGTTGTTTCTTAACGGTTTAATTTGTTTAAACAGTTCATGAGTTTAATTAAAATAGCTTTCAATCATCATTAATTAATGTTAATCACTACAGTTCAATTTTTCAAGAGACATCAATGATAAAGATAATTAAGTTATCACAACTGGTTCTGAGATTAGGCCTATTCATACTCATCTAGAATCTCTTTTGTTTGTAATTAAAATTCATATTAATTGCCATTAATCTCACTCTCTTTACCTTAGTTTTACCTCTCCCTTATAGGGACCTTTATACGACCCGCGCCGCCCGGGCCTTACCGGATCGCGATCTGTCGGGAGAGGAATGAACTATGGATCACAACACAGACAGACATACTTTTTTGACCAGACAAGGACATGGAGGGCCTCCCAGGATGAGTGATCAGCCCAATGCCGAGCTCACCTTCGAGACAACACGAACACATAGGACGAGACACACCATTCACACACACACTCAGAACAAGGGAGGATGGAGATGATAATGATGGCCAGATGATATCCGGGGACCACAAGGGCCTAAAGTTATCTGACATTTGTCTCACAGGTGAAAGAAAACCCCGGAAAAAACTCACCTAGGTAACTTGTCCCGACCAGAAATCGAACCCGGGCCCGCTGCGTGAGAGGAGTAATAATACTTATTCATTCTCATTAATAAGCTTGGGCCGACATAAAAAATCGTTTAGAAGGTTCTACATATTTAGGCAGGCTAGATCACAAAATGAAAATCAGACCCCGAAAACAAAGAACGGATGTTGGAATATTTTTCTTTGTTAATCGCACAATTACTGGAATAACCTACCTGCAGAAGTTTTTCAAGTCAGTCCTCTACAAGTGAAAACATTTAACAAGAAGTTGACACATATTTAATTAGCAACTAGATGATAATTTAGAAGAATTTAGGAATCAATCAGTAATGAGCTACGATAGGGTTAAGCATAGGTATTAGTGACTTTTTGTTTTTTTTTCTTTTCCCTCTTTTTGGTGTTTTTTTCTTTCTCTTGTTCTGTAAGCTATGCTTATTGTAATTCTAACTGTAAGTTGTACTTACTGTAATTCTAACTGTAATTCTTTGTTCTGCCACCGGGCTTTTGCCCAATTGCAAAAGTGAAATATATAGCCTACAATACAGCAATACAATACAATACAATAACTATTAATCACTATAACCAGATTTTGATAAACGTAAAGGTAATTTAGTTATGACAGGTAGTTTCTAAGATTATTTAAGCTTATTTAGCATCTCTCGCTTGGGTCGCTTAAATCCTAAAAGGGAGAGGTGAAACTACGGTAAAGAAAGAAAGAAGAAGATTTAGCATCTCTCATGTGTAATTAAAACACTTATTAATTCTAATTAATTAGTGATAATGGGAAAAAACAGTTTTATGCTGCACCCTAGGCTCCTCTCTAATGAGGCCCGCCTGAGAAGGTGGGGTTTAGGGTTTCGTCACAGAAGAAATTCAATGTGAGACATAATAAACCTCGTGCTATTCAGTATATTGCTCCTAAACTAACTGTTAGATCAAGAGCCTATAAGTTATAGTGTTTTAAATTAACCTCTGTGTTATTTGGCGCCTCCGCCATTAATTGGCGCGTGAATTACTCATATCCTGTGCAGGTGGGTGCTTGCAGCGTTAGGCACGCCACGCCAGTGTTAAGTTAGTTCAGATCGAGACGTCACGGTATATAGACACGCGTCACAAGCGTTCCTAATTGTGTGGACCTTTTCGCTGTATATATCAATTCCTCATCTGTAACTCCGCGTATATCTGGCTCCTAGAGTGTAGGCAGCTTTACGTGTGAAATCCAGGAAATAATCTTGTATTTTAATGTTAGTTACAAGAATTTCTATTGTTCTAACCTAGAAGTCTCGTTCTGTGTACAGGCTGTGTCTAGCGTTACCTTCGCCAAAGGGCGGGAGAATAGTTTTCTACAAGAACATTAACTGTATTCATTCTTTTATTATTATTGTGTATAAGTGCTGTATCCATTAGTTCAGAATTCAGGCTTCTTGAATATATATCGTTGCAAATTACCCAGGTTAAAATCTCTGTCCCAGCAACCTACAGTCCATTGTCTCCCTTCGATTATTCTTTAATTGGCATATGCCTGGTCCTCCGAAAACACCTCCATTATACTTTAATCCTACCGAATCCTACTGAGTTCCATTCTAACATGGTCCTCGCGGGCACGATCTGAATATTTGCAATGATTTCTGAATTAAGGAAGAAGAATGCGACTTGTAGCTGATTTTCGTGTATGACGAAATTACAAGGAGTCCGCTTGTTGTTAATAAGGTCCAGTTTCGCGCGACCACCCGAAGGTGCCGTTCGTGTGGAGTTCGTGTCAGTTTCGGGCTTCGCTCGGCTCTAGTGATTTTCCTGAACTGTTTCGCTTCGCGCGCACCAGCTGGCTGCAAGGCAACACGTGCTCATGGTCACCACCGCCGCGAGAAGACAACGGCCTCCTCTCCGACCGCCTCCACTGCCGCCCGCAACAAGAGAATACAGCTGACTGCTCAATCACTTCTACGCTGTCTATGTTAATTGTTCATCATGGAAGAAGATATGAAAGCTTTAATCAAACGTCGAGGTGTGTGTAAAAGAAAGTTTACATTGACACAGAACTTTCTCAACGACGTACCTGAAGATGCTAGTATATTTTTAATCAAAGCACATTATGAAAAGCTGTTGATTGAAATTGAAAAGTTTGAAGCTATCCAAACGCAGATTGAATCCATGGTGGAAATTGATGCAGAACTTGATAGTCACATACAATATGCAGACGAGGTATCAACAGTGTACATTAATTTAAAAGCTAGGTTAAGTGAGTTGATGCATGCTCATGAACCTACGTCAGTCAGTGTCAATTCAAATAACAGTGGCACACGACAATCAGTGAACTCCAGTGCATCGCAGGCAAGTAATGGGATAAAATTACCTACTATTCAAATTCCAGTATTTGAGAGTGATGTAACTAAATTCAAACATTATTTTGACACTTTTTCGAGTTTGATTGTGAATAATAGCAGTTTGTCACCTATTCAAAAATTCCACTATCTCATTGGTTCGCTAAGGGGCGAAGCTAAAACATTATTGCAAAGTTTGCCAGTCACGAGTGAGAACTTCCAAGTGGCCTGGGACCTATTGTGTGCAAGATATAACAATAAGCGTTTAATTGCCATATCCCACATTAAGCATCTGTTATCTCTACCTGTAGCACGACAAGAGACAGTTGCAGATTTGAGAACTTTGTTGACTCAATTCCAAAACAACTTGCATGCTATTGAAGCTTTAGAATTAGAAGTGCCACTTCATGAAGTCATTCTAATGCAATTGTTGTTGGAGCACCTTCCTGAAAGCGTGCAGCGGGAATGGGAATCTAGAATCGATTCTCAAACATTTACTCCATTAGGTGAACTTGTGTTATTTCTAGAAGCGAAATCTCATTCTCTAGAGGTGCTGTCGAATAATTCCTGCAACAGGGCCAGCCCATCAAAACCTAGAAGTGAACGTCGTGAGTCTAGAAATCAACATAATAACAGTCGTCAGTCATATGTGTCGACAACTGAACAGTTATGCCCTCAGTGTCAAGGCGGCCATAACCTGTTTAAATGTAAACAATTCCGTCAGCTGAGTGTTGAACAGCGATGGAAAGTTGTGAAGAGTAAAAATCTGTGTTTCAACTGTTTTGCTAATACTCATCGAGTAAATCAGTGCAACGCATCTTCCTTCTGTAACTGTGGTAAACTTCATAGTAAGATGTTACACAACAGTGATCACAGGAGAACGGTTTCGCACTCGAGTGCAAGCAGTGATACAGTAAATAGCAATAGGGCTGAGGCTCCTGCAAGTTATTGTTCAGTGAAAATAAAGCCAGTGCTTCACGTCTTACTTGCGACTGCAAGAGTCGAAGTGCAAGACAAGCATGGTAACTACATACAGTGTAAGGCCCTTCTAGACTCTGCCAGCCAGGCCAGTTTCGTGTCTGCGGATCTAGCTAGGCGTCTGCAACTTCCAACAAGAACAGCTGATACGCCTGTCAAGGGTATTAATGGTACTTCATCTAATGCTAGTCATAGTGTAAACATAAATGTGAGATCTATGGTTTACAACTATCGAAGGAATCTAGATTGCCTAATCCTTCCTCGCATAACAGGGAAGCTACCCGCTGTCCGAATTGATCCATCCTCATGGAACATACCTTCTGAAATTCCATTAGCCGATCCTAAATTTAATATTCCTTCTGAAATTGATTTGCTGATTGGAGGAGCACTATTCTTTGAACTTTTCCATGGTAAAATCCTGACCAATCCTGGGTTTCCTGCATTAATCAGTACAGAACTAGGTTGGATATTGTCGGGAACCATTCCTAAGTCCTCTGTGAAAGGCAATCTAGATACTGGTTCCCAGCACAACTCTCATCTCTACGGACAATGTGGACAAGCAACTGCGACGGTTTTGGGACCTCGAAGACTTTCCACAACAGATATTAACACAAGAAGAGAAAAGGTGCGAACAGCATTATGTAGAAAATACCACTCGCAATGATGATGGTAGTTTTATGGTACGTCTGCCAATGAAACAAGATAAAACTTCATTGGGTGAATCCAGGCAACAAGCAGTTAAGCGTTTTAGTTACCTGGAGCGAAAACTTCAGAATGACTTTACTCTAAAGGAAGACTATACTAAATTTCTTGTAGAGTACGAGCAGATGGGTCACATGAAAAGGGTTTCGCCTCCGCAAGAGAATGAAATATGTTATTACCTGCCACATCACGCAGTAATAAAACCTTCTTCATCTACGACTCGTACACGAGTAGTGTTTGATGCTTCTGCAAAGACGGACACAGGGTGCTCTTTGAATGACATCCTAGAATGTGGTCCTACAATTCAAGATGATCTGTCATCAATTATTCTTCGCTTCAGAACATATCGCTATGCATTTTCAGCTGATATATCTAAAATGTATAGGAGGGTACATATGCATCCTGAAGACCAGAATCTCCAGCGTATTGTATGGCGTCCAGATAAAAGTGAGCCACTACAAGATTATGCCTTGACTACTGTAACCTATGGCACTAAGTCAGCATCTTTCTTAGCCATACGGTCTTTGAGTCAACTCGCTCAAGAAGAAGAGTCTAAATATCCTCGTGCTGCAGACGCAGTACGAACCTCTTTCTATGTGGACGATTGCCTGTCAGGTCATGACGATCTACAGGAAGCTCTACAACTGCAAAGTGAACTTATACACATGTTAAACAGTGGAGGATTTCCACTACGCAAATGGTGTTCAAATACCGAGGCTATCTTGGAAGCAGTACCCGTGGAGCACAGAGAAACGCAACTTCCTTTGTCCCTCGACAACAGTGAAAATGCTCATGCGCTTGGACTTCTGTGGCATCCCAGTACTGATTTGCTACAGATACAATCACATTCCTCTCTCCAAGAACCTCCTTCTTACAAGTTTACCAAGAGAAATATCCTTGCTGTTACATCCTCTATTTTTGATCCTTTAGGCCTCATAAGTCCTATTGTAATCCATGCCAAGATGTTCTTGCAATCTCTGTGGCTTGCTAAGCTTAGTTGGGATGAGGAGTTGCCATCTCACCTAAGGGAAAAGTGGATGGACATCTGTGACATTCTCTCTACAATTCATAATGTTCGCATTCCACGCCATGTGTTAACAGCAGCTACGGTTACCGACATACAGATACATGGATTCTGTGATGCCTCGGAGAAAGCCTATGGTGCCTGTGTGTATGTACGGTCTACTGAGAGTAGTGGTCTTGTTACAACTAAACTACTTTGTTCCAAGTCCAAGGTTTCGCCATTGAAGAAGCAAACAATTCCGAGACTCGAGTTGTGTGGTGCCTTGTTACTTGCGAAACTGTATCAGAAAGTTGTCACTGACTTGAAATTGCCTACATCACAAAATTATCTGTGGTCTGACTCCATGATTGTGCTCTCATGGATCAAATCTAATCCCCATAAATGGAAAACATTTGTGTCTAATCGCGTATCTCAAATCCAGGAGATGTCAGAGACGGCAGCTTGGCGGCATGTGGCCACCCAACACAACCCGGCTGACATGATTTCGAGAGGTGTGGTAACAGAACAAATCTTAGACATTGATTTATGGTGGAACGGGCCTGTGTGGATTTCACAGCCTATTGAATCATGGCCCAAACAACCTCAGCAACTTGAGCTGCAGGACAGTAGTGAACAGCGTGACACAGTTTGCCTAGTCACACATGCTGAAGAAGATTTTATGCTACGCTTTTCCAAGCTAGCGCGTTTACAAAGAGTTACTTCATATATGCTACGCTTTATAAACAACTGTAGAAGCCAAGTTAAACGTCACGGCCCTCTCACAGTTGAAGAGTTACAACAAGCTTTGTTACTTTGCATAAGAATAGCTCAGCAAGCAGCCTATTCACATGAACTGTCCGATCTTCAGAGTAAGATGCAAGTAAATAACAAGAGTTCGCTCCACTCCTTGGTGCCTTTTGTGGACAAGGATGGCCTGCTCCGAGTGGGTGGACGTCTGGAGAAAGCTGAGTTACCACATGATGCACGACATCAGCTTATCCTCCCTCCAGGTCACCATCTCACAAAATTGATTATTGAATCCGAGCATCTACGACTGCTTCATGCATCACATCAACTGCTCATATCTTCT
The DNA here is from genome assembly GCA_964059195.1 of Ectobius pallidus. Taxonomy (NCBI): domain Eukaryota; kingdom Metazoa; phylum Arthropoda; class Insecta; order Blattodea; family Ectobiidae; genus Ectobius; species Ectobius pallidus. The sequence goes on from CAXKWD010000006.1 coordinate 13,334,367, forward strand.
CTGCGAGAACGATATTGGATTCCAAGTGTACGTAGAGTTGTGAAGTCTACGCTACATAGATGTCTAACTTGTTTTAAGTTGAAAGCCAAAGGTGCTCACCAGCTGATGGGCAGCCTACCTAGCTACAGGGTGACCCCTGCCAGAGCATTTCTACGTTCTGCGGTTGACTACGCTGGACCATTCTTCATAAGATACGGTTCCCCCCGCAGCAAAACTCAGGTCAAAGCATACATTGCTATCTTCGTATGCTTGGCTACGAAAGCAGTTCACATCGAGCTGGTTTCCGACCTTACTTCTGATGCCTTCATCGCCGCCCTGCGCAGATTCACATCTCGTAGAGGACTTTGCAAGGAAATATTTAGTGATAATGGGACGAACTTTGTTGGTGCTAACAACAAGCTTCGCGAGCTGCGTCTCTTGCTTCAGTCTAGTACCCATCAACAAGTTCTCCAAGACTACGCCTCCTCTAATGAATTCACATGGCATTTTATCCCTGCTTCCTCCCCACATTTTGGAGGACTGCACGAGGCTGCTGTTAAATCCATGAAATTTCATTTACGACGAGTGATGGGTAGCCAAGTGTTTACCTATGAACAGCTTTCTACAGTTCTCACCCAGATTGAGGCCTGTCTAAACTCTCGACCTCTCCTACGCCTAAGTGATGATCCTAGCGACTCATCCTATCTATCTCCTGGACACTTTCTCATTGGAGAAAAACTCACAGCCCTACCTTCTCCTCCTATGGCAGAGAATGTATCTCATGTTGCTAAATGGCATCAGCTACAAACATACATACATCACATATGGCAGCGTTGGTCAGCTGACTACCTACATTCACTGCAGCAGAGGCAGAAGTGGTCTGCGTCCAGCGAAAACATTCAGATTGGTACTCTTGTGCTCCTGAAAGAAGATAATTCTCCACCGCTCCAGTGGAAGCTGGGAATCATCTCATCAGTGCATCCTGGTGACGACGGTTTAGTGCGTGTTGTGACAGTGCGTACGTCTAATGGTGAATACAAGCGACCAATTGTAAAAGTGTGTCCCTTGCCTATTCAATAAGTGTAAATCTATTAGTAAATCTTGATCTATCCGCAATGTGTTATGTAAAATCTGTCGATTTTAGGCGGGAGTTATGTTAGATCAAGAGCCTATAAGTTATAGTGTTTTAAATTAACCTCTGTGTTATTTGGCGCCTCCGCCATTAATTGGCGCGTGAATTACTCATATCCTGTGCAGGTGGGTGCTTGCAGCGTTAGGCACGCCACGCCAGTGTTAAGTTAGTTCAGATCGAGACGTCACGGTATATAGACACGCGTCACAAGCGTTCCTAATTGTGTGGACCTTTTCGCTGTATATATCAATTCCTCATCTGTAACTCCGCGTATATCTGGCTCCTAGAGTGTAGGCAGCTTTACGTGTGAAATCCAGGAAATAATCTTGTATTTTAATGTTAGTTACAAGAATTTCTATTGTTCTAACCTAGAAGTCTCGTTCTGTGTACAGGCTGTGTCTAGCGTTACCTTCGCCAAAGGGCGGGAGAATAGTTTTCTACAAGAACATTAACTGTATTCATTCTTTTATTATTATTGTGTATAAGTGCTGTATCCATTAGTTCAGAATTCAGGCTTCTTGAATATATATCGTTGCAAATTACCCAGGTTAAAATCTCTGTCCCAGCAACCTACAGTCCATTGTCTCCCTTCGATTATTCTTTAATTGGCATATGCCTGGTCCTCCGAAAACACCTCCATTATACTTTAATCCTACCGAATCCTACTGAGTTCCATTCTAACACTAACATAGAAGTTCCTAACCTAACAAAACGGCGGAGCTTGGCTGGGGTGCAGCATAAATCTATCTTTTGCCGTGATGATCACTATATTTGAATTTTTAAAGAGAAATTAATGAAAAATATAGCTACGGAAATCATCCTGGATGAGTGATCAGTCCAATGCTGGGGCCACCTCCTGGACAACACCAACAACATAGGACGAGACACAACAGTAGCTCGCACGCACGCACGCACGCACGCACACACACACACACACTCATTCTCAAGGCGCGGATAAGACGAATGTGATAATGACGAACAGATAATATCCGGGGACCAGAGGACCTAACTTATCCCGACATTAGTCTCGTATGTGAGAAAAAACAGCATAAAACACTATCCAGGACACTTGTCCCGATTGAGACTCGAACCCGGGACCGCTTCATGAGGGAAACGAATGCATTCCCTACACCACAGCCAAATTTCTCCAAAATGCGTGTAGTACGCGGGCCGTCCATAAAGTAAGTTTCCCTGGGGCCATTTACATAAACAAAACACAATTTCATGGAAATGTTTATTGTACCTGATATAGCAAGTGATCAGCTATTTTTCATCACAAGTTACTTAGGTGAGGTTTTTTCCGGGGTTTTCCCTCACCTGTGAGACAAATGTCGGGTAGCTTTCGGCTCTTGTGGTCCCCGGATATCATCTGGCCGTCATTATCATCTTCATCCCATCCTCGCCTTGTTTGGAGTGAGTGTGTGTGTGAATGGTGTGTCTCGTCCTATGTGTTCGTGTTGTCTCGGAGGTGTCCCCAGCATTGGGCTGATCACTCATCCGTGGAGGCCCTCCATGTTCTTGTCTGGTCAAAAAAGTATGTATGTGATCCAAAGATAATCCCTCTCCCGACAGGTCGCCGCCCTGTAAGGCTCGGGCGGCTTGGGTCGCTAAAAGGGAGAGGTAAAACTACGACAAAGAAAGAAGAAAGAAGAAAAAAATAATATGTGACAATTACCATAAGTCATCTGTATTTTCCAAATTGTATTAATGTTAAGGGTAAGGAAATTATCTCAGGTTGTTTCTTAACTGTTTAATTTGTTTAAACAGTTACTGAGTTTAATTAAAATAGCTTTTAACCATCGTTAATTAATGTTAAACACTAGGCCTACAGTTCAATTTTTCAAGAGACATCAATGATAACGATAATTAAGTTTTGAGAATATTCATACTCATCTAGAATCTCGTTTGATTGTAATTAAAATACTTATTAATTCCCATTAATGACTATTAATCACTATAAATAGATTTTGATAAACGATAAAGGTAATTTAACTATCACAGGTAGTTTCTAAGATCATTTAACCCTATTTAGCATCTCTCACGTGCAATTAAAATAACAAGAGATATTAATGAAAAATATAACTATGGAAGGCATCGCGGATGAGTAATCACTCCAATGCTGGGGCCACCTCCTGGACAACACGAACACATAGGATGAGACACGACAGTTGCTCGCACACACACACACACACACACACATTCCGAACAAGGCGCGGATAAGATAAATGTGATAATGACGTTCAGATAATAACCGGGGACCAGAAGAAATAACTTATTCCGACATTCGTCTCGTATGTGAGAAAAAAAAAAAAACCACATAAAAAGACTATCCAGAAGACTTGTCCCGATCAAGAATCGAACCCGGGCCCGCTCCATAAGGAAAACGTACGCATTCCCTACACCACAGCCAAATTTCTCCAAAATGCCTGTAGTACGAGTGCCGTCCATTCAGTAAGATTCCCTGGGCCCGTTTACAGAAACAAAACACAATTTCATGGAAATGTTTATTGTAACCGATACAGCAAGTGTTCAGCTATTTTTCAACATATTCGCTACCGGAATTTAGATATTTTTCACACCCTGGGACCGACGTTTGAATGCCTGTGTGGAAGAAGTCTGCTGCCTGGGATATGAACCATAGTTTGGCAACCATGTCCTCCTCTTTGTCATTCTCAGTCATTTCTTGAGGTGGAAATCAATGGGATCGGGATCCGGGCTGTAGGGTGGATTTTTAAACATCACACAGCAGTCTCCTGCAAAAGTTCGACTGGGAGGTGTTTAAACTTTCACCTTACAGCCCGGACCTCACTCCCAATGATTTCCATCTTCTCCTACACCTCAAGAAATGGCAGAAAATGACAGAGAGGCGGAGATGTTTGTCACACATGGTTCAAATCCCAGGCGGCAGAATTCTACGACACAGGCATTCAAAAGTTGGTCCCACGGTATGAAAAATGTCTCAATTCTGGTAGCGAATATTTTTTAAAATAGCTGAACACTTGCAGTATCTGTTGCAATAAACATTTCCATGAAATTGTGTTTTGTTTACGTAAACAGCCCCAGGGAAATTTATTTTACGGACGGCCCTAGTATATACTACAATAACACAATTCTACTAAATAAATGGAATAGAAATTAAATCATTTTATTATCATATTCGCTATGACCTTTACTGTGCAACTAGCAGGTTGCCCGCAGCTTTGCCCGCGATAATTAATTATAAATCAAGAGCAACATAATTAAAACATTATATTTATTAGCTCTTACACGCGATTCATTCATAAACGAATCGATTAATTATTATAATGAAACAGCTAAAAATCCGGCTTTGAAATGAATTCCACGATTAGAAAGCTCGGCATGGGGAAAAACAACCTCAGATTAGAGTTCCCAGGCCCGGAAAACCCCTGCATACGTAGTGAGTTTCGTCCAAATCGATCAATGTTTGCCCATTTAGGCCTAAATTCATTATCCCTCTTCGGTCTAGATTGAAAATTTCAGATCTCTGCGTGCAACTGATTTCGCTAGGCGCCGTGCACAGACAGAAAGACAAACACTTCCTCTCATTATTGTAGAAAAATCGATATTAATTAGAACGGGAGAAGTGAGGTGAATACGCGGTGTTTGTATATTGGATTGAAGCCAATGTTTATACTTCGATTGCAAAGGTCAGAGTAACAAAAGACTTGATGATGAGACTGCAGTAAACAAGAGGTGAATGTTTGATCATGAAAGCTGGAACCTTTCTCCTGAGCGACTGTTTTCAGCACTGGATGTATACGTTACAAGCGTTTACAAAGTAAATCAACATGAACAAGCTGGCATCCACCTCCAAGAATGGGCCAAAGTGCTCCTTGGAAGGATTAGGTAAAAAAGATCAAATACGAGGGTCGTCCAAAAAGTAAGTTTCCGTAGGGCCGTGTACACAAAACAAAATTTTATGGAAACATTTATTGCAACAGATATAGCAAGTACTCAGCTATTTTTCAACATATTCGCCACAGGAATTGAGAAATTTGTCATACACGCAAGCGGCCGTAATTTTGAAGATATTTGAACCAAATTTTATTATGTTATTTCTAGGCGAAATAGTTCGGACAAGTTCGTTAATGAGCAAAATTGGCCCAAGGGGGAGTCGGGGGAGGGGGTTGAAATTTTAAAAAAATTATATCTCGGCCCCTATGAAGTATAGAGGGAAACTTTGTTTGAATAAAATAGAGTACTTCCTATGGAGTTCACTGTGACATCAACGATTCGGGGGTTCTGGGGGTACGAGTGAGGGTGGGGGGGATGGAAATTATACATTTTTGAAACCACGTCTTGTGGGGTATCGTTGAAAAGATATTGATGAGTACTCTACAAATCATTAACTAGTTTTTCGATAGCTCTCATACAAGGCGAGATTTGCATGTTTGAAAAAGTACTCTTTCCTCTTTTTTGCAGTTATTATTGCGGGTTTGTCATGCCAAGGCTAAAGAAGAAGAGTGCTGCGCAGCGACAATAAATTAAACTGAAAGCACTTCGAAATCTACCTCAGCCTGTAAGCCTTCCTAAAGGGATTTTTTAGAACTTGATATCGTATTTTTACCCATTTCAATCAATTCATTTTTACTACGCATAAACCCTACATAAGATGGCTGTCAGTTATATGTTATTATCATGAATTACGTTTATTAAGGTATGATAATTACAGTATGTATTTTTATATGCATCTAATTTCCCACCTAATTGTAATCCTTGCACCTGGGGACACATTTTAATGTTGTTTCGTTTAGTAAAAATTTAAACTGTAATGTTAAGGAGACAGGGCTAAACACGAAAAAACTTATGTATAACTATAAGAATTTGGAACTGTGATTACACAAGAAGATTTAAACATCACACCTTGTATTTATTGGATAATCGATTAGTTTCCATTCCAATAACACAGCTATAAAATTGCGTGAGCCGGATATGCTATAACAAAGAATGTCAAATTCTCGTCTTTTCAGACTTGAATTAATCGCTAATATTTCCATACAAATCTACTTCAACACGCAAATATTGCCGTCTCGAAATAGAATTCCCGGGGGAGGTGATTTAAATGCTAAAGGGACCTGAGAGAAATGTAGTATTATTTCCCAGCTATTTCGTCAGCATCATGCAGTTATCTTACATTTGTAGTTACCAAGAAGTCAACATTATTGTATTCTTCTGCTAGAAAACATGTAAAGTCAAACGTCTTAAGAAAGAAAAAGAGGCATGCACGGTAAAGCAAGCTGATGCAAGACATTAGCTACCCCCACACACAGTAACAAACTTCTTTAGCCACGGTAGGGGTAAATCGAGAGCTTGTGTAACGCTCAAAAATCGTCAAGAAATTAATGTAACGCTTAAAATCGTCACGAAATTAGTGAGGTGTGACGGAACGGACTGCACAGAAAAAAAAACTCAATGATTAGGCTTATCCGAAGTTTAAATAATCCAACAATCCAAAATTCAAAAAATCTAATAATTCAAAAATGAAAAATCCAAAAATTAAAACAAGTTTCACTTCTGTCACGTAGCGTTCCACGTACACTTTTTTATTTATTTTTTATTATTTTTATTATTATTTTTTTGTTACTTTCCTTTAGGAGTCCATTAACCAATACTCCATACTCAGTTACGAGTTACGGGTGTTTTCGGAAGTCTATACTGTTCTGTGGTGAACACCGTGTAGCAAAACATCTAACGCCTGTCTGTTCAAGTCTTTTCATTTTACACTAGCCATCACTACATGTCAACACTTTTATCATAAGTAATCCCACGAGAGTTGACGAGTTTATCGACAGATGAAACTCGTCAACTCGAGTTGTATTTATTAAGACTATTCCACTTACAGGCCTAAAAATGTAGCGGATTATACAAATAATAATTACTTTCGTGCTTTGTTGTATAAAAATAAAACTAAAAGTTACGAGATCACGGCATACTATGAATCAGTTATCCATGAATTTTGTGACAGTGCTACCAATAGTGCTTTAACTTCATTCAGGTAAGCTAACAGCAGAACAGAATAAAAACACACCAACTGGCTTGCACCGAATCGAAATTGTGTTTTAATCAATGTAGGCCTACATTTCTATTATTTCATTTTCCAAACAAATTATGTTGTATAAAATAATATTTTTTCGTGTCACTTAGCGGCAGCAATCACTGCACACTGATACTTACATGCCCAGTAACGAGCAGACGATTTTACCCCGATAAAACGGCCTCCTCGCGATTCCTATAAAAACATTGGAAGATAAATGGCCGTGATTGGTCTATATCCGAGGAATTGCTAAACGTTATTGGTCAATATCAAACACGCGGCGTATGAGTGGGATAGTCTTCATAAATCAAAAGCTGCAGCTTAACTGTGGGGCGAAACATGTTTTATTGCCACTCTCCCTCTAACTGGTCATCCTGTGAGCTGGGAACAGAATTGTTACCTCCAGTACAACACAATACAGTTGAATTAGAAACGAAACCCTTAAAAACGAAAATTTGAATGACGTACAGTACTTGGAAATAAAGCCGCAAAAAAAGAAAATGAGATAACATAAACCGAATCTTTTATCACAAACAACAGAATTTTTCAATGTATCAACTTTTGTATTTTTCGTGTAATTTGGAAAAATAAATTGTAATTGTAATTGTAATTGTAATTGTAATCCCTACGGGACTTCATAAAAGTGATAGCATTACCCGATTTGATAACATCATCCGCGATTACATTAAGCGGCGTTCACTGTATTCAAAACGCTCTAGGAAATGGGGCTTTGCGAACCGCACAGTTATCACACCAAACCTGGAGCTTTTTTAATCCTAGATTTTAGTATATGACATGGTGTTATTGCCAATCTCTGTGCCAAAGTCACCATTTTTTAGGGGCTGCTGAAACTAACTTCTACGGGCACGAAAAAGCGTAATTTCGATTTTTGTACCTACTTCTACATGTCAATGCCTCAATTCTTCTGTCTAAAGCTACTACAGTATTTCTCTTTCAGACTGTCTCAAATCGTCTTCCCTTGCTTAACTCTGCTACAATCGTTATCACTAGTGTTCAGACGTTTATGACCTAAAAAAGGTGCAAGTATGACCTTAAAATTACTATGAGCAAAAAATCCTAAATATGACCTCATGAAAGAACGTATTTTCTCAAAATAAATGTTCCTATTTAAAACGTTTAATCACAATAAATTATTACATTACATTAATTCAATCAGATAATCACTTTTTAACAATTTTACAGGTGATTCACAGTTTACTTGCAACGAACTTCTAATCTGTTAATGTTTCCAGGTACCACTGCAAATGCGAACTGAAAATATTTTTTTGCACGACTTAACTAATTAGTGGTACTTACGAATATCGTTGCCGTGGATCGTAAGTTGATATTCCCGCACGCAATCTTGTTGCTATGGAAACAAAACAAATTTCCGTGCGGTAAGAGTTTCCGTGCAGAAAGAATTTACTTACGGCACTCATCATAATACAAGTCTTTATGGACAAGGGCCCCCAGGAGAAATATTCGGTTCCCATAACAATAAACACATGCGAATTACTTTCTGAAATCCATCTTCAATAGTGTATATACATAATATTTTCAGCTAATATATCAATTAATATAAATAAATTGATATAAATAATCATCGTGCAAAAAATAGCATGCAATACTCGTGCCGTAAGCGCATAACAGATCTCGGAAATTGAAAAAACTCGGCGGAAGCGCCTAGTTTTGACGTATGCACCGCATACGGCACTTGTATCGCAATATACTATTTTGCACGACGTAACTAATTGGTGGTAGGCCTACTTATTAATATTGTTGCCGTGGATCGTAACTTGACATTCCCGAACGCAATCTGGTTGCTATGTAAACAAAAGAAATCTCCGTGCGGTAAAAATCACAAAAATCACTAGTGCCGTAAGTAAAATCATCATAATACAAGCCTTTATGGAAACCGGAACCAAGGCCTCCCAGTTTGTGGCGACTTTAACAGGACAAATATTCGGTTCCCATAACAACCAACATATGCGAATCACTTTCTGAAATATAACATCCATCTTCAATAGTGTATGTACATCATATTTTCAGCTAATATCTCAAGCGCAAGCGCCTCGTTTTTTCAAACTCTTTCCTCGATCCGTATGCACCGCTTACGGCACTTGTATCGCAATACAGTATACTATTAAAACATGTCTATTGGAAGTTGTTAACAACAAGGAGGAAGAGGAAATTGTGCTATTACTTGTTATTGTCCCTTCACATTTCAATTACAGTAAAACCAAAATATTCGTGACTTTTATTCTGTAAAAAATTTAGTTCGAGAATTTAGTGCACACACTGTATTATATTTGTACTCTTTTTACCAAATGTATAACTGAAAAATGACGTTAAATTACAAATATGATCGACATATGACCAAGACCTTGAAAATGACCAAAATATGTCTAAATATGCAAAATAAAAACGGTCAGATTAGTAGGGGAGCCCGGGTCTAGTTGGCACAAATTTTAAACTTTTATTTTTATGAGCTATAATATAGTTAACATTATTATGTAAATTTATCTATTGAATAGTTTCATTATTCAGGTAGGTTTATAAAATAAAATATAACAATATTTCAAAAGGGTAACTAAGAAATTGCAATTTATTTGAACCTCGACACGTGTGTCAACTTACCCCATCGTCGGGGTATGTTGGCACAAGTTAAACAATAAATTGTTGTAACAAAAATAACACAAAATCTAAACTCAATGAAGCAATAACTCAAACATATAAAAAAGGTAATATCATTTGCATTCAATCTACACAGCCTAAAGTAGCAGGTATCACAAACATCACTTAAATATCTTAATCTGACATGTCAGAATTGCAATTCAGACAAATAAAGTTCTATTTGACACCACGTGTGTAATTGGCATATTTATAGCTTCTAAAATACGGATAAACAATTAAATAAACCTCTTGTTGGAAAATGTTAGACATTTTAATGGCAAGGCTAGTTGGCTCAGTGAATCAACTTACCCCGTAATGAATGTGCCAACTTACCCCAACGTATGCCGTTGAAAATATGGTTCGGTTTTGTGCCAGAAAAAACACCAATATAAACTTTAAACCGCTCAGACATGTAGTTACTAGTCTTCACTACTCACCGACACCACAGAAGCAATTATTTCTTAGGACCAGATGTTGCAAACTTTCATTTTACAGAGGGATAAATATTTACTTGCGGGTACTCTGGGAGTACAAAAGCACACTGCAGGAACAGAAAAGCTCCAAATACAATAGAAATTTGTAACAAAGGCTAACGGTAGATGACCAAATAGATATCTAAATGTCCTTGCACAAAAACGCAGGGTTGCCAAGTTATTAACAGTGTGCCAACTAAACCCTGTAGCCAACTAGACCCGAGCTCCCCTACAACAAATGTGCAATTCATGTTTAATTTGTGTTTGCGGCGATAATGGAGGTCATGATAATAATATGACGTTTCATAAACATCCGAGCCCTAGTTGTCACTATTATTTTACCTTTTGTCATTGTATGATTTAGGCTGTTGTGACAAACAGACGTTTGAGCTGCCCTCGTGCTCGTGTGTCACGTAACGTGGGTTGCATGAGCTGAGAAACGAGACTTTTATTTTCAATGTCTCCCCATGCACCCAATATATCATATCTATTTCAGACTCTGTATGTTCAGATTTACCTCCCAGCAAAAATTCAGTATCTATTAGCAGCTATTTATAGATCACCGAACACCTGTAAATATGATTTCCTTGATAATTTTGAACGCTTTTTAATAAATTCAAAGCAAACAGATAACCGTCTAATTGTTGGCGACATAAATATTCAGATTATTGAAAATCATTTAGATATTACTGGAAACAGGTATATGGATATGTTACATGCACATGGTTTTGTAAATTTTTTAAATGGCGTTACGAGACCAGGCTCGGAAACTTGCTTAGACCATATATTTTTTAAAACTAAAAAGAAATGGAAATTTATACCAGGAATTTTCTGTAGCGCCGTAACTGACCACTATGCCGTTTTTTCTCTACTAAAAAATCCTAATGGTCACATTTCGAAATCCCCAGGTACTCAACAATCTTTGCCCATTTCAAATAACATTAACAATGAAAAATTAGTCTCGCTTATTGAGAGAGAAACCTGGGACTCTGTTTATAAATGTAAAGATCCAAATACTTCTTTCCAGTTATTTTATAATTTAATTAAGAAATACATAATAAGTAGTTCGACCAGCAATCAAAAGCTTCCTCATAAATTCAAAAAAATTAAGCCATGGATCACTGTAGGCATAATCAAATCTATTCGTACTAGAGACAAGATTGCGAGAAAAGTAATTCATGACCCAAACAATGAAAATTTGAAAATTTATTATAAAAATTATAGAAATATGCTGACTCTTGTTATAAGAAATATGAAGATTAGTTATTATAAATTAAAATTTGAAGAATATAAGAACAACCCTAGGAAATTTTGGCAAACTGTTAATGAAGCCACAGATATAGGTACTGAAAAAAATAAATCGGTTTCAGAATTAATAAATGAAAATGGTACTCACATAACAAACAAAGAGGATATCGCAAATGAATTTAATAAATACTTCTCAAAAATAGGGCACAGTGTAACCTCAAACGTTAATAAGGCATCGTCAGACTCTTCGGAGTACAATAAAACAGCCATGAATCCAATCACATCTATGTTTCTCAGTCCTGTTAATGAATGCGAAATTATTAACATTGTGAAGACCTTAAATAATAATGTAGCTCCAGGCATTGATGGAATAAAAAACATTACATTGAAATCTATCATTAAATATATTGTAAAACCTCTTGTCTATATTTTCAATCTTTGTTTCACAGAAGGTGTTTTCCCCAATACTCTAAAAAATGCTGTGATAATACCTATACATAAATCCGGGAAAATGAATGATTTAAACAATTATAGACCAATATCACTTCTTCCGGCCTTTTCCAAGATACTAGAGAAATGCATAAAAGTTAGGCTACTAAACTATTTACAAAAACATGAAATTATATCAAAAAATCAATTTGGTTTCCAGAGCAACATATCTACTGACGATGCTTTTATTAACGTTACAGGTAACATTATTAAAGAATTAGACAAAGGTAATAATTGTTTAGGAATTTTCTTGGACTTACGTAAAGCTTTTGATACTGTTATTCACTCGATACTATTAGATAAACTGAATAAGATAGGAATTAGAGGAACAGTTTACAAATTATTTGAATCATATCTGAGCAATAGATGTATAATGACAAAGGTTGACAACCATATAAGTGAAATATCAAATATTGATATTGGTGTGCCACAAGGAACGATATTAGGACCAATCTTATACTTAATTTATGTAAATGATTTGCTAAATTTAAACCTAGATCAAATAAACGGCTCCATATTTTCATACGCAGATGACACTGTTGTGATTTTCAGTGGTCATTCATGGGAAGTAGCATATAAATACGCTAATACTGGCATGAAAATTATAAAAAAATGGTTCGATTTTAACCTTTTGTCACTAAACGTGGATAAATCAACATTAGTTCCTTTCTCATTAACATCTACTGGTCAGATAGCGCGGAAAAAATGTACAAATTTAAATTTAATAATACATAATTGTAATTTTGATGTGAATTGTAAATGCTTACCACTGAAAGAAACAGCCGTTGTGAAATATTTGGGTATTTTTATTGATAAACACCTTAAATGGTCTCACCATGTTAACTACATCTGTAATAGACTACGCCGAACAATTCATAAATTTGTCATTTTACGCCACTGTATGCCCATTACTGTTTTACGTTCCGTTTATCTAGCACTTTTCCAGTCCATTATTCAATATGGCATTCTCGTCTGGGGAGGATTAGCGAAAACTACCCTTAAGCCCCTCTGCCTTTTACAAAAAAGAATAATAAAAATCTGTCTAAGAAAACACATTGATTACCCAACTAGCCTAATATTTTCGGAATTTAATGTTTTAAGTTTGGACCAAATTTACAAATTTTCTATATTAAAATATTTTCACAAACATCGTATAAAATACTCTTCCAGTGATCATATCTACAAAACTAGACGAAATACTAATTTACTCCTATTAGAACCCAAATGTCTCACATCGGCAGGATTAAAGCATAGCATTAATTTTGGACCGCGCTTCTATAACTCAATTATCAGAAAAAATCCTGATCTCTCAGCATACTCCACTGTTAAATTTAATAGATATGTAAAGAATTTTTTGTAATTTTTTAGCTTTTAAGTAATTTTTGTTTCACTCCTTATGTATTTATGTTTTTATGTTTTAATGTTTTTGTTTTACTTTCTTTTTTAGTTAAGCACATTATACACTCTATTTCTTTGTCTCTCCTCTTTCTTCACATTGATATTTTTGAAACGGCACCCGAGCACGAGCAGTCTTGCTCATTCGGGTGTATTACTAAATGTAATACCTCTTGTAATATCTCTTGTAATAAATAAATAAATAAATAAATAAATAAATAAAAATATTAATATTCTTTCTAAGGAATTCAGTGACTGTTGTCCTAAAGTTGTTAAAAAGATAAATAAGCTTAACTATGATTCCAAAAAGCTACATTCCTGAGCAGGGTAGGATTAGGTAATCCCACGAGTGGTTACGAGTTTATCGATAGAATTTATCTTATGAAACTCGTAACCTCGAGTTGGATTTATTAAGACCCGTGTTTGATATTGACCAATAACGTTTAGCAATTCCTCGGATATAGACCAATCACGATCGTTTATCTTACAATATTCTTGTCCGTTACTGGATATGAAAGCATCAGTGTGCAGTGATTATTACGTCATATGGTGACATTAAGCAGCACGAAAACAGATTATTTTATACAACATAACTTGTTTGGAAATTGAAATAATAGAATAATTGAAATGTACATTGATTAAAAGCACAATTTCGATTCGGTGCCAGTCAGTTCGTGTGCTTTTATTCTGTTTTGCTGTTAGCTTACCTGAATGACGTTAACTATGTCTTATATGCACAATTGGTAACCCTGGTTAAGACTTGGTAACTCGAATCGATTCATGGATGGTTGATTCATAGTAGGTCGTGATCTCGCAGCTAGCCTATTGGTTTTTTTTATACAACAAAGCACGAAAGTAATTATTATTTGTATAATCCTTTACATTTTTATTCATGGAATACTCTTAATAAATCCAACTAAAGTTGACGTGTTTCATCAGATAAATTCGCTCCTGCTGCGCAGTCGCGAATCTATCGATAAACTTGTCAGCTCTCGTGGAATTACCTATGACTATTCCATGAATAAAACGTAACGGATTATTTAACTAATAATATTATATTTTAATATAAATAGCTATTTTTTGTTTGTTTAAAATAACATCGTTAATAGTGTCAACTCTCAGATCACGGCATACTAAATTAATGAACAGTCTGCAATATGGAATACTAAGCAATGGTCCCAACGAAGTGTTAACCTCAAAATATAGAGAAGCTAAGCTCGGAACAAAATAAAAACACTTTTTTTTAAGAACGTAATTTATTTATAAATTGCCACTGTCTACATGAATGTGCATTAGTTAAAGCACAATTTTCTTCTCCTGAGGGCCACCCCGGATGAGTGATAGCCCAATGCCGGGGTCACCTCCGAGACAACACGAACACATAACGAGACACACCATTCACACACACTCACTCCAAACAAGGCGACGATGGGATGAAGATGATAATGACGGCCAGTTGATATCTGGGGACCACAAGGGCCTAAAGTTACCCAACATTAGTCTCACAGGTGAGGGAAAATCCCAGATAAAAACCTCACCTAGGTAAATTGTCCCGACCAGGAATCGAACCCGAACCCGCTGCGTGAGAGGAGCGAACGCATCCCCTACGCCACAGCGGTGAACAAACTAATAATTAATAGGGGAAACCCCCCAAAACTGTAATGGGTAGAGACTGAATGAGAATACGGTATAATTAATTTAATGCTGCTTCAGAAACAGCTATGTATTTGAAATCGATTATAAAAAATGCCTGGAACGGGCTTTTAAGTTAGTTAAAGAATAATAAGAAAAATGGAAGCGAGAATTATGCATAAATAATAATATTATGCTGTGAAAAGCTTACGGGATAGAACTGAGAAAAAAATACATTTAATAAATGAAATGAAGTGACACAGAAAACCAGCCTGCTATGCTGACATTAAATACTACATATTTAGCATGACCAAGAAAAGAAGCAAGGAATTAAATTGATAAATCAAAGCAAGGCAGAACGACTAACATAAACTGCCTACATAAGATTGAGCAACAAGCTACCTATGTCAGTGTTGCGTGGATCTACGCGTCCACTTTAGCAACATTCTAGAAGCAGATATGGGCGCGTCTGCAGAGTTTTAAGGTTTCAACTATCACTGCTAAATATTGAACGGATTTCCTTGCCAAATAAAGATTGGGCAAAATCACTAGTTAAGATTACTTAAAACTGCCATACGACATACATGCTCAGAGAATGCCGTAGAGATTTGAGGGGCAAATGAATGTTATTCTTACAACCTGCCAAATGAAGAATTACATATCGGACTAAAGCAATAGTAAGCGTAAGGCTTATTAAGGGGAAATTTATTTGCAAAAACATACGTATACCGATGTTCCAGGACGGCTCCAGAAAAATACACACACACTATCAAGCCCAAACGAGTACAGGCCACGCCATCAAGGTTCACCCGAGGTCTCAACGGCCGGCGGACAAAAGAGCAAAAACGAGAAAACATATTATTAAAGCTTTGAAAATTTCACCTTATATTTGATGTGTAGTATAGTTGTGGTCTTGTCAACTACTCCTCCTTTTCTCTGATTGGTTTCGAGGGACCTTGGAGTTATTTGCCCACCTTGATTCCTGATCCTGGCCCCCATTGATTTCAGGTTAGGTGTTGGAGATCTGATTTAAATTTATAGTGGAGTTATAGGAATCTGGGTTCTATCTACAGTAACTTCATTAGTCAATTTGTTTGAAAGCAATTGATCGATTTCTTATATACAGATTACTATTTAACCAGCATTAGCCCAGATTGTTTTTTTTAAACCTAACATAGCCTATGTTATTAAATAAAATCAGGTAAACTGATGTAACAAAGTGCCAGAATTCTTTTGTTTAATCAGAGATAATTACAATACTAAAACCACCGCTATCTTAATTTAAACCCATTTTACCCATTTAAATAGTGTACAAAGTACCGTTATATTTGCTACATATTTAATTTCCTTAAATATTTAGTTCCAAAATGTAGAAAAGTGGTGGGTAATACAGATTTGTTATCACCATATTTGGATTCAGCACTAAAAACCATAAGAATTAGGCAAATTCATTCAAAGTGTGTTTTCACTGTTGACCTGTGTAATTGAACGTAGCTACTGTTGATATAATATTGTGCATTCTATCGAAATATACGGCTACCTGTGTCTACATTATATTTTAATGTATTTTTCTGTTTAAACACTCCTGCGCAAGCAACAGACCTAATGTAATATGCTTATCAAACTTTAGACCTTTTCTCTTCCGTAAGCCCTACTTAATGAATCGATCTGAATTCAGATCGATCATAATTATTATGACATACAGAAAATAAGTAATCATTTTTGTAATCGATTTCCGAGTTAAGCTTCAGATCGATTCATTAAGTAGGGCTTACGGAAGAAAAAAGGTCTAAGTTTGATAAGCATATTACATTAGGTCTGTTGCTTGCGCAGGAGTGTTTAAACAGAAAAAATACATTAAAATATAATGTATACATAGATAGCCGTATATTTCGATAGAATGCACAATATTATATCAACAGTAGCTACGTTTAATTACACAGGTCAACAGTAAAAACACACTTTGAATGAATTTGCCTAATTCTTATGGTTTTTAGTGCTGAATTCAAATATGGTGATAACAAATATGTATTACTCACCACTTTTCTACATTTTGGAACTAAATATTTAAGGAAATTAAATATGTAGCAAATATAACGGTACCTACTTTGTACACTATTGAAATGGGTAAAATGGGTTTAAATTAAGATAGCAGTGGTTTTAGTATATGTGGACAGTAATATCACGACAGTAGTGCATGGGATCAGCATTGGTCCAGGAACAAACTTGCCTGCAAGATAAGATCTGCGCAAGAACCTCGTGAATCTGGAAAACATTTTGCTGCCACATCTGTACATAAAATTAGGGCCAGTTCTTGAAAGCCTTACCCAAAGATAAGCATTTTTTCAAGCATCTCTGTGAGAACTTTCCTCATTTATCAGAAGCAACATTGAAAGATGGCGTATTTGTTGAACCTGATATCCGAAAAATCATGTTCTATTCCAACTTCGAATAAAAAATGGAGGTCAGTGAGAGGGAGGCTTGTAACAACAACAATTGTATTGTATTGTATTGTATTAACAACAGACTGGGGGTTGTCACATTTATGCAGATATAAATACTATAGACTTTTCCCGGGATAACAGCTACTAGTTTAGAAAAAGGCAACTAACCAAGTCAAATAGGCCGGCCAAGGGCCGAGACCTACAGGCTAACGCCTGAACCATTTCGCTTAAAGTCATGGCCTCCTCTGGCGTGGATAGCTTGAAACTAAACCGTTCCAATATCAGTTTTAATAATTACCATGGAGTCTTTCTTGGAATGATGTTATTCTGGGGGGTTTGCTTCTTTATTCTTTGATAGAGAACAACTGAATGCATTCACTAAACATTCCATAACGAAAACTAAGAAACTCGCCGCCAATCCAAGAGCGAGCAAATAGAAAACGGGTGCCAAGTGCTGTAAATTGAATACGAAGTATTCCGTTTCTTCGTGAGAGTTATTGCTTTTCAGAAGTGATTTGAATGTATACATTGACCAATATCTCAGCACAATCCCAGACTCCTTGCATACTTGAGTAATTCTGTGCAATTCTTTGTAGTAAGGAGATCCTACATGAAGAGCCACGCCCAAGGGCACTTGGTATGTGTAATCATCTAAAAAGCACAGCACCTTCTGGGGGTCACGGTACCCCATCCCACCAGCAACTAGCTTCGCATAACCCGTCAGAGTCAGTGTAAAGAATCCTTTATTGGAGATAGTGTTCTCCAAGCAAATTTTTCCGTCATGGCATAGATCCCCTTTCGTAAAATTCGCCAAGTTGTGCATAGCTTCAATTGCAAATATCGTGGTAGTGGATTTTATCATCTTGAATTTTAGAGATGTCTTCATTGCTTCGGCCAAAGACTGGATTTTTTCTCCATAACCCGGGTTTACAAGATAACTGGTGAAAAATGCTTGAAAAACAGTGCTGATAATGAAGCAAAAACTAACATATAAAAGAAATAAAGCCCTTAGCTTTGTTGTTCTCGGCAAGCCATGAACAGATACTCCCAGAAGTACAGACCAAGCATTATAAGCACTCATTGAAACTGATCTGAAATTGGATGCTTCAAATAGAGTCAGAGCAGTAATCCAAAAACCAAAGCTCACTGCCACAATGGTGACTGCAATTGCCATCCAAACTGTCCAGCCGAAAGTCTGCAAAACTCTGGTTGGTCTAGAAATTTCTCTTGGACAAGGAACCAAAAAGTTCTCAGTTTCAAAGCTGGAAGCTTCCATCGTGTAACTCGGGAAAAAATTTGCAGCAACATCACTAAGAATACCGACAACTATATCACATTCCCCTAGAGCAACTAATCTATGTGCCATGATATCTGTTAACAAGCTGTTATCTATTTCGGTACTAAATGTTGTAAAGTTTCTTGGTT
The DNA here is from genome assembly GCA_964059195.1 of Ectobius pallidus. Lineage (NCBI taxonomy): Eukaryota > Metazoa > Arthropoda > Insecta > Blattodea > Ectobiidae > Ectobius > Ectobius pallidus. Next base: position 13,353,312 of record CAXKWD010000006.1, read on the forward strand.
CAACATATTGCATATCAAGTTTCAGCTTTTGCGTGAACAAGAAAAGGCATTCCATGCACAAACCTTCCACATCGCCGATGTCGGCCTTCTTAATTATGTAAGGTGATGAGCCAATGAGTATTACCTTCAGAATACAGCCTGTAAAATTTGAAGGTAGTTCAACTGGAAACAAATCTAAATCACTGGGCAAATCATCTTCTGCTCCAATGAATATCTCCGCAACTTTTACTCCTACCCGTGACTTCCAGTGACAGGGACCTTGTTCAAAAGGATACATTCTATAGAGGCCTATATGCGTAGCATGTCGTATGCCTTCTATGTGATTTGATTCTGGCATCACAAAAATACAAGTCGTGAAACTGCAGAAGGTAGAACTTCCATACAAAATATTGTCGTAATAACAAGTAGGACAAGCGTCTGTTTGAATCAAAAGCATCTTTCCTTTGGGATTTCCTGACACGGAATGTCTCACTATTTGTATCTGATATACAAGTGTCTGAAAATATTGTTTATCGTCATTAAATAATATGACATAGTCTCCGTGTAAGAAAGGAGTTACATGATAATGAGAATAAAATTCACCAATTGATATATCTACAGCCGTAGTAATAATCTGGATCGACCACTTATAATTCTCATTTATCTTCATCAACATGAGATCTACAAGGCTTAGCTCTTCATTACATGTTAACAATCTTGTTGAGCCCTGAACATCTTCAGTTTCATTCACCCTTACAAGAACGCAGAGAGGTCTATCAGGAGAAAATTCAGAGAAATGCTTTCGCATAATGTTGTCAACAGTGGATACCACCTTTCTCTGCATCGCATTTTGTGGTTCACATGACTTGAGTAACAGAAGAACGAGAAAAAAGACTTCCCGATTTATCATTTTGCATCTGGAACTCATTGTTTCTCAAAGTAACTTCAAACCTTTTTTGGGTTCAGTATGCCTTTTCACCAGAAGTAGGATCATCTAGATAAAAGTTAATTAACTCAATAAACGAGCTAATACTGTTATTATAACTAATATTCCAATTATTTGTAGTTATATAATTAACTGTTAAAATATTGATTAGCTGATGGGAAGCTCAGCCCAAATCGTCGATTCCGATGCAAGAAGGATCTTGTTTTAGAGTGGACGAGCAATCTTTTGCTGTTTCTGATGACTGTGTGTTGTTTAAATGATAAACACGTAGGTCCAAATAATAAGAATGAATTAAATAAATTGTCTTGGTTAATCAACGTAAATTCCAGATTTGCAAATAACAATATTCAATTAACTGTATGTCAACAATTTTACTTTCTCCGCAATTAATTGTCTGTGCAGTTAAAAATCATCTAGACATTTTTCCAACTCTAATATTCACACATCGGTAATAAGTGTACTTCAGACTTCTGGAAGACTCACTTCTGGGCGGCGGTGTACCAATAAAGAGGTAGAAACCTAAAATACTGCATAATCATTGCCTACACTATGTGCTAGATGTTGCCGACACCAGATGCTCCAACTATAATAATTGAAACGTCTCTCATAGTTTGCTCATGATTATAGTATGTGATAAATAAATTACAATGCGGGGAACTACGCTGAAAGGTTGTTGTTTTTATCTGTTTTTATGATTGTGCATAATTTAAAAGGGACCTGGTTCTAGTTTCATGTACTGAGTTAAAATAATGATCAATCGTTGTGAGAATGACATGGAAAGTGAGGTCTCAGTAAAAATAAAGTGTTTCAAACTGAATTGTATATCACAATCTCATACGTGATGTGTAGACTTTAATAAGCTCGATGAAGCTTGGAAGATTATTTACTGAATTTTATGCACGCTGTAGGCCTATTTAAATATCGCGAGAATCATTTTTGCAGTACTTGCTAGCTAAACTATCTGATAACGAGAACATGAACTGGCAAATGTCAAGTGGATTTAGAATGCAATAAAAATGTTCAGTCTATCTTAATCTTCAGTTATTTAGAGCTGATAAATATCAGGTTGAGTTATTAATCCACCAATATTCAATTAACTAATTTCATTTGCTTTCTTGGTTCAAGATTTTTGCTGACTACGAAATGCTGTTTATATCATTTATAATCATAAAAGATTCGTTTTATTCGCTAACAACAACTAAAGTCATATAATATAATAAAAGGTAAATCCATGTAATTGACTCTATTTATGTGAAAACAATGTAAGTGTTGATAAATTTAATGTTCCATTTAATTCTCTGTTAAATAAATTATTTAAATAAAACATCTAGCCGTTGAGTAAATAACGTTTTTGCACTCCTTAGCTAGTAAGTGTTACTTAAGAAAGTTGTTTACATGGATCGTAAGTTGACATTCCCACACAATCGTGTTGCTAAGGGCGGTTGCGATGAGGTTAGATTACTTACGGTCCAAGCGCTACGTCATAATTCATTACGATACACTTCATAATACAAGCCTTTATGGACACGGCCCACAGGACAAATATTCGGTTCCCATAACAACAAACACATGCGAATCACTTTCTGAAATAAACATCTATTTTCAAGAATGTATTTACATAATATTTCCAGGTAATATCACCATTAATATAATTAAATTGATATAAATAATCATCGTGCAAAAAATAGCATGCAACACACGGGCCGTAAAGGCATTTACGGGTCTCGGAAACTTAAAAACCCGAGGCGCAGCCTTGGGTTTTCAATCTGTTTCCTCGACCCGTAAACGTGCCTTACGGCACTTGTATCGCAATATACTATGAGTAACCACTGTAATAATTTCTCATGAAAGACTGAAAATATTTTTACACCTTCTAATCCTCAATTCAGCAAACGGCAAGTGTAACAGGACAAGGCTGTTTAAGCCACCCGGCGAAGACAACTCCTTTTCTATAAAAGAACTTAACATTCCTTTCTTTTCGCATTGTATACCTGTCTTCCAGCTATCCTCATTTTACGATTGTGACAAGTGCATTGATATACAGAATGTGTTAAAATTTGTAACTATCTTATTGTTTACAACACCTTGTGTACAACTATGGTATTCCGGCAATATTTACTATAATTTTATTTTTTTAGTGTACTTCGGACCATTAGACGCACCCAACATTTAAGGCTCTGTTTTCAAGGTAAAAAATGGCGTCATATGGTCCGTAAAATACGGTACATAATTCTCAACTCCATTTTGGACCTTAGAGGACAAAGATTTTGAAATCTTTTCTTAATGCGTCCCTAGAGCCTATGAGCTATACGTATACCAAGTTTCACATTCCCAGGTTGTATAGTTTTTGAGACACTGTGATCAGTCAGTCAGTAGGTCAGTGGGTTTTGGCTTTTATATATAAGGAGATTTCTACCTAAAATAGCTGTATTTTGGTAGCCAGTAATCTATATCTTCAATGCACATTCAGTTGGCTATAAGTGGGCCAAGGAGTTGTGCACTAGTTTATATACACTATAGGGAAATGTTAATATCAAATGGTAAGAATAAATTGTTAAAAGCTAAAAAATGAAAGGCCTAAAATCCAAAGGGACTTTATATTTTGTACCACATAAATCTATTTAGTTTTAATGCAAAATAACACCGAAACTGTGACTTTTTTTATGCAATACTACACCGGAATTAAACAAACTTTAGTACCGAAATATAACTTTCGTATTCACCGTAAAATATGATCCCTACTGATCAAACGAGAGTTGAAAGTTTAATTGTGCGAACACATCTATAAAATCAAGGTGAATTACAGGAAGTTCAAATCGCTTTTTTAGGATGTTGGTTGGATATCCAGCATACTTTAGAACCATAAAAAATTGAGCTGGCTCTAGCAACAGGTCAAAAATGAATTTTGGATCTGACAGAAAGCCAATGAATAAAAAGAATTCAATCCTTAAAATTTCAACATTGAAGCATCCAATTTCAGAACAGTTTCAATGAGTACACATAAAGCTTGGTTCGTTCTTCTGCGAGTATCTGTTCATTGCTGAGAACAACAAAGCTAAGGGTTTTATTTCTGTTTCTGCTTCACGATCAGCTCTTAAAAGCAATAACTCGCACGAAGAAGCAGTTTTACTGAGCTCGTACTAAAAAAAATCCCTTTAGGCAATCCTACAGACTGACGTAGATTTCGAAGTGCTTTTGGTTTAATTTACTGTCGCTGCGTAGCACTCTTCTTCTTTAGCCTTGGCATGACAAACCCGCAATAATAACTGCAAAAAAGAGGAAAGAGTACTTTTTCAAACATTCAAATCTCGCCTTATATGAGAACTATCAAGGAACTAGTTATTGATTTGTAGAGTACTCATCAAGAGCTTTTCAACGATACCCCACAAGACGTAGTTTAAAAAAAATCGAATTTCCATCCCCCCACCCCCATTCGTACCTCCAAAACCCCGGAATCGTTGCTGTCACTGTGAACTCCATAGGGAGTACTCTAATTTATTCAAACAAAGTTTCCCTCTATACTTCATAGGGGCCGAAATATAAATGTTTTAAAATTTCAACCCTCTCCCCCGACCACCCCCTTGGGCCAATTTTGCTCGTTAACGAACTTGTCCGAACTATTGGACCTAGAAATAACATAATAAAATTTGGTTCAAATATCTTCAAAATTAAGGCCGCTAGCGTGTAAAGATAAATATATATATATAACTCTTTTATTTTTATTTATTTATTTTTATTTCTTTCTTTTTCGGTTGTGGTACGGTGGTTTCGTACTTAGGGAGGCATGAAACGTAAGGATATGAAAGAAGTTTTAAAGTCATGACATGGTATCGATTGCAATAGGTAGATTTTTCTTCGAAATCTAAGTAATATCAGTGTATTGTGAAAATCCGAGCATTCATTAAAATCCGAGTATGAAACGAGAGTACGGGAGCGTCTTAATTACCATTAAAGGCAAGTTGCATATGACTTTTTTGCATTCGACCATTATTAGATGTCTAACTTAGATTACCTTACAATTGATCAAATGTACGTTTCTCTCTATCTTGGTACCAGCTGTTAGCTGTTGTTCTCGCCTTTTTTAAACTCTAATTGACACACTTTTAAACACACGAAATGAACTTAATTTATTATACTGTAATATTAAAATTAACACGAACAGAATTGACATTAAGGTTGATTAAGGTCCACTTTGGATTGCTACTTTCAAGGCTTGAAGATTGCTCCCATTCGATATTAAATAAATAGTTGGAATAACAACAACAGTACTTTAAAGAAAACCGGTTTTTAAAGTACGTTACATCACATGTAATAATCTTATAATACGAGTAGAAAAGTTGAAAAAATCATATAATTCAATTCAATACATATTTATTTGTCATAAAGAGCAGTAAAAAAACTAGCTATTGACATAGTCATACATAAATGCAATAAATATATAAATACATAGAAAAACAGTATATAAACGATAAAATTAAAAAGCATGGTCTAAAAGTTCCAGTCTATATTAATAAAAAAGAATTTCCAAAATATATGTCGCCGCATCACTTGACAACGGCTCAACCGATTTGGCTGATTTTTTTTTTTTTTTTTTTTTTTTTTTTTTTTTGTTTGTTTTTTTTGTTCGTAATTGTCAGGACAAGGTTTGTATAAAAGAAAATTTTTGTAAAATCCACGGAAAAAGTCGGAAATGTGAAGTGAGGCACAGTTAGAGAGTTCTGTTGTCAATTGTTTACACACAAAAAAAATTGAAGTGTGACAAAAGAAGTGTGACATACAGTTCCAGAGTTCCGCAGTCACATGTTTTCATAAAAAAATAATAATAAATAAAAAAAGAAGTGTGTGTCTTGCAACCAAGCCAAATCGAAAGTGTGAATGTATGTATGTATGTGGGTATGTATGCTCCGTATACAAATCTACATTTTTTTACAAATTTGCACGAAATTTTGCACACATACCCAGTTAAGCCCGGGAAGTAACGCGGTGAACACTAAAATTCAAACAAACCAATCCTTCCCTTGAAAATTTATATAATTTCTGAAAATATTATACTGAAAAATGAAATGCAATTCAGTTATCATGACAACGGTGTATTGTTTATAGTGTTCACATAGAGCTTTGGGAACTATATAATAATGTGCATTAACAGATTCTGATGCTATCAATGTGATACATTGGTGAAAATAATTAATGAAAAATGAAATCCACGAAAATAAAGCACAGTGTGATGCAGTCACATAACTTTCTCTACCCTCGACATGGAAAATATCATTTCCTCACTTCACATTTTGATGTAGAATAAGCGGTCGTATTGCAGGGACAGCTTAAGCGTGTGCCAGTGAGTATGCTGTATCAGAAGTCGGTAAAAAAAATCCTATCCACTGATACGTCACTCATAGCTGTAGGCTTTGTGAAGGGATGTTTATCATAGGCCCTAAACATCTACAAGAAGACAAAATAGGATGGAACGTTTTCAGTCCTACGCCCGCAGTATATTATGTCCCAGGTTTTGGGGGAGGAAAGTATAAAAGTGATATTGATTTTTTTTTTCAGCTCCGAAACGGTTGTGTGGTAACATGAGATTGAGAAATAAAAATTTCCATAAAGACAATACAATCTTATGTAATCGGAATTTATGTTTCTTCTTATTTCAACCCTTCCCGGGCATGGTGTGTAGAAGCACCGGAATGCAACATTCGAGATCCTCTGTGAGCCATAAAAAGCTATATCTAGCGTTTTCTAAGGGAATAGTTTGAGTGTGATAAGTCGTTCGTCGTCACTTCAAGTTCTACGTAGGCCTACATATTATACTAGGCACTAGACCCTAGGGTTTGAAAATCGATTTCCACGAAATGTTTTAAGAGTGCCCGTGATTATTTACTCTACGGCTAGATGTTTCATTTAAACCATTTATTTAACAAGAAAATCATTAGAACATTATATTTATTAACACTTTTATCGTTTTTACATAAATAGAGTCAATTACATTAATTTTACCTTTTATTATATCGTTTGACTTACTTAATGTAAACATTGAGCGAATAAAACAAATCTTTGATGGTTATAAATGATATAAATAGCATTTTGTTTTCAACAAGAATACTGAACCAAGAAAGCAAACGAAATTATTTAATGGTTTATTGGCACATCAATAACTCAGCCAATAACGTCCATGAAATTTATCAATTCTAAATAACTGAAGATTAAGACAGAATTTACATTTTTATTGCATTCTAAATCCACTTGACATTTACCAGTTCATGTTCTCGTTTTCAGATAGTTTAGCTAGCAAGTACTGCAAAAATGATTCTCGCGATATTTAAATACAGCGTGCATAAAATTCAGTAAATAATCTTTCAAGCTTCATCAAGGCTATTAAAGTCTGCACATCACGAACGATATTGTGATTTACAATTCAGTTTAAAACACTCACTTTCCATGTCATTCCTCACTACGGTTGATCATTATTTTAGCTCAGTACATGAAACTCAAACTAAGCGCCTTTTATATTATGCACAATCATAAAAACAGATAAAAACAACAACCTCTCAGGCAGTTCTTTATCACATACTGTCATCTTAAACAAACTGTGAGAGAAATTGCAATCATATAGTTGGAGCAACTGGATTCGGCAACATCTAGCACATAGAGTAGGCAATGGTTATACAGTATTTTTGGTTTCTACACCTTTATTGGTACACCGCCGCCCTGAAGTTAGTCTTACAGAAGTATGAAGTACATTTATTACTGATGTGTGAATATTATAGTTGGGAAAATGTCTAGATGATTTTTAACTGCACAGACAATTAATTGCGGAGAAAGTAAAATTGTTAACACACAGTTAATTGAATATTGTTATTTGCAAATCTGGAATTTACGTTGATTAACCAAGACAATTTATTTAATTCATTCTTATTATCTGGACCTACGTGTTTATCATTTAAACAACACACGAACGGTCATCAGAAACAGACAAATGGTTGCTCGTCCGCTCTAAAACAAGAACCTTCTTGCATCGGAACCAATGATTCAGGCTGAACTTGCCATCAAAGAAAGTATATTTAAACAGTTAATTGGATAACTAGAAATAATTGGATTATTAGTTATACTAATATCAGTATTATCTAGTTTATTGAGTTAATTAACTTATATATTCACCCAAAGTAGTTTTGAAGTTACATTGACAAGCAGTGAATTACAGATGCAAAATGGCAAATGCGGGGGCCTTGTTTCTCGTTCTTCTGTTACTCAAGTCGTGTGAACCACAAAATGCGATGCAGAGAAAGATTGTATCTACTGTGGATAACATTATGCGAAGGCATTTCTCTGAATTTTCTCCTGATAGACCTCTCTGCATACTTTTAAGGGTAAATGAAACTGAAGATGTCCAGAACACAAGAAGATTGTTAAGATATAACGAAGAGCTGAGCCTTGTAGATCTCATGTTGATGAAGATAAATGAGAATTATAAATGGTCGATGCAAATTCTTACTCAGGAAATGTACCGATTGGACGATTTTTTTTTGAAAGATCCTTTTATGCATGGAGACTATGTCGTGTTATTTAATAATCGATATTTTAGACTACTTATAGAGCAAATGAAATATCTGATGCAGAGAAAGTCAACAAATCCAAAAGGAAAGATGCTTATGGTTCAAACAGACGGTTTTACTGACCATATTTTTAATCGGGATACTTTAAAGAAATCTATCTCTTATGTCTTCAAATTCACTACTTGTATTTTTGTGATTCCACAATTGAATCAGACACAAGGCCTACGACATCCTATTCATATAGGAATCTACAGAATGTCTCCTTTCGAAAAAGGCCCCTGTCATTGGCAGTCAATGGGGATTGAGAGGAAAATTGCGGAGATATTCATTGGAGCAGATTTGCCTAGTGATTTAGATTTGTTTCCAGTGGAACAACCTTCAAATTTTACAGGCTGTATTCTGAAAATAACACTGCTTGCGTCACCCAATTATATAATGAAGAAAGACGATGTCGGCGATGTGCAAGGTTTGTGCAAGGAATGCCTTTTCTTGTTCACGCAAAAGCTTAAACTTGAAATGGAGTATGTTGTTGATGTAAACAAATATAAAACTGACATATCTAGCAGCCTGATGGCAAATGAAGAGATACAATTAGAAGTTGCTATGGGATATTATGATATAGCAGTCGGCATACTTAGTATCGACGTTGCTGATAAAATCCCAAACTATATGATGGAACCTTCCAGTTTTGAAACTTTGAAATTTCTGGTTTCTTGTCCAAAAGAGATTTCTAGACCAACCAGAGTTTTGCAGACGTTCGGCTGGACGGTTTGGATTGCAATTGCAGTCACATTTGTGGGAGTGAGCTTGGCATTTTGGATTACTGCCCTGAAACAACTTGATGCATCCAACTTCAGAACAGTTTCAATGAGTACGTATAGTGCTTGGTCTGTACTTCTGGGAGTATCTATTCATGGCATGCCGAGAACAACAAAGCTAAGGGTTTTATTTCTGTTGTATGTTAGTTTCTGTTTCATTATCAGCACTGTTTTTCAAGCATTCTTCACCAGTTATCTTGTAAAGCCGGGTTATGGAGAACAAATCCAGTCTCTGGAGAAAGTCATGATCTCAACTCTGAAATTTTCGTGGATAACAACCATTGCCTCATTCAAAGGGTATCAAGCCATGAACGACTTCGTGATAACCGAAGGAGAAGTATGTCCATATGAAGAAAAGGTTTGCTTGGAGAAGACTATATCTAATAAGGGATACTTTACACTAACTCAAACAGGTTATGCGAAGCTAATTGCTAGTCAGATGGGGTACCCTGATCCCGAGAAGATGCTGTGCTTTTTGGATGATTACACATACCAAGAGCCATTGGGTGTGGGTCTTCATAAAGGATCTCCTTACTACAAAGAATTGCACAGAATTACTCAAGTATGTAAGGAGTCTGGGATTGTGCTGAGATATTGGTCAATATATAAATTCAAAACAGATCTTAAAAGCAATACCTCGCACGAAGAAACGGAATACTTCGTATTCAATTTACAGCACTTGGCACCCGTTTTCTATTTGCTCGCTCTTGGATTGGCGGCGAGTTTCTTAGTTTTCGTTGTGGAGTGTTCAGTGAAGGCATTCAGTTGTTTTCTAACAAAGAATAAAGTAAACCCCTAGAATTATATGAATAACTCAAGAATATAACTATAATAACATCAGGTAAACTGATATAACAAAGTGCCAGTATGCTTTTTTTAATCAGTGGTAAATGCAATTATAATATTCCAATGCAGAAAAGTTATTTTTGTAATACGAGGGTCGGTCAATAAGTAATTCCTCCTATTTTTTCCTCCTCAACCAAATTAGTTATGTGAATAATTTGAATTTGGCGAAATTCCTCAAACCTTCTTCTATACTCCACTGCAATAGCAACTTCCTACGTCAAGTGGTGGCAGACTGCTGCCTGTTGCAAAATGGCTAACATCGAAGTCCGTATAAGACAGCGTTCTGTCTCTTTCACAGTGGATACCCCGAATGTTAACCGACCAGAATAAGGAGTCACGAAAAACAATAGCCTCCGAACACTTGCAGCGCTTCAATTTGCAGGGAGAGGATTTCCTGCACAAAATTGTGACTGGAGATGAAACGTGGGTTCATTTTTTTGAACCAGAATCAAAGAGACAGTCTATGGAATGGCATCGCATAACCTCACCGAGGAAGAAAAAATTCAAAACTGTGCCGTCGGCAGGGAAAGTGATGGCGACCGTGTTTTGGGACGCAGAGGGTGTGATTCTGGTTGATTTTTTAGAACAGGGTTGCACAATAAATTCTGTACAATATGACAGCACCCTCAAAAAGCTTAAAGCACGTCTTCAGCGAGTTCGCCCAACAAAAAGCATGGCGGATGTTCTGCTTTTGCATGACAATGCAAAACCACACACCAGTCGTCACACCACTGAAGAGATTGTGAAAATTGGATGGGTACTACGCCACCAAGTTATCTCTGCATGCAGAAAATATGTAAGGAATGTGCCTTGCATTTCGATCTCCCTCCTTTGACGTTGCCACTTCCTATTCACTGAGTTAAGTCATTTGGCTGCAAGAGGGGTGCTGAGAATTACCGTGTTTTTAAATGACCTGACACCTTCGGCAGTCGTTGTCGAAATGAATAATCTGGCAACCATGTCCCTACTGGGGAAAATGCGAGAAATGAGCTGCCCCTTCTTTCACCCCACGTTGCCTCTTCCTGTCCACCGTGTTCGTTTATTTGCCTGGAAGAGGGGAGCTGAAAATTACTGTGTTTTTAAATGACCTGACACCTTCGACAGTCGTTGTCCAACTGAATAATCTGGCAACCATGTTATGATCTTTCGCACGTGTTTAGGTATTCGCCACCCACTACTTCCCCTACATCCCTTCCGTATAGTGGTAGCTGGGCGACACTAGCGCTAAAACACTTCCCCTATCGCCGTGCAGACTTAACTTGGTGGCATAGTAAGTCTTGCCTCACCCCCCACACAGCCCTGACTTAGCACCATCAGACTTCCATCTGTTTGGGCTCATCGTGGGATTCACTTTCAAGATGCGGAGGCCGTGAAAACACCTGTGCGTCAATGGCTTCGGAAGCAAGATCGTGCGTTTTACCGCGCAGGAATGCATGCTCTCGTTAAAAAGTGGACTACAGCTGTGGAAAAGGACGGGGATTACATAGAAAAGTGACAATATAATGCTCAATGTTGTGGCTTTCATGCTGTGTAATCAAAGTTTAATTTTCTTGCAAACTAAAAGAGAGAAAAAATAGGAGGCATTACTTATTGACTGACCCTCGTAGATCTCCGAGTTAAACTCCAGAAACAAAATGCGCTGGCAATAATAATACTACCCGCGCGCCACTTCTTGAGCGCTGGATTTACGGGGAAGTGAGGGTCGGGGGGAACAAAACATAGCTATTCCTTCAGTCTTTCTGCAGTGTTGTCAACTAAAGAAATAACGTTTCAGCAGAATCGCGCGTATGGTATTTTATGTAGTGACTTTAATATAGAACGATTTTAATGCAGTCCAATAATATAACGTGGTGACGGTATTGCGTAACAATTAATTACACGTCATAAGCCTTTGGTTATCAAATAAGTCATCAAATAAGAATATTATGCATAATATAGGCTCAATATTTTTACACTGGGTGACTAATTTTAAGCATAAAGAAGAGTCTTAGCAGAACATGCTTCACCATTTCGTGTTTTAAATCGTAAGAGAGTTAAGGCATCTAAAAGTGGAGAAAGCTATAGGCCTAATTTTAAACGTATTTAATACAAATTGTGAAAAGTTCGCTCAACTTTCAGTCCATGAAATTGACATCAGAGTTCACGGGATCGTCAGAAATTAGCACATACGGAATTCTTACAGGTGAGGAAAGTGTTGGATGTACAATGAAGTGTTTGTGAAATCAGCAGTTCGAAAGATTGTATTTTTCTCCATAACTCGATGCGTCAGAAAAGATAATGTCAATAAATAAATAAATAAGAATCCTGAGACAGAATGAGCTTAGTATTGAAGCCACTAGATGTCAGGGTGTATAGCGTACTTCGTGTTTCAATGTTGTCAGCTTAACCTACGAAGTTGAACGAAACCTACCGAATGAGGACTAGGGAGCCGAGCGCTCAAGAAATCGCGCGCGGGTAGTAATGATGCAATGGGCCTACGATTCGCTGATACGTCTATTTCAAGTTTAAAGCAGCCTTAAAGATTATGAATGAATAAAAAGTCAATATGAAATCTATCTGCCAGGAATTGCATTAGGTATATTGCTGCACAATAACGAATAAGAAAAATACTCACATTACAATATAGCCTAATGTAAATATCAGTAGTCTACATATCCATAGAATGCACAATATAATATTAACATTCAATGGCTAGTTGTTTTTAATCTTTTATTTACGTTATTTTCATTATTATTTATCCTAAACTGACATCGTTATGAAGAGACGAATCAATCAATATCAATTTCAAAGGTCTAAAGTTTCATACTTAATTTTGATTCAAACTCGTACACACTGATATAAGACATTCATTAAATATGTTAACATTTCACAAAATACACTGGCAATGAACTCCACTTAATGTATGTAGGCCTAATTATTTCAGAGTAATATATCTTCTGTACATAACGGTATTCAACTTGATGAACGAAGTAAACATCTGACTAGCTTGATAATAATCAATGTGTCATGGCTTACTATTGCAAATTCCAAGGCCGTAAAACGATATGTTGTTAGAATAACAACTATTCCATGAATAAAACCTCAAAATTAAGAGAAGCCAAAATCGGAATAAAATAAGGGAAAAAATAATATTAAGTCGCACCTTGGATGAATGTTCCCACCCACCGCTCCCTCGCGATGCACTTTCTTTTATACCACTTCTTCTGTCCTCATATTACATAGAAACTCGTGATTGGACGTTGGTAGTGTGACGTCATACCGGTAAACAAAAGATGAACAAAAGTTGACAGGCTTACTAACGTGTGGAAGATATAATATTCCACATTTTCGAAACCTACAAACAGTGTATCGTACATTATTCGAAAATGCAAGGGCGCTTCGCTTCGGCTGCCGCCTCCGCTCGCGCACTTAACTAAGTGGATAGTGTTATGCATTATTTAGATTATGTGAAGAGGTGATTGTGGTCTGGTCGGGATTGCCGAGTAAGCTAGAGGGTTGTCATTTTGGTGTATGGGTTGGTAGCTTGTATTTGGTACGATCGGGAGTTTGGAGAGAAGGAACGATCGGGTGTGCCGAGATAACAAGCGAACAGCAACGCATTGTTTGGAGCGTAAGGGGGCGACTTAATCTTCTCTTATGCCTAAAATAAAAACACTTTCTTCTTTCAAGAACCGAAACGTAATTTATTTGTAAATTGCCACGCTACTTGAATGTGCATTGGTTAAAAACACAACTTTCTTCTCCGTTTGATTTTCTCATATTGAGCCCAATCTTCTGGGTTTGAGATTCCTAGTCAATTCAATACAATTGTACTTACGATCTTCACAAAACTTTTGTAACTGAATTCATATGCATTTTATATTTCTTTGAGTATTATGTGGTTTAGCTTCCTTTATGATAATATCAATTTTGTCAACAGACGCATTACCAAACCTTGAGATTGGCATTTTTGTTTTCAATTTAGTGCCGACAATGGAAAACGTAATCTAGTAATCACTGCATGAGGGATACTGTTACTATACGGTTCAGTAAAGAGCTGACATTTATCGGGTAAAACGGCTTCCTCGCGATTCCTACAAGAATATTGTAAGATAAACGGCCGTGATTGGTCTATATCCGAGGAATTGCTAAACCTTATTGGTCATTATCAAACACGCAGCGTATGAGTGGAATAGTCAAGAAAAAAGTAAACAAGATGATAAACTAAAGGAGAGGTATTACAAAACAAGAAATATTTATAAAGAGCAAATAAAATTGATCAAATGTTATGCCAATGACTTTATTATTAACTTTCAAAATCCTTGTAAAGCTGCTTGGAGGGTAATAAGAAATGAAATAGCATCCCCAAAACGTAGGACACAAATACCAATATAACCTGATGAGCTCAGCAACAATCGTATTGCAAACCTACCTGACAGCTTTGAAATAGTAGAATCTCTAAATAAAATATAAATGTAAATAATAAATTTGCATGGTAATCAGTATGGAAATTCATAAACTTAGTCATTCTAAATATAGTATTTCTATGGACCCTCTAATTTTGTTATTTAAAAAAGTATTTTGTCCTCTGTGCATTATAATAAATCGTATAATTATTTAACGAATATTTCCTGACTTTAAAAATAACTATCGCTTTACCAATCCATGAAAAAGGTGACAGATCTAATACAAGCAAATACTGGCCAATTTCTCTCATTCCTAGAGTATTTAAAATCATTGAAATTTGTATGCATCAACAGATAAGCCTCTATTCTGAACGCTCAAATATGCTCTCTAGTTTTCAGTTTGGCTTTACAACTAATCTATCAACTACAACAGCTGTAGAAAAAGCCGTCACTGCATCTTTCGTTGATTTAAGTAAGGTTTTTGATACTGTATCCCATAATATACTGATAAACAATGATATAATTGTTTTGAACTAGATTTGCTTAATCTTTTAGTATCTTATTTGAGTAATAGATTCCAGCTAGTAGAGATAAATGGTGAATCGTCAGAATTATTAAAAATAATTAAAGGTTTTCCGCAAGGATCGGTTCTTGGACCCTTCTTTTCATTATATATACGAATGATCTACCCAAGTCCTTGCCTTGAAAAATAGTTCTTTATGCAGATGATAATACAATAATTGTCAACTCACCTAAAGCCCATAATATAATCTTATCTAATGCAAGATTGAAAAACAATGATAATATTTAATGAGAATGTAAACTTACTCAAAATGTTGAAATAGGCAAATAATTTACCACATACAGAAGCTAATATTTAAGTGATATATTAACATAATTTGAATGCAACATAAAGACGTGTTCAAGTATAGAATAGGAGGCTAATAATAGTCACTTCTAACCAGAGCAAGGTATAGTGTTATATCAAATTATACTAATCAAAGGCAATATAAAAAGAAACTAAAGGCACATAAGCTATGCACAGATTGCCAAACAAGTTATGTCTGAGGTAACCACGGGCAAGAATAGTACCAAAAGCAAGGGTATACAATAATAACTTGAAAACTACCAGCTGATCAGCTTAGACAAATAACTTAACTTACAAATCATGGAAGACAACTGTAATGACATTGGCCAGCGCTTGATATATTCATTAAGCTATAGACAACAAGAACATATCTGTGAAGTAGAAAGGAATTTACAATTAATAATAGCACTAATTATTTTTCTTTCTTTCTTTCTTTCTTTCTTTCTTTCTTTCTTTATCTTAGTTTCACCTCTCCCTTTTAGGATTTAAGCAACCCAAGCCGCCCGGACCTTATAGGGCCGCGACCTGTCGGGAGATGGATTATCTTTGGATCACATACATACTTTTTTGACCAGACAAGGACATTGAGGACCTCCCCGGATGAGTCATCAGCCCAATGCCGGGGCCACCTCCGAGACAACACGAACACATAGGACGAGACACACCATTCACACACACTCACTCCAAACAAGGTGAGAATGGGATGAATATGATAATGACGGCCAGATGATATCTGGGGACCACAAGGGCCTAAAGTTACCCGACATTTATTTCACAGGTGAGGGAAAACCCCAGAAAAAAAAACCCCGCCTAGGTAACTTGTCCCAACCAGGAATCGAATCCGGACCCGCTGAGTGAGAGGAGCGAACGCATTCCCTACGCCACAGCGGTGGACAGTACTAATTATTAAATAGGGGAAAACCCCAAAACCTGCAATGGGTAGAGACTGAATGAGAATATAATTAATTTAATGCTGCATCAGAAACAGTTGTGAATCTGAAATCCATTATAAAAAATGCCTGGAACGGGATTTTAAGTTAGTTAAAGAATAATAATCAAGAAAAATGGATTCGATAATTATGCATAAATAATAATATTATGTTGTGAAAAGCATACGGGATAGAACTGAGAAAAAAATTACATTTAATAAATGAAATGAAGTGACACAGAAAACCACCTGCTAAGCTGACATTAAATACTACATATTTAGCATGACCAGCAAGGAATTAAATTGATAAATCAAAGCAAGGCAGAACGAGTAACATAAACTGCCTACATAAGATTGAGCAAAAACCAATGCTACCTATGTCAGTGTTGCGTGGAGCCACGCGTCCACTTTAGCAACATTCTAGAAGCAGATATGGGCGAGTCTGCAGAGTTTTAAGGTTTCAACTATCACTGCTAAATATTGAACGGATTTCCTTGCCAAATAAAGATTGGGCAGAATCACTATCTAAAATTACTTAATACTGCCATAAGACGTGCATGCCCAGAGAATGCCGTAGAGATTTGAAGGGCAAATAAATTTTATGCTTACAACCTGCCAAATGAAGAATTATATATCGGACTGAAGCAATAGTTCAGCATAGTTAACCTATTCTATTCTATTCTATTTTGTGCCCTTTAAGGTGGGGAGGCGGGGTGGGAACGCCCCTAAGCACCGCAGCCGTTACCGACTTATTGTACCTACCTCCGGGATGGGATGAGTTGCGTGCCCACAGGCCGCCCCGGACCCGCAACGCCCCCCGTGGGCCCCCACGGAACTCCCCTACATCCAACAAGCCTAGTACCATGCCACGTGTGCGCCACCCCCTGCGGTACCTCCAACCGGGAGCCCCGACAGGTTCGTGACACACACCACCAACAACCTCTTGGCCACAAGCAGCGGGGAGAACGGGAGAGGCCCCCAAAGGGCTCCGACTGCCGAAGCAGACCCGATGCAAGAAGTGGAAACGGGATGAGGATGAAAAGGGGGAAAGGTGAGATGAAGTGGAGAGTGTTGGTGGAATGAAAGGGGGAAACGGGAGAACCCCGAGAAAAACCCCCTAAAGCACGGCTTCGTCCACCACGAATGACGCGCCCGCCGGCCCCGAGATTTGAACTCAGGACCGCAAGCATCCCAGGCTCACGCGCTACAGCATGAGCCACCGCGCCGGCATAGTTAACCTATGTAGCCACTGCTCAGGAGTCTGCAGACCTTGGTCAATGCCGTCTAGATACTACCGCTGAATTGTTTCGAAGAGGAATAATGGCGAGATGAGCAGGAGGCAGACAATCAGTTTTCAGTATAATCATGGTTATTACTGACAAGTAACCGAGGTTAGTGCACTCGGCAATTAATTACTTTCTGAATACACGCTCTGCAAAGTGGATATTTCTCGGACTGTTAACACGCCGTAAAGTAGCACTTTACCGTCCTAAGCAGGTAAGGTAATTATACCGTACTAGACCGGAAAAGTGCCATGGTAACTCCTAATGGACATAGTTCCAATTGTGGCTCCTAGATGTCTCTACAGTGTCTCCCAGTGTAATTTCAAATTTATATGTTAAGGGTTTTATTAACAAGCCTTGCCATTTAGAATTTTTGAATTTAAGAAATAAACTCGATAATAATAACCATTTATATTACTTACGACTGGGGGTGGGCGCGAACGCGCGAAGTTTGGATTACTAAACCGTAGCTTAGTCTCTTAGACAACGAGTGCCACTTGAAACGACTTCAGATGAGCCTCTTGTACGATTGCTTCTTTTAATAAGGCATAATAAGTTTTGTTGCAGAAAATATGATAACAATGACGAGTAATTTCAATTGATGTAAACATATTTAGTTTAATTAATCAACATTATTATCTAAACGATGTCTTTAAAAGTTTATTTTTAAGGAAAAGAAACAATCCACAGCAAGCGAAGTTTATAAACATACAGGGCCGTAGCTAGGCGGTGGCGAGATGTGCCCCCGCCAAGGGCGCAGGTACAAAGAGGGCGCAAAATTAACCATGAAAAATACCACCTTTCTTTAGACTGGTGCCATTTATCAAGCAACAAAAATTCTAGATTTTATGATTTAATTATTTTTTAAGTAGTTCATCGTCTGAAAATAAGTTTTTAGTACCTTGAAAGTCCAACACTTAGTTCGTTTTCAAATTGAGGTTTAGGTTTTCTTTGATAATAACAGTGTTTTTATATTAAGATAATAAACAATTTTACAGTAATTTAAAAAAATTGTTCAGACTCCCCAGTATTGGAGGGCGCAGGTTTGTCCAACTCGCCAAGGGAGCAGAAGGACCTTGCTACGGCCCTGTAAACATGCACTACTGGTAAAATCGCCATTATCTTTGCTTTCTTTACGCTGAATCATTGAAAATGACTGAAAAACTGAACTCATTAGCGGTAAAATTGCAGAATTTTTTCTAAAAACTATTGTATGCACCACGTACGCAATTCTTTAGCGGACTTGGTACATAAATAGGTATTTCCGAACTGCAGTAAATTATCTTGCGTGCGCAATCTATTATTTATTATTTATAAATATTTATAGTTTAAAACTCTGCCTGTTAGATGAGATAAAACTGTGTGTGGTGATGCACACAGTTGAATTATTATTCTATAAGAGATTTCTTATGTCGATGCAGACAGAAGCTGGCGCGAGTTCAGCCATGCAGATTGCGTGTTGGAAATAGCAAAAATAACTTTGCTCAAAAGTTTCACGTCGATATATCAGCCTCAGCTGTTTATGACACAAGTGCTTGTGCGATAAGACGGGCTCTTCAAGGTTTGGCCCAATCTCCTATTTTTTCAATTCAACATTTTCTTCCAACTAGAATTGATTTTTTAACTCCCCAACTGGAAAAAATACAATTTTCAAGAGACAAAACGTTAACTACCCTGATAGTGAGAAAAGCTACCCTGCTCCAAATTTTTCGGAGTTCTATTCATATTTCAGATATGAATAATATCAGTCAAATAGGACATAAATAATATTAGTCAAGAACATTTTGCCACTTGCGCTATGGGTTGGCATTAAAATCAATATTTTGCAAAATTCTTTCTTAGTATGCACTTACATTATGAAACGGAGGTACTGTCAAAATTCCAAGTATCTGCCTATTATAATTTAGGCTCTACGTTGATGCTGGTTGTCGACCAAGAGCTAAGCTAAGTTAGTTTAGCTTAGCTCACATACAGTGCAGGATTTCATATGTAGTTATGCCGACAAAACTACATATGAAATCCGGCACAACTATATATGAAATCCCTCACTGTATGTGAGCTAAGCTAAGCTAAGCTAAGCTAAGCTAAGCTTAGCTAGCTTAGCTCTTGGTCGACAACCGGCATAATTCTCTGTCAGTCAAGCAGTCAGTCAGTCATTCTTCCATTCGTTCATGCACATGGCGAGCAGACATCCCGGATGAAAAACTTTTCATCTACGTGTCATGGAAGCCTGCGAAACCATTCGACACAATCCCGGAGTATTTGAAAGGGTGCGATAGTCCATGATTCGACGAAATCATGCATGTCTATAAGCAAGAGTAGGACATTTCGAGCATTTGTTATGAGTTTTGTGTGTTGACGTGTTATGAGTGTACCAATGTGTTGTTCCTAACGAGAAAAAAAAAGATAATGGGACCTATGTTCATATGAACTTTTTTCCTTCTTTTGGTGTAAGGTACCGATGGCCGAAGTTTTTAAAAGTATTTTTGTAACACCCTATATATAATAGAGATAGATATACCGTACAGAAATTAATAAGGTGTAATTGGAATGCTGATCAGTTTCCTGGGGAGAAGGTTCAAGGCTAATGCAGCCCTGAATTACCTTAGTAAGCGCTGAATTCGCGCATTCCGACATACAGCGTCTTGCGTTTGTTCGTACACGCGTGTGTGTGTGCGGCAGTCGGGGAAAGGCTCATCATGGAGGTTGACGTGGATATTAGTTGTTAGCTACCAGATCAAGGGGATGAAGTGAGAGGATATGGGGATGAAGGATATCGGAGCTATGTAGTGGTTAGAGGGATGTATATATTAACCTGTAAATAAATACTAGGGGATGTAGACGGGAAGTTACTTTCTATTTAATTCTATCACAATCTCCCATGAAATCAAAGATCCCAGTGCCTGGGGGGTCAATCAGATCTTCAGGAGCAGA
The DNA here is from genome assembly GCA_964059195.1 of Ectobius pallidus. Classification (NCBI taxonomy): domain Eukaryota; kingdom Metazoa; phylum Arthropoda; class Insecta; order Blattodea; family Ectobiidae; genus Ectobius; species Ectobius pallidus. The sequence goes on from CAXKWD010000006.1 coordinate 13,373,852, forward strand.
GGGATGAGCACCACACACCAGCCAAAACCATACCACACACCAGTCCACACGGATTCACCGCTACAAAATGGTGTCAGAAGATTTGGGAGTGTTGTACGCGTGCCTCATGGCCAGGTGGCCATCGTTTCGTGGGGGGGGTGACATCCGTGTCGGACGTCGCCGCGCGACAGCCAAGAAGAAAGAAGATTTGGGATGTTAATATTATTACGACCAAGGACTCCGAAATGGTCGTTTGTGAAATTTTAACTGTGGCCGATCGTAACATTATATTTTTGTGTTAACTGTGTAAATTTCGTGACCAGCAGCAATTGGAAATTTTAATGATAATTGTGCAAGTTGATAGGAGCCTCACGAAGGGGACAGTACGTCTTGCAGGATACAAGAGCGGGCTGGACGAAAGGCCATACCGACGCTTCGGCGTCGAGGGAGCAGGTGCCAGCGTCAAGATCCATGCGTCGTCCTTGAACCGGAGTGAAGGAAGGCAGAGGAATGAAGCACATGTTTTTTCCAGTACAGATAATTTTTTTTTCAAAACTCAGATGGACCTACGAGCATAAGGTGTTTTCAGATGAAGTACTCTGAAACACAACGCCCGTCATTGCGAAGACCCAGGAGAGTAAATTTCAGAGAAGATGGCATGTGAAGGGAGAATTAATATTTTGAAGCGCGGAGAGATAAGCGCGAGTTTATTTAAGGAGGTCTAAGGATACGACCTGCGAATCGGCCCAGGCACATCGCAGGCGAGTATTGTCGTAGATCCTCGGAGAGAAGAGATGAGCTCTCTTACTCTCGGTGAAGTAAAGGTACTTCAGGTTTTTCCATGCAAAGCATGCGGTGATCAAATGTTTTTGTTTGTTGTTGTTATTATTTATGTGTGAACATGCCGGGAAATTGTGGGGTCTTCGGAGTTGAGAAATGTGGGCAATGACGGAGCGGGAAAATTTTGGAGAAGATCACTGTACCAGAAGAATGCTTTAGGAGAGGAGCAGGCTGCGGAGGAAGCATCCAGCTCTGAAGAATTACCTGAAGGAGTATGTGCGTCAGGAGGGGTACGTAGCGGGCTGGATGGAGAAGCCATGTCGACACAGATCGTCGAAGAAGCTGCGCCAGCGACTAGACCTCGACTAGACCTCGACGACACACTACAATCAGTGGAATCGCAAAGCCCTATCAGAAGTCGGTCTTCAAGTGAAGAATCCATCCCAAGAATTCCCTACAATCTTCGATCTAGAAGTCAATCTGTAAGAGAGGAACAAAGTATCGCTGCTCTGGGAGAAGGGTGTGTTAAACGACGTCTCTCTCGCACCTGAAGAAAGACGGTCTAGGCTGCAAAGGGATAGTCAGGTGTGAGAGGGCGCTCGCGAATTATCTTCTACCCATGAGGAGGAATCACCACGTGTGGGAGCAACCCTTTGCAATAGGTCTGGCCGACTATTGTTTTGAGTTAGCGCCCATAACGAGTGAAACCCAAATCCACCGTGAGGAGAACGGGCAAACAGCGAGGGACAGAAGTTCCGTCTCAGCAAAGCGATTTGGAGGGTGGCAACGGCAGCGGTGACAAATACCTGTCAACAGCTCTCTCCAGGATCGAAGGCCGTTGGGAAGAATTACCTCGTTACCAGCTGCTATCCAACCTATAAGTATTTCTTACAAGTTATTGAACGAAGCAGAAGAAGAAGAAGAAGTGAAATAGGTCCAGTTAGTTGTTAAATTCAGTGTGAATAAGTTTTTAAAGGGTATTTTAGTGAGTTTTAAAGTTTTTATATTTTATTTGGCTGCGAATACAAGAGAGAAAAGGTCACTCGACGGAAAGAAGATGATATTACAGAGCTGAAATATTTATTGTCAACAGAACGTATTTTTTTATTGAGGAAATTTTGCAACCAATTTGTGTATTTTGTCATTATGTAACAAGTGATTTATATTTTTTTTGGTGAAATTTTGGTGTGTGGTAAGAATGAAATAAATTTGATTACTAAGGGGTAAGTAAAGTGCTATAGAATTAAGAAGTGCTTGACAAGGCTGATAATTATTATTGTTGTTTATGGATAAAATATTTTGTGCCACTGTATCATGAGATAGATTTAAATTAGGTTTTTTCATATTTTGCTTAACGGGTATCGATTTTTGCCATTAGCTATGTAATGATTCCGCCGTGTGTAATGATAAGATGCTGATTATTTTATTGCATTTTTTAATTGATCATTTAGAAAAGTATAGTTTATGTTGATAGTTGGTTTACGTTGTATGTTTCCAGGAAGTAAGGGTGAATTATTTTACGATTGCCCTTTTGAAATTTAAATATGGTCAGGCATAGTTTTATATTGAGCAGTTGAATTATATATTATATTTTGAAGGAGTAAAACAGTATTTTGTTGTTGCATTTAATTAATTTAGATGAAGTATTATGTACAAGATATTTATAAAATTTCAATTTTGTGATGCATGATTGGACTTAGCCTCTGTAGCGCAGAAGTCGACCTGCTCTGCAAAGATAGAAGTCGATTGTGATCGCCAAGTTAATATTTTATAAGATGAAAATTGTTGGGACAAGCAGTCAGTTGAAACATGTCGTATTAGGAATGCGCACCTTAGCGAGATGATTCAATCTGTGTTTGTTAAAGAAATTGGTGGAGCAGTTATTTGAATAGACGGATGCATAGTATTGTTTTGGAAATTGAACATGTGTTTAGATATTTTTTGAATTTGATGGCAATCAATTGTTTTTATTTTATAAGCGGGTAATCAAAACTTTATAATGTTTTATTTGATGGACGGTTAGATTTTAATTTTGACATTTTACTCGATGAGAAGTTGCGAACCAGATATTTTTTTTAAAGATTTTATATATTTTAGTTTTGATTGTGATCATTAATTGTTTTTAGATACATGAGTTTATTGTTATTGAGATAATTCAGAATTTAAGAAATTTTTATATAATGTGAACGAAAGTTAATTTAAAGATTGCTTTAATAATTTTGAGTGATTAAATATTTGTATTATAAATGGTTGAGATAAGCGGATAGGCATAAATCATTACATAGTTATAGGCCGATAAGATTTTACTGATATTATTGTTATGTTGTTCATAACATTCCAGATTTTTTATATGTTGAGCGGAATGATACTGGGATTAATTTTAACTATGCACAGGTGTCATATGCATTAATAATTTCAGGAAGTAGTTGCAAAAGATTAACAAGTGAAAGAATTAAGATTGATGAGGATCTTTATTTCGCGTAAGAAAGGCACACATTTATAAGGAGCAATTTAAGATGACCAGCAGGGTAGAGGTGAATTTTAATAAAATAAATTCAAGAGTTTAAGAGAATAAAACCGTTATATATTATGAAACCATGAATGCTAGGGCATAGTAAAGATAAAGTGAGTAATTACATACAATACAAAGTTGTAGGATTTTATGATAAAATCAAGCAGAATTTCACATACAGGGAAAAAGATAAATTTTGGTGGAAAGTATGACATCAACCAGAAATGTCGAAGTAGGAGTTTTTATCAAATAAACATGTGTTAGAATTATTTTTTAGATAGGGACGAAATTTTAAGACGATGTTATAGTTTATCTGTTATATGCAAGCATTGAAATTAGTAAGGAATTTTATATTGTACAAGAGAGGGAGAGCAAGAAAGGGCTGACAAGGTATTTTTTATGACATGATATCCTCTAAGACAAAGATAGAGAATTATCAGCTGTGTGTTAAATGACAACTACAAGGCATGGTGATACCGGGTGTAATATTGAGCGAAATATACATGCTGTTTGTGTATTTTAAATAACAATCAGAGAATCACTGTATTGGAATTTAAATGTATTTTATCCAGCATAATCGTAAGATGCTAAATTGTTAGGAAGTAATGAGTTTTTAAAATTGGTTGATAAGAGTTTAAAATTAGTTGTTTGGCAGAAAATTGATATTTTAATTGTTAATATGTTTACATGATAATAGTAATTTGTGATTTAATTTATGGTAAGAGTAATCGAATATTTATTATTGACCTCAATCGTTGCGTGCAAAGTATTGTAGATTTTCAGTAACAGTCAGATATAAAAAATTATGTGATGAGTTTAGTGATTTAAAAATATTTTTGAATTGATATATTAATTTTGGAATTTAGTTTAGAGTTTGATGATAGATTTTAGAATTTAATATTTCAGTTATGGTTACAAATTTGGAGATTTTATTTAAAATTTCAAGTATTAACGCAATAATTTTTAAGTTTTAACTTTTCCGAGCGGTGTAAGCCAGGATAATTCACATGTTAAAACGATTTTTTTTGCCAGGTTGTGATGTACGTATCCAAATTTAATAATGGCAATGGCGATATACATTATCATATTATGAGTTTTATGTTTTTCCGAAATTTTAAATGGTTTTGAGAAGGAAAAAGAGATCATACAAGTTGTTTTTAAGGGAATTTTATGCAGCATTCTAATCATAAAGCTGAGAAAAGTAGTTTTAAAAGTAAAATTCGATGTTAATATGTTTTGAAAGAAACAGTAAGAATTACATTTACACGAAGAGGAGAGAAAAGGATTTATTTGTCATTCATATGCAGTAGAATGAGAGGAGATTTTGCTGAACAAAGCATGTAGAATATCATATCGCATAACCTATGGTTGTCAACATTGCTGTTGACACCGGTTAGTGTCAGTCCCGGAGTTGAATATCTCGAAAAGCAAATCAAGCATTTTTCAGCCTAAGGTTATATCAGCTGAGTGTAGAGCATTGAGATTTATCTTTGCAGGCCAGTGAATACAATTTTTCCGTTGTTGAGAAAACATTTACTACCAGAGAATTTATTATTTAATTTGCATAGTTTTAATTTTTTTTTTTTATGGGAACAAGATTTGAATTACATGTGTTATGGAAAATTAATAATTTTAATATTGCAAGATTAGGTATTTATGAGGTACAACAATAATGTTTTCATATTTTAATTAAGATCAGATGTTCAGTTTTAAGTTTATTTTGAGCGAATAATTATTAATTTTTTTTGCTGTTATTCAAGATTATTGTTTATTGGAAAGATGTTACCATACAAAGTCAATTTATTTAATAGTACCATGAAGACGTCAAGCATATTTTAATATCTTTTAAGAAATTACGGTGTCATTAAGTTTTCCCCGTGAGGTAGTCATTATTACATTATTGTGTGTAACTGATTAAGTTGCGAGTTAATTATTTTTTAAGGAGATAATGGTATACTGTTTTGAAGTGGTGCGATACAATTTGAGATGTTTTTTTTTCTCATTATGCTGCTGTTGACCATAAGTGCGAACCCAGTTAATACATCTTTAGTAGATGCAAGTTATAAGGGATGTGGAGATTTTGTGTTGAATAACTTTGATCAGGAAGGGCAATCCTTTTTTTTTTTTTTTTTTTTTTTGTGCAATTTATTTACTTTGTTTACGGTAAGTTACAGGTTCATACGATGGTGATTCAAAGGTAACTTTACGAGAATGTTTAATTTTTTCATGTTATTGCTATTTTGTTGTGTTTGAAGATTTTTCAGTCCCGATTCTCATCCGGCTTCATCCCTGTCAATCTGGAAAGATATTTTTTATTGGTTTTAATTTTATTTAGTTTTGCAAAATTCGGGGCGAATTTTTTTGGGAGAGAGGGGTATTGTAATTGGAATGCTGATCAGTTTCCTGGGGAGAAGGTTCAAGGCTAATGCAGCCCTGAATTACCTTAGTAAGCGCTGAATTCGCGCATTCCGACATACAGCGTCTTGCGTTTGTTCGTACACGCGTGTGTGTGTGCGGCAGTCGGGGAAAGGCTCATCATGGAGGTTGACGTGGATATTAGTTGTTAGCTACCAGATCAAGGGGATGAAGTGAGAGGATATGGGGATGAAGGATATCGGAGCTATGTAGTGGTTAGAGGGATGTATATATTAACCTGTAAATAAATACTAGGGGATGTAGACGGGAAGTTACTTTCTATTTAATTCTATCACAATCTCCCATGAAATCAAAGATCCCAGTGCCTGGGGGGTCAATCAGATCTTCAGGAGCAGAGGGATGAGCACCACACACCAGCCAAAACCATACCACACACCAGTCCACACGGATTCACCGCTACAAAGGGATAATTTGTCTCTTTGACAGTTTTTCATTGAAAATAACAGTTTTATGTAATCTAATTTAAATAAAAAGGATTACGAATTTCATGCTATAGAATGCTGATAAATACAATATACAAAAAATCATAATATTTGTTGAAAACGTGAAAGAATTAAATCATCCATTTAAAGTCAGTCCATTTTTCAACTGTTTGGAAACCGCTTATTGAGTGAAACAGTTTTCAAGAATTCCGTAAAACTATTTTTTTTTTTCTGAAAAACTCTGAAGTTTTCAGGCAAACTCAAGTCATGAAATATTTCAGATATTAGCTCACAAGGTCTTTTTCGGCATTTTAGGTCTTGTTTCAGTGGAAATAGAGAGGAGCTTTTCCATGTACAAATCGTTACTTTCAGACAACAGAAAATCGTTTTTATTTGAGAATCTCCGCCAAGTGTTCATGGTTAATTTTAATTCAGGTTTATTGTAAACACCACAGCAGTTTGTCTTTTAGCAATAAAGATTTTCTTTCATTTTAAATGGCACATATTTCCTAGCGGCAATTTGATGGGCATGCAAGTTCAGAAAGAATTTCTTTTTCGCTAAGGGTGTCCAAGTAGTATAAATTTACTTCTTTAGTAACAATAAAAGTTTTTTGTAATGTAAATTCAAAAGGACCCACCGTCATAAACTGTTTTTAGCAATTCATTACTTAAGAAAAAACTAATTATAGCCTAAGTAATAATGGTAAATTTATTGGGTCAATTTTCACTATTTTAGGTCATAAATGCATTTTCTATTTTGCATTTTTTTTTACTATTTTATGGTCATTAAATGCCTTGACCTAATAATTATAATACATAGTACAATTGTATCTTATACACAAGCAAAGTTGCATGGTTCATGGTCCTTGTGAACTGTTAAATCATAACAGCCCATTGCATGGAAGTTGGTACAACTCGATCGATAAGATCTGAGCCAAACAAACTGTTGCGCAGTAGTCTACGATGACGTAATCCAGACCAGCCTGACCTTCATAGCACGTGATGTTCGCTGCCAGTTCATACTGTACAGACCGTGTAAAAACATCTTAGTTAGCCTCATAGCATTCAATAGTGAAGACCCTACATCGATATTCTGTGAGTTACATATTACTTAAATAATATTTCGTAACTAAAAACAACAAATACTTTATTCACTTTATTTTTGTTATCAATAGTTACGGGCTGTTATGAACCGCATAGTTTGGAATGAATAGTACTGTATATGCATTCTCTTCTGCCCTTACTCCATTGCTACCGGCGGACGATAAGCTATCTGCGCGTGTTTGGCTCAGGTCTTACCGATCGAGTTATAGGTGGACGAAAGGTTTCCGTAAACTTCCGTTAGATTCGGTTCAAGATTTAGGCGTTACAAGTACCATGGATTTTTCTAACCATGTTCTAGAATTAGCATCAACTTCAACAAAACTCCTAGTAGCCCAGTCAAATTAGATAAAAAAAGATGGTTTTGCTGCAAAAACTCAAGTAGTTCCAAATGTTTCAGGAATGTGTAGTGGGAGGTCCCCTGAACAACGCCAATTTCAGGTGCCGCGGGGGGTGGGGGAGCTCAAAGGTCTCTTTTTTCAGTTTTTGGCGCAAATCTCGAAAACAGTGCATCGTACAGAAAATGTTACGGTATTCAAAATTAAAGCTTATTAAATTCCCGACAAAACGGTATATTCATATTTATCTTTATATGTTACCGTCTCCGAGAATGAGCCGGCGAAAATGGAAACCTGCAGAAAAATTTGTAGCGCCTCACGTTTATCGTCGAACTCGCCCTTCCAATTCTTTAGTTTTCCATTTTAAAAGAAACTTGTAAGAAAACAAGTTGTAGAGAATTACATGTTCTTCAAGAATATACATACATTTGATAATTTATCTTCACGTAGTCAAAAGTTAGACCGTTTTTAAATTTCGGGATCGATTTCGAGATTCCGCTAGTAAATTGCCCATAATTTTATTTCCGTTTTCAGGTGCTTTAACTCTCTTTATCACTTTATGTATTGTTTATATAAACATAAATGGTATTTATTACCCATATAACTAATATATATACATATATATGTGCATATATATGCATGTGAGCCTTCATACCAGTATGTATAAAATGTGAACTTTTATGTACGTTATTTATTGTTTACATAATCGACGTAGTATACATAGTTAGTGTACGACGGTTTTAACTAAAATACTACTATTTCCAAATGTTGGTAAGACTGTGGTCTGATATGGCAATTGAAGTGACACTGATGCGTGACATGAAAAGTGAAACACGAGGGAGAGGCATGAGTGATTCTGTGTTGGCGAAATGGGTTGGAGGGGCACGCACAGCTACAGCCATATGTTCTTCATTAGAGCAGTTTGCCGGCGTCCATTCTGTGAGTGGAGAACAGCATGTCGACTTTCGATCATCACGAGTTAGCAGAAATGACCAAGACAGAAGGAAACTTGCTCAGTGGTTGGCTGATCACCCCCCATTTTCTGTACGCGATTCTTTGATGTCCCTTTCAACCGGAGTAATAGGAACCAATAACATCAACTGTTACCAAGCAATGAAAATCGGAACCCGAAACTTTTGTTGGAATGAACTTCGCAGAAATGAAGCAGTGTAAGAACGCAGTAGTCCCATTGGCTGCTATGAGCAACACTGTCAAACTGGACAACGGAGTGGTGGTGATCGAGCCTTTAATGATTTTCCAGAGGACCATAATTACCCAGAAAACTAAAGAGGATGTAGAGGAGCTGTTGAAGTGTGAGTCAGCCCCATACCCCATGACTCTTTTCGACGAAGGGATCATGAGGAAAACGAAAAAGTCAGCTCTCTACGATGCCTTTCCTTCAAGCAATATATTGGTCAACTTGAAGAACAGTTTCACGGTAATCGATGGCGGCTTCCTCCTTCATAGAGTAAAGTGGAACAACAACACCAAGTTCGCCTCCATCTGCGATCAATATGTGTCTTACATGATCAACCATTACGGCTACAACTCTGCTGTGGTTTTTGACGGTTACGAAGACACGAATTCCACGAAAAGAGCCGAACAACATCGAAGGACATCAAGTAAAACATCAGTGGATATAGACTTTGATGAGAACATGGTGGCTACTGTTCAGCAGGAAAACTTCCATTCCAACGAAAGGAACAAAACCAAGCTGATATGTATGTTAGCGCAGGCCTTGGGCGCAAAAGGTGTACAAGTCATCATAGACAAAGGAGACGCTGACTGCAGCATTGTTAGGTGTGGCCTGGAAAATACCTCTCATTCAACTGTGGTGGTAGTTGGCGAAGACATAGACCAGCTCGTCTTACTCGTGGCACTCACACCACGAGACACGAATGTGTTTTTTTTTTTATGAAGCCTGGACGAGGCAACATAGAAGACAGCCATTCAGCCCATACATTCTGTTTATCCATTGCTTCACTGGATGCGATACCACTTCTGCGATTTATGGAAAAAGTAAAGCAGCCATACTTAAATGTTTCCAGCGGTTTCCTAAAGAAACTAAAAACATCGCTGAAGTGTTTTACGACTCCACATCCACGCCAGGAGATACTGCTGAAGCTGGGGAACAAATGTTCCTACTGATGTATCAGGCCCCACCCAACGAGCATGACCTCAATCATCACAGGTACATTTCATTATGTATTGCATGTACTAACTTCATTGAATCATGCTGTTTGATAAATAAATATTCTATTCTATTCTATTTTTTTGTCCACAGGTACATGTGCTTCATCAAATCTTCAGCCAAGATGAAAGCGAACTTTTCTTCATTGCCACCTACAAAAGATGCTGCTCTACATCACTCGTGCAGAGTGTTTCTACAGGTCCAGCAGTGGTTTGGAAATGAATCTCTCGAACCTGAACGTTGGGGTTGGACAAGAGAAGATGGGGGATATCTGACTCCTATTAAGACCAAGGCCCCTATTGCACCTGACAGCGTGCTCAACTCCATATTTTGTCATTGTGCCACAGGCTGCGGTATGAGATGTGGATGCCGGAAAGCCGGCATCCACTGCTCACCTGTCTGTGGCAATTGCCACGGTGCTTGCACTAACAATGCTCCCGTTCAAGAGGACTTGGAAGAGTTTTACGATGAGGAATATGAATATGAACAGCTTTAAATGTGTGACAGGATGGAAGGGTGAGCGGAAATTAGGTTGTGTAAACCCCTTTTATTACTTTTGCATTATTAGCTATTATTAGAGCAACCCAAAAGCATAATAAGCATAAAAAGCATAACAGGACTTTAGACATGTGGTTGCTACCCGGAATATAAATTTGGCAGTCTAAAGGTCTGGATGGAACTAAGTTTAAAAGCACAATAAAGCATAATTTTTAAAAATAAAGCATAAAAGCATAATATTTCAAATAGAGCACAATTCTTGGAAAATAAACTGCCTGCTTCATTGCACTTTAAAAATATTCAATCAACAATGAGAAGCTAGTTTCTCAACAACGGAAATTTCAAACTTAAGAATTAAACATATAACTGTAGTTCTGTGAGGAACAGGACAGCAATTAAAAAAACCATTATAGAGTACAAGTAAATGGTTTTATGGTCAGTGCACACTCTGAATAAGAGGGGTTCACATCTATTTAATACCAGCATGCCGAAAACATATGTATCTGCGATACAAAGGGTTCGAGAGTTTCCTACAGACAATTTTGTGGCTGATAAGGGGAAACTGTTGTGTTCCTTACGTTCAGAGTGCATTAATTTCGAAAAGAAATCCATTGTGCAGAAACATGTGGAAAGTTTTAAGTATAGATCTCGGAAACAAAGTGATGGACAAGGTTCAACTTCAGCAGTATACACAACAGTACGATACCTGAAGTAGGGCAGCGTATGGAGAAATCAAACAATAATATGGAAGAAATGGTGGCAGCATTCACTTCTTCTGGCATTCCATTTAATGTTTTTTTTGTAATCAACGTTTTCGTCAGTGGATTGCAACAGCTACATGTATGCAGCCAGTTCCTAGTGAAACCACTCTAAGAAGGTATCTTACAAAGTGTGCTGAATTCGACTGAAGTCAAAATGTGAGGGAAATCCTGTCTATCTAGTGGTTGATGAAACAATACATATAAAGAACCATAAGGTAGTGAATATTCTTGTTGCTTCACTCGATGTTGTGAATGAAAAACCCCGTCTTGTGAAAACTAAAATTGTTGAACACTGCAATGCCAATGTTGTAGTAAATTTAATACTTGATACATTAGATCTTATTGGTGTTCACAGAAGCGATTTTGTAGTTTTAATATCAGACAGTGCACCATATATGCTTTCTGCTGGCAGGCGACTGGTTGGAGTTGCACCTCAGCTTTTACATTCTATATGTTGGGATCATGTATTACATCTTTGTGCTGAAGAGATTAGGTTTTTGCTAAAAATTCCTGATGAATTCATTGCAGCTGTTAAGACTGCTTTAGCGAAAACTCTAGCCAGAAGGGAGAGATTGCTGGACTGCCTAAAAGAAGCAGGAACATTTGTTTTACCTCAAGTTCCTTTAATAACGCACAGGGGGACATGGCTGAAGGCAGAAAAATATCATTGCATGCATTTGAATGCAGTAAAACAGTGGAATGATTTGGAAAATGGTGAAGGCAGTGCTTCAGTAACAAACTTAAAGCTTAAACTTAAACTTAAAGCGACTGAAAATAAAGAACTAGTGTTTCTACTCAGAGTTTTAGCTACAATTTCTGATGGACTCTGCAATCAAATACAGGTTCTGGAATCAGATAATCAAGATGCAACACAGGTCTGGCTTCTTCTATCATCAGTTCTTCAGATGGCTCAAAGTTCAGGTGCAACTTGTAAAAAATTGGCAGGATATATGAATGAACGTAATGAACGTCATCCTGCTCTGAATTTCTGGAAGGAAGTTCAGAATTTAGATCCAACAATAGCTGTTCCTGAGAAGATTTCTTTCATTTTTACTTCGGGTGAACTGAAACGATTCTCTGGCATTGATGTTCCAGTGGAAGAAACAGTGCAGCAACAGTACATGGACAAAATTTGTCTTCAACTTCTGCCTTATCCTTCTGGCAGAAACATTCCACCAAGATGCCTATCCTAAGTAAGCTGCAATGAAGGCAATTATGGTTCCTCCATCATCTGCTTCAGTTGAGAGAAGCTTTTCTACTCTTAATTGGATTTTGAACTCTAAACGCTCATGTCTGACAAGAAAATCTGCAGTCTCACCTACAACTGGGCATTTAATCAAAATCAATTTCAGGAGGGTGCAAATGACAGTGACAATGAGAAGGGCGACTAAATTTTCATTAATTTCATTACTAGCTTGCTTAGACCCTACAGTTTGTTCTTTATAAAATGTTAACGTATTAAGGCAAACTAACATTAAACACACAAAATATCAGTTTGACGATATAATATACATAAACAGTATTTGTCTTAAGTTTATTGGTGTATTATGTTAAAAAAATAAAGCATAATAAAGCATAATTTGAAAAAATATAAAGCATTATTGTCAAAAAAATAAAGCATAATGTGGGTTATATATATATATATGTTAGTTATGTGGATAATAAATAACATTTATGTTCACATAAACAATAAATAACGTGATACAGAGAATTAAAGCACTTGAAAACGGAAATAAAATGATGAGGAGTTTACTAGCGGAATCTTGAAATCGACCCCGAAATTTAAAAACGGTCTAACTTTTGACTACGTGAAGATAAATTATCAAATGTATGTATATTCTTGAAGAACATGTAATTCTCTACAACTTCTTTTCTTACAAGTTTCTTGTAAAATGGAAAACTAAAGAATTGGAAGGGCGAGTTCGACGAAAAACGTGAGGCGCTACAAATTTTTCTGAAGTTTTTCCATTTTCGCCGGCTCATTCTCGGAGACGATAACATATAATGATAAATATGAATATACCGTTTTGTCGGGAATTTAATAAGCTTTAATTTTGAATACCATAACATTTTCTGTACGATGCACTGTTTTCGATATTTGCGCCAAAAACTGAAAAAAGGACCTTTGAGCCTCCCCCCCACCCCCCGCGGCACCTGAAATTGGCGGGAAAACATTAGGCGTTGTTCAGGGGACCTCCCACTACACATTCCTGAAACATTTGGAACTACATGATTTAATGCAGCAAAAAATCTAATTTGACTGGACTATAGGGTTTGTTTTTAGAAACACAATTAATTTTTAAAATACTGATGCTTTAAAAATACTATTCTTGTCTATTGTAAGGTGTAGGTTAGAATACTGCAGTATTGTGTGGAACCCTCATCAGATTAAATATATAAATTAGAATCCATCCAAAAACTATTTTTAAAATGTGTATATTTCTAGAAGTTTCGGATATTATCTAACAAAATACAGCAATATTCCCTATTCAACACTGACTCACTAGTTGTTAATCCATGCTGGTGAACTGTGTAAGTTAATATCAAAATTACATCTGTATGCTCGTCCTATAAACTGTAGACTTAATAGAAAATTTTATATAAATTATGCACGAACAAATCATTATAGGAATTCTCCCCTATTAAGGCTATGCATTTTGTACAATAAACTATATAATGATTTTTATATAGACCTATTTCAATCCAGAACAGTCTTTTATAGAAATATTTGCAAAATGTTTAGCATGCAGTTATAAAATCACAAATCAATGTAATTATTAAGTGCCAGTATGGTACTTTATGAAATTGTGTGTGGGGACGAAAAATGTCTGTCCGTCCGTCCGTCCGTCTGTACGTGTGTCTGTATGCGCCATAACTCAAATACGCTTTTTCGGATTTTCATGAAACTTGGAAAACACATTTATAGTGTGCATGGGAAGAACCCTATTGATATTGAACGAAATCGGTTTACCGGTACCGGAGTAATCCCCAATTTAGTGTCTATTTTAATATATTATATTAGAAAGGCGCCATAATTCAAATATGCTGTATCTAATTTCTATGAAACTAGGTATACGCATTTATGACGTCTATGAGAAGTGCTCTATTGAATTTGAACCTAATCTATTGACCGGTACCGGAGTAAAACCCAATTTAGTGTCTATTTTAAAGACGCAATAACTCAAATACGCTTTATCGAATTTTTATGAAACTTCGTATACGCATTTATAATGCCCATGGAAAGATTTATATTGATATTCGACCAAATCGGTTGGCTAGTACCGGAATAATGCCCAATTTAGTGTATTTTATGTTAATATATAAGAAGTCGCGATAACTCAAATATGCTTTATTGGATTTTCCTGAAACTGTGTATTCCCATTTATAAAGTACATGGAAAAACGTCTGCTGATGTTGGACCAAATCGGTAGACCGGTACCGGAGTAAAACCCAATTTAGTGTCTATTTTAAAGACGTGGTAACTCAAATACGCTTTACCGGATTTTTATGAAACTTGGTATACACATTTATATTGTCCATGGAAAGACGTCTATTGATATTGGATAAGATCGGTTGACCTGTTTCGGAGTAATGGTCAATTTATTGCTTATTTTATGGTAATATACGTATTCGAAAGAATTTATGAAATGCAAATCAGTTATCATGACAACATAGCCTTTTGTTTTACTGTGATCTTATAAGGCTTTGGAAATTAAAATACAGTTAGCTATGACAAATAATACTATTGCTTTACATGTGCTTATCCAACTAGACCGTTCAACTGATCTAGGTGACTGAGATGGTAACCTCTTGGCCTCACATTCTGGAGTTCCATGGTTCAAATCCTGAAACCGGCCAATTTGACTTTTTTTTTGTATTTTGCATATCATAATTGCAATCATAACTGATTAAACAAAAACATACTGGCACTTTGTTACATCAGTTAATCTGATTTTATTGTTCTTCCATTTGTTAACTTTGTTAATTTGTAATCATTTTAATTGAGAGTGTGTTGTTTTAATTGATTTGTTTTAGTGTTCATTTGCTGTTTTCTTAATGTTGTTTTCTTTATTTGATAGTCAATAGAGTCTACTATGTATTTTCTTTTTTTTTTTTAGTTTAGTAGACTTAAAATAAAATAAATAAATAACTATCTCTAACATTTATTAATACCGCAATTTCAGGGGGATAACAATAAGGTCATTTCTATTAGGCGTATTTCACTATAATTATATAAAAAAAATCTGTTACCTGACCTTAAAATACGATGCTCTTGAAAGTTGAAGTTTATTCATCAGTCGAGTCAAATATCTACAATGTGATTGATATCTCATTCGTTAGTATTGACTCAATCTTTGCGAAATGTAATGGATTTTGACTACAGAAATAATATGGAAGATAAAAATGTATCATTACCTTATGTATAAACTCATGTACAAAAACAATCTATCTGCGTGTATATGATTGAAATCTATACAGCTATATAAGAGTCCATTCAATTATTTTCTAAATATCCAGTTATCATTATCAGTAGACTTCGGATTTTAGGTCAAAACCTATTTATATCCTTGAGTGATATATGGACGGAAACTTGTATATGCATGTTTCATAAGTGACTTATGCCTAAAACTGATACTTTTATAGAACCTAAAACAGCCTATTTATACGTTATAACCTAATATTGCCTTTTTGCTTGTTTTTCCTCTAAAGTTCAAAATAAGATTCTTTTTGCTATAAATTCTAGCATTTATTTTAAGTTCGTACTAAATTTTTAGCTCGGAATGTGCAGTAAATTATTTCGCTTTCTAACTCTTTCATCTCATCATAACCTAAACACTCGGTCCAGGCAAGATCATATTCTCGCAATACCTAAACATCATACATCTCTTTACTCATCATCGTTTACTACTTCAGTCATCCGAATGTGGAATTCTTTACCATCTCACATCAAGGACTGCCGGTCACTGTCAACCTTCAAATCGCAGTTAACAGCACATATACGTAGTACTTAATAGTGTATCTTTTTTCTTATCAATAGTGTATCTTTTTTTAGTGTATCTTAATAGTGTATCTTGTTAATTAAGTTTCTATCATTTAATACTATTGTGTAACTAAATTATTTTTGTACCACTTAATTTCTTTCGTATCATTTGTGTATCATTTAATGTTTCCTAAATAATTTAATGTGTTATGTAATGTCATTTAACGTATTTTATGTTATTTATTATGCTATAATGTAACAACTAATGCACTTTTAGTCCCTGGTGAAGTGGAAGAAAAGACCTTACGGTCTTAACTTTCTCCAGGTTAAATAAACTATTATTATTATTATTATTATTATTATTATTATTATAAATGACACATTTGTGACGTGGTTAAACAGTAAGAAATGTTTCGTCTTCAGTAGAAAAATTCCTTGGAATTCCCAAGAATTCTCCCGAATCCCACATTCAGTAACAAAAAAAAAAGTAGTTCTCTGAATCACTGAGGGATACAAGGGGTTGAATATGCTAGCGGCGCAGGGATTAGGTTTTCACTGTTATGGTAGTAATACAGGCCCTAGTAAGAGGTCTATTCTATATAATTCTGCGTACCATAGTCCTATATCTGAGTTTTATCATGATTATTGATTAATGGTGACTTCAATATTATAATATTCTGCATTGCAATTGAGATATTTCAGAGATTTTATAAGAGACTATTTTACGATTTTTAGAACCTATTTTCCAATTTTTAGAGCCTATTTTAGATACCGAAAACAGAATTTTTAGCGACCTAAAAGTCCGAAGTCTAATTATCAGTAATTATAAAGTGAAAATGATCGGCATGAAGACGAAGTTCAAAGAACGATCGAATATGAAGAAGATTAGTATCGAAATCCAGATTTAGTTCTTTCTTTCTTTATCGTAGTTTAACCTCTCCCTTTTAGGATTGAAGCGACCCAAGCCGCCCGGGCCTTACAGGGCCGCGACCTGTCTGGAAGGGATTATCTTTGGATCAATACATACTTTTTTGACCAGACAAGGACATGGAGGGCCTCCCCGGATGAGTGATGAGCCCAATGCCGGGGCCACCTCCGAGACAACACGAACACATAGGACGAGACACAACATTCACACTCACACTCACTCAGAACAAGGCGAGGATCAGGATGAAGATGATAATGACGGTCAGATGATATCTGGGGACCACAAGGGCCTAAAGTTACCCGACATTTGTCTCACAGGTGAGGGAAAACCCCGGAAAAACCCTCACCTAGGTAACTTGTCCCGACCAGGAATCGAACCCGGGCCCGCTGCGTGAGAGGAGTGAACGCATCCCCTGAGCCACAGCGGTGGACCTGATTTAGTTTAAATATATTAGTAATAATTTACTGTCATTAAACTTACAAAAAAAGCAACGGACAAAGTCAGATTTAAATACAAATAAGTAAATTAGATAAAAATACTGGGACTGGAGAAAATTGCATAACGACAAGCTTCAGGATCTGTACGCTTCACCGGATATAGTAAGGGTAATTAAATCGCGTAGGATGAAATGGGCTGGATATGTTGCACGCATGGGGGAGGAAAGACATATCTCAAAAGTATTGATGGGAGACCCGAAGGGAAGAGACCACGTGGAAGACCTAGACGTAGGTGGGAGGACAATCTTAGAACAAATTTATGGGAAGTAGGATTTGTGGGGGATGATTGGATGGAGTTAGGAGAGAACAGGGTTGAATGGCAGGCTCAGATAAGCGCGGCAATGAACCTTCGGGTTCCATAATAGATAATATTCCTTTAGCTTGCTTAGGAATTGTGTATTGCCATCAAGTAAGTAAGTAAGTAAGTAAGTAAGTAAGTAAGTAAGTAAGTAAGTAAGTAAGCAAGCAAGTAAGTAAGTAAGTAAGTAAGTAAGTAAGTAAGATAAAAATATTATATACAATATAATTCTAACAAGATAAAAGTTATGAATATTAAAAAATAATTGGTAATAAAATCAAAGAACTCGTCAAAAGAATAAAACCAACCAGTCGTAGAGATTATTTTTAAACTTCTCCGCTGGATAATTTAACTCATGTTATATAGCATTTCATTCCAACTACATGATAACTTTTAAGCGACTTGCATAGCCTATAAAAATGCACGTCAATATGGTTTCTGTTTCTTGTGTTGTGAAATGTAAAATCCCGTCTAAGTTGTTGGCTTGGTAGATTTTCCTTAGTATACAATAAAACATTTTAAATGTATAAATTTACAACGGTTATAAATTTTAGTTTTACAAAGACTTGCAGTGTTATAATGTTTGTGCATCTTTTTTTTTTAGCAAAAAAAAAATAAAGAAAATGGGGACAATCTGGATGCAATACTGTATATCTAGTAGGTTTCAAGTTTCACTCCTGTTTTCAGAAATTAGAAAATATGCCGGAATGCTTATTCCTAATCCTCTGTAATAACTAGACTTCGGACTTTTAGGTCGCTAAAAATGCTGGTTTAGGTATCTAAAATAGGCTCTAAAAATTGGAAAATAGGTTCTAAAAATCGTAAAATAGTCTCTTATAAAATCTCTGAAATATCTCAATTGCAATGCAGAATATTATAATATTGAAGTCACCATTAATCAATAATCATGATAAAACTCAGATATAGGACTATGGTACGCAGAATTATATAGAATAGACCTCTTACTAGGGCCTGTATTACTACCATAACAGTGAAAACCTAATCCCTGCGCCGCTAGCATATTCAACCCCTTGTATCCCTCAGTGATTCAGAGAACTACTTTTTTTTTTGTTACTGAATGTGGGATTCGGGAGAATTCTTGGGAATTCCAAGGAATTTTTCTACTGAAGACGAAACATTTCTTACTGTTTAACCACGTCACAAATGTGTCATTTATAATAATAATAATAATAATAATAATAATAATAATAGTTTATTTAACCTGGAGAAAGTTAAGACCGTAAGGTCTTTTCTTCCACTTCACCAGGGACTAAAAGTGCATTAGTTGTTACATTATAGCATAATAAATAACATAAAATACGTTAAATGACATTACATAACACATTAAATTATTTAGGAAACATTAAATGATACACAAATGATACGAAAGAAATTAAGTGGTACAAAAATAATTTAGTTACACAATAGTATTAAATGATAGAAACTTAATTAACAAGATACACTATTAAGATACACTAAAAAAAGATACACTATTGATAAGAAAAAAGATACACTATTAAGTACTACGTATATGTGCTGTTAACTGCGATTTGAAGGTTGACAGTGACCGGCAGTCCTTGATGTGAGATGGTAAAGAATTCCACATTCGGATGACTGAAGTAGTAAACGATGATGAGTAAAGAGATGTATGATGTTTAGGTATTGCGAGAATATGATCTTGCCTGGACCGAGTGTTTAGGTTATGATGAGATGAAAGAGTTAGAAAGCGAAATAATTTACTGCACATTCCGAGCTAAAAATTTAGTACGAACTTAAAATAAATGCTAGAATTTATAGCAAAAAGAATCTTATTTTGAACTTTAGAGGAAAAACAAGCAAAAAGGCAATATTAGGTTATAACGTATAAATAGGCTGTTTTAGGTTCTATAAAAGTATCAGTTTTAGGCATAAGTCACTTATGAAACATGCATATACAAGTTTCCGTCCATATATCACTTAAGGATATAAATAGGTTTTTACCTAAAATCCGAAGTCTAGTAATAACCATGGGCGTACGGTGAAGTTCTGTTTGGAGGGGGTTGAATATAATGTTGTCTCACCTCTGTCTTTGCACACTTGGGAACTTAATGCACTGTTTTGTATTGTGATTGTTAGTACACTATGCAGCACAGTTTTTAAACTGTTGTTTCTCTTTCTTCTTTAGGTAGTCTACCTGTTCATTTCTTGTTTTAGATAAAGTCTATAAAATTATCATAGTACTCGTCTTCTTTAGGTAGTCTACCTGTTCATTTCTTGTTTTAGATAAAGTCTATAAAATTATAGTTTAACTACTCCTTGTGCTGGTTTCTGGAGGTAAGACAATTCCAGAAAATTTTCTTTTACGTATTGTAATTTTGCAGGAATAAAGCTGAAATCCATTGGACTCCTGAGATCCAAACGATCACACCAAATACATATCCAGGCTATCGAATCATTTATGAGAAATCCCGAAGGAAATTTTATTTATAAGTAACGCGTCACTATTATACGAAGTATAAATTAAAAAGTCACAATACTTACTTCATAACAATAGGCCTATGCTTTTCTCTACAGTAGAAGCTATTTCAGATACTGTAATTTACTGTACGTAATACTGTAATTTGAAGAACTACAAAGACCAAGCCATTTCGAAACTTGAATCTTAACTTGGTCAAAACTATGGTTTGAAACTGTATAACCCGTTTATTGCTGAACATCCAGAATATATAAATTACAATCTCAAACATTTTAAGAGGAAAATAAAAAAATAAAATAAAATATTATATAATAATAATAGCACAACTTTAATTTTGTTTTGTTTTTCAATATTTTAACCCAATTTATTTCTATAATTTTTTCTTCTTTTTTTGGCAATTTTTATATAAACCACAATGCAAAATTATGTTATATACATTGTACTCATATATTTATAATTTTCGTTTGTAGTATACTGAGCACTGATATATAATTAGATTTATATTAATCTATTATACCCCTAAACACGAGCTTTGATCATCTAGGGGCATACCTTACATTTTTATGCTAAATTAGAAATAGTATTTTCTGTTGGTTTTTTTTACCTGTTGAAATAATGTAAATAAATTACGATAATATAAATCGTTATACAAAATTTATTAGACATTTTTAAAAATAATGCTGTGTTATGTAAGAAAATGCGATCACAAAAAAGGTATTTTTTATAATTTCATAACATGTTACAATCCAAAAAAATCAGATACAGTACGCGAAAGGTAATGACTAGGGCAAGGCATTTATATATGAAAGCTCCAATGTATATAAATAATTGATTAAATAAGGCGTGTTTGCATTTTTTGCTTTATTTTGCATTTTTCGTCATTTTCAAGAGATAGGTCATTTTTGGGGTATTTTTAGGTCATTACCTGCATTTCGTCATTTTAGGTCATGTTTCAGTGGGCAATAGACAATCATTTTTATTTGAGAATCTCTGCCAAGTGTTCATAGTTCATTTTAATTCAGGTTTATTGTAAACACCACAGCAGTTTGTCTTGTAGCTATAAAGAATTACTTTTTCCTTTCTTTTTAAATGACACACATTTGCTATGGGCAATTTGATGGGCATGCCAGCTCAGAAGAAATTTCTTTTTCGCTAAGGCTGTCCAAGTAGTATAAATTTACTTACTTCTTTAGTAACAAAATAAAATCAGGTAAACTGATATAACAAAGTACCAGTATGTTTTTGTTGAATCAATTATAATTGAAATTATGATATGCAGAAAATAAGTTTTTCTAATCATATTAAAATCGACCAGCGTCAGCAGAACTACAGATTTGTGATACCTTGACAATCGCGCACTCACATAAAAATAAAAAAATAAAATAAAATAAAATAAATCCATGTCAAATCGGCCGGCTCCGTGATTTGGCCCGGGGACCTCCAGAATACGAGTCCAAGGCGTTACCATTTGGCCAACTCAGTCAGTTTGACGGTGTCGTTTGATAAGCATAAGTGAAGGAATAGTGTTAACTGTCAAATTATACCGGTAGACAAAAATTAAAAATCATGTGATTTTTAATTAGTCGTTACTCTGGTACCGGTCAACCGATTAGGTCCAAAATTAATAGGCTTCTTGCCATGGACGTTGTAAATTCTTATACCAAGTTTCATGAAAATCCGATAAAGCATATTTGAGTTATGGGGCCTTTTGTTATATAATACCATAAAAATGCACTAAATTGGGCATTATTCCGGTACCGGACAACCGATTTGGTCCAATATCAACATACATCTTCCCATGGACAATATAAATGTGTATATCAAGTTTCATGAAAATCCGATAAAGCGTATTTGAGTTATGGCGCGTACAGACACACGGACAGACAGACAGACGGACAGACGGACAGAGATTTTTCGTCCCCCACACACAATCTCATAAAGTACCATACTGGCACTTAATACGCGTGTTTTATATTATAAATTCATATATAATGCACTGTCATTCATCAAATTGCTTTTACCAATTCGTTACTTTAAAAAACTAAATATAAGTAATAATGAAGAACTTATTGGTCATTTTTTGAAAATTTTGTGTCATTTTTTCACTATTTTTAAGTTATAAATGCATTTTTCATTTTGCATTTTTTTCACTATTTTTTGGTCATTAAATGCCTTGCCCTAGTAATAAAAAATATGCCCCCTTATCTGTT
Organism: Ectobius pallidus; assembly: GCA_964059195.1. Lineage (NCBI taxonomy): Eukaryota > Metazoa > Arthropoda > Insecta > Blattodea > Ectobiidae > Ectobius > Ectobius pallidus. Next base: position 13,396,239 of record CAXKWD010000006.1, read on the forward strand.
TTGACAATGCAAATTGTTTATAAACTCACCTTCAAGTAGTAAGCTATTGACATGCATCTGTCTTCGCGCCACGAGTCCGAATAGTTTCATTGGCAGAACAACATAACCTTCAGCCGCCACAACTTTATCGAAACTAAAATAACTGAGTGGTGTGGTTCTGCAGAAAGTCCGTTTCGCGCGCTTGCGCTTTTTTGGACAACCCTTGAGAGCGAGAGAGAGAACTGGCACAAACATAGATCGCACTACTGCAAACTGCTATTTTCTTACAAATAACTTTTATAACAGCTATATTTACTAAACTAAATCAATAGGCATTTGACTTTTTTAGCGAATTCAACTAATAATACAGTATAATCTATAATAATAAAAGGAAGTGTTTGTCTTTCTGTCTGTCTGTGCGCGATGCCCAGCAAAATCTACTGAACGCAGAGATCTGAAAATTTAAACGTAGGTGGACTGAAGGGTGGGCGAATGCACCTTGAAGCCGATTTTTATTTTATTTTAGCTTTCGTTCGCGAGTTATGAGTGAAAAACGTGCATTTTTTTGGACTTTTGAAGCATCAGTTTTCAGCAATATATTTTAATTGTCAAATAAATTGCTGGTGGCGATCGCTTGAATTTTATAAGCCCACCCTGGTCGATTCATATTTTGTTTATAATGTCAAGGGACGCAGACATCTGAAATTTTCAACTGAGACGGAAGAGGGATAATGAATATAAGCCTAAATGGGCAAACATTGTTCGATTTTGTCGAAACTCACTATGCACGGGTTTTCTGGGCCAGGGAACTCGATTCTGAGGTCGTTTTTCACATGCTGCGCTTTCTAATCATGGCATTCACTTCAAACCGGATTTTTAGCTGTTTTATTAATTATTAATCGTTTAGTTTAGGCCTATGAATGTTTCGCGTGCAAGTGTTATGAAATATAATGTTTAATTATTTTGCTCTTAATTTTTAATCTTCCAATTAATTATCGTTGGCGAAGCCGCGGGGATCTGCTAGTAATATAAATAAGTTGAAATTGACTACAAAGTTCAAAGAGTGTGGGTACAGTGGCGCCAACCTATTTGGGCCCGTGGGGCTGAAGCCCACCTAATAATTGTCCGTGTACTATTATCATAAATTATTGCTGCTACTAAAATCGCTTTACAACGAAAATAAGGCTATTGTTGATGTACAGGTAGGGGAAAAAAGTGGACCCACTAAAATATCTAAATTGCCTATTTGAGCCACTGCGCATGCCTAGCGGCATTCATAGGATAGCAGGGAGTGTATTGAAATATTTTCTAGTGTCGACTGTCGACTTAGCCCATTTCGAAACCCATTAGAAAATAAGCTAGTAAAATTCATTACTTACCAGTCGCTACGGAATCACCAACGTTCCTTGAAATCAGCTACAAGAGTCGGTCCGGTTTTTTTCCTCTACCTGTACATAGTACGATCGCCTATTGCTCCAATTCACTCACGATCGTTTGAAATCGTTCCTCGGTTAAATTGTTACGACTTTCAGCGCGATTTTCACAGCCACCGCCGAAATATCTTTTTACGCTTTGAAAAGACGAAAGACATCTTTGCGTTCAGAAAAAAACTTATCACATTGTTTTTCTAAATAGGTCTATAGCCTACATAAAGAGAGCGCGGGAAAGTCAGATAATAGAAATTAGATGGTGCTTGTGATATCATAGGAAGGACATTAATTGATAAGGCAAGGAATTATTACATAGTCTAAGTCAAGAATGTGAAGTACAAGACATTGGTGACTGGTTAAAAAGAAGAAAGACTGGAACGAACATATAGAAGGAGCCGCAAGGGACAATAAACCAGAGGGAAAGGTAACTTATAGGGGGCTTAGATATATCGAAATGGAAAACATTACATAAATCTTACACTGCTGCTTTGAATCAAATGTCAGTAGAGAAAAATTACTTAAGTATGCAATAAGTAGCGTACAGATTTTCACAAAAGCTGATAAAAATAAATAAAAAAAAGTGTGCGTGGAACGCCACGCGACAGAAGTGAAACTTGTTTTAATTTTTGGATTTTTCAATTTTGGATTATTGGATTTTTTTAATTTTGGATTGTTGGACTTTTTAATATTTCGTTTTTGAACTTTTTTTAATTTTGGATTTTTTAATCTGCGATTTTTTAAGTTTGGATTTTTTTTATTATTAAATTTTGGATCTTTTAATTTTGGATTTTTTAAATTTTGGTCTGTGAATTTTTTAATTTTGGATTTTTTAAACTTTGGATAAGCCTAATCATTGAGTTGATTGTTTTCTGTGCCGTCCGTTCCGTCACACCTCACTAATTTCGTGACGATTTTTTAGCGTTACACAAGCTCTCGATTTACCCCTACCGCGGCTAAAGAAGTTTCACTTCAAAAACACTGTTCTAAACAATTATAGCAATTAGGGAAAATCTTTCTCTGCCTAGTTCCATGGACTCCAGGTTTTGTGGCAACTTGGCAAAATATAACACAAAATAGTTCTGCTACGATAACATCAAATACAATAGTCCTCCCCACGAATTAAAAATGTTTTAGTACAATTCTTATATTTAAAATTACCGTCATTACCAACCCTCTTTACGATCTGATTTCTCTTTAATAACATAATACTTCAATTTCACTAATGTTGACTAACTATCTTTTAACTTGTATAGATTTTGCTCAGGCATCATGAAGATGTATTGACAAATGGAGATCATTTCCAGTCATAACAGTAACCATAGCCTTCTGCAATACTGAATCAAAATGCTTCGGGGTCACCGAACATCGGATAATATAATATAGATGTTAGTAAATAAAGAGGGCCTTGGCTATACTTTACTGCAGTCTTATGTTTGCGGACAGACTTTCACGGCTAACGTATTCTTAATCATTACAAGCGAACTTGGCAACATACAGACAGCCGGTCTACCTAACCAAACTTCGTAAACATATCTTCACTATCTGTACTGTGACTCTGCTTCCCGAAAAGTTATTCCTAATTTCATTACAGAGTGGAGTTTGCGGCTGATTTGGGGATGTTTGTTCCCCACACCTGCCTCAGTTTTCGTTGCGGTCTTAATCACAAAGAAAACTGCTCCCCAGCAATTCGGTTTGTAAAGACAAATTCACCGGTCCACGGGCGCCAACCTGTCAATAAACAGATAGATTTATATTGTGGACCAGTTCCGAATCGCCAGAGATAGTTGATTTGCCTGGTTAGTCAGTCAGTAGAGATGATCGTCTTATCTCCGTGGTTAATTTCGAATTAAAGGAGAATACGAGAAACAACACAAGATCTTTCTATTAATCCAATATTTAATGTTCTCTGATTTAGTTTAATTTTGATAGGAGGCTTTTAACGTGTGTTGCACAGAATGTCAATATATATATATGATATGTCCTACGGCGCACTTCAATCAAATTTACTGGCTACTTTCAATGTTAGTCTTTTCTTTCGTGTATAAAATCTTACTTATATAGCGCGGATAAAATATCTTTAATTAATAATCACTTGAAAAATACTGTCCTTCACTATTAACGCGCTTCTACTACAATCTACTTCTTCACTCTACTTACGCGCTTCTAAATCAACTATGCGTCGAACTTGCTAATACTTATAATAATCTTATTTTTATAGCGCGGATAAAATATACGTCTTCTTCCTACGACTCTCAGTGATGCAAGACTTATATTCAATTTACTGTCACTTTAAAGTACTTCTTCACTAGACTAACGCGCTGCTAATAAAATATACGTCGGACTTGCTAATATTTCTAATAATCTTATTTTTATAGCGCGGATAAAATACACATCCTCTCCCTACGACGTTCCGTGATGCAAGACGAGTTAGTTTATTTCATTTGTTTCCAAATGTTGCTCTCGTAACGAAGTTTTTCCCTACTCTTCTGTTTTTCTATTGGCTAATTATACTTCCTATATGCCCTTTTTGATCACACATGTGTTCTTATTGGTCCACTCAAATTTGTATCTAAAGCTTCCTTTTCAGCGTTTTACAGTTAAAAGATGCTGTGTTCTACTAACGCAACCTGTCAAAAATGATGTGTTACTTCTGGAGACAGTGAGACGGGAATCGGGTTCGACCCATTTCCTGTTTAAGATAAATCAATCAATAAGTCTTATAATATAAGTCCTGTTGTCCTTTAATGGTCATAAAAATGTTGTCCTTAATTTTAGAAGTATTTTGATATAAGTCTGACCTATATCGGCTAATTATTACTGTGTATAAATAGATTTTGATATCAAAGGGTAATTCAATTAAATAGCGAAATGAACTGTAATATGTCATCTTGTAGGTCTTAATGTCCTCCTTCTAAAGGTGTAATTTGTTTTATTATGCTATATGTCGTTTTGTCGTAATAAGTCCTGAATGGTCACCGGTGTAATGCGTTTTGCTTGTCTTTAGGAGTCGAAATGTCGTGGGTGGTCTGGTCAGTCCGTGAAACAGTTGCAAATGTCCGTATTAAAAGATTTAATAATCAGGTAATTGGTAGTAAACATTCATGGTCACTAGTAATGCATGATTTTAAAACTTTTGATACCCTCACTTTCAAATTCTCCTATGTCCTAGCTTCTCTTCATCAAAATTATTTAATTTAGCCAATTTTCTCACTTAATCGCTTTCTCTATTATATCGCTCTTTCTTTCAAATATCCTTTTAATTCATTATATCGCATTTTTCTTTTAAATATCCGTTTAATTCATTTTTCATTAATTGTTTCCTCTGTGCAACATTCGAATATCGCCTAGTTCAACATTTAAAAAAAAACACATAACTTCAAAACAATTACAAAATAATATGAACAATACCTTGTTGTAGAATTCCACATTTCAATTGAATATAATATGATGACTGTCCTCACGTGTCCTTCAATTTCTGTTAAACATAACGTTTTTCAATTCATAACCCTTAACATATTGTAATATTTCACATTTTATCTTTCTTCATTTTGCCTTCTATTAACACTTGTCACCATAATTCTTCATACTTCGATTTTCTATGCAGTGGTTAGGTAAGTTTAGACCAAATTCTCATGTATATTGCTCCTTTACAATTTCAAAAGAGGATTCCTTCACAACTTTGTGCATTCGCCAATCTACATCATTTAATTCTTCACTCATTATATCATTTTCTTTCTACCTTCTTGTTTTCACATCTGACTACTTAATAATTCTTATTTCCTGCCATTTCATATGCAGATATGTTTATTTTCCCATACACTTTACCTTATATTCTAACATTTTTTTATACCTTTATTTTCCTTTTACATTTCACTTTCTCATATTTCCTATCAGATTGGTCAGCTGTTAGAAGAAATTCCTTAGATATACAAACAGTATAAAATAATTATTTATACTTTTGAAACTTTTCAAAATCAGGAAAAATAAATTTGGGTCATAAAATGTGTTTTCTTTTATCTTTTAACTTTTCCAAAATGTGTGAGGCTTTTAAATTTTTACATCATATAAGTGTTAGTTAAAACAACCTAAATCAAATAATTGTGTGATTACTTAGCCAAAATTAATGCCTTTTTCCCCTCAACATTTCAATTCAATACGGGAATTAGCCAATATATTTACAACTTATAACTAACTATGTACAAATTCCTAGGGGACAGAGTAAATCTCGATGTACCATACCTAGTCATGTAGTGTTTGCAATGATTTACATTTTATGTAATAAACATTGTCATCAGTCCATTTCCTATTATTCACTACATTAGGGCGTCATTACTCAACCGTAGAATGCAGTATTCATATGTGTCTCTTTGCCAACATACGTTGGAATAAGGCACTAATTACGAAGAAAAAAATCACACTATAATTATTTTACTCATTCGAGAAGTCCTTATTGTCAGTCCATTTCTTTATCATTTTGATACCTCTAATTACCTTCATTTTCCCTGAGATAATTTAGGGATTCCCCGCAATCCATCAACAATTCTGGTCCGGCATTCCTCCTTTGATTTTCAAGTTTGTATTATGGTGTTTTAAGTTTATGGGGGTTGTTTATTTACATTGAATCTGGGAAGGTGAAGATCAAAATAAAATGTAATTTTATATGCATATGAATTCTAATTCATCTTCATAATCAGTATCGAAGTTTTGAACAAAATTTCCTGTACTTCTGAATGGTGGTTGTGTATTTACAATGCTAAAATTATTTGTGTTTACTGTTTCGTGTGGAGCAAAATCTGGGTCAAGTTCCTTTTGCAAAGAGTTCATTTGGGGTGTGAGGCTACCTGCTGTGCGGTCAGCTGTGTCTGAAGTGCCGGGTCTAATTCTTACAAGGGGATGAGTTCCTGCTTGAAGATATTCAACAAAAAAGCTTTCTTCTCCAATATCAGGGGAATTCTCTCTTTCAACTGTTTCTGGGGCGTTAAAAGGTATTACAGTTTCTATTTCCTGCTCATTTATAAATTCCAAAGAATTATTACGGAAATTTAGTATTGCTTGTAACTTCCTAAATACTTCACAACCTACTATGATTGGGAGATTCAAACCTGGGACAGTTAGGAATAATATTTCCAATGTCTGCCCTTTTATGGTTACAGGAACTAAACACTGATCTGTGATTCTACACCTTTTCTGGCCAACAGCCAACTGGGCGCTCATATTCTGCACTGGGAGTATTTGTTTTATAACTTTAACTCTCTGCAATTCTAAGAAAGTCGCGCGAGACATGATTTCCACATCGGATCCGGTGTCCAATGTTATGGGATATGTTTGGTCTCCTATTTGTGCATTTATTACAGGTGATTTCATATTCATTGGGTTGACATCATTCCTTTGTAAAATGCCTATAGCTACATCTGCCTGTGGTTCATTGTTACTGAGTTGTGCATGGTTTTCTGGTGTTGGTGTTGTGGTATTGTCATGTATCAACTGATTGTTTTTATCGTTTTTCTCAGACGAAATGTCGCTTATTGGGTTCACTGTGGTTTTAGGAGTACAATGGGGGTTCATATTTACAAGGGGAACTCCTATCCTGTTTGTGTCTTTCTCATTATTTACATTGGTAGGGTTATCATTACTGCAGGCTTCAGATGAGTTTATGTTTCCTCCAGAATTGCTAATAGACGCAGGGCTTCCGGTTGGAGGTATTACAAAAGCCCTTAAGCGTTTAAAGCTACGTCAGCTGGTGGAGTGTTTGCCCTACTCGTCGTTCTACTATTCCTCTCATTAGGGGATCTGGGACGATTCTCTGCTTCGGCACGGGCAAACCTGTTATTGTTGTCATTTCTTATGTATCGGTTATTCACTACACGACCACGAAATTGAGGACGAAAATATCCCTGATTTAAATGGCTCCGATAATACCAAGAGGGGGTTCTGCCACGATTATTTGGAAAATTCCTGCCTCGCGAATAATTACCATACGAGTTTCTGCCTCGTCCGTAGGATCTCTGGTACTGCTGATTATTATTAGGGTAAGGCCTGTATCGGGAATAGTTACTATTATTATTAGCTGTCCTATTGCCTCCATTTCTCCAGAATGGATTTCGTGTGCCTCTCTGATAGTCATAATTTTGCCAATAGGGCTCCGGGCTTCTTCGCTGTGAACTGGGCGAATGGAAATTTTCCCTCCTTTTATTCTGCATTTGATTATTATTATTTTCCGGTGTCCCGATCTCACTTTCTGACTGGGTACCTCCTGCAAGGATTTCAATAATCGTCACATATCGCTGGTATTTTGTGGAGAGGCTACTATCAAACTATTTCTTATTGAGGTTGGAAAATGAAGACAGAGGGCTTGAATGAAACTTTGCTCATCAATTTTTGGAATCAGGAGTTGTTTTTGATCACACAAGGAAATAAAATATTCTAAATAATTCATTCCACAACTACGGTCATATTTACCATAAAAAATGAGGTTTCTGATACGTTCCTGTGTTGATTTTGACCAGTACTCTTGCAAAAAGGCCTCCTCGAAAGTTTGCATATCTAAGCTTTGAGTATCATTTATAACATGAAACCATCTAAGTGCTGACTTCTGTAGGGATCGAGAAATTAAAACCATTTTGAGGTTTTCTGGTACATTTCGTAACCGGAAATAAGTTTTTAAGTCGCTCAAATACCTCACAGGATTTGTCTTTTGTGAGTCTTCAAAGGTGGGTAATGGTAAATCATTATTACTCAGTGCATAATTATTTACACTATTTGCTGTATTTATGTCCTGCATTGAATTATTTCTACTAGTGGAAGGTAAATTCAATCCGTTATGGGATCTGAATAATGGAGCGGGAAGTTCCTGCGGAATAGGTAGTTGAAAATTATTCCCCGGGAGAGAGGTGGTCGAGTTGGTAACAGGGGTGTTTACAGGTGGGTTTTCCCTATTCTCAATAGACAATTCATGGTCTCGTACCTGCTGTCTCAATCGGTCTATTTCCGATTGCATATTTACAGTCACACGCTGAATTTCACTTACCTGTCCTCGGACAGAATCAACCTGCCCGGTGTGCCCCGGGCACAGTTACATATGTTGGAAGCTTAGGACATATGATTTTGTGTAGTAGACCTGGGTTCGACCATTCTAGCTAAATTAGTGACGCTACTGTTTAACCTTCAAAAACTGGGCACCCATTATGACGAAATGAACACTGGACAGATTAATATGAATTACTGGAAAAAAGAGATTTTTGAGTAAATATATGTATATGGAAAGATATTTTTCTGTAACAATTTTATTAACAGCTTTAAACAAATTTAGAATTACAACATTGTGAGACAATATATATTTTGTAAGAACGACCTTTTATTTCTTGGAAATAACCTTGGGATGACTAAGCATAAAACTGTATATATATATTCTGTTGTGTACAACAACCTAGAGCACGGGCGAAATACACCACAAAAATTCTAAATGCACCCTTTTGAGAAGACCAACCCGTCTCTAGAAAAATCCCCTAAAACCCAGGCTCATTGCCGCAAATAAATACAATACTTTCGAGAACACCCTGTACATACTGGCTAGTATTCCCCATGACTAGAAAACCCCAGTAAGTTCCTAGATTATCTACAACTTCAAAGCATAGGGCAATCTCAAAACTCAAAATGGCGTCTGTGCTGAAAAATACTTCACAAAACCCACTCTAAACCATGCTAATATCAGTTGTCTGGCGAAAAATACTGAATTACTGTTTTCGGAAAGGCAAAGAACGTGAAATAGAAGTTACAGAACGGACGGACGTGATATAATTAGTTTGAAGAAAAACAGAAGTGAACAAAGCAAAATTACAAGAAATTTAGATGGTGTAGGCGTAATTTCAAAAGATCCAAACTTGACCGGAAAAATAACTTATTCAACAAAAATTATTTAATATATATTTTCAGAAACGGAAATTTAGATAGCCGAAACGGGTGAGCACAAAATTTAGATTTGAATCACTATTAACATTGAAAAGAATATGGATAGGTCTCACCCAGCTTTGCTGTCGTCTTCAGACATCGTGATGTACGGCAGCTACGCCCACCAAAAACACTGAAACTCAAATTACATGTTCCTGTCGCGAAGGCTAGATCCCAACTGCCAGTCGCTTGTACCAGCCGCTACTCCCTAGCATTTCACCAGATGGCAGTGCAGTCTAAGAGCGCTATTAAGAATTACCGAGAACCACGGTGTTTAGAGTGGGTCAAAACATGATTTTACCTCCCTGAAGTAAAAAGCAGTTGGCAACAATTAGTGAAGACTTTAATATAATCAAATGAGCCGTTTTTCACGGCTCAAACTCCCCTGTCTGCCCAAAATAAAGTCGAAGACTTTACTTCCCAATTTTAGTTTGAGCTAGAATCTAATTCCCGCTTTCCTTTTTAATTTTTTTTTTTAATTCCCTATCTTCACAGGACTCTGAAAAAAAAACAACAACCAAACAAACACACAAAGCACAATCTTTAATCTTGTGACTGCCGAAATGTTTCCATGCCTTGCCCGATGCCTCACAGGAACTTCAGAACTCCACTTTCGCTCTCATTTCTTAGAAGAGTTCCGTCCATCTTGAACCACTCCACTTATTTCCCCCCGGGCGGGAGATAAGCACCAAAACACCAACTGAAGAGAGAAGAAACCAAAAGCATGTCCAGGCGCACAGGAACTGAGGTCACACCTGACCACCACTTGAGCAGGAACCATCCAATCTGCACCCAACAGGCAGGATACCAGAGGGAGCCAACCAGGTCGAGCGGCATCCAGCTAGCAATCCCCATGACCAGGCAGAGCACGGAGAATCCCAGAGGCTTCGGCCAGAGATGAGAAATCCAGTTGAGGGTGGAACAACTTGACTGAATGGGCGGTCACCATCGACCGTCCAAAGACTGGAACCAGCAGAACTCAGGAGCTGCCAGACAGATCTTCCAAAACAGCCAAACTGCCAAATTGACAATGTGCAGAGGTGTGGAAATACAGGAGGGCTTGCCGCCAAGGGACACAGAAAATAGGAGAAAACATCAGTGAATAGATGGAAAACAGCTTAGAAAAGACAGGAATGAGGTAATGGTTTAAATTACCAGTTCATAGTAATTTTATGTGGTAATGGATCCTGCACAGTAAGTTACATCCAGCAGGTTTTTTACTATGGCATCTGGACTACTGCATGTCACAGGAAGATAGCCTCTGCATCAATGCATAACTGCACATCAATAGCTTAGGTGACTATTTGCTAAATGCTTGCTCTTGAAGTCGGCTTCAGCTTAATCCCAAAATGCATGACTGCTTGGGCAAATATGATACTGTTGATGTGTGATTTTTTTTTTTGAATGCCATCTGTAATTTTCTGTCACTGGAGCGACTATGCATAGATTCTTCCCGAAGCCCCAGTGCATGGCTACTACTGACAGCATTATTTCTTTGTTTAGACCTTTTGCTGCTCACCATACCATAGCATGAGTTCCATAAACCAAATTTCCACCCTCCAACACTCGGCTTTTCCTCCTAGTGATTTTGCTCCAACCATTCTCCATTCAGGCCTCTCCGCTTGCAGGGGCAACAGCATGTTTTCTGCAACCCACACTGCCGCTCAGCAATGCGCCATCTCATAGGTGCTTCTCCTTTTAATTACAGGAACCATTCACTCCAGACGTCTCCGGAGCAGGAACCACCAATGGGCCGGCACAAGACAGGACTCGGTCAGCCAACAAAGAGAAAAGAGAGGCAGAACAGTCCCCCATCTACATCCAGTTACCATTTGAGGCCGAAACAGATGGCCTACTGACATCGTCCTTGGGCAGAACATAACCAAACTGCAACAATAAAATTCATACGCACAGTATACGTGCAACAAATACAAGACATGCACAATTTCACCATTAAGAGTAAATTATTTATACTTTCCTCTTTTTTGTCTTCTCTTTTTTAATAAAAACAAATCCCAAACGGTGAGTTGAGATCCAGGACATATTTATTACCAGATTTTTCCCGAACAAGTAAACACGTTCTCCAACTTTCCTGAACATAGCCTAAAATCTGAATAAATGCCATGTTAAATTTACTTCAAGGCATTCACTAATAGCACAAAATGGAAAAGCTAAGGTATTTTAATTTGGGGACCCAAAAATAAAGAAACTAAAGATTGACGTCTAGGGAATTCTTCACGAACTGCAACCCGACAACGAAACAAAATCGAAACGTCCAGCTCAGTGGCTTCCGGAAGTACCAGTGAGCTGCCCACCCCGAAATATCTTAAAACGCAACCTCCTTACAGGAATTAACAGAAGGACTTCAAAACGTGTTCGTGGATCAATCCTTCCTCCCAGCAAGAAGTAAGAGGGAGCCCAAAATACCAAGCAAAACCCTACATTGAATTAAGTAAACTTTAGCAGAGTTATAGTTTACATCAAACCCTTTCCAAAATGTAAAAACCCAATTTTGGTTTTATGATCTTACCCAAAAAATAGCGATATGCCATAACCCAGATCCAAATATTAAACATTTTAAATACAGCTAAAGAACAACTCTAATTCTTCTTCAAAATTTTAATAGAATATCCAGGACAGAGGCAAGTCACCTTTATATTCTACTCCCTTTGAGGATCAGCTAAACCCGGTTTCAAGTGGGACACATGACACCGACGTCTTTTGCCATCTGAACAATTCTGCAAAAGGACAGTAACGGGTGTAAGAAAAGATAGAATCCTATAAGGTCCCAAAAAACGTTCAGACAATTTTGCGGCTACCTTATTCACTGCACTACTCTTTGGAAAACTTTTCACCCACACGGCATCTCCTTCTTTAAAGGGCACGGGACTACGGCGCTTATTGTATCTTTCCACATTTCTTCCATGTGAAATCTGCAAATTCCTTGCCGCCCTGTTCCACATATCCTTGACTTGTCCGGCCCGATCCGGACCTGGCAACAAATCTTGGATAGACCACAGGTTCGACAAAGGATTATTAGGCTTGAAATTTAACATCAAAGAAATAGGAGAGAAACCATGAGCCTCATGGCGTGCCGAGTTAAAAGCGAATTGTAACCAGAATAAATTCTGGTCCCAGGAAGCTTGATCTTGAGCATGGTACGCAATTAAGGCACTCCTTAAATTCCTATTGAAGCGTTCAGCCAAAGATGGTTGAGGATAATAAGGCGACGTAGTACAATGCTTAATACCCAGATCGAAGCAAAACTTCCGGAAGGAGGCAAAAACAAAATAGCTAGCATTATCCGAGACCAAATTACGAGGAAACCCGAACACAGAGAAAACCCTTTTTAAACATTCCACGGTATTTCTAGTGTTAGCATCCCGTACTGGAAAAAGCCAGACAAATTTTGTGAAGGCATCCACAATAACAAGAATATAAAGGTTACCTGAGCGCGACCGCGGAAACTTCCCCACATAGTCGATAAAGAGACGCTCGAAAGGAGCCTGAGGGACCTGAGAACTGAGGAATCCCAAATTGGTTGCCTGACTAGGCTTAGCTTGAGCGCAACGAGCACATGCTCGGACTCGGGCCCTTATGTCTGATTCCATCCCACGCCACACAAAATACTCCCGAATTTTGGCTCTGGTCTTAAACAGTCCCAAATGTCCGCCTACCGGCGACTCATGGAAAAAACTGAATACCATGTCAATTAACACTGAAGGTAAAATAATCTTTCCCTTCCTCAAACCTCGGTCAGCACTATGCAACACTCCCTTCTTCAGCACATACTGAGAGAGCACGCGACCAGCTTGAAGATCGCAAAAAACGGCCCTAACTCAGGGTCGGATTCTTGATGGAGGGCTATAGATTTATAGGCCAAAGGGAATTCTGACAAAATGCCACTGACTAAATGGATATCCTCAGACCCACACATAACAGTACTGACCTTACTTTCTTCGGGGCTGGCTAATGACGCAGGAACCTCAAAGTTCAGATCTTCTACCAAATGTTCTGGAGACATACTGAACATGCGCGACAGTGCATCTGCCACTGCGTTCTCAGAAGCTCTGATATGCTTAGCAGAGAATTTAAACGCTGAAAGGCGAACAGCCCAGCGGGCAAGCCGCCCAGTGGGGCGAGGTTTAGCCAAAACCCAACTTAGGGCCTGACAGTCGGTTTCTAGGTCAAACTCAGTATGCTCCAAATACATCCGAAATTTCTCTACTGAGAAAAGAACCGCTAACGCCTCCAACTCGTAAGCTGAATAGGCCCGCTCCTGAACAGTTAATGTCCTAGAGGCATAAGCTATCGGCTTGCGACCGTCCTCAAAATTCTGTAATAATACCGCGCCCAAAGCTACCGACGAAGCATCGGTCTGCAACACAAACCTCTTGGAAAAATCAGGGATACTCAGAATTGGCGGATTCATGACCATACTTTTTAATGTTTCAAAAGCTCCTTGTTGCTCGGGGCCCCATTTGAATTTCATACCCTTCTTTCTGAGAATGTTCAGAGGCGCAGCTCTATCCGCCAGATTTGGTATGAATCGATGAAAGAAATTTACCATCCCCAGGAACCTGGCCACTCCTTTCGCATCTTTGGGAGGCGGATACTCTCGGATAGACTTGGTCCTATCAGAGTCAATCGTGACTCCTTCAGGGGACACCACGTGACCCAAGAAAGAAAGCTTTGAGGAAGCCAAGGTGACTTTAGCTGGGTTCACGGTCAGACCAGCGTCTTTGAGCCGATTCAATACCAGCACAATATGGTCTACATGTTCCTTAAAGGTTTCAGAGTATATGACTAGATCATCCAGGTAATGTATCACAAACTCAAACTTAACGTCACCAAATATTTGGTCTAGAAGTCGCGTAAGAACCTGGGCGCCAGTAGCTAACCCGAAAGGGACTCTAGTAAACTCGAACAAGTTCCAGTCAGTATTGAAAGCGGTTAACCTTCTAGACTTCTGAGACAGTGGGATCTGATAATAGGCTTGGTTGAGGTCGAACGAAGTGAAGTACTTCGCCTTCCCAAACCAACTAAAAGATGAGTGTATGTCTGGCAAAGGCACAGAATCTATTTTGATCTTCGAATTTAGATATCTGTAATCTACTACAGGTCTAAATTTACCCTCTCCCTTTTCAACTAGAAACATCGGACTACTGTAGTTCGAACTGGAAGTTGTGATCACCCCATCGTCCAACATTTGCTGGATAAGTTCCTTCATGACCTTAACCTTAGGCGGAGACAGCCTATATGGAGGCCTACGCACCGGAGTATGATCCAGCAATTCTATATCGTATTCTAACAAATGGGTGAGGCCCAATTTATTAGTCAAAACTTCCGGATAAAGTTCCAAGACCCCATTCAAAATTCCCCTTTGTTCAGGTGATAAATGATTCAAAACATCGCCCAGCGGACTACAATCCCAACCTGAATCATCCTCCAAATCGGCAGTCAAAAGCACTTCACCCTTTTTGCAAGAAACAGAATCAGTGAATGGACCCTTATAGAAAGAAATTCTAACTTCAGGTGAGAACTTGAAATAAATGCACTCCTTGGCAAAATCCAAAACTAACCCCGACTTTTCCCCAAAGGGCACACCCAATATCAAAGGTACGGATAAATATGGAGCTATCCAAAACTTGATCTTCCAAGAAAAATGGGCGATTTTGATTTTGATCTCCGTCCACCCCAGAAAATCCATTTGTAAGGAGTTCGCTACCAAGCAAGAAATTTTTTCTTTCACTATAGGAGATTTCTTGCAAGCCTTGTCGATGTTCCGATAAACAAACTCTGACATAATATTAATGGTGGAGCCACTGTCCACTAGACCCGCTATCTCGAGATTGTGACATTCTACTTTAACATAAGGCAAACTCCGCTTCGAAAACCCCTGGATACGCTCACAACTCCCAACAGCATTCACCTTTTGGCCGGGTAAACGTCTATCATGCTGAATAATATTGGAAAAATCAAAACCACTACCTATAGTCTCGTTCCGGGGTCTACTAGGACAATTCCGCCTAATGTGCCCACGCCTATGACAAGAAAAACATGACCTGTTTTCGGCAGCACTGACAGATGGCCAAGATCCCTGGCGATTACTTACTGTAACAGATTGCACAGGCCTATCCCTATAACCTGAACTTTCAGTTCTCAACCCATCAGATAAAGCCACAGAATTAAGTTTGGCAACCAAGAGGTTTAACTCGTGGAAATTGGTAGGCCTGTCTTCAAAACTAACCAAACTCCTGGTTTTCGGAGACATACCATCTAAGATGTGTTGAACAATTTGGGCTTCAGATTCGATCAGGCAAAAGCCTTCGGCATAGCACCTAATATCCAGGACATAATCACCAAATGGTTCATTTTGTGTCTGGACGCGATAATACCTCTTACTCAAATATCGCAATCGATCTCTAGGTGAAAAGTAATAATCAAGTAAACTCCCGTGGAATTCCAGTAAGTCCTTATCTTCCTTCACGGCTCTACCCGCCAACTCCTTTAAGCTTCCTTTCAAATTCGCGAAACATAAAGCCAATACCTGTTTGACATTAAATCCAAAAATTTCAGTCTGGCACCTAAGTTCAGTCAAAAATATTAAGAACTTAACAACTTCATCCAATGAGTGGTCGCTAAATTTCTCTAACTTGTCTAGTAACTTAACAAGTGGGTGGGGTAACTTGGCAAAATCATTATCCCTTTCAACACCCCCATTACGAACACTGTACACAGGAGACTGTAGAGTTTCTCTAATACTAACAGAATCATTGGCATAAAATGTTTTAGGCGAAATCCCAATACATTCCCAGCTAATTGATATCTAATTTTATCCTTCTCCAAGGAAATCTCTTGAATAAGTATCCAAAGCAATTTGCTATTTTCCGAAGAGACCTCTAATTGTAACAGATCCTGTATTCTATTTGACATATGGTCCAATTTTGCCTGAAAACGTTGTGCCTGTTTTTGAGATAGACCACCTTCCTCACCTAATTCCCGACATTGCTCGAAAATATCTTCCGTCTTCGCAATAAGGGCCGGTACCTCTAACTGTGGCTTAATATGTTGCAAATTTTTAATATCGACAGGAATAGTCAAATTATCCTTCAATATCTTGGTTAAATTCGGAACGGAATCATCTGGATCCACTGTGATACCTCGGACTGACAATTCATAAAGAAGATCAGCTTTCAACAGAAACTCAAGTGGTACGTATGTTCGGTTACTCATGATGAATCAAATTACAAAACTTTAAGTTAATAGAAAAATGAAGGTTAGGTTTCAGAAAAATAATATCAATTAAGTTTCAAAATTTAAGTTAAGGATTGAAAAATAACTGTTAGTTTTCGAAAAACCGATATCAATGAAGTTAAGTTTCAGAAATAATACTAAAGTAGAAATTGACTGTTAGGTTTCGGAAATCCAATATCAATGAAATCAAGTTTTCAAAATTCAAATTTAAAAATGAAAATGGCTATTAGATTTCAGAAATAGCACAATGAAATTAAATTCCGAAATTTTAAATTAGGAATCTCAAATAACTGTTAAGTTTCTGAATAATAATATCAATGAAATTAATTTTCAGAATTTAAGGTAAAAATACCAAATAACTGTTAGGTTTCGAAAATCTAATATCACTAAAATTAAGTTTCAGAATTTATGTTAAGCATAGAAAATGACTGTTAGGTTTAAGAAATCTAATATCAATGAAATCACGTTTCCAAATTTGAATTAATATTTGAAAATGACCATCAGGGTTCAGAAATATGTCAATCAATTAAGTTTCAAAACTTCAATAAAGAATGCCAAATCTTGGTTAAGATAGAAGTATAATATCAGTGAGGTTAAATCTCAATAAGAATAGCCACACGATCCAGAACTCCAAAAATTACTCAAGATGAAATTAGGTTACTTCAAAACAATACAGCTATCATGAAGCATGAAAGATGGCTTAATGAAAGATTCAATAAGAAATCCAAAATTCTTAAAGTCGACAAGTAGCAAAAAAATTTTTTTCTCTTTAAGTTAGGGTAGAACTAGACAATGAAAAATCACTCGCGTAACAGAGTTTGAAAAAGGGAAGCTTTAGCAAAATTTTGAAAGATCAATGCTTTAGTAAATTTTGAAAAATCAATGCCTTAGCAATTTTTAAAAAGTCAATGCCGTAGTAGTTTCGAAAAATCAATGCTGTAGCGAATTTGAAAAATCAGTGCTTTAGCAAATTTTGAAAAGGTAAAGCTGTAGCCATTTGAAAAAATCAATGCTTTAGTAGATTTGAAAAATCAATGCTATCACAAGTTTGAAAAACTGAACTACTCAACGTGCCAGTAGCAAAATTGTACGTTAATGTTCTCCCAATATCATAATGTTTAATACAAAACAGGAAAAACTGAACTACTAAAAATGCCAGTACAAAATGCAGATCCAGCCTAGCCTTAGGCATTGGATCGAAAATCTAAGTGGTTGAAATGCTATTAAAACTTCGCAAAAAAAAAATCCAATTTTGAAAAAGGCAATTCTCGAAAAGTGTACTGAAGTGAAAACAGAGCGCAAATTTAGAAAAATGGGGTCAAAAACCCTAACTACGCTCTGCTACCACTTATTTGTGCCCCGGGCACAGTTACATTTGTTGGAAGCTTAGGACATATGATTTTGTGTAGTAGACCTGGGTTCGACCATTCTAGCTAAATTAGTGACGCTACTGTTTAACCTTCAAAAACTGGGCACCCATTATGACGAAATGAACACTGGACAGATTAATATGAATTACTGGAAAAAAGAGATTTTTGAGTAAATATATGTATATGGAAAGATATTTTTCTGTAACAATTTTATTAACAGCTTTAAACAAATTTAGAATTACAACATTGTGAGACAATATATATTTTGTAAGAACGACCTTTTATTTCTTGGAAATAACCTTGGGATGACTAAGCATAAAACTGTATATATATATATTCTGTTGTGTACAACAACCTAGAGCACGGGCGAAATACACCACAAAAATTCTAAATGCACCCTTTTGAGAAGACCAACCCGTCTCTAGAAAAATCCCCTAAAACCCAGGCTCATTGCCGCAAATAAATACAATACTTTCGAGAACACCCTGTACATACTGGCTAGTATTCCCCATGACTAGAAAACCCCAGTAAGTTCCTAGATTATCTACAACTTCAAAGCATAGGGCAATCTCAAAACTCAAAATGGCGTCTGTGCTGAAAAATACTTCACAAAACCCACTCTAAACCATGCTAATATCAGTTGTCTGGCGAAAAATACTGAATTACTGTTTTCGGAAAGGCAAAGAACGTGAAATAGAAGTTACAGAACGGACGGACGTGATATAATTAGTTTGAAGAAAAACAGAAGTGAACAAAGCAAAATTACAAGAAATTTAGATGGTGTAGGCGTAATTTCAAAAGATCCAAACTTGACCGGAAAAATAACTTATTCAACAAAAATTATTTAATATATATTTTCAGAAACGGAAATTTAGATAGCCGAAACGGGTGAGCACAAAATTTAGATTTGAATCACTATTAACATTGAAAAGAATATGGATAGGTCTCACCCAGCTTTGCTGTCGTCTTCAGACATCGTGATGTACGGCAGCTACGCCCACCAAAAACACTGAAACTCAAATTACATGTTCCTGTCGCGAAGGCTAGATCCCAACTGCCAGTCGCTTGTACCAGCCGCTACTCCCTAGCATTTCACCAGATGGCAGTGCAGTCTAAGAGCGCTATTAAGAATTACCGAGAACCACGGTGTTTAGAGTGGGTCAAAACATGATTTTACCTCCCTGAAGTAAAAAGCAGTTGGCAACAATTAGTGAAGACTTTAATATAATCAAATGAGCCGTTTTTCACGGCTCACCGGATAATACACTTTCGGAATTGGCAATTTGAGTTGTGACCCTGGAATCTAATTCTTTCAATTTATTTTCAACTCCAGTTCTTTGCTTTTCTACCGTTTCTTTCAATTTATTACCTTGTTCAACTAACTGAGTGTTCAATCTTGCAATTTGTGTACCAAATTCTGTTTTCATTTGTTCTGATTGAGTATTTAATTGTGTTTTTAATTGTTCAGATTGTGTATTTAACTGTGTCTTCACTTGTTCAGATTGTGTTTTTATTTGTTCAGATTGTGTTTTTAATTGTGTTTTCACTTCATTCTTTACTTGTTCAGATTGGGTTTCATTTGTTCAGATAATTGAGTGCTTAATTGAGCCATTATTGCTCCTACTTGTGTCAAAATAGTGTTACTCAATAAATTCATGTCAGTATTGTTACTCTGATTTGTACTAGTGGGAATCACTTCACTTTCACATGCTACTACATTATGAAATTCAGGCACAATATCATTAGTCGCATTCCTATTATCACCCATATTTATGTTTTGTTCATTAATTGGCTCTGCAAAAGGAATCTCTTTTGAAACAGAGGCTTCAGTTTTCTCAGTGTCCAGGCGCCAACCTGTCAATAAACAGATAGATTTATATTGTGGACCAGTTCCGAATCGCCAGAGATAGTTGATTTGCCTGGTTAGTCAGTCAGTAGAGATGATCGTCTTATCTCCGTGGTTAATTTCGAATTAAAGGGGAATACGAGAAACAACACAAGATCTTTCTATTAATCCAATATTTAATGTTCTCTGATTTAGTTTAATTTTGATAGGAGGCTTTTAACGTGTGTTGCACAGAATGTCAATATATATATATATGATATGTCCTACGGCGCACTTCAATCAAATTTACTGGCTACTTTCAATGTTAGTCTTTTCTTTCGTGTATAAAATCTTACTTATATAGCGCGGATAAAATATCTTTAATTAATAATCACTTGAAAAATACTGTCCTTCACTATTAACGCGCTTCTACTACATCTACTTCTTCACTCTACTTACGCGCTTCTAAATCAACTATGCGTCGAACTTGCTAATACTTATAATAATCTTATTTTTATAGCGCGGATAAAATATACGTCTTCTTCCTACGACTCTCAGTGATGCAAGACTTATATTCAATTTACTGTCACTTTAAAGTACTTCTTCACTAGACTAACGCGCTGCTAATAAAATATACGTCGGACTTGCTAATATTTCTAATAATCTTATTTTTATAGCGCGGATAAAATACACATCCTCTCCCTACGACGTTCCGTGATGCAAGACGAGTTAGTTTATTTCATTTGTTTCCAAATGTTGCTCTCGTAACGAAGTTTTTCCCTACTCTTCTGTTTTTCTATTGGCTAATTATACTTCCTATATGCCCTTTTTGATCACACATGTGTTCTTATTGGTCCACTCAAATTTGTATCTAAAGCTTCCTTTTCAGCGTTTTACAGTTAAAAGATGCTGTGTTCTACTAACGCAACCTGTCAAAAATGATGTGTTACTTCTGGAGACAGTGAGACGGGAATCGGGTTCGACCCATTTCCTGTTTAAGATAAATCAATCAATAAGTCTTATAATATAAGTCCTGTTGTCCTTTAATGGTCATAAAAATGTTGTCCTTAATTTTAGAAGTATTTTGATATAAGTCTGACCTATATCGGCTAATTATTACTGTGTATAAATAGATTTTGATATCAAAGGGTAATTCAATTAAATAGCGAAATGAACTGTAATATGTCATCTTGTAGGTCTTAATGTCCTCCTTCTAAAGGTGTAATTTGTTTTATTATGCTATATGTCGTTTTGTCGTAATAAGTCCTGAATGGTCACCGGTGTAATGCGTTTTGCTTGTCTTTAGGAGTCGAAATGTCGTGGGTGGTCTGGTCAGTCCGTGAAACAGTTGCAAGTTATGGGTAATAGAACAAAAATACAGTAAGCTACATAACACAGACTAGATGAGAATGTATGTATTACTCACGGTAATTAATTAGGCTGGTGTTGTCAAGACGTAATCACCACAAGAAAAGCCAGTCCGGCAAATTCAGTCACATCGAACGAAATATGAAGACACAATAATAACAAACCGTATACTTTTACCACTGTCACTAATGAATAGTTCATATAAAAATAAATAAACCACAGCTTTACACACTAGAACACTCACTATCCGCCAATTCCATGGACTAATCAAAACAAGGTTCTTTAAATCGATCGATAAAGACTCGATAAGACATCAGCTATTGCCTTCAGTAGTAACTGAATCGAACACAATGGCGCTGATTCCTCCTCGTTTCCAATTCCAATCATTTTGTCTCCAAGGGCGCCCATACCCGGGGGCGGGGCCCCCTCCCAGCTCTCAGGGAAAGGAAAAAATGTATATTAATAATTATAGTCAGGTGTTTTTCGTTTAGGACAATTATTTGAAAGTCAGTAGAGATATAAGTTTGCAGACGTTTTACCATATATACAACATGGAAGAAGAATCCACAATGGATTAGGAAAGGGGGTCCAGGGGGTTCGGACCCCCAAAAATGAAAACCTAAAATTCTATTTTTGTATTTTAAAAAATTAATAAAATCAGGTAAACTGATGTAAAAAAGTGCCAGTGTGTTTTTTTTAATCAGTTATGACTGCAATTATGATATGCAGAATATGTTTTTTTAATTGATTTACAAGTTAAGCTCCAGATTTATTCATTAAGCAGGGCTTAGGGAAGAACAAAGGTCTAGTTTTCTTTTTAATCAGATTAAAATCTTCCAGCATCAGCTGAACTGTACAGATTTTTGATATCTTGACAAACGCACACTCACATAAAAATACGAAAAAGAAAGTGAAATTGGCTGCTTTCGGGATTTGAACCATGGAACTCCATAACGTGAGGCCAAAACGTTACCATCTCGGTCACCTGGGTCAGTTTAACGGTCTAGTTGGATAAGCGCATGTAAAACAATAGTGTTTTTGGTCATAGCTATCTCTATTTTAATTTCCAAAGCCGTATAATATAACAGTTAAACAATTGACTATGTTGTCATGATAAATGATTTGCTTTTTTTTTTTATACAAATTCTTTCGAATACGTATATTATCATAAAATAGGCACCAAATTGAGCATTACTCCGAAACAGGTGAACCGATTTCATCCAGTATCAGTAGACGTCTTCCCATGAACACTATAAATGTGTATACCAAATTCCATAAAAATCCGGTAAAGCGTATTTGAGTTACCGCGTTTTTAAAATAGACACTAAATTGGGTTTTACTCCGGTACCGGTCAACCGATTTGGTCCAATATCGGTAGACATATTCCCATGTACATTATAAATGGGTATACAAAGTTTCAGGAAAATCCAATAAAGCATATTTGAGTTATCGCGACTTCTCATATATTAACATAAAAGGCAATAAATTGGGCATTATTCCGGCACTGGCCAACCGATTTGGTTGAACATTAACAGACGTCTTTCCATGGATAGTATAAATGCGTATACGAAGTTTCATAAATATCCGATAAGGCGTATTTGAGCTATTGCGCCTTTAAAATATACACTAAATTGGGTTTTACTCCGGTACCGGTCAACAGATTAGGTTCAAATTTAACAGAGTACTTTTCATGGACGTCATAAATGCGTATACCAAGTTTAATGGAAATCCGATACAGCGTATTTGAATTATGGCGCCTTTCTATTAGAAAGGCGCCATAATCTATTAAAATAGGCACTAAATTGGGCATTACTCCGGTACCGGTGAACCGATTTGGTTCAATATCAATAGGGTTCTTCCCATTGACATTATAAATGTGTTTTCCAAGTTTCATGAAAATCCGAAAAAGCGTATTTGAGTTAGAGCGCGTACAGACACACGGACGGACGGACAGACAGACGGACAGACATTTTTCGTCCCCCACACAATCTCATAAAGTACCATACTGGCACTTAATAAATTAAACAATTTTTGTGAATGTGCCAAATATGATAAAGGAGTTATTTTGTTTTCATAACATAATGAGTAGGCCTGTTATTTCCATTGTTCCTTGTGTTATTTAACTTTTCTTATAAATAGTAACAAGTTTTATAACTTAGGTAACGATTTCTTGTTTGAGTTCGCATGTCTTAGACTATGGTAAACAAATTTCCTAACTAGTTTTTCAATGCTAAAATAGCGAAAAATGTGATTTTAATTAGTTCAATATTTAAAAGTTTTCTGGGGGTGGGCCCCCGACCCCCCTTTCTTTGGGGTATTCCACACCCCCTAACCCCCCACCACACAAATCCACTCATTAGAGCATTAGCTAGAATACAATTTTTTTTTTAAAGTAATCCAGACCTGAGAAATGGAGGAAAAAGAATGTAATTATACAGGGAACGTATCTAGAAACTGTATAAGTAAAAGTCTAAGAATGGGCTGAAACTTGCTTTATGTACAAGATTATGACGATAAAAAAGAAAAACTATGGTGTCAGGATTTAGACAACAGATGACACTACCTAGTATACACCAGGGGTGGCCACAATGAGGCTCACGAGCTGCATGCAGCTTTGAGTCAATCTTGTGCGGCTCTTAAAACCAAGTTAAGAGTAAATATGATACAGATTTTAAAAAGTATATAGTTAATATAATTTAATCAAAACATATTACAAGGAAGTAAAAAACTTATTTCTGATTTATCGCAGAACGTATTTAGTTTTCGTATCACATTAAGACTCTTTTGGAAAGACCTTGATACTAAAACATTCAAACATTTGAAATGTTTGAAAATTACTGAAAGCCTTCCTGACATTCAGGTGGAAACAGAAGATTTTTTGTGTAAAATGTCTGGTCTTGCTAAGGAAATCAATGGCAGATTTAATTATTTGAGAACACTTAAACCTTCATTTTCATTCCTGGAAAATCCTTTTGCTGTTGTGGGTAATAGCTGTCTTGTTTCATCACCATTACAAAGGATAAAGTTGGAGTAGAGTTTGAGCTACTAGAACTGCAAGAGAATGAAGGACTAAAAGGACTTAAACGGAGTGGTGTTTTGGCCATAGAATTTTGGAAGAAAGTTCCAGAAGAAAAATACCTACTAACTAAAGAGTGTGCTAAGAGACTTATCTCAATATTCGGGACTTCTTAGGTGTGTGAATCTCCGTACTGAACGCTTAATTTCATTAAATCTAAATATCAATCTGAACTAACTGATGAACATTTAAGTGGACCCTTGCAAATTGTGCTTACCAATTATCAGCCAGATTTCAAACTAACAGCAAAAATGAACACTTGAAAAAGCACTTCTCAAAAGTAAAATCCTATTTCTTGTTGTGTCATTGAACAATAATATTTACAAAACTTTGAAGGTTCTCCCAATGAATACAATGTAGAAACTGTTCTTGGGTTTCCAGTTGGGTAGTTAGAGAATTATATTCTGACCTTTCGGCGACTGTCTGCGTTGTCATTTTCGGAGAAGTGAGATCCAGAGGTTATGGCGTTGTATATATACCCATGGTAGGACCAGTCAGATGCAGTTGTGGATTCTGATTGGTCAGTGGAAGTAAATGGTCTCTCCCTCCGTGATTGGAGCAGAGAAATAGCAGGTTGCCAGGAAGCGGCCAATTGGAACCCTCCGTCTCTACTGATGGGGTTCAATTGTGTTGAGATGGATTACCTCAACACAGCAGTATTGGCTTCTACCATGGGCTTATGGGACCGTCTCATCATAGAAGCCTTTCACATCAGACTGAACCCCAATAACATCAATAGAGACGGAGGGTTCCAATTGGTCGCTTCCTGGCAACCTGCTATTTCTCTGCTCCAATCACGGAGGGAGAGACCTTTTACTTACTCATATTCCTATATTAAAGCTTGACTGGCCCTCAGGTAACTAAAGGTTGGACCACACTGGTCTAGAACAAAGATAATATGTCAGGTTTTAACCTATTTTATTTGATATGACATTTGTAAATGAGGGAAACAGGATAATGAAACCTTTGCTTGCACTTATCAATCATAATAATATTATTTATTCAGGTAAAACAATTTTGTAATTTTATTGATGGTTGGTTGGATACTGTTTTGTTGAGTTCATACAGTTGGGATCACATTGCATATCAATGGTAATTTAACAACTACATTAACTAATGTGAAATTAGTGAAATCTCTCTCCTGCAACAGCACGTCTATTTCATTATGCTAATTATACCTACATTTAAAGTCATATTAACAGAATTTTATTGTCAACACTTCCAATTATAACTCTATTTCATATCATTAAAGAAATTAATCGATAAAAACGTGGATGTACACATAAAAATTAGACTAAATCCAAAAACAGGTCACCCCTTACGCTCCACCCACTCCTGTGTGATGTTTTTGTTTCTGAACGAAGCAGGGTGACCAACTGTCCTCCTTGTATATTGTCGCAAGAGCCTTGTACCCACCTCTGAATCAAAGTGCCTTGTACCCTCCTCCGCATTAAGGTAAGTTGTACAAAGATAGCCTAAATAATGCATAACACTAACCACATTTTCGAATAATGTACAATACACTGTTTATAGGTTTCGAAAATGTGCCATATTATATCTCCCGCGAGGTTTGTCAGCCTATTCACCCACAATAATAGCTCGTCTAGCGATATGACGTCACACCTCCAACGTCCAATCACGAGTTTCTTCGTAATATGAGGACAGAAAAATGGCGGATAACAAGCAAATTTTCTCTAGATCGTGATATATAAGAAAGTGCACCACTTAGGGCAGGCTGGGTGGGACCGATTCATTCCAAGGAGTGGCCTGTTTTTGGAATTTCCCAAAAATTAATTTTATAAGGATTACACAGAGTGGAAAACCGTAGAACACTTACTAATTCCTATGCAATAAATGGAACCAAGAAAGTTGAAACTTTCCTCCACCAATCCATGAGTTCTGTGGAACACTGAATGCCATAACTTTATCTTTGCTTTCAATTGAAAATATTTTGAATTCATCTACTTTTATGCAAGTCAAATGAAAATAGCATAAGCAAACTTCAAAAAGATGTATGTTATGTGAAATATTTTTCAGTACCATTGTCTATCCATTTTACTAATCAGCATTTACATATCCTGAAGAATTAACACATTAAAAGCAATTAAAACTTATGGGGATAGTTTCCCAATGTACTGGATTGGTTAACATTTTTGAAGTGAGACTTCTTTAGCCGCGGTAGGGGTAAATCGAGAGCTTGTGTAACGCTCAAAATCGTCACGAAATTAGTGTCACGCTCAAAATTGTCACGAAATTAGTGAGGTGTGACGGAACAGACTGCACAGAAAACAATCAACTCAATAATTAGGCTTATCCAAAATTTAAAAAATCCAAAAATTAAAAAGTCGAAAATCCTAAATTTAAAAAATCTAAAAATCCAAAGTTAAAAAATCGAAAATTCAAAAAATAAAAAACCAAAGATCCAAAAATTTAAAAAATCCAAAATCTAAAATTAAAAAATTCAAAGATCCATAATTAAAAAGTTCAAAAATCCAAAATAAAAAAATAAAAAATCCAAAATTTAAAAAATCTAAATATCCAAAATTAAAAAAATTAGAAATTAAACAAATTTAAAAATCCAAAATTAAAAACCGAAAATTAAAAAATCCCAAATATAAAAAATTCAAAGATGTAAAATTTATAAAATCCAAAATTTAAAAATCCAAAATTCCAAAATTAAGAAAATTAAAAGATCAAAAATAAAAAATTCAAAATCCATAGTTAAAAAGTCCAAGAACCCAATATTAAAAAGTTCAACAATCCAAAATTGATAAAATCCAACAATCCAAAATTGAGAAAAATCCAAAAATTAAAACAAGTTTCACTTCTGTCGCATGGCGTTCCACGCACAATTTTTTTCTACACACGAAAAACAGCCAAATTTCATGTAATATTATTTTCCAGAAATTTTAGAATCCATATGTAGGCACATTTTGTTTCTAAGAATATTTTAAATATAGGTAAAATCGGTAAGAAGTTCACAGAAAACTAACCTAAAATGGCACTCGGAAAGAAAGTCACATACCAGAATCGGCTGGTCGAGACAGCACAGGTGCATGCCAGGAAGAAGCTGATGGGTCACGTGGTGCTGGAATCAGGGCTGCCAACATGATAAGGGTCTGACAAACCTCATTTTCAAAACCTACAAACAGTGCATCGTACATTACTCGAAAATGCAAGGGCTGGTGCCTCCGCTTCGCACACTTAACTATGTGGTTAGTGTCAAGCATTATTTAGCTATATGTAGAGGTTGGGAGCCACTGGGAGTGTTGGTCTGCAAGCCAGCCCGCATACCAATGCAGAACATCGTATGTGGAAATCCAGTACAGTGGGAAACTAAACCTAAAATTATAAAGGTCTACAAAATCAGTCTTACTAAAACCACCTGTAACAGAAATACTTTAAGTCTGGACAAATGAATGTAGAGACCGTGGCTTTCATTATTTATATTGAGTATTGACTACAATGCAGACAGATTTTGTAAACTTATGCCTACTTTTAGATGTACAAATTCAAAAGGAAAAAGTATGTTAAATTATAGTTATATTAATTTTTAAATATTAGCTAAATATACAACGTGGGAGACGACATGGATATGGACGCTTTAACGGATGCTATTACCCGACAAAATACAGAACTGGATCTTCAAGAAGGTGACATAATGCCGAAATTTCTTTTTAAAGACAGGAAGGGAAACAATAACTTTATAATAGAGGTGACTCCTGAAACTAGGAAGAAATTACTTGGGAAAAAACTCAAAGTGGGGTGGAACATATGTGGACACTCTGATTACATAAAAATAATGAGATGCTACAAGTGCAATAAATTTAATCATCGGGCTAATGACTGCACAGGTACCCAAACCTGCCCTCTTTGCGCAGGAAATCACTTAATGCGAGAATGTACGGCACCAAGGGATCAACACAGATGTAACAATTGCATTAATTTTAATAAATACAACACTAAAGAACCTGTAAACGAGCAGCATTCTGCACTGAATCAAGATTGCAGCTATTATAAAATAAAGGTAAAGCAGTACATCGAACACATTAATTATTAGTATGGGAAGTCTTTTCCAAAATCCAAAAAGGAGAAGACAGTTGAAACCTTTACAATGTATGCAGATAAATGTACAGCATTCAAGAGCAGCCACAAACAACTTAATCCAGCTGATCTCTGCATATGATGCCGATCTAATTTTTATTCAGGAACCATATATAATTAATAACCAACCAGCTGGAATTCCGACTAATCTTAAAACAGTTACTCATGGCAACGACAGAAAAAGAGCAGCAATTATTGTGAATAACCCTGAGATGGATATAATAACGGTGTACCAATTTTCGGATGAAGACTGTGTAGTAGCGGAAGTTATTATCCACGAGTTCCAATTCTATATTTTATGCAAATACTTCGATATTACAAAAGATATAGATGAGGATATTAAGAAAATGGAAACTATTTTGAACTTCACCAATGGGAAACCAGTGCTAATTGCAGCAGATACCAATGCACGAAGCCAGACGTGGTTTGACAAGTTAACTAACCCCCGTGGTAGGAAACTTGAAGAATTTATTGTTACTAGCTGCCTACATGTCAACAATGAAGACAACGGCTTGCCGACATTCGAAACTATTAGAGGCAGTAGTAAAGTAGATTTAACCTTATCAAATAATGCGATGGTCCGCTTGGTAACCGAGTGGAACAGTGGCGTGGAAGAAAGCTGTTCAGACCATAAAATAATAACATTCCAGATAGAAACTAACAAATTTCGAACCACTATTAAACCCTCCCAACAAACCTTCGGAGGATTAAAATACATAATAAATAAAGGGGATTTTCCCAAGTTCGATTCAAACTTGATGAAGAATCTGATATCTAAGTTTCACTTAGGAAACACGGACGCCCCTAAACTACTAGAAGAAGAACTCATTGGAAAAGTTATCAACAAAATGAACATAGAAGATATAATAAATCACTTCTTTTCTTGCATTAAATCTGCATGTAAATCTTCTTTTCGAACTTCAATATCTAGGAAAAAACCAACCAAAGGCAGAACGGTCCCATGGTGGAATGACAATCTAACAGTACAACGTAAAAAAGTAAATGCCATGAGAAGGCGTTACCAAAGAACGCAAAACAACGAGAACTTAAGACTTCAAAGGAAAACCCAGTATCTAGAAGAAAAGCATCTATATCAATCAAATATTCAACAACAGAAAACTAAGTCGTGGAAACAGTTTTGCACCTCTACGCCGGGCTCTAGCCCATGGAATGCGGCATACAAGATATCTGCCGGGAAAATAAGAAAGCAATGCAATCTTTCTACAATAAAAAAAACAGATGGGACCTATACGGAAGGTTTGGAAAGTACACTAGGTTATATGATGGAATACTTTATTCCTGAGGACAACAAGAAGAGCGATAATGACTATCATAGAGAAGTAAGGAGATTAGTAGCGGAACCCACCGAAGTATATGATGATAGCATCTTTACAACAGAGGAGATATATACCACTATTAAACATTTAAACACTAAAAAAACCCCTGGCGAGGATGGAATTAGTAGTGAGATACTTTTGAGGGTCTTCGAACTTTTCTCCTCGTTCGTTACGAGAATATACAACGAATGTTTGGCGAAGGGATGCTTCCCAAAGCTCTGGAAAAAATCACTCATAATACCCATAATCAAACCAGGAAGAAATCAGATAAGAGAAGTATGTAAATACAGACCCATAAGTCTAATAAATGTGGCAGGAAAAGTCCTTGAAAAGCTGCTAATAGAAAGAATACTACATCAAATTTACACAAACAGTTTAATGAACCCCAACCAATATGGTTTTACTCCACAAAGAGGAACCATTGATGCTGCTATGGATGCAAAGCAATTCATTTCACATAGTTTGGAAGAACGGAAATGTGTTGTTATGGTCAGTCTAGACGTACGAGGCGCATTCGACGCTGCCTGGTGGCCCAGTATACTTCTAAATCTGAAAGAACTAAAATGCCCAAGAAATCTCTACAAGCTTACACAAAGCTATTTTAGCGAAAGATTTGCTACAATGCATACAAATACTTATCAAGTCATAAAGCAGGTGCACAAGGGATGCCCTCAGGGATCTTGTTGTGGCCCTGGCTTTTGGAACATTATGTATAATTCATTGTTAAATCTTAACTACTCAAAACATTCACACGCACTGGCTTTTGCAGATGATCTTATACTGCTGACCAAGGGAGCTACTCGTCTTGAAGCAGAAAATTATGCTAATTCGGATATTTACAAAATACAGAATTGGGCTTACCAGAACAAAGTTGACTTTAATGAAAGTAAATCAAAGGTCTTAATAATTTCAAAGAAGAAGAAAGACCGGGCTGAGAAAACAAATATATTTTTAAACTACAAAGCCTTGGAACAGGTTAGAGAATTAAAATATCTAGGAATTTACTTCAACGAAAAATTCAACTTTGGTAAACATATCGACAAAATAACTGAAAAAGCACTTCAAGTAGTAAATATCTTGAGTAGAGCAACAAAATTACAATGGGGACTAGGGCACTGTGCCTTAAAGACAATTTATAAAGGAGCCCTGCTCCCAATGTTAACATACGGCTGCCCAGTTTGGTATGAGGCATTGCAAACACAGAAAAATTTAAGGAAACTGCAGCGAATACAAAGATTAATTAATATCAGAATGGCCAAGGCTCACAGGACGCTGTCATTTGAAGCCTCGTGCGTGGCTGCCGGAGTTCAGCCTATAGGTATAATAGTGACACAATCTGTAAAGATCTATGACGCAACTCATCAAAGTAAAGATTTCCGTGTAGATTATGACAAGCCTCTACAAGTAAAGGACTGGCCTCATCCTGCAGACAGAACATCAATTGAAGAAATTAATAGTTCTCTAGCATATGAGTTAGAAATCTACACAGATGGCAGTAAAATTCACGGAAAAGTAGGCGCAGCAGCAGCATTTTATAAACGAGGACAATTAATTCATACCATGAAGAACAGACTTCTCAGTGATTGTTCCAACAATCAGGCGGAACAGATTGCGATCTTAAAAGCTATTGAAGCAATCAATGAACTACCTATTCCACTCGAAGAGAACAAGGTAGCAATCTATACTGACAGTAAAATTACCCTGGATTTACTTCAGAACAACCGTAATCACAGCTACCTTATCGAGCAGATCAGGAACTTGGTAAGAAAACTCAAGGATCACAAAATACATTTTGGATGGATAAAGGCCCATGTGGGATTTGCTGGTAACGAGATGGCGGATAAGCTAGCTAAGGAAGCAGCAGGAGATGAAGATAGAGAACCGGTATACTCGAAAATTCCCAAAACTGCAATAGTTCGAGAAATTAAAGAAGAAGGTCTAACAAAATGGCAGGCGGATTGGACCAACACGACTAAGGGAGCTACCTGTATGGCCTTCTTCCCATCAGTTCGTCAGAGAATAAGACAAAGGATCATAATGACAGCACCAATCGCAGCAATAGTTACTGGACATGGAATAACCAAATCCTACCTGAAGAGATTCCACATTACGAATGATGACACGTGTTCCTGTCTTCAAGAGGCCCAAACTGTAGACCACCTTTTATACAGATGCAGTAAACTAAAACAACAGAGAGACGTTTTAAAAAAGCATATTGCAATCAAACACGGGCAATGGCCGGTTCCTCCAGATCAACTCATTGTGAAACACTATACATCTTTTAAACGTTTTATACACGCAATAGACTTCAGTTCATTATAGTTAATAATAATACAGGTTTAGATAACACAGCTGTTCAATGATAGAATTTTATAAAAAAGTTGTAATTTATTAGAATTAGCTCAGAAACTATTTAATGTATCATTGCAAATACTTGTATATACTTAATTTTTTTTTTCTAATGAGACATAGCATGTAGTATTGCAGCACTTAAGCAATGGAACATGCTGTATTCATTCAATAAAAAAAAAAAAAATAAAAAAAAAAATATATATAGCTGTAACATATAAGAAGCTTTTTCTATTTATTGCAAACATGAAAAATCATAACATATGAATACACTAGATATAGGCAGCACCGACAACCTGTTTGCTGTATCCTGCTGCTACATCCCCAATACAGCCATCCAAACTTTTTTTTATTTTAAAAGACAATGGTATTTTGGAGACCAAATTTACACTGAACATTCTTGTTTCATTTCCCATATGGAAATTTTAGTTAATTTTCAACATGGTTTACCTATTTTAAGCATTCAAATAAATTAAACTTATGAAAATGCTTATAACATTCTCCCTATTATGCTTCTGCAAACATTTAATTAAGAAAAAGGACTGTAGTAGAGTCCACGTGTTTTACAATAAATACTGAATAAAAATGTTATTAAGTTACGTAGAAAATAACACAGTAAATTATTATCGATTTCTAGAATTATGGCCATTATTTCTTTTCTCTTAAAAGAATACATGGCGGCTGAACATGCTGTGCGTAAGAGAGATTTCACTACAATAACAAACTTATCTAAGATTATTTCAATTTGAATAACATAACAAAAACTTTATTTTAGACATCACAAAATGTTCAGTATTATTTTTTACTGAACAAAATTTGTACTGAAAACAAATAATGGAAATAATACCAACAATTATCGGTATGAATTGGGTCAAGCATTTTCTTGTACTGAATATAGGTACTTCATATCCACAGTAAGTTATATATATATAAAATCTGAAAGAAAGTAGCGATGAAGATGCATAATTTCTTGGTTACATGTATTATATACAGTGGATACAAAGTAGTTACAATGTTAGTAACTCACATCTCTTATGAGTTCTAAAGATTATTAAACAATATATTCTGAACACCTTCAAACCAAATTGCATTTCCACAAGGAAACTCACCAGGAAGTTACTACTTCAAAGACACAAAAAACAAACAAAAAACTCAACTAAATTTTGGTTACTGGAAATACTATTGCAGGTTGGGCGCAAAGCTAAGATCACTGATACTTTATACGATCAAGTATTGGAACTAAAAAAAAAAGAATAACAAAGAGTAATAAAAATTTAAAAAAGAATGTACTCTTTGTGCCATTTTAAGAAGACCTCTTCCCTAACCATTGTCTATCTACAAAAGAATATAATATAATTGTTCTATAATCCAAAAATCTCACCGACACCAACATCAACAAAGAACTGATGCTCTGAAAATCTGCACTGACATCGACAAAGAACAGGTGCTCTTGTAGTCACGTGGGCTTCCCCAGTGTTGCAGCTGTTGACAGCCAGCCGCCGACCAGAAAGCTTCGCCCGAGACTCCACCGCCACTGAGGATGTCCGCCGCAGTTGCGGACGAAACGTTTGGCACTCAAATGTCAACTGGACCATGGCCTACAAACCCGGACAGTGTTCTTAATTACAGCACATAATTTCGAATTTCCTGCACTTGGTTGTCAATATTGTGCATATTCTTTATAAAGTATGGGAAATTCAAAATCTCACACCCTGTATTTAGCTTGTAAAGGGCTGAAAACCGGAGGAAGAACCTTGCATGTATAATCCACAAACCAATAATCCACCCATTGATAATAGGGAGTAAATAAAGGAGACAAACATTGAAATTAAAAGTTGGAATTTCAAGTAACAAATCCTATTATACTTTAATCATCTACTGTCTTCTCTGCTCGTTTCTCAGAATTTGAAATTACGGATATATAAAACAAAGACGCTCTCAGTATTCACCTATGGAGGTGATTCATGGTCCTATCACTTAAGCAGAAGAAGAGATTTAGAACATTTGAAAACATAGTATCCAGGAAGATTTTCGAACCTAAGCAGGATGAGCTCGCATGACAATGGAAAACTTCATGATAAAAAAAAAATCCGACTTCCACACATTGCATTATCTGAGATTAAGATGGATGATGGGAAATAGCAAAGCACTCTACAAGATATTAATTAGAAAATCGTGTAGACAGAAGTGGGAAGTCAATGTTAGGGCCAAATTTACAACGAACAGAATGAAACAAACAGCCTAAGAAGAAGGAAGTAGGAATAGGAAAAGATGGAGAAAGTTGTTGCTATATTATCGAAATCTCTAATTTCTGACTATATGATAAGGGGATAATAGCATTTATAACCAAGGAGGCTATCACACTAAACCGATCGAGCGACCGCAATCAACCAACTGACGTAATGAACCAATAGACAGCAGTCGTACCAGTCACATAGAATTCATCGTCAGTGATCAACAACGAGCATGAGGGATCAACTGGTCTGTGAAATAAAATCTGTCCGTTTTTCAAGCGACAGTCGATGGCAAATGGCGGGTGAAGAAGATGGCAGCACTCCGAAGCTTCATCCCCACCTGAATTTCAGAATTGATGCAGGACGATTTAACTTACACAATAATGATCACATCTGAATTAAATAGAATTGCACAAATTGATTAATGCACTTAAAGGTATATGTTCTTATGTAAGTTAATTGTACAAATACAAATAAACAATACGATTGAGTTGTTGCACCTAGCAGTGGCCAATCAAACTGCAACAAACACACCTCTTCGCTCAACAAGCGGAATTTTACTTCATTCTTCCCGATAGCAGTTCGGCGGTGGTTGATCGATAATGCTCGACGGTTAGTGTGACAAGGAACAGAAATGTAGCCGTGAGCGCTTGAAGGCTGTCGATTGGTCTTGAATGATCGATGCTCTGTGTGACAGGCCGCGAACGTTCCAGAAATTTACAAAAATCTGTTAGTAACTTCCTGGTGAAGATCCCAAGTATATTCATTTCTAGAACTGTTAAGAAATCACATGTAGCATCAAATGCCATAGTTATAACATTTTTGTAAGTATGGATTTCAACAAATTTAGAGGCACATACACATTCAGGTCAAACCAAATCATCACTCAATGTTTCATATTTTTACTGCACTGACTTATTACAAAGGTAAATTACTTAAACAATACAACTTACGCCCGTTTCAAAGAATTATTGCTGATGTTTTCCAATCAGGATTGCAGCGAAGCCATTATAATCAGAGCTGTTGGCAAAGTCTCTAAATAGAGTTAATATACACCTCTATAATACTGTAATGTACTACACAAATACTCTCCTTTCTTCCTTAATTAGGAAAAAATTATGCTTGTAAGTGATAAAATATCCAGAATATGCACTTCATAAGCTGGTCTTGCATTGAGTTCATTCTTATTTGTACACACTGCAGGTTACGAGGCGCATCCATAAAGTAAGTTTCCTGGGGCCGTTTACAGAAAAAAAACACTATTTCATGGAAATGTTTATTGCAACAGAGACAGCTATTTTTCAAAATATTCGCTACCGGAATTGAGACATTTTTCATACCGTGGCACGTACTTTTGAATACCCCTGTATTGTAGAACTCTGCCACCTGGGATTTGAACCACCATGTGACAACCACCTTCGCCTCTCTGTCATTCTTTGTCATTTCGTGAAGTGTAGGAAAAGATGGAAATCGCTGGGAGCGAACTTCTGCAGGAGGTGTTTAAACATCCACCTTACTGCCTGAATCTCGCTCCCAGTATTTCCATCATTTTCTACATCTCAAGAAATGACAAAAAATGACAGAGATGGTTGTTACACAGTGGTTCAAATCCTAGGCGGCAGAGTTCTACAACACAGGTATTCAAAAGTTGGTCCCACGGTATGAAAAATGTCTTAATTCCGGTAGTGAATATTTTGAAAAATAGCTGAACACTTGCAATATCTGTTGCAATAAACAATTCCATGAAATTATGTTTTGTTTTTGTAAACAGCCTTAGGGAAACTTACTTTATGGATGCGCCTAGTATGTTCTTTCTCCTTACATTATATGTTTGGTCATGGTGGTGCCTTCTTTACAATATGGTAACAGTCTTACTAATAAAAGTTGCTTATAAGGGTGATGAACGGCTGATTGGTTCATTACCGCCCAAGTATTACACTAGCAGTGTCCAAATTTTATACCAAAATCCCAGGGGTAACTGGTTCAAGTTAAACCAGATTTGACAGTGTCACATCATCAAACACTTCCCACTGGGACGATGTTTCTTGCCAGTGTCATTAGAAGAAGACAATGTGAGAACACTCCACCAGCATCGCCACCTACCAAGCTGAGAACAAACGGCAGTCTGTTGCAAAAAAGGGAAAAGGGAAAATGGAAGAACAGGTCGCCATTTAAGATCTGCCCACCCAACTCACTATTAAATAATAAGAGACATCTAGGTGGCTATGATGGAACTACTAGCAGTGTTGAAAATTGGAAAAAAATCTACTCTTCTCTAACCTCTTTCTTCTCTATCCTTCAACCTACCTAACTATTTGGGACCAATTCCTATCCTATAAATTTTCGACCTATCGGGATTCAAACAGGGGACCGCTAGCATCACAGCCAGTCGCCATTGAGTGATCGTTGGGATGTGAAGCAAGAATTCATCTATTGAAGTTTAGAGAGCTGTTTTGATTCAAGGGGATGCCTCATATTGTAGAAATTAATGCAAGGGTTATTTTGTATGGTAGCAATTAGTGCATATGGTGTGGTACAAGGGTTATTTTCGTATTGGGGATGCCTCATATTGTTAGTAATTAGTGCATAAGCTTTGGTACAAGGGCTGAAGTGGGGAAGCGAGCCAACGCCATAGCAATGCTCAGCTGGGGTGGGCGGAGCTTAAGTGGCGATCTGTTCTTCCAATTCACCCAAAAAAAAATCTAGTTTCAATATTTCATTAAATTAACTTCAGATAGCTGAATCGTAGGTAAAATTAAGAAAGGAAGACCCAAAATCAAAGGCCATTGTTGTTAACATGCTAACAAAGTTTCCTAACAAACTGCCTTGAAATGGTAGCATAATCTCACAAGCTCCTACCATGTTTGTACAACTTACCAATATTGAGTTCCACACATTCAGTTGTTCACATGGAAACACTCTGTATGATCCTGGGCCCTATTTCATAAAACTCCACCGGTGTGACAAATATGACAATTATGACAAGTCTGACAAATTTGTCAATATGTCATACCAATTGTATTTTTCATAAATATTACAACTCTTCTTTACATTACAGACAAATTAATGTAAATTGTCAGACTAAAAGAACCCTTTTCATAAACATGACAATTTTATGTCAAACCAAAAAATTACTTTAGTACACTGTAGATGGCTCTCATAATGTTTGCGATAATCGATTGAATGTGATACCTAAGAAATCGATTATTACTATAGAAAATAATTGAATTATATTTCTTTTTGAATGCAAAGTCACTGAAAATGAAAGTTAGGTTAATCCATTGCCTAAAACCCCTGCGTGGTCTCATGTCTATTTCTTCATCACTTTCACTCCCACCAATATCACTACTACTAGTGTTCATTATTAACAAGACAATTTAGCAAGTTTATTAACAAGAAAGTTTAAATCACAAAAAACAGTTTGCCAAGTTATGCCACACATTTACACATTTACTTGGCCTACAAATGAAAGATTGCCTGTCACTTCTGTAATGACAATTCAACATTTTTTTGTAAATTTGAAAATATGTCAACAAAAATTAATGTTTTATAAATGGTAAGTAGGCCTATCCTAAGATTTGACATATTTGTCAGACTTTTACCTGTAAACTCAAAAGTTTTGAGAAACAACAATATGTAAAATTGTCATAGAAATCTACAAAATTGTCATGCCATTTATGTAAAGTTGTCAGCTTTTATGAAAAACACAATTGTCAAAATGTAAACCTGTAAAACAATTTACCTGTAAAATTGTAACTTTTATGAAATAGGGCCCTGGTATAAATTTTATGCACAGATTATTAGTAAGACTGCATGATTTGAATACCACATACATGGTTTTATAAAAAAAACAAAAAGTTTTTAAATAGTTACATTTAAAGCAAACTCTCAATTATTGACAAGATTTGCATGCATTCTATAGAAAACAAACTGCAATACTATCTATTACTTTCTTAAAAAAGAAGTTCTGTTGAAAATATTTATGTTTTCTAAAGACTTTTAACTCCACGTTTTCTTGCTGTTAGAATGTAAAGAAGAGTGGAATGTACGAACAATCTGCAAAATAAATAACATCATAACATAATTGAGAGTTTACTGTGATTATACATACATATCATGAAAAATATATTAATACTCTGCATTTTATATTTTTGTATAAATAAATAAATAAAAAAGTAAATAAATAGTCAAGCACAATCCCATAATATTGCAAAAGCATCATGATTAAACTTTAATAACCGAGACATTCAACTTATCTATGCAGGTAATATTAATAATAACATCGGAAATGAGAATGCCGTGAGACCCAGTTTAGACACACAGCAAAAATTCCTGCGTTTAGAGAGGAGGGGCAAGGTTACAGTATTGAGTGCTTCCAATATTAACGGTCTGACATGGTCTATTTGTAATCTTATCCTGAATTAAGTTTGGGCCCAAATTCTTCACCTATTTGGGAAAGTCGTTACGACCATTTGACAAATTGCTTGAATTGATCAGGGAAGAAATTTCATCTATTCACAAAAGAAAAGGAAAACTGTTGGGGGGGGGGGGTGAAACACATCAGTCCGAATGACATAATATGAACTTTATAATAAATGGCATTTTTCGGTTTTGTCCCAAGAAGTCATGCTTGAAACGCATGCCTCTGCGTAGTAAATGGGCATTCTCATAGCACGCCATAGTAATATACAGGGTGTTAATGAATAACACCTAAATACTTTACCTATTCATAATACATAATAAAATAACTTTGTAACATTAGGCTTGCTTTTAGAATACGAAAACTCCACCTTCTCAATATAAATATTTAATGGGTTATGTATGTTCTTCATTTATGGAAGGCAGGCATCTTGCTAATGATACCAAGAGTAAAGTAAAAAGGTGTGAAGACTACATAATCCATGAACTGATGACAATTTAGAAACTGTTATAATGCTAGGTAATATTAATCACTAGGGCAAGGCATTTGATGATTTTGCATCTATTTTTATATGGATGTTAAAAGATAGCTCGAATATATACAAATGCATATCATGAAATAATTGATTAAATAAAGGCAATTTGTTTTTGCACTATTTTTTTTGCTATATTTTGCATTTTCCGTCATTTTCAAGAGATAGGTAATTTTTTGGCGATTTCTAGGTCTTTTTCGGCATTTTAGGTCATGTTTCAGTGGCGGTAGAGAAGAGCTTTTCCAAGTACAAATCGTTACTTTCAGACAACAGAAAATCTTTTTATTTGAGAATCTCCTCCAAGTGATCATAGTTCATTTTAATTCAGGTTTATTGTAAACACCACAGCAGTTTGTCTTGAAGCCATAATTTTTCTTTTAATCCTTTTAAATGGCACATATTTAAGTTAATAGGGGAAATTTTATGGACATGCCAGTTCAGAAAGAATTTCTATTTCACTAAGGGTGTGAAAGTATATAAATTTACTTACTTCTTCAGTAACAAAATAAGTGTGTTTTATATTGTAAATTCATATATAGCGCACTGTGATCCAATATAGTATATTGCGATACAAGTGCCGTAAGGCACGTTTACGAGTCGAGGAAACAGATTGAAAACCCGAGGCGCAGCCAAGGGTTTTTAAGTTTTCGAGACCCGTAAATGCCTTTACGGCCCGTGTGTTGCATGCTATTTTTTGCACGACGGTTACTCATATCAATTTAATGATATTAATTGTGATATTACCTGAAAATATTATGTGTATACATTCTTGAAGAGAGATTTTTATTTCAGAAAGTGATTCGCATGTGTTTGTTGTTATGGGAACCGAATATTTGTCCTGGGGGCCTTGTTCATAAAGGCATGTATTATGAAGTGTATCGTAATGAATTATGACGTAGCGCAAGGACCGTAAGTAATTTAACCTCATCGCAACCGCCCTTAGCAACAAGACTGTGTGGGAATGTCAACTTACGATCCATGTAAACAACGTTCGTAAGTACCACTTACTAGCTAAGGAGTGCAAAAAATTGCTTTTAGCAATTCATTAACTTAAAAAACTAATTGTAAGTAATAATGGTAAATTTATTGGTCACTTTTTTAAATTTTGGGTCATTTTTTCACTATTATTAGGTCATAAATGCCTTGCCTTATTAATCACAATGTATTTTTGTAGTTGCTAATTCCACAACCATTTAAAATAAATAAACAGCTATATTGAAAACTCCAGTAATTGTCGCTATATTATATTAAGTGCAAAAGTATCCCCAACTTTTTTTTTTAAAGAA
The DNA here is from genome assembly GCA_964059195.1 of Ectobius pallidus. Classification (NCBI taxonomy): domain Eukaryota; kingdom Metazoa; phylum Arthropoda; class Insecta; order Blattodea; family Ectobiidae; genus Ectobius; species Ectobius pallidus. Next base: position 13,436,753 of record CAXKWD010000006.1, read on the forward strand.
AAATAGCACTGACTGTGGCTATCCTCAGTGAAAATTTTGTTAAAATTAAAGTGGATCTTCATCAATCGACCACTGTCTTTCACTTTTAAGAAATTTTCGCTATGGATGGCCACAAGCTAGATCAAATGTAATATGAACAGATATATATTTAACATTTTAGATACATAAGACAAGGTGGCGTTTCCTTGTTTTTAACATAAGACCTATTATTATGCTAATATCGCTTTGCTTTATCAACAATGTAACTTTGTAGCATTGTTGTACAATACTTTTATTGTAATCCTTTGGGCAAACTTATAAGATAAATAATATAAAATATGCATTGTTTAGGTCACTGCCAAGTACAGGAAAAAAACACATAAAAAACATGATTTAAACAGAAATGGAAGCTAATTTCATCATTCAAAACAAGCAAACACATAAAACATACTACATACTATAAATGTGAGAATCAGGAAAAACATATTTCTTTCAAAGAAAAATTTCATAATTTGTTGTGTAGGTATCTGCAATTTTTCAAAGTTAGTGGGATTTGACAAAATAATCCCTCGTTCAAAGCATTCTTGTCCTTATTAATTAAAATATATCCAGGTTATCACTCAATTAATGCAACAATTAACTGTGCTAATTAATTGTGAAGTGTTACAGAAAATTACCGGTACTCCAAAACTAACTTGGGTGAACTAAAATAATTTTAAGACCCAGGGAATAACAGAGGCAATACAGTCATTTTAATAGATGTTGAATTCGTGAGCATGTTTTATTATATTGTGCAAAGCCTGCATTTTATCATACTTTTCTCCACGGGCGTACGGTGAAATTTTGTTCGGAAGGGGTTCAATGTAAAGTCGTCTCAGCTCCATGTCCTTGTGCACATTGTGAATTAATACTTTTTTTTAATTACTTAACAGTTGTATTGCCATAATTAACACACTGTAATAAATTAATATGCAGCTCAGTCTTTGCAATTTTTTTCCTGGATATTTCTATCTATTACTCGTTAAGCTGGAGTCTATAAATAAAAACTTTCTTTTGAAAACTATCATAATACTGTATGGTATATAGGGCATGCTTTTAAAGTCATCGGTAAATCCACCGGTGGAAAAGCCCGATTAATGCCTATTACTTAATGATAATTTTGTGATGAGCTCGTGAGTACTGTTGGCTTTACAAACAGGTTGATGGATTTTGGCGGGAGTATTCGAGTTGTTGTTTGACAGATTCCGAAGGAATTTTTGTTTATTAGTATTACATCACTGTTATTAAGCTGAAAAACTATCATCACCACGAGGTTTTGAAATTTGAATCTTAAATAAATTATGATAAATCTGAAATAATGTTTTGATATGTATGAAATTGTAAAATATGTAACAACCGAACCAGAGTTTATTTTATTTTTTTTATTTTATTTCGTTCCATGATCTATAATCTTCAAAATATTGCAGATATTTCGGGAGGGGTTTCAACCCCCTGAACCGCCCCCCCCCCTTACCGTACGCCCATAATAAATAAAATTATACCTCAACGAAAACCTTTGGTTACAAAATTTGTATGGAGACCTTGATAAGTTCCTCTAATCATATTTGATACTATTTTTATTCACTATAATTTGCTTTACGGTGAAACGTTCCAGTGCATGTTTCATAAGTAACTGATCACTCAGAAACTTTACTGTTATGACTTTTGGATACGTTATGTCCTGGAACCAAAAATCCATTCTGGTGCCATACAGTTGATCAAGTCACAATGTGCCAGCCAGAAATCACCACTTGTTTTCCACTGCATAACAAATGAGTATAACTCAAATACGCTTAATTGGATTTTAATGAAACTTGATATACGCGTTTATAATGTTCACGGGAAGAACCCTATTGATATTGGACCAAATCGGTTGATCAGTACCGGAGTAAAACCCAATTTAGTGCCTATTTTAAAGGCGCAATAACTCAAATACGCATTATCGGATTTTCATGAAACTCGGTCAGCGCATTTATAATGTCCATGGGCAAGATGTCTATTGATATTAGACCAAATCGGTTGGCCGGTACCGAAATAATGCCCAATTTAGTGCCTTTATATGGTAATATATAAAAAAAGACGCAATAACTCAAATATGCTTTATCGGATTTTAATGAAACTTGGTAAATGCATTTATAATGTCCATGGGAAGAAACCTATTGATATTTTGCCAAATTGGCTGACCGGTATCGGAGTAATGCCCAATTTAGTGCCTATTTTATGGTATATTAGAAAAAATTTTACAAATGCAAATCGGTTATCCTGTCAACATATTGTTTTATACTGATCATATACGTCTTTGGAATTTGCAATACAGTTAGCCATGACATATTCCTTTACATTTGAGAGGTTTATTTCGTTGATCAAGTTGAATACTAATAATTACTATTGATAAAAACCTAAATTCTGAATTATAACAACACTTTATTCTCCACTTACTTTCACTTTTAATTACACAGGACTAGTTTCAAGAGCATTTATTCGCTCCCATCATCGGCTGGTGGTCGACTGTTATTCTGGTTGGAATACTGTTTATATACAGAAGGTATATTACTAAGAAATAATTAGACCTACGTACATTAAGTGGAGTTCTTCGCCAGTGTATTTTGTGAAATGCTGACATATTTTAAGAATTTCTTATTTCAGTGTATACGAGTGTGAATTAAGGTTAAGTATGCTCTTCCACAAGCCCTGCTTAATGAATCGAATGAATGCTTAATGAATGAGCTTAACTCAGAGATAGATTACAAAAATAATGTATTTTGTTCATATCATAATTGCAATTAACTTATCACTGATTAAATAAAAGCATTCTGGCACTTTGTTATATCAGTTTACCTGATTTTATTTTGAATGGTGAACATTTTCAATAGAACTCTATCCGTCTATAATTCCATTTTATGGGCAGGCTGTAAAAACAGGTGTAAGCCCATTAAGGGTAAAGAAAAAGGTGTTAGCACATTATAGCGATTATTGAGGATATCACCAGATATCACTTCCCTTTAGTTCAAATAAATAATTATCCATTTCCTTCATTTGAACCGCTACAGATACTACTATTCCTACTACCACTATTATCATGTATCTAGTATATCACTTAAGTGCAAAATAGCATAAATACCTATTTCAGCTTTGAGAATTTGGTCCATATACTAGATACTTTTCAACCAAGCACAAACGTAAGCCAAACACAATATTTAGTTCCACTCAAAACATTTACTACGGTTTCATGAAGAATTCAAATCTATCTGAATATGCTTATCATATTGAAATTGTCGTGAAAACAGGAATTCAAATCAAATTGAGTCTCAAGGTCAAGATGGATCAGATCAGACTGAGATCGTATTGAACACCATGAAAACACTACTGCATTCATTTCAATCTCAATACACTAAACCAGGTGCTTCATTGGTCCTCAATGTTCTTGCGGTGTTCGCGTGTATGGCAAGAAGGGAATCATTATCGTGAAATGTGAGGCTAGCGCATTCTGTGGATGTTTTCAGAAATGTTTTCAATACCGTATCAAAAATTTTGCACGTAAATGGGATCATTACTTACCAAGTTCATTCTTCTCCACGCATTAAACGTCTGCAGCTCCGTATCATAGCAACATTAGTTCAATATTAGTTCGTTATTTGCCTTTTCTATAACATTAAGACAGACAAGTAATGCTGAAGAAATTCCCGACTTATTCCCTGATTTTCATTGATCATTTCAGAAATTCCTGACCAAAATATGAAGCACTTTGTAATAACTGTGTAAGAAAAATTATAGGATTATACATACTTTAAATAAGAAAAACTTTTAGTAACAAAAGTAATTGCAAACAATAATTACTTACGCTGTAACAGATACAAAAGTTAGGAACAGTAAAATAAATTAAATATACCTTCATATAGGCATATTATTGTCTAGAAGTCTTTTTGAAACCACTTCGCAATTTTTCGAAATTTCCCGAATATTTTAACAAATTCATTTTTTTTTTTTTTTTTCGGATTTTTCCCGACCATACAAAATTCCCGGCCTTTTCCCAGATTTTCCCGATCAGTGGACACCCTGGACAGATATAAATTTCTTTATGAATAGATCAGGATTTAGTATTTTCAGCAAATGTTTCTGCTATGTTCATCTGTTTTCATAAGTGATTTATTTTAAAAAGATTTTGCCAACCAAAAGAGTCTGAATCCGCTACATATGAGATTACCAAAAAGTTTATTATTATTCTAAGCACAAGCGAACTGAATTTACTTTCCTTTTACAATTCAAAATAACATATAACACTGTACAATGTTCGACCGTCATAAGAACCTAACAGGCTCACTAGCACTGGTTTTGTTAACTTTGTGCTTGCCTGTTAGGGTCTATATAATGATCTTATATCATAAATAAGTATTACAGCTCTAAATAACAAGGATAATTATGTGGTTCTTTTTTACTTCTTATGTATTTCTAGAGATCTGTGACATTCATGTTATTCCTACAATAGCATGAATCATTCTCATTTTGAAAAATGTTTCCAAACATTGGCTCCTGTCATAACCTCAAAAAATGCACTTTTGAATTGAAAAATAATGAGAATTCATACAATAACGCAAAAAGGTAACATAATCCCAGTTTTTAAATTAATTTCAGCAAAAATAGTTTTATTTGGATGAAATTCATTGTTAAGGGATATTTTAAAGTAGGCCTATTCCCTTGTGATTTTGTCAAAATAAATGCATCGGCCATACATAGAAGGTTTTTCCTCCATGGTTCAATTTATTACTCTAAACATAACTTCTCACTGCAGCAGCCAAGAATCAGAACTACAGGATCAACCAAGTGGCATACAAATTAATACCATATTCTGCTCCATACATTCTAAATTCTATGGCGTCTCAAACTTTTTTAATGTGAAAAATAAATTCAATTCAATTCAATTTTAAGAAATGTTTAATTCCTAAATCCTTGCAGGTATCAAAATCATTCACTGTGAACTTACGGGAGATTCAAAATGAATCAGTATTCCCTGCAGTAAGAGAAAATACAAGCTGTGGGAAGTTTGAATCAAGTTGAGAATAATATCTTACTTACGGGAGATTCAAAATGAATTGGTATTTCCTACAGTAAAAGAAAATACAAGCTGTGGGAAGTCTGAATCAAGTTCAGAATAAAATCAGCTGGTTTTGAGTACCAGTAGTTCATAATAATAATACTGAGTGGAAAAACTTGCATAGATGGATCATATTATTTAAAAAACCGCCAAATTACTAATGAGACTCAAATACTGAAATCTGTTAATGAATTTTCCTTAAAAATAAAACCATTCTCACAGATCTCTAGGTTTTTCTAAAGTTATGTGTTATTTTTGTGAAAGTTAAGTGGTCAAATTAGTGTTTTCTTTTCATTGCAAGACCCTCATACTTTGCTACAGTTCTAACTCTTTCTGTACTATCCTACTGTCCGCCAACAGAGAGTAAGACCGTGGCAGGAATGTGTGGACTCGTAACTGTGTGAGAATGACAGATGATGTGTACAACAACAACAAAAAAAACATGCTACAGAATAATCATTCAAAAAACATGCGTCCCGCTGCGTGTGGAACTTTCAGTGTGACATCAGATGTTGACCAGATGTTTTTGAATGAGCTGTAAACTGAATCCGGTGAGCTGAGCTGTCCCGTGTACCATAAATAGACTAGGTGTTACAGACCCCTGTAAAAACAGGAATTCCCCCCCCCCCATGCCTCATTCCCTGGGGACTTTCTTTGCTGTGGTGGACAGTAATCAAATCCACAAAATTCAAGTTTCAAGGTAAAATATTAACTCTTCTCCACAAAGAGTTTGCACTACAATCCCATAAATTCAAATAAAATTATAATTACAGAACTGCATTACAACACCAAAATGAGTAGGCCTACAATAAGCCGGTACTGGTATGTAATATTTTGGTAGTGAGTGCATTATTCCTGCTTATCACAATATAATGAAACAGGGCCCTGTTTTATAGAATTTTTACACTCATATTATTAGCAAATACATAATAATATTAGTTATTATTAGTCTTCTGTTTCATCAGAATATTTTCTAATAATATTAGTTATGACTTCATGGCTCTACATTATTAGTAAATATTGCTAATATTATTAGTAAACTATTTCTTAGACTGCAGAACTAATAAAATTTACTGATAATATTACGTGTTTTCAACTTAAGTGTTTTTGGACCTATAACATATTCTCAAACCCATGTATTTCATTTTTTGTGATCATAAATTTGTGGAAATTGAATCAGTCTGATTTAAATATTAATTTAGAAAAAGATTATATTCACTATCAGAGGAATTTTTGTCATAACAAGTTTTTAGCATTTGAGGTTAGCTTTTAGTACATAAGCCTACTGCTATCTTGAATAAGTGCCTGGCAGATTTATTCATTTCTTAGAGCTAGTTATATTTGTTACATTTATGAAGATATATGTAGGCCGTGCTGCTTTGAAATAGTACTAACAAAAAGACTAAGAACAGAAAAAACATAAACAACAATCCATACATAACCTCCAAATCAATCAGCTGACTAATGAACTAATAATATTAGTGAAGAGAATTCATGAGTGGTGTTCATATCTCTATGAAACAAAATTTTGATAATTAATGAATAATATTATGAGTTCTAATATTATTAACTAATATTATTAGCAAGTTCTATGAAACAGGGCCCAGAAGTTAAAATCTAGGATACCACAGTGCAATGTTAACAGCTAACTCATTAGAGCACTTTGGTAGATTTGTGATTTCTTCACAGATAATTCAACACAGATATCTTGGTACTGCCAATCAATAATGTATCATGTGATGGACTATAGGCAGGACAACTCCTACAGAAGATTCATTTCCTTACATTCCAACTATTAACGACAGTAGCATGGCAGTGATTGGCCATACATATCAGGGAATAACAATTAACAAGACTTTGTTCACCTAATATGACATGGAAAAGAAGCATCCATTCATACAAAGCACGTATGTATGAAGGCCAAAAGCCAGTAAATTCAACTTAATAAGGTCCCTGGTTTGAATCAGGATCAGCAATGCATGAAGCTGAACCATACAGCAAATTCTACTCCATATCTGATAACAACTGATGATTATCTATTTTGAATATGGAAATGTCCATACCAATAACAAGGAGCACTTTAAAAATGGGCACACATTCAAAGTTTTCTTCTTTCCATGGTACAACTCTTCATCTGAAACAAACAACCATTACAGAAATGCTGGCATAATAATCAAAAGAATCCAAAATTGATGGTACAACACAAAAAGCAAGCAGCACAGTGGCGGCTTGTACCTAAAATTAGTGGGGGTGCTGAAACAGAATTTTTCTTTAAATTGTGTAAAAGGAAACAAACATATATAAAAAAAATTCATTCAGAAACTTGATAAATTCCTAAAAGATCAAAATCAAGTATTTTTTTTACTTATTGTAACCTAATTGTTACAGTTCAAGCCTCATTTATTCGTTTAAGAATTAAAATCCATTCTTCTAGTTTTAATTTGCGCAAAAGATCAATAATTTTCTCCTTAATCTACCATGGTTCAAGTTTTCTGTTAAATATAAGCAAAGAAATTATACTACTACTACCTGTAGTACTTATTACTAGTAGTAATTACTTAATTTCTATTCACTCCACCCGATGTCAGAAACTCCATGGAGTCTATTGACAGCAATAAACTTATTTTTATCTTAGATCACGCTTGGTGTTAAGTTTTGAGTGTCAAAATAATACACAAACTTTAACCCATGTTTTGCTTACTGGTAATAGAATAGGCCAACGATAAACGTAATGAAGTTAGGAATATATTATTATGTGGGTGATCAATGTTACTGCAGAACTACAGAACAGATTTGCACTCGAATATAATGAATCACAGAATCTAATACGCACCCCAAATGCTACAAATGGACAAAAAAGGTGCGCATTATATTCAAGTAACTAGCATGTTCTTATTAGATTTCGTTGGACATCGTGCAAATATAGACAGACAGACAGGTGCCTGCAGCTTCGTCCACGATAATTAATTCAGAAATGAAAAACTAAGAGCAACATAATTAAAACATTATATTTATTAACACATAAGTGCAAATCATTCACAAACTAAATGATTAATAAATATAATGAAACAGCTAAAAATCCGGCTATGAAATGCATTCCACGATTAAAAGGCGCCACCTGGGAAAACAATGACAGATATGATCTCAGTATGAAAGTGATATTGAATTTCGATATACAGTAGAGTCCTGCTATTCTGAACCCCGCTATTCCAAAAATCTGCCTATTCCAAACAGAATTCAGAAAAAATATCAATTTTTTAAACTTAAAAACAGGTGAAATTAAAAAGACGTTCGTGATAAAACGTACATTTATTGTTATACAAAGGAATTAAATAGAGACATACATAGAGCCTAAGCTTGATGAAAAATGCCCGAAACCAAATGGGATTGAAAGCTGGTTACTTACAGCAAGCACATGTCGGCTCCATTTATACAATTCCCCGCACTTAATTTACGCCTTAACAAGTCAATACGTTGAAATTATTCATGAAATCCGCCTATTCCGAATTCCCGCTAAACCGAACGGTGTTCGGTCCCAATTAGTTCGGAATAGCGGGACTTTACTGTATATTGATGTATCGATATATCTATATATCGATGTATTGATATCATGCAATATTTTCAATAATGATGCTTCGATAAAATAAAAAAATCACGTTTTCTACCAGTTTTTCACTCATAGCTCATGAACAAAAGCAAAAATAAAAAAATTGGCTTCGAGGCGCATTTGGCCACCCTTCAGTCCATCTATGTTTAAAATTTAAAATTTCTGCGTTCAGTAGATTTCGCTGGGCATCGCGTACAGACAGACAGACAGACAGACAGACAAACACTTCCTCTTATTATATAGAATACTAGCGTGTGCCCGCGGCTTCGCCCGCGATAATTATTTCAAAAATTAAAAAGTAAGAGCATAATAGTTAAATCATTATATTTATTAACACGTAAATCACGTGAACTACATACCACGATTAGATAGTGTCGCCTGGTAAAAGCGACCTCAATTTCGAGTTCCTTGGCCAAGAAAACTGTAGGCCTATAGTGAGTTTCGTCCAAATCGAACAATGTTTGACCATGTTTAGGCCTATATTGATTATCCCTCTTCCATGTAGGTTGAAAATTTCATATGTCTACGGGCCTTGACATTCTAAACAAATGAATCGTCCAGAATGAACTTACAAAATCAAGTGGTCGCCCGCGATAATTATTTCAAAAATTAAAAATTAAGAGCATAATAGTTAAATCATTATAATTATTAACTCCTAAATCACGTGAATTACATACCACGATTAGATAGCGTCGCCTAGTAAAAGCGACCTCAGATTCGAGGTCCTTGGCCCAGAAAACCCCTGTATAGTGAGTTTCGTCCAAATCGAACAATGTTTGACCATATTTAGGCCTATATTGATTATCCCTCTTCCATGTAGGTTGAAAATTTCATATGTCTACGGGCCTTGACATTCTAAACAAATGAATCGTCCAAAATGGACTTACAAAATCAAGTGGTCGCCCGCGATAATTATTTCCAAAATTAAAAATTAAGAGCATAATAGTTAAGTCATTATATGTATTATCTCCTAAATCACGTGGACTACATACCACGATTAGATAGCATCGCCTGGTAAAAGAGATCTCAGATTCGAGTTCCTTGGCCCAGGAAACCCCTGTATAGTGAGTTTCGTCCAAATCGAACAATTTTTTACCATATTTAGGCCTAAATTGATTATCCCTCTTCCATCTATGTTGAAAATTTCAGTTATCTGCGTGCCTTGACATTATAAACAAACAGGGTTGATAAAAAAACATGTTTTTTTTTAAAAGAACAAAAAAACGTTATTTTTTGTTTAAAACATGTTTTTTTTGTTTAAAACGTTTTATATGTGAACAACAATGTTGGTTGTTTTAAACGTGTTTTTTTTAACGTTTTTTATGTTTACAACAATGTTGTTTGTTTAAAAAAAAGTTTAAATTGTTCATTTTGTTTAAATCAACCATTTTAATGTATAGGGCCTATTATATATATATACAGTTGAAATGTTTAAAACATTTTAAACAATTTGTTTTAAACATTTTTTAGCATATGTTTATAACACTTTTTAATTGGGTGTTAAATTTAATTATGCAGACAATTTACATTTTGTCAATCCAATGACACCCTGTGCTAAGATGTTCAAGATTTACGAGTCGTAGACTTAATAGTATTTGAAAATACATTTTGTACCAGTATTATTTGTTTATGATTTAATAGTTCATGATTAATAAAAAAATAATACAAACTACTGTTTAATTACTGCTCAACTGATGATTGACTTTCACCATGTTTTACGTGGTCTTAGCCGCCTTACATTATCAAACTTACAAGGGATATCCTACTACAGTGTTGCCAAATTGACACATTCAATATTTAATATTAATAATCTCTTTCTTTAAAAAGGAAGACCACAAAATAGATGGTAGGATGAAGTCAGAAAAAATTGAAATCAATTACTCAAAATCAGAAACTGGAAGCTGGCGACAGAGGATAGAGAAGTCTGGAGGAAAAGGATACATAAGACATCACCTCACATGATTTTCTGGTATTCTGGCCCTAGTTTTTTGTTTGTTTTCTGTTTACAACACTAACAGGGTGTCACTGACTTGACAAAATGTAAATTGTCTTCATAATTAAATATAACACACAATTAAAAAATGATTTAAACATATGCTTAAAAAAACATGTTTAAAACAGATTGTTTAAAACGTTTTAAACAAACTTTTAAAAAAACACAAGCCCTTGTTTTAAACATGTTTTAAACACTTGTTTTAAACGTTTTGTTTTAAACATTTCAACCCTGTAAACAAATGAATCGACCTGCATGGGTTTTATGACAAAAATAGCCAAAGCCAACTGTAATTGATTTGACATTGAAATGCATTACCTGAAAACCGATGCTTCGAAAACGCAAAAATACATAAATCCTGCCCGTTTTTCACTCATAACTCACAAACGAAAGCGAAAATTAAAATTCCGGCTTCGAGGTGCATTTTCCGACCCCATTGTCCACCTATGTTTAAAATTTCAGTTTTCTGCGTTCAGTAGATTTCGCTGGGCATCGCGGACGGACGGACAGACAGACAGAAGGAAGACAGACACTTTCTTTTATTAATATAGATATGGTAATGATGGATTTTTTGTTGGATTAATCACACATTCATTTATCTGTGCCACTTTACCCAGTGGTTAGTCTGGATTGCAGTACAAAGATTTTCATAGCTAATGTGTAAGACTACTTACCAATGACAAACAGGTGGCTGAAAACTCTCAGAATGTTGTCACTGTACCCAAGATGCAGGAACCCACAGAGGTTCAGTTTCTACCCTATTTACAGCTCGAACAAGTTGCTCAAATGCTTTAGATAAATCTGCATTCTCTATAACTTCATCAAATAAGTGATCATATAGGAACTCTATACGTTCACTACTATGTAACATTTCTTTAAATTCTTCATCCTGAAAAAAATATTAACATAGTAAATAACAATTAAAATGCAGAGGCTTTCGTGGCCAGTGTCATGATCGAAGCAAACTTCTGGACTATTAGGCCATGGTTTCTAAAACCTGTTATTTTTCTAATGTTAGAATTAATACAGAAAAAACAATAATATGTAGTCAAGAAGTGTCAAAATAATGCGCTACAAAATATTAGAATAGCAGATAAAGCATTCAAACAAGTGGAGAAATTCAAATATCTGAGCAATAACACTACTCAACAAATTTGAACTTTTTGTCTGCCACATGGACAAAAACAGACCGCTTGAAAAAAGTCCGTAACACGTAATGTTTTCATGTGACAGAACAGAGTTCGATTCTAGCAAAAAATACAGAAAATCTAGTTTAATCTAAACATAATTTTAAAAATGTCACAACTACAATTAATTTAATTATGGAATTACGTTATAAAATGCCTCACTTTTACATATGAGGTAATATAAAAGGAATAAATTGATTACGACTAATTACGACTTACACCTCCATTTTGACAGTTTTATATAAGTAATTATACGCAAACTACAAATACTACAAATAAACTAATTACATCATCAGAAAGAGGACAGCAGGACCTACAATATGACATATCACATCACATAATTAGGTAGTTATTTCATATCAAAATTCAATTATAATTAATCCTTTGGATTAATTATTATTATTGGACAGTCTGCAGACTTACATCAAAACATGCACAAAAGAACATCCTATTTAACTACGGACATGAAATTAACATCAGACTTAAGACATAGGAATTATTAAACAATTAAGTTACTACAGGATGTAGTAGGCGGTACTGCCGACACACCGTCGCCAGTAATATCTGTCAACTTTGACATATGTGTTCTCAACAGAAATACTCCTAGGGACAAGTCTTCTAAATTTTTTGTGATAAATCAATTTTTTTTCTCAAAAATGCCAATCCCAAAAATTCTGATTTTTTTTATTGTTGATCAGTACCAAACACTACTACATTGCCTGAAAAGGAAATCTTCCACTTTTCAGTTTAACAGGTTTTATGAACATTGTTCATGTTTTAGCTTGCGTTGCTAATTTCTTTATTGCAGTTTTGTTCTTTGGAGCCATCCATTGATTTTAACCGAAGCATCTTAGAAATTCCGTAGAACTGCGTAAGCAAGTGATGTTCATTTTACGATGTATGTTTTGTGTATTTTGTCATTATTGATAGCGGTATTACGCAATATGCGTGTATTATGAGTTGCTCAGAAGTAAAAAGATCCCATAACATATGTATGGGAATGCAAATAATGGTAATTTTAAACTGATGAGAACTGAAACTACTGTTATGAAAAATAGAAAAATTGCACGAAATTAAACATTGAAAGTCATATGAACTTACTGTAAAGTATTGATTTCTGTTTTCTTTTCCAGTCTTAATTATATTGAATAAAAATAGAATTTAATAATTTAAGTCAATTGAAACTTTCTTTTTCTTATTTCAGGCCTATTTCACCTAAGAAATGTGTTACTTTAATGCTATGAAAATGAGGCAATTTATTTTTTCACTTCAGGGTTAATTAATTTTTTTTCCTTTACTTTACTGTTAAAAAGGCAGGGTCGACTTATTTTCGGATAAATACGGTAACAGTCTTTCACAAACTTGGCAGTTGAAACAGATGATGATGCAGATGGATTTCTGTGAAACGCATACTGTGTAAGCATAAGTGATATCTTCTTATAGTGGAGTTGAGTAGTAACTTATTATTTCACTTCATCATTGCAGTTCCTTAAAATTAATATTTGTGAACTTGGAAACATTGCAAAGGTGAAGTCAGACTGAAAAATTCAATGCCATAGCTGGGAGTGAGTACAGTAATTACGGTACTAGGGACCGGATGTTTAGGTTTTTAAAAACACTGTTTTAGGTTTTCCATTAGGTGAAATAGTTTTTTTTAGGTTCTTTGTCCGAAATATTGTTTTCGGGTAGAATAATTGGTTTAATGTATTTGAATGTGCTATGTAGGATTGAATACATAATATTTGAAAAGTTTAACTTAAGGGGAGGTTGTAAGCTGTATCTCTGCCATGTTAAATTATTGATGTTCATGTTCCTTTTTCTCAAAAACCATTTGATCAATTGAAACAAAATTTGGTAGACTTTTAGATCTGTATCTTGTCTTTAAACGTTGGTTTTTTAAAAGGAATATGTTTGTAAACAAATATGTTATAACTTTTTTTGGAAAATTGAATTTTTCCATTCGGTTTTATTAATTAAAAATGATATAAATTTCTTACCATTGAAGATAAATGCATTAAAAAACCACCGTTTCTGTATTAATGTAGTTTTAGTAACTGGAACAAAAATCAGATCTCTACTCTTAATAACTCCCGAGAAAAAGGAACAAATGTGCACAAAAAACAAAACGAGAGAAAAAGTACGTTAAAGATAAAATGTACCATAATGTGCTCGAAGTGCATATTCAGGACAAAACTTGTATGTCGGATGAAACCCTATGGAAGAATGTAGCCCACACTGCTCTCTTCATATTTTCCAAGCTATCTGTATTAGTACCTACATCTGTATTAGTGCTAAAACCTTGTCCATAGTACAATTGCAGCTCCTTCTCAGTGGGCCTTCGTTGCCGTGTGAGTGGCTTCAAGACGGTTCCCACTGAATTTTTTTCTCGATTTTCTAAGGCGTGAGGCCATACGTTTCTGTACATGCTAAAATTTAATGGATACGTTTTTTTTTAACTATAGAAAAGAGCAAAATACCTTATTATTCGAGAGGCTCCTTCATGCCCCGTCATCTTCCAGGCTTGCCAACCACCGATTATTTTACCTGGGCCCCCCCACCTCAGTTCCACAGGCATCCAGAGCCTCTCGAACCCCGGATACTCCGGGAACATTGCGTCATCTGGCCAGGATGCCACAATGCTAAGGTTGAGATAAGTTCTCTCCGAACTGCATTATATAGTTAGATCACTGTTGCGCACAGTACAAGCGAGGGATATGCAAAAAAAGAAATATCTAATTTTTATGAATATATATTGGGGAAATTATTGTTTTTTGTGTAAGATAACAATTTTTTGCAACATTCAGTCGGTAGATATGAAAGCATATGCTAAGCTGACTTCCGTGAAAAACATTTAAAAAAATACAGTATATTCAGCTGTAAATTTGTACATAGCATATTGCGCCATCTACTCAGGGAAACCTAGAACTAAAAGGAAAAGGAATTGGTCCCGTCTGACAGCCGGCAACGTATGAATGGACTTTCATTATTGTGCCCGGCACTCAGCCGGTAACGTATGCCAGATTTACTACGCCATTATGGCCCTTATAGCACAAAACGACTATGTAACATGTAAATTATACTTAATTCAATTGAAATATACAATAAACCGAAAATCCACATTTTTGATCAAATGTGCTTACAACCTCCCCTTAACAAAATTGACTTAAATTTGTGTAAACTTGCTTTAAGACAATATTATACAATTGAAGAAGGAATGCATAAACAATGAAAAGAAGCAGTGAAAATATGATTACCTTACATTTCCTGGTTACAGTAAATCACTAAATATCTTTCAAGATTCTCAACTGTGAAGTTCTTCCTGTTATTTCTTAGTTAATAGTTAATACTGTATCTAGACACTACCCTTCTCAGGATTCGAATCCGATGCTTCTAATTTAGTGAGTAAAATACTTTATGGTTTGATGTGGATAATGTGAAACTGATAGTATGAACAACAGGGAAGTACTAAAGGCAAACAAAAAACAAGCGCTTTAAAACACAGAGATCTTTATCCTTGTTCATACACAGCAACAATGGTTGTTCGTACGAATATTTTAAAAGGAATACGCCGGTACTCTTTTCCTCTCTTGATACTGTCCATCCTAGACGACAATGGGTTGAATGAAACGCTGGTGGTATTAATTTCTACCCGACCAAAATTATTCTCTCCCCACAAAATATCGATTTCTCAACTGACAAACAAAAAAGACAAAAAAGGAGATTAAATTACATATTTTAGGTTTTATATCCCGTTTAGGTGTATTTAGGTTTTTATACCCCATTTAGGTATTTTTAGGTACCACAGAATTAATGTGGGTGAATCCTATGGACATGATTCGAAAAAGTGTATGAGCGCTTTTTGTTTTGGAAGTAAGGAAAAAAATAGGTAAAAACCTAAGAATCCGGTCCCTAGTAATTACTTACAACAGTGAAGTTAAATATTAGAAATCCAATAAAAAGAAGTGTTTAAATATATATTTCAAATCAGTGGATAAAAGTTAAAATCACTACACAACGTTTCAACTCTCCCCTGGAGTCTTCCTCAGGTGACTTGAAGATTGAGTTTCGTCATGGTAACCATCAATAAAAACACTGTTTCTCAAATGTCTTTCTTTCCAGTTCTTTGGAATGTCAAACATTTCTTCCTCTATGCATTCTGCTGGTGGCTGGGGAATTTTTAACACTGGAACTTTCCTTTTCAGTCTCCTCATTACATCCAGCCATTCGTCCCCTATATCACCATCATACCTATTTAAACACATCCCCTGGTTGCCGATTATGGACCATGCCTCATATTTAAATAGGTATGATGGTGATATAGGGGACGAATGGCTGGATGTAATGAGGAGACTGAAAAGGAAAGTTCCAGTGTTAAAAATTCCCCAGCCACCAGCAGAATGCATAGAGGAAGAAATGTTTGACATTCCAAAGAACTGGAAAGAAAGACATTTGAGAAACAGTGTTTTTATTGATGGTTACCATGACGAAACTCAATCTTCAAGTCACCTGAGGAAGACTCCAGGGGAGAGTTGAAACGTTGTGTAGTGATTTTAACTTTTATCCACTGATTTGAAATATATATTTAAACACTTCTTTTTATTGGATTTGTATCAGTGGAAATTTGGGACCGATATGGATGTTTCAAATATTAGAAAATTTAATGGGTAATATAATTGTTTACTTTGGTAAGTATATTAAAACTACTGCTTAACAACTCTAGCTATAAAAATGAATAATACTCACTGTAAACCCTCTTGAATTATTTTCATCGAAGGTTGATCTTGCATAGGCAGCATTACGAGTTTCTTTGAGAACATCAAATGGCGGTGGCTTTATGTATATTATATATGGTTTTAACTGCGGAGTCCTTAACATCTTCAAGGCCTAGAACAAATAATGAACATAACTTTACATTCAGAATATAACATAATCTTATCTACGACAACCAACAAGAAAATATAGCAAACTACAGTGGAATCAAAAAGTCTTATTGCAGAGAGAAATACTTTATTCAAGTCATCTGCCTGGCAATCCAGGTGACCATACAGATCCAGAACAAACAAAGAAAAAGAATCATACATTACATAGTAACATGAACTGAATTGAAACGGAACATAAGAATTCTAAGTACCATATAAATGATTGTGCAATAAAAATAGCGAATCTTCTAAAACCCTAATACATATTTTAACAACAGTGTCTTTAGAAATATTGAGAGACTGAAGAAATGAATTAACAAAGGTGAAACTTGCACCGCGTGCTCCAAAAAGCAGACCCTTCACCTCCCATGCATTGACAGGTAAGTTATAGCTCTCACTAAGGTGAGGGATGCATGGTTGGTATATGGCCTCCTTTTCCGCACTCACACGCTTAGCTTGTTCTCTATCCTCTTCTAAGCGAACTGTAGGATCCAAAATTAACCCTCGTTTTACAGTTCTATTAATGGCTATTATGTTGGCTCTTCGATTACTGCCATCTTCCGCGATGCAATGCACCTCTTCATACACTTCCCAGTCTTTTTGTCGTCGAAGGGCTGTGGCAATCGCTGAACGGACACGGTGGTGGCGAGAAAAGCTCACACCGAGAAAAAGCAATGTTGCCACACATAACTTCCAGATGTCAGGAACTAAAATATCTACTCTTATACAATTCAACGGCCCTAAATAGCATGCTCACTCGCTCCCTCACTTCGTGAGACATCGGGTATACTCGGCGATATTCGTCTCTCGC
This sequence comes from Ectobius pallidus, assembly GCA_964059195.1. Classification (NCBI taxonomy): domain Eukaryota; kingdom Metazoa; phylum Arthropoda; class Insecta; order Blattodea; family Ectobiidae; genus Ectobius; species Ectobius pallidus. Next base: position 13,454,380 of record CAXKWD010000006.1, read on the forward strand.
AGTCTAAACTTTCACGAAGAGTACAAAATAAGGAAAACTGTTTTTTTTATTATATAAGGCCTAAGTGAAATGAACACAATGAACAAATATTCTAATTTTATTTTTACTTACAATTTTCATAGCTCTGAACCACAAACATTTTTAATAAACTGCCAGTGTAAATTTCTTAAAAATCCTGGAGTCAATTAATAATGGCGGGCAAAGCCGCGGGCAACCCTAAAAGTATCGCGGACAATAAAAATCCAAACAAACCACCCCTTCCCTTGAAAAATTATATAATTTCTGAAAATTACACTGAATTCATCAAATAAAATTCACATCATATTCATCTGTCAACAAACAGTTGAGAAACGATACGTATTATCCACCACCATCCCGAGAATTACACAAGAGTAATACAGTCTAGAAGGCAGTGGTATTATCAGTGTTCACAGTTGCTTTGGAACTGCATAATCGAATCTGAGATCGTTTTCCCAGGCGGCGCTTTCTAATCGTGGAATGTACTCTAAAGCTGGAATTTTAGCTGTTTCATTAATTATTAATGCGAAATGATGTCAATGTTGGCTGTAATGTAATTCCCAGGTATTTGAAAGACTTTACAATTTCCAGTGGTTGTTGTACATGTTTGATAGAGTCATTTTGTGTTAGTTTGCCTCCTTTTCTAAAAACCATTTGAACTGTTTTTCTTTGGTTTAAATCGAACTTGTTTGATTCTGCCCATTCTATCAGCGCATCGAAGGCTCTCTGTATGTCTTCTTTATTAGGGGAAACCAGCGCCATATCATCCGCATACATGATCAGAGTTGTTTCCTTTGAAGTTTGTTGGATGGCTTTGGTGATGTCCGAAATGGTTTAGTTTATGAATGATTCGCGTGCAAGTGTTAATAAATATAATGCTTTAATAATTATTATACTCTTAATTTTTAATTTTCCAATTAATTGTCATGGGCGAAGCCGTGGGCACCTGCTAGTACTACACAAAAGATTGCATGTTTCAACAATAATAACTAATAATTAAAACCAGGATTTTATGTAATTACTAGGGTTCGGATGTTTATGACATGTCATATTTTTATCCGGAACTCCGTTCTCCCTGCAAACAAAAATTAAACGTGAACTGCATGCATGTTATCCTAATTGGAGTGTTTTTATTTTGCACATAAAGTCATATTTTGGTCTTTTTTTTGTGATCTTGGTCATATTTTGGACATATTTGAAATTTAACGTTATATTTCAGTTATAAATTCAGTAAAAGAGCACTATTATACCACAGTATACGTATTAATACAGTAACAAAACTCAGTCCGTTTTCTGCCAGACGATGCGTGCGCATACACCCAGCGATCATGAATAACACTAGCACTATAGTAACCATTGCAGGAAGTATGTAAATAAATAGGGATGTTGTAGAACAAGCGTATTTCGAAAGAACCTTATTGTTCTGCTGTAAATTACAGTAATAATAAAGGAAGAAATCCTGAATTGCATTTCTTCACTTTCCCAAAAGATCCAGAAAGGTAAGAACAAAAATACATAATATTTATTGTAGGACTGGCTTACTCTGGTGTGGTTATGGTGTGGTTACTTTAATGCAATATGTTTATATTTCATTCTGTTGTAATGATTCTGGTGTAAAAAATGGGTCGTTAATGACCATAAAACATTTGAGTGAAAATTGCCGTCTATGCTTGGAACACATAGAAAACAGCCATTTTATGAACTCGTTAATTAAAACCGCTGATTCGACGGTGTTCTCAATTCCAAATGATCCAGGATATTTTGTTTGTTTAATGAGTTCATCCTGCAGTAATTGAGGCTACATAGACCTACAATTGAAGTCGTATGTTGCCATATAAGATAGAGAAACAGAATACACTCTCAACAATGAAGTGCAGGATGAACAGTGTGACAGGCCTATATTCAAAGACTACCCTTTAATATCACTGTAATTTAAATGATGATTTTAAAGGTAATATATTAGGTCTAGATACAGTTCTTAACAGTAGCCTATTTAGTTATGGTTTACCTGTCCGAATCTAGATTATACCTGTTTTATTATTTCTTAAATTTAAAATTCAGATTTGCAATAAAGAAGAATATTGTGCATTTTCTCTCTTAATATAACATATTTTGTGATGTGTTCGTGTACTTTCCCAAGTCGTTTGATATGATGAGAATGTAGTTTTAGTTACTTGCTGCATGGAGCGCTAGTGTCGTCCAGTTAACATGTCATAGGAGTTTTTTTAACACACAGTTTCTCTACTGTATTAATACCTATACTGTGATTAAAGAGTGCATGTACTACATGGTCGAATTACATTTGAAATCATTTAATTAATTCAATGTTTATGCCAAATTAATAATAATTTCAATTTTCAAATTATCGCAATTGTTCACATTTTATAGGGACAAGCAAGGTCTACAAAATACAGGGAATCCATTTTATGCGGAAACTTTTTAACAGCGTTGCTCCTGCTCACACTTTCCCCGCTGTTGCGCTTGCACCGGCCGGGATCGTGTTCCGTTACTACCGGCAAATCGGCAAATCAAGACTTTAGAAACAATACAAAATAGAATAACTCAACCAATTTATTATCAAAATAGGCCTGCATGTAGAGGCTTATTACTCACCATTTTGTACAGATGGTACAGTCAGGATATTTACGAGAAAATCTCCGAACGCGCCTTCTATGGTTATTTCTCAATAAGTAACATTCCACCAAATAAATTCGCTGTTCAACCGTATACATTTTCGATTATTGTCTTACGTAACACACAACAATAGACAAGCGTCTCACTACAAGACACCGAAGCAACTAACCGCTTGTAGGGTCTATGCTTTGTACAATGCTAGCGCGGCAATGCGGCAGTGATGCGAGATTTCCTCATAAAATGGACTCACTGTATTACGAGTATTTGGAGCTGATGAAGCGAAAAAACAGGAGAAAATTCTTTAAAAATAAAAGTTCATTACAAGTAAAACTGTAAATCACTAAGGCCCTGTACGATGACCTGCTGATATCATATTTATCTGCCAGATAGAGAACCTATCTGGAAGTTGGCCAAGAATTGCGTATAATGATCTCCTGACAAAATCTGTCTGGCAAGACAACTTCCAGATAAGCTAGCAGGAGGATGGAGTGGCTGATAAGCTTCCAACTGCTAGTTAGGGAATCTTGGTTGAAACAAAATGGCAGCACACGCCGAAGCTTTCTGGTCACCTGAATTTTAGAACAGATGCCGGAAGATTTAATTTACACAAAAATGTCATTTTATGCTCACTTATGAATGAGATAGAACTGCACAGATCGATTAATGCACTTAAAACAATATGTTCTTGTGTAATTTAACTGTACAAATACAAATACAAATCCGAGCTGCCGCACCTAGCGGACGCCTACCGAACTACAACAAGCACACCTCTTTGCTCATTGAGCTAAGGACCATTTTACAAAATTTTACTGCGTTCTTCCCGATAGCAGTTCAGTGGTGATATTATAAGACTCTTCTAGTTAAGCTTTCTGGAAGTCACGCATCGGGAGGAATTGTCGGCAGGTGGTAATACATGCCCTTAAAGTGTTAAAAAGTGATTATCTGATTGAATTCATGTGATGTAAGAATTTAGTGTCTTTAAACGTTTTAAATTGGAACATTTTAATAAAATGTGTTACTTTTATTAGGTCATACTTAGGATTTTTGGTTCATATTTAATCAAATTTAAGGGCATATTTGCAGTCACATTTTTCACTTTTAAGTTATAAACATCTGAACCCTAGTAATTAAATATTCTATCCCTTCTCTCTCTCTCCCCCTTCTCTCTCTCTCTCCCCCTTCTCTCTCTCTCTCCCTCCTTCTCACTCTCTCCCTCTCTCCTCTCCCTTTCTCTCTCTCCCCTTCTCTCACTTTCTCTCCTTCTCTCTCTTTTTCTCTCTCTCTCTTACGTGAAAGTGCCTTAATAAAATGGTACAGAAATTTGAAGTATAATGTACGTAACCAAAAGCACTGAAAGTCCCATAAAATAATTTTATGTGACATTTTAGCACATAGCCTATATAAATTATTAGAACTTTGAATCAATATTAACACAGCATTTTAAACTAGAGCTGTCTGACTGTGAACTGATGTTATAAGAGATTTTAAAAGGGAGTCTTGTTTCACAATGTACATTTTTCACATCTAAAGAATAAAATCACATTTATCTAACCCTTGACCCATCTTTTGTCCATTAAATTATATTTTTTTCTTCACTGGGGTGGGAAGTTTCGAAAAGAACATTTTCTGTCAAATTTAATGAAGGTGGTCAGCTCAGCAAGGAGAATTTGCTGCTTGTCTATAAACCGTTACCTAATAGTCTGCTGGTGTCTATAAATAAAATGGACAGGCCCACAGGTGCTTTATGTTTCTGCTGGCATTGTTCATGAAAAAAGGGTACACACGCCTCAGCCACACTGCAGCTTGTGTCCAGAACCTTGTGCGGCGGTGAAGACGCTGCTGCGTGGGAAACAGTTTGCAAACAGGGAGGACATCCTAACAGTGCAATAATGAGAGGTGGCGCGCATAGGCGCATCATACACAGCTGATGGCATTCAGTGCCTTCCTCATTGTTGGCAAAGATCTGTGGATGCCTTGGGGGATTATTTTGAAGGTTATTAGCTCGAATGTTTTGTGCATATTATGTAATACGAATAAAACAATGATCTCTATTTACGCATCTTTCAATGTCCCTTACCCATAGCGCCTTGTATCCGGATCCTAATTTAATATCAGCATTGCAAAGAATATTCCAACGACTTTCAATCGTATATCCTCATTTTTGTTTCCTGCAGATTTATTGACTGATAAATAATAGTTGCTATGACTTCTGAAATGACCCTCGTATATATATATATATATATATGTATATATATTATATATATATCCCCCATGATGTGACACAATAACTTCAAGATCCCTAAGAATGGCAGTGGCGGCCTCTGAAACACTGGAAAATGCCAAACTTCTCACTGGCTGCAAACCTGAGAAGAATTTCTAGTCATATGGTGTGCCAGGAAAACCTCAAGTCATAAATCCTGCTCGTTCACAAACATACCAAAAAAACAAACAAACAAACAAACAAACAAACAAACAAACAAAAGGTACAGTGATAATCATAAAGATACACTTTGCACTGATTTTTTAAAACTGAAAATCTATCTGGCTTCGTCTATCTTCGGTAATTATCATTAAAACCAGTGCTTTTTTTGTGACGGTATCCAATGGTGCACAGTACCAGCACCTTTTTTTTTCCAAAAAATAAAATTTGGATATTATTCAGAATATTCCTGTCACAATTATTTGTACAAAATTATGGACTATTACTTAAAATCAAGCTTGTTTGTTGTGTTTTGTTAGATTTCTACATAATAGTCTACATACGAGCACATGATAGTTTCTCTAAATTGCCATGGCTACTGGACTGCAAGAGGGTTGGGGTTGGTTTTTCCAGCCCTCAACAAACAGCTCCTATGGTCAAGGTCATTCTAACCGTACCTGTATTGCACCAACGTAGTAACAAACAAGTAGTAAGTAGCTAACCACTATAGTTAATCAGGGGTTAGTAAAAAAAAAAAAAAAAAAAAAGTAAAGTGTTCCCTATTACAGGCCATGGAGCCCCAGAGGGTTCCAGGAGGTTGAGGCTCCCAGAATTTAGACATTTGGTACGTGAAGGTGGTAAGGTTGTCAGCCTTACGCACCGGCCACCTTTACCCCCAGGATTGCTCCTGGTACTGATTTCTGTTAGAGGCTGAGGGCCATAATGCCACCAGAAGGATTAGGACAATTGAAAAACCCCGACCTCATCGGGGATCGAACCCACGACCATCCAGTTTGTAGCGCAGCGCCTCAAACACTACACTAAGCCGTACCCCAATCAGGGGTTAGTGCATGTTTAAATTTAACTGCATTTGTTGCTTACATATAATTTGAAAATAAAACCCTCGGTTGTGCTGCAGAAGCAAGCGAGTTCATAGTTGTTAAGTGCGATTGTAGGAACAAGGGGTGCATGTGGTTCACAAGTAGAGAAGTGAAATGAGTAAAATAAGTAATTATTTTATACCCGTGCACAATAAAAGAAAGCATGACGATGTTTTTGAAGTATCTCATAAACCTGCAAACAGTGAATAAACTGAATCTGAAGAGAACGTCACAAGTAGTAATTTTACTGCAATTTAGGGGAGAAACAATTCTGGCCATGATAGTCCCGATTATTGGACATTAACTCAGAAAAAAGACTTCTGGGAGAAGTGTGGGAGCTCCCATGAGATTCAGTTAAAAAATTTCGGTGAGTACCACCACCTTTTTTGTTAGAAAAAAAATCCCTTCAGGCAGGCCTACAGGCTGAGGTAGATTTCAAAGTGCTTTTGGTTTAATTTATTATCGCTGCGCAGCACTCTTCTTTTTTAGCCTTGGCATGGCAAACCTGCAGTAAAGAGGAAGAGCCTACAATCATTTGTTTTGACAACAAGAATAGGATAAAATATTCTGGGAGGCCGTGCGCAAGATCAGCAATGAATAAAATTAGCAAAGCCGCTAAACAAGACAAAATTATGATATTATAATAAGTGTTATTATTTTCAAACTTTAAAATTTCGCGTCATATGAGAGCTATCAAGAAACTATTTATTGATTTGTAGAGTACTCAGCAAGAGCTTTTCAACGATACCCCACAAGACGTGGTTTCAAAAGTTTCGAATTTTCATCCCCCACCCCCACCCCCACCCTCACTCGAACCCCCAAATCGTTGGTGTCACTGTGAACTCCATAGGGAGTACTCTAATTTATTCAAACAAAGTTTCCCTCTATACTTCATAGGGGCCGAGATATACATTTTTAAAAATTTCTACCCCCTCCCCCGACCACCCCCTTGGGCCAAATTTGCTCATTAACGAACTTGTCCGAACTATTGGGCCTAGAAATGACATAATAAAACTTGGTTCAAATATCTTCAAAATTACGGCCGCTAGCGTGTAAAGATATATATAAATATCACAACATTTTTTTTGAATGGGCGGTGGTTTCGTACTTAGGGGAGCAAGTAAAGATATGAAAGAATTTTTCGAAAATCATGACATGGTATCCATTGCAACAGGTAGAAATCTACCTAAAAGCACTGATTAAAACTGATACAAACGCACAAACCTGATAATGTGGGTTTAAGATGCATACATATCCTGCATTCACTAACGACTTCACACTTTCAGCCGAGGTCCCATAAAGGTTTCCTTTATATTCTCCATACTCTATGAACTTTCCTGTTTCTATTTCTTCTTCCATTTTCTCTCTTGTAACGAAGAAATACTCTTTGCCATTCACCTCTCCATGCCTGATGGGTCGAGATGTATCTGGAACGAACGTAAATATGTTTTAACATGTATAACATAAATATCATAAAAGTAATTTAAAATATCCAAAAAAAAAATTGCTGCAAACTTTGCTTGATGTGCACATCTCTTAATTTTTAAAGAGGCAAATAGATGAGAATGCAAACTGAATCATACTCTACAGTAAAAGTTAGGCCTGTGGACATGAGAAGCTCGGTTGTGTGCAATGAATTGCATCCAGACTTAGTGTTTACATATGCCATATTTGCAAGCACGTAAGACACACTTTCTTCTGAAATGTATCTTAAGCAACAAATCAGGAAATTTTAATACAGTACGAGGCGTGTCCAGAAAGTAAGTACCGATCGCCGATAAAGAAAACAAAAACATTAATAAGTAAGAAATATATATTGCAATATTTACAGAGATTCATTGGCTACTTCTCTATGTAGTTGGCACCGTTATTGAGGCATTTATCTTAGCGGTGTAACAACAATTGTAAGCCTGTGTCATAGGAGCGGTACAAAGAGAAAGGTGATGAGTAGGGGGCGGATTTCTATGACCTAAAAAATAGGATATATGCATGCATTTATGACCTGAAAAACATTAAAATATGACGAATAAAATTTAAAAAATGACTTTACCACTTACACATTGTGTATATTCTTTTAAGTTTCATTACAATACATTTTATTAAAATATAGTGTTAATTATTTAAAATATCTGTAAATTCTCAAAAAATATCATTATAACGCAAAATCTATAAAATATGATATGAAACTTCAAAATTTCTTTAATATGCACACAAATATGCCAAAAATATGACCTAAATATGCATATTCATACTAAATATGCTACAATAGTTGAAAATTTCCTAAATATGCAGTTATATGCGCAATAAAAGCCGTTCCATTTTCACCAGGATGCTTGGAATCGGGTTTAAATTAGTCGGAAACCTGAAATAATGCAAAGGAGAAAAATATGATAACGTCATAGAAATCCGCCCCCTAGTGATGAGTTTCTCCACAATGTTGTCACTGGGAATGAAACATGGGTGAAAAATCTGAGGAGGGCAATCCAAAACAAGAGATGTGGAATGCATTATGCTTTTGCACGACAATGCACGGCCCCATACAGCCAACACCACACGGAATCAGTTGCTTCAGTTTAGATGGGAGATCTTCAACCATCCACCCTACAACCCCGATCTCGTGCCAAGTGACTTCTTTCCTTCTGTCTCATGAAGCAATTTCTGGAGAAAAACGTTTCCACATTGGTGCTGAGGTACAGACGGCAGTGATTTCATGACTCCAGATGTTGGCGGCAGAGTCCTAGGACATGGGCATACAAATGTTGGTGCAGAGGTAAGATAAATGCTTGAATAACGGTGGCGACTAGGTAAAGAAGTAGTCAGTGAATCTCTGTAAATATTGCAATAAATATTTTTTTACTTATTGATGTTTTTGTTTTCTTTATCGGCGATCAGAACTTGCTTTCTGTATATGCCTCATATTTAAATTTGTGTCAAATTTTTTGGTTCTTTGTTTCATTATGATATGAAGTTGAAACACAGACGTAGACGATGTAGTGGGCAGATGACACACCCTTGTCCTCCATGAAGTTATAAACAATTCATTACTCTTGAGATTACAAAATTCATGAATTACCTCATACTATTTTTAAATAAATTTTAGCAGGTGAAAAAAAATATACAAATACTTGTGTAACTTGAGGCTTTTCCGGTACTGTATTGAGAATGAATAGTTTCTCAGGCTTCTAACCAGGCTTCCTAGCTTTCAACAGTTTTCTAGGTGAAATGAGCTGGTTAAATGAAACACTGCAAAGAGCTCCTGCTCTTTTGGGGTTTCAGGGACAACCTCTGTATTATTTATGTTTTAACGTATGGGGGGTGGATCGAAAAGTAACGGACAATAATTTTTTTTTATAAAAAGTTTAATAGGAACAATTACAAACAAATGCACACTTGAAGGGACATCTTTTGTCTATTTTTCTATACAGTTGCCAAGTTTCTCGACACATTTCTCCCATCGTGATACCAGTTTCAAAATACCCTGTTACAAGAAGTCCGTTCGGTTGGAGTATAGCCATCTGCAGACTGCTGTTTTCACTTCAGCATCTGACGCAGTGTTTTCTGGCTAGGAATTTCTTCATGGGACCAAACAAATGAAAGTTCAACGGTGCCAGGTCTGGACTGTAACATTCATGCTGATTGTGACAAACTTCTTCACGACAATGCTCGTCCCCATGTTGCTGCAGCTGTCATGAGAAAATCAACAAATTTGGTTGAGAGGTGCTCCAGTATCCTCCATACTTTCATTTGTTTGGTCCCATGAAGAAATTCCTGGCCGGTAAACGCTTTGTGTCAGATGCAGAAGTGAAAACAGCAGTCCGCAGGTGGCTATACTCCAACCGAACAGACTTCTATGAACAGGGTATTTTGAAACTGGTATCATGATGGGAGAAATGTGTTGAGAAACTTGGCAACCATATAGAAAAAATAGATAAAAGATGTCCCTTCAAGTGTGCATTTGTTTGTAATTGTACCTATTAAACCTTTTGTAAAAAGAATTATTGTGTGTTACTTTTCAATCCACCCTCGTAATTATGAATTGGTCGGGTAGGAGTCAGGACAGGCCATCCCTACTGGACTTTTGGTGTTGGATATGAATTTTGAAGCAGAGGCCTTGGGAATTTAGATCCAAGAATAGAACTACAACAGGGATGGTGGCCTACAGCCAACCTCGAGAAAAATACATAAATTCCATTCGTAGAATAGCGGCAACACTGACTGCAGTTGATGTGAACCCCAGATCCCTATTTTGGGGTCCAAATCCAGTAGATGGCATATTCTGAATGAGAAAGACCAGGGACCCACCTACTAGCTAGACTCAAGAGACCAAATGGGCTGTAAATGTTACTAAATTTGTCATAATGGCCATTATTCTCGGCATCTTCATTACCAATAATATGCTGTATATACAAAAGAAATCTGTGCACCTGTACTGAATTAGGCTAAGGCTTACTCAAGGCCTACTTCACTGAACATGTCTTTCTAACAGTGTGCTGAGTAACGAGAGGCTGTGGTACCCAATAAATCATTTTAAAATGGAAGAATCTTGCGCTGATAATCATCCCATAGATAATCCAGAGTTTACTGTATTCATTTAATTTCTTCTTCCCGGCCAATCAGAGTTCTACGTCTGTCTCTTCCAATCGCTTGCTCTCCTACTGGTACCAGACTACATCTAGCCTCCACCTAGTCTTTTTCTACAACACAGACTTTCCTTAACTAGCTCACTTCTCTCCCTGAAGATGGCAGCAGAGCTAGCTGCTGAAAGCTCAGAAACAAACTGCAGTTGGAAGCATGAGAAACATTCACAATTATTTTGTCAATCTTTAAAGTATCTGTTTACTAATCGTTTCTATGTACTTGTTCTACTTATTTCAACTTAAGCAAGTTAAAAGAAGTTGAGTACAGAATTCTGCAAGATTTACTGGAAGCTTGCATGCAGTGAGTTGCACACATCATGGCCACTTTGTTTGTGCTTGCACAATCACTGTGCAAACATGCACCTGATATCACCACAGCCGTAATTTCGTGGGTTCACTGAAGAAGAGGAGATTGATATGCACAAATGACAACAGACCTGTATTCCATAATAACTGAAAAGAAGTACAAGGTGCTACCCAAAAGTCATAAGGAGCCCATGACTGAGTGGAAGTACGAGAGAATGCCACTAGGTGACACTTCACACATCTTTCATGAGTCAGTGTGCCAAATGGCTTTGTTCTTAGTGAAAGCATTTAGTATTTGTCAGCATTTTTATGTTGTGTTTTGCTTACATTGTGATTTTATAGTGATGAACGTCAAGGAACTGCGCATCTGCTTAAAGTTTTGCTTCAAAACTCGGGAAAACTGCTACAGAAACATGATGTTAAATCAAGCAATTAGAGGCTGTGTATGCTCTAGGCCAGACTCAAACCTACGAGTGGTTCAAGTGGTTTAAAAATGGCCGAACACTGGTTGATTAAGATGATCGTTCTGCACGGCATTTAACATTTACTAGCTCTAGGCCAGACTATATCACTGCTGGGTCATGTGCCACTTATGAATTTTGGAAACTTTAGGGTAGTACCTTGTTTTACAATACAAAGAAGCTCTCCCTTAGATTTGAATACCATTAGCAAACTATGAAGAATTGTGCATCATGCACATATATTTCCAAACATGATAACTGTACAGCAAAACCATATTTTTACGTAGATTGGCCTTTTGATTTAATTGTACTGACAACATGTATGTTTCAAGTGGCAGTGTTAAAAATAACATAATATGAGCACTAATTCTCAGTAACAGTGATTTCTGGTGCACAATATAACTAAGGCTGGTCCTTATAAAAACATGCTTCATTTTCAACTCAAGCGTAAGTGAATATTGTCTCATGTGATATGACTTTTTTATAGATGTCTCTGTTATCACTATATGAGAATGGTTAGAAGAAAATTACTAATGGAGTCATTCCACGTCAAACTAGATGAAGTTTTGGCTCGGATATGTAATGTATAGGGTTTGAACAATTGTGTGATAACCTTCTCCGTTTCTCTATCAATCTCTACCATTCTCTGCCAATCACTATTATTTCTTGAGGGGTAGGAAAAGATTAAAATCTCTGGGTGGAGACTTCAACATCTCCCAGCAAGTCTCCTGCAAAAGTTCGGCTAGGAGATGTTTGAACATTCACCCTACAGCCCAGACCTCGCTCCCAGTGATTTCCATCTTTTCTTATACCTCAATAAATGACAGAGAATGACAGAGAAGCGGAGATGATTGTCACACAATGGTTCAAATCCCATGCGGCAGACGTCTACGACACAAGTGTTCAAAAGTTGGTCCCACGGTATGACAAATTTCTCAATTCCTGTGGCGAATATGTTGAAAAATAGCTGAACACCTGCTATAGCTGTTGGAATAAATATCTTCATAAAATTTTGTTTTGTTTGTGTAAACGGCCCTAGGAAAACTTACTTTGAGGACGGCCCTCTTAAAAAAAGTTTTGTAGAAATCCAATTGATGGAGGGTTTGTCATGGAATGACTCGGTGATATTCTAGGGGAGAAAACTCAGTTGATACAGCATCAACAGAGTAACCTGAAAGTAATGGACTTGAGTGCTGGTGCATGAGGAATTCCCCTAATCATTCTCGCTGTTCCATGTGGTTGGAAACAACAGGCATGTTCTGTCGTGTCCCATGTGGTTGAAAACAAGAGGCATGTTCTGTCGTGTCCCATGTGGTTGGAAACAAGAGGCATGTTCTGTCGTGTCCCATGTGGTTGGAAACAAGAGGCATGTTTTGTCATGTCCCATGTGGTTAGAAACAAGAGGCATGTTCTGTCATGTCCCATGTGGTTGGAAACAAGAGGCATGTTCTGTCATGTCCCATGTGGTTGGATACAAGAGGCATGTTCTGTCACGTCCCATGTGGTTGGAAACAAGAGGCAAGTTCTGTCATGTCCCATGTGGTTGGAAACATGAGGCATGTTCTGTCATGTCCCATGTGGTTGGAAACAACTGGCATGTTCTATCATGTCCCATATGGTTGGAAACAAGAGGCATGTTCTATTGTGTCCCATATGGTTGGAAACAAGAGGCATGTTCTATCGTGTCCCATATGGTTGGAAACAAGAGGCGTGTTCTGTCATGTCCCATGTGGTTGGAAACAAGAGGCATGGTCTGTCAGGCCCCATGTGGTTGGAAACAAGAGGCATGTTCTGTCGTGTCACATGCATTTAGATGCATGAGTAACGCCTCTTGATAAAATAAGCAGATGTGACAATGATTCCTTAGCACATACAAACAGCCTTTCAGTGTTTTAAGTGCACCTTCTGAAAAAGAATGAATGAGACGAAATTTGTCCCATGCACTTACATTTAACCAACTGTTCTGTGAAAAATTATTACCTAAGTGACTTTTAACAGCTAGAGGAATGATCTTCTATCATTCAAAAAGTTAAATTTTAACCAGAAATAATTGTTGAAATTACTCCATTAACCCATTTGCTTACCTGGCCATTGTACAGACGGAATTTCTTTTTATGCCTTCCCTTTCAACAATGCAAAGCAAAATATAATGGATACTTTATTTATATAGGCCTATCTAGAAGCAAAATACCCTATTTGAGAGGCATCTCAGCCAGTTCATAATAATGGATGGAACATTCTAGCATATTACGACAACTACTTTTGTTCATTACATCTCATAAATAATTAATTAGAACTGGTTCTACACATTCTGTGAAATCTGCTATGCCTTCCCCTTCATACCACATCAAAAGCATTGTTTAAAATTTATTTTAAATATTTAAAATTTGTTTTTCAAAATCTATTGCGAGTGGGACAATGATTTTAATGATACAAAAAGAAGTTAATTTGCTATTCTGCTATTAACGTTAGTGTCTTAATGTTATTATTAATGAAGGTATGTGGTATAATTTATAAACTGTTTCCAGATTGTCAGAACAATTATTTAACTCTTACAATAATAATTTAACAAAACTATCACCATTAAGGGTGGGACAAAAAGTCACTTTTTGCTACTGTACATATTAATTAACCACACATAGTTTTTGAAGTTATTCTTATACCAAATTGTACCTAAAGATGTATATTTTCTCAAATCAAACAGGACATAGCTGATTACTCTTGACTGCTTAGTTTTAATGAGTGTTAAAATCATTCTATAAATATAAAAAAAAATCAACTACAACGCAATAAATAAGTAATCGACAAATTTTACACAAGAAACAACTTCAAATACACATACTTCCTGAATATTCAGTGAACTCTGGGTTATAAATTTTGACTTCCCAACTACACTAGTTTTATAACATCTCTCTTTGAGGAAAAAATTCCCATATTTTATGAAATGGCTGCTGACCTTCTGCCCCATCATCCTCAGGTGTGCCAACTACCGGTTATTTAACCTGGGCTCACCAACCTCAATTCCACAGGCAATCAGAGCCTCACTATTCTGGACACTTCCTAGAAACAATGTAACAACCAGCCAAGGTCAGAGAAAGTTCTCCAAAAAATTGTGTATAGTTCGTACGTAGCAAAGAAATTTTGGAACTCCTTCAGAATAGCGTAGCCAGCCATGCTCTGCCATTAGCGACCGTGCCCCTATGAGTCGCGGAGAACAAAAGAGAAACAATTGGTGCAAGGGTAAAATTTCACATCGCAGAAAATATTCAATCTGAGACATAATAAACCCCGCGCTATTGAGTATATTGCTCCTAAACAATACAAATGTTCCTAACCTAACATAACCTGTCACTACTTCTAGAAGCGTTATTACCCTTCCACGCCTTTCGTAAAACATCCTTACACAGCACGAACCCCGCGCTATGCAGAATACTGCTGCTAAACTAACATAACCGTTCCTAACCTAACATAACCTGTCACAGACCTAGAATTCTTAGTGCAGAAGCTTCTTTACCCTTACACATCTTTCATAAAACATCACAACAACAGTCATTTATCTACCGAATTCAATCGGCATGTAATCATGTTCGTAACATTGGCAACATTGTAGACTTGGTCCCACTCGGTATGGCCCGGTTTTGACGGCGGTCACCTTATTCTCAAGTTTAGCGAGATAAGCAAGAATAGGAAAATTTATAACTTTTATGAAAATATATTTGAGAAATTATTCTTTGTTGCAATTTAAAGTTAAATTATCTTCCCACAACTTAAAAACTTTGAGTACCGATATGTTTTAAAAAAGAAATAGAAGCATTTTTCTAAGACTTAAACTTCGGCCCTGTCACCCTTCAAAAATAGCTTTAAAACAAATACAAACCACACATAGAGGTCACTATGTCACGGAGGAATAAAACTGTAAGTAGATGGGTTAAGAGTTTACAAAAGCTGCTTAAAAAGTTTCTTTAATAAGCAGTGGAAACGAAAATAAATCATTATGCAGACAGCAAACATACTTCTTTCTTAAATGGTTTTTCGAAGAGTATGATAATTATTGTCTAATGCAAAAATAATCAAAGTACACCATGTCCAGGGAAGACCTGACGAAAAAGAAATAATTATATGTCAGAAACTATTACAGTTACTACCTCAGTATTTTCACAGTTAGAAAGACAAACTCAAAAAGTTTTGTTTTCTAACATCCCGTAATGCGCATGAGCATGCACATTGTTGTTGCACGAGGAGAAACGAGAAAAAGCTTGTTCTGTGCAGCGTGTGTAGTCAGTCTTATTCTGAGAACTGGGAATGCAAGTTGTGTGTAGGCTACAACGTAGTTTTCAAACAGACAAAGGCCGAAATCCTCCCGCCCGAAACAGCATCTTTCATTGGCACAAGCAATTTCTGGAGATAGGTAATGTTGAGTCACAGCAGGGAAAGGCAAAGAAATCGCGCATAAACAACAATGACATTGAAAGGGTACAGCCTGGTTTTGTAAGAAGCCCGAGGAAATCCATTCGTGAGGCGGCATGACAACTGCAAATGCCAAAATCCACAGTCCATGGGAGAGAAGGATCTACACCATGGCCACCAAGGTCACCTGACATGACCCCACTGGATTTCTTTCTCTGGGGTTTTGTGAAAGACAAAGTGTATCGCACGCATGTGACCGATATGCAGATTTGCGTGGTCGAATCTACAATGCAGTAGCACTAGTCACACCGGAGATGCTTTAGCGTGTGTGGCACGAAATTGAGTATCGGGTCACAATTGGTGCTCGCATAGAGGCTTATTAAAACTCATCGTGTTTCTCTTTGTAACCGTGAAAACATCACGTCAATAACTGGAATAGTTTCAGATATATAATTATTTCTTTTTCGTCAGGTCTTTCCCGGACACCCTGTATAATAAAAGAACTTTTTTTTTTTTAACCTCCGATGGGGCATAAAATGAAAACCACAGTAAAAATCAAAACTACTAATAGCTACTTCTTCACACAGTCGCACTCCGATAGAGACATTTGTCGTAGCGAGGTATCAACTTTCCAATACCCTCTTCATAGAAGCTTGCCATCAGCTTATTGAGAAGTGTCTTCATGGCATTGACGTGTTTTGAAGTTCTTCATTGGTGTAGAAGCGCTGTCCTCCCAGATCTTTCTTCAGCTGCCGAAAAAGATGAAAGTCACTTGGCACGGGAACGAGTTTTTGAAATCCATTGTGACAGGGGATGAAACGTGGATTTGTTATGACAATCCAGAATCAAAAGAGCAATCCAAACAATGGACGTACACAAATTTCCCGATCTGGCTTCCACACCAACAAAGAATTTCCAACTTCAAAATGCCGTGAAGACCTTTCACAATACGCTGGCGGTAAGTCTCTATGAAGGGGGTATTGGAAAGTTGGTACCACACTAAGAAAAAATGTCTCAATCGGAGCAAAACTATGTAGAAATGTAGATGGAAGGTGTACTTAAATGTTCCAAAGAAAACAGTTTTGATTTTCACTGCGGTTTCATTTAATGCCCCATCGGAGGTTGAAAAAAAATAGCCCTCGCATTAACAATGAAATATACATTCATCAGTGTATGCAGATGAAGATTTGACCTTTATAATAAGTAAAGTTTGGACAGCGAAGTGAATGCTTTAAGAGAACAGAAAGTTTCACGTATCGAGTCCACGGTAAAAGGAAATAATTCAACCTTAAAGATGGATGAACTGAAAAAAAAACTTTCTAAAGTCTCCTTTGTAGGTACACTTCGGTCAAAGATTTTAGAATTTGACTTGTTCAGCAATTACATTAAAAGTCACTTAGGCAACTCAACTATATGAATGGCTTCAAGAATGTATTATCAATTATTTCAAATGTAAATCATAAAGAGAGAATAAAATATAAACTTTTCCTGGCTATATAATTATTTGAGTCTATTTACATACACATTAAAAGAGAATGATGCTTACAATTCAGTTCATAATCACAGTTACGAGCAAATACGTCCTGTGGTTTTGGCAATACTCAAGGCTTAATGCAAAGCAAGACAGTTTAAATGAAGCAAATTGAGAGTGATGGTTCTTTTACTATAATTTAAATTACCATGTATTTGATGAGCACAAGTACTGAAAATGTTCCTTCGAAAAGCCAAATAACTGCAATAAGAGAGATAATGTGCTAATTTGGATTTAGTGGGAAAAATTATGAAACAAAACTTAACCAATATAATTTATTTCAAAGAGTCATAAAAATGCTGCTGCATACAGATGGTACGAGGGCCGTCGACAAAGTAAGTTTCCCTAGGGTCGTTTACACAAACAAAACACAATTTCATAGAAATATTTATTGTAACAGATACAGCAAGTGTTCAGCTATTTTTTAACAAATTCGCCACAGGAATTGAGACATTCGTCATAACGTGGGACCAACTTTTGAATAAATGTGCCACAGAAGGATTTGAACCATTGTGTAACAACTTTCTCCATTTCTCTGTCAATCTCTATCATTCTCTGTCATTTCTTGATGGGTAGGAAAAATTGCAAATCACCGGGAGCGAGGCTCGAGCAGTAGCGGGGAGGTTTAAACACCTCCCTGCAAGTGTCCTGCAAAAGTTCGGCTAGGAGGTGTTTCAACATCCACCCTACAACCCAGACCTCCCTCCCAGTGATATCCATCTTTTCCTACACCTCAAGAAATTACAGAGAATGACAGACAAGCGGAGATGGTTGTCATACAATTGTTCAAATCCCAGGTGGCAGACTTCTACGACACAGGCATTCAAAAGTTGGTTCATTCAAATGTCTCAATTCCGGTGGCAAATGTGTTGAAAATAGCTGAACACTTGCTGTATACGTTGCAATAAATATTTTCTGTAAACAGTCCCAGGGAAACTTACTTTATGGACATGCCTCATATTTATTTATTGCAAATGTAATTAATTACATCCTCTGTGAACACGAAAGTTATTTCTTCAGAGAATGCTTTTTGGATCTTAACCAACTTTACTGGTGAGTGGCTATTATCTTATTTTATATAAACATTTGCAAGAAACAGAAGGACGTAAGATCAAAATTATAAATTTTGATACTATTATACCATTGAAATAAGGGAAATATCTTTAACAAGCAGAACAGAGTTAGGCAATGTCAACTTCGTAATATTTCTTCTACTTGCAGAATACACAAGTCCATATCATATTATTAACCTCTTCCCTGTTGCAGCACCTCAAAACAACTGTATGAAAGCATATACATAAAATGCTTGCATCCTCAGATGAGGTCCACTGCCGGGTTCGTTGCTGGGCTGATAGATGTCTCTGTAGGATGGATCATTTTATATTGGCAAGACAAACAGAAATTTGACTGCAAGGCACAAGGAACACTTATGGAATATAAGGTACAAACAATTGGAAAAACCTGTGGTTGCCCATCACTATTGGACCAATGAACATGAGTTTGAGGATAACATAAAATTATTAAAAGTTGTACATAAACCGGTTCATCTAACTATGTTGTTGGAGAAAGCTATAGGTTTTACTAGCATTTTTCTACGTGTCTAGTAAGTTTGTATATTCAAACGCTCCGCTAAATCTATTCCTGCTGAGACAGCAATCTCAGCGCATTGATACAAGTTTATTCCGCCTTTTATGTGGTCTCCCGCTTCAGCAGGTGCAAGCTTAAGACGCCTCGTGATCTAACCAGCGTCATTATCCAAGTCAGTCAGATCTCAGCATTCACACGTAGCAGATGTGTGGATCGCTACTCTAGTTTCGCGCCAGTTGAAAGACAATAGCTGCAGGAGTTATTGCTCTTAAACCGCGAATAAATACATAATACTTTCAGCTAAAGTATTATCGTGTGCGAGTATTTAAATTACACTAATTACAGTAATTTCATTAATCTCGGCTTCATAGATCAGTTGTGAAGTTCGTCTATAGTTGAGTGCATTGTGCAATCCCACGAGGTCACAGTGATTCGGCTATTTTGTGTATCATTCTAAAGATATCAGTGTTAAATCATATTAAAAGGAACACAGCAATCCTTACGAGCATTTTGAGATATTATTCATTGTTGGCATAAATTCCTGACATTTATCGCCACGTGACCAGCTTACCGCCAAAACGCATTACATTGTTCATTGCAGATTACGCAATCCTAATTTATCTTATTTGTTACTCAGTTTATTAATCATTTATTATTCAGTGCATTATTTAGCCTATATTGTGTGAGAATAAAGTTCCATCGTTTATTACATGTTAAAGGTTTTGTTCCAACATTACATGCCGCGGACCTCTGAATCCAGCATCCTGCGATGTAAGTCCACTTAGCTCTACCCCTTTTATTATTTTTTTATGGCAATAATTGGTCCTCCTGCTCCAGAGATTCTTTCTAACATCCATTCCCATCATTTCCCTCTACGGCAGGGTCATATGCCGTTCTTGTACCCAAAAATTTTCATCCAAAGAAATAAGAATAATTTAGTAAATTTTGACATGCCAAAGGAAAGCAACCTTATCTCCAGAATGATCCATCCTACAGAGACATCTATCAGCCTGACAACGAACCCGGCAGTGGACCTCATCTGAGGATGCAAGAAAGTTGCTTGTGAAACATGTTATGAGTAAGCGAACATTTAAAAGTGAAGTTAAGTGATAAAATAAGGTTTTTATAAGACAAAAGATCCTGTAATCACATGATTTTGTTTGTAACATATACTTCATTCTTTAGTTGGATGGTATATAAAGCACAACTTTACATGACTTGATCGATAAACTTCATATTTGTCCTATATTTTTATATTTAAGTATAAAGTATAAAGTTTTTGAAGTTGGAGGTTGAGGTGTTAAATAATGGGGTTTAGGGGGTTTACATACTCAGAACAAGACTTGTAAAGTTTAAACTAAACCTCATTACTAAATACCTCAACCTCCATACATAGATAATTCAGTGAAAGTAACATTTATTCAGTATTTTATTGAATAAATAATTTGTTTTAACTATAAAGGACAACTTCACAAGACTTTATAAACTTCATATTTGTCCTAGGGAGTGAATTTAAGTATAAATACTTTACAAAGCTTGTTCCGAGGGGTAAACCCCCTAAACCCTAATATTTAACATCTCAACCTGCATATATAGATCATTCAATGAAATTAACGTTTATTCAGTATTTTATTGAATAAATAATTTGTTTTTTTATTATAATTATGTGTATTTTATTTGTATTTTACTTAATTACCTAGTTAAAACTTAGAAGGAGAAAAAACAGTGAAGTACAGGTAACACAAAATTCATTATTGAGGTCTCGCTAAATTCCAAAAGTTTCTTTAAAAATTTAAAATGAGAAAAGAAGTACAGTCACTTCCTCATTATGTTTTTCTCTGCTAAGAACTGTGCACAGCACTTTCTTACTGTAAGAAAAACAGGTAACCAGCTAGTATAACACAAAATATATTGAATTAAAAATTTTATACTTACATGGAATGGGAGTCTTGTATTTATCGGGGTCAGTAGCAATGAGTCTTCGTTTGAGCTCATTGCGCCCAACACCCGGAGGCCCGATGAGAACCACAGGTCTGTGCAGCCCCGGGCGTGGGTAAAGCTTCGCCACTTCCTCGTATGTGGCAATCTCCTCACGGTCAAAGTCGTCGTTCTCGGCTGTGTCATACATAATCTTTTTAGTTTTAGGTTTAGAGGCACAGCGAGGGGACTTAGGGGACTGACACCCAGGGAGGACTGAAACAGAGCACAAACCTACAGGGAAGTTAGCGGGCAGCAAATGTAAGCTTAATGACCGTTCTTCGCTGAGAGATCCTGAAATATAGCAAAAAATAAAAATGTTTTAATGTCTTTTCAAAATTAAATAAAAATTCTACTGTTATCTACTCTTAAAATAAACCAAAAATACTTAAAAACATAAGAAATAATAGATGGTGTCTCATTGGATTTAATCTCTTCAGATTTTTAAATTTGGTACCACTAACATTACATACAGTAGAACCTTGGTTAATGTGACTTCACTATTATTGAAATCGCTGAAAGATATCACAACAGATGTTCTACTACTAGATAACTGAATATTCCAATAAATCCTAAAATCAGAAATGACGAAAGTGGGGAAGAACAAGTAGAAAACTCTGAACATCCTAAATTATTATGGGGTGGAGTGAATAAAAATTAAGTAATTACTACCAGTCGTAAGTACTAGTACTAGTAATTACTTTCAGTAGTTACTTACAAGTACCAGCGTTTACTTAATTTTGAGTGAATAACCTTATACTAGTTATTATAAGTTAATACTGAATAAACATTAGTAGTTACTACCTGCTTAGCTGTGCAAACTATATGTAGTGGGCTATGATATCTATATAATAAGAGGAAGTGTTTGTCTTCCTGTCTGTCTCTGTTTGTATGAGTTGGGCATTACTCTGGTACCGGTCAACCGATTTGGTCCAATATCAATAGGCTTCTTCCCATGGACGTTATAAATGCGTATACGAAGTTTCATGAAAATCTGATAAAGCGTATTTGAGTTATTGTGCATAAAGACACACAGATGGACGGAAGGATGGACAGACATTTCCCCGTCTCCCACATAATCCTATAAAGTACCATACTGGCACTTAATAATGAAAACTGTTCAAGAGTAAAATATTATGTTATACAGTCATATTATACATATTATATAGTTTGTATAGAAGTGCACACCTAACAATTTTCACCGCCAGCCACCAATGTCTAAGACATACCTGAGCAACTGAGGGGAAACGTTTTAGTACCCCACCCATGCTGTGACGTTGAAACCTGCTCTTCAGGTTCAGTGTCACGTCGAAACTGCTTTATTCTGACGTCAAGGGCGACTGTAGTGGGAGACATTTCCCCACCGCACAGCGGCACAATGTGAACCAGTTGCGCACCCGTGGTCTAAGAGATATAATGATATTATATTTTGATTGGTACGAGTGGTACCTCTTGCTGCTTGATCGTTATCTGATTGAAACTGGTCTCCATCCCCTCCACCACTTCTGAGCACTAGTGATAATAGTGTTAGGCTTATCACAGCCCCTCCCGAAAAGAAATCTTGGATATGCCCATGATACAAACATACATACAAGCACACACATGCACACGCATACATTTACAAAATAGTATGCATTTAATTTTATGATTTGGATTGCTTGACTTACCCAGTTTCTTAGCAGGAATAATCAAGATTCTACTGTACTATAATCTTGAGCTACATTGAAACGACATTAATTCTTTTTAAATTATTAACACTACTAAACTAGATCCAATGTTCATAAAACAGAGCATATTGACTTATTTTTATTGTATTAAAATGCGGTAACTTCACCTTGTCTTGTAAATATTAAAATCAAATATATTTCAACCATAATATATTTGATTTTAATATTTTAAAGACTTTTATGTTGATAAGGCAGAGTTACCGCATTTTTGTGCGAAACTAGACCTGAAAAAATATTCACTGAAGATGAATTAAATCCAATCACCAAGTATGTTCCAAAGCAATGCACTTTAATATGTATGTATTAGTAGGAACACCTGTTTTTCAACATTTCCCTATTTATAAAACACTGTAGGCTTTCACGGCCGGAGTCAATATTAAAAACATTAGAAGAGAACATTATAGGAGAAAAATTCCTCCGACACTGGGACTTGAACCCAGGACCTTTGGCTATTCGCGCCAATGCTCTACCAACTGAGCTAAGCCGGAGTCCAATTCACAGCACCAGATGGAACCTCTCTCCTATGACTGAATGCCCTAATGATCTACCTCACAGACAGACAAGTTATGTCATATGCAGTATTATGAGGCACACTAATACTGCACACTAATGAGGCACACTAATTAAAAACATTATCCGGGCTTGTAGGCTGTAGTCCAGTTGACATTGGTGTGCCAAATGTTTCGTCCACAACTATGGTGGACATCCTCAGTGGCACTGGAGTCTCGGGCGAAGCGTTCTGGTCAGTGGCTGGCTGTTAACTGCCACTGAGGTTCAGTTGACATTGGTGTGCTAAACGTTTCGTCCACAACTACAGTGGAAATTTTGCATGAAATTGAGAAAAACACCTACGGATACATTTGAACTTCTAAAGCAAGCTTATGGAGTATTACGAATGTTTTTTTCTGTTTTAAAAGGGAATGTCAATTAATTAATAATGAAATGACCAGGGCCCGGATTTTGATGATATGTAATCTGTTAACTAGTACATCATGGACAATGCCCACTAGTGCAGATATTCTGATCATGACTCCTAGATTATAAAAATGGAGATTTTAGGTTCTTTTTTTGTCATTTTCCCCAATTTTTAATTTTTAGGTCTTTTTAAAAAAAAAATGGGGTTAGTTTCCCATTCTACTGGATTCGTTAACTTTGTTTTTTGTTCACGTAAAACGGCCAAATTTCATGTAATATTATTCTCCAGAAGTTTTAGAATCCATATAAGGGCACATTTTGTTTCTAAGAATATTTTAAATATGGGTAAAATCGGTAAGAAATTCACAAAAAACTAACCTAAAATGGCGCTCAGATTGGAATCACAATAATACAGAATCAGCTGCTAGAAACAGCGCAGGTGCATGCTGGGAAGAAGCCGATGGGTCACGTGGTGCTGGAATCAGCTGCCAACATGATAATGGTCAGACAACCCTCCGGAAGATATAATATGCCACATTTTCGAAACCGACAAACAGTGTATCGTACATTATTCGAAAATGCAAGGGCGCTTCGCTTCGGCTGCCGCCTCCGCTCGCGCACTTAACTAATGTGGTTAGTGTTTTGCATTATTTAGCTTTATGTAGAGGTTGCAGGACCGTATGGAACAGACCAATGACATGCAAGGTCGTTTGGAGCCAATGGGAGTGTTGGTCTGCAAGCCAGAGACCGCATACCAACGCCGAACATCGCGTGCCGAAATCCAGTAGAGTGGGAAACTAAACCCAAAAAAATTATTGTCATTATTTGGACCTAATTTGTCCATTTTATGGTCTTTTGCCCCATTTCATATTTTTAGATAATCTTTTAAATTAAAAGTCATTACTTTCTCATTTCATGTTTTTTCTTGAATTATACAGTTATTGCACATTTACTTACATTGAATATTATCGGTACTCTAAATAAGCAAATATAAATAAATATTGTTATAATTTTTCTTTGAAAATAGAAAGATAGTGTTTGCTGTTTGCATTTAACCTTATGTAGCCTATAATTGGGTTAACAACATAAGTGTCGAATAGACACAAATCTGACGAATAAACTAATATTTTCAAACAAATTTTTGGGTTTTTTAGTTTTCAGGTTTTTTTGTTATTTTATAGCTCATTTTTTAAGTTAGATATATAAGCTTTCATGAACCACAGATTATTGTCTCTGTTGGACATTACATGAGAATATTATAGGAGAAAAATTCCTCCGGCACTGGGACTTGAACCCAGGACAGTGTATTGTATATTCTCATGTAATGTCCAACAGAGACAATAATCTGTGGTTCATGAAAGCTTATATATCTATCTTGAATGTCAACTGTACAATAACAGTGGGAGCCCGGTCACAAAAATCACTAATTAGTGTGCCTCACAGTACTGCATATGACATAACTTGTCTGTCTGTGGGGTGGACCATTAGGGCAATCAGCCATAGGAGAGAGGTTCCATCCGGCGCTGTGAATTGAACTCCGGCTTAGCTCAGTTGGTAGAGCATTGGCGCGAATAGCCAAAGGTCCTGGGTTCAAGTCCCAGTGCCGGAGGAATTTTTCTCCTATAATATTCTCATTTTTTAAGTATTTTTAGGACATGAAAATCCGGGCCCTGATAATGACCCTCGACCAGGAAGGCCTTTGACCGCAACTGATCAAGCATCTGGTGTTCACCAACCTTGCGAACTGTCAATATTTCTGAGTGATTATGTTCATATGAATAACACTATCTAGGTACAATCATTCATTTTTTTTTAAATATATATATTTAATGAAACAGAAAATTTAAAAAAATGGATATTTAAAAAATACTTATACTGAAGATATTCCAAAGATTGTAGATGATGATGTTCCTATGATCTTTGCAAATAAATAGAAAAAAGAATCACACAAAAATATTGCCATTTGTGGAAGTTATCAAGTAAATGGCATTTCAGTACATGAAACGTGGCTGCCATTTTGAAACGATAATTACCAGTAACCGTAACAGTTTGATTAATTTAGAAAACAGTATGCAATTGTAGAAGTAGTCAATAAATATCATATCAGACTGCAAGATTGTAGAGCAATTCATTGCTGAAAAAAAAAAATATTTCTCACCTATGAATTTTACCGAAAGCTATATTTCCCCCCTTAAGTCTTATGTGAGTGTATCACATAAGATTTTTAAAAATTGGATTCAGGTCATTTCAAGATGTTTTCAATGGGAATATACTTTCATAGCACAGGACTACGTAGCAAATAGAGTAATGAAATATGACAGGTGCTCCTACACATTACTGTTCTGTAATACTGACTAACATTACAACTTAGAAGCATGCTGTAAGTGAGGAAAAAAAAACACTAAAATGAAGGATCAACATAATATTAGTGTAGTTGTAATTTTAACAACTCACATTTACCCTCAGGTGGGATTTTGTAATCTGCAACCAGAGATATACAAACATGCTATAATCAATAATACAGTACTCAAAAAGCAATTAAGTGCTTCCACTCTGTTAATATTTGTGCAAACAAACTCATTAACTTTCATACTCAGAAAATTATTTGCCACTCGCTAACTTACATTTCAACTTTCTGATCTGTTAGTCCTTTCAGTTACTACAAAGCAAACAAATTGAAATTTCAATAAACAGGTGAGAGAGAAGATTAACTGCTAATGTGCTTTCAGATGAAAATTCAGCAGATTTTATGTACAACCAGTAATTTATTCCATGAGCATAGTGCAAATACTGTAGCAAAAACACTTGCCATTTGTTTACATACATTCAAAATCTTTAAAAGAACATCATCAGTATAAGGCAATTAAAATCATGTACCGTATTTTACAGATTTTAAAACGCTCCAGACCATAAGATGCACCTTGATTTTAGGATGCAAATTTAACCATTGCACTGCTATCAACGGAGCAGTTCTGGCGCGGAGAATGGCACTTACGTGTGCTATCGACGGAGCAGTTCTGGCCGCGAAGTTGGTGCTATGAACGAGACGATTCCACAAGGAATGGAAGTTTTTAACACAGTTTCAACGAAAGGATAGTGTCCTGCCATCTCTTGGGGTTAGATAGATTTTAATTTCATTGCTTTCCGTGCCCTGTGGTGCAATCTGTAGACGAAAATGTGAGGCCTTGCACAATGTTGCGATGTCTGAAGAAGCCAATGAACTCAAGAGTCAGCTGACATGCGGGGAATCATGTCAAGGCCATGGTATGTTCAATTTCAACATAGTCATTGCTTCCACGAGCAAGGAAAAGTGTTTCTTACATGATGACGAAATTCTGGCGTATTTTGAAACTGCCTTCTGATATTTCGGATTTATCAGAGAGTGACAGTGAAAATATCTCAGCAAGGAGGGTTTGTCAGCTTGCCAATATCTCAGCAGTGAAAGGGTTACAGGAAAAGAAATTTAATGTAATTCTAAACAAAAACTTTTATATATACTTCACTGCATAAGCAAATTATAACCTTGTACAGTCGGTCAAATAAAAAACGTCGGGCGGTATTTGATTAAGTATCACGAACGAGCATATGCGCATGTACAGGAAGACTTAAGGTTAGGTTCACACCTGCCTCTTGTCTCTCCATGTATTTTCTTGATTATTTAGTCAGTTTTGTTCCAAAACAAACATGTATAGAAGGCTGTGGCTATATGCCTCAAATCCGCCATATTCTTGGTTGCAAATTGTTATAATATTAATAATTAATAGATTCGCGAGGAATATGTTTATTCAAGGAGCATTTTTTAAAGATTTTATTTTATAATACCAGTACTTGTAGTGCAAAATCAATAACTTACGCTCAGCATCTGCAACCAATCTTAGCATCGAAATACGCGTCCGGCCAGATCAACGTTTGCTATGAAAACTTCCGGTCGCATTATAGTAACGTTCCCACCTCTGAGCTTCTTTTCATAAATATGGAACCTTCTCGCTGCTTCAGAGACCGAAAAATGCAGGTCAATTACAGCCCTAACCACACTTTCTCTCACGTTAGCATTTGTATGTGGCGATGACACAAAGCAAAATGAATTATGACAATGCATTAAGTTGAATATCGTGTGTTGCGATTTCCGCGATCTTCATTTTCTCCCTCCTTGTTCATATTTTCCCTCCTGCCGCATGGCCTCATATGTTCCGAAAATGACCTGTATTTTGTGTTTTTTATAGGAAACTTGTGAACTAATGCGTCAAAACTTTAATTTTAACAGCATACGAGTCCCGACGTTTTTTATTTGACCGACTGTACAATGGAATCAGTGTAAATCACTTCTAACTTCAAACCTGCATTGTACAAAAATATCTTCTGTACAGTGGCATCGCGTAAATTTTAACAACTGAACTGATTTCTTATGAAAGAGTGAAAATACTTTTACACCCTCTAACCCTCAATTCAGCATACAGTAAGTGTAATGGGACAAGGCTGTTTAGAGGTTGTTGCCTTCATGTAAACCACCCGGCGGAGACAACTCCTTTCGTATAAAAGAACTCAGCACTCCTTTCTTTTCGCATTATATACCTGTCTTCCAGCTATCCTCATTTTACGATTGTGACGAGTGCACTGTACAGTCCGTGCCAAAATTTGTAACTATCTTATCATTTACAACACCTTTTTTATAACCATGGTATTCCAGCAATATTTACCATAATTTTAATTTTATAGTGTACTTCGGACCATTAGACGCATCCAACTTTCAAGGCTCTATTTTCAAGGCAAATAAGTGCGTCTTATGGTCCGTAAAATACGGTAATAAAAATTAACCTTTTTATTCACATGGAATTTATACCCAAGAATGCTGATTTATGTAAGTGTAACTTCATTTCAATTATGTTATGCAGAAAGCGACCATTCCTCAAAAAACCTAAAAATTGGGTTATGGTGTTGTCTGGACAGCTATAGACCAATCCTATGATAGTCAGATAGCATCCTTCCTGTATGTGTAAAGGCCCGCAATCTAAGGCAAAATATCTAACCACAAAGTGCTGTTCTTACATTCTGAGTCTGCAGAAAGAGATCACAAATCACATAAATTTAATTTAAATATGAAAAATTATGAAACTGAACTCAAATGCACTTCCTACGCCATATTTTACTTCAGTCTTGCTCAGCTATCTAAAAGGTTTTAACTAATTTTTTTAGACATTTTAACTTTTGTGGCTTGGAAGTTTTCTGCATAATACCATTCATTTGTTGCATGAATAAAAAAAATTTATACCAAATAGGAACATTTTTAAAATTTAGAATTTTCAGAAATATTTCCATTTTAGAACTGGTTCAGTACAAACTGCGGGAAAGTGTATATGAGGAAAACCAAGAGGAAATTAGAGGTTAGAACAAAAGAACGTATGAGACATCTTAAACACGGAAATATAGACAATCTGCAGTAATGGCCCACTTTTGGAATGAAGGTCATGATATCAATTGGGATTCAAAATTGATTAAATGTGCCGAAGGCTACAAGGAACTTTCGGTTTGGGAGAGGATATTCATCCGCAAACATAAAGAATATCTCATGAACTTCGACATCCCAACAGATGAATGTCTTATCACCAAATGCAGCATACTTCCCCGAGAGGGCAACACAAACGTCCAGGCGGCAGTTGGTGTTAATCTGATGATTATGAATGACGATGGTCTTTGAAATAGTTCAGGTATTTATACAAAAAGTGAAGTATACGTGCTAGACCCAACTCAATATTATATCCTGGTTCAGATTACCTAAAGTATCAGAGTAGCAGGTTTCAAACAGAACCCTTTATTCTGAGATCAGAATTACGTCTCTTAATAATGATAATCATAATTTAGCATCACAAGTATTTATTTCTTCCCATCTCAGAACTCAAAGAAATTAATATTCATAAAGAACAACTTTCTCTTTCTTTCTTTCTTTCATTCTTCATTCACTGCAGAACAAATTGCCCATTTAAGAGTGTACATAACACACAAATGTCTTAGAAATTTTGTTTTGATTTTTGATTCTGACAAAATTATCTAGTACTTCACCAAGGCTAGTCAACTATAGAGGTTGCCTTGTCCGACAAGCATATAGGACAGAGGCTGCGGTGAGCTGGCAGGAAGTGTGAAGTCACCTGTTTCCAACTAGGGCTATTCCAGGCAATTACTATGTTTAGAAATGGTCATACCTTATGATTAAACTCGCAACACTAACCCTTGGTCGGATTATTGTGAAATTTCTGTAGAAATAATCTAACACAACAGCCCTACTGATGGTTAAAACAGACACAAATGTTTTTATTTCATTTTATAAATATCGCCAATTAAATCGTAAGGTGTGAGCATTTGTAGACTGAGTAAACATTAGGAATAGCCCTAGTGGGAAACACGTGACCTTATGCACTCAAGCGCTGTGATTGGTCTATCTCGGATGGGGAAAACCTTGGTACTTCTCTGCACATTTTAGTACTCACTTTAGTTTAATATCTTTTATCCAACTTCTACTGCTGTAGTGAGATATGAGATGATTAAGAGATGAGAAGCAATACAGAGGAAGAACGTGAAAAGAAATAGGGAGAGAAGACAGATAAAAGAAGAGTAGGGGAGAAGAGGGGGAGTTTGGAAAGGGCACATTTTCAAAGTCATCAGTAAATCCACCGGTGGAAAAGTTCGATGAAAGTTTGGTGAATGTACGATGAATGTACAATGAGCCTGATGAACCAATGACTTTACGAAGAGATCGATGGATTTCAGCGGGAGTATTTGAGTTGTTTAATAATTATTGTATCATGGATTTGCAAGAAGTAGAAATTATAATATATGATGGGCAGGGAACTAATAACCAAGTGCTATCATTCTCATAAATCATGTTTTGAGCATAATAAAATCCACAAAACATTTTGCATAGTTAAATACAGTACCTAACCTCATTATGGATAACCTGTGCTGTCAGATTCAAGATGATTGGAAAATGACATTAATTAATAGATTTTTATGTAGAGTATTTTTTCTTTCTTTTCTAGTCTTGAAACAAAATCAACCCATCACTTTCATTTTTGGAGGATTCACACTCTGATGAAGAGCAGTTCGTTAGCTTTCGCACGAAAATAAGCTCAGTATATTTATGATAATGGTAACTGTCGTCTGCTTCTCTGCTCCACCACGTTTGTCATCCAAGAAGCATCGTACTTTAAGTTTGATGTGTCTAATTGCAATCGATGACTTTCACCGGAGAGTTTACGAACAGCCTGATGCTTTCCCGGTGGATTGTCTGTTGACTTTAAAAACACCTTGGTGAAAGTCCGACAGCATCATTGGAATCAATCAATGACTTTAAAAACGGGCCCAAAGAGAAGGGGATGCGAGATGAAAATGAGGTGCTGACAGAAAGGATCACGAGATAGAAGTCAATGGAAATGACAAGAGAAAATTTAATACAAAATTACCGTGCAGGTGATATAATGTGCAAATAAATTTTTAGGCAAAAATCAATGTACACTATTGTACACTATAGAGCTATGCATTCTCTGGTTTATGTTGTGGCATGAATTATTAGTATTCCTTGTTACTGTAGTATTCAGAGTCATGTAAGTTCATCGCTCAAAAAATGTTAAATGATATTTACAGTATGCAACTGGATTAAATCACTGTATTAACTGCAATATTCATCTGCACTATGTTAAGTATGGAAAGGAGTACTCAGCAAATTACCATTAACCGGAAGCTCACCTTCTTCTTCACTTTTCTCTGTCTGGGTTCTATCATGAAGAATTCTACGTTCCTGAAGGGCTCGACTTGGAATCAAACCTGCTCTCATGTTACGATCGCCTTCTCTTCGAGCTTGCCACCTAAAAAAGGAAGGACAATAAATAATGCATTAGTTCATGACTCCAAATGAGCACTACAGCATGTAGATATCGGTCAAACACTGAACTATTCCTTACACTACAAATTTTCAAGAATGTAACAAAAAAATTACACTAGAAGTTGCTATAAATTCTTGACATAATTGACATAATTGTTCAATAAGCTTCACAGTTCTACATTTTTCCTGTTTACATGTTTTGTGCCATTTCCCTAGGTCTGTGAAGTCCATCATACTTTCCCCTAAAAAAACCAGGGCCTATTAAGAAATCCAATATAATATGTGGATAGCATTTAATGTAATTTAAAAAAAAATTAAAGGTAATATTTATTCACCTCTCAAACTATAAAAACTCTTCAGGCTTAATCATACATTTATTTCACATGCAGCAATAAAAAACACAGTTGGCCAACATAATTACTTGACTTCAAATTTTAGATAAACTCCTATTTTAATCATAAAAATTATAGGAAGTTTATGTAGTGAAGTTAATAAATATACACTGACAGGCAAAAAAAACGATCACTTAAAGAAATGTTAAAAAATTAAGTTTAAATAAAAATTATGTAGTAGGCTTAGTGATTGAAATAAAATTACTGCAATAGGGATGTAGCTCGCCAAACTTCTCCGACAGATAGTGTGGGTGTACTAGCCGGTATGCGCTAGCCATCCGTCACTTGTTTTTCCAGTTGTCGTCTGCTGGCACCATGCTTTTAAATGGCGTTCCATCTTCCCAGTCCGAAAAATATGTTCGTAATTTTATATTTTTATAGAGGACACGAGACTACTATACATACTTCCTTGTCTACTGGGCCCTTCTAGAATGTTTAAGTGTCAAAAAGACGAAAGAAAAATTACAGCAGATAGGTTCTAAATAAGACTAAAAAGGAAGGATTACCTAACAAATATTATGAGAAATTTCCGATCTAGACAACGTTATTTTGTACTCGACTTGCGGTAATATGTTATCAATGTATGAATATTTATATGCAGTGTAACGATTGGATATTCTTTAATATTTATATTAATATTAAATTTGCCAGAGCATCGAGAAGATGTTATGGGCCATTTAAAAATAGAGTAAATTACAACTGCAAATAAATTTAAATTACGTAGTAACGCAATGATAATTACAGTACATTGTGTTAGTTTTATACCTTTGTTAAACTGTATCTTTATTGCACCTTTATATTTAAAGATCACTTCCCTGTTTAATTTTTTTAGTTATTTTAGGCCTATTTATTTTACTTTGCTGTATAAATATGTGTATATTACTGTAGCCTTCTATTGCATCTGAGATCAAAATATAAATTCTGTGATTTCTAAATAAAAATTGTGACAATAGCATTGCCAATTTAATAGGCTACATAACTTATCATATGATAATTCTTAAATTCTGCCTTTATATACTGCTATGTCATGCAATGAAATATTCTTAATAGGGATGGGTCCTCGATACTTTCGATACCTCGATACCCTCGATACTTGCATGGTATCGGCATCGAGCGATACTTCAGAAAACTCGCTCGATACTTTGGTAATTCTGCAATTTAAGGAAATGCGGATCTCTTTCTGCTTTTAGAAGTCTATTAAATATAGTAAATACTTCTGTTTCTCCTTTAAATGGAGAAAACCACTCTGTGACTTTTGTCTGGTCATAAATAAAGACTTTCCGACTTTAAAAATCAAACAGAAGAGATTCTTAGTTGTTTCGTTTCCTGTGAAACGTTTCAATAACAACCAACAAGCAAGCTGACTGTCCAAACCCTGCTCCCTTGCAGAGATTAAGTTACTGCTTATTCTGCAAACCTTAAAACAGTTTGTTCATTGTACTGCTCTGTGATCTGAGTAGAACGTCACATGATTATTTTATCCATTCATAAGCAATCTATTTCGGTATGCTTTTAAAACAAGTCAGCATACCGGCTTTCAGTTCATATCTCTACGTGACAGAAGAATAATGAGTGTATTGCGTACGATAACATATATATTTTTTCCAGTCAATATGAGTGAAGTGTGGAACTATTTTCAAATAGACCCTCATTGTGATAATCGCGCCATTTGCCGCATTTGTAAAAAACGTTTTTCTCGTGATGGAAAATGTCACAACACTAGTAACCTTAAAAAACATATCACATCAGTGCATAAAATTGCCTTTTCAGAACCTCTTAATAAAAAATTATGCGGAAGTGGAAATTTAACCCCTGAAGAAGAAACAGTAGTGAAAGGGCGAGTTTTTCGCAGTCCTAGTGCTCTCAATTCTGCTAAAGACTGATTGGTGGACCTTTCTAACCAAGAGGAATGTACTGCATCCAAAATTGATGAGGTAGGATTTTTAATTTTTTATTCCAAAATTACATATATGTGGGAATAGTAATGTAGTACTGACGTACTCGTAAGAATCGATCATTCAAGAACATTTTTATTTATTTTATTTTAAATGTCACAGACGTCAAAGCCCGAGAAATTGCCAGGAATGTGGTACCTGTATAGTAACATTATGCAAGAAAATAATATGTCAAATTCACTGCCAGTAAACAGTTCCCAGGAAGAAATCACTGCATATCTCAAAGACGATTTGTTACCTCCTCTTTCTAGTTCATTAGATTACTGGAAAACAAACACAAAATTTCAGAAACTAAAGAAGTTAGCTGTGAAATACCTGTCCATACCACCAGCAACAGTTTTCTCTGAAAGACTGTTTAGTAGAGCAGGACTCAAATGTGACAGAAAAAGAAGTAGACTTGACCCCGAAAAAGTGAGAATGCTAGTATTTTTGAACAAAAACTTGTAAGTGGACTGTTTCAAAAACAAAATTTACTTTTAATGTAGAGTTTAAAAATAATTATAGGCTACTGATGATATTAAATTTTGTCTCATTAAATATGCACACTTAATTCATTTAGTTGGTATTACACAGTTCTCTCAACTTTTTATTTGTAATGTACCTATTTATTGAAACTGGAAATGTTGATGGTATCGAGTATCGAGGAAAATATCATGTATCGGTATCGAGTATCGAGTATCAAGAAAACCTGGTATCGACCCATCCCTAATTCTTAACAATATTTTGTCTCATAACTAGAAATGAAAATCATGTAACGATGGTCCAGCATACCGATAATAAAAGGAATAAGAAATAATAAGGCATGAGAAGAAGAAAAAAAAAGGTTTAATCGATTGTCAAGTTCCCATCTTTTTTCACTATTCTGGAGAGGAAATGGTAAGTTTTCGTGTTGTAAACATATTTTAATATTTTGATTTTGAATGCGTTTTTTAATATGACGGTATAGGCTAAATATGCATTTAATATAGAAAATAAATAATATTAAAAATGTCTGCGAATACACACTACATATATCAGTGTTTATCACGTATATCAATTAGTATTTTACTGTCTGAACCCTAGATGCACATTCTTTTAGTTATTTTGAATCATACCCAATCGCCAAATTAGCAGCACTTTATATAAATATTCATATCTGCATAACATTTTGCACGTAGGGAACATAGTAATGTAGTTAATAGCCGGCATTTCTCCCAGTATTTGTCAGCTTATTCTTCCTTCTTTTCGACTTATATAGCGTCTATCTTTTGCAATTTTTCTTTAAGCTTTTTCTCGTAAATATATTCTGGAAGTGTCCAGTATACAAAGAAATGCGCCTAGTAGCGCTTTGCCCGCTACAAAAATAGAAAAGTTTGAATGCATTTTTCAGTCTGCTAAGATGAAACTCCATTTAAAAGCATGGTACCAGCAGACGACAACTGGAAAAACAAGTGACGAACGGCTAGCGCATACCGGCTAGAGCAGTGGAGACATCTGTTGGTCCTAGTTCGCTACATCCCTATTGTATACGTTTTTAAGATTAAAATTTAATGACACATTTCACACTTAATTCCCCATGTTGCCTCTTGCACCGTGGTGAATGGTGAGCCTAAGATTGCAGCGCCATAACGGAGGCTGCATCCATCATCAATTAGAGCAACAACTTTGGCAACATCTTCAGGACTGAGAGACATAATTTCAACTAAACTTACTGACAGAATCACTTCGATGCGAAGCGAGACAGTTTCCTTTCAGTTTGGAAGGAAATGATGCAATACAACAATGAAACACCTTGCAATATGTATGACAAGCTAGTGCACATAATCAGATGCCCTATTGCGATTTTTGTTTGTTTTCTTTGGTGATAAGGTGAAGATATTAAGAAAGCAGATGCGCTGTGTCTATAGCTAATGGTCCCATAAAAATAATAATTCTTCCTCACCAACAACAATGTATAAACATCCAATCAAAATTATGTTTAATCTTAAAATTACAACAAATTTTACAGTGATCGGTTTTTTTTTGCATGTTAGTGTATATTAATACTTGAGATGGAGATTTAACAAACATAACTTTATAATATATTACGTGGGATTTTTTACAGTGAAGTGGTACTATAAATAATGTAGTATATGGTCGGTTGTTTAAACTCAAACCTCACTTACTTGTTTCTTTTCAAGAATCATGATTCTTCTTGAAAAGAAACAAGTAAGTGAGGTTTGAGTTTAAACAACCGACCATATACTACATTATTTAAACATAACTTTACTCAATTCAAACTAACCTGAACATGTTTTGAGCCACCATCGTGACTCATCCTCAGCTATACTCCATCTGAGGTAGGAACAACAGCTGTGCCTTCTGGTGAGTGTTTAATTAACCTTTTGAAAAGATTGTCATCGGCGGGTATATCAAAATTCATCAGCTGGTCCCTGTTTTTGTGGATATAAATATTCTCCCAAAATCAGGAATATATCAATTTAACTGTAAAAACTGCAATCGTAAAGACATTGGAAAAACTAAAAGAAATTTAGATATAAGGGAAAAGAACATATCTGACATAAAATATGGACAGACTGATAAATCAGCAATAGCTGCATGTGTTTAGGAGAAGGATCATGAAATTACTCGTAGTTTGGAACCGGAATTAAAGCAGTATGTCCAGGGGCATAAGCAGCTCACAGTTTGGAAGATTATTTATATCCACAAAAACAGGGACCAGCTGATGAATTTTGATATACCCACCGATAACGATCTTATGAAGAGGTTAATTAAACACCCACCAGGAGGCACAGCTGTTGTTCCTACCTCAGATGGAGTCAGGGTTGCCAGTTATCTGAAATCAAAATAAGGGACAGATGCGTGGTCGACGAAATCGACGGCTCCTATCTCAGAAGTTGTAAACTTTATTTAATAACGATAGTTTCGTTGTGATATTGGCATCACAGTGCAGCTAATTAATAAACATTTTATCTTACTTCCTATTATAACTATAATGCAACATGGCATTAGGCATCCATTATTTAGCTGTCCACTCTTTTCTTCATCCAAGATTAACTTCCCAACAGGCTGGCCAACGCGAAATCGCCAAAGTTGTAAGCTGCAACGATCAACGAATCAAACAGAACTGTCTATAGATTGGTCGGCACCAATGGTTATAGGCTATATGGGGAACAGCGCACAATGAGCATAAATATTTTAACGTTTTGAGCACATATTAAACATTCGCATCACTTGCGTTCCAAAAAGTTTCAATCCTGGCGTATTTTTTGGGGAGGTTTCAAAATTCTCCGAAATACGGGACAATTGCCGTCCCGGCTAGGAACTCCCGGGACGCAGGACATTTAACAAAAATACGGTACTGTCCCGTAAAATCCGGGACGTCTGGCAACCCTGGATGGAGTATAGCTGAGGATGAGTCAGGACTTTGGCTCAAAACATGTACAGGTTATTATTTAATTAATGAAGGAAGTTTACACAGTGAAGTTATTAAATATGTAAGCATATGAGTGGAGACTTAATACACTGAACTTCACTAAATATTTGTACTAACCTGGACCGGTTTCGGGATTACAACTTTACCCCATTTTCAACGTACTCCGACGTAAACTGGTCCAGGTTAGTACAAATATTTAGTGAAGTTCAGTGTATTAAGTCTCCACTCATATGCTTACATGTTCAGGTTAGTTTGAATTAAGTGAAGTTATGTATGTTAAATCTCCATCTCAAGTATTAATATATATCCTTTCTGTAGCAAGATTGAGATCGGAAATATACACACTAACTTCACTAAAAGGTATATTTACCCAGGATGATCATTTCAATAGGTCTTCCCATCATCATCAGCTGGTCCTCTAGCGGCGGGTGAATGAACTTGTCGATCAAAGTTCCTTGTATGCCAACTGAAGTGTCAAAGTTTAAGAGATTTTTTCAGTTCTTTTTAATGAATATTTTTTCCCAAACTATAAGTTCTATTGGTTTTTCAACTTGTTTTAGTAGTGCTATTTCATTTTCAATTTCATGGCCTACTTCCCGGAAATGAATGGCCAAAGTGGATTTTTCAATTTGTTTGTTCATAATGTTCCTAAAATGTTCTTTTCTCCTTGTATCTAAATTCCTTTTTGTTTGGCCTATGTAAAATTTTTCACATCTCTGCAATTAATTTTGTAAATTCCAGCTTTTTTGTAATAAGGGACCTTATTTTTCTGGTTGGTTTTTATAAGATTTTTCAAACTGAATTTATTCTGCGGTGCCAATTTCATGTTTACTTTATTGAAAACCTTCTGAAATTTGTGTTTTGCCCATGGGTGGTAGATGGATCTTTTGTGATTTGTGTTTTTTTTTTCATTTATTAGTGTAGTTGTCTCTTTAACCTTCTTCTGTTTTTTTGAATTTCATTATTTTTTTGTCAATCAAATCTTTCTTGAAACCATTTTAGTGAAGTTAGCGTGTATATTTCCAATCTCAATCTTGCTACAGATATCAACACTTCACTGTAGATTTTCCATCTAATATTAATATTAATATATATCCTATTTTAATGCTTAAAATGTAACATAGTATTTTGAAAGAGCTTTCAAAACACAGTCACGTGAACTCAGTGGACTTCGCCCGTGTCTTTGTGAAAGCAGCTTGTTGTCTCATGATGTGAGTTTTCAGGAGCAAGGACCGATCTGAGCCTGTGCAGAAATTTGAAAATAGCCACTGGAGAAAGTTGATAGAAGGGAGTAGAGAGAGAATGTTGGTAGACAGCACGGAGAGCAGATTGCCGTCATACACTAAGCAAGTCAGGAGAAGAATGGACAGACAATAGTTGGTCTGGAAGGAAGAAGTGGTCTGCACAAACTACAATGTAGATGGTGGGCAATTGAAGTTGGTTACTAGTGTGACATGGAACATTAACAGAGACTATTTGTGGTCCCTCCCTCCCGACTCAATGTAGTACTTCAACGAAGCGGATGGTGGCTGTGAATAATCAGCTTTAACTTCTTCATGACCGTCTTTATCTCACAACAAGATTGAGAAAAGTGAAACATCTAGATTTTTCCATCTATCGATCTAGACTGTAATCTGAGATTTCGGTTGATGATGCAATGCCAGCGAAGAGGAAAAATTGTCCCAGTGATGAGTGGTACGTACGAGAGACAAAGTGGATGGGCAAGCAACTGGTCAGGAACATACTACTAACTCTGTTAAGGTTTATTTGATTTGGTTAGCTAAGAAGGACGCCAATATGAACTACATAAATAACTCAACAAATAAATCCAAGGCAGCATGGACTTTAATCAAATCAATTAGTGGTGTAAGTAGTAGTAAACAAGACCCAAATATCGATCCAGATACTTTTAATGACCATTTTATTACTGCTCCTGATAACATAGTTAAAAGCATACCAACTGCCAATGTTCAATTTAGTGAACTTATGAAAAAGGTTCCAAAAGTTTTTACCACCTTCAAGTGGAGAGTTATAACTTGCGAGGATGTGTTAAGGGTTGTAAGCAACATGAAAAATTCTTACAGTCGAGATTACTATGATTTATCTAATTACTTTATTAAAAACATAATCATTGCTATTGCAGAACCTGTTCGTTACTGCATTAATGAATGTATGCAAATAGGTATATTCCCAGATAGCTTGAAAATTTCTAAAGTGACTCCAGTTTTTAAGAAAGGTAACCAGTGTGACCCTGATAATTATCGTCCTATTTCAATAGTACCAACATTTGGAAAAATTTTTGAAACGCTAATCAATGAACAATTGAAAAGTTATTTTGAAATAAATAATCTTTTGTCAAATTCTCAATTTGGATTTCGTGCAGGTCGAACCACTATTAATGCACTAAATGACTTTGTCAAATATGTTTTAGATGGTTTCGAGCATAGCCTTCATACCAATGCCGTCCTTTGTGACCTGAGTAAGGCGTTTGGCACGGTTCATCGCAATACCCTGGCTCATAAGTTGGAATGTTACGGTGTTAATGGAATGGAGTTAAAAACTCTTATATCATACTTGTCAAGCCGAAAACAGGTGGTTCAGGTTGGCACTAAAAGATCTGATATTACGGTTGTGAATTATGGGGTGCCCCAAGGATCCGTTCTTGGACCTATGTTATTTTCAATTTATATCAATGACTTGTCAGTTAATATGTCATGTAAATCTTTGTTATATGCTGACAACACATGTTTTCTAAACAGTAGTAAATGTCCTAATGAATTAGACAGTTTAGTTGAAGCCACATTGACTCAATCAAAGAAATGGTTTGAGGCCAATCAATTGTTTTTAAATGCTGGGAAAACTCAGACTATCACTTTTAATCTAAAAGGCAACAATGAAAATAATGTAAAATTACTTTGTATATATCTGGACTCCAGGTTAAATTGGGAAAATCATATAGATTATTTAAGTATTCGACTGAGTAGAGTACTATATCTGCTCAGAAGCTTAAGAACTCATCTACCTGCACATAGTATTAAAATGTCTTACTATGCATATTTTCAGACCATAATTAAATATGGCATTATCCTTTGGGGAAATTGTTCAAAAATTGATGATATTTTGAAGATTCAAAAAAGAGCTGTGCGAATCTTAACTGAATCTGGCTTTTTCTCATTCTTCCAATGTATATTTAGAACCGCAATGCGATAAAGTTTCTTTCTGAATGCAAACTGTGGAAACTGCATGGACAGAGTAAGACAAGTAACAATTTCAAATGATCGTGAGTGAATTGGAAGAAGAGGTAATTGTACTACTTTGTCAACAATAGCCTGATTTTAGTTTTACAGCGATTCAACAACGATAACGATTTTTAATAATAGCAATAAATAATTTTGATAATAAAATACGGCAAATTATTAAGTGGGCTTGAGCCCCACGGGCCCATATAAGTTGGCGCCACTGCTTATTGGGACCAGAGCCCAGTCTGTGGCCAGAGTTAACCAAGAACACTTCGCTCCAGTCAATGCTTCAGCAGCCTCAGAAGATACCCACTACAGCAGTGGGTGAAACAACAGGTTTTAAAACCATGGACCACAGCCTAATTATCCGAAAGATATCTTCACTGTGAAAACCTCTGCATTTTAATTACTTAAGAACTACTGTTCTTCTTCTTTAACAACAGGGTTTAGGCCTACTGGCCTGTTCCGTCTCCAGATTAAAACTGGTCACTCCACCTTTTTCTAGGTCTTCCTACGTTTCTTTGACCTCTTGGTTTATATTGTAATGTTTTGAAGGATATGCGGCTTCTATCCATTCTCATTACGTGCTCTCTCCAATTATTTGAATAATTGTTTATTATCTGAATTACATTTTCTGTTTGTAGTTGTTTCCTTGTATCTTCATTTCTTTGATGGTCTCACAAAGAGAACCCCGCTAACAGTCTTAACAATCTCATTCCCGCAATTTCAATTCTTCGCTTCTTCTGTTCTGTCATTGCCCATGTCTCTGATCCATAAAGCAGTGTTGGGAGTACTATCGTTTTATAAAATTTAAGGACTCTCTCTTGTCTAACCTTTCCCAGTAATGTTTTCTTTATCATACCCAATAATTGCTGAAATTTAATAAGATTCAATTCTATATCCTTGCTCTCAGTATTTGTCAACATGTATCCTAAATAACTGAAGGAATTTACTTGTTGGAGTATTACATCTTTTATTACTATTTTAGCTCTTACAGGTTCTAGTCCTTTAAATGTTTTAGTTTTGTTTGTTGAGATTTTAAGGTTGTATTTCTCAGCTATATGGCTCAATGTGAAAATTGCTCTTTGCATATTATCTTCTGAATCTGCGAACACTGCCTGATCATCAGCAAATAAAACTGTATTTAAGGGAGATTGTCTTATTATAAAATTGTGTTTCAAATTCATCTGCCATTCTCTTACGGCTTCGTCTAAGTATAAGAACTACAGTTTAATACTAATATGAGAACACTTACCAGTAGGCATCATCTTGGCTTACAATATGTAAAACTTCTCCTTTAACGAAATCCAAACCTGCTTCTTTGCAGGGTATGTATGGATCAGTTGCAGAAATATAATCAAAATGAGCTCGAACTCGAACCTTGCTTTCCCGTAAGCCATGCTTTCCATCAGCCGGAACCAGCTTAAAGGTTATCGTCCCTTCTGAAGCTTGCTGTAAAAGAAATTCATCTTAAGTAAATAACACAAGAACATACTACAAAATAGTTTCATTATAAAAGCAGTGAGACATACAAAATCTCGTTTAAATTTAATTAAATTAGAATTGAGCTTTTTATCTGCTCGTTGTTTATATGAGGCTCAAATACTCTTTATCTTGGAGAACCACACTATTTATCCCGTTATTCACCCATCACTAGGGACTGGAATCTTAGGTTTTAAACTATTTTGTTCCTTGCTAGCTAATTGTAATATTAAAAATGGCTAAATTAGACGTTAAAAACTAAAAATGGCTATAACTGTTTTTAATTTTAAATGTGATAAAATACTTAACAACCTAATAATATGTATCGTATTTTATGGACCATAAGACGCTCCGGACCATTAGACGCACCTTGATTTTAGGATGGAAATTTAAAGGAAAAGAAATTTAATGTGATTCTAAACCAAAAATTTTAAACGGAATATAATATACTTCATTGCATAAACAAATTATAACCTTGTACAATGGAATCAGTGTAAATCACTTCTAACTTAAAACCTGCGTTGTACGAAAATCTCTTCTGTACAGGTGGCATCGCGTAAATTTTAACTGAACTGAACTCATTTCTCATGAAAGACTGAAAATACTTTTACACCCTCTAATCCTCAATTCAACATACTGTAAGTGTAATGGGACAAGGCTCTTTAGAGGTCATTGCCTTCACTTAAATAGAGACAACTTCTTTCGTATAAAAGAACTCAACAGTCCTTTCTTTTCGCATTGTATACCCTCATTTTACAATTGTGACAAGTGCACTAAGGAGGCCTATAGTCTGCCAAAATTTGTAACAATCTTATCGTTTAAGACACTTTGTTTATAACTATGGTATTCCAGCAATATTTACCATAATTTTAATTTCTTTAATGTACTTCAGACTATTAGACGCACCCAACTTTCATGGCTCTGTTTTCAAAGTAAAAAAATGTGTCTTATGGTCCGTAAAATACGGTAAATAGTTTAATTACTATTGATCTATTAAAAGTTACTTATTTTTTACCCTTAAAGCGGAACATCCATCTCAAAGACAGATATGGTTACTCATCTACCCAAAGTGTCTCATTTAAGTATTAGTCTTCTATCTGATTACATCGCCTGTTCGCCGTGATTATCACGGTAACACCAAATGATTCGGTAGGAGCTACGCCGCCTGACAGATGGATGTTCCTCATAGCATAAGTAAAAATCACCCGTCCTCTAGACGGATATTCCTTCTAACACACAGTTTCTGTAAGTCTACCAGTGAAATTAATTCTCATATGGAACAAATATGACAGCTTTTCTTCATGGAAGACATTATAGATGAAATTGTCATGAGAACTAACTGTAAACAAGATTATTTTCATGAGAACATAGAAAATAAAGATGAACCTTCATACAAGAAAACCAACAAGGATGAGATCTGCGCTCTTTGCAGTCTTCAAGGGATTATTTTGTTGTTTCAATTTGTGTTCAAATGTTTTGTGATTCTAAAATTTATTTTGATTGAGATATTTTTTTAAAGTAATTAACATCCTTTTAAAGTATGGCATGTTAAATTATTGATGATTTATGAAAAATAAAATTTATTTGCAATTTTTGCTCTTTATCATGGTGTATTCCGGTATAAGCCCAGGAAACGTAGACATGAAACAAATTAGCTTTAACTAGAAATTATAGCTGTGGTGACAATTTCTATAACTATTTTATAACTCTAAACTGTCTCTAATTCTAGAAATAAATTTATGTTACAGTATTGAACAGTGGCATAGCTTGATGTTGGGTTCTGGGTAAACTGGATTTTAAAATATGAATTTATAACTTTTCAAATGATACACAAATTCCCATTGTATTAGGCCTAATGTTTGAAATAATAAAATAATGTTAATATTATGCACATGGATTCGATTTCGTACATACCTATATAAGTATATTATTATTATTAGTACTACTATTACTACTACTACTAGTCGGCTAGTATTATTAGTATTAGTATTTGTATAACAATCATTATTAATTATTATCGAATTTTAGTGGATTTGGATTTTAAACTAAACTAAGTTACATAGATTAAAACATACAAGTATAAGATTCAATTTTAGAAAATGCCTAAATCAAGCTTAGAAGTTGGCTTTTAACCTTTTGCTCATATTGGACGTGTTATATTATTTTCAGCATACTTTGTTTTTGCCACTATTAGGCAGTGGCGGCTC
The DNA here is from genome assembly GCA_964059195.1 of Ectobius pallidus. Classification (NCBI taxonomy): domain Eukaryota; kingdom Metazoa; phylum Arthropoda; class Insecta; order Blattodea; family Ectobiidae; genus Ectobius; species Ectobius pallidus. The sequence goes on from CAXKWD010000006.1 coordinate 13,498,443, forward strand.
GTGACCGGAAAATTAGGTGAAGAAAAAAAAAGTGTGCGTGGAACGCCACGTGACAGAAGTGAAACTTGTTTTAATTTTTGGATTTTTCAATTTTGGATTATTGGATTTTTTGAATTTTTGATTGTAGAACTTTTTAATATTGGGTTTTTGGACTTTTTAAGTTTTGGATTTTGGATTTTTTAATTTTCGATTTGTTATTTTTTAAATTTTGGATTTTTGGACTTTTGAATTTAGGATCTTTCAATTTTTTTTATTTTGGAATTTTGGATCTTATAATTTTGGATTTTTTAAATTTTGGATCTTTGAATTTTTTTTATTTTTTATTTTTGGATTTTTTAAACTTTGGATAAGCCTATTCATTGAGTTGATTGTTTTCTGTGCAGTCCGTTCCGTCACACCTTACTAATTTTGTGACGATTTTGAGCGTTATATTAATTTCGTGACGATCTTGGAATACTGGTTCTGTATTTCTACAGGACTCGTTGATACCAGCACCTTTAACATTTCTTTAAAATTCCCACAATTTATTGAGTCTATTGTTTCATCGTGACCGCGAAATGCTAATTCTTGCTTACTTAAAAAGAGTACCGGAAGAGTATCAATCACTAACTTTAGAAAAAGTCTGTTCAAAAGCACGTTTTCATTGTACTGCACGGTGTATTTTTCTGTAGAGCTTCTGAAATTGTATTTAGATTTTTTTCTAAAGTTTTCAAATCTACCCGACACTTGATGTGCTCTGCCGAATCTGAGTGTTTGCATAACGATCGTGTCATATTCAATATGCCAGCATATCCTTCTCTATTCCAAACGTTGCTTTTATTGCTAAGAAGCAAGCATGGCCAACAAAACAATTTCTGCAGAGATGGTGGAAGAGTTCAACCATGTAAATTCTTTAAACCAAGTTGGTTAAAAGTAATATGGTAGCATTTACCTATATTTTTCACTTCTTTTGTACTATGTAACCCCAGAATTTCGGTAAGACGTCCACATTTTAAAAGTTCCTTTTTGTCAGATTCCTTAAAGCGACAAAATGGCGTCTCCAATAACACGCACACAATATCGTATTGAGGATTCACGACCGCAACAGTCGTTCCTCAAAGCCACGGTGTGGGCTACTGGTGAACAGTATGCTTGAACAGGTCAGCAGCCTCTCAAAATATCACGTGACTTCTTTACAGAGAAGTCTGCTGGAGATTGAGAGAACTGTTGGACACCTTCACGGGTAGTCTGTTCCCATCAGCGTATGGACGTGATATAAGCGAGAAAACTGCTGGTTTCCATGAGCCCACACCCCCATTTTTAGTGGAACAGACTACCCATGCATCTGGGGAGGTGAATACTTGTTCAGCTTCAATGCTAGCAGGACTTGGGAGCTCACTGCCTCCTAGCTTTGACACCAGTCGTGGCGGGAAATTAAAAAATGTAGAAATACATTATAGTAAAAACCAACATTTGTGATATGGAAAATAAACTTTAAAAAGGAAAAATACTGGTGAAGTGCTACTTCACCTACTTCCCCTGAATAGCCGCCACTGCTATTAGGCCTACTGTGACAGTATTTTCTTTATCTGTTATCAAAGGAATACTATGGATGCGACGTCATGTTCTGCTTGTCAGGACAGAGGAGAGGGAAATTTTTAATCCTGTGCAGCAACAGGTCCGTAGCGTTTATGCAGGCACACGTTCCTCTCTTGAGTCATAAGTTGAAGAGACTATCATCCTCAAAAATCTCTCCAGTCTCTTTGGTGGTGATTTTATGCTGCTCTTGCGAAACAAATTGGCCTGTCTCCACAACGAGTAGATTAAACGTTTAGTGGGAGAAGTCATATAACTCGCACTCGATGAGACTTAACTGGCTGAACCATCGCTCAGTCTCAGCTCGTCTTTACTGCCGCATTGTGAGATTTCGACGCTGCCTAAGCACGCGGCACCATAAGTTGACGCATAAAAGCAGGAGGGGTTGGGAAATGCAGCGGTGAAAAATATTTAGATGACACTGCTAATGGGTTAATAATGAGTAATGGTTTGGTTATGCTGCCTTTATTTATTTGTTTATGAATCCACTATTTTCTTATATTATTTAGGTAGACTCAGTCTCAAAGTCTACCCTTACGCTACATCACTGGTACTGAATCATTTTAGAAATAGTAGTGAATTTTAGCAAAAAATTGTATATCCATCTGATGGACGGAAATAAAGGGGTACTAGTTGATGTTCCTTACACAGGGTTAATGTTAGCCTAAATTTTGCACCACATTGTTGTTTTGTAACTCCACAGTCGCAGTAAAGAAAATCGTTAGTGAACTGAAAGTGCCCGATTCTGTAAAAGCAAACAAAAGGCATTCTTATGAAGCTAACTCTTTCAGTTTATTAACAGTGTTTGTTTTAACAAGACAACAAAAATAAAGTGTTCTAAAAGTTCGTTATTTCACAAGTGGAACAGCAAAGATCCAAATTTTACCACTGATGGCAAAATTATATTTTGTCAGATCTGTCAAAAGCAGTTATATGACTAGTTATACGCAATTCTGAACTGGTTTTCTGTCATACTAAAAATGTCAACGGCTGGTGCAATTTATTATATAAATCCAATATAAAGAGGTTTCTAAGAGATTTCTAAATCTATTAGGGCCTTTATGTGAAACAAAAATAATATGTTACCGATTATGTTTGAATTGGGAATTTTTTTAAATTTATTATTGTGTACAAGAATATTAACGACTGACTATGTCTTTCGTGATTTCATCTGCGTGAGTTAAAAATTTCAATAATATTGAAGTATGAAGTAAACTTCAGATAGTAGCAGAACTTTTTAGAAAGCACAAACAGTAAACTTTCCTTCAACTATCTGCAAGTCTACCTTTCCTTTTTGTTTGTTCTGTTTAGGCGAGATAAACACAATCTTCAAAGAACACAAGATAAAACTAGCTCCACAGAATAAGTACAAACTTAAAATATTATTAAGATCGGAAGTAAAAGACAAAATCCCACCAGGACGAAAATCAGGCATTTATAAGATAAAGTGTAATGATTGCGAAAATGTATATATAGGCAAAACTAAAAGGAACATTAATATAATGTGGAAAGAACATTACCGAAATATCAGACAAGGGGAAATCGAAAAGTCCACGGTAGCTTCGCATGTTTGGAATTTTGAGAACCATATGGTCAACAAACCGGAATTACTGAAAAACTTATATCATCCAACCGAATTAACCGTATGGGAAAAAATTTTCATACAGGAACATAGGAATAACCTCCAAAATTTCGACATACCAGGGGAGAATGAGTTTGGTCTGATCGGAAAATTCGTGAAACCTCAGCAGCGTCATCAGGTGGTACAGGATGGAAGTTCGGCAGTGGGCGGAGTCTGACGATGGGAGGAAAGGTCCTCTTGAAAGCCAGCTAACTAGTAAGTTAGTTATTTTAATGAAGTAGCGAGTGTTTTTGTGATAATGTGTTTTATAAACACCAGGTGTTTTAACACAATAAAAAAAAGATAGTTTACTAATTTTTAACAGTAAAACAGCAAACACGTAAGCACACAAAATGTTTGTATATTAATCACACTAGTATGTGTAGGCCCCTAGGGCCTACAATACTAGTGCGCAGGCAAAGAGAGTTAAGTCCACCATCCTAAAAAATTGAGATATGTCCATAGAGTTATAAATAAAAATGTTCTCTACATTTGTGTTAAGCCCAGTAAGTCATATTCAAAATCGTACGGTAGTTATGGATGTGTGCCTCATGGGTTTATCCATCTCTACAGCTATGTTGGGCTAATATAGTGTGTTAAGTTACTCTAATTCTCAGTAACAAGAATGTGGACTTAACTCTCTTTGACCGCGCACCCCGGAATTGCTCAATGACCTTCTCGTGTTGATTTTTACCCTTAATTGGCCATTTTGCAGGTTATGCATGGAATCTGCTTCTCTGTGTTTTACACCACCAAGTTCTGTGGATAATTAATCAGGGGTTATGAATACATTTTTTTTTTTTTTTTTTTTTTTTTTTTTTGTCTTGGACTCCATATAATTGAGCCAATGATCTTACAAATGAATCAAAAAAACCACAGTGTTACTTTATCATTAAATGTAGAAAAGTTTCTTACTACCATATGATCTTTACAACTTATAGAAGTCATTGCTAGAACTTGTGTCAACTGTCAACATTTCATACTTGACTTGAAATTAGACCACCAAATTATAAATGCAATAAATTTTTATTACTCTAACGTATGTTTTTTCATTGGACAATCTAAAGATCAAAGGACATTCTTAATTTTATAAAATTAGTCTGACATCAGAATTACATCCCTTGGTAACAGTAATCATTAAGAGCCTGGATTTGTATGCATACCTAAATAAAATATGCATGCAAGTATGCATGAATAATTTAAAAATATGCACCATAATATGCAAAAACAAATGAACAAAAATAAAATAAACCATTTTTGGGGGATAATCTTACTACGTCTGTCAGTGAAGAAGGTTTTATACAATGAAAATGTCCTTTTTTACATCGCATGATGTTACATGTGCATGTGAAAAATACAACTCTTCTTCAGTGAATCCTGAAAACACTGTGGTAAATTGTTTTTGCTCAACATAGACTCATCCGGGAACCTTTTGTTTGTGCTTTTCTAAGAAACTCCGAAGCTGCACAGTTTCAGCTTCAGTGGTTCCAGAGTACATATCCCATCTATTCATTTATAAAGAATTAAACATATAAATAAAATAAAATATATAGATTGGCTGCAAAGACTTTATCAAGTACCAGTAATTATTAAATATCTAACGGCGAAAATATAATTTATTACTACATTTAAGAGTAAAACATGCACTTTTTTCATTTAAAACTTATATTCATATTACAAACTTCTAGGGCTATTAGAGGGGACTTAGTAGACAATATTTTGAATAGGAACCCATGTCCGGAAACGCAACCATTACAATGTGTTAGATTTGCCGGTGTTTTTTGCATCCGGATAGGCAGTACATGACATCAGAGGATTACCTAATTAACAGGACACCAGGTGTGATGGAATGAGTGTACTGGGACATGATTCGTCGGTACAATGTGTGCAACGACGTTGGTGGTCGTCACATCAAGCCTCTGTTGTAGTCAGCAGTTTCATATGGGACACATCCAGTGCAGAATACAGAAACAAATTTGTTTTTTCCACTGTTGATTCAAGTGTTAGGGGGCTGTCACACTGGATTGATCGAGGGACAGCGTCCGACCGACAAGTATAACGAACCTATAGACAGCAGTGGTATCAGTCACATAGCATCGATCAACAACGAGGGTGAGAGATCATCTGGTCTGTGAAATCAAACTTGTCCGTTTTTCAATCGCCAGTCGATGGCCAACTTCGTACCCACCTGAAGTTCAGAATTGATGTTGGAAGATTTAACTTACACAATAATGTCGTTTTAAACTTATATTTGAATGAAATATAATTGCACGAATCATTTAAGGCATTTAAAACGATATCTTCTTATGTCATTTAATTTTAAAAACACAAAAATAGATCGAGTTGTAAGCACCTAGCGGTGGGCGATCGAACTACAACAAACAACAAACCTCTTCGCTCGGCCGACTGATGGAAGCTTGAAGTAAACAGATGTAGCCTGATATAGTAGGCATAATATTAAACCTTACATCCCAACACATGTAGTATGATAATCTGCAGGAAATAGGCATTCGTATTCCTAATAAGGTAATATACTTTACCTCTAATATACAGTGATGAGTAGACCTAGTAAAATCATATAGGTACATAACCTATAATATTTTCGTTGATCGATGACGCTCGATGCAGTGTGACAAGGAACAGAAATTTAGCCGAGAGCGCAAGATGGCAGTCGGCTGGTCTTGATCGATCGAAGCTCAGTGTGACAGGCCGCTTATTGTGATCAATGAAAGCTTTTTGTTACTTTGATATTGTTACTAAAAAACTTTGACTTTCCTCTGTAATGAGTCAAACGTCATTTACTTCTGTACCTTATGTCACACTTCATTTCACATGGTGCTCTTCTGACGTCAAGTACTGCCTCTCCAGCAGGACGTCATGTACAGGATATGGGTTCCTATTAGAGATGGGGAATATTTCTTGTAACTGTTACTTTGTAACTGTTACTTTGTAACTGTTACATGTATGTAACGGTAACGACCTGTTACAAAAAACCAAAAGTAACGGTTACCAAAGCTCCTCCTAGGATATCTTATTTTCATCTCAACCAAAGGCGGAATCAGAAAATACTGAAAGGAGGGGCCGAGAGAGCGGGTTGCAGTGGTAGCACTTTGGCCCCGGGGCGGGAAGGTAGGCGTCATCTACGCCTACATTTGGAGTTTTTCACTTAGTACTTCTATTATTGGCTATATATCTTCATTCATACAGATATTGGTGTATGCTGTTAGTATTGGCTGTATTCTTGTACCTCGTTATCATGCCTTTGCGACAGCAGCTATCTTGGGACCTTTTGCGGAAAGATGAGCTCTTGTTGAGTGTAGAGGTAGAGGCATTAGGGTCGATGATTCGGTAGATGTTCCAACTTTATTGACGTGTCTCCGTCAAAACGCCCCTACTCAGGTGTTACATAATGTTTTGTGTACCCAACCTGAAATTCTCAATGAATTTGAGATTGTGAAGAAAAAGGTTACTGAGTTAGTAGACTTTGCCTCAGAATTATTTGCGGAGGGAGATGTCTCACGTAATCAACGACGTAGAGTATGCCATAGGGTATGGCACTTGGAAAACAGGCTGATGCTGTTGGCTGGTATTCCTGATTCGTTCCTTGATTTGGGCGAACTTGATAAATTAAGACATATGTTGTACTCGATTGTACCTCCGAGGTGGAACCAGCGAATCCTGTGAGTCAAACTCATCTTTTTGACTTGGAACCTGAGGAAGCTAACATTGCTGTGGGACCCTCGGTGTCTCGGGATTTGACTCCACCTTTGCTACCATCTCAGGCTAACCAAGTCCCTGTGGTTAATGAAACTTCTACATTGTTTTCGCTGCCTACTCCAACTTTTGCTCCAATTAAGATTGTCCATCCTTTGCAAAAATTGTTGGACAAAGAAAGGATGTTTTCTGTTACCCAGGTGCCAGACGTTATTTATTTTCTAAGATTCCTGGTGCACTTTTCTAAGCAGGCCGCTAACCTAATGGTCCAGGATGCGGTAGTATTACAATTACTTCTGGGGGTGGTATCAGGAACTGTCTTGGATATTTTGACCAATGTGATGGCTTCCTCTAATTCCGTTGTGCTTTTTCATAGACAAATTCTTACTCATTTCATTCCATCTCGTCTACGACAGGATTTATTGGCCCAATATTATTATAGACCACAGAGGGTGGACGAGGATTTTTCGGAGTTTATTCAGGATATTCGTTTACATTGGGCAGTATTTCAGGTTGCAGACTCGGAGCGAGAGGTCATAGAGTTGATTATTTCTGGGTTGAATCCCGCTACTCGATCTTGCTTGACCTTTGTCCAACGACCGGTCTGTTTTGCTCAGCTGTCAGATTTAATTTCTCAGGTTTCTGAAGTTTCCTGTGCTGATGCTAGGCGACATCTCCCCTCTTCGAGCTTGCCTTCTTCAGGGGTTAATTTTGGTCGTAGATCCTCGGCTCCCATTCGTCCGGATCAGAGAACATGTCATTATTGTCACCGTCCTGGACATCTAATTAGAGATTGTAGAAAAAAGATGGCGGATTCTCGGGGTCAATTTCAAGGGCCCCGGGGAGCTAATCAGTCTACTTCAGATAGTAGACCATGACATATGGACGTTCTGCCGGTCACCTTTAATCTACTAGACCCTAACGATCGCAATGTGGCCTTATTTCAATCTATGGGCTGTCGTGGTCGTCAACCGATTCATTTGCCCATGGTTCCTCTCTTCTTAAAGAAGTGTCCTACATTTGCTCTCATTGATTCCGGTGCTGTGTCTTCCGCCATTCATGCGGATCTTCTTCCAGTTTTGGGACTTGATCTGCATCATTTGAGCCCGTATCAAGGCTCTGCCAGGATTGCTGATGGTTCTCTAGTGGCAGTCTTGGGGACTATAACCCTACCAGTTAAGATTGACCAATTTTCTTGGAAGTTTTCATTCTTAGTATTTCGGACTCTTCTTTTTCCAGTTATTTTAGGTATTGATTTTGCCCATGCTACCGGTTTGGTGTTAGATTTGCAATTAGGGAGAATGCATTTCCATTTTGCACCTCAACAACATATTAAGGTTTCATGTTCAAACACTACGCAGATTCCCAAATGTGTTTCTCATCCCGTTGAACATGTTTTGGATGCCCATCAATCTCCTACCGCGTCTAGTATTTCCCTTGACCATTTGGTGCCTGAACAACAGCAGCAGATTTGGCGGGTTATTAATGACTATCCGTCTGTTCTTACGGAAGAGCTTGGTGTCACGAAGGTGCTTGAGTATGAGATTCAGTTAACGGATTCTACGCCCGTTCGTTTGCCTCCGTATCGTCTGTCTCCACCTAAGTTACTGATAATGAGGCAGAAAATTAACGATATGCTTAGTAAGGGGATCATTAGGCCTTCGCTTTCTCCTTACTCTAGTCCCATTTTCCTGGTGCCGAAAGGTGAACATGATTTTCGGCCGGTGGTTGATTTCCGGGCTCTTAATCAAAAGATCTCCATTGAGTCTATGCCCTTGCCGGACATACATTCAGCTGCTCATTGGTTTTCCGGGGCGACAGTCTTCTCTTCTCTCGATCTTAATAGTGCTTATAATCAGATTCCGTTGAAAGAGTCTTCGCGCAGGCTAACTGCGTTTTCAACGGACTGGAATCACTACGAATTTTGTCGTCTGCCCTTTGGCCTAGCCACTGGTGCTCAAGTTCTCACCCGATTGTTGGACAAAATCTTTTCGGACATTAAGTTCGATTTTGTCTACCATTACTTAGACGATTTAGTGGTGTATAGTAGAGACTTTCAGTCCCACATTGATCATCTTCGGGAGGTTTTTCATCGCCTACAGGAAGCCGGTCTTACTGTAAAGCCCTCAAAGGTACAGTTTGCAAGATCTCAATTGGCCTTCATTGGGCATATTATCTCTCCGGATGGCGTAACCATTGATCCTGAGAGGACTGTGGCTATTAGGAACTTTCCGCCACCTACCAATGTTAAAGGCGTTGCCCGTTTCATCGGCATGATCAATTTTTTTGCCAAATTTATTCCTCGTTTCGCAGCCAGAGCGGCGCCTTTGAATCGTCTTCGGGCGAAGGGTGTTCCGTTTCTGTGGTCTTCTGAACAACAGGCTGCCTTTGATGATCTTAAGGCAGCTATCATGAATCCTCCTATTTTGGCTATGGCGGACTTTGACAGGAAGTTCATTGTGCAAACTGATGCTTGTTCTATGGGGTTAGGAGCTGTTCTTCTTCAGGATTTCGCTGAGGGACGCAAGCCTGTGGCCTATGCTTCTCGTTCGCTTTCACGGCAAGAGAAACAATTCTCTATTTATGAAATGGAGGCCCTTGCCGTCTTGTTTGCGTTTGAAAAGTTCCGTATGTATATCGAACATGTCCCTTTCATACTTGAGTGTGACAACCAGGCTCTTTCGTGGGTGTTGGCTCGTCCTAGGAAGACTGGACGTATCGCCCGCTGGGCAGTTAGGATTTCTGCTTTCAAATTTGATTCAGTCCACATTAAAAGTTCTGACAATGTGCTTGCTGATTCATTGTCTAGAATGTTTGAAGGTTTTCCAGATTCTAGTGAGTCAAATGAAGATTCTGTTCTTGTTAGGGAGTCTGAGCAATCTCCTATTTTGGCGAACCTTTTGGTTGATTCTCCATTAGCCTTTTCAGAGTTGGCCGAACATCAGCGTAGTGATCCCAGTCTTCGCCAAATTATGGATAGGATACATTCTGGTGAACCTGTGGCTAATTTTTCTTTGGTTAAAGGTACCTTACAAATTCAGTTGGGGTTCAGGAAGAATAAACGCTTTCGTTTAGTTGTGCCTTCTGGTTTGGTCCCAATGATCTTCAGTTATTACCATCTTTCTCCTTTTGGGGCTCATCTTGGTGTCAAGACGACACTCTCTAAAATTCAACAGAGTTTTTGGTGGTCAGCCATGGGTAATGATATTAGGAATCGGGTTCTTTCTTGCCAGGTTTGTGCGCTGTCCAAACCAGCGTTAAATTCTCGGGTTGGGTATTTAGCCTCTACAGTTGTAGATAAACCATTTCAGAGATTATTTATTGATTTTCTGGGGAAACTCCCTAAGTCTAAGAAGGGCAACTCGTATATACTAGTGGTTATTGATGCCTTTACTAAATTTTGCTGGCTCTTTCCTTTACGTGATTCATGTACAAACAGGGTTATTCAGTCTTTATCACAGATTTTTCAAACCTTTGGTGTAACTCAGTCTATAGTGTCAGATAACGCTCCCCAGTTTCTTTCTTATGCGTTCAAGAAATTCTGTTTCCGTTTGGGCATCCAACATGTGACCACCACGCCGTATTATCCTAACCCTTCTCATGCTGAACGCGTCATGAGGAATTTAAAGAACGCCCTCATAGCCTACCACCATACTGATCACACCCTTTGGGATGAGAATATCTCTTGGTTACAATTTGCTTTCAACACTGCTAAGCATGAGTCCCATGGTCAGTCTCCGTGTTCCTTGTTACTTTCTTTCCAACCCAATCATCCGCTAAGTAACCTATGGAATCTCGCTGATCTGCTTCCTAATTCCGTTTCTCCTGAGGACATTCAAAACTCTTGGCGAGCAGCTGCTCGGAATTTAGTTCTTGCTCGTAGGAGGCGTGCTAGGCGTTATAATTCCGGTAGGATTCCATGCAGTTATAAAATTGGCGATATTGTTATGGCTCGTAATTTTCCAGTCAGTTCTGCCAAGGATAAATTTGCAAAGAAGTTGGCTCCCCGATTTTTAGGCCCATTTAAAATCGTGCAGGTCTTGCACAATGGTGTTACCTTTTTGTTAGAGAGTTTAGTAGATAAGTCATTCAGGAGATGTCATATTTCTCAAATTAAACCATTTTCTCCTGCTTCTTCTTAACTTTTTGGAATGTAAAAGTAATCACCTTAGTTTTGTGCTTTAGTATTTGTCATATTTTTGTAGCGAGTTTTCCACCAGATTAATTTGATTAGTGTTGGCTAATTGGATATGAGGCAGATTTCGCCATTCATTTTTTTTATTGCAATTAAATTTAGTGTAATATTTTTGTAATCAAGTTGTTACTGAATTTTGTATGTTAATTATGTGTAGCTCAGTTAAGATTAGTGTGTAAGTGACTTGTCTTGAAGTTCATGTGATGCATTTTCATAGAGAGAGAGAGAGAGATAAAAAAGAGGTAAAATGTATTTTTTTTTTGACTCACATAATTTTCAGTTCATCTGCCCGTGATTTGGCGGGGAGGGACCTTTGTGCTCTCCCAGTACAAAAAAAGGGTATATGCGTAATTATATGTATAAAAAAAAAATAATAAGATGTTACAGACACTACAATAAGTTAATTCTTCACATCATACAACGCTCTAGAAATGTTGTAAACTTGAAATTCTCAGAGTAACCAATGTTCCTCACATAAAAACAAGAACAACACTGATAGTAACAAGAAACATAGTTTTCTGAGTAGTCACTTGCAAAAATGATGTGGCGAATTTTAAGGACTGTTACCAAAACCAGATATTTGAGCATGTGTGTGTAAAAACATAAAATATTACTGACTCTATAAAGGATTAATTCTTCACTTCATATAACCGAGTGTGAATGATTTAATACTGAACTATCAACAGTAACTGAAACGTTACCTATCAATAAGACAAGAAGAATACTGATAGTATCAAGACATGTTGTTTACATCCTTATCTGGGGCTATTACCAAGTGTTCCCAGATCCATCTTATCAAAGCAACCATACTGTGCTGCCTTATCTTGGCTGTTCTAGTGGCCTTGTTCTCCTGTACCGAAGAATTGCTTCAACTACTCGATCTTTTAAGGACTGCTGCGGATCGCTGCTTCTTCTGCTCCTATGGCTCCTGTGGTGGCGTGTGTGGATCCCACACGTTGCCGCTTTCTTGGGCTGACTCATGGGGAGAGCTCACCCGTCTTGTTTTGCCAATATAACAGTTGGCCGGAGTCTTGCCCTGCTGCTGCCATCATTTATCATCTGGACCAGAGATTTTGTCTTCAGCTTCCTGGCATTATCTTCGTGGTGAGAGTGTTTATGGTAAAGAAATATTGCCTATGCTGGTATATTTTGGTAACCTTCTGGATCATTATTCTGTGTGCCATCACTGGACATACTTTTGGACTCCAGGGTTACCTACCCAGCGTTATTCTCTTGTGATGTTGTGACACATACATATTTTTTTAATTACACATGTGCCACGCCAGAAGTGAAATTAAAGGTAATAAGGTGATCTTTAAAAGTCCCTTGGTTTAAACGGTGAGACCCGTATTTCTTATAAATTTCACATGTGTTAAGTCATGATTCGATAAAGGTCAATAAGTGATCTTTTATTCGATATAAGGCAATAAATGATCTTCGACAGTGCAGTGCAGTGCTTAAATAATTTTGTGGGAGGCAGCATGGTTGTTTAAAAAAAGGAATCATTGTAATAAAATAATGGAAACAAAGTTGATCGATGAAACTTTATGCAATGAAAAACTAATCTAACAAAGGGTAATTAAAGAAAGAAAATATGTAAAAAATTATATAGGACTTCTTAAATTTGTTGGACTTTTGATAAATTATACAATTAAAATAGACTGTGCATTTAATATACCACATGCTGGTATCCAGTTATGATCTTTAGCTATTAAGTAGGAACTGAATTATTCATGTGTAACATTAGTGACAATTTTGATGTAGTTAATGTTATATGTTTACCTGTGTAAATTGAGTGAGCTTACTAGAAGAGGTTATACCGAGAATCTGATTATTTGCACTCTTATATTTGTATACATAGTATTCTTTTTTCTGGGAGGGGGAGGCTGTGACGTCACACGTCACATTTTTCCCGTTCCGGATCTCGTTTGTTTGTGTATCGAGCTCTTGTGATATTCCCTCGCGTCTGCGCAGCGTGTTTTTTCCTTTGAGGCGTACTGGCCCGGTCTCTCGCGTGAGTGAGTGTCTGTTTGGAAGTCTAGTGCTGAGGTTTGCCTGGGGAAAACTTCTCGTCCGATTGCGGGTGGTGACTGATTATTGTGTGAGTCTTAATATATTATTATGTTAGGTAAAGTTCCTTGTGTCCATCAGACAGAAGGGTTTTTTGAGTTTAGTACAGGTTTCTCTTTCTCATTGAAAATGCATCCGTGAAGTCCTAAGTTAGCATACACGAACATGGTAAAAATGGCCGTGTCAGACTGAATAGAAATCCTTACAGATAGCTAACCCTTTTGATAATTCGTTATTGGTGACTCTCTTTATATCACGTCTCTCTCTAATTCAGATTTTCAAGTTTGTATGGTCGAATAAGGCCCATAATAATAACTTAGGTTCAGATTCTCGTGTATCGCCGTCTTCATAAGGCTAATTTTAGAATCTTTTCCAAGGCTAATTCTAGATGTTACGATAAGCAGCACGGATATACATATTAGTCAAGTTATTCGACTGTAAGGTTATTCAGGTTTACTCTGTTGTTTCATAGTATTATTAGGTACAGTGTTTTTGGAATAGTCGTAAACTGATTAAATTAACTTGGTGGAAACGAAGCTACGGATAATTATATTAAAAGAATAATATGAAGGAATTTTCTGTAAGTTTAGCCAATATAGTCAATTAGTCAATTGATACAGTAAATATTTTTGGCAAGTCAAATAACCAGCCATTATTAGTGTTTGTGACTGTTGGCTGTCTATTTTGATATTGCGGTCACTTCTGGCTAATGACCACTGAGTTAGGAGTTAACCAATTACTATGCACCGGATAGGCCTATATACATGATAAATGAATTTATTAGGTAATATTTTGGTGAATTATATTGGTATAATAGCCAATATAGTCAATTAGTCAATTGATACAGTAAATATTTTGCAAGTTAAATAACCAGCCATTATTAGTGTTTGTGACTGTTGGCTGTCTATTTAGATATTGTGGTCACTTCTGGCTAATGAACACTGAGTTAGGAGTTAACCAATTATTATGCACCGGATAGGCCTATATACATGATGAATTAATTTGTTAGGTAATATTTCTGTGAATTATACTTGTATAATAGCCAATATAGTCAATTAGTCAATTGATACAGTAAATATTTTGGCAAGTTAAATAACCAGCCATTTTTAGTGTTTGTGACTGTTGGCTGTCTATTTTGATATTGTGGTCTCTTCTGGCTAATGAACACTGAGTTAGGAGTTAACCAATTATTATGCACCGGATAGGCCTATATACATGATGAATTAATTTGTTAGGTAATATTTCTGTGAATTATACTTGTATAATAGCCAATATAGTCAATTAGTCAATTGATACAGTAAATATTTTGGCAAGTTAAATAACCAGCCATTATTAGTGTTTGTGACTGTTGGCTGTCTATTTTGATATTGTGGTCACTTCGGGCTAATGACCACTGAGTTAGGAGTTAACCAATTATTATGCTCTAGATAGGCCTATATACTTGATATTGATTTAATAGCCTGGTTTTTCTATTGCGGAATTTATCCGTTTAAATATAAGTTATTATAATTTAGTTAATTTCCACCGTTATATACATTTAGTTGAATTAAACAATTGATACGCCAAATATTTTCTGTAAGTTTAAACACCCCCCCATTATTAGTGTATGTGACTGTTGATTGCCTATTTGATATTGTGGGCATTTTTGCTACTAGACAATTCCAGTATATATTCAAAGGTTAACAAATTTGAAGATTAGTTATAGGGGTTACATGCCAAATTGATATAACAGTCTCTACGAAGGATAATACATCGAAGTTCTATTGTGGTAAATCACTCACTTATTTAATGGCCACCTTTCATATAGATTTTCTTGAATTAAATAAGATTTTTCCGTGGCTTAACCCATTGTTAGAGTTTGTCACTGAAGACTGTATTTATCTACATTCTGGCCACTTTGGGGTAACGCTCAATGTAGTATGCGATTAGATGTATTAATTAATTTTGTAGAGAAACTATTTGTTGCAGATTAAATTTACCTGATAAATTACTGAGAGTCAAAACTACCTTTAGTGGTATATTATCAATTTACTTTATGGCCAACTTAGGCTAGACTTAGCTAATTTAAACAAATTCTATTGGGGAGCCATTGTTTGTAGATTTATTCGGAAATCAGGAAAACCAGTTGTGAGTTATAGATTTTCCTTATAGACAGTTTCTTGATTAGGCCATTGGTTATTCGACTTAGGTCAGAATATACCTTTTGCATTTAATAAGCCTGGAGGCTAGATAGTTAGTTCTGGCTTTAGATCTGTTGTGGGTTGTTATTTGTGAAGGTGGCAGTAAGGTTATTACGTGAATTTAGTCCAACTCTATCTAACCTTTAATGTTTTGGTGATTATACGCTCAGTGTTAGTTGTAATCTGTGGCTGTTTTGTGTAAGGCCACTCTCTAATTTTTAGGGTTTCTATTATTCAGTGCCTATGATATTCTGTGATATTAATATATTTATGACTTACTCTGATAGTCCTTATTGAGATAGTTCTTGTTCATATGTTATATCTGATTGTGGTTTTATAATCAAATATACATCTATAGCAGATTGTGTTGTGTCTTCTACTACCTTCCTTCCTGGGGATTGGTTTCCGATCAGTCGGACTTTGGGAATTGGGTCATGTCTGGATTTCAAGAGTTCTTTATAGATCAGTAGCACGCGTCCAAAGTGATTATATTTATTTAGTGAAACTAAGATTTAATTATCTAGCAACTAGTTAAGAGTACCAGTAAGAGAGAGCGTTGTTGCAGGGCTGTGACGTCACACGTCACATTTTTCCCGTTCCGGATCTCGTTTGTTTGTGTATCGAGCTCTTGTGATATTCCCTCGCGTCTGCGCAGCGTGTTTTTTCCTTTGAGGCGTACTGGCCCGGTCTCTCGCGTGAGTGAGTGTCTGTTTGGAAGTCTAGTGCTGAGGTTTGCCTGGGGAAAACTTCTCGTCCGATTGCGGGTGGTGACTGATTATTGTGTGAGTCTTAATATATTATTATGTTAGGTAAAGTTCCTTGTGTCCATCAGACAGAAGGGTTTTTTGAGTTTAGTACAGGTTTCTCTTTCTCATTGAAAATGCATCCGTGAAGTCCTAAGTTAGCATACACGAACATGGTAAAAATGGCCGTGTCAGACTGAATAGAAATCCTTACAGATAGCTAACCCTTTTGATAATTCGTTATTGGTGACTCTCTTTATATCACGTCTCTCTCTAATTCAGATTTTCAAGTTTGTATGGTCGAATAAGGCCCATAATAATAACCTAGGTTCAGATTCTCGTGTATCGCCGTCTTCATAAGGCTAATTTTAGAATCTTTTCCAAGGCTAATTCTAGATGTTACGATAAGCAGCACGGATATACATATTAGTCAAGTTATTCGACTGTAAGGTTATTCAGGTTTACTCTGTTGTTTCATAGTATTATTAGGTACAGTGTTTTTGGAATAGTCGTAAACTGATTAAATTAACTTGGTGGAAACGAAGCTACGGATAATTATATTAAAAGAATAATATGAAGGAATTTTCTGTAAGTTTAGCCAATATAGTCAATTAGTCAATTGATACAGTAAATATTTTTGGCAAGTCAAATAACCAGCCATTATTAGTGTTTGTGACTGTTGGCTGTCTATTTTGATATTGCGGTCACTTCTGGCTAATGACCACTGAGTTAGGAGTTAACCAATTACTATGCACCGGATAGGCCTATATACATGATGAATTAATTTGTTAGGTAATATTTCTGTGAATTATACTTGTATAATAGCCAATATAGTCAATTAGTCAATTGATACAGTAAATATTTTGGCAAGTTAAATAACCAGCCATTATTAGTGTTTGTGACTGTTGGCTGTCTATTTTGATATTGTGGTCACTTCGGGCTAATGACCACTGAGTTAGGAGTTAACCAATTATTATGCTCTAGATAGGCCTATATACTTGATATTGATTTAATAGCCTGGTTTTTCTATTGCGGAATTTATCCGTTTAAATATAAGTTATTATAATTTAGTTAATTTCCACCGTTATATACATTTAGTTGAATTAAACAATTGATACGCCAAATATTTTCTGTAAGTTTAAACACCCCCCCATTATTAGTGTATGTGACTGTTGATTGCCTATTTGATATTGTGGGCATTTTTGCTACTAGACAATTCCAGTATATATTCAAAGGTTAACAAATTTGAAGATTAGTTATAGGGGTTACATGCCAAATTGATATAACAGTCTCTACGAAGGATAATACATCGAAGTTCTATTGTGGTAAATCACTCACTTATTTAATGGCCACCTTTCATATAGATTTTCTTGAATTAAATAAGATTTTTCCGTGGCTTAACCCATTGTTAGAGTTTGTCACTGAAGACTGTATTTATCTACATTCTGGCCACTTTGGGGTAACGCTCAATGTAGTATGCGATTAGATGTATTAATTAATTTTGTAGAGAAACTATTTGTTGCAGATTAAATTTACCTGATAAATTACTGAGAGTCAAAACTACCTTTAGTGGTATATTATCAATTTACTTTATGGCCAACTTAGGCTAGACTTAGCTAATTTAAACAAATTCTATTGGGGAGCCATTGTTTGTAGATTTATTCGGAAATCAGGAAAACCAGTTGTGAGTTATAGATTTTCCTTATAGACAGTTTCTTGATTAGGCCATTGTTTATTCGACTTAGGTCAGAATATACCTTTTGCATTTAATAAGCCTGGAGGCTAGATAGTTAGTTCTGGCTTTAGATCTGTTGTGGGTTGTTATTTGTGAAGGTGGCAGTAAGGTTATTACGTGAATTTAGTCCAACTCTATCTAACCTTTAATGTTTTGGTGATTATACGCTCAGTGTTAGTTGTAATCTGTGGCTGTTTTGTGTAAGGCCACTCTCTAATTTTTAGGGTTTCTATTATTCAGTGCCTATGATATTCTGTGATATTAATATATTTATGACTTACTCTGATAGTCCTTATTGAGATAGTTCTTGTTCATATGTTATATCTGATTGTGGTTTTATAATCAAATATACATCTATAGCAGATTGTGTTGTGTCTTCTACTACCTTCCTTCCTGGGGATTGGTTTCCGATCAGTCGGACTTTGGGAATTGGGTCATGTCTGGATTTCAAGAGTTCTTTATAGATCAGTAGCACGCGTCCAAAGTGATTATATTTATTTAGTGAAACTAAGATTTAATTATCTAGCAACTAGTTAAGAGTACCAGTAAGAGAGAGCGTTGTTGCAGTGGTAGCAGAGCGTAGTTATTGGGGGTGTGGGGGTGTGGAATATCCCAAAAATGGGGGTCCGGGGTCCTCCCCCGGGATTTTTGTTAAAAAAGGGGGGAAAACGACAAACCCACAATAATAACTGCAAAAAAGAGGAAAGAGCACATTTTCAAACATTCAAATCTCGCTTTATATGAGCTATCGAGAAACTAGTTATTGATTTGCAGAGTACTCATCAAGAGCTTTTCAAGGATACCCCATAAGACGTGGTTTCAAAAATTTCAAATTTCCATTTACCCCCAAAACCCCCGAATCGTTGGTGTCACTGTGAACTCCATAGGAAGTACTCTAATTTATTCAAACAAAGTTTCTCTCTATACTTCATAGGGGCCGAGATATAAATATTTCAAAATTTCAACCCCCCCTCCCCTTGGGCCAATTTTGCTCATTAACGAACTTGTCCGAACTATTGGGCCTAGAAATAACATAATAAAATTTGGTTCAAATATCTTCAAAATTACGGCCGTTAGCATGTAAAGATATATATATATACCAAAAAAATTAACGGGCGGTGGTTTCGTACTTAGGGAGGCATGAAACGCAAAGATATAAAAGAATTTTTTTGAAAGTCATGACATGGTATCGATCCCAGGAATTTTGTATGGTTTTTCCAAATTTCTCAGCAACTCTCCTTTTTCTCAGGATTAATTTAAATACATTTATTTTTGGTTTTTATTTTATTTATTTATTTACTTATTTATTATTATTATTATTTTTAGTTGTGTTGAGATGATATATGTCAGTGTCGAGCGAATGTAACTGGTCGTAACGTGACGAGAATTACACCCGTTACCATTATTCTCACCCGTTACAGTAACTCTGACCCGTTACAATTACTCTCACCCGTTACAGCTACTCTGACAGTGACAGTTATTCTCGCCAGTTACAGTGACAGCAGCAGTGACAGTGACAGCGGCGGTTACAGTGACAGTGGCAGTGACAGTGACAGGAGCAGTTACAGTGACAGGGGCAGTTACAGTGACAGCGGCAGTGACAGATACTCTCACCCGTTACAGTTACTCTGACCAGTTACAGTTACTTTGACCCGTTACAGTTACTTCTAATATTTCTGTTACAAGTGTTTTATCCGTGACTTTGGCCTTGTTCTATTACATCTGTTATTCACAATATTTGAAAAAATAAAATAAAAACATAATAATAAAAAATAAAATAAAAAATAAAAAAATTAATTAAAAAAAAACATGTAATTATCGTAATTATAAGCTTTTCAAGCCACTTTAAAATGTATTAAAATACGATATTGCCTTTATTGGATAATTTAAACTTACAATATGGATATATATGGATTCGAAATAATAATATTGATAATTTTACTACTACTAATAAAATCCCTATAATATAAAGCCACACGGCTGACTCACTCACTCATTGACATTGATGTTTGCTCACTTCCAGATGAGCTAGAAACTTGGTACACATATAGCTTTTAGGCTGTAAACCACAGGAAAATTTCAAAAAAGTATTTTTTTTTAATTTTAGCCCTACCCCCGAAAAGGGGCTCGCTCACTGACATTAATGTTTGCCCACTTCCGGATGAGCTAGAAACTTTAAATTTGGCACACATATAGCTTTTAGGCTGTAAACCACAGGAGAGTTCCAAAAAGTATTTTTTAAATTTTTTTAGCCCTAAAACCCCCCGAAAAAGAGCTCGCTCACTGACATTAATGTTTGCTCACTTCGAGATGAGCTAGAAACTTGAATTTTGGCACACATATAGCTTTTAGGCTGTAAACCACAGGAGAATTCCAGAAAGTATTTTTTTTTTTTTAATTTTTAGCCCTGAAACCCCCCGAAAAAGAGCTCGCTCACTGACATTAATATTTGCTCACTTCGAGATGAGCTAGAAACTTGAATTTTGGTACACATAAATCTATTAGGCTATAAAACCACAGGAAAATTCCAAAATGTATTTTTTTTTTTAGTTTTTAGCTCTAAAAACTCCCGAAAAAGAGCTCGCTCACTGACTAATGTTTGCTCACTTCCAGAAGAGTTAGAAACTTGAAATTTGGTAGCCCTACACATATAGCTTTTAGGCTGTAAACCATAGAAAAATTCCAAAAAAAGTATTTTTTTAAGTTTTAGCCCCATAACCCCCGAAAAAGGGCACGTTCACTGACTTTAATGTTTGCCCACTTCCAGATGAGCTAGAAACTTGAAATTTGGTACACTTATATCATTAGGCTGTAAACCACAGGAAAATTCCAAACAGTTTATTTTCATGTCGATAATCGATGTTTTTTTACATCCATGGAAAATAACCGATGTTTTTGCTACATCGATGTTTGTCCCCGACATCGATGTTTTGTAACAAAAAAAATTAATGGGCTACCTTGGTTCTACGATATAATTTAAATTACAGGAGCTTAATTTCCCAAAAGAATGATTTTTTACAACGATAGTTTTCATGGAAATATTTCTGTTGGTTTGTGAATTTTGCCTAATTTTCTGATACCATGGAATTTTTAAAGGGTATGGTCCACAACTCTACTAGAATTCCACGCGCCGTGCTGCAATCGTTATGCGGGCCCTCGGTTGGGAACCAACACTCCCATTGGCCGGCGGCCATTTTCCCAAAGGCTTCTCCAGTGCTACCAATAGTTCTATATTCTCATGCTTTCCATTTGAGTTATATGGTTAGGACTTAGGTTCCCCTGTTAGTTTATGATAAGTACCGCACTCCAAGCTCCCGATGTGAAGGGGGTCTGATGGAAGCTTGGAAGGGGGTCCTGGTGGGGCTTGGGGGCAAGACAAGAAAGGGATCCGGGGCTAATGTAAAGTTACCGTCCTCGGTTGAAGGGGTCTGGTGGAAAGCAGGAAGGGGGTCTTGGGGCTTGGGGGCAAATCTGGGGTAGATATGAAGTAGGTACCTCAGCCTCGATACCGACTGAGCCATTGAGACCGGGTTTTTAACGTTAGGTTTCCAGTATTGGATTATCAGCACGTGACCGATTGCATGAAAACAGAACATCGGCCAGCGCATGGAGATTCGTGTTTTGACAGCAGTTCCCAGCGCCATTTTAGGTTAATTTTGTCCCTACTTCTTCACGTTTTTACTTATATTTAGGACCTTTGAACAAATATATGGTGCTTATAAATGGAATCTATAGGTTTTAAAGGATAATATAACATCAAATTTGGTCGTTTTCCGTGCTTTTAAAATAAAAATATCACTTAAAGTAGAGAGGTGGACCAAAATTACACATCTTTTTTTTTTTTTTGTCTAAATACATCGATGATTTCAGGTCGATATTATCATCATATCGATGTTTTCAGGTCGATATTATCATCATATCGATGGTTATCTCCGATTTTAACCTCGATATTTTAACTATCGATGCTCATCCCTAATTGAAAGCTTAATTTTACAACTGTTATTTTATTTCGAGGGTCCCTACCTAGAGCCCCAGCCTTGGCTACGGCCCCAACCCGGGGGGGGGAGATAAAAGGGCATTCCCCTACAAGTGGGAAGTGATCTGGCGATTAATTACGTAATATAAAAAAAAAGTAACAGGTAACGGTTATAAATAACAGTTACTTTCATGTAACTGTAACAGTAACGTAACTGTTCCAAAAAAAGTAACAGGTTCCCATCTCTAGTTCCTATTCGAAATATTGTCTATTAAGACCCTTCTACTAGCCCTAGAAGTTTGTAATATGAATTCCCGAACACCCGGTATGCATTAACAAATACGAGTCAAATTGTCAGGAAAAGTATTAATTACGAAATATATAATTTACGCATATTTTTAAATATATAAAAAGGAACATGCTATTTGCATACAAATCCAGGATCTAGTAATCATTACCTTCACAAGAACTTACTTCATCACTTCTCAGAACAAAACTGAACATTTATTATAGACAATAAATTTAATATTTTAAAACATCAGTTTCATTCCCCTCCCATATACATGGATAAACAGATCAGAACACCGCAATAAGTTGATATAATTAAAGCCATACCAACCAATATTTTTAGAACATCATTTGGAGTTTTGCCTTCTACGTTGATGCCATTAACTTCGCACACCTCATCTCCCACATGGATCAATCCAGATCTATCTGCGGCACCTCCATGCATGATACGAGCAATCACAATCTTTCCTGTCTCTTCATCGGTTTTTATCGTTGCACCCTGATAAAAATAAAAAAAATTAATACAGTAACTTACAATGTCATAAGAACAGAACTTTTTACTGGTTAGATCTTTCCCTTAAAGCAAAAATTGTATTTAAAAATCATGGTGTTTAATACTGGGGCACTTATTTTGCTCCCACTGCATATGAATCAATGGTATTTCTAACTGTGCTATTTTGGGCTTTTACTGTATTACCATATGAGAATGTGTAATTGTGAACTTCTGAGAGGTCGCCAACATAATGAGCACACCAGGAGTTTCTCTTGCAAACATCACAGCAATTTTTTACCCTTTTAAGTCCTACATGGATCACTGATTTTTATTAAAATTTCTTGCACATTTTGTAAATTGAAAGATGAAAAAGAAGCAATATTATTATTATTATTATTATAATCTACCTATCTATCTATCTTGAGGGTTTCCTCAATGTAGAGGCTTTCCTCCAGACAAACAATACAAATTATAGTAAAATTAAACAAAGTTTTGACACATCATATTTCAATATAATCAATTACTCTCTTCTGAGCTTGTCATCGTTTTTCTGTTATAACCTTTCTCCATTTTTCTCTGTCCTATGTATCTTCTTCCATTGAACCAACTCTTTCCATTGATATCTGTACATTGTTGATCCAGGTAGTCGTAGGACGTCCTCTTTTCCTTTTCCTTCCAATTTCCCATTCAAGTATATATTTTGGGATCCTTCCTTCTTCCATACTGCATATTTGACCATACTACAGTAGTCTCTTCCATTCGATAGTATCATTACTGTCTTCTTCCACTTTCATCCTTCATTGTATTTCTGCATTCCTTACTTTTGTCTCTTCGTGAGACTCTGGCCGATCTTCTCCGAAAGTCCATTTCTAGTGCATTCATTTTGTTCATGTGTTTTCTGTTCATTGTCCAAACCTCTGCTCCATATAACACTATAATAACAATAATAATAATAATAATAATAATAATAATAATAATAATAATAATAATAATAATAATAATAATAATAATAATGATGATGATGATGATGGTGGTGGTGATGGTGATGGTGATGGTGATGGTGATGGTGATGGTGTTGGTGATGGTGATGGTGGTGATGGTGGTGATGATGATGATGATGATGATGATGCCTCTATGGATCAGAAACACTAATTTTGAACAGGAAAGCAGACATTGAAAAACATTGAGAAAAAGGAACGCAAAATCATAAGAAAAATTCTAGGCCCAAAACTCGCAGACAAACAACACCGACTCAGAGGCAAACATTAAATCAAACAATACACAAATATTCAGAGTAACAGCACTTCGAGTTATCCATAGTTGCCCGTTGAGATTAGGTACTGTATTTAAATATAGAAAATTTATTATGGATTTTAATATGCTCAAAACATGATTTATAAGAATTGTAGCATTCAGTTATTAGTTCCCTCCCCATCATCACCACACTTCAAGAAATTGTGAAATGTTACACACTCCACACTTCCTCTAATATTGTTTATAAGAACACTTTCACGATAGGAGTAGCACTCTTCATTTGTAGGCATACTCTGACATTCTCCGCAGTTACACTACCCCAAATCTTAAATTCTATTTTCTTGGAAGGCTCAGATCCAACTCTTTCAGTGTTTCTTTTCCAGAGACTGTGCTGTTTTACGCTCTAGCTGGTTGCTTGAGCAAGAATGGTCTAGAGATTGCGGGCTGTTGTCATTAGGCAGACGTCTTTGACTGAGGTTGAATTTGGTACCGAATATATTGGACGGAGGAATCTAGGTATATAGTTATTTTTTGCATACTTCTGTATCCTGGGTGAGTACTTGAATTTTTCTTCTTAGTAATGGTAATGTAATTCCATTTTGCTGTGATACTATGCATTGAGGTGTAGCTTTCTTTCAAATACTCACCTAGCGTGCTGTTGTTTTTTAATATATATTGTTTCACCATGTAAATTCAAAATTGATACATTATACCTAGGCTTCTATGGCCCATGGTGTGTTTCCGTGAGAGAATGCAGACGTATGATTGAATTTAGACTGCCACATAATAATAGATCTTTGCCAAACTACTGACCAAGACACTGATCATTTACGTAATATATAATATGCTTATGAATGCTCAGATATGTAAAATATATTTAGTACTACCTTCATATAATTGAACTGCATTATAATTGTAATAGTAATATATGTACTATATTTGGTCAGTAGGCCTACTATGAATTCACGTTTTGAAGACATAAAAACTTCATGAGATCCCTCATATTACAATAAAACAAGTATAAGCCATGGTAATTGCTGCGACAGCGTATAGACTGTAAATGCACCCATATTGAGCTTTTCTTATAATATGCAACTTATTTATTATTAGAAGTTTTACTGACTTCAGTAGGTTTAATACAGGGTGCGGCAGAAAGAACGCCCCGATTACAGAAAGCAGATATATCCAAACCCAATAAAATATGAAAAAACTTATGTAATTCTTTGAAAGTACACATGATGCCATTTACATCAACGTGTTTTGAAGAGAACATAATTGAAGTGGCGGCCTCCATTGTTTATACACTGATTGAGCCTCTCTCGGTAGTTGTCCATGACCCTCATTGACATTTCGAGCGAAACAGTAGAGAGTTTCTGTTGGATTGTCTCCTCAAGAGCTCCCAAAGTTTGGAGACAATGTTGGTACACCTTGGCTTTCAGATGTCCCGTCTTTGGAACCCGAAATGTATGCGCAAGGCACGCTGCGTTCTTGTGCTGCGTTGCTGTCGGCGACTCGCCATTTTGAATAAACTGCTCTACGGCATAAGCGCAATGCACTCCTGACCAAGCCATGGTCTAAACTAAAACGGCACCTAAGTTGCTGTTCGGCAATATTCACCCCACCCCTCTACCCCCACCCACCACATAGATATCTATCTCCTAAATCGGGGCATTCTTTCTGCCGAACCCTGTTTAACATTTTGAGCTGGGTTTACTTGCTATCAAACCTAACAGTTGTATATGTGCAGGTCATTGTTAACATATTTCTTATTTATTATATTGTTCAATAAATTGTTACGACTTTTTGAAAATACTGTTCTAATTTCATATTAATTTGAAGAGATATTTGTGATATTTTCGATTTATTTCTTCACAAGTAGACACGCTCTGGACTCCTGTCTCGTAGAAGCTGCTTTTGCATATTTAAAAGGACAGAGGTAGAGCAGGACTGAAATGATAAGACTTAATTTCAGACATTTCATGTTTTACTTTAAGATTAACAATTAGCAAAGCTGGTGCAAGCTGGGACCATGTGATGTAATGCAACAATATGCAGAATACCGGTATTTCATAGCTGAATAAATAACAAACTCTAATTCATAGGACAGTGCGGTTTTTTATGTTGTATTTGTCTCGAATATATCTACAACATTCAATAAAGAATAAAAACCATGATTTTTAATTGGAGAGGGCCATTAAGGATCTTCTAGAAGTAACTGGAAAGTACTTTGTGTTTTCACAACGGCTGTGCTTATAAAGGTAAAAAGCTGAAGCTTGAGAAAGAACTCCTTTCTTCTTGTTATGTACTAACTTGAATTTAATTTCATGTTATGTCAGGTATCTTAAATGATGGGGGGGGGGGGGGAAACTTACCTTCCAGTTCCTTTTTGAGGCATAATGAACTTTGTCCACCACACAATTACTCATCTCGACATAAATGTTTTAACAAACTTGAATGCTGTCAATATCTCATTAAAATCATACCATTCGACACATTCTTGCAGAATCCCTCCAGAAGGCTGGATACATAACACACGAGGAAGTTCCAGGAATTGTTATTCAAGGGAGCACAAGGCGTACAGATATAATTGCCTTTAGGCCTGACTCAAAGAAGGCTTATTACATACCGGACCCAACCGTCCGCTTTCAGACCAGTTCAGCCCAACCTATAGAGGTTAACGAGGAAAAGAATAGCACTTACCAACCAACAGTGCCATTTTATAAAGAGAAATATAACCTCGATGAAATTGAAATTTTTGGGCTTCTTTTTGGTGCTCAAGGAACTACTCCTTCGTTTGTGGTCAACACCTGTTTTAAGCTGGGCATATCCAAGGAAACAATAAAACAGACCAGCCCATCATCATTAAAGGATTCGATAACTATTCTGAGGTACCATTTGTATGGGACTTGAATTTTTTTTTTAAATCACTGAGTACTATTTATATACAATTTTATACAGTTTATTGTTTGACCAATGAGTTCTTTTTAAGTTTGTTGATTGTTTTGTGTAATCATTTGAAGGGCCTGGTTCCATAAGGGCATAAGGCACAAATCTTTAATTTTGAGTTTTTAACATTTGTGCCTTCTCCTCAATACTCAGTGAACTATTTGTACTTGTGGCTTAAACTTTTGCTCAGTTATAAGAAAAGACCTGTGAGACTGCACATTCATTCTACTTCACAACAGTTCCATACAGATGTAAGGCACACTTCCTATCTGTTATTGAGGTGTGTTTATCAACTGTTTTTATTTTCTATAGTGCTACCATCCAAGCAAATGTTTATTAAAACTGAAGTTTCACTTCTGAAGTGTAACTTCATTTAAAATAGATTGTTTTCCTTATCATCTATTGTACTAATGAGTATACTAGTATTAATTAGCAAACATGCAATTGTCACTGTATACTATACTGGTATTCATTGGTAAACATGCAATTGTCGCAGTATAATATAGGTTTTTTACTAAAATAAAGTAAAAACAAATAATAAGATACAAAGTAAAAAGATTTTGCTACTGTAAAAGTACTTCAGTTTTTGTTTAGTATGTTTAGGTATCTCTAGTTGTAAAAAATCCCAATACACTCTACCTTGGAAATTTGCAGAACGCTAATTTAGCCTGTCCTTCAAAAGTATATGTTATCAAATTAAACTTTAAACCAACAACTTGTGAGTGGTAACACTGTTTAAAAACATCAAGATTTCTCGAAACTATGTCCTTGTGCGTTATGCCTTAATGGAATTAGGCCCTTCATTTCTGTTATATCGTTATTAATATTCTTGTCTAGATGGTAAGCTTTGTCTTTTCGACAGCCTTGTAAATAAGGAAGCATTTTAGAATAAAAATTTCAATAGAACTCATCTTTATAAAGTTTTTCAAACTTGCAATGCAATGTGAATTGGAACTCAGGCTATACACTTAAAATTGCAAAAATGTTTAATTCTTCCTTAAAGGAGCACAAAATTAAAAAATTGTAATTTCTATCCTAAAGGAGTGCAATAATTCATGCAATGTTGTATACAGGACTGTACAAAGTGGTATCAATAAAATGAAGCAAACTTTGCGATGCATACTACGTACATAAAGACATCAAATAATATTTGACACAGACATGCAATAATAATTGTTCATTCCACTTACAGAGAGCTAGAGATATAACATTTACTACAAGAAGTTGAGTGTTCTAGTAAGTGAAACATGACAATGGTGAATGCCTAGAGAATGACTCTAAACTGAACACCTGTCAAGCTAGGATTCAATAATATGTAGGACCTAATAAAAAACTTGTTGGTCATGATGGTCTAGAGGTAGCGTGCCCACCTCTAGATCCGAAGGTTGCGAGAACAAACCCAGACGTGGTCGATGGATATTTCAGGACGTAAAAATCCTGGGCACGAAGACCTCCAGGAGGGACTTTAAGCTGGGGGGCCCATGTCATAGATTTGTGGTTTGTAAAAGAACTCCATGCCTAAATTAGAGCCTCTGGACAAAATTTATCAGCCCTTTCATGTCCAAGTAATACCTTAGTTTCTGGAGGGGGGTTGAGAGGCGATAAGCATAACAAAAAATTCACATATTTAACAGAAACTTCCACTTGGAGGCCCTTTGCCCAACATAGGGGATATAGGAAATCAGATACAGATACAGAATAAAAAAAACTTGGAGAGACTCTTTTACTCATGTTACTGACTAATGCGTAGGGAGTAACGATGGGGCGAAGTTGTTCAGTGATGAGTCAGTTACCCAACTCACAGGAGTGTATCCTCCCTACACCTCGCTTCTCATGGCAAATATTCAATCCGTTCTTTCTTCCCTCGTCCTTTCCATTCTCCATTAGCTTTGACTAGCTCTTCGAGTTGTACATTACAGTGCACAATAATTACAGGTGTTTGAAAATGTTTTATTTTTTCACAAGATTTGTAGTTTTGAAATTCAAAAGGTAGTGTTTTATGTTTTCATTTGTCAGAGGGACAGAAAATATGACATTATGCATTTAAAATTCAACATAATGGTTATTTTAATTAGATTTTTTATTTGCATATCAGTATACTGCATCTATCTTTAGAGAAATTACTGTTAGCCTCACTGACTAAGGATCCGCAAGCCTCAGACTGTACCCCAAAAAAGTCAGATTACTGTATGTAGCTGATAACATGCACTTGCAAAACTGAATAAAATCAGGTAAACTGATATAACCAAGTGCCAGTATGTTTTTTTTTTAATCAGTGATACACGCAATTATGATAGGCCCATGCATAAAAGTTATTTTTGTAATAGATGTCCGAGTTAACTCCAAAAACAAAATGTGCCGGCAATAATAATAATGATGCAATAGACCTACGATTCGCTGATATCTCTGTTTCAATTTAAAGCAGCCTTAAAGGTTATGAATGAATAATAAGCATATGAAATCTATCTGTCAGGAATTACATTAGGTATATTGCTGCACAGGAACGATAAGAAAAATACTCACAGTAAAATATAGCCTAATGTAAATATCGGTAGTCTACATAACCATAGAATACACATTATAATATCAATATTCAATGGCTAGTTGTTATAAATCGTTTATTTAAGTTATTATTTAGCCACACTGACATCGTTATGAAGAAACAAATCAATGAAGGCTGCTAAAAATATGAATAAACGATTGGCAATTTGTTAAGTTTTTTTAATAAGCTTACATTGTGGGCCTTGAAAGAATATTGATTACAAAATTAATATTGATATACGCGTTACTTCGGTACCGATCAACCGATTTGGCCCTAATTCAATAGGCTTGTACCCAAAAACGTCATAAATTCGTATACCAAGTTTCAAGAAAATCCGATAAAGCGTATTTGAGTTATCCACGCCTTTGTGATATATTACCATAAAAAGGCACTAAATTGGGCATTATTCCGGTTCCGTCCAACCGATCTGGTCCAATATCAATAGACATCTTCCCATGGACATTATAAATAGGTATTCCAAGTTTCATGAAAATCCGATAAAGCGTATGTGAGTTATGGCGCCTTTAAAATATACACTAAATTGGGTTTTACTCCGGTACCGGTGAACAGATTTGGTCCAATTTCAATAGGGTTCTTCCCATGGACATTATAAACGCGTATACCAAGTTTCATTAAAATTCGATAAAGCGTATTTGAGTTAGAGCGCGTACAGACACACGGACGGACGGACGGACAGACATTTTTCGTCCCCCACACAATCTCATAAAGTACCATACTGGCACTTAATAAAAGAAGTTTCCTGCTCCTTTGAAACCAGTTATAGAAAACAACTTCAAAAATTTCAAGAGTTTACCTTTTTGCCTAATGGGAGAGCAGAAAATATGTTGCCAACTAAACTAAACTAAATGGCGCTACATCCCTGAAGGGACTTGGCCTACCACCCGACCGCTGCGTCATGGCAGGATTGGGGGAGGGCATGTGGTCAGCATGCTAAATAAATGTTTTACATGATTTTGAAAATGGGAAACGATAAATGCCGCACCCTGTACAATGATGGGAAAATTTAAGGGAATGTCAGCATTTTCAGAACACCAGAATCCTTCAATGGTTATATGAGGCTGTAGCTGTTACCTCCTTCACTTAGCTGCTCAGAGCCAATGAGTAGAGCCATCTATAAGGTGAAGGGTTCACCACGCAGTAATAGCCCCCCACTCAATGCCGGATACCTTCCCCCGTGCACTCCTGTGGCCCCACTCTTTCCATAACAACTGAATGCTTGCTAAT
Organism: Ectobius pallidus; assembly: GCA_964059195.1. Lineage (NCBI taxonomy): Eukaryota > Metazoa > Arthropoda > Insecta > Blattodea > Ectobiidae > Ectobius > Ectobius pallidus. The sequence goes on from CAXKWD010000006.1 coordinate 13,529,020, forward strand.
TACCCCCACTACTTTTGTGACAATTTTGTTCGTAATGATAGAGCATAACGCAACTTTGGGTTCGCTCTCGATTTACTCCTAGTGCGCCTAAAGAAATTTCACTTCTAAAAAAATCAATATTTAATGTAATCTTTATTGTCCTTGAAAAACAAAAATTATCAGAATTTCTGTGCAGGCAATGGAACATAAAATAGTGGCAAACATCATAACCATAACTCTTCAACCTCAAATTTCAGAAAAAGTAATTTTAATTTTGGAAGTTGTACATTTCAAGTCAAATGAAAATAAAATTACCTTCAGTGGATCACGTGTTTTTTTAAAAACCTTCACGACGTTTCAACCTAATCCTCCAGGCATTCCTCAGATGAGTTACCTGAGGATGGCTCAGAGGATCCACTGAATGTAATTTGATTTTGATTTCACTACATGGTGAAAATCAGGACCAAATATGACAAGTTTATTATACACATTTAAAAAAAATTATGCATTCTTAGAGTGGTCACAATTTATTTTCAAAAATCGGAATTCAGAAAACCTTAAATGAATTTAAGAAAGTAGCATTTACTTTCATATTTCATGTGAAGCGGTATAATTCTGTGGCTTGGTTCTAAAAGGGCCAATGTCAATTTCTTGGGAAAATGAGATCTATGCATTACTGAGCTCGGCTGTTCTTTATCTTTCGTATAATAAAAGAGTCAATGTCTGTTGCTATTAATAGACATAATACAGAAACCTTAGGGGCCAAAATCGGAAGTTCTCAGCAAAAATTATTACTTCTACAAAGTTTTCAAAGTCAGTTATCTCAAAAGCAAGTTTTAAGACATTGGCCCTTTTAGAACCATTTACATTTTCTGAAAAATGTTACAAAAATGCACGTGTATATTTTATTTTAATTTTAACTACCGCTTTTAAGCAGCAACATTAATAATTTGTGATCCTCGTTTATGTGCATTGGTATTTACAATAGTAGTAAATTTAGAAGTATCTCCTACATACTCCCCCCCCCGACTGAACTTCTCTTGCTTAAGATTTACCTTTACTTTTTCTTAATTACATGTTACTAGTTCACAAAACTGAAATCTCTTTTTCTGAAATTGCATGCACTTGTTAATAAAAATAGAATGACACATTTTCAGAAACATCTCTAGTGTTGAAGATATGTGAAGAAAACTGTAATATTACCATAACCAAAGAAAATACTTTTAACAGTACTAAACAGTGTAACATGCAAGAAAATTACAAGATTAACTCACATATAGTTAACAACAAAATACCTATTCTGATTTCAAGGTGGGGTTAACATAAGGTTGAGTTGATTTTTTGTTTTGTTTTGTTTTGTTTTAAGGCATATTGGCAATGTGCACCATTCTGGATTAAAAAATGAAACAACTGTGAGTCACGGAAACACAGTCAAACTATTACTACTGTCAAAGTACATGCAAGGTGCATCAGTTCAATTCAGCTGACCACCCTTTTGATCCGGGGTAACTCAAAGCTTGCTTGTTATTTTGTCTAAGGAAAGCATCCTTAGGAGGTAAAAACAAAATGCATCCGATTGTTGATCACTTCAATTTTGTTAGTCCACTTTGTTTGATTCATTTGTTTCTAACATTACAGAAAGACTATTCCACTTATACGTCGCGTGTTTGATACTGACCTATAACGTTTAGCAATTCCTCTGATACAGACCAATCACGATCATTTATCTCATAAAATTCCTGCTGTTAATATGAGGATGGGAATTTATCTGATAAAATCATCAGCTCATTATGCTGTGATTAATATGTCACATGCTGCCATTAAGCAGCACGAAAACAGATTAATTTAGACAACATAACTTGTTTGGAAATTGAAATAATAGAAATGTACATTGATTAAAAACACAATTTAGATTCGGTGCAAGCCAGTTCGTGTGCTTTTATTCTTTTCTGCTGTTAGCTTACCTGAATGAAGTTAACTACATCCTATGCACCATTGGTAGCACTGGTCACAATATGGTAACTCAAATCAATTCATGGATAGTTGATTCATAGTATGCTGTGATCTCGCAGCTGTTAGTTTCGTTTTTATATAACAAAGCATGAAAGTAATTTATTATTTCTATAATCCGTTACATTTTTATTCATGGAATAGTCTTAATAAATCAAACTCGAGTTGACGAGTTTCATCAGACAAATTCTATCGATAAACTCTCGTGGGATTACCTATAGTAAAATGATTAGTAGAAGGTGAGTTTACTATGGTTGAACATTTTTACTTACAATTTATACAATTTAGTTACATGTTACCATTCAAAATTTTAATGCTCCTGTAGTGTAGGATCTTACCGTTATTAAAACTCTGTTCGCAAGTGAAACAGGATTATTTTCAATAGTAGAAAATTTAATCTTTCATGGATGAACCAAACGGTTTCCTTCAATAGTCAAAATTTTTGTCACATTTGCTATCTCCATATGCTTTAATGGATCCCTTTTTCCACAGTACCTCCAATTTTACATTGGTCTCTATCAAAACACTCTAGGATCCATGCATGATTTCTTTTATTCTGTCAAGAAGTCTAAACAAGTCTTTTTTTCCAAACTTCACCCTGATCAATTCCAAGTTCAACTTAATCACGATAGTAGAGGTACCAGAAACTGAAGATTAACGGGTAAACAGTAAATTTTACCACAGTAAAACTTAGATTGAAAATGGTGTGCATGGCCATGAATGACATTTCATGTGAATACGTCTATTATTACCACATTGGTTATAAACTGGGAGTGGCATTTAAATCCTTTCAGCAGAAAATACATGATGCAGGTAAATCACATTTTTACACAAATTACATTTTCATGTATGTTTTCAAAGGTAATCCCAAGAAAGTTGATGAGTTTATCGATAAAATCGCGACTCGAGTTGGATTTATTAAGACTATTCCATGAATAGAAAATGTAACGGATTATACAAATAATAATTACTTTCGTGCTTTGTTGTGTAAAAACAAAACTAACAGCTGTGAGATCACAGCATACTATGAATCAACCATCCATGAATCGATTCAAGTTACCATGTTGTATCCAGGGCTACCAATGGTGCATATAAGACATAGTTGACCTAATTCAGACAAGCTAACAGCATAACAGAATAAAAGCACACCAACTGGCTTGCACCAATAAGGAAAATGTGGTAAAATAGTGTTTTTAATCAACGTAAATTTCTATTATTTCAATTTCCAAACAAGTTATGTTGTATAAAATAATCTATTTTCGTGCTGCTTAATGCTTACGTGTCAAGTAATGAGCAGAAGTTTCACTCAATACAACGGCATCTTCACGATTCCTACAAGAATATTGTAAGATAAACGGCCGTGATTGGTCTATATCTGAGGAATTGCTAAACGTTATTGATCAACATCAAAGACGTGGCATATGAGTGGAATAGTCCTTAAAAAACAATTCAATGCATTTCAATTCCAAAATTTCTTCCCTTACAAATAAATAATAGGCTATTTTCTAAATACAGTGAACGCCACTTAATGTAATCGCAGATAATGTTATAAGTTGGGTAATGTTATTACTTTTATGAAGTCCCGTACGGATTAAAAAACTTGAAAAAGTACTGTTTATTGTGATCAAAGATTCGGTTTATATTATCACATTTTGCAGCTTTATTTCCAAGTATTGTATGTCATTCAAAATTTTGTTTTTAAGGATTTCATTTCTAACTCAACTGTACTGTATTGTATTAGATGTAAGGATAGTGTTCCCAGCTCATAGGATGACCCGTTCGAGGGGATGGTATGCTTTAACTTTCCCTTTTAAGCAATAAAACATGTTTCACCCCTCAGTTTAACTGTTGCTTTTGATCTGTAAGAGAACAGTGTTGACATGCAGTGATGGTTATTGTAAAATGAAGACTTGAACAGACAGGCGTTAGATGTTTTGCTAAGCGGTGTTCACTACAGGTCAGTAAACATCCAAAAGACACTATGAGCAGTGGCGGACGCAGAATTTTTTTTCGGGGGGGGATTTGAATACTAAAAAGAATAATTAACTTACATATTATACAATTAGTTTATAAAACTGGCCACTTAGAGTGCATATATAGCCTTTTTTTCAAATTTCGGGGGGGGATCTATCCCCCCAATCCCCCCCCCTGCGTCCGCCACTGACTATGAGTATGAAATACTGGTTAATAGAATCCAAAAGGAAAACAGAAACAATAGAAACTTTTTATTGATTGTGAAAATAGTTGTTTGCAAGCTATTATGAGTCGTTGAATGACTCACAGTTACGTATTATCTTGTATGCAAGAATAAATAGCTTTTAATTCTGTTTTTGTAGCGTACTATCTGATGTATGAATAAATACCCTTCAATTAATTATTTCGGCTACTATTATCAATCGGTTAATATTATCAAGTGATCACAATAAGCGGCGTGCTCTGTACTTTTAGTTCAATCACTGCTGTATGTTCTGAGAAATAGAAAACTTTCTTTAGAGATATGCTTGACTTTCAGTCAAAATCAAAATGGCTGCCATTTAAAAAATTTAATCAATTCCATTACCAAACTACACATGTAGTTATTACTCATTCATAACTAGATAAATTTGTTTGGAAATGATCAAATATCTTGGGAGAAATCAATATTTATGTACAACCCCACACAACCTTATGTAAATCCCATTAAGGGAACACTGAACTAATTTACTGATTTTTTTTTTTTTTGCTATGGGGGGAAAAAAACTTTTTTTTCAGGGTAATAAAAATACATATACGAGTGCCATGTCCCATCTCAGGTGACATAGCTGTATAATTAATCCAATTTCTTACCGACTTGCTGTTGGATTATAACAAAACTACTGTCCGTGCATTTAGGCGAGAGCACTGTAAACACAATGTGCAGTGGGATGGCGCACATGATACATACAAGCAACACACTCCACTTTCATCCCACCCTTATCTCTGTGGCGCATGCAAGTGCTCTCGTCTAAGTGCACAGGCTGTACTTTGGAACATGAAGGTGAACACATTAAGTATGCAATACTTGCATAAAAAATTCCTCAACTTGATGGGTTTTTTTATCAATTTTCTTGCTGAGTGTCCCCTTAAGTTTGGAAGAAAAAATCACAAATTCAATTGTAATATATGGTAACAAAAGAAAAATTTTGCTAATAGTTCAAAAGTGCAAATGCAAGAAACATCCAGAAAGACCAAAGGAAGAATATAAGAGATGTTTGGATGGCTGATACCACTCAATGCAAAACGGAAAAACTTACCACAATGGGCTCAACGCTTTGGGCACCACTCTGTGCAAGCAATTTATAAAAAGAATAGATATTGATAGTTATAAAAGCTCAAAAGCAATATCAGATATACAGCTAAAGAAAATTATTTCATCTATATTTATATATTTACACACACACTCACACCACATTTAAAAATGAGTAAACTACCAAACCACCAAAAATACATAATATACAAGAATATTGTAGTCAAATTCCCCACGTACAGAAATATGGCATTCATATTCAGAGTATTTTAAGGGAGGACACACAGCTTTCAGTTAAATTTATGTTAGAAATAGGTGAATATTATTATTTTTCCTTAGCAGTGAATTCCTCTACAATCTTGCACTCTGACATACTCTTTATTGACTACTTCTACAATTGCATATTATTTTCAAAATGAATCAAACTGTTAGGCCGGGCGCAAGTTGAGACGCAGTTGGTGAGGTGAGGTGACGCAGAGTGACGCCGGGAAGCAGGATTCAATCAACTGCGCGCAGGAAGAGCGAAAGTTGGGAAGCAGTTCTATCACAACTGCGTGTTTACGAGACAGTGAGCAATGTGCGCAATGGCTGCCATGTACATAGAATCATTACTAAGTTCAGAATCAGAGTCAGATGAACTCGAAGAACAAGTAATTTCAACATTACACGAAAAGCTTCAAAAAGTAATTATTTAAAGAATAGAAAGGCACACGGAGAATTCATCCTTAAGGACGAATTTGATATCGCAAGGATGTTAATGGTGCATATAAATATTTCGACTGCTAGTACGATGTTTGTTGTATGTTTTTAAATTTATTTATTATGTAACGCATCGCATCGCCCACTATATTGTATCAAAACACTGCATAACTTCTGTTTACACACCCAAAATTGTCCTTTATAAACTTTAAAGTTTCAAATAACTTTCGAAATCAGGGATTGAGCTACCGTAATACAAGAATCCTCGGTAATAAGTTTTTCTTTGTGTCTTCAACGAGACTGTATCCAGTACGATGACTCATCGCAACTCCATGCCACATCAACCTAACTTAGTTCCAATCATAAGGTGCCTCGGATCCTATGTCTCATAATAATGACGATATGACATAATACATATATACTTTTTAATAAATGTAATAACTTACGTTGTCTAATGTTTCTTATTTTGTAACGTCACTGTAACACCATTTCTTTTCTCAAGCATTGAAATTTCAATTAAAGTTACTTTTCAAATTCCGGTTTCTTTAAGGAAAGGTTTAAACCCCAACTCTGAACGGAAAATCGTGAAAAGTTAATCGTGATAAAGTGATAGAACTAATTGGTAGTTCGTAGTAAATAAAATCATTCTGAGATAATGTATCATTTCAAATCGTCTGTTCCTTAACATGGAGAAATGTATTTATTTTACTGTACATAATTATAAAACATTTATAAATGTTTGAAAATACATTTCAAGAATATGTCTTCATTTTATTTTTACTTACAAATCTGAAACTTCCCAACTAATTAATTCTTGTCATGCATTATTATTACAGTTCATACTAGTTATGACATATATATATATATATACAGTAGAACCCCGATAATTCGAGCTAATTGGGGCTGAGGCTACCTCGAATTACAAAAAACTCGGATTATACGGAAATATCACTAAATCAATGGGTAAATCGCAAATAAATGTTTAATGAGCACAATAATGGTTTAAATAATAAATAAATAAACAATATATCAGACCTACATACCTGTGTTACGCCTGTATGTATATTGGCAAACATTTCCAATTTGCTACATCAGCATCCTTTAAGAATTGTCTGACCCTTAATGGGGTGGAACGGGGAAGCGGCGCTACTAGGAAAACACTTTTAATTACCATTGTTGCTGAGTAGGGATTACTATAACAATAGAGTATTCTTTTCTGAAAGGATGGGGAAGTATGCACTGTACAATTGATTGACACGAGGTCCCGACAAAGAAAGATCGAGTTTCTGTCAATCTGTAATAGAAATGCATTAGCAGTCTGAAGGTTATTTCTGTGTATTATGAACAAAAACCCTAAGTGGGACAGTTTTACCTGCATTTTTGTACATGGAAAAATTGAAAGAAAGCTCAAAATGTAATACATTCGTAAGTGCATGAAACTTACATGCGGACATCGTATAAAAACGGGATTTTACTCTAGTTTTATGGAACATTTTAATTTTCTTATGACCAGCTCGAATTACACGGAACCTCGAAATACCGGGGCTCGAATTACCGAGGCTCTACTGTATATATATATCTTCGCAGGAAGTCTACTGTATATAAAATGTTTTCTAAAACAGATAAAGGGTACAGCGGAAAACGGCAGTGGTAAAAAAAAGAGGCATTTATAGAAGAACAAATTGAACACATTGTATAGAAATTAGTGCAAGAAACGCTTTTGATTGAAAAGACCATAAAAACAAACTGATAATCAATAAATATGATGAGTTGAAGAGAAGAGCGGACATCAATATTTCACCTCTACAACTGAACGGAATAGGATCCTTTATATAATTTATTTTACCTATAATATTGCCGCTTTATCCCTAAACTAATTCCAACATTACAAATTTACTAGAAGGCATTACTACCTCAAAGTCAAATAACACGGACTACTACCGATTTCCCTTGTACCCTCATAATTAATTAATCTTGTTTACGTAAACAAAATTATAAAAACATATCACATTTCAATCCAATTTCCTTAGAAATTTCGTCCCAAATCTGCAATTTTAATTTTGCTTTCAAGTAGTCAGCATGGGAGGTGTCATATAAAATCTTTCTTGCTCGCACTGTTTTGATTAATTTCTCCTCCATGGTGGACAAACACAACTAATCACGCGCAGTCGTAGTCACTAGTGAAAAACTGTGGTACGATCACAAACCTTCGCAGCTCACAGACGCGATGCAATTGCGTCACCTCACCCTGCGTGCGAACATTCGCTGTTGTATTTATTTCTGTGTTTCACAAAAATTCACGGTGAGTCACCTCACCTCACCTCACCTCACCAAACTGCGTCTCAACTTGCGCTCAGCCTGCGCAGGTCGTAGTCACTAGTGAGAAATTTAGCATGGTCACAGACCTTCGCAGTTCACGGACGCGCTGAAACTGCGTCACCTCACCCTGCGTGCGAACATTCGCTGTTGTATTTATTTCTGTGTTTCACAAAATTCACGGTGAGTCACCTCACTTCACCTCACCAAACTGCGTCTCAACTTGCGCCCGGCCTTACAGTTACGGCTAAATATTGTTTCAGAATGGCAGCAACATTTCATGCACTGAAATGCCATTTTCTTGGTAACTTCCGCCAAGATCAATATTTTTAGTGATTATTTTTCTGTGTATTTGTTAATATCATATGAACAACACTATCTACAATCATTCAATTAACATTAATAGTTTCTTTAACAATATATATATTATAATGAAAAATACTTAGATATATACATAGATATTTCGAAGATTGCAGATGATGATGTTCATATGATGTTTGCAAATAGATAGAAAAAAGATTCACTAAAAAATATTGCCATTTGTGGCAATTATGACAGAAAGGGCATTTTAGTGCACGAAACGTCGCTGCCATTTTGTAACGATAATTACCCAAAACTGTAACAGTTTGATTAATTTTGAAAATAGTATGCAAAATTGTAGAAGCAGTCAATAAAGAGTATGTCAGATTGCAAGATTGTAGAGCAATTCATTGCTGAGGAAAAAAATAATGAAATTTACCTATTTCTCACCTATGAATTTCACCAAAAGCTGTATGTCCCCCCTTAACTTACAGGATGCTTACAAATTGGATTGAAGTAAAAAATGTCATAACTATCTTTCTGTCAACAGAGTAGTGTAGGCTCTATCAGCAATGCAGCCAAAGAGTACTTGCAAGATCTTGTGCAGGCTGCGTAAATCTAGTGCACTACATACATTACGATATTTCATATTTGCATTAAATAGAAAAGGCAGCGATCGCAAGTATCATGTGCAAGTTCTGAGCTCTGCTGCCCGTCAACAGAAAATTATGCATCTGAGCATTTAATAGTAAGAAGGAATGGGTTTGTTTAGCTAGCAATATAATAGTATTACCTATGAAAATAGCATATTATTATGTATACTTTGATTATAATAGGTACAAAAAGTGCTGTTCGTCCAACACCACACATTCGTCATACTTTCCGATAAAATTTGCACTTAGGCCAAAATCTAACCTACACATTCTTATTCTGTGAATCCTGCCTAATTTGATCCTGGTGTTGTTCTATTCTTTTTCCTATTTCTTTTTTTCTTTCTTTCCTTACAAGAAAGTTTTCCCCTCAGCTGAAGCTGTCAATCAGCAAAGGAAGTGTGGATGCAATCATCCGTGCCCTTGATTACTCAAAAGTGTATGCACGATGGGTTCCAAACTGTCTTATGGTGGACCAAAAATCTCTCGAAAAAAACATTTCTTCTGAGTTGCTGAAATGTTTTGAAGCTGAGAGGGAAGCGTTCTTGTCCAGGATTGTGACAGGTGATGAAACCTGGGTTCATCATTTTGAGCCCGAAACAAAACGACAAGACATGTTGAGAATGACGAAGAGGTGCAGAAATGGCTTCGTGGACAGAACAAGGAGTGGTACCGATAGGGCATACACGCCCTTATGTCTCGCTGGAGGAAGGCCATAGAACGGGACGGAGATTACGTGGAAAAATAGTGAGTGTAGAAGAAATATCATTCTTTCTTGCGTGTAAGTTTAAATGTGCTCAATAAATAATTGTTGAAGAAAAAAGCGTGGTGCATTACTTTCTGGGCGACCCTCGTGGCTTACCAAAAGTCACCTTGTTCGGTATGTATCCATTTAACTAATCTTTGGTGAAATGGAAGTACTCTTAGAGAAATGTAAAGTGATATATAGTCTAGGGCACTAATACCCCCATCCCCGTTTTCTAAATATTCATGACTTTAAATCGGTGTACTTCGATTCTAGAGAAACTATTCCTATTGCATTCTTATTCTTATTCTCATTGCATTGTTAACATGTGTAGCTACTTATTACTTGGTAAGAGGACTCGGTTCGAATCTGATTAATAATAACTTTTTAACATTTATTATTATATGTGAAATCTTTATAAAGTTTAAAATTGTCACAATTCTTACTTTCTTTGTTGTTTAACTTTCAATATTCCTTTTAATGTGAAATTTAAAAAAAAAAAAGTTATCTTATATTAATAAAAGGAAGTGTCTGTCCTCCATCTGTCTGTCTGTCTGTCTGTCTGTCTGTCTGTCCGCGATGCCCAGCGAAATCTACTCAACGCAGAGATCTGAAATTTTATACATAGGCGGACTAAAGGGTCAGAATGTGCACCTCGAAGCCGGAATTTTAATTTTCGCTTTCGTTCGTGAGTTATGAGTGAAAAACGGGCAGAAAACGTGTATTTTTTGCGATTTCGAAGCATCAGTTTCAGTAATATATTTCAATGTTAAATCAATTACAGTTGGCTTTGGGTATTTTTGTCATCATACCTCATAGCCTACCTTGGAAATAAAAGCATCGCGATCGCTTGATTTTGTAAGTCCATCGTGGACAATTCATTTGTTTAGAGTGTCAAGGCCCGCAGATATATGAAATTTTCAACCTACACGTAAGAAGGATATCAATATAGGCTTAATTATGGTCAAACATTGTTCGATTTGGACGAAACTCACTATACAGGGGTTTTCTGAGCCAAGGAACTGGAACCTGTGGTCGCTTTTTCTACCAGGGGACGCTACCTAATCGTGGAAAACACTCCACGTGATTTAGGTGTTATTAAATATAATGATTTAACTATTATGCACTTACGTTTTGAAATAATTATCGCGGGGAAGCCGCGGGCACATGTTATCTTATAATAATAAAAGGACGTGTTTGTCTGTCTGTCCGCGATGCCCAGCGAAATCTACTGAACGCAGAGATCTGAAATTTTAAACATAGATGGACTGAAAGGTGGGCGAATGCACCTCGAAGCCGGATTTTTAATTTTAGCTTTCGTTCGCGAGTTATGAGTGAAAAACTGGCAGAAAACGTGATTTTAGCGCTGTCGAAGCATCAGATTTCAGTAATACATTTCAATGTCAAATCAATTGCATTTGGCTTTGACTATTTTTGTCATACCGTGGAAATAAAAGCATCGCAATCGCTTGAATGTTGTAAGTCCACGCTGGTTCATTTGTTTAGAATGTCAAGGCCCGTAGACATACGAAATCTTCAACACACACGGAAGAGGGATAATCAACATAGACCTAAATATGATTAAACATTGTTCGATTTGGACGAAACTCACTATACAGGGATTTTCTGGGTCAAGGAACTCGAATCTGAGATCGCTTTTGCCAGGCGACGCTATCTAATCGTGGTAAGTAGTCCACGTGGTTTAGGTGTTAATAAATATAATGTTTTAACTATTATGCTCTTAATTTTTTATTTTTTATTTTTGAAATAATTATCGCGGGCGAAGCCGCGGGCACATCCTAGTTTTTAATATTGGGTTAACTGAAATCTAATATGGTTGCCTAGAGATAAGCTCATAAACAAGTGTGTTGCTTAGCAACTGACTTCCATATTTTAATTTATTTTGTGAGCAGCATTATTTTAATTATATTTAATTTAACATTGGCAGAAGAGGATGTTCTGACTTGGACATTCAAAGTATTCATGTTAAAGTAGGCTACACTGTGAAAAATTGCACAAACAATTACTTTACTTTCAACATAAATAATACCACTGCCAGGCTAAAAGCACCATGCTATTCTGTGAGAGAATTCTGTCATTTTGCTTAAATTTACGCTTCAAGAATAGAAACAATCACTTTTAACTAATTTTATTACAACATCCATTTTCCTGATTTGTAGTATTAAGATAATAACATCAATGTCATCACATCATGTATAAAATAATACTTTAATTAACTATGATTTTACAAGGGCTCAATTAACTTGATCATATGCAAGAGCATGTAATCCCCTTATTTGTGCCACACAAGATAAGTAGGTAAGACCTAACCATGACCTCTTGTTGATGCTACAGGTTAAAGGCAAATCTAAATAATGCAGTAGGAAAAATTCAGTACACATCTAAAAACTGAACCAGCAAGAACTGAAACTGCTAACAGGACCAATGAGGATCTTGGCCAGCTACTGTGCAGCATGAATCTTAACCACTATTTATCACCTACTGATATGGACAGCTGAGACGGAGAGAGAAGGATATACATGAGCCTGGACACACAATCTGAGTATCATTTTGATAAGTTAAACATTATTTTGGTATATAATTTACCACTTAAAAAGAATGGTCCATTTCAATAATTATAGTTTAGTATAGTATAGTATAGTATTATTTTTTTCAAATAGGACGTAAAGTTTGCACTACCAATATTTCTTCTAGCAGCATAACTAAGAACACAAAAGTTTAGAGCTAAAATCAGCAAACTAAGAACACAAAAGTTTAGAGCTAAAATCAGCATAACAAACAACACAAAAGTTTAGAGCTAAAATCAGCATAACTAAAAACACAAAAGTTTAGAGCTAAAATCAGAGCATAACTAAGAACACAAAAGTTAGAGCTGAAATGAGCATAACTAAGAACACAAAAGTTTAGAACTGAAATGAGCATAACTAAGAACAAAAGTTTAGAGCTAAAATCAGCATAACTAAGAACCCAAATGTTTAGAGCTAAAATCAGCACAACTAAGAACACAAACGTTTAGAGCTAACATTTACTCTTACAGGAGTTGCAAACGTTAGAGCTGACCACGTCCTTATGATGTTGCTAAGATATATAAAGTATTGGCAAGGTAGATAACGCAGTACGGAAATTCAGTAAAAATCTGCCTTGTGCAGCAACATTTACTGCTAACAGGACCAAAGAGATATATCGAAAGCAATTATTGCCTGTGCATTTAGACGTGAACACTTGCATGCGCCGCAGAGATAGGGCGAATCACGTGAGACTGATACCACTGCGCATCTTGTTTACAGTGTTCACATCTAAATGCAGTATTCATTTATACAATAACAAATTGTTTTTAATTTGTTGCAGGAAACAAGGACCAGCAACAGAGATGTTGCATTTACTCTTTCAGACATGGGAGAATGCCCATATATGAACTTGTTTGTGATAAGTACCGAGAACTATCAAATTTATACTGAACAAAGAAAACGAATGTCATTAACTACTAGATTGTGGCCATCTAAAGTGGAGCATTAATCTTAACCACTATTCAACTATTCGGACTGTCTTACGGTGGACCACAAATCTCTCAGAAAAAAAAAAAGAAAGAAAAGAAAGAAAGAAGAAAAAGAAAAAAACATTTCTTCTGAATTGCTGAAATGTTTTGAAGCTGAGAGGGAAGCGTTCTTGTCCAGGATTGTGACAGGTGATGAAACCTGGGTTCATCATTTTGAGCCCGAAACAAAACGACAAGACATGTTGAGAATGACGAAGAGGTGCAGAAATGGCTTCGTGGACAGAACAAGGAGTGGTACCGATAGGGCATACACGCCCTTATGTCTCGCTGGAGGAAGGCCATAGAACGGGACGGAGATTACGTGGAAAAATAGCGAGTGTAGAAGAAACATCATTCTTTCTTGGATGTAAGTTTAATTGTGTTCAATAAATAAATGTTGAAGAAAAAAATGTGGTGCATTACTTTCTGAATGACCCTAATACTTTATGCTGATTTTTTTTTTTTGTTAATGTACTGTAAGTAAATTAAATAGTGTGTTAATCACTCAGTGCATACTTATGTGTGTTAATGTTAATATTATACTGTAGATGCTGCTGTAACTAATCATTTGATGAACCAGACTTCTTCACTGATTTCGAAGATTTCATAACCTTAATTTAGCGGTCACCTGTATAGTCGTCTTACTATCATCTTCCCCAGTGGCACTATCTCTGAAGTGTTGTTTGTTTAATGCAAGAAGGATACACTCGTTAATAGCAGTGTGTTGAAATGTTATACCTCAGTCAGAAACGAGAATCAAAGAAATGCCAAAATTTTGTATTAAATTACTAGATTAACAGGAAGCCATATTACAATAGATAAAAATCTGATGTGAAACTCACATAACTTCCTCTGCCCAAATAAAAGTTAGCCTCTTACTATAATACATTTTGTATGACATTCTCTTTATATAAATTGGTTGAAAAATGTCACTTGAGAATGTCATTACCATACCATATAGCATCCCTGAAGGATACATAACTCAAATGAAATCTGATTAATGTAATCTCGTAACTTTCTTTACTTTAAGCATGGCCAATATATCTTTCTCATTTCACATTCTGATATAGAACAGGAGGCCATATTGCAAAGACAGCGTATTCAGAGCGGGTGGCTTATAACTACCCTTGAAAGAATTTTTTCAAAAAAATATATAAGGATCCCATGTATAAAATTTAAACAAACTCATTAAAGCTGTTTTGCAAAATACAAAATTTTCTTCATATAAAATTCCCTTAAAAATAAGAGAAAATCGTTGCCAATCTTCATGTCACATCCCCCAAAAAATACTTAGCCCAAATACAATATTTTGTTTTCATACAACATTCCGATACAAGAGGCCATATTGCAAAGAGCGCGTATTTGGAGTGGGTGGCTTATAACTAACCTTCAGATAACTTTTCCGACAAAAAATTTCAAATAAAAGTTTTAGCTCTTAGTATAAGCACTCTATGTATAAAATTTAAAGAAAATTGTTAGAGCCATTTTTGAGAAAAACGCAAAAACCGAAAATCTCTTGATGTAAAGTCCCCTTAAAAATAAGACAACTTGTCGCCAATCTTCGTGTCACATCCTCAGAAGTTACCAAACCCAAATACAAAATTTTGTTTTTATATGATTTTCCATCCTGGAGGTAGGCTGTTCACAGACACACAGATATGTTTCCGAAAATAAATTTTTTTGATTCAGAGGACCTAAAAACGTGTATTCATGTTAAAAACTCAACTTTCAATTTGGGGGTCGAAAAACAGTACTTCCTCTACCTATAGTACCTATAGTACGAGCAGAGGAAGTAAAAATGACGTGTAATAATCACAGATTTCAACTAAAGTTATTTTTACACAAGAATAAAATAAAAATTGTTATTACAATTTATTTATTTATTGTTACAAAGTTATTTTGCATTACTGCAATATTGAAACTTTTACTAGTAATTCTAAGCGTGTACAAATCCAATTTCATAAACATCCTGCGTTTATACGAAGTATTCAGTCACACCAGCACATGTCTGTCATTAAATTTATGTGTGGCTTAAATAACATAACTACAACTAATGCAAATACAAATAGAGACGAATACTTACCAATGGTTCATTGCTCTTCACTAGCTGTACAATTTTAATGGTTTCCTCGTCTTCATCCACCTCTAGAGGGATTTCTGGTAGTCGAGGAAAGTAGTCCTTTTGTGCTACTGCGTCATGGGCACACAGCAAACCCTACAGATATTACAATTCCCAGTTATCTTCAGTTGCAATATTAGTGCGGGTCAGCATTATTTATTATTTATTGAACATCCAAAATTGGATTAACCTTTATTTCACCCGAAGGTATATTAGGGTTAGAGATACTATACATTTAAAATATTTACAACATACGAGGTCTGTTAGAAAAGTATCCAACTTTTTTTTTCCCCCCCGGAAACCTGATGGATTTGAATCAAGCACGCTTGCATGAGACGACCTTAAACCTTCGTGCGCATGTGTGAATTTCTTCCCGCCTGTAGATAGCGTCTGTTGCTGGCAAGCAACATTTGAGTGAGGTAGTGTCTAGTGCTCTCGTCGTTGCAAGGAAAATAACGGAATGACTGGAGCAGCGATATTTGTCTGAAACTGGGTGACAGCCAGGTGGAAACCATTCGGAAAATTCAGACGGCTTTCAGTGATGATGCTATGGACATCACACAGATTAAGGGGTGGTACAACTGGTTTAAATGCGACCGAACATCGGTGGTGAGCGAGCCACGCTCCAGTCGGCCATTAACATGCTGAAATGACCAGGTCATTGCCAAAGTGAATGCTGTGGTGATGCGGGACTGTCGTGTGAGTATTGGAGAAACTACGGAAGAGGTGGGCATCATCACTTTTTCGGCACACTCAATTATGACCGAAGATTTTGCCATGAAGAGAGTGGCGGCGAAATTCAATGCCGATGCTGCTGACGGCGGAGCAAAAGCAACTTCATGTTGAAGTCTCACATGACATGCTTGACTCCACAAACAATGACCCCGACTTCATGAACACCTTAATGAGTGGTGACGAGTCAAGGTGTACGGGTACCACCTGGAAACCAAATTCCAGTCGTCACAATGAAAAAACGATGAGAGCACTACACACTACCTCACTCAAATGCTGCTTGCCAGCAACAGACGCTATCGACAGGCGGGAAAAATTTCACACATGCGCATGAAGGTTCGAGGTCGGCTCATGCAAGCGTGCTTGATTCAAATCCGTCAGGTTTTCGAAAACAAAAAATAAGGTCGGATACTTTTCTAACAGACCTCATATGTCTACAATTCTAATCTGAGCACGAGCTGCAAAGAAAAGTTATAAAGAAACATAAATAAATAAGCATTAACAAAAGGGAGTAACATTGTACCAACTGAACATTCAAGATAATTGTGTTATTTTATGGTACAGGTGGTCCTCATATCACACAAATGACCTGTATTATGTTTGATACCAAAACAATGAGTCACCTACTTGAATGTGAGGTTTTTGAAGCAACATGAAGATCTCTTTGCACTCATCCCTGGCTGTAATTCTAGGAGCAACAACATCCAACACTTCCAATGCTATCTGCATTGAATTTGAAAGAGTTGGATGAAATTTTTCATCTTTTCCATTGCTGATAATTTTATTGTGAACCTTCA
Organism: Ectobius pallidus; assembly: GCA_964059195.1. Taxonomy (NCBI): domain Eukaryota; kingdom Metazoa; phylum Arthropoda; class Insecta; order Blattodea; family Ectobiidae; genus Ectobius; species Ectobius pallidus. The sequence goes on from CAXKWD010000006.1 coordinate 13,546,188, forward strand.
CTAAGGCATGCAATTCTTTTGATTGCAATAGATCACTAAGGAATCCAAATTCTTCTTCAGAGCTTGGAAGAACTTGCCGGGCTTCTTCTAGTGACACCAAGAGCCGGGAAAGAGCTGAAATGAATTACAGAAAAATACAGTTAATCATTATATCTATTATTTAATGAATAAGACTATAAGACACACTTTTTTTACTTTGAAAACAGAGCCTTGAAAGTTGGGTGCATCTAATGGTCTGAAGTACACTAACAAAATTAAATGATAAGATAGTTACAAATTTTGGTATAGACTGAACAACAGTGCACTTGTCACAATCGTAAAATGAGGGTAGTTGGATGCCAGGTATACAATGCGAAAAGAAAGGAATGGTAAGTTCTTTTGAACGAAAGGAGTTGTCTCCACCAGGTACAGGGTGGCGCACGAAATGTCATACCATTTATTTTACACATAGCACATATTAATTTTTATTATAGCTTTACATAGAATACATAAAATTGATCATTAGGATATGGAATTTTGTCTTTAATGCACAATGTGTTTAATATGACCGCCGTCTTGCCTCACAATCTCTTGTAAACGAACCCTTACATTCGTCACCACTTTTCGACACTTTTCAGATAACACATGGCACAACTCCATTACATGCGCTCTGAGCTGATTCCCAACTCTGCAGAAGCCCAGGTGTACGAACACTAGCCCGTCGCAACTGCTTTTTTTCCAACACAAACTGCTCAGTTAGTCTGTAAATTGTCTGCTTGCTAGGAGCCCATCTTGTATTAAAGTGAGCACGAAAACGTCTCTGAGTCAAAACTACACTCTTCGTTTCAGCGAAAAACAGAACAACTTTCACATAATGTTCACCATTCAAACGCCCGTTGTGCGCCATTTTACAAACTAATGTTTGTGTTCGTTGTCATGGTGAAATCCGACATGTGATGACTCTTATCGGATTTTCCACGAACTTCGGCTTACACTAGCACTGTTTGAAACAGCGAAACTGCTATATTACAATATTTATGAGATAATTAAATGGTATGACATTTCATGCGCCACCCTGTAGTTTAAATGAAGGCAATGACCTCTAAACAACTTTGTTCCATTACACTTATCGTATGCTGAAATGAGGGTTAGAGGGTGTAAACGTATTTTCAGTCTTTCATGAGAAATCAGTTCAGTTGTTAAAATTCATGCGATGCCATCTGTACAGAAGAAATTTTCGTACAACGCAGGTTTTAAGTTATAAATGATTCCATTGTACAAGGTTATAATTTGTTTATGCAATGAAGTATATTATTCCCTTTAAAAAAATTTCATTTAGAATCAAATTAAATTTTTTTCCTTTAAATTTCCATCCTAAAATCAAGGTGCGTCTTATGGTCCGGAGTATCTTAAAGTCGGTAAAATATGGTAGTTAGTTTCTCCCATGAGGCAAAGAAGAAAGATACGTGAGGATACTCTACACTGCCTTCTCTGAACATACAGCTGAGCCAGGAATATGCTGCGAAAAAATCTATTTTATTATTTCAATAACACTTTAGCACCCAGCACTTTACATGGTGAATTTGAATCTGGCGAGTCTAAGCGGGTAACTGTAACTGTGTCCCTACAAGTGGCTGCAAAGAGAGACAGTATATATCCTTGAGGTTTGGCACATTTCTCACTTATGGTTACAGTGGGCAACAGCCAGGACATGGCAGGTTCAAATCTCCGGTCAGTGCAGTGCCTGTGGTTTTTTTTTTTTTTTTCATTAATTAATTAATTAACAGCAAGCCCCATCACCGTGGCGACATTACATGCTTTAGCGGCTTAATTACAATTGAGTTACATTGTTTGACATGTTATAAAATTATAAATTCATTATCCTATGCATTTCTAAATTACTTGAGTTACATATTACTTATATCGGTAGATTATTAGATGGCCTACATATTTACTGATTTAGCTTAATTGACAATTACATATATAAAGTTAACCTAATTTGTGCCTATTTACTTAGTTTATCCAACATATAATACATATTAACTTCCTTTACATAATTTATCAATTACATATTTTCAAAAGTATAAATTAAATTGTTTTAAAACCTACAATGGTGCTTCGTGTTTGTTTCATATACAAAGTACATTTACAGGTTCATGGCTTGTACAAATCTGTGGAATTCACTCAAGCGCTTCTTTATTAGCTGATCCGGTCTTACTGGCCAAGCACCTCCTGTTTTCCTGATTCCATTTATTAGCTTTTCTCTTTGCGGGCGTTTGTCTGTGCATTCATAGATGAGATGGTTTACTGTCTGTGGACTTCTGTTGCAAGTACATATGGGGTCCTTTATTATATGAAATCTGTTTAGATAATAATTAATTTTCCCATGGCCTGTTACTATTGCTGTGAATTCTGGAGTTAGTGGTATAGGATGGGGAGAGCCCATGTAAAATAAGCAGTGTATGGCAAATGAATTAATTATTAAAGCAGAAAAAGCTGTATGAGTGATAGAAGAACTAGACTCAGAAGCAAGAAAGTAGCAAGGGTAAGAAAATGTAGAGAAATACAGGCTTGGAGTTGAAAAACGCCTGTGAGTGTCTAGAATAGGCTACAAAAACAAGAATTAAAAACAGTCACATTTGGCGGTGACCTAGATTCCTCTCTTGACTAAAGCGATGCAAGCAATCCCACCTTCAGTTAGTGGTACAGCTAGTACGTGGGTATGTTATTTTGTTTTTAGAAACTCAGAAAACTGCCAAATTTGATGTTATCTTGTTCTTCAAAATCCTTAGAATTCATACATAAGCACAATTTTTTGTAGGAAGGTTCTAAGAAGGCTACAAGTAAAATCACAAATAAAAAAACTAAACTCCGTGGCTCTAGATCCCTGGAGAGACTAGGCCTACCATCCAACTGCTATGTCATCTTCTATAAGGAGACGGCAGGTTTGAGGGACATGTGATCATGCCGTCATCCATGGCCATTAAAAATCACAAATAAGTCTACACAAAATTAGGCCTAACCAAAAATGACAAGACGGCTGCTCGACACTGCTATCCTGCAGGTGGGGAAAGTCGATGGGTCATGTGTCGAAGAAACAGTGCTAAGAACTTGATAATGATAGTGGTCATCTTGATGGTTCAGTCGCTACTGCTGCTGGCAACCCTACCACCAGGCTACAAAAACTTGATATCACCCACAGAATCCCTTCCTGTGTTTCTATGTTGGGCTTTGCCCTCAACGTCACCAGGGGCAAGATCTTAGACCTCTGTACTGTATTTCTTTGTTGGAGGATTTGCTGGGGTACAAAACTTGGTATCAGCCCAGGATTCCCTTCCTGTGTTTCTGTGTTGAGGTCTTCGCCCCCAAGCTTCAATTGTTGGCTCAGGATTTCCTGTACCCTCTTCTTATTAACCCTTTGCCGCTTGCATTTCAATTCTCCTGCACGAGCAAAATAACCTTGCTTTTCAAACTGGTTAATGAAATTTCTAAGGCAGAGCTGCCTAAATGCACCTCTTCAAGGAAATAAAATATTAATAAAACAAAGAAAGCTAAGCATATAATTCCTTCTGTACTTTCATTCTGAGATAGCCTAACTATAAATTTTTATTTGTACTCACTATAATTTTATATATTTCCACATTTCGGTTCTGGTAGTGTTCCAGAAAATAGCGTGTCCTGTAGTTTGCAAGATGTGAAAATTCCTGACCAGCTATACTAAGTTCAGTGCATCCACCATTCTACTGTATCCACTCAAATAGGCTACAGTGAACGCTGTTTAATGTAATCACGGATAATGTTATCAATCGGGTAATGTTATCACCAGGGCCTGGATTCTGATGCCCTAAAATTGTTTGAAAAATGACCTATAAAATGGCCTTAAATTTTAAAGAAATTGACCTAATAATTATAAAAAATGACCTAAAAACTGATATTTTATTTATAAAAAATTATTGTTCACACAAAGTTATAGACTAGTTTGTACATAATTGTAAAACCTGTAATGTTGTGAATGTTCTTTTCTCAAGGAAATTTATACTGGCACTGAAGCACTGGTGAGTCAAAATTCGGCACATCCTTTTGTGGACTGCCCGATTATATTGTTGTTTACTGAGGGTAAACAGTTGTTTGCACTCTCAAATCCAAGCAGGTGGCACACTCTAGTGCCAAGTCAATCTAATAACAATAGTAACATAATAGCCTACAAAATTTTGGTGTTTCTTTGATTCTCACTTCCGACTGAGATATGGCAACACTTTAAGGCGTATTTTTCCTTATTGCATTAAACAAACAACACTTCAAAGACAGTACCGCTAGCGACGAAAAAAAAGTTAATACACTCATTGTAAATACATGAAAAATACTAAATAAGGAAGTAAATGACACGAAAATGACAAAATAATGATGTAAAATTGAAATAAATGCCCTAAAAATATAAAATTGCATAAAATGATAAAAAATGACCTAATACAAATGCATTTCTATAATCTAGAGGCCATGATTAGGATTTATCCACAAGTTGGCAATGTCTATGCAACATCAATAATAAATGATGCAAAAATACGTTGCACAAACTTTCTCGCATATACGTGTTAAAGACTAGCACAGAAAAAATTAAATTAAAGAGACAATTAAATTTTACTTATTACATTTTCATAAAACTAACAAGTATCTAGAACGGAAAGCATCAGGGTCGATCTTTATGTTCAATGCTTTTACCGTGAAATAATAATAAGAATAATAACAATAATAATAACAATAATAATAATAATCAATGACAGTAAAACTGCATATTATTAGTAGGCCTACTACTACTACTACTACTACGGGAAAATTCAAATATAGCCTAAGTCGCACCTTGGGATAAATCGGTCCTACCCAACCTATCTTCACCGATGCAGTTTCTTTTATACCACGATCTAGCAAATTCTTCTGTCCTAGTATTATGAAGATACTCGTGACTGGACGTTGGAGGTGTGACGTCTTACCGCTAGACGAGAGGTGACAAACCTTGCGGGAGATATAATATGCCACGGCTGCCGTCTCCGCTTCGCGCACTTAACTATGTGGTTAGTGTTATGCATTATTTAGCTATATGCAACAGTATACATGGGCAGTTGGTCACTCTGCTTCTCTCAGAAACAAAATACATCACACAGTCCGTGCAAATGTGAATATCGAATGGGGAAGATTAAGGGGCGACTTATATTTGAATTTCGCCACCACTACTACTACCACCACTTAGGTTATATTGCACGCTTTAACTGCATGTAGGTCATACCACGTGTTTAGTATGTTTGCGTGAAACATTAGTCTATATCAGCGTTTCTTAACCTTTTTGAACCCGAGGACCTCTAAAATGAGTAAAAACTTTACGGACCCCAAATTTAACATCCAATTTTTAAAAGTAGGCTATATGTAGGCCTATATTCTTAATATTTGGGGTAGTAAATTACAGGTCGTTATAACGAAATACTTTTTTTTTTAATCCGACGGAAACACAGTTATTGAATTGGAATGAAACTATTGACAGTAAAATTATATTTTGAACACACTTTAATATGTATAACCAATTTGATAATATAATTAGGAATTATGTTATTAGGCCTACTCACTTTTAATGAGACGGTTGAGCTTGACGCCTCTTGCAGAGTTCCTGTTTTTTTGGCTCAATATTAGTCAAATTTAGTCGATATGACCTGTATTTTCGAAGATTTTAAACCTTTGACATTTAGTGTCCATTTTATGTGAAAAATTTCTACTTCTTTACTTCCCACTTGCTTTATGATATTTTTAAATTAATTATGTCTGCGGACCATCTGCCCACCAGTGGTCCGCGGGACAATAGGTTGAGAAACGCTGGTCTATATTAACAACTCATTCGCGTCATGTTTCTATTGTTTAGTGATGTATTCTTATGTGATATTCAGTTTAAACGATTATAATATCCAGTGACATAGCGGCGATGAGTTATGGAAAATAAGCAAGTCCTACAAACCCGGCGTTTGCCTTTGCGAACGACGGAACCATGAAAAACCCAAGTCAATTTGGGCGGCCACGAGGTTTGATTTGAACTCAGGACCTCTTCCCTGTTAGCCCATAGGCCTACCATCTCGCTGTAATTGGTTTTAGTGTGTTCATTGCGACTGAGCTAAACTGATTGCATTTCACAACAATAAGCCCATTAGGCCTATAGTTTTCTTGTTACTAGGGGCAACAAAATGTCATTCATATTTTAATTTACATTTATGTTCTGAAATTCGCATTTAAGCTGCCCTTATTTCGTTTTTATCTTGATATCTATTAAATGTACAAAGAAATGTGTTAAATAAAAAATGTTCATTTTAAATTTTTCTACAACTTTACTGTGATAAGTTTTCATGTATCGCCTACTGTAATGGATATAATCTAGAAAAATTGAAAATGGATACGAGTAAAGTGCCCCTTAAGTCATTTTTGCGGAAATACGGATATAGCCATTTTATTAGTCACAGATAAGACTTTACAATTTTAAATTTTTATTAAAATCGTTAGAGCCATTTTTTCAAAAAACAAATTTTTTAAAAAAGTTTTCATGAAAAGTCCCCTTAATATTTCAGTTGTAAAACTAAATTTCTGGGCGGTTCGACAAAATTTCGAAAAAGTTCTTAATTCAAAATATGAAGTAAATACAATGTACCGTTTACCCGCTGTGCTTGTCCACAGACAGACGGACAGACGGACAGACGTCATTCCAAAAATATTTTTTTTGGTTTCTAGGCTTCATGAAACGTGCTCTCCCGGTGTTATCTCGACTTCGATTTTTTGTCACGATCACAATACTTTCTCTATACTACGTATATGCGAGAAAGTAAAAGGATGACATGTCATTAGAATCCAGGCCCTGGATATCATTTTTATGAAGTCCCATATGGATTAATACTCATACATTGAAAAAAATGCTGTTTATTGTGTTTGAAGATTCGGTTTATGTTATCAAGTACTATATGTTGTTGAAAGTTTCATGTTTTATGGCTTTCATTTCAACTCTACTCCATTGTATTGTATTGTACTAGTAGGTGCCCGTAGCTTCGCCCACGATAATCAATTTAAAAATTAAAAATTAAGTTATAATAACTATTAAAGCATTATATTTATTAACACTTGCACGAGAATCATTCATAAACTAAGCCATTAATAATTAATGAAACAGCTAAAATTCCGGCTTCAGAGTACATTTCACGATTAGAAAGCGCCGCCTGAAAAAACGATCTCAGATTCGATTTTTCAGTTCCAAAGCTAACTGTGAACACATAATACGTATTGTTTCTCAACTGTTTGTTGACAGATGAATATGATGTGAATTTTATTTGATCAATTCAGTGTAATTTTCAGAAATTATATTATGTTTCAAGGGAAGGTATGGTTTGTTTGGATTTTTATCATCAGCGATATTTCAAGAGTTAAACCATCAATATTTTACAGCTGGTGCCCCCGGCTTCGCCCGCCATTATTAATTGATTCCAGGATTTTTAAGAAATTTACACTGGTAGTTTATTAAAAATGTTTGTGGTTCAGAGCTATGAAAATTGTAAGTAAAAATAAAATTAGAGTATTTGTTCATTGTGTTCATTTCACTTAGGCTTTATATAATAAAGAAACGGTTTTCCTAATTTTGTACTCTTCGTGAAAGTTTACACTGCCAGAGAGTATACCCGAGAGTCACCGAGTATACCTGAATTTTCACGAAGCGGGCGAATGAGCGAGTGTGCAGGCTATTTAGGGCCGTTGAATTGTATAAGAGTAGATTGTATTGGAGCTTAGGGTACCGTTCCCAGCTCACAAGATGACCAGTTCAAGGGGGTGGAATTCCCAAACTTTCTCCTTTAGGCAATAAAACATGTTTCCACCCCTCAGTTTAGCTGAAACTTATGATTTTTTAAGTTCATGGTGTTAATGTACAGTCAGTCAAATAAAAAACGTCGGGCGGTATTTGATTAAGTATCACGAACGAGCATATGCGCATGTACAGGAAGACTTAAGGTTAGGTTCACACACGCCTCTTGTCTATCCATGTATTTTCTTGATTATTTAGTCAGTTTTGTTCCAAAACAAACATGTAAAGAAGGCTGTGGCTTTATGCCTCAAATCCGCCATATTCTTGGTTGCAAATTTTTATAATATTAATAATTAATAGATTCGCGAGGGATATGTTTATTCAAGGAGCATTTTTTAAAGATTTTATTTTATAATACCGGTACTTCTAGTGTAAAATCAATAACTTACGCTCAACTTCTGCAACCAATCTTAGCATCGAAATACGCGTCCGGCCAGATCAACATTTGCTATGAAAACTTCCGGTCGCATTATAGTAAAGTTCCCACCTCTGAGCTGCTCTTTCATAAATATGGAACCTTCTCGCTGCTTCAGAGACCGAAAAATGCAGGTCAATTACAGCCCTAACTACACTTTCTCTCACGTTAGCATTTGTATGTGGCGATGACACAAAGCAAAATGAATTATGACAATGCATTAAGCTGAATATCGTGTGTTGCGCTTTCCGCGTTGTTCATTTTTTCCCTCCTTGTTCATATTTTCCCTCCTGCCGCATGGCCTCATATGTTCCGAAAATGACCTGTATTTTGTGTTTTTTATAGGAAACTTGTGAACTAATATTTCAAAACTTTAATTTTAACAGCATACGAGTTCCAACGTTTTTTATTTGACCGACTGTACAGTGATGGGTACTGTAAAACGTAAAGACTTTAACATCAAAGAAAAACTTTCAATTACAGAACAATATGGAAAATTACCTAAAATGAGTCAACGCAGCCATGCAGCTACAAATTTCACAACCTCTTTTGTGTAAGCTATTAAAAATCGAGACAGTATTCTTACGGCTACAAAAGAAAACAATATAATGTACTGTTCGAGTAAATCTGCACTTTGTGGGTCCTGGGTCCCGCATTATGTTGGCAATGCTAACTGCCAATACTAAAGAAAAATCAACATTCCTAACCTGACATCGTTAGAATATGTGGCTTTGGACCCGTCAAGTTGGGTAGAGGATGACCAGTTTATATCATAACACGGAAATAAAGGGATTTCTTTAGCGATCTGCACAGAATTCAACGGATGTTGTAGCTCAGATTATGTGGTCCATTTGTGTTGTACAAGCACTGCCAATAGCTTTACACGTGGAATGAACAAACATGAGGTTAGTGACAGGTAAAACGAGGATTGCGACAATCTAGTTTGTGACAGATTAGGTTAGGTTAGTCAAGATTTGTTTAGGGCAAAAACCAAATACTTGTGGCAACTTGGCTCTCACTCCATTCTCTGCTGTGTGTTGCCATGGCCATGGTCCGCTTCCCCTACCTTCCCCTAGCCGGCCTTCACTTCACCTGGCCTGCAACCTTTCCCCTTGCAAGCTGCTCACTGCTCAGGAATTACTATTTTTCTGTTTAAACGCACGCGCGTAAAAATTCACCAATTATGGTAATGGAGAGGCCTCACCTTAACCGACACTGGGATATGCGTGACACTATCCTTGCGCTGTTTAGTTTGTCTGAGGGAGCCATTTTGTAAGCACGTGTTTCAGTGACCCAACATGGAGTGTCAATTTGGTTTTGTGTTTTTCTGAAAAAATCGGAACTGAAACGCTGCAAATGAGACAGGAAGCATATGGAGACCAAGCCTTATCAAAAACACGTGTTTTTGAATGGCATAAAAAATTTTAAAGATGGTGAAACAAGTCTTGAAGACGCTCCACGTCAAGGACGGCCCTCCACATCAAAAACTGAGGTGAACTGCAACACCATTGACGCCATACTGCAGGAAGATCGACAATTAACAATAGCAAAGATTGCAAACATGATGCACATTTCGTTTGGGTCAGTTGAAGACATAATTCATAATGATTTGGGCTCCAGAAAAGTGGATCTCCACCAGGACAAAGCCCCTGCTCATCGAGCCAAAGCAACACAAGAGGCAATCACTCAACTAGGTATCGAAATCATGCCCCACCCACCATATTCGCCAGATCTTGCACCCTGCAATTTCTACCTGTTTCTACGAGTGAAAAAATTACTTCGTTGGCACCATTTTCAAACCGATAGCGAACTAAATAGTGCTATTTCGGGTATACTGAACAGGGTGTCAAACAAGGGCTTATCTGAGTGTTTTGAAATGTGGATAGAATGTTCAAACCTAAGTGTAGCCTCAGGAGGAGAGTATTTTGAGAGTTTGTAATTAAATTTGAATAAAAAGAAATCATAGTGTCCAAACAAAAAAAGTTTTCCCGTTACTTTTTGATACACCCTCGTATACTGTGCTATGTGCTATTAATTGTAATTAAAGTATAAAAGCCCTTGCACGAAAACTGCTCTTTTCAGAGCCAACATAGGCATAATATTTCACAATTATAATAAAGAACCCTTGCACCAAAAAGAGCTATATTTCTCATGTACGGATTTACAACTCACTAAACTTAAATAGTTTAATTATCCCTTCACCACTCAGCAATCACTTGTGGTGTAATGGTTAAGGCTGCTAGCTACAATGCTAGTGATCCCAGGTTCGTATACTGGTCAATGCATAAAATTCACGAATAGGAATAGGTCTTAAATAGGTAGGTAGGGCAAAGAGGAGGGAAGAGAAAGGGAAGAAGGAGGAAAAGACAAGAAGAGAAGAAAGGAGAAATATTATTATTTAATTTTTTCCCCGTTTCACATTCTTCCTACTAGATGGCATTGCAGCCCGATGTTCCTAGTAGTTCAAATTATGCCGCTAGGCGGGTCTTGTTTGTAAGTAGAAGTGGGGGGGGGGCTAGGGTGCCACAAGTACGGTATTTGTTTTTTCCATAGTTTAGTTTAGTTTAGTGACAGATAGCTCTAGCAGCAACACCATAACCACCATCAACATTGTCATATTGCCTATCCTGTTTCATGATGATCAATGATTCTGTGCACCATTCCCACTATCAAGACTACCTGCTGAAAACCAGAACAAATTGGCCATATTTGCTCCCTTCTATACGATTTTTACTTCATTTTGCAAATTTTGGCATAAGATAGTTCAGCCATTTCATAAAATATGGGAATTTTTCCCTCAAAGAGAGAAGTTATAAGTAATTGGGTGGTCAAAAATAAGTTTTAAACCTCAAATTCTCTGAATTTTAAGGACTTAGGTGTATCTGAAGTGGTTTCATGAGTAAAATCTGTTGATTTACTTATTTATTGCGTTGAGTTACTTTTTTTTGCCATTTTTAGCATAATTTTAACACTCTTTAATACCAAGTAGTCAAGAGTAAACAGCTATGCCCATTTTCATTTGAGAAAATATACATCTTAAGGTACAATTTGGTATAAGATTAACTTCAAAAAATATGTGTGGTTAATTACTATGTAAAATAACCAACAAGGGAATTTTTGTCCCACCCGTAATGTCCCATCCGTAACAGTGATAGTTTTGTTAAATTATATTATTGATGAGTTAAATAAATGTTCTGACAACCTGGAAACAGTTTATAATTTGTATTTAATCCCTCATACCTTCATTAATAACAACATTGATGGCGAGTTCCACCGACCTTCGTTACGGCTAAAACGCGTCGTTTTCTCCTGCTTGTGTCATGTTTGCGTTCCACCGATCCTGGTTACTCCCTCACGCCCGTTAATACTCGCGTTAACTTAAAGACAGAAATTCCTTGCGTTAAATCTCGCGTTTGTTTGAAAACAAGATGGCTGAACCTGCTTGCATGCTACAATATGCAGTATTATCCGCATTAAACAGTAAACCCAGTACATTAATGCATTAATTATAGTTTCTGAAGAATAACATGAATACAAGGGAGTGATTCATTTATTTATTTTGCTACGTTAGAGCAGTCAGGTAACAGAATGGGACCCTCCTGCTGTCACTAGCCTGAACACAAAAGTAGGATCTGGGTTTTTCTCATATTTTACAAAACAAACCAGTCCCACAGAGGAGAGGATCAGTTGAAACTGTAACGTTGAAGCAGGAGAATGGTTACAAAGTAAAATGTTTTTCGCAGTTGCTCAACATTCAACAGTATCCTGAAGTATTTCGCTCATAATTACGCCTACATGCCATTGAAAATGCCGCTGTGTATTTGTCAGTTTATAGCTTGTATTATTACTAGTAGGTTGACGATAGGTGAAATAAGTGCACTTGAACTAAGTTTTCGATTTTCATGAAAACCAATTTTTTTATCGATGTGAAAAACCACTCTAATCGTTCAGGAATTTTCACAGAATTTTTTGACACGTCACACACCTTTGTACTTGCCACGAAGGCTTCAAAAAACAGTAATTAAAGTCGTGATTTTCCCCATATAAAATCATAGTATTCTCTACCACGGCTATTTGATGATTAAACCCACATCTGACTTTGGAGCAGTACCAACCTGACAGCTAGTATCACACTGCATTTACACAAGTTAGAATGGAAGCTTTCGTTTCGTATAATTTCCGGTCGGGAAAACAATAGGAACTTCCTCAATGACAAGTTATATTAAAATAAGAGCGCTGGGGTTACGCAAATTCGAACGGAAGCTTAATTTTATGTAATACATGGAGAGAAACCATGTTCGAGTATTTTATGTAATAACTCATATTTCCTTCGTGTTTTAATGAAGTAGAATAAGGAAACTTTTTCAAATATTAATTCGTGATCAATTAACATTAAAGTGTCCCCCCGCCATGTGTTAGTCGGTAGCACGCTTGCCTTCCACCCGGCGGCCCGGGTTCGATTCAGCAGTGAAAAATCTCTTTCCCGGGTTCGTGACTGGGTGCTTGTGTTGTACTTAGGTTTAAATGTGAGGTAGGGGACTGGCGCACCCCGGAAATAAATTCGCCGCAGATATCCTCTTAAAGGATCTCCAGGAGACGTTTGCGCGATCCGGTAGGGCTACTATTACCACTATTAAACTAAGACAAATTCGAATTGAAGCTTGATATTAGAAAAAGCATTGTTTAATTGCTGTTTTGCTTCATGTTTCATGAAGAGCTAACAGAGAAACATTTTAAATATTACTCAATTTCTTTCTTCACATTGTTGTTATTATTATTATTATTATTATTATTATTATTATTGTTGTTGTTGTTGTTGTTGTTGTTTTCTAAAATACTTGTCTTCAACATTGTCCTTTCATAAAAAAATAATAATCGTAATTTAGTATGAAACATTCTTCCATCCATTAATTTATCCATCCGTTCATCCATTAATTCATCCGTACATTCATTCATCCATTCAACCATAAATAAATATTTAAATTCATCCATCCATCCAGTTACTAGTTAATAAATTATTTCCACCATCCATTCATAGACTGATGGATGGATGAATCTATGGGTGTATTGTTGAATTATTTAATGAAAAGGATGAGTGGGTGGATAAATGGATGCATGGATTTATTAATGGATAGCTGAATGTTTGGATCGATGGGTGGATGAAATAGTTAAATGAATTATTTATATAATAAATTAATTAATGGACGGATGAATGTTTGGTTATAGGGGTGGTTGGCTTGATTGATGGATGAATGGCTGGTTGGATGGTTCATTCATTCATCCATGAAATCCGTATATTAATTAAATTTTGCATTAATCTATTCATCCATCCATTGATTAACCAATCCACCCATCCATTAATTTATCAATTAATTCATCCATGAATCCACCCATCCATTCATCCTTTCGTTCATCCATCAATATATTTACTAAATAATTAATAACAGTCCATCCATTCATCCCCTAATTAATCCAACAAACCTACCACCCACCCATCCATCAATTCAGACATCAATAAATCTATCCATCCATCGAATTATCCATTCATCCATAAATTATTTTTCCAACCATCAAATTATTAACAATGAGATAATTAATTTTCATTTTCAACTAAAATTATTAATCCATCCATTGTCTATTAATTCATCCACCCATCTGTTCAATCATCCATACATCCATCCAGTCATTCGTCCCTTAATTAATTCATGTATTCCACCATTTAATTATCCATACATTCATTCATTCATTCATTCATCCACCCATCTATCCACTCATGCATCCATCAATAAATTCATTCATTCATCGATCCAACCAACCATTAATCAATCCATTCATTCATTAATTAATTTATTAATTAGCCCACCTACCCATTCATCCATCCATTAATTCATTCATCCATAAATATATCCATTCATTCATCCGAAATTATTTATTTCACCCACCTAACCCACCATCCATCAAATGCTTTATGGATATATAAATAAATGGATGGACGGTTGAATTAATTAACTAATTGGATGGATAAATGTATGCATTAATTGATTCATCAATGGATGGGAGGATGAATTAATTAATTATGTATCTAAATCATTAATTGATAGATGAAGGGTGGATTGCTTGGTGAATGAATTAGTTAAATAATGGATCGATGAATGACTTCTGTAATAAGTGGATGGATCAATTAATAATTAATGGATGGTTGGTTAGATAACTGGATTGATTGATGGACGCATGGATGGTAGGATGAATGAAAAATGAATGGATGTATAAATGGATGGATTGATACATGGCTGAATGAATTATTGGGTGGGCAGATAATAGTTTTCATTAATTTCATAATTATAATTGTTATAAATAACTATTAAACGTATAAATAATATAACAGTAAAAATCTGGTTTGACATGTAATACATGTTTTCTATATTAGTCGATCGTCCTGAACGCGAATTTCACAATAAATACATTCCGATTTAAAATTAATGTTAAGCAATTTTCTGAGTAATAATATTAACAATATAAGAAATATAAATTGCATGGCAATAAAAATGTTATTGTAGATGATATACATGTTTTTGCATGTATTTCACCACTTCTGAACGCGTATATGACAATAATAATAATAAGTTCCTTCCGCACTTCGAGAAAATACTGATTTTCCATTAATATCACACATTTTTCGCAGAAAAAGTAGGAAGTATTTAAATAAAAATTCATTACATAGAATAATTTTTTTCCCGACCTAAGTTATATGTCTTATCTATAATTTGACCCTTATGAACACGAATATAATATTATAATAATAACCAGTTCCTTCCGCACTTCTTGAAAATACCGACTTTCCATTAGTCTCACACAGTTAACGCAGAAATAGTAGGACCGTTTCAAAACAAAAATTCATTACCTGGAGGGAAATTTTTTTTCCGACCTAAGTTACATGCGTTATCTATAATTCGACCCTTCTAAACACGAATATAACAATAATATAAACCAGTTCCTTCCGCACTTCGAGAAAAAACAGATTTTCCATTAGTGTCACACAGTTTACCCAGAAAAAGTAGGACCGTTTCGAAACAAAAATTCATTACATGGAAGGAAAATTTTTTCCCGACCTAAGTTATATGTCTTATCTATAATTAGACCCTTATGAACACGAATATAACAACAATAATAACCAGTTCCTTCCGCACTTCTTGAAAATACCGATTTTCCATTAGTGTCACACAATTAACGCAGAAAAAGTAGGACCGTTTCAAAACAAAAATTCATTAC
This sequence comes from Ectobius pallidus, assembly GCA_964059195.1. Classification (NCBI taxonomy): domain Eukaryota; kingdom Metazoa; phylum Arthropoda; class Insecta; order Blattodea; family Ectobiidae; genus Ectobius; species Ectobius pallidus. The sequence goes on from CAXKWD010000006.1 coordinate 13,561,727, forward strand.
ATGGAAGGAAAATTTTTTCCCGACCTAAGTTATATGTCTTATCTATAATTTGACCATTATGAACACGAATATAATTATAATAATAACCAGTTCCTTCCGCACTTCTTGAAAATACCGATTTTCCAATAGTGTCACACAGTTTACGCAAACAAAGTAGGAAAGTTTCACACAAAAATTCATTACATGGAGGAAATTTTTTTTTCCGACTTGTATTAAATGAGTTATTTATAATTAGACCCTTCTGACCACGAAAATCACAATAATAATAAGCAGTTTCTTCCGCACATCGAGAAAATACCGATTTTCCATTAGTGTCACACATTTCTCGCAGGAAAAGAGGGAACTATTCAAAGAAAAATTCATTCTGTGTAGGATAAATTTTTTTCCAACTTGAAATACGTGTGTTATCTATAATACGACCCTTCTGAACACGAATATAACAATAATAATAAGCAGTTTCTACCGCACTTCGAGAAAATACCGATTTTTCATTAGTGTCACACAATTCTCGCAGGAAAAGAGGGAACTTATTCAAAGAAAAATTCATTCTGTGTAGGATAAATTTTTTCCAACTTGAAATACGTGTTTTATCTATAATACGACCCCTCTGAACACGAATATAACAATAATAATAAGCAGTTTCTACCGCACTTCGAGAAAATACCGATTTTTCATTAATGCCACACATTTCTCGCAGGAAAAGAGGGAACTATTCAAAGAAAAATTCATTCTGTGTAGGATAAATTTTTTTCCAACTTCTAATACATGTTTTATCTATAATTCATCCCTTCTGAACACGAATATAACAATAATAATAAGCAGTTTCTTCCGCACTTCGAGAAAATGCCGATTTTCCAATAGTGTCACACATTTCTCGCAGGAAAAGAGGGAACTATTCAAAGAAAAATTCATTCTGTGTAGGGTAAATTTGTTTCCAACTTGAAATACGTGTGTTATCTATAATACGACCCTTCTGAACACGAATATAACAATAATAATAAGCAGTTCCTTCCGCACTTCAAGAGAATTCCGATTTTCCGTTCGTGTCACACAGTTTACGCGTAAACTGTGTGTCACGAATGGAAATTCGTAATTTTCTCCTAGTGCGTATGGAACTGGTTATTATTTTTGTTCTATTCGTGTTCAGAAGGGTTGAGTTATAGATAACACATGTAAATCAAGTGGGGAAAAAATTTTGCCTGCATGTAATTAATTTTTGTTTGAATCATTCCTACTTTTCTTGCGTAAACTGTGTGACGGTAATGGAAAATTGGTATTTTCTGGAAGGGCGGAAGGAACTGGTTATTATTATTGTTATATTCGTGTTCTGAAGGGTCGTATGATAGATAACACACGTATTTCAAGTTGGAAAAAAATTTATCCTACACAGAATTAATTTTTCTTTGAATAGTTCCCTCTTTTTCTGCGAGAAATGTGTGACACTAATGGAAAATCGGTATTTCTCGAAGTGCGGAAGAAACTGCTTATTATTATTGTTATATTCGTATTCAGAAGGGTCGTATTATAGATAACACACGTATTTCAAGTTAGAAAAAAATGTATCCTACACAGAAAGAATTTTTCTTTGAATAGTTCCCTCTTTTCCTGCGAGAAATATGTGACACTATTGGAAAATCGGCATTTTCTCGTAGTGCGGAAGAAACTGCTTATTATTATTGTTATATTCGTGTTCAGAAGGGATGAATTATAGATAAAACACGTATTTCAAGTTGGAAAAAAATGTATCCTACACAGAATGAATTTTTCTTTGAATAGTTCCCACTTTTCCTGCGAGAAATGTGTGACACTATTGGAAAATCGGCATTTTCTCGAAGTGCGGAAGAAACTGCTTATTATTATTGTTATATTCGTGTTCAGAAGGGTCGAATTATAAATAACACATGTAACTCAAATAGGAAAAAAAAAATTTCTCCATATAATAAATATTGATTGATATCGTCCCCGCTTTTTCTGTGAGTAGAACACTGCACACATCCCTAGCGTCTGACTGTAACGGTTTTTTTTGTTCGCCAGCACCACAAATATTATTATTAGCTTTCGGGATTTTAGGTTGATAAAATGCAATTTTAGGTGCCGAAAGTAAGCTCTATATAATTATGAAATAGGATTTAAAAATTGCAAAAATGATCTATTAAAAATCGTGAATTCCATTGAAGTTGGTATTTTTCTTAAACATCCAATTATAATACATTATTATACGAGTATATTTAAGAAGGACCACCGGCGTGGTCTCGTGGTTAGCGTCGCTGTCTACAGATCCGTCGGCCCGGGTTCGATCCACGGTACCTCCTCGGATTTTTCTGGAACGGGGTGCACTCAGCCTCGTGACTCAAATTGAGCAGAGAGGAGTAGCGGCTCCGGTCATGGATACCACCATTGCCGTGGGTGTCGGCATGCAGACCACATGCCTCTAATCCTGCCATCTGCCTATGGTAGATGACGCAGTGGACGAGTTCTAGACCTTGTCCCTTCAGGGATGTTAGCGCCACGGAGTTAGTTATATTTAAAAAGGCAAAATTCAACAAGTAATAGGCCTATAAACAATATTCATTTCTTCCATATCTTGTCCACAATTGGCTACACCCTTGGGTAGAGAGGAGCTTTTCATGTGCAAACCGTTATTTTCAGACAACAGACAATCGTTCTTATTTGAGAATCTCCACCAAGTGTTCATAGTTATTTTTATTACAGGTTTATTGTAAACATCGCAGTTTGCTTGTAGTAATAGATAATTATTTTTTTCTTTCTTTTTTAAATAGCACAAATTTCCTAGGGGCAATTTTATTGTCATGCCAGTTCAGAAAGAATTTCTTTTTCGCTAAGGGTGTCCAAGTAGTACTTACTTCTTTAGTAACAAAATATGTGTGTTTAATACAGTTCTGAATAATCCAGCAGAATAAAATCATATCAATTAAAATGTGCATCTACAGCCATAGGAAAGTCGCTCATTTATGACAACATCTTCTGTAGTGTTCCTACAAATGTAGAAACTCTGCCTTACTGACTGCACCACCCAGGAAATATATTTTCGTTTCGTGTGCGTCTACAGCCATGGGACTGTCGCTCATTTATTATGTGTACACCTTCTGAACTGTTCCTGACAATTTTGAAACTCTGCTGTACTGACTGCTCCACCCAGGAAATATATTTTACTTCCGTGTGCATCTGCTCATTGGTAATCTCAACTTTAACGTAAGTTATGATACGGTTGTGGATTGTGAATTTAACACATTCGAATTTGATGTAAAATCGCAATTTTCTCCTTAAAGGTCTCAAAATAATTAGGCCTTAGTGTGTACAATGTTAAATTGCAGCCTGCATACTTATTTGTCCGGAGATATTATTCATAGCGTTGATATTAATGCGGGAGATGGAGAAAAGGCATTCAGGTGTGGTGTGTGTAAGAGGTCCTTTACCGGATTTATTGCTTTTGTTTTGATTTGTCATTACGCTCGTATGAGTTTCACGGCATTCAGGTCTAGTCAGTGGCGGACGCAGAAATTTTTTTCGGGTGGGGATTTGAATAGGTAGACGGAATACTACAAAAAATTAATCAACTTACATATACAATTAGTTTATAAAACTGGCCACTTAGAGGATATATATAGCCTTTTTTTTCAAATTTCGGGGGGTTTGTAACCCTCCTATCCCCCCTGCGTCCGCCACTGGGTCTAGTGACTGTTAATATACACATAAGTAAGGTAAATGTAATTCGGCATTAATATAAGTGTCCAAAAATAAAATACGTGGTTATAAAAATGTTGGAAATACAATTTCACTCATACTGAAGAGTGATCATTTTAGTATCCTGTATGTAACGAAGAGAATCCTATAGGGTCATTCCATATTAAATCAACAAATGGGCGTTGCCGCACCATTTTTTATTTTGATGAAATTTGGTAGGTGATGTGTACCAGTCTTCTGAACCCCAAAACAAATCTTGTTATACCTCAAAAAAATTTTACTCCTGAGATATAGGCATTTGTTTGGGACATGAACAAGCAAAAAATGTAATTTCAGACCCATTTTCTGAATGCCGTAGAATTTCTATTTGAATCAGTAGGATGATCAAATAGGGCTCATTGGAAAGCTTAAAGAATGGACTTTCATTTGTGCATACTAAATTAGATTTAAGTTAAGTCTAAACAGATGTTTCTAGGGCTCTAATCTTCGTTCGTGAACTGTCGTTTTGCGTAACTTTAGACATTAAAAAAACAATGAAGGACTTGGAGTAACAGGCCAATTTTTTTTCCTGTTACACTTATGTATGAGGAGTATGTGTAGGAAAACAACTGAGCTGTTACTGGTGGTCCTTCACCCTGAAAAATTTGCTTAAACTTCGAAAAAAATGTAAATCGGGCTTTTTCTCGGTCCCAAATAGTAATGTGGGACAGGTGATAAAAATCTGAAAATGCCAAGATGAGAAGCCCTTATAGTGTACTTTAAAATAAAAACAAAATCATTTTGTGACCCGAAGGGATAGAGGAGCTACAAGCCTTTGAAATATCAAGAAAACAACACTTGACCGCTACTGAAAATAGGCTAAGCAGATAGGATAATTACCACAAAATTTAATTTAAATTTACATAAAATATAAAACATTTATTTACAAATGAGAATTTTCCTCAGTCATACAAATTTCTGATTTTTTGTAATTTTTCTAACAATTTTTCACATTTGACTTCTTTTTAAGCTACATTGATGGCAATTTCAAGTACTGTATTTAGAAACCATTCTTATCCTGGTTTATTAGGTGTAGGTACTGCATTAAACTCTACTCTTCTATACAGTATATTGAATTATATGTTAACTGTTATAATAGGATAAGTTCTGGACACGCACTGCTCATTGGAGTCTGGTTGCTGACCAAGTCATGTTTGAATATGTATAGCTTCATATGATCCAGCCCCTCTGTTCAATACTGTCCACTATTCACTTACTGAGCTGACTCACAGCAAGTACGTTGTGTTTGTGCTTCATTATCTTTTGATTAGTTTATTTATTTTTTAAATTATTACTATTGTTATTTTGTGCTGAATACATGCTATTGAAATTGTTACGAGTATATTACTATGATTGAGTGTTCTTGTACTGTTGGCATCTTCAGAGGAGAGGTATCTCATAAATTATCTTACTCTATGTCTTCAGTACTCAATACTATTTCCGAGTTCACTGAAGAACAAAAAAAAACATTATTTTCAATTAGAACTGGTTGCGATGATATAAAATGTTTCACAAGGCTGAATTTTTGGACAGATACTTCCAAAACTTGTGTATGGCCTTGCTCTGACCCCTACAGTGTTCACTCAAAACCTATTAAAAATATCTCTCAGATAAATATCAATGACACTTTCCATGTGCAGTCCTGAGCTGAAATTAATCACAGGGAAGGTATTGTGCACAAAATGTTAAAAATCCAAAACAAGGCACAGAGACCGGTACTGACAGTGAAGATGAATGCCCAGACATTTATGAACCTGAAGCCATTCTTGTTGAAACAGTTAATGATGCTTGTTCAGTCCTTGGTATTTCTCCTGTTAAGGTGCAGAACTGTCAGTTGAAGCTAGACCCTCAGTGTTAACAAATAAAGTTAGTAAGATAGTCAAATCTATAACAGGAAAGTTAAGCAAGTCTTTTGATTTGAACATTTCAACTGATAATGAGGAATTTTCAATGAACATGCAGCCTGCCAGTTTAGCAAATGAGTACAAGCAACTAATTCACAAGCTTAAAGAAAAAAAATGAAAGTCTACTAAAAAAACATTGTAAGTTTAGCTCCTGGAGTAGTTGGAGTATTAGTATAGTTCAGAGTGAGTTTAATGTCAGCCAATACTTAGCCCGCCAGTCAAGAAATTTAGTGAAAAAGAACGGGATTTTGCCACAGAATAAGGAGAACAGGACTAGGAATACACTTGATGAAGTTTCAGTCAAAACTGTACAAGACTTCTACGAAAAAGATGAGTAGCCTACAGCAGAATGATGCCAAGGAAAAGGGACTGTGTATCTGTTAGAGGACCTAATGGAGAAAAAGGTTAGCATACAGAAAAGGTTAATTTGATGTGACCTTAAAGAGCTTTAGGCAGCTTTTAGTGTTTAATGCATTACCTACATCCAAAAAACCAGGATAAGAATGGTTTCTAAATACAATAGTTGAAAATACAGTAGGCCTACTTGAAATTGCCATCAATGTTAGCTTAAAAAGAAGTCAAATGTGAAAAATTGTTAGAAAAATTACAAAAAATCATAAATTTGTATGACTGAGGAAACTTCTCATTTGTAAATAAATGTTTTATATTTTATGTAATTTTAAATTAAATTTTGTGGTAATTATCCTATCTGCTTAGCCTATTTTCAGTAGCGGTCAAGTGTTGTTTTCTTGATATTTCAAAGGCTTGTAGTTCCTCTATCCCTTCGGGTCACAAAATGATTTTGTTTTTATTTTAAAGTACACTATAAGGGCTTCTCATCTTGGCATTTTCAGATTTTTATCACCTGTCCCACATTACTTTTTGGGACCGAGAAAAAGCCCGATTTACATTTTTTTCGAAGTTTAAGCAAATTTTTCAGGGTGAAGGACCACCAGTAACAGCTCAGCTTTTTTCCTACACATACTCCTCATACATAAGTGTAACAGAAAAAAAAATTGGCCTGTTACTCTAAGTCCTTCATTGTTTTTTTAATGCCTAAAGTTACGCAAAACGACAGTTCACGAACGAAGATTTGAGCCCTAGAAACGTCTGTTTAGACTTAACTTAAATCTAATTTAGTATGCACAAATGAAAGTCCATTCTTTAAGCTTTCCAATGAGCCCTATTTGATCATCCTACTGATTCAAATAGAAATTCTACGGCTTTCAGAAAATAGGTCTGAAATTACATTTTTTGCTTGTTCGTGTTTCAAACAAATGTCTATATCTCAGGAGTAAAATTTTTTAGAGGTATAACAAGATTTGCTTTGGGGTTCAGAAGACTGGTACACATCACCTACCAAATTTCATCAAAATCAAAAATGGTGCGGCAAGAAATTTTCTTAAAATTTGTTGATTTAATATGGAATGACCCTATAGCAAACATGACATTTACTAGTACATGCACTAAATTCAACTCAACACAAGTAGTTTCAGAGATTTATTTGGAATGTTGGCAACGCTCGTATCAACGGGGCCGTTACAGAATGGATCATGGCTGACAAAATGTATTTTACGGCAAAATTCATGCAGTTATTACTCTTTATTTTCATTTACGAAGCATTTATAAAGACATGTTGCATGTGAAAAAATTCTGTGAAAAATCCTGAACGATTTGAGTGGTTTTTCAGATCCATAAAAAATTTGGTTTTCATATAAATCGTAAACTTAGTTGAAGTGCACTTATACCGAAATTTATTATAATATCTCTGTTGGATTACTTATCAATAAAATAACAGTGCATAATGTCCTTTGTTATTAGAAAAAACTAGGCCAAAGTCAAATCGTTTTTGAGTGTGTTGTGTGTGTATTATTCCCGTGTTTTTCCAGGAAAAGTTCATTATGTATCTTCTATGACTATAAAATTAAGGTAAGAGCTACGCTGTACATTTACCACATTGTCATAGTTTTCAATAATTGTTTGATATGGTATAATATATTGTAATAATATTACACCAGCAGTAGGCGTATAGCCTAGGCCCAATTCACATTTTCGATACCGATAGCAGTCGAAAAGATTGCAGGTTAGCTTATAATAGATTATGATAAAGTTATGATAGGTTAATAGTGCGAGTGCAACATCATAAATTGTATAATATACTGCAATAATGGCATTAATATTAGTAATAATTGGGTTCTACTCCTGTTTATTTTGTGCTAGCTACTGTGAAACATAGCAGCCAACGTTGCCAATGGAAAAATGACTTTGAACGGCGAAGGAATCGGGCATGAAAACAGTACAACATAAGATTTTTGCATCTCGATAAATAAAAAGAAAGAATACTCACTCAATTTGTTTATAATTTTGAATTATATAGTATGAAAATTTCTAGTCGTGTGCAGTGTATGCTCTCAGGTTTAACGTTGTATGTTGGCAGTAGCGACGGTGAATGTATGAGAAGCTTGGGATGCCAAGATTGCCTGTCTTCTAACGCTCGTTTGAAAACGGGTGTTTATTTCAACGACTAGAGTGTTGGTGGAACAGTGTCCACTTAACGGAGACGTTATACAGCAATGGCGCGTTACTAAAGTCTTCGTTTGGGTATATTTAAAGAATGTCGGTGGAACCGGCCATAAGACCCTAACAGTAATGGCAGAACAGAAAATGAGCTTTTGTTTTGCATCATTAAAATCAGTGTCCAAATTATGTCCCACCCGTAACAGATTTTGAAAAACAAATTTAAAATATTTAAAATAAATTTTAAATAATGCTTTGCATGCAGTGTGGAGGAGAAAGCATTGTAAATTTTACAGAATGCAAAGAACCAATTCTAGTTTATTATTTATGATATGTAATAAACAAAAATAGCTTTTATAATTTGCTAGAATGTCCCACCCGTAATTATGAAATGGCTGAGTTTTAAGTCGCCCCAGTAAGCTATGCCCACTCTCACTTTCCAGTGCATTGCCATGGTGGATTTCACTTTCCCTGCATCTCCTAGCTTTCAACATTCACCCTGGCTAAGCTGCTTAATAAAATGACCCTTATAACACATCATATGCACTAATTACTACAATACGAAAATGACCCTTGTACCAAATTAAGTTCTCTAAACTTAATTACCATAGATAAATTTTCACATCACTCACCACTCAGCCTAGTGGTTAAGGCTGCCAGTTACAATGCTACTGGTCCAGTTTTTTAATACCAGTCAATGCAAAAAATTTGCTTGTTAGGAATAGGTCCCAAATAGGTAGATAGGGTGAAGAGGAGGTGAGAAAAAGGAAGGAAAGAGGAAGAGGAAGACAAGAAGAGAAGAAAGAAGAAAAAAGTTATTTAATTTTTCCCCATTTTCATCTTCTTGCTACTAGATAGGACACAGCATTGATGGCAATACCAATACAGTAAGGAAACAGTGTGTTAAAAGTCATTTGACAACTTGTTAGCTGCGCAACATTAACACTCCAAGTGGCGAGTACCTAACACTACATTCTCAACATATCAAAATGACTTGGGAAAATAAATAAACACATCACAAACTATGTTATATTAAAAAAGAAAAATGCACAATATTCCTCTTTAAATTGCAAATATGAATTTTAAATTTAAGAAATAATAAAACAGGTATTATACTTAGTTAAGAAGAGGTAAGCAATACCTAAAAGAGTTTTTCAAATAGCAAGTTGACAACGAATGATATGCACGGACTTAACAAATGTTACCACAGTGTCACATGTGTCACAGCCTGTTGAGGAGCCTAAAATGAAACATGATAAATACCTGTTACTTCGGGCGTATGCTTCATTGGTGACAAGGAAACTAGAGTCAGCAAATGCATGAAATTCTACGACTTGTTTACGCCACATGCTACGGAAATGAGATATTGAGATTTTTAAAAATAAACATGTTTCATTGCCGTGATTTGCAGTTGGTTTACTTAACGACATATTGAAATAGTCACTAGTAAGTTACATGTCCTACACTTGCTATAATAACTGAAAACTGAAATAACACTTACAGTCATAGAGAACCTAGTCAGTATTAATTATTACAGGAAATTAGTAACAGTGAAAACCAGAGGGCAGTCCAGTAGCAACAGCAACAAGTAGCAGTCAAAATGTAATGAATATGGGCGAAAAAATTTCCCGAAACTAGTCTCCAAATAGAGAACTCAAGTGAAGTAAGTGTCACAAAAATTGACTCAATTCTTATATTACTATAGGCCTAACCTAGTCAGTGTTTTTAAGCATGTTTCCCTAAGTACGAAATCACCGCCCGTTCAAAAAAAAAAAATTGTGATATTTATATATATAGGCCTATTTATATCTTTACATGATAGCGGCCGTAATTTTGAAGATATTTGAACCAAATTTTATTTTGTTATTTCTAGGCCCAATAGTTCGGACAAGTTTGTTAATGAGCAAAATTGGCCCAAGGGGGTGGGCGGGGGAGGGGGTTGAAATTTTAAAACATTGATATCTCGGCCCCTATGAAGTATAGAGGGAAACTTTGTTTGAATAAATTAGAGTACTCCCTTGGGAGTTCACAGTGACACCAACGATTCGGGGGTTTTGGGGGTACGAGTGGGGGTGGGGGGATGGAAATTCGAAATGTTTGAAACCACGTCTTGTGGGGTATCATTGAAAAGCTCTTGATGAGTACTATACAAATCAATAACTAGTTTCTCGATAGCTCTCATTTAAGGCAAGAATTGAATGTTTGAAAAAGTGCTCTTTCCTCTTTTTTGCAATTATTATTGCAGGTTTGTCATGCCAAGGCTAAAGACGAAGAGTGCTATGCAGCGACAGTAAACTAAACCAAAAGCACTTTGAAATCTACCTGAGCCTGTAGGCTTGCCTAAAGGGATTTTTTTTATCAGAGCATGTCATTGACAAAAAGAAAATATGCATGTGTTTATTGCTGTTTGTTCAACAGTGAAAGACTGTAGTGTTCTGACGGGCTACAATAAGAGCTTTGTAATAATATACAGGACATATAAATTAGATTTGCTTACCAGTGATTTCGTAACTCAGCTCTCCTGTAATTCTAATGCATTCAAACATTCATTTGATAGTAGGTTAGGAATTACTCAAGCCAAAAATATGATTTTTATATGCACATGTGCAGAAATATGACCTCTTTCCCCCTAACTGAGTCCCTGAAGTAAAATTACAATATTTTCATGTAGCGTGTTGTATTTGGAAGTCTGAATTCTCCTTACGTGGTATTGCAGCCTGACAGAGCAGAGCTTTTTAGTCTAGTTGTATTTTTATATATATGAGAAAGTGCGCACACTGTGCATTAGGTTTTAGAAATTCTCGTTGTTTGCATAATAGCTGAGTGATTCAGTCCTTTTTGTACAATCGAGAATGTGATACTGTGGGCAATGCTGTCCACACAGTTTACATCTGCAAGTCTCTGCTGCTTGGTGGAAACCTCTCTGTACACATATCCGATAGTGAAATCCATGAACAGCCGTTCGTGTATATATATGCCTTAGATCGAAATTTGGCTGTTTCCACTAGTCTATCCTCATGGCCGGAGTGCTGTAAAATTCTGCGTTTATTTCCGTTGCCTTTCTTTCCCTATCTTCAATATGGGCAACACATTTTGCAGTTTTTTCTAGTTTGTTTATCTGTATTAGGTCTTGCACAAAACAGATAGCTCCTGCCAATGCGTACACTAGTCTTATTGGCGCATTCTTGGGTAAACACATTGTCCTTCGCATGTATGTGGCCTTAACACATTCTAATTTCTTGAGACTGGTGGCACTGAGGTAATTCCATATCTGACCTATTGCATAAGACACTATCGGCACTACTTTGATATAGAAGAGGCTCACCGCTGTGCCTAAAGATAGTTTGTCCAGCTTCTTTATTTCAAATATTGCTTTGATGGCTACTATACACCTCTCTTCAATGTGTCTTGAGAAAACTGACCCTGTCACCTGAAGTGTTACGCCTAGATATTTATAGCAACTAACTATTTCTAGTTGTGAGTTTCCAAGTGTGAACTGGTCTTCCCGCGATATGTTACCTCCTCTCCTGAATTTCATTATTTTCGTCTTTTGTTGGTTTATGTCAAGACCATTTCTTTCCGACCATGCATGTAATCTGTCCAGTCCACTTTGTAAATTTGTTTTGCTTTTTGATAGCAACACCATATCGTCTGCATATAGAACAATATCAATATAACCTGTTGTAACTTCCTCTACTATGTCGTGTGTCATTACATTAAAAATAATTGGGCTTAAAGGGTCGCCTTGAAGGACTCCATTTGTTTGTCTGATCAGATCCAACTTGCTTACCCCGTCATTAACACACAGGAGGTTGTAGCTCATGATATTTTCTAATAGTCTGAGAAATTTGTTGTCATTTCCTAAAACATCTTTGAGTTTTTGCATCAGGATGCATCTGTTGACCCCATCAAAAGCTTTTGTATAGTCTATAAAAGCTGCATAAATGTGTCCTTTAACCACACTTGTTGCTTCCCAAATGTTCTGCAGAACTCTTTCTATAGCTTGAATTGTTGATCTTCCTTCTATGAATCCATACTGATGCTCTGGCATGATCCTCATTAGTTGAGGTGCAATTTTATTTCTTATTAATCTGGACAGAATTTTGAAAGGGCCGCATTCTAGGGCTATTCCCCTGTATGCGTCTGGGGATTCTCTGCTTCCTTTGCCTTTGTATAATACTTTTATCGTCGATTCCCTCCATGCTGTTGGTATACTATGGTATTCAATACATTTGTTAAAGAGAGCTGTCCATAGTTCTATTGTGTGTGGAAGGGATTCCTTTAGTACTTCATTTGTCAGTCTATCGGGACCTGGAGCTTTTTTGTGTTTGCATTCTTCAAAAGCGCGCCGTACTTCTTCCTTCGTGAAGGTTTCCTCTAGAGTCACTCTGCTGCACTGAGGCTGTGTGTTGAACTCTGTTTTCTGTAGGATGCCGATGAAGTGTTTTTCCCATATTTCCATTGGTATGCTGGGCCTAACCTCCGTCTTTCTGGGTTCTAGGGCTTTGTATGGTTTTGATTCCGCTTCTTGTAATATTGTTTGTTCTCTTTGCTGTGTGTACTCTAGCATTTTCTTTTGTATCAAGTTTTTGTATTTATTTCTTTCCTCTGTATACTCTGCTAGGTCATACATGTGTCTCGAGGTCCTGAAGGCATGTAACTTCCCTAGTACTATTTTCCTGAGTTCATAGCATTCTTCGTCAAACCAGGGTTTGCTCTTACGTTGTGTTGGCCGATTTCCTGCAGAATTCAGAATCCCGTACTGTATCTCACTTGTGGCCTTCTCTATTTGGCCTTTTTCGATAAGAGACATTATTTCATCTTGGTTCAGGGAGCGTTTTAGATCTTCTATTTTTATTTTTCTTGGATTCCAATCTCTTTGTACATCCTTTTTCTCTCCTGTGAACGAGATCTCGATTTCTGTTTCAATCGGTTGGTGCTTCCGTATGGGAGTCCAGATCTGAGTTTGTTTAACTGATGTGACTTCTTTTCCTTTGTAGAGAAATAGGTCAATTACACTAGATCCATTATGTGCTATATAAGTTGGGGCGTCTTTTCCATTTGTTAGTACAAAACCTTCTTCTTCCAACATCTCGAAAAAATGTTTTGCTTTCCTATCTGGCTTGTCCCATCGACAGTTAAAATCCCCAGCGAGAATGATAGGACTGTTTTGACTCACTTGCTCCACCACACTCATGACTGTTTCTATGACTTCTTCAGTTGGTCTGATATACATTCCAATCACTGTAACATGTTTGAAGATTACAATAACTGTATTCTCACTGGTCTTTTTTGTTAGAACTATTCCCATAGCTGGGGTGTAGTACACCGCTACTCCCCCGGAGGGTCTTCCTTCTTGACCCATTTTGACCATTGAGTGAACTGCATAATACCCCTCCATGTCCATAGGTTCTGTCAAGAAAGTTTCCGTAAGCACTGCTAAATCATAGCCCAGAATATAGTTTATCGGTACCGTACCCTTTTAACTAATGACTTTAAACCTTCTACATTCCATAGCATGCAGCGTATTTTCATCTTCCCACAATTCCCTAAAAGCGTCTTTGTTGGTTTGTTCCTGTTCCTAGTTGACATCAAGTGAGTCCTGCCGGCGCTCTTGTATTGTATTTTTGTAATCCTGATGGCTTTAGTTTTTCTGCTAGCAGTTTTGGAGCATTTGGAATTGAGAATAACGTCAGTATAGCAGTTTTAATTAACGAGTTCTTATAGGAATTCATAAACTGGCTGTTTTCGATATGTTTCAAGCATAGACAGCAATTTTCACTCAAATATTTTACATATTTTGTTAGTAGTCTTCCCGTCGACCATTAATGACACATTTTTTTAGACCAAAAATCATTACAGCAGAATGGAAGATGTAATATTACATTAAATCTCTCTGGATCTTTTGGGAAAGTGAAGAAATGCAATTCAGGATTTCTTCCCTTGTTATTGTAGGCCTACTGCAATTTACAGCAGAAAAATAAGGTTCTTTCGAAACACGCAATTTTTTAATAAATACATCTCTGCTATTTTAGTTACCGTAGTGTTAGTTTATGGCCGCTATGATCGCAAGGTGATGCGCACGCATGTTCGTCTGGCAGAAAAACGGTCAGGAAAATGGTACATTGCGACACGCCCGAGTCCCCCACTCCTACTCTCAACTCCTCCCCTAGCAGCGGCATTTGAACTACTAGCAGCGAAGGTAGCGCCATCTCTTAATGAACTGATGAAACAGAAAAAATAATTTGTTTCTTCTTTATTCTCTTCTTCTCTTCCTTTCCCGTCTCCTTCCTCTCTTCCTCTCACCTCCTCTTCACCCTACCTACCTATTTGAGACCTATTCCTAATAGTAAATTTTGGATCGACCGAGTTTCGAACTCGGGACCCCTAGCATAATAGCTAGGAGTCTTGACCATTACGCTACGGGTGAATGTTGAGCACTGAAGGAAGCTTTCGTACATTAGAGTTATGTTAGGGGGATTTCATGAGTTTTAGCGCAAGAATCGGTTTTTATAATTTTGAGATATTTTGTTAGTTATGAAAAGAGTACTGTTGGTACAAGGGAATTTTCCTGAATCAATTAAGCAATATTTAATGTTATAATATGGCGGTTTTTATAATTCTGAAATATTATGTATGGTACAAGCGTATTCTTGTATTGTGAAATACCCTATTTTCTTGCAAGGGTCATTTTTATAATTATGAAATATTATGTGGACGTGCAAGGGTATTTTTTTATTGTGAAATATTAGGTGACATGTCAATTACAATCATGCATTACTGGCGTTGAGCAGCGGCTACAGGCATGGCGGCATGGGCTGAGTTGAAGCAGGGCAGGCAGCACGCAGCAAGCAGCCAGGCGGGGAAGCGCCCAGGCAAGAGGAAAGGGGAGCAGAGTGAGTCGCAAAGTACTAACTTGCCAAACGGTCTGAGTTTTGTTACTGTATTAATACGTAAACTGTGATACCGGTAGTACTTCTAATGGCAGCCACTCCCTACCTTAAACTCCTCCTTCCCAGGCAGGTCCCGTTAGTGAGTTGAGTAGGCGAAGCCTAGGGGGTGACACAATCTTTTCCCCAAATTTTTAAGAGGAAACTGAGTTTATATATGAATTCTATAGGTTCTAAAGAACATTACAACCTCAAATATGTCCGTTTTTCGTGTTTGTAAAAAGAAAATACAGTGTGCAGTGCCAAAGAATCTCCAAATAAATTACTCGACTATAACTTCAGACACAACTCAGTCTAAAAGAGAACTAGAACTTCTTCCAGCAAGATAGGTTGGAATAGACTAATTGGTATTTGATCTACAACAGGTTTGCTAGATAAGAATCAAAGAAGGCCTATATGCTATAGATCAATTTATTTTTCTAAGATTTGTACTAACCTGGATCCCAATTCCCATTGGCCATAACTGCAGTCATTCTATGAGACTATTCCCAATGATGTCATTATTACCTACGAGAACAAACAAATAACTGTAAAACTGACTGAAATCATCAGTTTGCTACACATTCATATATTGCACCTATTACTTGCACTATAAGGTAACAATCACAGATTCTACCATAATAAGCTAAACATTTATTCTGTATACTAATACATTTCAAATGTCAATTTCATCGCTTTCATGGATAGGCGTGATACGAAATAGACAGTAGGAAGAGACATGGGAACAGCGGCTATACATTGATCGAGAATGATACTACATAATTTATGGAAAATAGTACATAAAAATTTGGAAGCTTTACCAAACACCGGGCTCCAGTAATGTTTCGAAACATTTTTTTCCTCCAAATACATTTTACAATTCCAGAGGCGCCATGTTGTTTTGGACAACTGCCAATCTAAAGACAAAATTAAACGATCAGTAAATATATGTATTTAAACTTGGAACTTCTAAATTTTTTACGTGGTTAATTTAAATTATTTGTTATTATTCCAGTTATAATTTTAATATTTTCCATGATCAAATTTTTCATTCAGACCACGCCTTTCGTACAAGATAGCCAACACAAATATTGAATTGTGTTTTGCGTAGTTGGTATTGAGGATTACATGAATATTGCTTCTTTCTCAGAGAGTTGATAATGTAATTATTTAAACAATAAAATATGTATGTTAATTTATTCGGGATCAATTAATAAAGACATAATGTATGTGATACCAGAGCCTTCGTTTTCGTGAAATTGTAAATGATTTTTCGTTTAAAGTAATATCAAAATATAATTTCATGTTGGCAACATTGCGTGCAGAGTGCAATGCATTTCAGGTGTACAGAGATTGGCATATTTTATATTTGTATTTTTTCCTGATTATATGTGCAGAACAAATATATTTTTGTTTAAGCTAGATATTTTATAATCATTCAAGAATATTTTAGGTAAGCATAGTTAATTAGTTTCTTTTGTTTAAGTTTTCTCAAAAATTGTTTTGATAGGGTATCCCTATACATCATATCATGCTTTGTACAGAAAAATGCTAATAGTTTTTCTGTATTTGTAAATACCTTTGCTTTTGCAAGCGAATATAATACTAAGTAAGTATAAAATTATATAATATTCCTCGGCATAATTTCAACCGTACAAATTTATTTTCATAACACAAAACCAAGAATTTTTAAACAACAACCTGCTAGATTGTCAGATATCCCGATCAACTTGTTGTTTTGGTTGGCATGTATAGGTTAGGTTTGCGCGTTTGCTTTGTATTATGTGGACTGTTGCTATCATTTGGAACTTTAACAGAACCTGTTTTACTCTCTCTAAGATGAAAAAACACTAGCCCTAAATGTATTAATTTAAGTTAAACATATTGACTTAATTTTGGATACAGGTTGGATAAGAGTAGGCTTGAATTGACTGCCAAGGAAGGACTTAAGTTAACAATTAACTTTCTACGTGATAAAACTTTGCATGAAAATTCAGCATATGTACCACCGCCGTCTCGAGAATTACACTGCCTGTCCTATGCTTTATTTTAACATGGAGTTCAGAGTATTGTTAAATTGCCTAATTTATCCAGTAGAGGCGACACAGTTCACACCCAGATTGCAGCAATCACTAATCAAAATAAGCATTAAACAGACACAGATACTTGTGTTATTTGTTTAGAACGTAATATTATTCCAGTATATGACACTTACCTTGAAATGGAATTTTGGAGCAATAATTAAAATAAATGTAAATTAATTAGACGCATTGATAAACTATATTATGAGCACCGCCGTCTCGAGGAGTAATACAGTTTAGAAGGCAGTGATTATGAGACGGCGGTGACAGTACTACATAATCAACAATGCCGTAGCAAAAAACAAGAATCAGTCTGGGTGTGAAAGGTGCTGCCATCTGTAATGTCACCGAGTACGCAAAATTAGCCGTATAGGACAGGCAGTGTATACACGATTAATACAGTTTAGAAGGCAGTGATATGTACATATAGGCCTATAATATATATTCCATACACAGTGTATTTAGTAAACCTATTATTATTAAGAGAAGGCTTGGTGATTTGTAGCATTTTATTCAGCAGTTAAATATTGGTTAAGATATAATAGGCTAAATTGTTTTATTGATTAAATATTTCATATTATTAATAATAATATTAGGAAATTCGCACAATGTGCATGCTTGTTTATTCCTGACAAAACTTCGACAGTGATTGTGGTCTGTTCTTGCATTCCATCACATGATATCTGCCGCACTTGTTCCCACATAGCTTACAACTGTAAGACCAGGTGCAGTTTAGGGCTCGGAAAAGACAGTTTTATTTTAGTATTGGTAGTAATGTAGGCCAAGTGATAATTGTTGGGTTCCTAAAGCAATTTACAAGCCAAAACATTAAATTTTAAATTGGCCATGTCATAAAAAAGTATTTATCCTATAAAGTTACCAGTAGGCCTACTGTGACTTGATCAGCTTTAACATAATTTTGTGTGTGTTAAACAGCAAAACCTAAACTCTTGCGCATGAGAATGTGCTGTTTTAAATTGAATAATGTAATGTTTCTACCCTAATTGTTTGTTAGAACTGAGACTTCTTCATAAAATTTTATATTTCTAAAAAACTCTTCGGAACTCCTTCAGAATAGCGTAGTTAGCCATGCTCTGCCATTAGCGACCGTGCCCCTCCGAGCCATGGGGAACAAAAGAGAAACAATCGGTGCAAGGGTAAAATTTCCCGTCACAGAAAAGATTCAATATGAGATATAATAAACCCCGCGCTATTCAGTATATTGTTCCTAACCTAATACAAATGTTCCTAACTTAACATAACCTGTCACTGACCTAGAATTTGGCTGTCACTAATTCTAGAAGCCTTATTACCCTTCCATGCCTTTCGTAAATCATCGTTACATGGCACGAACCCAGCGCTATGCAGAATACTGCTGCTAAACTAACATGACTGTTCCTAACCTAACATAACCTGTCACGGACCTAGAATTTTCAATGCAGAAGCTTTTTTTACCCTTCCACATATTTTATAAAACATCACTACAACAGTAATTTATCTGCCGAATTTAATCAGCGTGTAATCATGTTCGTAATATTGGCGACATTGTAGACTGGGTCCCACTCGGTACGGCCCAGTTGTGACGGCGGTCACCTTATTCTCAAGTTTAGCCAGATCTTGGGTTTGTTCGGGAAATTTATGTGCATCCATTGTTTGGATTGTTCTTTTGATTCTGGATTGTCCTAATGAATCCATGTTTCATCCCCTGCCACGATGGATTTCAAAAACTCGTTCCCATGCCGAGTGACTTTAATCTTTTTCGGCAGCTGAAGAAAGATCTGGGAGGACAGCGCTTCCACACCAACGAAGAACTTCAAAACACTTCAAAATTGTCGTGAAGACCTATCTCAATGCGCTGGCGGCAAGCTTCTATAAAGAGGGTATTGGAAAGTTGGTACCACACTATGACAAATGTCTCAGTCGGAACAAAACTACGTACAGAAGTAGCTAGAAGGTGTACCTAAATGTTCCAAATAAAACAGTTTTGATTTTCACTGTGGTTTTCATTTTATGCCCCATCGGAAGTTGAAAAAGAAATAGCCCTCGTAGATATTGGCCTGTCACAATTCTGCACACATAAGTTAAATGCTCATAAAATCTTCTTGGCTTCCTGGTATCTGCCGCATCATGTGTAAGCTTCCTCCCAATGTTTCGACCATCATGGGGCCGTGGTCTTTATCAGTAGCCTTGATAAAGACCACGGCATGATGGACAAAAGGTCAGGCCACGGAAGCCTACGATTACATATTGTACACATAAATGCTGTTGGTTTTAACTACAGTAAACTCTGTCATCCTTTCTTTTTTAAATTCTTTTTTGCTATAACAACTTGCAGATTCAAAAGAAAACCTTTAATCACAAATAAAGAAGAGGTGTTTTTACAACAACAACAAAATAGTTTACCTTTTTTTTTTTTGGTGGAAATGTAAACCAACAAGCTTGTAAATAGTACAGAAAACATTTCTTTATTAAGCCATAATTGTATGTATAGGCCCTTACTGTAAATACAAATTGTTTGTTTTGTCTTGATTTTTATCCTTTTGGCAAAAGATAGATTTAGGTTCCGCACCGGCCAAGCTGTGCCCAATCACTTCCCCTTTTGCCCATCGCTTCCGAGCCAATGCGCGTGCCACTGCTTGCTTCCCCTACATCTCCTATCACGGCTATGTACTTGCTCAGTGCCTATACTGTCTATACTGCAGCCTTCCTCATATATGTATAAAAATATACTAAATCACAGTGTTACGAAAATAAGCATTGAACCATATTAAAAATGCACAAAATAAAAATATATTACAAAAATGACCCTTGCATGAAATAAATAAAATATTACGAAAATTACCCTTGCACCATGATAGGTGGCATTGGTAAAAGTTTGAATAGAGAGCCATCTAGTTGCTTCTGTTTTAAATTACTCCTTATACCGCTCCTTCCCAGGCGGATCCCATTAGAGAGTTGGTGGTAGGAGCCTGGTGCACAACCTAAAACTATTTTCCTTTTTTACTGGGGGGGGGGGGCATTTTATTATCTGTGGAATTTGCTTATCCATGCTTGCTGTGCCACTTGGTTTCACAGATAAATGGCAGTATAGGCCTTCCGTTTGTAGAAGTTTAATTATGTAAATTTTATTTTTCAGAATGTTATTAATTACAAGTTGATGCGTAGCTGCATAGCTGCTTACTGCAGGAATAATACACCATACTCTTCCAAACAGTGGCCATTACTAGGTAAAAATTACTACTATCATAAATATTAAACTATTTTATATGTCTATACCGATGATATTTCTTAATACAGGGTCCTTCAATGAAACGAGATGATGGAGTGAAGTAATTGTTTGTTGGAAAAAAAAAACTTTTTAAATGTCTTCTTACTAAATAATCAATAGTACAAGAATAGCCATTTTGGGTACAATACAAAAAAAAAAAAAAATTCAACACCTTGTCTACCAAATGTCTTCCATTGCAGTTAAAAGGCATTCTTGGAGCCTGGCCTGGAAGTTTAGAATGACCTCTCGCAGCATGTTGACAGGTACCTGCTAGTCGCTTATAAAAATATATTTAAAATTTGACTAGCAGGCTCACTTTAGCATGGAATGACAGATCTCTGTTTCTCACGTTGAACACAGATATGCTTATCACATTTAGAAAAAACTTAGTACAAGTTGGATGTACAATAGGCCTATATATTATTCTTTTCATGTTGACACATTCATTGCTTGAATGTATTTTAATAGCTAGTTATGTATCAAGTACGCAAAATAACGCTTTAGTGGACGAATCTAGTATAGCAGCCGAATCGTAAGCCGAGGCTGAAATACTGGATGAGTCCGATAAAGTCTTTGTGTACGTGGTGCATACAATATTTTTAGTAAAAGCTCTTTAAATAAAATGAAATGAAACAAAAATACATTATATGAGGCACGTCCAGAAAGTAAGTTCCGTTTCAATTTATCTCCGCTGCAGCGCTGCGATCGCAGTTCTGCACATGCGCGGTAGACGCTCTGTATCAAGGAGAAGAAACATGCGCCATTTGGAGATCGCTGTCAGTCACGTACGCTTTGTTGTGCTTGTTTACAATGTCGGTGTTGATTGAAAATCCCGCCGCTTGTGAAATCAGATCTGTGAC
The DNA here is from genome assembly GCA_964059195.1 of Ectobius pallidus. NCBI lineage: Eukaryota > Metazoa > Arthropoda > Insecta > Blattodea > Ectobiidae > Ectobius > Ectobius pallidus. The sequence goes on from CAXKWD010000006.1 coordinate 13,583,030, forward strand.
GAAAAACCTCCTACAGGGATTTGGCTGGGACGTGTTTGACCATCCTCCGTACAGCCCTGACCTCGCTCCTAGCGACTTTCATCTGTTCTTACATCTCAAGTCTTTCCTTGGCGGTCAACACTTCAACAATGACGACAAGCTGAAAGAAACTGTTTCCAACTGGTTGAAGACACAGGCGGCAAATTTCTATGAAGAAGGTGTACAAAAACTTGTGCCACGCTATGACAAATGCCTGCAAAATTCCGGCAGTTATATGGAAAAGTAGTTTAAGAGTTGTAGAATTTTGTGCAATAAATAACTTTTCTGTATCTGTACACAATTTAATTTTATTACCAAACGGAACTTACTTTCTGGACGATCCTCGTAAATAATTATATAATGGAAGGTAGTCAGCTATTTGTTAAACTCATATTCCCAAATTCCCATATTCGCAAAACAACAGTGAACCGTACATACCAATACGAAATGCGGTATCGATGCATTATGAGTCGCTTTTTGTAAACAATAATCCATACAAACTAGTATTTATGAAAAGCTTGTGAAAATATGAGTGATAATCCCGAGGAAATTTCAATCCAAGCTAGAAACATTGGATTGGAGCTGGTGCCAGCAACATGACGGCAATAGTAGACTATGAAAAGGAATATATTGCAAGCAATCCATGTGCAAACATTGATTCTCTTGTGACCCAAGATGTGAAAAGTATTTGGCTTATATTTGTTGTTATACGATGAAGAAGGCTACCCTGTTTTCTGAAAAACCCTGGTAAGTTTCTGATTATCATAAAGAAACATGTTGGCTTAAATTTGTTGTTTTATGACCAAGTACAGTAGAGCCTCGGTAATTCGAGCCCCGGTATTTCGAGGTTCCGTGTAATTCGAGCCGGTCTTAAGAAAATTAAAATTGTCCATAAAACTAGAGTAAAATCCCGTTTTTATACGGTGTACGCAAGTAAGTTTTACGCACTTCCGAATGTGTTACATTTTGAGCTTTCTTTCAATTTTTCCATGTAGGCCTACAAAAATGCAGGTAAAACTGTCCCACTTAGGGTTTTTGTTCATAATACACAGAAATAACCTTGGCTTCAGACTACTAATGCATTTCTATTACAGATTGACAGAAACCGTTAGGTTCGATCTTTCTTTGTCGGGACCTCGTGTCAATCAATTGTACAGTGCATATTTCCCCATCCTTTCAGAAAAGAATACTGTATTGTTACAGTAATCCCTACAATGGTAATTAAAAGTGTTTTCCTAGTAGAATCGCTTTCCCGTTCCACTCCATTAAGGGTCAGACAATGACTTAATCCTTAAAGGATGCCCATGTAGCAAATTGGAAATGTTTGACAATATATACATACAGGCATAACACAGGTATGTAGGCCTACTATATTGTTTATTTATTATTTAAACCATTATTGAGCTCATTAAACATTTATTTGCGATTTACCCATTGATTTAGTGAAATTTCCGTATAATCCGAGTTTTTTGTAATTCGAGGTAGCCTCAGCCCCAATTAGCTCGAATTATCGGGGTTCTACTGTATATGCTTAAATCCATGTTAAAGTTGGTGTTACTGGTCAATGCCATCTGAGTTTTGTTTATGGATTGCCATGATGACTTTAAAGTACAAGGCCGATAAAACTGCATTTTGAATGCCGTTTTATGCAATTTTAGCAATTTTTTGGCTTGTTACCAGTCCGACAAGCAACTGTTTTAGAGAGCGTGTACTAAAAAATCCTTAATGAGAACATAATTATATTAAAATTGAGAATGCATTTATCAGGAGCTTAGTAGTGAAGTTACTTTATTTAATTGTTACCTATATTCAATTTACTTTTCTCCAGGTTTTAAAATCTTACTTGATAACTGATAGTCAATCCATTGATTTAACATTTAGGTCTACTCTATTTCTAAAATCAGGAAAATAAAAAAATTGAAAAATAGAACGATAATAATTAGTCTAAACAAGAAATTAAACTGAATAGATGAAGAAAGACAAGTGATAAAATGATTAAGTAGAGGAAAGGAAATTGGCTGGGTCACTAGGTAAGAAGAAACGAAAGAAATGGTGAAAAGGAAAAGATGCTATGGGAATAAGGTATACAGTAAAACCCCCTTTTTACACTTTTCAAGGGACTGATTAAAAAAAGTGTAAATGGCAGGAAAGTGTAAATTGCAGGAAGTGTAATAGCTGTAATGTTATATATTGCAAAATTTAATACTTGAAAATAAATATAGATACCTATGTACACTTACATTATCTATACAAAATATGTTTCACATTGCAAAGAAATGCATTTTCTATTGTTTTATTTCAACTTCATAATACCACCAAAAATCATGCAAAACAAAAACACTGGCAATGATTCAAATTAAGATGAATTATGCTATTTGAATAACTACAATACATTAAAAAGCAGTAAATTGCACCCGCACAGAAGAAAACCAACTTCACCTGGACTAACACAAATAAAAACTGACACTGCGTCTAAGAGAGTTGGCAACATAGCGGAAAATTTTGTTAAGGGAAAGCAGTTCTTCATTGAAAACCAATGTTGCCAATAAAGAAAATGTGTAAATGGCAGGAAATGCAACTGTTTGAAAGTTGTTAATGACAGGAACACTATGTATTATCGGAATAGGATAAAAGATGGGTCCAGCAGAAAATGATGTAAAAGGCAGGAAAATGTAAATGACAGGAATGTAAAAAGGGGGTTTTACTGTACTGGTAAAATAATAGCATTAAGATAAAGGAGCAATAGGCAGAAATGAAATAGAAGGGGAAATAGAGAAAAGACTGGAGATTGCTAAGTTCATAATGAAGGACCTGCTCTTAATTTAATTAATTTAATTTAATTTTTAATTAGTCGTTAGCAACACTGTGCTGCTATAGACATCGTCAGGTAAATAAATGTATACAATACAGTAATGGTAAAACAATAAATCAGGAAACCCAGACTAGAACGTTATATTGGTTTGAGCCTCAAAAAACTCTTGCACACCATAAAATGGGTTGTCAAGCAGCCAACAACGTAAATGAAACTTAAAATGCTTAAAATCTACATTGTGAGCCACTTGGGGCAACTTATTGAACATGGAGACTCCTAAATTTTTACACCAGTTTTTCGATTTGGCAAGTCTCACCTGAGGCACCTCAAGAAAATAACTAAATCTCGTAGAGCAGCGTTTCTCAACCTATGGTCCACGGACCACTTGTGGTCCGCGAAGATTGTGCAGATGGTCTGCAGACATAATTAAAAAATATAAAGCATGTGGAAAGTAAAGAAGTAAAATTTGTCCATATTTTTCGTTATAATGACCTATAATTAATACCCCAAATATTAAGAATATAGGCCTTCTTTTAAAAATGGGATGTAAAATTAGGGGTCCGTAAAATTTGTTATACATTTTAGAGGTCCTCTGGTTCAAAAAGGTTGAGAAACGCTGTAGTAGAGTAATGGTGCTTCTCTGATCTGTAACCATACTCAGCCGGGTTTAACTTAATCATAACAAGAGTATAAAATATATACATATCAATTACTGTTAAAATTCTTTCTTTTCTAAATGAAGGCCTACAATTTTGCTCCAGATTCTAACCGCTTTCTTCTGTAGTACCAGAACATTATGAATGCTGCTTCCGTTGCCCTAAATCTGAATGCCCTATCTTAATACACTGTCAAAGAAGGCGAAGTAAGAACATTTTAAAACTACTTTGGACACTTGACTCTTTAGATTGCACAGTAGATATATTACCCTTGAGAGGCGTACACAAACTGCATCAATATGATCTTTCCAGGATAACTTATAATCCAGAGTAATGCCTAAGAATTTAACTGATTGTCCATACCTTTAGGACAAGAGTTTGTTAATGTAAATAGAATATTTTGAGTTTTGTCATTGTTTAGTTTAAAACCGTTTGCCTGGAACCAGTTAGATGCCTCACTAAATGAATGAGACATATTAATTATTAATTCTTCAATATTCTTGTTTGACGCGAATAACGAAGTATCATCAGCAAATAAAATAGAGTTGCATTTTAAATTAGAAGGAGGGTCATTAGTCATAATTAAAAACAACAGTGGTCCAGTACTGATCCTTGCAGGACCCCACATTCAAGTTGAGCAAAATCTGAATATTTTCCTTGCACGCGCACGGCCTGAAATCTATTTGACAAAAAAGATTTGAATAAATCTAGTACTTTGTTACTAATGCCATAATAATTTAGTTTGGATATAATCAAATCGTGTGACACACAATCGAACGCCTTGGATAGATCGCAAAGTGCGGTCATTGTATTAACATGCGAGTCCAATCCTAAAATAACATGTGAAATTAACTTCTGTACTGCATCAGTAGTAGATCTTCCCCTCCTAAACCCGAACTGCTCATTACTAAAGATGTCATTGCTTTCACAGAATTCAAACAGTTGAGAATACATTACTTTTTCAAGAATTTTGGAAAATGTTGGCAAGATAGATACTGCTCAATAGTTCTCACTTAATGACGGATCACCTTTTTAAAATATCGGCACTATTTTAGAAAACTTAAAAGATTGAGGGAAAATCCCTCTAACCAGGCATTGATTAATGCATTGCGTAACTGGGTCAGTAATATCTTCAATTACATACGTAAGTATGTCGACACTGTTCTCATAAATGTCCTTACATTTAGAATTTTTTACTCCCTAATCATTTTAAGTATATCGGCAGTAGACATCAGATTCCATCTAAAGACCCTATGTGAATTATTCATCTTATTCAAAAATAACATGACCTGATTGCTACAGACCCCTACTGAGTCACGTATATTTTGTACCGAGCTTACAAAATAGTGGTTCATATCCTCAGGATTTAAGTCATGAGCATTCTTATCACTGCAATCCCTTCTTGCATTATTTATGATTTGCCAGGCAGCTTTACATTTGTTTGGAGCAGCGTTAATTACATTCTCATTGTACTGTTTCTTCGCTTGTTTGATGTGATTATACTCTTTTTTTGTATTTTGTAGCATCTCTTTAAGATTCTTAACATCCATACCATACCGCAAAGCCCACTAAATATAACTATGCAAACGCATAAGATGCACTTTATATGATTTTATTTCCTCAGTATACCATCCCAGCTTGGGTTTCCTGTTGACATAACCCTTTCCCCCGATAAAAGTTTTAACGGGAAAACACATATCAAAACCATACTTATAAACAGTCATAAGATTATCAAAGTTACAATCATTCTCTTGATCTGTATAAAGTTGACTCCAGTCCCAATTATTCAAAAATGTTTTAAAATTTAACAAATTGTATTCACTAAAACTACGTCTGTTGACTGTGCGCTTTGTTCCTTGGACATAAAACTAGCATCATCATGATCAATTAAATACACCTTAATAAAGTATTCGGTACAGAAGTAAAAAGTTCGATACAGTAAATCATAAAACTTAGTAAGAAAACTGAACTATTATGGAATAAATGATAATGAAATACGGTAGATATTCTAAGATCTTATTTGACGGGTTGCAAACAGGTAGTCCAGGTTAGAAACAATATTTCAGGCATCAAAGAGGTAAAATCTGGAGTTTACAAGGTTCCCTGCTAGGACTGTTATTATTTTTAGTATACATAAATGATCTTCCTTGTGATGTATCATCTAAATCTATAATCTATGCAGATGATACCTGTTTGCTGAAGAAAAATAGCTCACTGGACATGCATAATTCGCATTTGCGATAACGCGATTTTATTCGCGAATTTTAACGTTTTTTTTCTTTTAAAAACGCGAATTTCTTTCCATGAAAAACGCGAATTTTTAAGTTTTTAAAAACCAATACCGCGATTTTTTGTATTTTTTATGCATTCTTAAGTATGCAGTCAATTCACAGTTATCCGTGGGTGGCTCATCTATGCGCGGAAAATTTGATTCCACTCACTATTTCGAGTATTCCGCACTTTATTTAGAGTTTCCTGGACTTCATTTCAAATTTCCCGCACTTTATTTCGAATCTCCCGCAATTTATTTCGTCAGATTTCTCCTTCCACGCACTTAATTTCGTCAAATGCACAATATGGCGACAAAGTGCGGGAAATTAAAAATCTCGCACCCAGTTAATTACAGCATTTGGATTGTCCCTTTTTTCAATTTTCGTGCATGTCATGGTCTCAGTTAACAGTGATAATAGGGAGTTCACTGCAGTTAAAATAATTCTCCTAGAACATACTTAATTGGCTATTTTTTTTCGTTTGAGAGTTAAAACCTAAGGTATTAAAATAATACTTGCTTGAGTGCTTCATTTCTAGCGTTTTACTTTTGATTTTTGTGATATAACCACTTGTGTAACCAAGTGTATCGATATTGTGCCCAGGTTTGTACTGTTTTCCTTTTTTTAATGCATTACATTGTGTATGACTGATACAAACATGTGTTGATATGGGTAAACATTAAAGTGCTGTATGATTAATTGACTCCTATGTATTTATGTGTATGTACGTATATTAATAAGAATATATGCTAAAATAGTTTAATAAGTGACTGGTCTTCGAAATCATTCTTTAACTCAACAATTAATAAAATTGCATTAAAAATAACACCGATTTTGGGAATAAATGTTTAGGAAAAATAACTCTACTTTTCGGAAAAAGTAACATTGCTTTTGGGAAAAAATAACACCACTTTTGGGAAAAAATAACACCACTTTTGACCAAATAATAAACACACCTTTTGCATGTTCCTACTAATAGGACTCGATAATTTAGCGGATTCTTCCATTAATCAATCCAAAGAATGATTTGCTGTAAATAATTTATTTCTAAATTCTGAAAAAACAATCATATGCAGCCTAAATAAATGTATTGCTAGTTTCAACAGTGTAAAACTCTTTGGTGTAAATCTCGACTGCACTCTATCTTGGGATAACCATATTGCAAATCTAAGTAAACAATTCTGTAGAGTTAATTTTCTACTAAGTACAAGGCGTGTCCACAAAGTAAGTTTCCCTAGGGCGATTACACAAACAAAACAAAATTTCATGGAAATATTTATTGCAATAGATACAGTAAGTATTCAGCTATTTTTTAACATATTCGCCACCGGAATTGAGACATTTGTCATAACGTGGGACCAATTTTTGAATACATGTGCCATAGAAGTCAGCCTCCTGGGATTTGAACCATTGTGTGATAATCTTCTCCATTTCTCTGTCATTCACTGTCATTTCTTGAGGGGTAGGGAAAGATAAAAATCTCTGGGTGCGCGATCCGAGCTGCAGGGTGGAGACTTCAACACCTCCTTGCAAGTCTCCTGCAAAAGTTCGGCTAGGTTATGTTTCAACATACACCATACAGCTCGGACCTTGCTCCCAGTGATTTCCATCTTTCCCTACACCTCAATAAATGACAAAGAAGCAGAGATGGTTGTCACATAGGCCTACTTTGGTTCAAATCACAGGTGGTAGACTTCTACGACACAAGTGTTCAAAAGTTGGTCCCACGGTATGACAGATTGTCTCAATTACTGTGGTGAATAAGTTGAAAAATAGCTGAACACTTGCTGTATCTGTTGCAATAAATATTTCGATGAAATTGTGTTTTGTTTGTGTAAACGACCCTAGATAAACCTACTTTTTGGATGTGCCTCGTAACTTGAAATCTATATTACCTGTTCAATATGTATTATACAGTTTTAACATATTTTATTGTGCTTTCAGGTGTTGTATAATTGTTAGAATCAACAAAGGCTCCAGCTAGATAATACTCTTCCAGCAACTCTATGTACATTAATATATATCTAGGTAAGAAAGTGTTTTTTAATAAAATAATTGGGAAAACATTGTAGAGTGTCAATATTATACTGTAACAAGGGCTCGTCGGGGTTCAAAATGAGAACACCGAGTTTATAATTGAAGGATGGAGGTTTCTTTATTTCCTACAACAATTGACAGTACAGCCAGAAAACTCCAGACTATTCGCCAGTTCACTGTCCTGTTCAGAGCTCACTCTCACTGTGCTCAGTCCTAATTACAGCACTGTTCCAGTCCAATCCAGATCATCCCACGTCGCGCCGGTCAACTCCACAGTCCTCGCTGCCGCTGTGCGATCCACCCGTCGCGCAGAGTTCCCCAGGACGGCACTGCCTCAGCCCAGATCAGCTCACCAGCTCTTCCGTTCACCCTTCCCTCCGGTCACTAGTTCCCCGTTGACTAGCTATTCCGCTCTCGGGTCCCTCCGGTCACTGGCTCCTCAGCTTCCCAAGACACACTCACTTGAGGCCGCGCTGATCAGCCCTCTCCGTCCAGCTCACCCTCTGACGCTGACGCTCGCCGCTACTCACGGACTGCCTCTCTGACTGTTCCCTCGTTGACCCTCCGGCTCTTCACGGACTGCCTCTCCTCTGATGTACTGACTCTTCACACTGACTGAACTGTTACTCTCATTCGTTGACTGACTGAACTCTTCACCCTGACTGCCGCTCCATCACTGACTGACTGACTCTGCTCGCTCGCCGCCCTTATATAGGCCCGTCGAATGTTCCCGAGTCGAGATCTGGAAAGCTCCGCCCGCGTGGAATCTGGAATGTGCGCTGCGTTGCGCGGGCGCACCCCATAGCGCGAGCTCCTCCCAACAGGCCTTCCCCCGAAGCTTGGTCCAATAGCCGTGCTGCTGTCACGCCCACTGGCGCTCGTGCCCACGTGCGCTCGTCTGCCGCCCGCCCACTAGGGCCGCGATGTTTCCAGACTCCGTCGTTCTAGTTCTTTCTGCCTTACTCCTCCTATCAGTTTCTAGGTTTTTCTGGCTTTGTCACAATACATTAAACTTTCAAGCATTTAACTTCACGAATAATGTAACGAATAATGTTGGAACTTACACAGTGAAGTGAATCAATATTTCAAATTATATGAGATTGACTTAAACACACTTTATTAACTTCACTTACCAATGTATATGGTAGAACGTGTTTCACAGGCCACCGCCTGCATTTTCAACTACATGTCAACTGCCGGATCTCCGATGTTTGAAGGTTCTTCCTGTTCCCCTGGTGTTGTTTTGACGTACTTTGATATCAGTTTGTCTTCCTTTGGAATGTCAAAGTTCATGAGTCTGCTCTCGAATTTCTTCATGTATATCTTTTCCCAAATATAGAGTTCTGCGGGTGTTCTTACTGATTTTAATAATTGTGCATCCTCGCTAATTTTGTGGTTTTCCTCCCAATGATGTGCCGCTATCGCTGATTTTTCTACCTGTTGTAATCTAATATTCCTGAAATGTTCCTTTACTCTGATCTCCATGTTCCTCCTCGTCTGTCCTATGTATACTTTATTGCATTCTGTACAGTCAATTTTGTATATTCCGGGTCTTTTATTCTGAGGTGTATGCTTCCTATTTATGATGTTCTTTATGCTATATTTATTGTGATTAGCCAATGTAATACCATACCCATTGAAAATCTTCTGGAATTTATGGTTGACCTCTGGATGGTAACTGAATTTTCTATATTTTGTTTCGTCCTTTTGGTTCCCTAATGTAGTTTTTTCTTTTATCTGTTTTTGTTTTTGGTATTTACCGATTATTTTATCTACCGTGTTGTTGCTGTATCCATTCTTCCTGGCTGTGGTTACAATGTGGTTGTATTCCTTTTCATATTCCTCCTTAAGTGGTATCTGTATTAATCTGTAAGCTAAACTATTGAGTATCGCATGTTTGTGTGGCCTGGGGTTGTACCCGTCCGCTTTGATGTAATTATCAGTATGTGTGTCTTTTCTAAAGATACCAAATTCAATCCTGTTCCCCATCCTTATGAGTTTGAGTTCCAAAAAGTGGAGTATATTCCGGTTTTCAATTTCTAAGGTGAATTTGATATCTGGTTCCTGTATGTTCAGTAGCTTCAATGAGTCGGGTATAAGTTTTTCTTGGACCACCGCGAATACGTCATCCACATAATATCTCATCCATATTTTGAACATGTATGGGAATGCTTCATTCACGTGCGTTTCAAAATGTCCCATGAAGATGTTCGCTAGGAATGGCGACAATGGGCTTCCCATAGCTATCCCTGATGTTTGCTGGAAGAATCTATCATTGAACACGAAATTCTCCATCCAGTCCCTTGGACCTCAGCCAATCTTTCAAATCTATATATATAAAAATGAATGTATGTGTGTCTGTGTGTCTGTGTGTGTGTCCTTTATGCATTACTACACCATTCATCCGATCGCCATGAAACTTTGGGAAGTTGTTGAGTACATTCCCGGGAAGGTTTTCGGCATATTACATTTTTAGTTTTTGCTTTCGTTATTGAGTTATGAACGAAAAACGGGCAGAAAACGTGTATTTTAGCGTTTTCGAAGCATCAATTTTCAGTTACACATTTCAATGTCAAATCAATTACAGTAGGCTTTGGCTATTTTTGTCATAAAACCATTACGATCGCTTGAATGTTGTAGCTCACGCTGGTCGACTCATTTGTTTATCATGTCAAGGCACGCAGATATATGAAATTTTCAACCAACACCGAAGAGGATTATTATTATTTATTAAGTGCCAGTATGGTACTTTATGAGATTGTGTGGTGGACGAAAAAATGTCTGTCCGTCTGTCTGTCTGTCGTTCTGTCTGTCTGTCCGTGTGTCTGTACGCACCATAACTCAACTTGGAAAACACATTTATAATGTCCATGGGAAGAACCCTATTGATATTGAACCAAATCGGTTCACCGGTACCGGAGTAATGCCCAATTTAGTGCCTATTTTAATAGATTATATTAGAAAGGCGCCATAGCTCAAATACGCTGTATCCGATTGCCACGAAACTTGGTATACCCATTTATGACGCCCATGAAAAGTGCCCTATTGAATTTGAACCTAATCTGTTGACCGGTACCGGAGTAAAACCCAATTTAGTGTATATTTTAAAGGCGCAATAATTCGAATACGCTTTTTCGGATTTTTATGAAACTTCGTACACGCATTTATAATATCCATGGAAAGACGTCTATTGATATTCGACCAAATCGGTTGGCCAGTACCAGAATAATGCCCAATTTAGTGCATTTTATGTTAATATATAAGAAGTCGCGATAACTCAAATATGCTTTATTGGATTTTCTTGAAACTGTGTATAGCCATTTATAATGTACATGGGAAGAAGTCTACTGATATTGGACCAAATCGGTAGACCGATACCGTAGTAAAACCCAATTTAGTGTCTATTTTAAAGACGCGGTATCTCAAATACACTTTACCGGATTTTTATGAAACTTGGTATACACATTTATAATGCCCATGGGAACTGTCTATTGATACTGGATAAAATCGGTTGACCTATTTCGGAGTTATGCTCAATTTAGTGCCTATTTTATGGTAATATACGTATTCGAAAGAATTTATTTGAAAAAATGAAAATCAGTTATCTTGACAACATAACCTTTTGTTTTACTGTGATTTGTAAGGCTTTGGCAATTAAAATACAGTTAGCTATGACAACACTATTGCTTTAAATGCGCTTATCCCATAACTGACCCAGGTGGCTGAGATGGTAACGTCTTGGCGTCACATTCTGGAGTTCCATGGCTCAAATCCCGAAACCGGCCAATTTGACTTTTTTTTATATTCTGCATATCATAACTGCAATCATAACTGATTAAACAAAACATACTGGCACTTTGTTATATCAGTTTACCTGATTTTATTATTATTATTATTATAAGAGGGATAATCAATATAGGCCTAAATATGGTCAAACGTTGTTCGATTTGGACGAAACTCACAATACAGGGGTTTTCTGGGCCAAGTACCTCGAATCTGAGGTCGCTTTTACCACGCGACGCCTAAATGGGGTCCAACGTTGTTCGATTTGGACGAAACTCACTATACAGGGGTTTTCTGGGCCAAGTACCTCGAATCTGAGGTCGCTTTTACCAGGCGACGCTATCTAATCGTGGTATGTAATTCACGTGATTTAGGTGTTAATAAATATAATGATTTAACTATTATGCTCTTAATTTTTAATTTCTGAAATAATTATCGCGGGCGATCGCTTGATTTTGTAGGTCCATCCTTGACGATTCATTTGTTTAGAATATCAAGTCCCACGAACGTATGAAATTTTCAACCTACATGGAAGAGGGATATTCAATATAGGCCTAAATATGGTCAAACATTGTTCGACTTGGACGAAACTCACTATGCAGGGGTTTTCTGGGCCAGGGAACTCGAATCTGAGGTCGCTTTTACCAGGCGACGCTATCTAATCGTGGTATGTAGTCCACGTGATTTTGGTGTTAATAAATATAATGATTTTACTATTATGCTCTTAATTTTTAATTTTTGAAATAATTATCGCGTGCGAAGCCGCGGGCACACGCTAGTAAATTAATAATTTCTCTTTAGGTATACTTGTGAACAAGGCTTTAACGTCAAAGGATACTAACCTGTCATTAGGTTCTAATTCAAAGTGTTCCAATTTTTCAATGAGATCCAATGAATTCTTGACACTGTGGCTGTTAACTGGTCCTAACTCTTGAAATTTCTTATTTAACCATTTTGCCAATTGGTACGTGGGGGTATTGATATTATTGATTATGGGTCTCATTGAGTTACCTGGCTTATGTATTTTTGGTAGGCCTTCGATTCTGCCTAGGTTAGGGTTGGGTGTTATCAAGTTCTATTTTTCTTTATTTGATATTACTTTGATGTTTTTTATGACTTTCTCTACTGCCTTGATACTACTGTTAAGAGGGTTGGTTTCCAATTCTGTAAATTCTTCACCTGCAAGTAAGTTATTTCAAACTTGAATTTTCTCCTGTGCATGCACAGCCTTCTGATAGTCTCTAATATGTGACCTTTCAAGGTAAAATGTTTCTGTGTATGGTCGACAACATAACGGTTTCAATCATATTATTACTTATTTAACTATTCCACTATTCCATATGAAAACCTATTCTGGTATCATATTGTTATTCTTTTTTAATTTTAAGTACGAGAGTCGTCCATAAAGTAAGTTTCCCTGAGGCTATTTACAGAAACACAATACAGTTTCATGGAAATGTTTAGTGCAACAGATACAGCAAGTGTTCAGCTATTTTTCAACATATTCGCTACTGGAATTGAGACATTTTTCATTCCGTGGGACCAACATTTTAATACCTGTGTCAGAGAAGTCTGCCACCTGGGATTTGAACAACTGTGTGACAACCATCTCCGCCTTTTTGTCGTTCTCTGGCATGTCTTGAGGTATAGGAAAAGATGGAAATCACTAGGAGCGCAGTCCAGACTGTAAGGTGGATGTTTAAACACCTCCCAGTCGAACTTCTGCAGGAGACTTGCTGGGAGGTGTTTAAAAAATCTTCCAATATAATTGAATACAGTAGCAACAGTTTCATTGTAATGATTCTTAGTAATAAGTAATTTTAACTTTTTTATTCATATTAATTAATTATTGCAGGTTCCAGAACTGCTTGATGAACAGGTTCATAGCCACACTTCCATTGAATCCATGACATGGTGACAGTCTTCACCTGTAAGTACTTTTTTGATTGTAATATATGATAACATTTTCTTCTAAGGTAGTCCCAGAATGTACATTCTGTTATGGTGTTCGGGAAAGAAGTTTTTGGAATGTTGAGTTCTGCATTTTGATAGTACAGTAAACTGTTTTTAAAAATATCATGGAGTGCATAATGAATATAAAATATGTTGAGAAAACTTGAAACCAGAAGATGGGCCAGATAATTCCCATGGTTAAGGCCGGGTTTCCGAAACGTAAGATATCTACTAGATGGCATTATTCAATCCGTAAGCATTTCTGAAACATTCGATGGCGGCTAATCGTTTGATAAAACGCCCGACAAACTATCGCACCACAAATCACTAGATATCTGGCGAAACGGTAGATAAACACGCAACATGGCGGAAATGTGAAACATTTATGTTGATGTATGTTTCGTTATTATGTTAGCATTTTATCTTACATTACAGTAGAACCCCCATTTAACGTTTTTCTGGGGGTACAAAATTTTTTACCTTAAAAGGGGGTTTACACTAAATAGGGGTTTTGCTATTTTTAAGAAATCAAAGAAGAACTAATGTAAAAAACTTAATTTAATGGCATTAAAGGTGACAACCAAATACTTGCCATGTTCAGGATCCCCTTCCACTCACAGCTGTGCATTGCTATGACCACGTCCGCTTCCCCTAACTTCCCCTAGCCACCTGTCTGCCAGCAACCTTTCATCTAGCAAGCTGTTGAAGGCCGGCCGGCTGCTGCTCAACGCCAGTAATGCAGCTCACTGTTGTGCTGCATGTTATACTGCACTACTGTCATTGTATTCAATGCAATTGAAATACAATCACCAGAGCCTCTTTAGCGTTACTCAGGACCCGCCACGTGACGGTAGAGGTTGATTTGGGAAGGAGAGGTTATATTAGTCACGTCACTTCCCCATTAGGTCCCTGTTGGCTCTGAAAAGAGCCGTTTTAGGGTGGCCTAGGCCCAACAGGCAATCTTGGAATTATGTTTTTTCCCCGTAGCTTAAAAAGAATATCTAATAGCAAACATAACTTTCTATTTTCTGAAAAAAATCTAGAAGAGTTGTCTGCTTTTTTGGATGCCGCTATTGGACATTCAAGATGTCCCTCTCTACTTCATTTATGCGTTGAACAGTAGCTGCATCCACCTCGAAAGACAGAAGATAGTTCCTCACCACTTCAAAACTTGCCACAGCATCTCCAAACGTTGGGGTTTGCTTTGAAGTTTCATTAGCATCATCTTCCTCTTCCTCCTCCTCCTCATCTCCCTGCACCTTGCTGGAACAGATTTCCTCCACATCCTGAACTTCAGTACAGTCAACTCCCGATTATCTGGGATAATGGGTGGTAGCCACCTCACGGATAAACGAAGACACGGTTAAAACAAAATTATACCTAAACATACTGTAATTGAAAAATTATTTAAAACTTACATAGGCCTATGTGGAAACGTCTTGCAGTGCTAGAATCATTCAGCATCAGAGGTCACAAACTGTTTCAGCACAACAATAAAACACTACTGTATTAACAGTTTGGTTTGGCACTTTCAAGGAATTTTTACACTTTGCTGAAATAGTCTAACACCTTTTTTTTTACCGCATTTTCCTTCTTGCGAATATCGGAACAGAGCCTAAGAACATTTCTTTTACGCTTCACTTCCGACATTTTCACTAGGTTAACTTAACTCTCACTGTGTAACGACAAATATCTGCAAAAGACTAAAGACTAGACACGTGAGGTAAACCAAAAACAAATGTTATGCATTAACGCCCACATTTCCAGGAACTTCTTCCGATAGCACCCTCTTCTAAGGGTCACAGCATGTGGACCCTCATTAGTGAGAAAGACTGGGAGGAACTCAAGTTCGACAAATGCAGCGCGATCAGCAGGCGCCATAAGATCAGTTCACAAGGGTATAAGAGATCGCGAGAAAAATAAATTACGTACAGTAAGTAAAAAATAAAATATTTTTTTAAAGGAATAGCCAACAGTTAATCTGCAAACCGGTTGATCCGCACCCGGATAATCGGGAGTTGACTGTAGTGACAACATTGTCATCACAAGTCACATACTGTTCGAAGTCAACTGGATCATCCTCACAGATCAATTGCCAGTCCTCTTCATCAGCATTTTCCTGCACGTCTACTTCATCTGCTCTTCTGTCTCCAAAGGCAGCCTTATTGAAGCAGTTCACAATTGTATCTGTCGATACAGAATTCCAAGCTGCTGTCAGCATGTGCATAGCTTGCAATATGTTCAGCTTCAGCTTGTCTCCCCTGTCTATGTATGCTACAGCTTTCCTGACTAGTGTTTTACGATACTTGGCCTTGAAACTGTGAATAATTCCCAAGTCCAGGGGCTGTAACTTGCTGGTGCAGTTAGGAGGAAAGAAGTGTACTTTCACATTTCTCAGATGTGACTGGTCTAATGGATGAGCAGGGCACATATCCATGAACAGAATTACTTTTCTGTTCGTTGCACCCATTTGTGCATCAAAACACTGTAAAAACTTGGTGAAGAGTACTGTGGTTAATCCATGTGTTCTTGTTGTAAAACTTGCATGGCAGCGTTACGACCCTTTTGAAGCACCTTGGTTTGGCATACTTGCCAATGACAACTGGCTGCAATTTATGGGTGCCATCAGAGTTTGCACAAAGGACCACTGTGATGCGTTCTTTACTTAGTTTGCCACCATGACATGCTTCACCTTTTAGGCTTAGAGTTCTAGCAGGCATTAGGTGGTAAAAGAGTCCAGTTTCATCAACATTATAAATATCTCGCGGGTCATAGCCTTCCAGTAGGGATGGTAGAGTGTTTGTATTCCAGTGCTGCACAGTGTCATCATTAACACCAGCACTCTCTCCACACACTGCCCTGCAAGTAACGCCATGCCTCTTCTTAAATCGATCCAGCCATCCATTCGAAGCTTTGAAGTCTTCTATGCCAAATTTTGCCGCAACAAGGGATGCTTTTTCTTTGATGTACGATCCATCTATTGGGAGTCCTTGTGCACGTGCACCATTCCAACTCTTCATGCGGTGAGTGCTTAATGTTTTTCTTCTTCTTAGATGTTGAGCCACACTTTCCTTCCTCGTCTAAAATGCTGGTCTTGTTTTTCAAAATTCCTGCCAAGGTTGATGTAGCCATGCCTAACCGCCTCGCCATTTCGGACACTTTAACCGTTGGATTTTTTTCAACTTCGCGTATGATACGCACTTTGTCACTGAGAGACAGTGTTTTCCTCTTTGTAGCCATCACTCAAGCTTAAAAATTAACAGTGATGTATAAAATAAGCTTCGTAAACCACGATAAGATGTACGCTTGCTTACACGATACACGCGGGAAGCACAAAAGCAAACGGGCCACGTGTTCTGTGCGGGCCACGAGAGTAAGCTACCAAGGTCACGCACCACGCGGTCAGCCTGACGCTACAGAAATCGGCAAATAGCACAAAGGTGAGAGGGAGGCTTTCCCTTGTTGCCAGATCTCTGTAAAGCGTGATATATCAAAGATTACATTTTAGCATTTTTCTGACATTTCCGAGGGAAAAAAAACTTGATAGCCAAAAATTGTTTACATTAAAAGCAGGTTTTGCAGTACAAGGAATAACGTTAAATTGAATTTCTTATTCATTCATTTATATGTGGTAATGTTTGGGGTTTTCAAAATTTAACGTTAAATCGAGGTTGCGTTAAATCGGGGTTTTACTGTATGTTACTAGCTTGTTATGGTATTAAACTGAAAAGTAGTAATGAAGCTGGCATTGGTTATTAATTTGTGTGTGAAATAATTCATAATACTGTACTAGAAAAATTGTGTATTATCGGTTAGATGAACTTGTTATAGCCTAGGCTATTAATGTATCCATCGTTTATTTGTATTAATTTCATTTTCTGTTGTAAGTTAATACTTTTAGGAAAACATCGCGAATATTAATTCACATCATATTTTCTTGCTAGTCATCTTCAATGCCAGATCGTATAAGGCCTAGGTCTATACAGAAGAAAATATTCCGTGAAAGAAATACAGCAATCCTTTCAAGAAGTAGCCTACGATGATATTCAGATTCGGAAAAAATGTAGCTTAAGTATATTAATTTTATTTTCTGATGCAACATTTTATGAAGAAAATATTGCCTTTTTACAGCACGAATATTAATACATAATCATCATCTTTCTCGTCATCTTCATCCTGAGGCAATAATTAGGCCTAGAGTTGTGTAAAGCAAAAGTATTCCCTGAAAGAATTAGATCTTTGACGATATTGAGTTTCGGAAAGAATCAGGCTGTCAAAGCAATGACCTATGGATAGATAGGCCATCATATTAAATAAGGAACAACTGCAAGCATGCCTTTTTCAGCGTTAAATAGCCCATCATTAGAAATGAGAACAAATCGCAGCATTCCTTTCTCAGTGGTAAATCAGCTATAACTTAATTAATGTGTTACGTTTTATGCATTACGTTGTCATTGTAATGGGTGACATTTTCGCTAATGCACAAGTCTAGAAGTCGAAATTGCCGAAGTTTCTCTCATATTTTACATTCGTTTTACCAGAGAAACAGCTGACAAGAAAAAAGCAGACAGAAAATTCAGCCATTTTGAATACATAGCAAGAAGCGCTCCGATTGGTTGCTACTCAATCACGGCCAATTTGATATTACAGTAAGCACCGTGTCTCCATCTATTGACAAAGTGCTCAACTCATTTATCTGGCATTAGCTATTTACTGAGCAAATTCGCTTTCGGAAATGGGAAGCTGTTTATCGAGTCTATAAATGTATAGAACCATTACCTGTCTAGAAGATATCTGGAGCTTTTATGCAACCGGGCCTACTTCAGCATGGTGCCAGAACTTGAGTTTGAATATTTATTTTGGGGACAGTTTCCCACTTTGCTGGATTGGTAATTTTTTTTTTTTTTTTTTTTTTTTTTACACATGAAAAACGACCAAATTTCATGTAATATTATTCTCCAGAAGTTGTAGAATCCATATATAGGCACCTTTTGTTTCTAAGAACATTTTAAATATAGGTAAAATAGGTAAGAATTTCACAGAAAACTAACCTAAAATGGCACGTGGAAACGAAGTGTACATACCAGAATCGGCTGCTAGAGACAGTGCAGGTACATGCAGGGAAGAAGCTGATGGCTCACATGGTGCTGAAATCAAGGCTGCCAACATGATGGTGGTCAGTCACTGTCTCTATCACTGTCTGTAACACCACTGGGGTATAAGATCTTGATGTCCTCCACAAGACGCAGATTAAAACTCAGTTATTTTTTATCCCCATTAAACTAAATTAAATTAAACTAAACCTAAAATAACCATTCTTGTTTCTAACAAAGCCAAACCTAACATTTCTTTTTCTTAGGGGCTCTGCCCCCAACCCCCTTTAAACCTCAGCTAACATGCTTAACCTAACCTAACGTTTTTTATTTCTTGGGGGCTTTGTCCCCAAACCCCCTTTAAAACCTGAGCTAACATGCTTAACCTAACCTAAACTAACGTTAACCCCTTTAAACGTGAACTAACATACCTAACCTATCTAAACCTGAGCTAACATGCCTAACCTAACCTAACCAAACTTTTTTATTTCTGCCCCCAAACCCCCTTTAGACCTGACCTAACATAGGCTAACATTTTGACTTCTTGGGGGCTTCTTCAGTATAGGATAATTAGAAAACCCAGGAATCCAGTCTGCACAGGAATTCAAAAGCGAGCATTTAAAATTGTTGACAGTACCATACAGAATGAACCAATGACAAGGCAGCCAATGGGAGTATAGGTCTGCAAGCCAGAGCCTGCATAACAACGCCGAACATCTCATGTGGAAATCCAGCAAAGTGGGAAACTGAACCTTTTATTTCCATTTCCGTTCATTGTTGAAGGCAGTTGCAAACTAACCGTGAATGTAGTTACCTGAACAGTTGTCATCCAGTATTTAAACTATTTTAAAAATGAAGGCAAATATATGCCGGGCAAACAATGTTCTCATCCAATATGCCAATGGATCACTCACATTTTCATTTTGTTCTTTAAGTTTGAAATTTTCTGCGTTGAAAGTTTGTCCAGTTTTATGTCAACTGAGTTAAGTGTTTTTAGCTTACTTGTTGTTGCAGAATTGTAAATTATAGCACCATAGTCTAGTTTAGATCTAATAATGGTTCTATAAGTGTTCAACAATACTTGAAAGTCTGCTCCTCAGTTCTTGGCTGCCAATATTTTAAGTATATTGAGTCTTTTAAGACAGACGTCTTTCAGATATTTATTATGAGAATACCAATTTAGTCTGTAATAAAAAAAACTGCAAGAATTCCGATAGAGTTAACTGCTTTGATTTCATGATTGTATAATTACAATTTTGGTAATATGTCTGTATGTCTGTTTCTGTTTCGATTTGGTTCTTGAGAATTTAAAACCTGTACACTTGTCCATTTTTCCATGTTATGAATTGTTTCTTGCAGTAATTTCTGAGTTGTACTGGGGTTCTTGCCTGCACAAAAAAATTGTTGTGTCATCTGCAAAAAGACATGCCTTTACTGGTGGTCTAATGTTACTGATTATACTATTTATTGCCACTAAAAATAATGTTACACGTATTACTGATCCCTGTGGAATTCCGTTATATTTAGTAACCTCTTTTAGATCTGTCATGATGGTCCTGATTTCCACCGTTTAATATAGTCAAGAATAAAATTAAATTGTTTTCAGTGGATCACGTGTATTTGTCCTTTCTGCAATCTTCACACATTCCACTTCCACCAATGGATGTTATTGAAGAATCCCCGTATGAGATCCCTGGGGAATGGATTGACAAGCATTACCGGAATACTACTTTTTTATTTAATTCTATGTGTGCGCATTCCACTAAACACGGAAACGGATGTTAGACACGGACAATTGAGAATATACTCTTCTTGGTATAATATAAACAGTCACCTGAGGAAGGTCTGAAGGATAAGACCAAAACGTCGTGAAGATTGTAGAAAGGACAATTACACGTGATCCACTGAAAACAATTTAATTTTATTCTTTTGATAGAATCCCGTTTGCTGTAACTTGAATTCGTCTACCTTGCAGAAAATTATAAATAAAATTTAACATGTTTCCGCATATGTCATTTCTCATCAACATTTTAAATGTTCCATACTGTGTCATATGCTTTCTCTATATCCAAACTGACGGCAATAGGATGCTTTGTGCAGAGCTAAAAAAGTTAACGAGTTCCAGATTCCAATGTAATCTTCTATTAATTATCTTTTCCAAAAGCTTGCAGATTGTATTTGTTAGTGCGATAGACTGATAATTTTCCGGGATTGAATTATCTTTGCTAGGTTTGGGTATTGGAATAACAATAGCTCCTCACCATTGATTGGGGAAGACATTAGTAGATCATATAAGATGACACCTTGCAAGAAGATAATGCATTCCTCTAATTGTAAGTTGTTTTAAGAATATGTAAGGAACTTCATTTGGACCAGGGCTAGATTTTCCACATTTTCCAAGTTCTGAGAGTAGTTCACCCAATTGTAAAGTGTCATTAAAAGAATGATACAAGTTAACAGAAGCACAACTGATGTCTGGAGCTTCACAAGCTTGGTTTCTTGAAGATCAGGATGATAATTTGAGTCACTAGAGACCTGGACAAAAGAATTTGCTAGCATATCAGCTATTTCTTGAGGTTCGTTTATGATGGATCCATCCATCGGATTTTTAAGCATGTTGATATTAAATCGTTATATTTGCCACTTATTGCTTTGATTTTATTACACATTACTTTTTGCAACGTTTCATTATTTAAGAAGGAGAATAATAATAACCAGGCATTAGCTTTGCTTTCTTTAATTATCTTTCGAGCTACCACTATGTTTCTGATAATTTTATCATGGACAGTAGGTTTTCTTTTGTAAAGATAATAGGCATGGTTTTTATTTTTGATAGCTTCTTTACAAGATTCATTCCATCAAAGTACCTTTTCCTTTGCATGATTCGTAACAGATTTTGGGACACTAGTGGTCACTGAATTAATTATAGCTTGAGTAAAGTCGTAAACAATATAATCAATATCTTTGTTGATGAACTTATCGGACGGTGTTAGATCATTCAAAAAGAAATTCATTGTCTCTTTAAACTTTGTCCAATTTGCTTTTCATATATTCCACTTAAAAGTTTGATAAGTTTGGGTATTAGTGTTAGGAATATCATTTTTTATAATAATAGGATAATGGACACTTCCTTGCTGTGTTGAATATACACAGCAGCTAAATATATCGTAGATGTCCAGCATGCAAATGGTTAAGTCTATATTGCTTGATGTGCCATGAGCTGAGCTAAAATGAGTAGGATCTGACAAGTTCAGTAAACACAAATGAAACTCATCTAGTAAGAGCCCCACAGCCCTCCCTCTTGAGTCGGTTTTGTTACTGCGCCTTAGACTATTGTGGCTATTAAAGTCACCCATCAATATGGAGGTCCGAGGAAGTTGAGTTATCAGCGGGGCCCGGATTCTAATGACGTGTCATCTTTTTATTCATGCTGCATAGACATTGCCAACTTGTAGATAAATCCTAATCATGGCCTCTAGATTATAGAAATGCATTTTTACTAGGTCATTTTTTGTCATTTTATGCAATTTTATATTTTTAGGGCATTTATTTGAATTTTAGGTCATTATTTAGTGATTTTTGTGTCATTTGCTTCCTTATTTAGTCATTTTCATGTATTTACATTACGTGTAATAACTTTTTTTTCGTCGCTAGCAGTGCTGTCTTTGAAGTGTTGTTTGTTTAATGCAAGAAGGACACATTTGGTGTTGAAGTGTTGTCATGTCTCAGTCGGAATCGAGAATCTAAGAAACTCCAAAATTTTGTATTATATTTAGAGGTGTATAAATCTCGATTTTAGCTTGCCCATACCCGCTTGAACGCCAGGCAAGCAAGTTGCCAGCATCATAGCTAGCAAGCAGGCAGGTTTCTTTAAGCTTGATTGGGTCAGGTAAAACCTAACTTACGCAAGCCAGAATAAGCTTGCGACATTCCTATCAGCTAAACAACTGTAGTTGCTAAGTGTAGGTAATACTTTCTTGCTTTTCTACATGCTGGTAGAAGAAATTCACCATGCAGATAAATAAAAGGTGGATAAAGTATTAAAAATCGTTTTAGCGTCTTAACACAATTATTATTTTTATTATTAGGTAGATTTCAAAAAATTCGTTCATATCTTTACTTTTCATGCCTCCCTAAGTACGAAACCACCGCCTGTTAAAAAAAATTGTGATATTTATATTTATATACGCTAGCGGCCGTAATTTTGAAGATATTTGAATCAAATTTTATTATGTTATTTCTAGGCCCAATAGTTCAGACAAGTTCGTTAATGAGCAAAATTGGCGCAAGAGGGTGGTCGGGGGAGGGGGTTGAAATTTTTAAACATTTATATCTCGGCCCCTATGAAGTATAGAGGGAAACTTTGATTGAATAAATTAGAGTACTCCTTATGGAGTTCACAGTGACACCAACGATTCGGGGGTTTTGGGAGTACGAGTGGGGGTGGGGGTATGGGGATGGAAATTCGAAATTTTCGAAACTACGTCTTGTGGGGCATCGTTGAAAAGCTCTTGATGAGTATTCTACAAATCAATAACTACACCATTTCAACCTCAATTTCGGAAAAACTAATTTCAATTTCGGAAAAAAGTAATTCCAATTTCGGAAAAAGTAATTTCAATTTCGGAAAAGGTAATCTCAATTTCGGAAAAAGTAACTTCAATTTCGGAAATACGAAGGCTATTTTTTAAAACATTCGATGGGGCATAAAATGAAAACCACAGTGAAAATCAAAACTGTTTTATTTGGAACATTTAGGTACACCTTCTAGCTACTTCTCTACATAATCTCGCTCCGATTGAGTCATTTGTCCTAGCGTGGTACCAACTTTACTATACCCTCTTCATAGCCCTCGTATTTCCGAAATTGACGTTACTTTTTCCGAAATTGAGATTACCTTTTCCGAAATTGAAATTACTTTTTCCGAAATTGGAATTACTTTTTCCGAAATTGAAATTACCTTTTCCGAAATTGAGGTTGAAAAGGTGTAGTTTCTTGATAGTTCTCATATAAGGCGAGATTTGAATGTTTGAAAAAGTCCTCTTTCCTCTTTTTTGCAGTTATTATTGCGGGTTTGTCATGCCAAGGCTAAAGAAGAAGAGTGCTACGCAGCGACAGTAAATTAAACCAAAAGCACTTCGAAATCTACCTCAGCTTGTAGGCTTGCCTAAAGGGATTTTTGTTATTGTTATTAATGATTTTATGATGTTTTCTCGAAAATGTTTGAAAATTTTTCCCATGCCGGACTAGTACCTTTGTTAATTGATAATTCAAACTGTCCACATTTTAGTTTCTCCTCGGCTTCCTTCAGGGTAAAATTCTCTAAACACATCTGAAGTTCCTCAACTACGTAACTGCACGACTTACCAGTGCACTGCTATACCCAGTTTCATATTCTTTCCGCCAGGCCTTGCAGTTTCCTTAGGTCCTGTGAAACCCACCAGGTTATGAAGAGCTTGTGACTCATAGCGACAGTATTTCTTATCATCGTTGTAATCTGGCTTGCTTTCTAGTCAAGCAAGTTAAAAGCTGTGGCTGGTTGCAGAATTTCAAAGGGACAAGCAAGCTAAAATCAGAATATGTACACCTCTAATTATATTACTGTTTTTAGGTAGATTTTCGAAGAAAAATCTACCTATTGCAATGGATACCATGTTATGATTTTCGAAAAATTCTTTCATATCTTTACGTTTCATGCTCCCCTAAGTACGAAACCACCGCCCGTTCAAAAAAAAAAAAAATTGTGATATTTATATATATATATATATATCTTTACACGATAGCGGCCGTAATTTTGAAGATATTTGAACCAAATTTTATTATGTTATTTCTAGGCCTAATAGTTCGGACAAGTTCGTTAATGGGCAAAATTGGCCCAAGGGGGTGGTCGGGGGAGGGGGTTGAAATTTTAAAACATTTATATCTCGGCCCCTATGAAGTATAGAGGGAAACTTTGTTGGAATAAATTAGAGTAATCCCTATGGAGTTCACAGTGACACCAACGATTTGGGGGTTCGAGTGAGGGTGGGGGTGGGGGTGGGGGATGAAAATTCGAAACTTTTGAAACCACGTCTTGTGGGGTATCGTTGAAAAGCTCTTGATGAGTACTCTACAAATCACTAAATAGTTTCTTGATAGCTCTCATATGACGCGAGATTTTAATGTTTGAAAATAATAACACTTAAAAGAATTATTATAATATCATAATTTTGTCTTGTTTAGCGGCTTTGCTAATTTTATTCATTGCTAATCTTGCGCACGTCCTCCCAGAATATTATATCCTATTCTTGTTGTCAAAACAAATGATTGTAGGCTCTTCCTCTTTACCGAATTCAGTTCTTATTACTGCAGGTTTGCCATGCCAAGGCTAAAGAAGAAGAATGCTATGCAGCGACAATAAATTAAACCAAAAGCACTTCGAAATCTACCTCCGCCTGTAGGCCTGCCTAAAGGGATTTTTATTAGATTGTTTTGGCCCCAGAGTCTGCCACCTGCTTGGACTTGAGAGCGCAAACTACTGTTTACCCTCAATACTCAATAATATAATCCTGCAGACCGAAAAAAGGAAGGGCCAAAGTTTGACTCACCAGTGCCTGCCTCAGTGCCTTTTTTTTTTTCCATGCGGGTAATACTTAAATTAATTACTAGGTTACTATAATGCAACATTTTTGTAGGATTTACTTTTAAAGGCTTCATTCAAGAACAAAGAACAAAGTTTTTAGACTTTTTTTTACAATTATGTAAAAAAAAATTTATAAATAAACTATAAGTTTTTAGACCATTCTTTATAATTATTAAGTCATTTTCTTTAAAATTTAGGGTCATTTTACAGATCATTTTTCAAACAGTTTTAGGTTATCAGATTTCTCAAACTATTGCAGTGGAATTTAGACTATTTGGAAGATATACATTACAAATACACACAAATGGTGGCAAATTTGCTAGAACTGCAACTGCTTCTAGATCAGAGTTAATGAAACTTCTTTGTGATATAAATGTCTGTTTACATAAGTTGTTACTCCTCCACTTACATGACTTGCGTTGACTCTGTTTTTATTGTATATTATCGCCTCGCTCATTTCGTTGACAGTTAACATCAAAGAAGTCGCCGCCGCTTGGAGTAGTTGCCACACTGCACAGTGTTAGTAAACAGAGCGGGAAGATGTAGATGCAGCAAAACACTTACGTGGCAATGACATTGAGCAATGAGAGAATTGGCAACACGAATTCAGTCAGCGGTTTCTTTTGAGAAAACTTTTACAGTAACAACAAGCATTGTAATATGAGAACAAAGCGAGCCGCCCGTCAACGTTATGAGCGAGGCGATAATACATTAAACCGTTTTGAATTAGAGACCAAGTCTGGCCAAAAGTTTGTTTATAGGAGGCAAACTATATCCGGTAGGTGTTTATTAATTAATAGCTGTAGATATTTGTACTGAGGTCGAAATCCATTTATATTCCATTGAAAAATTGTAAATACCATAGGGATGACAAATAAGCATAAAATCTTAGTGTACGTTATTGCTTAAGAGATGTTTCATCGCTAGACCTGGAATTTTAGGCTCTAAAAACATTAGTTTTTGGTACCTAAAATAAGCTTTTAAAACAACTAAATAGGCTTACAAAGGAAAAAATAGGCACTTAAAGTATGCTTTAAAAATGTGTAAATAAACAAAAAATAGTTTTTTTTTGTACTGTAAGAAACATCAAAATTAGGCATCACGAAGTATATTCATTTAAACAGATGTTCTTTCACTAGCGGTTTGACTCAGTATGTCCCTTCTTACTGCCTGCTCCCTTTGAGCTAATTTTCCCCCTCTCCCGTCAGTCAGAATTCCTTTTAGCGACAATTGTTTGGGAGAATCAAGTTTCTGTGAAAAACCACTCTCTGCTGTTCTGCTCGTCAATCAAGGAATGTCCATTATATGATTGTAAAAATTGCAGAAGTTGAATTTTATTTTAAATGTACAAAATAGGCATTTTAGGACACTATAAAACTCCATAAACGTAAGTGATTTGTCATGAAACATCAACATGTGTAAAAATTTTCATGTTATTTCATAAGGAACAAAATGGGCACTTGCCTTAAAATCCCAGGCCTGTTCATCGCTTGAGTTGTCCAGAAGTGAGTTGTCTTTTTCTTTACCTCTAGAAGCATTTAGCAGTTTTCTTATTAATTTAGTGCTTCTCTGTTTCATGGATTTGTGGGCGTAATAAGGATGCAGCTTTTTAAGTGAATATGCTAGATTTCCAAAATCTTGTGAGTAGTTAGACGCAATTGATGTTACATCCGTAACACCAACAGAGTTTTCAAAGAGACTATAAAGCTGTAGGTAACATAGAGGAAATGAGTCTGGATCCTTATCTATAACAGACTTAATAGGTTCAAGCAGATGACTCTGTGGTGTCTTCTGAATATCTTTCTTTGGTTTCTTAGTAGGACGAATAGACCTGTTAGTGGGAATCTGTTCACTTGGCGACAATTAAATTTGTTGTTCTCTTGGTGTTTGTTGTTTTGCTGTTGGCTAGCAATATTGGCCTTTTCGACCTGTGGGCCTGGATATCTTCAGGGGAATGATAGATTTTTACAGGCGTGGAGGACTCCGAGCAGCTTTTAGGTAGAGATTGCAACACTAGTGGTTGATCCGGGAAATCTGAGACTCTGTTTCTGGTGGAGATTGTTTGGAATCAGTAGGCCCTTTCACTTGGGAAGGGGAAACTGTGTTAATCTCAAGACAGCTGGCAGGTTTACTAGTTTCCTTGGTAAGTTCAGGAAAAGCAGAAATATCTGAAATTCCTGTTGAAGGATCCTGGTGAATTGGAGTTTCAGTAACGACAATACTGTTAGAATTAGGACATTGTTTTTCTAAATGTCCCTCAGTTTTGGACAGAAAGCATGTGTGCAGATCAGAAGAAATATATATCCAGTAATTCATGCCTTCGTATTCAGTTTGTAGAGTTTCAGGTACTTTATTGAAATCCTAACTTAAATATACAATTGCCTTCAAAAACTCATTTGCATGCCTCACACACAAGCTCTTTAGCACACTCCTGGAAGCGTACGGGCAATTATGGGGGAAAGAGCTTACAGGCAATAACGGTGAAAAAATGCAGCCAAAAATGGATGCACATTCTTCCTCGCATGATAGAGTGTGAACAAAAGAGTACGCATGGAAGATTGTGCATGTAATTGCCAAACACAGACGAATTCTCTCTCAAAACATCGGTGCATGGAATGTCTTAATTTTCGACACACCAGCTAAGAGCGTGCGGTATTGCTTAAAGATCAGTACAGAAAAGTTGATGTGCTCTTGGAAAGTTTTGTTTGTTTGTCTTCTGCCTTTAGATACACACACGCTTCCAGGTAAAAGAATGCAGCGTTCCATGAATGACGCACCAAACGGTTTCTTTTGTTTGTCTATTGCCTTTACAAGCACACGTTTTCACGAGCACCTGTCTAAACCCGAGCGATAAAGCTTGTGTGTGAGGGAACCTAATATGTGTGAGAAGCCAGGAATTGCCAGGCCTGCTTAGTTGGGGATATCTTTGACATTATCTTAATATTCAGTTTTTGCAGCTCCTCTTTGTTAATAAAGTCTGGAATTTTAAGACAAATATTGCATAATATTATCCTCTTGTTTTTGGTGAGGAGAGGTCTTATTTCTAGAGACAAGTTGTTGACCGGTACTCTTATTTCTTCTACACATTTCTTGCTCGAGAGGAAAAAACAGATTCACCCATTTGAAATGCGTGATACAAATCTAATATTACCGGGATTGTTTAATTTACCAATGGCAAGAACATAATCATTTATGTTGATCCCGTGATTCAATAATATTGGCTTGCTCTTTGGTAGGGTTTGATGATAAGCACATTGTGACGTTAGAATAAGTCATCTTTGGAGTTGGTGTGCCTATTACGCTATTGCAGACTGATAGGTTTGTGGTATATTGTGTAGGTGTAATCTGTCGATATGTGCACATATCAGATGCATTTGTCTTTGGTTTCATTGTTGCGGCTTTGGAATCTGTCTGACCTCCATCAGAAGAAGAGGCCATCGAGTCTGTTGTGTAGAATTTTAGGTTATATTTCCCAGTCGATAGTTTTGTGGATATTACCAGTAAACAGTTATATCAATGAACTTATGCTGGTAGACGATGATATTTTGCAGTTATGCAACAGAGTTTTCAAGCAGCAAACCACTCGGTCACTTAATTAAAACCTGTAACACTAACGAGCGAAAAGCATTAACCAACTTCAAAACAGGCAGGGTTGCCAACTCTACCTGATTCTATTTATTCTGTATCAATAAGAATCACTGAGAAAAGCAATATCTTGAAGTCATTGTGAACAAACAGTATTAATGTAGCTGAGTTGCCAATTCTTCTCATTGATATGTTGATGAAATTCTCCATCATCTTCCTGTGTATGCTGTGAGGAATCTCGTTGAATTCTATGAACCCAGTCACTGGTTCCCTCGGAAAATAACGTGCTTCCATCGCCTTTCCCATTTTATTTATAATTATTCTAGTAAACACTTTCCCTGGAATAGACAACAGAGATATTCCTCTCCAGTTTTCACATTTTGATCTATCTCCCTTTTTAGGAATTTGACTACTATGCCACTTTTCCAATCCTTAGGAATTTTCTCCCTGTTCCATACCCCTCTGAAAAGCGGTAATAAGAGTGAAGCAGTCGTTTCAATGTCACTTGTCAAAATTTCGGAGGTTATATTATCTTTTCCTGGAGCAGTTCCTATTTTGGTTTATTTCAGTGCTGTTTTGATTTCGTTCAGGTCAGGGGGATCCGTTTTAATTCCAAAATCTTCATTTTCTGCATCTTCCTCCACTGCAGGTGTTTCAGAACTTGCCTTATTCAATAACTTCTCAAAATTTTGCTTCCACCTATTTAGTTGATCCTCTTCATTAGTTAGTAGCACACCTTCTTTATTTCTTACTGGATAATTATAATCACAAGTCTTCTTTGACAATATTTTAGTAATGCGATACAATGATCGTAACTCTCCTTTACTTGCTGCGTCCTCTGCCTTACCAGCTATATCATCAATTCATTTCCTTTTATATTTACGAGCGCTTTTCTTAAATGCTTTATATAAGGCATTATACTGGTCAGTTAAAAGATTTGTCTGATTTCTTGTTTTACATGAATTAAGCTCGTGTTTCACATTTCGTCTTCAATTCTTCCTCAAGTTTCTGCTGACATCCAGTCCTTTTTCCGAGTCTTTCTGTTGACATCCAGTCCTTTTTCCGAGTCTTTCTGTTGCCAAATATTTCTTTGCTTATTTTTAGTAAGTTATCTTTTATCTTACCCCAGGTCGATTCAGTGTCTTCAGTTTCGAGATCTTCTAATATTTGAAATTTATTTCTTAACTCTATCTTAATTGGTCTTTTACAGTTTCATCCTTGATTTTATTTACATCAAATCGCTTATTTCTTGTTTCAAATTTCTTCTTAGGTGCAAGAATTTTTAACCTAAGTCTTGCCACTATAAGATGATGGTCATTACCCACATCTTCCCCTCTTTTATTTCTTACATCTAGGAGAGATCTTTTCCAGCTCCTTTTTATTGCTATATGATCTGATTTTGTGTCTGTTGATCCAACCCAACCCATGTTGAGGGAACCACGTGCCTCCAATGATTAAATCATGATCTGCACAGAACTCAGTAAACAAATCTCCGTTTTCATTTTTAATTCCTAAACCATCTAGACCACGGTTCTCTTCTCCAAATTTTGCATTAAGGTCTCCCATAACTATTATGATATCTTTAGAACTGATTTTCTTTACTGTGTCTTTCAGGATATTATAAAACTCTAGCTTGCTTCTTAAGTCAGCTGTATTTGTTGGGGCATAGCATTATAATAAGATAAGAATGCGCACTTATGTGCAGTGTCAGTGTTTATTCTTTACTATATTCCAACAAGGATTTTGTTCTCTTCTTGCAGTCTTGTAGGTGGTAAAGTTCACACGATTCCTCACACAGCGAGCACACGCAAGTGATATTTGGTTCATGATATGATGTGTTTTTACATATCTTGTGATGATATCCATGAATCGCCATCCGAGTTATAGCATTCTGTAGTCTTGATTAGTTTGTGTCCACTGACGGTACACCATGGCGTCTGTACTATAGAAATCTCGTGCATATTGCTTAGTGTTTTGCATTTGCTGTTCCATATGTAGATCTTCTAGGAAGAAAGGCTCCCTCGTAAGTTCATATACAAGGCGGGATTTTGTGTATTTGGATACACCTAGGGTAGCCTTTAGAAATCTTGCTTTAACTTTCTCAATCTCTTCTAGATTCGACATTGTTAGTTGTTCCCAAATCAGTTGCATTCCATATGTTAGTATGGGAACAATTTTGGCTTTGAACAATAACATGGCAGTGTTGATTGACAGTCTGGTTAAGTTTTGTATGTCATATATTGCCCTGATTGCATCTGTGGTCCTATCCTTTACATGGTTTGTGAAGCATGTCACTTTTCTTTGAAATGTTAGTCCTAGATATTTGAAAGTATTGACTGTATTCAGTGCTTCTGGTCCTAAGTTGATATGATCATCTTGGGGCATAGCATTGAATTATGCTAATATTTCTCACTTTGGCATTAAATCGGGCTGTGATTATCCTTTCAGAGATAGGATGCCATTCTAATAAACATCTGTATGCATCTTTGGTCATCAAAATTCCTACACCATCCTCATGTATATCTTCTTCCAAAACTCCAGAATAAAGCAAAGTAAAACCTTCCCTTGTAGTCAGGGTTCCTAAGTCCTTCCACCTGATATCACTAAGTCCGAGAATCTTTAAGTTATACCTGCTCATTTCTGCTGTATCACCTGTCTCTTTTTAATTTCTTAAAAGAACATTTTAGTTGTCCATCCTCAAAATTATTAAATTGCTCCTGTTCTCTTGACATGTCACACTATATATCAAGGGTGGCCACTAACCTTAGCTTTGGGGTCCACAAATTTATGAAACTGTTAGAAGTGAACCACATTGTTTATACTATACACATAAACATTACTGTTCAATTATACAACAAGAAATACGATTTTACTTTTGAGAAGTGCTTTTTCTAGTGTTCATTTTTGCTCTTCGTTGTTTGAAATCTGGCTGTAATTAATAAGTGCAGTTCGCACGAGTTCACTTAAATGTTCAACAGTTATATGATATAATGAACTTAAGCGTTCAGTACAGAGATTCACACACACACAAGTAGTCCCAAATATCGAGATAAGTCTCTTACCACACTCTTTTGTTAGGCATTTTTCTTCTGAAACCTTCTTCCAAAATTCTATGGCCAAAACACCACTTTGTTTAAATCTTTTTAGTCCTTTGTCCTCTTGCAATTCTAGTAGCTCAAACTCTACTACAATATTGTATCCTTTGTAATTGATGATGAAACAGGACAGCCATTGCCCACGACATCAACAGCAAAAGGATTTTACAGGAATGAAAATAAAGGTTTAAGTGTTCTCAAATCATTAAATCTGCCATTCTGTTTGATTTCTTTCCAAATTGCAGAGTTCATGTCCTGTTTGTACATTTGACACAATCACAGACTTCGATTTCATTTTCAGTGGCATCAAGGTACGTCCATAGGCATTGGAAAAAGCACTAACTTTTTGGGAAAATCAAAATATTTTATCGTGACCTCCAAGAATCACACGTACCGTACAACGTCATACATCGTTAGGGGCCGTATTTTTTGGTAACGATAAGCGCGAAATCTTATAAAACAACCTCCCTTAGCTATATTTAGCTTTTATATGCTTAAAATACCAATATGAACCAAATTGAATCCACGAAATTTACTCGATTCCACGAAATGTGTCTATAAGCGCGAAATATGCCCCCTTCTGTCCGTAAAGTGAGAAATGAGCATGAATATGTGCCTTAAAATCACAATATCATTGTGTTTTGGTGTACTGTATTTTTTATTTCTTAGCAGCATGCTTTTTTTTCTGCTGTTTCTGTGGCTGTCGAAGATTTACCAATATATCGATATTTGTGATCGATTACAAAGATTGTAGAATGTATGCAAAATTTGTCTGTGACCTGGTTTGTACTGTTGAGTACACTCCTTTCCTGCTATGTCTTTGCCAAGTAAGCGATGCCTATGATCGATTACAGCAGAAGAGTGTAGAATGTTTGTTACTTGTATTCAACAGATTTCGCCTTTTATCCCAGTGATCTCAATATATAAACAGGATACACAACAGCTGTGCTTTGGAATTGCATAAATCGTGACGTTCACTTGTTAAGTTGGCTACACCGCCGAGCGTATTGGTGAAGTGTGCTTCGTATGGTAAACATATATTTATGAATGTGTTTTTGATATTTTTCATGACAAAATGGTCGAATATTGCGTGGTATATGGCTACACAGAGCTCCAGAGAAATAGAAGTGGACTTAAGTTTCACAAGTAGGTTATTTTTGTTTGGAACATTTGAGGATACTGGCCAAATCTAACTTAACCTCAATCGTAGATTAGCCACGAACGCTTGTCTTTTTCTTGCCTATTTGTACAGGTTTCCATTTTCTTGGCCTGATATTCCGAAGAAGTGGGTTCAAGCAATCCGCAGAGAATATTGGTCACCCACAGCGTACAGTAAATTAAGCAGCAGACACTTTACACCTGATTGCTATCAGTCAAGGTCTGGTGCACTTGTAAAATTACTAAAAGATGCTGTACCATCAGTCTTCAATTTTCCAGGACACCTTCAAAAAATTATTATTTCAAAAAGACAACTGGTTCGTAACAAAGCGTAAACAGGCCGACCATATGGGGGGGGGGGTTACAACATCTGTGGGGTAGGGGGGTTCTCCCCCGGAAAACTTTAAAAATTAAGATGCACAATAACGAGTAAGCTTCCCACGCTTTATACTCGTATTAAGCAATTTATAAGCAGAATTAAAAAAATTGTAGAATTTCCCTTTTTTTAATCAATGGGTGGGGTTCAAACCCCCCCTCGGTACGCCTCTGGTTCGTAATGTGGTTAGTAGTAGGCCTACTTTAGGTACCAAGTAGGAATATAAATTATGCAATATGTCAGTCATGTAAACGTAGTATTCTTATGCATGTAGGCCTAAATTTTTCATGCTAGTTTTTAATTGCAGAAATAAGAGGAAGCAGATGTTTTTGTATAAGACCTCGCTGAAAATTATACGAAAATAGATAAACAGACGCAAACAGATGATCTCCCACCATCTCCTATCCAAACAGAATTGAGAAACAACAAAAGGCTACAGACGATTGTCTGTCGCAAGAATAAGAAGATAAATAGCATGGCTAATTAAATTTCAGATTCGAAGAAAATGAACTTCTAAGTAGGCCTACTAACTTAAAGTATTTTGAAATTTCATTTCAGTGGCTTCCCTCTAATCTACGGGAATTATTAACAAAATAAATAAATAATGTGAATTGTATCCAGTACAGTAACGGTACAGTTGAAGGTCACGGTTTATACATTTCCAAAGCACTTAGAACAGATTTTGTCTATTCTCTTTATATATCGAAATCAAGCATAATATCGCAAAATGAAGGCCTATTGTGAAGTTATTTTAATATTTAAAATGCGAGTGTTTACAACTGTTTACCAATGTATATTCACGCCTGATCGAGATTAAATACTTTTACCAAACCATTACGATATGAAATTAGTTTTGTTATGTACTTAAAAAGCATCAAGTAGTTTATATTGGAGCGTTTCATTCATAAAAGTGTTTTAAAAACGCCAATACATCTTCATAATTCCCTTAATACACATGAGTTTGTTAGGAGGAGATACGGGATAGGAGCAAAATTATACGCTCACTTTCATGGCGGACCGCGAACTCTGCCGTCACGATTTTTCATCATGCAGTGCTACCTCCAGTATGTAATAGAGCTCAATGTTTTATCCACAGTAGTATGGTTGGCACTTCTGTTTGCAAATGGCTATCTGATGGTGTTTAGTAGAAATTATGATAATATTTCTCGTCATTATACACCGTGTCCGGGAAAGACCTGACGAAAAAGAAATAATTATATTTCAGAATCTATTATAGTTACTACCTCAGTATTTTCACAGTTAGAAAGACAAACTCAAAAAGTTTTGTTTTGTAGCATCCTGTAATGCGCATGAGCATGTACGTCAGTCTTATTCTGAGAACTGGGAATGCAAGTTGTGCGTAGGCTACAACGTCGTTTCCAAACAGACAAAGACCGAAATCCTCCCGCCCGAAACAGCATCCTTCATTGGCACAAGCAATTTCTGGAGATAGGTAATGTTGAGTCACAGCAGGGAAAGGCAAAGAAATCGCGCATAAACGACAATGACATTTTAAAGGGTACGGGCTGCTTTTGTAAGAAGCCCGAGGAAATCCATTCGTGAGGCGGCAAGACAACTGCAAATTCCGAAATCCACAGTCCATGGGAGAGAAGGACCTACGCCATGGCCACCAAGGTCACCTGACATGACCCCACTGGATTTCTTTCTCTGGGGTTTTGTGAAAGACAAAGTGTATCGCACGCCTGTGACCGATAATGCAGATTTGCGTGACCGAATCAACGATGCAATAGCACTAGTCACACCGGAGATGCTTTAGCGTGTGTGGCACGAAATTGAGTATCGGGCCATAAATGATGCTCACATAGAGGCTTATTAAAACTCATCGTGTTTCTCTTTGTAACCGTGAAAACATCACGTCAATAAATGCAATAGTTTCAGATATATAATTATTTCTTTTTCGTCAGGTCTTTCCCGGACACCCTATTTGAACATTAACTCTAAACATGCCTAAATCGAAAGTTACTTCAGTCCATACAAGGGCAGAAGAATATGGAAATGGGGGGGGGGGTTGTTAGTTCATGTAAATAAAGAACCAAAGTTTATCATTGCGCAGTGTTCTCAATGTAGTATAAGTAATTTATTTCACGAAATACCCACCGAAATAGAAGGATGTCAACACCCAAATCAGCCATTTTATTTCACCAACAAATCACCACCCTATACATCGTACCTGCCAGTTTTTTTATTTTTATTTTTTATTTATTTATTTAATTTTTTTTTAAATTTGTGTTGGCATTTCCAATTCTTTCCAGGCCCCCGGGGATTTGCCCCTGTTGCCTCCCCCCCCCCCCCCCCGTCACCGCATTAATAAATTTCATTTCCAGTAATGGGTAAAGAAATTGGTATGATAGAGAATCCACCTTATACCATTACATTTGTACTGTATAATATTACAATCTGATAGGGTTTGCTGAAATTAGTAATAACAATTAGTAATCAAACTTTTTGAAGTGTTTATTATTTCAATTTTGTATCAGGATTTTTTTAAATTGTTATATTTATACATAAATATATTGTGTGCCATCAATTTTTTAATTGAATCTTAGTTATGAATGACCACAGAATATTGCAATATTTATGTACATAACTAGGAGGTGCCCGTGGCTTCGCCACGATAATTCTTTTAAAAATTAAGAGTATAATAATTATTAAAGCATTATATTTATTAACACTTGCACGCGAATCATTCATAAACTAAGCCATTAATAATTAATGAAACAGCTAAAATTCCTGCTTTAGAGTACATTCCACGACATGAAAGCGCCCCCTGGGAAAACTATATCAGAATCGATTATGCAGTTCCAAAGAACCTGTGAACACATAATACGTATTGTTTCTCAGCTGTTTATTGACATGAATATGATGTGAATTTTATTTTATCAATTCAGTGTAATTGTCAGAAATTATATAATGTTTCAAGAGAAGGAATGGTTTGTTTGGATTATTATTATCAGCGATATTTCAAGAGATAAAACCATCAATATTTTACAGCTGTTGCCCCCGGCTTCGCCCGCCATTATTCATTGACTCCAGGATTTTTACGAAAATTACACTGGTAGATTATTAAAAATGTTTGTGGTTCAGAGCTATGAAAATTGTAAGTAAAAATAAAATTAGAATATTTGTTCATTGTGTTCATTTCACTTAGGCCTTATATAATAAAGAAACGGTTTTCCTTCCTAATTTTGTAGTCGTCATGAAAGTTTAGACTGCGAGAGACGAACATCGCCGAGTATACCCGATGTCTCACGAAGCGGGCGAGCAAGCACGCTATTTAGGGCCGTTGAATTGTATAAGAGTAGATTATTTCAAAATTTAATTTTTAATAAGTACCCATTGCAATCCCTTTACGAAATGTTTACTGTATGTGCAACACATTAGTACACATGTGTGTGTATATGTATATATGTGTATATATATGTGTGTGTGTATATATATATATATATGTGTGTGTGTGTTTAAAGATTTTTAGTGAACACGTTTTGTATGTGTGTGTTTAAGATTTTTATTTAAAGAACATGCTTTTGGATATATTCAAGGTCAAGTAATTTTTTGGCGGGGCTTGAACTATTAATGTCACAAAACCCTGCCAAGTAACATTATATGAAAGGCCCTTACAAGAGCTTTAAAATTAAACAAAGTTGAACTTCCTGTCGGAAAAATGATTTTTTGTAATTAGACAAACCTTTTTGTTTGTCTGTTGGGCGATGACATAAACACAATCGAGAGAAATGCAGAAAGTCTTTTTGATGCCTGCAGGAATGTTGGATTGGAAATTAATGCAGAAAAAACTAAGTAGGCCTTTATGGTTATGAAACATCAAAGTAATGTGTTGCAGAATATCAAAATAACCGTTAAATCGTCCGAACAAGCGGCGAAATTCAAATATCTGGGAGTAATAAAAAAGAAACAAATAATATTAAGGTAGAAGTTAAGTGTCTATTAAAACTAGGAGATGCTTGTTTTCATGCAGTTCAGAAACTCATATCTTCTCGTCTTTTGTCCAGAAATCTAAAAATAAAAATTTATAAAACAATTATTATGCCGGTTGTATTATATGGATGTGAGACATGGTCCCTTATTCTTCAGAATAGATTGTTCGAAAACATGATGCTTAGGAAAATATTTGAGCCTAAGAGAGATGAAAATGGGGACTGGAGAAAACTGCATAACGACTTGCTACATGATCTGTACTCGTCACCGAATATAATATGGGTAATTAAATCAACGAGGATGAAATGGGCTGGACATGTTGCACGAATGGAGGAGGAAAGATAACTCAAAAGTATTGAATGGGAGACCCAAAGGGAAAAGGCCACTTGGAAGACCTAGACGTAGCTGGGAGGACAGTATTAGGATAGGTTTAAGGGAAATAGGACGTGCGAGGGATGGTTTGATGGAGTTAGCACAGAATAGGGTTGAATGGCGGGTTCAAGGAAGCGAAGGCAATGAACCTTAATTAAAGTTTACGAGTTTAATCACGCGGTGTAAGATTTTCTAGACTGAGTAAAAAATGAAAATTGCGAGATCTGGAATCTTGTGACGTCACACACTCGCCTGCTCGCCGCAACCCCCTGTCCTATAAACTCGCCGGAATACGCTACCTCTGTAGTTTTCAAGCCTTGGGTATAACCTGCATATTTTAGATATTTAAGCATTCATGAACCACAGATTATTGTCTCTGTTGTATATTTTATTTGAATTGCTTGACATGATCCAGAAAATGAATTTATTTTTGTTGATTTAACGTGGAATGACCTACCACCTAGTTGGTTTTTTAAGGGAAATACTTAACTTGTTTTTATTTAGTTATCTGATGCAGAAGCTGTTATGCATCATTGTTTTATCTTTTTATGGCACGAACGATTACTTTGTTGAGAAAGGTATTTTGCCTTCATTCTGCTGCTAGCCATTGTCAAATGGAATTATAATAATAATAATAATAATAATAATAATAATAATAATAATAATAGTAAAATCATGTAAACTGATGTAACAAAGTGCCAGAATGCTTTTGTTTAATCAATTATAATTTAAATTATGATATGCAGAAAATTATTTTTACTTCCTCTGCCCGTACCATAGGTACTATAGGTAGAGGAAGTATTGTTTTCGACCCCAAAATTCGAAATTGAGATTTTAGCATATATACACGTTTCAAGGCTCCCTGGTTCCAAAAATACTATTTTTGGAAACATGGCTGTGTGTCTGTGTGTCTGTGGAATATCTGTGAACAGGCTAGCTCGAAAACGGAAAATCGTATGAAAACAAAATTTCGTATTTGGGCCAGGTACTTTCTGAAAATGTGATATGAAGATTGGCGACAAGTTTCTCTTATTTTTAAGGGGACTTTACATGAAGAATTTTTCGTTTTTTCTCGCGATTTTCTGGAAAACGGCTCTAACGATTTTCTTTAAATTTTGCACTTGGGTTGCTTATACTAAGAGCTAAAACTTTTATTTGAAAAATTTTTTCGAACAAATTCTCTGAAGGGTAGTTATAAGCCACCCACTGTGAATACACGCTCTTTGCAATACGGCCTCACGTAACGGAAAGTTGTACGAAAACAAAATTTTGTATTTGGGTTAGGTACCTTCTGAGGCTATGACACGAAGAGTGGCGACAACTTTCCCTTACTTTTAAGGGGACTTTACACAAATAAATTTTCGTTTGTCACGATTTTCTCAAAAAATGGCTCTAACGATTGCCTTTAAATGTTGTACATGGAGTGCTTATACCAAGAGGTAAAACTTTTATTTGAAACTT
Organism: Ectobius pallidus; assembly: GCA_964059195.1. Taxonomy (NCBI): domain Eukaryota; kingdom Metazoa; phylum Arthropoda; class Insecta; order Blattodea; family Ectobiidae; genus Ectobius; species Ectobius pallidus. The sequence continues at coordinate 13,622,275 of CAXKWD010000006.1, forward strand.
TTTTCAAATAAATTCTCTGAAGGGTGGTTGTAAACTACCCATTGTTTGTAGATACTCTGTCTTGCCTGGTGAACAACTCAATATGCGGACATTCACGGCCTCTTATTCTATGTAAGTACGTGAAGTGAGAAAGATGTATTGTTGGTCATGCTTACAGTAAAGAAATATCTGAGGGGAATATTCGATAAATTTCGGAAATTATTCTGAATGGCGGAAAGTTCAATAAACGTTTGCAGTCACTTGTTTTTTTTTTTTTTTTTTTTTTTTTTTTTTTTTTTTTTTTTTTTTTTTTTGTCCATAGCCTGTGTTTTTAGTCGCAACATTCAAATGAGGGGCCATAAGGTATTTGCAGCATAATTAGCGTAAAATTGTGTTTTGCGATTCTGTACAAGGATATGTGAATAGGCTACTGCTAATTTTTATTTGGGCAGAGGAAGTTATGAGACTTTCACATCAGATTTTTTTTAATCGATTTCCGAGTGAAGCTCCAAATTGATACATTAAGCAGGACTTACTATACAAATTTGTGATATCTTAACACTCGCACACTCACATAAAAATGCAACAACGAAAAAAGTCAAATTCTCCAGCTTCGAGATTTGAACCAGGGATCTCCAGAATGCGACTCCAAGATGTTACCATCTCTGCTACCTCGCTCAGTTTAACGATCAAGTTTGATAAGCATGGAATAATAGTGTTATTTGTCATAGCGGGAAAAAATAAATTTAAGTCGCACCTTGGATGAATGTTCCCACCCACCACTCCCTCGCAATGCTCTTTCTTTTATACCACTTCTTCTGTCCTGATATTACGTAGAAACTCGTGATTGGACGTTGGTAGTGTGACGTCATACTGCTAAACAAAAGTTGACAGGCTTACTAACCTCTTGAAGATATAATATGCCACATTTTCGAAACCTACAAACAGTGTATCGTACATTATTCGAAAATGCAAGGGCGCTTCGCTTCGGCTGCCGCCTCCGCTCGCGCACTTAACTATGTGGATAGTGTTATGCATTATTTAGACTATGTGAAGAGGTGATTGTGGTCTGATCGGGAGTGCCGAGTGAGCTAGAGGGTTGCCATTTTGGTGCAAGGGTTGGTAGCTGGTAGGCCTATTTGGTACGATCGGGAGTGCCGAGATAACAAACATAGACACATGGACGGACGGACAGACGGACAGACATTTCCCCGTCCCCCACACAGTCTTATAAAGTACGATACTGGCACTTAATAATAATAATAATAATAACAACAATAACAATAATAAATATATTTTATTGTTTCTGATAGACTTAAGGCCATATCTTCCGAATACTGTACTACTAAGTTACCATTACGCCGCAATGACTTATTTCGTTCGAATTTTCTGATTAAAAAGTACTATATCAACATGTAACATTTTACTTGTCTCCGAAGAGTGACACCAACATAGGATCCTGCTTAGAATGTAGAGATCGGCTTTTTTTTTATCTTTTGATTGCTCTACATGTGGTGCTAGTTATTGAATAAAATATTCGAATTAAGTTTTTTTTTTTCTTTTTACTATGGTAGAAATTACATGAGCAGCAAAGGAATCAATGTCTCTCGATAGGAAATTTTAATAAATAAAATTGCATGTCTAGCAAATATTCTGGATACTCTTGTATTCTGTCTCAGTGACTATTTTGAGCTGGATTGGAAAAACTATAATTAAGTTAAAAAGGAATAATTTTATTATGTAGCTAGTTAAAGAGAAGTATTTAAATAGGACAGTAGTTTTAGCATTGTTATTCAGACATTGTCCATTTTAATTGTCTGCTACTCGTTAATGAATAAAATATTGGAAATCAGCTTTTTTGTACTGTGATAGAATTTCCGAAGTCTGCAGATAAATCAGAGTTTTTGTTTACATGAAATTTAACTGATTAATAACATTGCACCTCTGACAAATATTAAAAAATGTACACTTTATGTACAGGATCAGTAACTTCTATGGTGACGATTACGATTCTCATTGTAGCGTATATTAGCAATTCCTTTTTTAAATTAATTAGAGCAGTATTCTATCTGTCCATGGATTAAGCTCACAGTTATATTAATTCCTGTGCCCTTGATCTGGGGTAAGCCGTAGCGTAGTGGTTGAGGCGTTGCGCTACAAACCGGAAGGTCGCGGGTTCGATTCCCGATGAGGTCGTTGGATTTTTTCAATTGGCCTAATCCTTCTGATGGCACTATGGCCCTGGGGTCGACTCAGCCTCTAACAGAAATGAGTACCAGGAGCAATCCTGGGCGTAAGGCTGACAACATTACCACCTTCACGTGCCGAATGTCCAAAATCTGGGAGCCTCAACCTCCTGGAACCCTCTGGGCGTCCATGGTCTGTATAGGGAACACTTTTTTTTTATGTTCTTGATCTGTCGTTCATGATTAGGGATCTTATTTTACGATCGATGAATGCGTTAAATTTCAGTATAATTTCGGTGTTATTTCACATTATCTACTCTTATACAATTCAACGGCCCTAAATAGCGTGCTCACTCCCTCAATTCGTGAGACATCGAGTATACTCGGCGATGTTCGTCTCTCGCAGTCTGAACTTCCACGAAGAGTACAAAATTAGGAAAACAGTTTCTTTATTAGCCTAAGTGAATTGAACACAATGAACAAATATTTTATTTCTACTTACAATTTTCATAGATCTGAACCACAAACATTTTTAATAAACTCCCAGTGTAAATTTCTTAAAAATCCTGGAGTCAGTTTATAATGGCGGACGAAGCCGCGGGCACCAGCTATAATATATTGATAGTTTAACCCTGGAAGTATCTATGAAATATGAAAATGGGTACTGAGAAAACTGCATAACTAGGAGCTTCGTAACCTGTACTCGTCACCGGATATAGTAAGGGTAATTAAATCACGGAGGGTGAAGTGGGCTGGACATGTTCCGTGCATGGGGGAAAAGGCATATTTAAAAAGTATCGATTGGGAGACGCGAAGAGAAAATACCACTTGGAAGACCTAGACGCAGATGGGAGGACAGTATTAAGATAGATTTAAGAAAAGTAGGATTTGAGAGGGATGGTTGGATGGAGTTAACACAGAATAGGGTTGAATGGGGGGCACTTAAGCGCGGCAATGATCCTGCGGGTTCCATAAAATAGATAATATTCCTTTAGCTTGCTTAGGTCTTGTCTATTGCCATTGAGTAAGTAAATAAGTAAGTTGTTTAATTGCTTGATTGGTCCATTGATAGACTTTCTGTTGGTTCTTTCCTTCTCCCAAGTCACTCGGGTTTTCTGTCTGCTGCCCTTTTTTATTTATCTATATTCATTTCCTTCGTTTCTTTATATTTCTTTCTTCTTCTGCTTTACTTTGTTGGTGAACATAAAGATGTTTTACATAAAGATGCTTTCTTTCATATCTATAACAGTTATCGTGTTCTTAAATTAAACTTGATGCTCAGAGTAGTTAACCGAGTTTAGTAGTAAGTGTGCGTTGTATGCCTTCGCCCCCAGCTGCGATTTCTCACTGTAGGCTCCTCTCTGACATTGCGGTTCGATGAACAATGGGCAGCATTCGCTTCCTGTCTCTGTTCCACGCGTTCTCTATCTCTTGATTGGTAATTGTGTGTTAAATTCTGGACTATGGGGGAAGAGGGCAGAAAGGAGGGGAGAGAGAGAGTCAAGAGTTGCTAGGCCAGTGGACTGGATCAATATTTTAACTTCCATAGATAACAACACAAACACAGAACTAATATTTAGTTTGCATGAGTCACGCCCACTCGTGCCTTGATGTGCTAAAGCCATACCGTCCATCCAGAGAGGAGACTTTGACAAAGTGCTCCATGCTCAGTTGCAACATCTCAAGATGTAGTAAAATAGTTCTTGATTACAGACCTCCAAGGCTTAGAGTGCTTGGATGGGTCATTCTCAATCAAATTGCCGTTTTGCCCCCTCGACAGGATCCCCAGATTGAACATTCAACTTCGGTTTTTCTGAACGACTGGTTTTCCATGGCATCATACCACTATTGTAGTTTACGAAACCGCATGGGAATCACGAGTTTTCTCGTTTTGTGGTTGTATATGAGTTTTTGAAGTTGGTGGAACGTATTGAATTTGTAATGAGTGTTACCATTGTTCATGTCCTATTTCAACATGTTTTCATGGTTTTAAAAACAGAAATGGTCTCAGCTTTTTATCTTGAAATGCTGGAGACGAAAGAAAATAGTTTACAAAAGACGTGACACAGCAATTTAAGTAAGGAGTGTTACCGAAAACAATTTTCCTCAATATTATTTTAACTTTTATTGGTGTCCCCCCTCCTCGATGTCCGGTCGGAAATTGGTCGCAGGGGAAAATATGACGCAATACTTCATTCCCCTCTACATCACCCTCCTCCCCACCCCTTAATACTTCTTTCGGGGAGCACTAGACGGGTAACACTCCTTATCACGGTTTCCTGTGACAAAGATTCAATTGAACTTCCTGGCTCTGATTCTTTTTTAAAATTCTGAAACATCCTCTAGACCAGCGTTTCTCAACCTTTTTGAACCCGAGGACCTGTAAAATGTCTAAAAAAATTTACGGACCCCTAATTTACATCCCATTTTTAAAAGAAGCCTATATTCTTAATATTTGGGGTATCATTATAACGAAATATGTGAAAAAATTGTACTTCTTTACTTTCCACTTGCTTTATGGTATTTTTTAATTATGTCTGAGGACCATCTGCACCATCTTCGCGGACCATAGGTTGAGAAACGCTGCTCTAGACAGTTTCATTTGGATGTTGAGCTAACATTCATCCGCGAATGACGATTAATTTGGGCCTTTAACTGTCAAGAAGTCAAAATGTTGGATGCAGAATATGGGTTGTGACAGTCACACTCCTTACCTTTTCTCACGTTTTTTGACATAAACATGAACGTTACGTTCCACGATGTATACATAGAAATTATTTAGGGTGGCGCAGAAACTCGCATGTGTTTGGGGCGAAATCTGAAAAAGAACAAATTGCTCGATATCTCAATTAGAAGTGTCTTCTTCAGGCCTGTGGCACCAAAACGGCAATTTTTTTTTTAATTAAGTAGAATGACCCAGATGCTTCCAACATAAATTAAGATATTGCAAGAAATAATAGTTGTACTTTGTTCACAGCACAGAAACATATAGGGTAATGAATAAAAATAAGCAATTGCTTTTTCTGACATTTTTCAAGCAATTCCTTATAATTTTATGAATAAAACTTATAGCAATTGCTGTTCCTTAAAGCAATTGCTAGACTTACAAAGCAATTGCTGTGAACTCCAATAAAAGCCTAGATCTCTCTAGCAATTCCTTAACATTTTATAAATAAAGTTTAGCAATTGCTATCCATTAGCAGCAATTGCTTTATATTTTCTAAGGCAGGTCAGTAGGTGCCTTGAGATCAGTCAAGAAGAGTTTATTTTTACGAACATGGCTGCTTTTATGAATATTTGGATGCGAAAAGTATATAATGTTCGTAGAAATAGTGGTGAAAATGATTATAGGAAACTGTATGTAGGTTTAGTGAAGTAAATGTGGAGTGGCTTGGTAATCACTTCCTAGGTAAATCACGAGAGAAGCGTGGTGGTTCAGATTCTTCCAAGGACCGAATGATAAATATTTCTGAGGCATGTGTCTGACCCAGGATATCTTGGTAATTGAAAAACAATATTGCAAATGTTTAATTTAAATTTCTGTACATAAGGCTGTTTTCTGTTGTGATATCATTTTCACAAGTGTTTAGTGTAATAAAACTATAATAAATAAGTGCAGTATAATTAAATATACAGTAATTGCAAACAGTTAATTAAAGTAGCATTACGTAATTTGTCAGTTACATGAAATTTTATTCAATGTGGGATTATTTTGTGAGTCTACAAGGTCCAGGAACATCTTCTCCCAAGATTTATAAGTTATACAATTTTTTTGTTTCCCATAGCATTCACATCAAAACTTCCGTTTAACTTACATTTTCATATTACTTAATTTCTTGAATATTTGTTTGGCACTGTGAACTTCTCCAAATTCCGCTTCATACATTTTCAAAATTTTTCATACTGAAATTTCTTTTTCTCTTTTCACGGTGGGAAGCTGAGATTTACTTAATAAAATCTTGTTGTCCTTTAACATCATGAAAATTTTAGTATTACTATCTATTTCCCTTTCATCGCCTGACCCACTACATTCGCTATCCATGATTGAATAATCATGTTCCTCTCTTCAGCAAGCTATGAGTACAAGTAAATAAAACCCAATCAACATTGTTAACAATTGCCACCAGTTTCAAAGACGCCGATAGAGAAGGAGGGAAAAGAAGCTAGCAAATGCTGGAACTTCCTAGACGAAGCTAGGAAAAGCCTATTATTTTTATTCATATATTGGTTCAGCATTTGCTTTTGCTCCTAGCAATTCCTAGTAAGCTTTTGCTTTTGCTAGAAATCAATTTCTCTTAGCAATTGCTTTGCTTTTATTCATCACCCTCATTGGCTGTTTGTGTTGAGAGATGACGAAATGATTTTTTTTTTTTTTAGTTGTAGAAAGATTTTCGTGTTTTTTGACGATTTCATGGGCATTTAAGGAGAGTTAGATTTTGGATGACTACTGTTGACATCACGGGGTACGCCTTGGCTTAGTGGTTGAGGCACTGCGCTACAAACCGGAAAATTGCAGGTTCGATCCCCAATGAGGTCGTTTAGATTTTTCAATTTTGCGTAATCCTTCTGGCGGCCGACTCAGCCAGGAGCAATCCTCGGGGAAAGGCGACCATTGCTTACCATCTTCACACGCCGAACCTCATCCTCCTGGAAGCCTTAAGGCACCTGCTGACATCAGCTCTCATGAAGGCCGCACGGATAGCTTAGTTTTTCAAATTTAACTCTGCTCATTTCCCGCGCAAATTGTATTAAAGAAAGGTAGAATTTTCTTATAAGCTATCGTCATGTTCTGAGCAGTCCGGGTTGGAGCTTGCGTGCTCAGTATATACCCTGTAAGCATGATGGAGGCAACGGAAAGAAGATCAAAGAGAAACATGTTGAAATCATTTGTTTTGTATCGCAAAATTACTTCCATGCAGTTACAGGAACCGGCGCTGAGTTTACAACCCGGCCTGCTGCTCAGCTTTCCTGGTGGTAGACGCTAACGGGAGTGGAGAAGGTAAAGCCGGTGTCCCTGGAACTGCTTACAGTTCGTTCCATTTTAAGAAGACCTCGTCCCAAACCATCGTCTATCTACAAAAGAATATAATAGCATTGTTCCCTAATACGAAAATCTGCACCGCCGCCGACACTGATAAAGATCAGGTGCTCTTGCAGTCGCGTGGATTTCCTCAGTGCTGCCGCTGTCACTCACCACTCCTCAAATGAATTAAACGTGCTGCGGAATGTATTTGGCAATATTTACTGAACTGCAGACAAGTATCTACACCTAATTATCTTTCTATTCACTGATTGTCAGATCGGAGAGGATTAGGGCGGCAGCTGGTAGCGGCAGTTCTTAGAAAATAAGTCTTTAAGAATTCGCAATTACAATACCCCCCCCCCCATTATGGCTATCTTAGATAGTGTTGTGTGTTATTTTTAAACTTTTGTTTAGTGTTTATTTGTTTCTTTAAACGATTGTCGCAAAAAGTTCTAGTATAGGATAAAATATACACGATAAGGAAAACATTTACTTCTGTTCTTCATCGGGTGAAGCGGGACAAGGAATTTATCACCCTTACTATATTTGGTGAAGAGTACAGGTTATGAAGCTCGTCGTTATGCATTTTTTACAGTCCCCATTTTCATCTCTATCAGGCCCAAACATTTTCCTAAGCACCCTGTTTTCGAATACTCTCAGATTATGTTCTAACCGTAGAGTAAGCGACCATGCCTCACATTCATATAATACATAATTTATAGATTTATGGACAAAAGACGAGAAGATAGAAGTTTCTGAACTGCATAAAAACAACCACGTTCTGATTTCAGTCGTCACTTAACTTCTACCTTAATATCATTTGTATCTGTAATTATTGCATATAATTGAATTTCTCCACTTGTTCGAAAGATTTATCGGCTATTCTAAAATTTTGTAACTCATTATTTTGACGTTTCATTATCATATAATTTCTTTTTTCTTTCATTAATTTCCAATCCGACATTCCTGCAGGCATCGAAAAGACTTTCTGCATTTCTCTCGATTGTGTTTACGTCATCGTCCAACAAGCAAACGTCATCTGCATAAGAGAAAATCGGCTGATTGCCATTTAATACTATGCCAACCTTGTTTTCCTGAACTTTCCTAATGGCATATCCCAAAGCGAAATTAAAAAGTAAAGTTGTAAATGCTTCTCCTTGCTTCAAGCCGCTTTTAATAGCAAACGTATCTGATATATATTTCCCTACCCTGACTCTGCTATATGTTTAATTTAGACATTGATCAGCCTAACTAACTTCTTCGGTATCCCAAACTCTGCGAGAATATTGTACAATTTGTCTCGCCTTACTGAATCATATGCTTTTTTTAAATCTACTTATAGCTGATGAACAGTATATTACATTCCCACTTTTTCGTCAAAATTTGGCAAATACAAAATCTGTGATCAATGGTTGATCTATTTCGCCTTTATTCACATTGGTGATCTCCAATGATTTCATCCGCATGAGGGGTTAATCTATCTCCACCTGCCTTAATTAATTCTGCTGGCATTTTTTAGTTACCTATAGCTGTTTATACTTCTGTTAGGGTTGTTTCAGCAACCAACGGGTCTGCTGACATCTCCATGTACATTTAATAATTGATTAAAGACATTTTTCCACCTATTTAAAATATTATTTGTAGCCGTGAGTAGGCCTATAGTGTCATCATTGTCCTTAATTTTGTTTGTTCTAGGTTGAAAAACCTTGCTTGAACTCGTTTATTCCCTTGTAGAGATGCCTAACATTTTTGTCTTTATTATTTTCCTCTCATTCATTTACTTTGACTTTGAAATAATTTCTTTACTTCGTGCTATTGATTTTAGAGGTTTCTCGTTTAGGATTGTTGAGATTTTCGACAGTAGTTTCATTCCAATTCTGCAACCATTGTAGTTTCCCCTGCTTTCGTGCACTCATCGAACCGCGGTTTATTTGGTTTCAGTTCAAGCGGACTTAATTTTTCTTTTCTGATACTTTAACATTGTCTTTAATGTTTCCCACGTTTTATCGATTTTCATATCATCCCTAGCTTCAGGTTCTGCAACGTTTTCTAGAACTGCTAATTTATTTGAAATCTCGACTTGGTAAGCGTTTTCAATTTGATCTTCATCTAACCTTCTGACATTGAATCTCTCTTTATCGAAATTTTGCCTAATTCCTTTTTTTTTTTTAATGAAAGTTTTCCCCTAACTATCACGACCGCAACTATCAGATAGTGATCCGAATCGCGGTCAGCACCTCTAGCTAGTCCAATCAATAAAGATCGAAAAACACAAAATAGAAAAAAAAATGTAGGTTGAAATTTTGCAGAGTTGTCGGAGGGAGTGTCCTGAACAACATACTAAAAGTCCCCGAAGGTGGGGGTGAGCGGGGGGCAGGGGGGCCCGCAGAAGGTCCCTTTTTTTAGGTTTTTCGCTTATATCTAAGCAATGGTGCATCGTAGAGGAAAAGTTGCTATACACAAAATTCAAGCTGATAAAATTTCCTACAAGTTTGATCTTACACATTTCTTTATATTCCCAATAGTTTTCGAGATATCCGCCAGCAAAAATAACAAATTTTCGAAAGAAGAAAGAAAGAAAAAAAAAAGCTCTTTCGCCTTGCGCTTTTCGACACACTTTTGTCCTCAAATGTTCAAAAGTCATAACAATGTTAAGTTTAGGTCAAATTTCGAGATTTCGAAAGAAAACCGTATATCGCACTTTCTTTGTACAGTATTTAGAGGTTATATCTTTGTATATGGGTGATTCTTCAAATACGGGAGTATTGGAGTGTGTAAAATCCAATTTTTTTACTTTGTTTAAAAAATCTTACAAAATTACTAAAATACTTCAGGGGTTACTTGATTATAATATGACACCAGCAGAGCTTAAATGTTTATATTTTTATTTATCTTTATTTTTTAATTTTTTTCAAGTCATGTGAATGGCATCCGTGTACATGTGGATGGCAGAAGGCCACATTAATGACTAACTTTGGCAACAATCTGCTTTTCTTTATGTGATTTCATATTTTTCTCAGTGTGCTTCAGTTGATTTTGCACCAAATTTGTAAATTTGTGTGCATACTCCGGAATTAATGTAATTTTAACTAGACTGTGTTTTTATGGTTTAGGGGGGGGGGAATCAAGCAGAAATTAATTTAATCAGTTTTAAGATTTTAAGTACAGGTCACAGACACTGCAAACACAATAGTACAGTGGTATTAATCAGAGGTGGCAGTCAGATGCGCGTGAGAGAGCCGACGCATGTAGGAGGAATCATGGGGAGGGGTAAGAATGTTGAACTGCACTAGCAGGAGAGGAGAAGCGATTGTAACAATATCTTGTTTCTTCATTGCATTATACGATCTTACCGCTCTGAAAGCAACGACACAACTAACCCATACACCCCTTGCATCATTTTCATGTTAATTGGACTCGTCTGCATCTACTGAGCATCCATGCTTGGACTGCCACGTCTGATTAATACCACTGTACCCTACATTTATCATCTACATGACTTGAGAGTCATCCACATACCCGTTCATGAGGCAATGTGGATGACAAGTGAGTTTAAGTGGTCTCAGCAAGCCATTCCTAAACCTCTGTAGGCTGAACTTTAATCAGGTACTTTGAATTAGTAGGTTTATCATAGTGCATAATCAAAATTAATTAATATTCACTTTCTGCCTACTTTCTAGAAGCCATGTTAATGACGGGGAATAAAAACGCTTTCCTTGAAAATGATGCAAAGTCCTTTGTTAATCCCAAACTGTTTGTAAGGAAGGAAAATTAAATCTTACAATTCAACCACAAGCTGCCCTGTTGGCTTTCTAAGACTGTTGCCAGTTAGACAAATTTCTCATTTCTGCAGAAAAAATTCCATTCTTTTCAGCCATGTGGATGACCAAAAACCCTTGGGACATTCTTTATGTTCATTAGGTGGGGTGACAATTTTATTTCATTTTATTTTTTAGGTGTTAATATTCTTCACACATTCATATTCATTGGCAGGAAAAAGGTTGGAAAGGAAATAACATTTTGTTTTGTGGAAAAATGCAAAACCGGGGTATGGGACAGGGCATGTGGATGACATTTCATTGAATTAAATTTGATTTTGGAATATCAGAATTTAAAGTTAGTGACATTTCAAAGTGATAGTTGTAGTATTGAAGTAGTAGAAACAAACTTTTATTTCAATGTTTTTTTTAAGTTGAATTTGAAGGGAAATATCACTCCGGAACACAAATTTTCCCGTATTTGAAGAATCACCCATATAAGCTGTATATTGTGTATTTACATTAGTGATGAGCAAATGCAAGACCAAGACCAAGACGGTCTTGGTCTTGGTCTTGGTATTGCACGCTCAGTCTTGGTCTTGGTCTTGCATAGGTAACCCTGGTCTTGGTCTTGGTCTCGGTCTTGCATCAGTGGTCTTGGTCTTGGTCTTGCATACTCGGTCTTGGTCTTGTTGCAAGAGTCTTGCAGTTTTTTTTATGCATCTTATAGTGATCAATGGCGTTTACATGATTTAAAGTTACACCGATTACATGTGTGTTATTGCTTGCGAAGGTAACGAAAGCTAATTGCTTTTAGTTCCTTTGACCATGTAAACAGTTATGTGATGTCCCGCTGTTTGCCGAAAAGTCCATGGTGATTTAAGCTAGAACTGTAAACTCTGAGTGTAAATTTTAAAATATGCTCTGTTATGCTATTGCAGAACTTTAAAACCAAAATCCACGAGATGCTATATACCAGCGTTACTCAACCTTTTTGAACCCGAGGGCTTCTAAAATGTCTCAAAAAAAATTTCGGGCCCCTTAAATTTTACATCCCATTTTTAAAAGAAGGCCTATATTCTTAATATTTGTGGTATTAATTATAGGTCATTATAACGAAATATGTGACAAAATTTTCCTTCTTTACTTTCCACTTGCTTTATGATATTTTTAAATTATGTCTGCGGACCATCTGCACCATCTTCGCGGACCACCATAGGTTGAGAAACTCTGCTATATACTATTTGAGAGTGTAAAATTATGAATATTATATTGTATTTCAAATTCAACGGCTGTAGAGACAAGAAGTAATATTAACAGGATGTGTATGAAATGTTTAAAAGATTTCCGCATAGGAGAGAGGTTCTATCTGACCTTTTTAAAACTGTATAATATAGTAACAAAACATAACGACATTGAAGCAGATGCTTTAGAAATTGTGCAATCTATAGCAAATCACACAATGCCCATTCGAAGCCCAAACCCATAGGCTGCATAAATAATATTTATCTTTCCATATAGGCCTACCCTAGTTCTAATTTATAACACATTGTGAACAGATCATTTCTGCACTTTAAAGATTTCCGCTACCCCCATAATTACTTTCTACTTGCTTTCAAGTTTCGGGCCTTCAACTAATTTTGGATCATAAATAATCATAACTATTCTTCATGCAAGCAAATATTTCTAGACCAGGCATTTTCTACTTTTAGTATCTTTTCCCATTCGATATGTATCCTTAACATGAATCAGCAGCAAGAACTTAAACCGTTATGTGTCAATAACAAAATTGTAGTAGTAAAAAATGGTTTTCAGTGGATGTCCTACCTATCATCAGCAAAATGTAGGCCTGTATAGCTACAGTAGAATCAGTTGCGTAACAGTAAAGTAATAACTAGCAAATACCCGTCAAATAAGTTCCTGTTTTAATTAATCTACGGTTTAATTCTGTTTTATTGAATAATTATGAAGAATACCGGGCGTATAACCTGACTTTTTCAGACTTAACTTTATTTTGAATTTTTTGCAAGGAGAATGGAATGAGCTGAATAGCTATGTTATATTTTGTTCAAGTAGACAGGAAAGATTCTATAATGTGAGAGTAGGCTATGAATATTAATGATAGGTGTAAAAACATATATCATCGTTAATGAATTAGGCTACTGAGCATGTTAATAGGCGTTTTAAGTTACGGGGCATACTATTTAAAGTTTCGAATCCTCAGTCATAGGCCGCCCCATGGATGACTGGTTAGACCGCTTGTCCTCCACCGCTGGGACCCGGGATCGGATCTCGATGGATCCGTGTGGAATTTGTGGTGGACAAAGTTGTTCTCGGGGCAGGCTTTCTCGGGGTGCTCTGGTTTCTCCCGCCATATATCATTCCATCGTTGCTCCATTCATCATAGTATGACCATTTGGTTGTAATAAAGAATTTTTATAAATCCTCAGTCATAGCTTTCTTTTAACCCAGTGAGAGATTAGAGAAAATAGTTATTAAATAACTGTATGGCAGAATTGTTAAGTTTTATTGATAAATTATGTGGTCAGTATTTATATTGTAAGCAAACTGAAATTTCATATATGGCTTAGGGCCTTTGTTACATCTGTTTGTCTTTCGTACCATAATACTAGAGAACTATTGCAATTAAACATTTTAAAAATGAATATGGAGTGTTTATCGTGAATTTAACTCCTACCAATTGAAGGAACTAGCTGTATGGAATGCCATTCAAGGAAATCCGTCAGATTAATTGTAAGTTTTCATTGCAGTAATTTGTTTTAACGTAGTGGTGAGAGAGGTTGTATACCGATTTCACATGTATTTTTGAATGGTGCGCTGGTTTTTGGATACGGATAGCGTCTCGCACCGGGTCTGCTCTCATTGGTTACCGCATGGTGAGGCAGCCTCTACATTATAGGCCTACCAGTCTTGGGACTACCCCGGCTAGCGACTCTGCTGCGCCTTTGAGTAGCGGTCGCTGGTTCGCTGCCTACATAACGGGGCTTTATAAAACTGTTTCAAGTAGCAAGACTGCAAGAGTCTTGCAGTTAGGTCTTGTTCTTGCCAGAGTCTTGCAGGGTTGGTCTTGGTCTCGGTCTTGCATGGTCGGTCTTGGTCTTGCTTCCGGTGATGCGGTCTTGGTCTCGGTCTCGGTCTTGCATTTTCTGCAAGACCAAGACCAAGACTGCAAGACCAAGACTGGTCTCGCTCATCACTAATTTACATCATGAAACAAGTGGAGAAATGTCACACAACCATTAAAGTTGAATTTATTAAAAAATCAGATCACGGTACAATCACAGGACATGTAATGGAAAATACATTATATTCCAGGCAAGAAAGGAGAAATAAGGACAACAAAAATCATGTAGTTTTGAAATTTGGTAGAGATGTGGGGGAAAGTGTCCTAAACAACTTAGTAAAAGTCCCTATGGATAGGGGGTGAGCGGGGGGTGGGAGGGGGCACTTTTAAATGTCATTTTCCTCAGTTTTCCCTAAATACAAAAAAAAACTATGGGTTCTAGCAAAAGCAGTTTATGCACAAAATTAAACTACATAAAAGTTCCCAAAAATTTAATCTGAATGATATTTCTGAAGAATTAATAGGTCAGGAAATAGAAGGATATGAAGTATGTCATAGTTCTGGAAATTCTGTCAGTGCTAATAAATATAATGTTTTAATTATTTTTCTGTTTAATAAATATTTTAAACAAACCATCTATTAGTTGAGTAAATAATCGCGGGCGAAGCCGCGGGCACCTGCTTGTAATAGGCTATATCATAATATCTCGCACAGGTAGATTGGTGGCCACTTGTGCGAACATGAAACACGCCGCTCGAGATTGGATTATGTTTTGCAAATCCCATGCTCCTGATTCTTTAATAAAGCAGTTGTTTTGTGCACTTTTATCTTGCATTCTCATTCCGAAGCGAGGTAATGAAGATTGACGTCCAGGATAAGATTGCAACGAGATGGAAAGCGTAACCTAATTGCAAAACATTGATAGGAATTTGTAAGCAAGTATAGATAAGAAAAGGCGAAATGTTTATTAGATTTGTTTGAATTATTCAGATTCTTGACTTGTCTCTTGTGAATTTCAACATCGCGTTGACAGTACTTTCATTGAATGGCGCGCGTTCGATTCCCGACACCACCTTCTCTTTGTAGCATTTTCCTCGATCTGTTAAGGTGACTTCGGGTAAATAGGCGTATTATTAAACTACTTATTTATGTCGTCGACCCAATTACAGGCTTTTAATTAGTTAATTACAAACGGTTAAATGCAAACAGCAAACACCGTCTTCCTACTTACAAATTAAAATTATAACAAGATTTATTTATTAATTCTTATTTAGAATTCCGATAATATTCAATGTAAGTGAATGCACAATAACTATATGTTGTCTGCAATGCAAGGAAAAACACAAAATGAGAAAATAATGACTAAATGTTAAAAAAACTACCTAAAACTATGAAATGGGGAAAATACTTTAAAATAGCATAAAATTACCAAATATTTGATATTGAATTTTTACAAAAATGACCTAACATGGAAAGTTGGGGAAAATGACTCTAAAAATCACCATTTTTATAAACTAGGAGTCATGATCAGAATATGATGTTCCAGTTAAAATATGACAATGTAACCAAAATCCGGGCCTTGGTATTATTAAACTACTCAGAACGTTAACGTGCGGTACATCAAAGGCATGCGATATCATTATTGTTCTTCTCCGCCTTGTCACTCGATAAGAATGCGCTGTTGTCAACATAGGCGTAACGAGGGGGGGGGTTTGGGGGTTTGAACCCCCCCCCCATTGATTAAAAAAGAAAAAATTGTACTATTTATTTCATTATTGTGATATATCACCTTTTTTAAAAATCTGCTTATAAATTACTTAATATGAGTTTAAAGCGTGGGAAGCTTAAAACTCGTTATTGTGCATCTTAATTTTTTAAATTTTCCGGGGGGGAGGACCCCGGTACCCCCTCTCCAGATGTTATAACCCCCCCCCATATGGTCGGCCTGGTTACGCCTATGGTTGTCAATGTATCTTAGCGCCCACAGATGAAATATACAAACAGTCATTAATTTACTCGCTCTTAATAGTTTGCATACACGGCCAAGAGATCTTGCAACTCTGTTAAAGTACTCATGTAGCTGTCAAAATGCATTCTTAGATTCTGATTGGTTGAAATTCCTGAGGTAACAATCTGTTTGGCGCGGCAGGAAATAAAGAACATTGCTGTCTCCTGTATTAAGGGGAGATGGTAATTATCGATTTTTTTCCCTTAAGCTCATGTAATAGAGCATAGTTTTGTGAACATTTTGTTATATAGGTCTTATATGTTGCGTTATTATTAAGCCAAGCAGAGCGACCTGGAGCTTTCTAAAATGGAAAAAATACCATAAGGCACGTCATTTTCTTTTCGCTTTCCTGTAAAATTACATTTTTTGTACTTCAGGTACCATTTTCTGAAAAGCTATTCATGCTAAAATAATGAAACTTTCAGGAATTCATTATAGATGGATGACAAATCTCTCTTAGCAGAATTATGGGAAAAGTCTTGACTATACAGAATTTTCAACTATTTTTATACTTTTTCTTTTTAGTCGTGAAATTTTCATGGAGTAATATTGTACATTAGACTGATTGTGCTAGGGTAAATAGTAGTACCTATTGTTAGTAAGTTCCCAAAGTTTCACAAAAATCTAAGCTACAGAAATTGAATTGAAGTAAAACTAAATTATCACCTATGTGTTAAAAAGTTTTCCTACCAAACAGAGAATTCTAGAACAACCATTCTCTGCTGATTTTAAACTACAGAGTGCACTTGCAAAGCATAAAAAAATTCAACTAAATCTGACTGTTAACACCTGAGTTATGGCTTCTTGAACGTACGCTATATTTTCTATCATTTTGCTAGCGTTAACTACCATCTCCCCTTAAATATCAAAGGCATTCCGCATGTTAACTATTCCACTCTCACAATAATACAGTATCGTTTCATATCCACTACCACGATTATTATAGAAATGTATTCTGTGGGTGTTCAGCCATCTGTAACTAAATATACGGTGCAAAATAATAGGTGTTAGGAATTGTATTATTGAGGTTTAAGGTTGACGAAAGAAACCAGAATGTAGGCCTATCATTCAGAAAATTAAGATATAACCTCCAGGTCACATAGATTTAAGGATCTTACTGATTTTTTCTTCCTCTGCCCGTACCATAGGTAGGCCTACTATAGGTAGAGGAAGTATTGTTTTCGACCCCAAAATTCGAAGTTGAGTTTTTAGCATATATACACGTTTCAAGGCCCCCCGAATCCAAAAATACTATTTTTGGAAACATGTCTGTGTGTCAGTGTGTGTGTGTGTGGTGTGTGTCTGTCTGTCTGTCTGTGTGGAAGTTTGTGAACAGGCTAGCTCCGAAACGGAGAATCGTATGAAAACAAAATTTCGTATTTGGGTCAGGTACCTTCTGAAGATGTGATTCGAAGATTGGCGACAAATTTCCCTTATTTTTAAGGGGACTTTACATGAAGAAATTTTCGTTTTTCGCGATTTTCTCGAAAACGGCTCTAACGATTTTCTTTAAATTTTTCGCATGGATTGCTTGTACCAAGAGCTAAAACTTTTATTTGAAAAAATTTTTCGAACAAATTCTCTGAAGGGTAGTTATAAGCAACCCACTGTGAATACGTGCTTTTTGCAATACGGCTTCTTGTAAATCGTACGAAAACAAAATTTTGTATTTGGGTAAGGTACCTTCTGAGGCTGTGAAGATTGGCGACAACCTTCTCTTATATTTAGGGGGGCTTTACATGAAGAATATTTTGTTTTTTGCTATTTTCTCATAAACGGCTATAACAATTTCCTTTAAATTTTGTACATGGATTGCTTATACCATTTCAAAAACATTCTCTGAAAGGTGGTTGTAACCCAAGGCTTGTAAACTACAGAGGTAGCGTATTCCGGCGAGTTTATAGGACAGGGGGTTGCGGCGAGCAGGCGAGTGTGTGACGTCACAAGATTCCAGATCTCGCAATTTTCAGTTTTTATTCAGTCTAGAAAATCTTACACCGCGTGATTAAACTCGTAACCTTTAATTAACCCGTGGTCGGATTCCTGTGAAATTTATACAGAAATAATCTACACACATCAGCCCTACTGATGGTTAAAACAGAGCCTTAAAAAAGCGGACACAAATGTTTTTATTTCATTTTATAAACATCACCCGTTACACAAAATTCATGGAGGGAGAAGCAAATTTCACTATGCGACAATTTTTTGTATTTTTGTGTCCCGAAAAAACTTCAAGCGAGAAAGTTTTAGTGAAATAATTGAATTTTAATACAAACGAAGTTCCAGCCCCATATCTCGAATGGTTTACGAGTAATTGAGTGGTAATTATTCCGGGCGCTTCAAGGTGTCAGAATGATTTGGCGCTTCAAGCACGACAGTAATAATACAAATGGAAGGTGCTTTAGAAAGTGCAACTGAACCATTATGCCGGGCCAGATATGTGCTGTGGCAGTGTGTAACAGTAATTTTGTAGATTGTAGAAAACAGCTAAGATGTGAACTGTTCTGTTATTCAAGTTACTTAAAATGTTCTTCTGATTCTACAGCATTTGTCTTTAAAATCTTGTAAAAATCTCCCAAAGGATCTAGATTTGAATAGAAATTATATAATACAGGTAGGCCTATATAACAGCTAAAGGGTGATTTGTTCTAATATTTTGTTGCCTAGAAAATATTCCTCATTCTAGAGGTTATGTTAGTATAATTTGATGAAAATTTGTTAAAGAATGTATCCTATATTTGTATAGAAATTGTACCTTATAATAAGGATAGAAAACAACTATCAATATTAACATGTACAGTACTAATGTTATTATTACATTGCGTAGACTATTGTAGAGTATTAATTTGTGTTAATATTGTAATCAAAGCAATACATTTATATTAATAATAATTTTCTCCGGGTTATATGGGGTAAGTTATGTAGGTAATGATTGGTGAAACACGGCCAAAAGTGTAAATCTGTATACAAATTATGTGACGACAGAGATAATATAGACCTAATAAACTAAGGGATGGTTTGTGAATTGCAGGGCAGGGAAACTTTCATGAGCAGCACAACGAAAAGAGGCGCAGGATCTTTAAAATCGACGTCTCAACATAACAAAAAGGACACAAATTGCTTCGCAATGCATTCTACATAAATCACACAATATTTCAAAGGATTTTTCCATGAATTTTTCATTAAAAAGTATCATCGTCTTGCCCTAACTATAACCCGATAGCATGCTCTTAAAGCCTCGGCAATTCAATTTTAACTGTAATACGTTTTCATGTTGATAAATTATATTAAAATATGAAAAGGGCGTAACAAGATATTAAACTAATAAGGCATTTGATAAGGTAATTAGAAATAAAAGTTACTAGCACAAAGGATAAAAAAATAAAATAAATAATTCAACAAATATCTAAATAACAGTAGTGCAGATTTACAAGATTAGGAAAAAGTTTAATTCATTCTTTTTCCCCAGCGGGTCAATCTTTCAGTATGGGTACAAGTAGCCAGTTAATATCCTTTATTATTGAGTCCACGATTAAAATATTTAAGGATTTTTACATAATTGCTAGTAGGCCTATTTTATAGAATAAAAAAGACCTCTGTACCGTTCCGATAGCTTTATCGCCTTGAGTAATTACCACTCTATTACTCGTAAACCATTCAAAATATAAACGTGGTACTTGATGTATAATAAAATTCAAATATTTCCCTAAAGCTCACATGCTTGAATCATTTTCTGGTCACAGAAATAAAAAAAAAAGTCGCACAGTCAAATATGCTTCTTCCTGAACATTTCACGGTCGTCACAAATCACTCCGACACTGAAGCGCATGGAATAATTACCACTTAATTACTCGTAAACCATTCGAGATATGGGGCTGGAACTTCATTTGTATTAAAATTCAATTATTTCACTAAAACTTTCTCGCTTGAAGTTTTTTCGGGACACAAAAATACAAAAAATTGTCGCATAGTGAAATTTGCTTCTCCCTCCATGAATTTTGTGTAACGGGTGATGTTTATAAAATGAAATAAAAACATTTGTATCCGCTTTTTTAAGGCTCTGTTTTAACCATCAGTAGGGCTGATGTGTGTAGATTATTTCTGTATAAATTTCACAGGAATCCGACCACGGGTTAATTAAAGGTTACGAGTTTAATCACGCGGTGTAAGATTTTCTAGACTGAGTAAAATCTGAAAATTGCGAGATCTGGAATCTTGTGACGTCACACACTCAAGTGCTGCGATTGGTCTATCCCGGAATACGCAACCTGTATACTGATATACTGATCTTGGTTGTAACCTACCAACTCTCCTGGTGAACAACTCAATATGCGGACATTTAAGGCATTTTATTCTATATAAGCACGCGAAGTGAGAAAAATGTACTGTTGGCCCTGCTTACAGTAAAGAAATATCTGAGGGGAATATTTGATAAATTTCGGAAATTATTCTTAACAGCGGAAAGTTCAATAAACGTTTGCAGTCACTTGTTTTTTTTCCCATAGCCTGCGTTTTTAGTCGCAACATTCAAAGAAGGGGCTATAAGATATTTATAGCATAATTAGCATAAATGCTGCAAACTTTTATTTGGGCAGAGGAAGTTATGTGACTTTCACATCAGATTTTTTCATATATTTTCCTTCTAGTATCATACACGTACTAGAACATGTATTAGATCCATTTTAAATATTACTGATATTTCCATTTCCGGGATGTATGACCGTGGTCTATCCGATGAAATAGCTAACGTTTCGCCACGAACTGCGTCTGGCATCTTCAGAGCTCGTTACAGCTCTGAAGATGCCAGACGCAGTTCGTGGCGAAACGTTAGCTATTTCATCGGATAGACCACGGCCATACAGCCCGGAAATGGAAATATCATTGAACGCCGGCCGTGAAAGCCTTAGTAGTTAATTATTACTATTTTTATGCGAGATTTTTTTTCTGGACCTACGTAATACACTATCTTAATAGGTTTCATTTTTTAAATTCAGTCTTGCTTAAAGGAAGTATTCTACACTTAAGCCTACTGTTTTCTTTACTAATAACTTGATATCATTGCTAAGATTATTATTATAATTTTCACAGTTTTTAGATTCACATCGTTAAGGCTGGATTTAAGATTCTGCTCCAGGTTGCCTCCAGCCCCCTCAGGAGCAGATTCTTCACGGGTCTGGTCCTTATAACTATACCTGGGATTTTAGGCTCTAAAAACTTGGTTTTAGGCACCTAAAATAGGCTTTTTAAACGAGTAAATAGGCTTTTAAAGGAGAAAGTAGACTTTAAAATACTACCACGTGCTCTTCAACTGCAACGTTATCTTTTTTTACTGTAGCCTATAAAACGTGGTATACCTATTCTTAACAGAAATAATTGCAAAATTAAGAGAGAACTAAGAAAGGGATTATCAAAAATAGTTTTGAATTACATGAAAAATTGACACAGTACGTCCCTTCTTGCTAAATACCTACTACTTACTGTTTTGAGCGAATCCTCCCCCGTCAATCAGCATTCCTTTGGCGACAATTGTTTGCGAAATTAAAAATTCAGTTAAAAACTCACCCTCTGCTGTTCTGCTCTTCATTCAGGGATGTCCATTAAATGATTGCAAAAGTTACAGAAGTTGGATTTTATTTAAATGTACAAAATAGGCATGTTAAGCACTAAAATAGTAAAAATAGGTTCCAAAGGTCCAAATAGGCATTTTAGGGCACTAAATAACTCTATAAATATAAGTGATTTATCCTGAAATGTCAACATATTTAAAAATTTTCATGTTATTTCATAAGGAACAAAATAGGCATTTGCCTTAAAATCCCAGGTCTACTTATAACGCCTTCCTCAAAATGTGAGCAGTTCCAAGCAGTGCGTTCTCTTGAATTTTGGAAATCTGTGCTTCTCCCATCATCTGTGATAGATTGTTTTCGAGGTTTTTTGGTATTGTACCCAGTGCTCCAGCTATAATAGGTATGACTTTAGTTTTCACGTTCCACATTCAACTTATTTCTATCTGAAGGTATCTTTATTCAACCACATTCTGGGAGTTTGGGATTGCATCATCAATTAATTGGCAGGGCCTATTCTTAGAGTTTCGTATTACTATGTCTGCAGCGACTGTTCGGTCTATATGAATTTGTCGATCATGTAATAATAATAATAATATTATTATTATTATTATTATTATTATTATTATATATCTTATTTTGCATGCTTTAACTGCACATAGGTCATGTCACATGCTTAGAATGTTTGTGTGTAGAATGTTTTATAAATATCGCCAGTTACGCATAAATGCTGATTTTTGAAAACTGTCTAATAATGTTTAGTTATGCTTAGAACAATATATTTTGATTATTAGTTAATACATTACTTAATTTTAGTCCTGTCTTAAACATTCTAGTTTAAAGGGGTATAGGGCTACAGAGATTAAAACCTAGAGCAAGAATTAGTACGAGAAAGGTAGGCCTAAGTAGTAAGTAGGGGCGTTTGAATCAAAATGGCCGCCAACCGACGCCTCTTCCAGACGCCTAGTTGTGCCCTTTGTACCGGCGACGCCATGACGTCATGGGAGTGGATTCGAATAATGTAATTACGCCCTTTGGCTCTGTGCTATTCCCGATTCATCCAGACTCCTTGTTTAGGATTTAGGCCCTATGGTTAGTATTCCCGTTACGCAACAGGAACAGTCTCTATACTTAAGCCCTTTGATCCGTCACAGTCCTGTGATGTCATGGTAGTCGATTCGAATAATGTAGTTACGCCCTTATACACTAAGCTATTCCCTATTCATCCAGACGTCTAGTTAGGCCCTTTTGTCCAATGACGTCATGGGAGTGGATTCGAATAATGTAATTACGCCCTTTGGCTCTGTGCTATTCCCGATTCATCCAGACTCCTTGTTTAGGATTTAGGCCCTATGGTTAGTATTCCCGTTACGCAACAGGAACAGTCTCTATACTTAAGCCCTTTGATCCGTCACAGTCCTGTGATGTCATGGTAGTCGATTCGAATAATGTAGTTACGCCCTTATACACTAAGCTATTCCCTATTCATCCAGACGCCTAGTTAGGCCCTTTTGTCCAATGACGTCATGGGAGTGGATTCGAATAATGTAATTACGCCCTTTGGCTCTGTGCTATTCCCGATTCATCCAGACTCCTTGTTTAGGATTTAGGCCCTATGGTTAGTATTCCCGTTACGCAACAGGAACAGTCTCTATACTTAAGCCCTTTGATCCGTCACAGTCCTGTGATGTCATGGTAGTCGATTCGAATAATGTAGTTACGCCCTTATACACTAAGCTATTCCCTATTCATCCAGACGCCCTAGTTGTGCCCTTTTGGCAAAAATACGTCATTGGTATCATATGAACTCGTGCGATGTGCCCTTTCGTCCTATGGTGTTCCGACGCCGCCCCCGACGCCCTAGTTGTGCCCTTTTGGCAAAAATACGTCATGGGTATCATATGAAAGCGTGCGATGTGCCCTTTCGTCCTATGGTGTTCCGACGCCGCCCCGACGCCCTAGTTGTGCCCTTTTGGCAAAAATACGTCACGAGTGTCATATGAAAGCGTGCGATGTGCCCTTTCGTCCTATGGTGTTCCGACGCCGCCCCCGACGCCATAGTTGTGCCCTTTTGGCAAAAAACGTCATAGGTGTCATATGAAAGCGTGTGATGTGCCCTTTCGTCCTAAGGTGATCCGACGCCGCCCCCGACGCCCTAGTTGTGCCCTTTTGGCAAAAAGACGTCATGGGTATCATATGAAAGCGCGCGTTGTGCCCCTTCGTCCTATAGTGTTCCGACGCCGCCCCCGACGCCCTAGTTGTGCCCTTTTGGCAAAAATACGTCATGGGTGTCATATGAAAGCGTGCGATGTGCCCTTTCGTCCTATGGTGTTCCGACGCCCTAGTTGTGCCCTTTTGGCAAAAAGACGTCATGGGTGTCATATGAAAGCGTGCGTTGTGCCCTTTCGTCCGATGGTGTTCCGACGCCGCCCCCGACGCCTGAGTTGTGCCCTTTGGTAGTCGTTTTCGAATGCTGAAGTTACGCCTTCTAGCACTATGCTTTCCCGATTCATCCCGATGGCTGTAATTACGCCCTTTCACTGATTCATTCATTCAGAAGGCATTTACCATTTAGGCCCTTTGGAAGAAATTGTGTTGACATAGACTCGCTGTTATACAAATACGTCCTAAAGATCACATTTTCCTCCTCCTATACTTACGTCTTTAGTTACTGTAACAAAGACCTAATATAACAATTACGTACAACATGGCGGCAGAGCGCATGAAAGAATAATTAAATGATGTTAAGAGGTAACCATCTTTTAAAAGGTATAGGTGGATTCGGATGAATACTTAAGCCCCTACGTCGTTCGGAAACAGAAAATGGCTGAAAATACTACTTTATTGTAATTAGTGTAATAAAAACCTCCATAAAATAAATACATACAATATTGCGGCAGAGTGCACGAACGAATAATTAAATGTTTGTCATGAGGTAGTCATCTTTAAACGGATGAAAAAAAATAGTATTTTATATTAGTTACTACAATAAAGGCATATGATAAACTAGAATAAATACATACATATAAGACCTAAATAACACGTTTCCCCTGTACTTACAACCTGTGACGTTAAGGGTTAGGGAATGTAGGTAAGCCCTTTTATCCAGGACTCATGGTAATTACGCCTTTTGGTCAATCCCTTTAGGAAGAATCGGAGGAATTACTTACGCCCCTAAGTCGTTTGGAAATAGAAAATGGTTGACCCTACCGAATATTTGAAAAATACTAGTTTAACGTAGTTAGTGCAATAAAGACCAATGATAAAATGCTATATGGAGGCAGATCGAATGAATAATTAAAATTCGGTTTTATGAGGTAGTCATCTTTTATTATTTAGTTACTGTAATAAGGACCTATGATAAAAAATACCTCTATAATAATAATAACTTACAGAATTACTTAGGCCTTTTGCGAAAGTTGTTTATATGTTTTCCCACCGATGCTTAGTTATTAAAAGATAAATAAGCTTAGGTACTTCCTATAGGAAGAGAGGAAGGGTAATTACATCCTCACTAAAACTGGGAAATACTACTTTTGCAAAAGTATGTCATTGATGTTTTTTTTTAAATAAACAGAATAGACTTCTAATAATAATGGAAACTTTTCTCCTCTACATTAACACCGAGGTCGAATTTATTTTCAACAAGCCCTAGGCTAAATCTATATACGTACTAGTTACGTGTAAAGATCCGCATGCATTAAGAAACTATATTAGGTAAACAAGATCTCAAATATAGACAACTTTCTCCTAGACAATATTACTGAGGTCATCAAAAATATGTTTATCTCTACACAACCCTAGGCTATGTGAATGGCAGTACTGAAAGTGATAATAATAAAATAGTTACAGAATTAACTATACCATTTGCGAAAGCTGTTTATGTTTCCCACTGCATAGAAATTGAAAAATAAATAAGTTTATACTTACATAACCTTTTCTTCTTCTCCTATACAGCATCATTTCTCCTTCCGGATGAACAGTGTTAGTATTACTATCAACTAATTGAAATGACTGTGTAAGGACTAGGAATGCGGATAAGGTTAATGTTCATATCAGAGCGTCACAACTTTATTCTGTATCATAAGGTTGTCACGTTCCCATGAAATAATGTGTATAAACAAAGGGCTTCGCAATAGTAGAGCTGGATGGTTTATTTCATAGGTAACGAATGTCATATAATGATAGATTTTCCCAACTTGTAGGAACACCATCTTTGTATATATATATATAATTAAACACTTCACTTTGCATGGGTACAAATGAGTACTCGTAATGTCATTTATAGTAGTAGTGGAATTCATAACGAGTTAAGTAATCTCATCATTACATAAAATAATGCGAGCACTATCGTATTGTATCACAATTCTTTCAAGTCCTTACATGTCTGTAATTTGAAAGAGTCTTCTCTAAAACAGTAACATTGTTTTATTTAACTTGTTTAACTCCAGGTGTGTTAAAAAACATGTAATGAATATTGTCTATGATCCACGACTTTAAACTTAAAACAATTTGCTGTGCACATTTTGCTTCAGGAAAAGTATGGAATTTACAGACAGTAATACATTTAGGTAGAATATTTAAATTTGGACAATTGAAATCAAATAGATAGTAGACCTCAACAGACGGAATAATGTTGTGTAGAAATTGTTTCTTCTGACAACCTTTCACAAATACATGATCACAATTGTTGAAAATGTTTCTTACAATAATTTGCATGTGACCATAATCTACAAATCCATGATCGTATTCTAATCCATGATGAAAATGTTCTAAGTAATGTTTTGTCATCTCGTTTACAACACGGTCTTCAGGGCTGTTGAATAATAGATGTACACTGTTTTCACATTTCAAATCACAAGAAAAAAATTATTTTACAAAAAATTGACCTGTTGATTGTCCGACAAAACCCTGTACGTCTGCAACTAGGCCACCACTACGATCAAAAGAAAACAATATATCACTAACATAATTCATACGGTTTGGTCAGTATGAAGTACATAAATCATAACCTTTTGTTCTTTTTCTTTAACATCTAAAGTAATATTGAACACTACTAGATGTGAGATTGAAACACACCTTGCCCCATAAGTAGTGTTATTGAATTTCTCAATTATAGATACCATCTGAAAAGAAAAAAATGGTATTTAATATAACATTTTTATACACTATGTCAACAATAAACTCTAGCTGATGATGACTAACAACTAAGTAACAAAATAGTAAAACATCGAAACTGATAGAAATAGGAAAACAAACAAACATGACGTTACTTACTTCGTTAATTGTAAAAGAAAAGACAAAGTCTATGTTAGAAGAACAGATACTGATGCTGCCGACAAGTATGTAGTCTACAGTATTCACAGAACGAACGATGAAACAGTGTTTAATGATGGGGACAGTAAAGTCAGCCTTTTTATAGCGATATTAAGTAAATGGTTCCCCCTCTTTGAACTTACATTCGTTTCTTGTTTGAAATAGATAGACTTAGATGCAGGAATGCGATTTCCTAGGATAGCGTCATAACATATTTTCTCTAACCATTTCATCATATACTAGAAATAGATTTAACCCTCTTTCTCTTCAGAATAACAATATAACTCAGTCGACAAATGGTGAAACTATGTTATATTCTCCTCTCATACCCTACAGCTATCTATAAATATAATATTGAAAGTACTTGCTATCTTAAAGTAATCTTCGAAACCCATGTAGATCAACATGTACAAAATTAATTTGAAAATGTCGACATGTATACTTAAGTCGCTATGAAAACTAAATGATTTATACAAATCATGGTTGAAAACGGACAAAGCATGCCTTTTCATACTGTATAAAACACAACATGTGATTAAAAAAACTATACTATTATTACTAACATGTACCAAATTAATTTTAAAATATCGACATGTAAACTTAAGTCGCTATGAAAACTAAATTATTTATACAAATGTCTTACATGTACAGTACAACTGCTATGAAAACTAAAATATTTATACAGCTCTTGGTTGAAAATCTGACAATACGTGCCATTTCATACTGTATAAACACAACTTGTGATTAAAACAAAAACTGTTTTCCCTTTAGGATGTTGTAACAAAGACCTTGAGATGTCGTTAAGTAAGTAAGTAGACAAGTATGACAAACACAGCAAATACGTTACGACATTGTACAAGTAAGTCGTTATGAAAACTAAATTATTTATACAAGTCATGGTTGAAAGCTGACAAAGCGTGTCTTTTCATACTGTATAAAACAAATCTTGTGTTAAAAAGCAGTATAAAGTATTTAAATGTAGAAATTTTACTAACATGTACCAAATGATTTTTGAAAATGTCGTCCTTGTACACGTAATTCGCTATGAAAACGAACTTATTTATACAACTCCTGGTTGAAAACTGAGGCAAACGATTCTGCATTACCGTTGTTATTCACATAGTTTTGTAGAATGACATTACACATCGTTATGAAACTAACTTATTTATACAAGTCATGGATGAAAACCGACAAAGCGTACCTTTTCATACTGTATAAAACATAACTGGTGATTGAAAATGTACAACTTTATTCAGATGTAGAAAATATTAGTGCTTTCACAGCACAACTTGTGATTAAAAAAAAAAAACTCAAGCGTGTCTCTTCGTAGTGTATAAAACACAACTTGTGATTGAAAACGTACAATTGTATTCAGATGTCAGAAATAATAATGTTATAACAACACAACATGTCCTAGATTAATTGAAAATGGCATACATGTACACATCACTTGCTATGAAAACTAAAATAATTATTCAACTCAAGGTTGAAATCTTACAATGCGTGGCTTTCATCTGTATAAAACACAACTTGTTATTAAAATCGCCATGAAAATTATAATATTTATACAAGAACTGTATAAAACACAACTTGTGATTGAAAACGTACAATTGTATTCAGATGTTGTAAATAATAATGTTAAAACAACCCAACATGTGCCAAACTACTTTGAAAATGTCATACATTTACACTTTACTTGCTATGAAAACTATAATATTTATACAACTCAAGGTTGAAAACTTACAATGCTTGGGTTTTCATCTGTATAAAACACAACTTGTGATTAAAAATCGCTATGAAAACTATAATATTTATACAAGAACTGACAAAGCGTGTCTTTTCATACTGTATAAAACACAACTTGTGATTCAAAACGTACAATTGTATTCAGATGTTGTAAATACTAATGTTATTTTCAACCCAACATGTGCTAAATTACTTTGAAAATGTCATACATTTACACTTCACTTGTTATGAAAACTAAAATATTTATACAACTCACGGTTGAAAACTTACAATGCTTAGCTTTTCATCTGTATAAAACACAACTTGTGATTAAAATCGCTATGAAAACTATAATGTTTATACAAGAATTGACAAAGCGTGTCTTTTCATAATGTATAAACACACAACTTGGAATTGAAAATGTACAATTTTATTTTATAACGAGAAACTACAGAAAACAGATGGCTCAGATACACTTAAAGCGTGAACCCAACTTAGAGTGTAAGATTTATTATATCACAGCTTTGGTTAGGCTATGTTAGGTTAGGAAAGGTTGTGTTAGGGTATGTTCACAGCTTTGGTTAGGTTAGGATAGGTTAAGAAATGTTAGGTTACGATATGTTAGGTTACGGTATGTTAGGTTATCTCGGAGGAAAGAAAAAAACTCGTCGCATAACCCAACTTATAGTGTACGATTTATTATATCACCGCTTTGGTTAGGTTAGGTTAGGAAAGGTTAGGTTATGTTACGGTATGTTTGGTTAGGTTAGGAAAGGTTAGGTTAGGTTAGTTAGGATCACCGCTTTGGTTAAGTAACCTAACCTAACTTAACCCTTCCTAACCTAACCTAACATGTCGCAACCTAACCTAACCTTTCCAAACCTAACCTAACTTAACCAAAGCGGTGATCCTAACTAACCTAACCTAACCTTTCCTAACCTAACCAAACATACCGTAACATAACCTAACCTTTCCTAACCTAACCTAACCAAAGCGGTGATATAATAAATCGTACACTATAAGTTGGGTTATGCGACGAGTTTTTTTCTTTCCTCCGAGATAACCTAACATACCGTAACCTAACATATCGTAACCTAACATTTCTTAACCTATCCTAACCTAACCAAAGCTGTGAACATACCCTAACCCAACCTTTCCTAACCTAGCATAGCCTAACCAAAGCTGTGATATAATAAATCTTACACTCTAAGTTGGGTTCACGCTTTAAGTGTATCTGAGCCATCTGTTTTCTGTAGTTTCTCGTTATAAAATAAAATTGTACATTTTCAATTCCAAGTTGTGTGTTTATACATTATGAAAAGACACGCTTTGTCAATTCTTGTATAAACATTATAGTTTTCATAGCGATTTTAATCACAAGTTGTGTTTTATACAGATGAAAAGCTAAGCATTGTAAGTTTTCAACCGTGAGTTGTATAAATATTTTAGTTTTCATAACAAGTGAAGTGTAAATGTATGACATTTTCAAAGTAATTTAGCACATGTTGGGTTGAAAATAACATTAGTATTTACAACATCTGAATACAATTGTACGTTTTGAATCACAAGTTGTGTTTTATACAGTATGAAAAGACACGCTTTGTCAGTTCTTGTATAAATATTATAGTTTTCATAGCGATTTTTAATCACAAGTTGTGTTTTATACAGATGAAATCCCAAGCATTGTAAGTTTTCAACCGTGAGTTGTATAAATATTATAGTTTTCATAGCAAGTAAAGTGTAAATGTATGACATTTTCAAAGTAATTTGGCAGATGTTGGGTTGTAATAACATTATTATTTACTACATCTGAATACAATTGTACGTTTTCAATCACAAGTTGTGTTTTATACAGTTCTTGTATAAATATTATAGTTTTCATGGCGATTTTAATAACAAGTTGTGTTTTATACAGATGAAAGCCACGCATTGTAAGTTTTCAACCTTGAGTTGTATAATTATTTTAGTTTTCATAGCAAGTGATGTGTACATGTATGCCATTTTCAATTAATCTAGGACATGTTGTGTTGTTATAACATTATTATTTCTGACATCTGAATACAATTGTACGTTTTCAATCACAAGTTGTGTTTTATACACTACGAGAAGACACGCTTGAGTTTTTTTTTTTTAATCACAAGTTGTGCTGTGAAAGCACTAATATTTTCTACATCTGAATAAAGTTGTACATTTTCAATCACCAGTTGTGTTTTATACAGTATGAAAAGGTACGCTTTGTCGGTTTTCATCCATGACTTGTATAAATAAGTTAGTTTCATAACGATGTGTAATGTCATTCTACAAAACTATGTGAATAACAACGGTAATGCAGAATCGTTTGCCTCAGGTTTCAACCAGGAGTTGTATAAATAAGTTCGTTTTCATAGCGAATTACGTGTACAAGGACGACATTTTCAAAAATCATTTGGTACATGTTAGTAAAATTTCTATATTTAAATACTGTATACTGTTTTTTAACACAAGATTTGTTTTATACAGTATGAAAAGACACGCTTTGTCAGCTTTCAACCATGACTTGTATAAATAATTTAGTTTTCATAACGACTTACGTGTACAATGTCGTCACGTATTTGCTGTGTTTGTCATACTTGTCTACTTACTTACTTAACGACATCTCAAGGTCTTTGTTACAACATCCTAAAGGGAAAACAGTTTTTGTTTTAATCACAAGTTGTGTTTATACAGTATGAAATGGCACGTATTGTCAGATTTTCAACCAAGAGCTGTATAAATATTTTAGTTTTCATAGCAGTTGTACTGTACATGTAAGACATTTGTATAAATAATTTAGTTTTCATAGCGACTTAAGTTTACATGTCGATATTTTAAAATTAATTTGGTACATGTTAGTAATAATAGTATAGTTTTTTTAATCACATGTTGTGTTTTATACAGTATGAAAAGGCATGCTTTGTCCGTTTTCAACCATGATTTGTATAAATCATTTAGTTTTCATAGCGACTTAAGTATACATGTCGACATTTTCAAATTAATTTTGTACATGTTGATCTACATGGGTTTCGAAGATTACTTTAAGATAGCAAGTACTTTCAATATTATATTTATAGATAGCTGTAGGGTATGAGAGGAGAATATAACATAGTTTCACCATTTGTCGACTGAGTTATATTGTTATTCTGAAGAGAAAGAGGGTTAAATCTATTTCTAGTATATGATGAAATGGTTAGAGAAAATATGTTATGACGCTATCCTAGGAAATCGCATTCCTGCATCTAAGTCTATCTATTTCAAACAAGAAACGAATGTAAGTTCAAAGAGGGGGAACCATTTACTTAATATCGCTATAAAAAGGCTGACTTTACTGTCCCCATCATTAAACACTGTTTCATCGTTCGTTCTGTGAATACTGTAGACTACATACTTGTCGGCAGCATCAGTATCTGTTCTTCTAACATAGACTTTGTCTTTTCTTTTACAATTAACGAAGTAAGTAACGTCATGTTTGTTTGTTTTCCTATTTCTATCAGTTTCGATGTTTTACTATTTTGTTACTTAGTTGTTAGTCATCATCAGCTAGAGTTTATTGTTGACATAGTGTATAAAAATGTTATATTAAATACCATTTTTTTCTTTTCAGATGGTATCTATAATTGAGAAATTCAATAACACTACTTATGGGGCAAGGTGTGTTTCAATCTCACATCTAGTAGTGTTCAATATTACTTTAGATGTTAAAGAAAAAGAACAAAAGGTTATGATTTATGTACTTCATACTGACCAAACCGTATGAATTATGTTAGTGATATATTGTTTTCTTTTGATCGTAGTGGTGGCCTAGTTGCAGACGTACAGGGTTTTGTCGGACAATCAACAGGTCAATTTTTTGTAAAATAATTTTTTTCTTGTGATTTGAAATGTGAAAACAGTGTACATCTATTATTCAACAGCCCTGAAGACCGTGTTGTAAACGAGATGACAAAACATTACTTAGAACATTTTCATCATGGATTAGAATACGATCATGGATTTGTAGATTATGGTCACATGCAAATTATTGTAAGAAACATTTTCAACAATTGTGATCATGTATTTGTGAAAGGTTGTCAGAAGAAACAATTTCTACACAACATTATTCCGTCTGTTGAGGTCTACTATCTATTTGATTTCAATTGTCCAAATTTAAATATTCTACCTAAATGTATTACTGTCTGTAAATTCCATACTTTTCCTGAAGCAAAATGTGCACAGCAAATTGTTTTAAGTTTAAAGTCGTGGATCATAGACAATATTCATTACATGTTTTTTAACACACCTGGAGTTAAACAAGTTAAATAAAACAATGTTACTGTTTTAGAGAAGACTCTTTCAAATTACAGACATGTAAGGACTTGAAAGAATTGTGATACAATACGATAGTGCTCGCATTATTTTATGTAATGATGAGATTACTTAACTCGTTATGAATTCCACTACTACTATAAATGACATTACGAGTACTCATTTGTACCCATGCAAAGTGAAGTGTTTAATTATATATATATATACAAAGATGGTGTTCCTACAAGTTGGGAAAATCTATCATTATATGACATTCGTTACCTATGAAATAAACCATCCAGCTCTACTACTGCGAAGCCCTTTGTTTATACACATTATTTCATGGGAACGTGACAACCTTATGATACAGAATAAAGTTGTGACGCTCTGATATGAACATTAACCTTATCCGCTTTCCTAGTCCTTACACAGTCATTTCAATTAGTTGATAGTAATACTAACACTGTTCATCTGGAAGGAGAAATGATGCTGTATAGGAGAAGAAGAAAAGGTTATGTAAGTATAAACTTATTTATTTTTCAATTTCTATGCAGTGGGAAACATAAACAGCTTTCGCAAATGGTATAGTTAATTCTGTAACTATTTTATTATTATCACTTTCAGTACTGCCATTCACATAGCCTAGGGTTGTGTAGAGATAAACATATTTTTGATGACCTCAGTAATATTGTCTAGGAGAAAGTTGTCTATATTTGAGATCTTGTTTACCTAATATAGTTTCTTAATGCATGCGGATCTTTACACGTAACTAGTACGTATATAGATTTAGCCTAGGGCTTGTTGAAAATAAATTCGACCTCGGTGTTAATGTAGAGGAGAAAAGTTTCCATTATTATTAGAAGTCTATTCTGTTTATTTAAAAAAAAAACATCAATGACATACTTTTGCAAAAGTAGTATTTCCCAGTTTTAGTGAGGATGTAATTACCCTTCCTCTCTTCCTATAGGAAGTACCTAAGCTTATTTATCTTTTAATAACTAAGCATCGGTGGGAAAACATATAAACAACTTTCGCAAAAGGCCTAAGTAATTCTGTAAGTTATTATTATTATAGAGGTATTTTTTATCATAGGTCCTTATTACAGTAACTAAATAATAAAAGATGACTACCTCATAAAACCGAATTTTAATTATTCATTCGATCTGCCTCCATATAGCATTTTATCATTGGTCTTTATTGCACTAACTACGTTAAACTAGTATTTTTCAAATATTCGGTAGGGTCAACCATTTTCTATTTCCAAACGACTTAGGGGCGTAAGTAATTCCTCCGATTCTTCCTAAAGGGATTGACCAAAAGGCGTAATTACCATGAGTCCTGGATAAAAGGGCTTACCTACATTCCCTAACCCTTAACGTCACAGGTTGTAAGTACAGGGGAAACGTGTTATTTAGGTCTTATATGTATGTATTTATTCTAGTTTATCATGTGCCTTTATTGTAGTAACTAATATAAAATACTATTTTTTTTCATCCGTTTAAAGATGACTACCTCATGACAAACATTTAATTATTCGTTCGTGCACTCTGCCGCAATATTGTATGTATTTATTTTATCAAGGTTTTTATTGCACTAATTACAATAAAGTAGTATTTTCAGCCATTTTCTGTTTCCGAACGACGTAGGGGCTTAAGTATTCATCCGAATCCACCTATACCTTTTAAAAGATGGTTACCTCTTAACATCATTTAATTATTCTTTCATGCGCTCTGCCGCCATGTTGTACGTAATTGTTATATTAGGTCTTTGTTACAGTAACTAAAGACGTAAGTATAGGAGGAGGAAAATGTGATCTTTAGGACGTATTTGTATAACAGCGAGTCTATGTCAATACAATTTCTTCCAAAGGGCCTAAATGGTAAATGCCTTCTGAATGAATGAATCAGTGAAAGGGCGTAATTACAGCCATCGGGATGAATCGGGGAAAGCATAGTGCTAGAAGGCGTAACTTCAGCGTTCGAAAACGACTACCAAAGGGCACAACTCAGGCGTCGGGGGCGGCGTCGGAACACCATAGGACGAAAGGGCACAACGCACGCTTTCATATGACACCCATGACGTCTTTTTGCCAAAAGGGCACAACTAGGGCGTCGGAACACCATAGGACGAAAGGGCACATCGCACGCTTTCATATGACACCCATGACGTATTTTTGCCAAAAGGGCACAACTAGGGCGTCGGGGGCGGCGTCGGAACACCATAGGACGAAAGGGCACAACGCGCGCTTTCATATGATACCCATGACGTCTTTTTGCCAAAAGGGCACAACTAGGGCGTCGGGGGCGGCGTCGGATCACCTTAGGACGAAAGGGCACATCACACGCTGTCATATGACACCTATGACGTTTTTTTGCCAAAAGGGCACAACTATGGCGTCGGGGGCGGCGTCGGAACACCATAGGACGAAAGGGCACATCGCACGCTTTCATATGACACCCATGACGTATTTTTGCCAAAAGGCCACAACTAGGGCGTCGGGGCGGCGTCGGAACACCATAGGACGAAAGGGCACATCGCACGCTTTCATATGATACCCATGACGTATTTTTGCCAAAAGGGCACAACTAGGGCGTCGGGGGCGGCGTCGGAACACCATAGGACGAAAGGGCACATCGCACGCTTTCATATGATACCCATGACATATTTTTGCCAAAAGGGCACAACTAGGGTGTCTGGATGAATAGGGAATAGCTTAGTGTATAAGGGCGTAACTACATTATTCGAATCGACTACCATGACATCACAGGACTGTGACGGATCAAAGGGCTTAAGTATAGAGACTGTTCCTGTTGCGTAACGGGAATACTAACCATAGGGCCTAAATCCTAAACAAGGAGTCTGGATGAATCGGGAATAGCACAGAACCAAAGGGCGTAATTACATTATTCGAATCCACTCCCATGACGTCATTGGACAAAAGGGCCTAACTAGGCGTCTGGATGAATAGGGAATAGCTTAGTGTATAAGGGCGTAACTACATTATTCGAATCGACTACCATGACATCACAGGACTGTGACGGATCAAAGGGCTTAAGTATAGAGACTGTTCCTGTTGCGTAACGGGAATACTAACCATAGGGCCTAAATCCTAAACAAGGAGTCTGGATGAATCGGGAATAGCACAGAGCCAAAGGGCGTAATTACATTATTCGAATCCACTCCCATTACGTCATTGGACAAAAGGGCCTAACTAGGCGTCTGGATGAATAGGGAATAGCTTAGTGTATAAGGGCGTAACTACATTATTCGAATCGACTACCATGACATCACAGGACTGTGACGGATCAAAGGGCTTAAGTATAGAGACTGTTCCTGTTGCGTAACGGGAATACTAACCATAGGGCCTAAATCCTAAACAAGGAGTCTGGATGAATCGGGAATAGCACAGAGCCAAAGGGCGTAATTACATTATTCGAATCCACTCCCATGACGTCATGGCGTCGCCGGTACAAAGGGCACAACTAGGCGTCTGGAAGAGGCGTCGGTTGGCGGCCATTTTGATTCAAACGCCCCTACTTACTACTCTGGCCTATACTAATATTGCGTAAGAAATTCATACTAATGTTTATTACATTTTACACTACATGTTATATATGTTATCGGCAATGTGTGAAATCATCCGGCATTCTATAGAATGCCTAAAATCGAACGTCAAAGTATGAAATGATTGATATTTTATAAATTGCCTAGGCATTCTATACTCTGCCGGATTGTCTGCGGGCAAAGTTTATAATAGGCCTAATCCCGCCATTTTTTTCTCGCCACCACTGTTTAATAATTAATACAATGATGATAATTGATAATTGATTGAACTCAGATCGGAAGGACAAAATAGACTAAACGCAATAATCAGGAACTAATATGTAGATGGAGTAGAATTGAGGATAAATTTGTATAACAGTTTTAAAAAATCCAAACAACCAAATACTCTGAACTGAAATTATTAACAAAATCACTTTGTACGAAATAATTTCTACTTTATGTCACAAATATTTAGTGTAGAATAACTCATATCTTTAAAATGCATTTAGACTTTTTGAAATAGGAGAATTAAATAATCTGCTAAATTTGCTATGCGAGATTCGTTAACATTATATTCTGATAAAGTACGTTAAAAAACACACACACATTTTCTGAAATCAACATTCTATATTGAAATATGGTGCAATGAAAAAAATGACAACTGTGATTATGTAGTAGGACTTCTTTGTATGAATAAGACAGGCTGCTGAGAAAATTAGGTTGCAATTTCATTGGTAAGTGAGTACTTACTGTAACAAGTACATCAATATCAGTTCTGCTTTCATTGTTTTCCGGTAAAAATACCCTGTGTTTTATTTCGTAGGTTTGTTCTTTCAGTTTCAAAAGCGTATTAATTAATAAAGGCTTTTCATCTTGTTTTAACACTTTGCGTAAACTGGTTATTCTGTATATTGCCTAGGAATTGTATACAATGCCTAGGAAAATTACGTAACATTTTCACAAAAACTTATATTTCATATTATGCCTAAAACCATCAGGCATCTACTCTTATACAATTCAACGGCCCTAAATAGCGTGCTCACTCCCTCGCTCACTTCGTGAGACATCGGGTATACTCGGCGATGTTCGTCTCTCGCAGTCTAAACTTTCACGAAGAGTACAAAATTAGGAAAACCGTTTCTTTATTATATAAGGCCTAAGTGAAATGAACACAATGAACATATATTTTCCTAGCTCTGAGCCACAAACATTTTTAATAAGCTGCCAGTGTAAATTTCTTAAAAATCCTGGAGTCAATTAATAATGGCGGGCGAAGCCGCGGGCACCAGCTGTAATATTATTGATAGTTTAACCAAGAAAAATCCAAACAAACCATTCCTTCCTTTGAAAAATTATATAATTTCTGAAAATTACACTGAATTTATCAAATAAAATTCACATCATATTCATCTGTCAACAAACAGTTCAGATTATGTGTTCACAGGTTCCTTTGGAACTGCATAATCGAATCTGAGATCGTTTTCCCAGGGGGCGCTTTCTAATCGTGGAATGTACCGGTACTCTGAAGCCGGAATTTTAGCTGTTTCATTAATTATTAATGGTTTAGTTTATGAATGATTCGCGTGCAAGTGTTAATAAATATAATGGTTTAATAATTATTATATTTTTAATTTTTCAATTAATTATCGTGGTCGAAGCTGCGGGCACCTGCTAGTTCTATACATTACCTAGGCATTCTATAGAATACCGGGATTTCACACAATGCCGGTAACATATATAGAGGTAGATTTCGAAGGTAGAATACATATTGCAGTCTGGTATAGTAGAACATAATACAGGTGATGACGCAGACTACATATTAAGTAAACCCTTGATACCCCTTACCCCAATAACTTAGCATGTTATAATTATGTATACTTGAGAAAATATTTCCGTTGTGTTCCTCAAACGGAAAATGTTTTACAATACTATCTAACATAATCAGAACATCGTTACCAATTATCCCACCACACAATGAAGCTGTTTTTAGTGGCAAATATTATCGCCGCACTCAATTCGTTGACAGTTAACATCAAAGAAGTCGCCGCCGCTTGGAGTGGTTGCCATACTGCACAGTGTTAGTAAACAGAGCGGGAAGATGTAGATGCAGCAAAACACTTACGTGGCAATGACATTGAGCAATGAGAGAATTGGCAACACGAATTCAGTCAGCGGTTTCTTTTGAGAAAACCTTTTACAGTAACAACAATCATTGTAATATGAGAACAAAGCGAGCCGCCCGTCAACGTTATGAGTGAGGCGATAATACAATACTAAATGCCGACCTTGTCTCAAAACTGACAAAACAATGCATAACTTTGCAGCTCTGAAATCAAACAACGAAGAACATGTTTGCCGCATGCATTATTGAGCACCAGTTCGAAGCACGAAAATATTTTCCTATAAATATGGCCAAATAAATAAATAATAAATATAAATGGAAATGCTGTGTAATTTCAACTCTGCACTATTTCAGAACGCAATCTACACCCCCTAAAACATTATATAGCTCTCTGTAGCTCATGACTTCTCCAAGTACCTGAAAGTCAATATAAAATTCGATGTCCAGAAGAAGTGTTTTATTTTTAGGTAGATTTTTCCTATTGCAATCGGTACCATGTCATGATTTTCGAAAATTCTTTCATATCTTTGTATATATCTTTACACGCTAGCGGCCGTAATTTTCGAGATATTTGAACCAAATTTTATTATGTTATTTCTAGGCCCATTAGATCGGACAAGTTCGTTAATGAGCAAAATTGGCCCAAGGGGAGGGTCGGGGGAGGGGGTTGAAATTTTGAAAAATTTATCTCGGCCCCTATGAAGTATAGAGGGAAACTTTGTTTGAATAAATTAGAGTACTCCCTGTGGAGTTCACAGTGACACCAACGATTCGGGGGTTTTGGGGGTACGAGTGGGGGTGGTTGGTGGGGGAAGGAAATTCGAAATTTTTGAAACCACGTCTTATGGGGTATCGTTGAAAAGCTCTTCATGAGTACTCTACAAATCAATAACTGGTTTCTCGATAGCTCTCATATAAGGCGAGATTTAGCACTTCGAAATCTACCTCAGCCCGTAGGCCTGCCTAAAGGGAATTTTTTTTATTATTATCATAGGTAATTTAACGAGAGGATTAGAATTTATCTTAAGAGAATAAGGAGCTCGAATTTTACTTAATACGACTATTTAGCGAATAAAAATGCGGAATCATTAACATCTTTCTTATTTACATTCTTTTGTTCGTACTAAATATTCTGTACATTCCTCTCCAAAAGTTTAGAATCGCCTGATATCTTAATTTCAATGCACATGGATCTTAACCGAACCACGGGATCCATATGCCGTGTCAGAACTTCCACAAGAAAGTAAACTCTGATTTTTTGCTTTAAATACTTTTCTATTTCACAATCTAGAATTATTCATATTGTGCGCCTACTTATTACACGAGGTTTATCCACCTATAAAAAGTACACTATCTTTATCTTATTAATTACTAGCAGGTTCCCGCAGCTTCGCCCGCGATAATTATTTCAAAAATTAAAAATTAAGAGCATAATAGTTAAATCAATATATTTATTAACACCTAAATCACGTGAATTACATACAACGATTAGATAGCGTCGCCTGGTAATAGCGACCTCAGATTCGAGTTCCTTGGCCCAGAAAACCTCTGTATAGTGAGTTTCGTCCAAATCGAACAATGTTTGACCATATTTAGGCTTATGTTGATTATCCCTCTTCCGTGTAGGTTGAAAATTTCATATGTCTACAGGCCTTGACATTATAAACAAATGAATCGACCAGCGTGAGCTTACAACATTCAAGCGATCGCGATGCTTTTATTTCAAAAAGGTAATCTGTAAAGTCAACTGTAATTGATTTGACATTGAAATGTATTACTCAAAACTGATGCTTCGAAAACACAAAAAATGCACGTTTTTTGCCCGTTTTTCACTCATAACTCACGAACGAAAGCGAAAATTAAAATTCTGGCTTCGAAGTGCATTTTCCGACCCTTCAGTCCACCTATGTTTAAATTTATACTACAGACTACTTTCCTTCAAACCATAGGAAGTGCACTTATTGCATGAGCCGCCGCTAATATTGTGCAATAGATTAATATAGATCTCTGTGTTGAGTAGATTTCGCTGGGCATCGCGGCCAGACAGACCGACAGACAGAAAGACAGACACTTCCTTTTATTAATATAGATTTATGTCTTATTATATCGGCAAATTAGGCCTACATGTTTAAACTAGTGGTTTACAGCCTATGGTTTAGTCTTATGCGTTTTTTGTTAAACTTCTTACACATTAGACGCATTTCCCCAAAAGTTGTTTTTGAGTTTGGTGTACACTTTTCTCCTGATCAAAAAAACTCTGCACACAACGTTGCATTGATTTAAATTCTGCTATAAATATTGTATTGTAAATAATTGTAACGATGTAGCCTAGTTGTTATACAATATAATTGGTGTCCTATGCCAATCCTCCTGGTCTATTGGAATCATTTTTAAAAAAATGATTCAATATGCTAGGTTAAGAAAACAATAAACAAACAAACAAACATTTTCTAAAATTTGATTTCATTTTCATCAAGAACAAGAATTGAGCTAGTTAACTAATGTTGATATATTAAGGTGATGACGTAGCCGAGTTGAACAAGGTCAGTTTTGTTCCGAACTCACAGACTGCTTTCCTTCAAACCATAGGAAATACACTTATTGCACGAGCCGCCGCTTATTTTGTGCAATAGGTTAATATAACTTAGAACCAGTCTCTCATTAATAAGTGGTCTAGTCATTTATGTAGCTCAGGCTACTCGTCATTTAAGATATAAGGTTTAGTTTATAATAAAATTAAAATATTCTCGCTTGAAGTTTTTTATAGACTTAAAAAGAAACAAATTCTTTATTTTTTATATTTTTTATTTAATTTAATAATAACAATGAACATTACAGGTAGAAAACCCAATTATAATGTTCATGCCAAAAATACAATTCATACGTACAAAATAGTGGAATTTTCTTCACCTGTTCATTTCACCCAGCGTCTCAAATCATTCAGACAGCCGTAGCACCTGGAATTACTCGTAAACCATTCAAGATATAAAGTTGGTACTTAGTATACAATAAAATTCAAAGATTTTACTAAAACTTTCCCGCTTGAAGTTTTTTTTTTGTGTGTCATACAAAAAGCTGTTTCATAGTCAAATTTACTTCACTCTATGAATTTTATAAATTTGGCGATATTTGTAAAATTAAATAAAAATATTTTGTACCAGCTTTTTAAAGCTCTGTTTTAATCATCAGTAGGGTTGTTAATATCTCTGCTAAGGCAGTTGGTTCATCAGTAACATTTTTGCAATGCCAATTATTCTTGTGGTACTAAAAGGTGCGCCATTTATCGTTTCCGATTTTCAAAACTATGCAACACATTTATTTAACAAAGAAATAAGCTACATTGAACATTTTTAAATGTCTCACAGTCTTCGATTTGCAATTCTGGTCTTACTTTTTGAAAATGATGTCCTTCAGATGCCCTTCATTAACTTCAACACTTTGCTGCAATCTCCCTCATACACTGGCCATTACGCGATATGTGGTGTTTGTGGTGTTTGCGTAACATTTGAAATTTCCTGCTGAATTGCATTTTTAAGGCTGTTAATGTCAGGGAGGACATGAGCGAAAATTTAGACTTCGGATAGCTCCACCGGAAAAATCTGGTGCAGTAGGGTCGGGAGATTTGGAGGACCGTTGGATATCACCAAACCTGGAAAGAATTCGGCCGGGGAAAGCAGCATGAAGCGTGTCCATTGAAAGACGTGCAGTATGTGCTGCAGCATTATCCTGTTGAAACCACAATCTCTCAATATCCCAGTTACGATGAGTCGACTCTGGTAGGAAGAAAGTTTGCAGCATGTGATTGTAACGTTCAGAGTTGACAGTCACCGAAGCACCAATATCGCGAATAAGGACCAATAATACCCTGCGCTGCAATGGCACACCACGACCTTAGGACTGTGAAGTGGCCGCTCGTGGATTATGCAAGGATTTGCAAACATTTCCCTCTAGAGTTCTAAGGAGATATTGTACTCATTTTCGACCTAGCAGTAATAGATAGTGCGTTCTACCAGCACCACTTACAACATTTATAAAATTAATAGATTCTCTAAAGTAAATAAAATTTACCCTTATATCTTAAACTGATGCTTTAATCTCTCAGTAGGCCTTGCCCAAAATAAATTATTCCAAGTTTACCTGGATGTTTAAAAAAAATCGAAAATGTCTAGAAATAAAACGAAGCTATCAGACGTATTTATAACAAGGGCCAAGTAACTATCTAAAAGCAAACTTTCAGATTGTTGGGCAACTTCTTATTTTTACTAAGATCTTCTGCATCGCAGTTTACAAAATACAGAATAAGTACTTTGTCTCGGTCTATAGTTTCAATGGATTTATTTTAACCTGCTAATTTCCAGAAGGTGTTCGCGTACTTTCAGCAAATATATTGCACGGAAATTATTATATGCAACTTTCATTTCATGTGTTCAAATTAACACTGTCCAATCAAGAGCGTTATAGCATACTTCCTGCTTCAAATTACCTAAAAATCCAGCGTTTCGTTTCAAGGAAATTAAGCAACTTGCAAGCTTCTATACTCATTTGAAGGAGAAAAAAACAGTGCAGAAATACTGAAATGCAGAAGGTCATGGTTCGATCTATTACACCATACCTTTCACTGCTAAATAAAATAGACTCTTCCATTTGAACCCCTTTAATAATATTATAACAGAATGATGTGCAGAAACCTCTTCTCTCCACACTACGCAGATGGAGCAATAAAATGTTAGAGGTACTGTAGCCGTTATACATTGAACTAATACCACCTCCCTCCCCCCCCCCCAGCGATCCCTACAACCCCGCTGGCATGGAGGCATTTAAGTGCAGAGCGAGAAGGAGAATATTATCAAGTGGAGGGTGGTAACTTGAGGGGGATGAACGGGTGGTGGGAGGGAGCAAGGCAATAAATGCCAAACACACAAACCTTTCATCGATTTGCTTCAACGAGAGGTCGGCAATTCTGCCGGTCAACCTCTCCCCTGAGTGGCAACACTCAAATGGAGATTTTTTTTTCTAAAATTAGATTTTAACCCTCTCGTTACAGTTTCCATTGTAAGCCAGCAAGGATAACATCATGAAAACCTCACGGAATATTTTCCGTATAGTTTCACTACGCAAAAGCTCATATATGAATATTTAGGTACTTAACAACTGTGCAGTAACTTTCATGCCCGAAACCGCACACCAGAAATGAATACTGTACTACAAAACTGTGCTAACAACGCAATGACCTTGTTGAGGAAGGGTATACGACATAAGTCCAAACCTCCTCGCATAAAACATTCCACGAATGGAGTGTATAGGCAAGGTGTACATTGCGAGCCGCTTATTATGATCACTTCGGGTCGTAGCTAATCTGATAATACTAACCGATTGATAACAGTAGCCGAAGGAATTAAACGAAGGTTATTTATCCATATATAAGATATTACACTACAAAACAGAATTTATAATATTTAGTCATAAAATAATACGTAACTTTGAATCACTGAACCACTCTAATACAGTATTAGAATGCAAGCAACTATTTCTTCAGTCAGTAAAAAAGGTTTTAATTCTATATGTTTTCATTTAGCAGTCCGTTAACCAATACGCCATACTCAGTTACGAGTGTTTGGAAGTTTACTGATCTGTGATGAACACCGCGTAGCACAACATCTAACTCCTGTCTGTTTAAGTCTTTTCATTTTACAATAACCATCACTGCATGTTAGCACTGCTATCTAAATAAATCAAAAGCTGCAGCTTAACTGTGGGTGAAACATGTTGTATTGCTTAAAAGAGAAATTTAGGTTATGCCCCCCCCCCTCGAACTGGTCATCCAGTGAGCTGGGAACAGTACTGCTACTTCCGATACAGTTGAGTAAGAAACGAAACCCTTAACAAAA
Organism: Ectobius pallidus; assembly: GCA_964059195.1. NCBI lineage: Eukaryota > Metazoa > Arthropoda > Insecta > Blattodea > Ectobiidae > Ectobius > Ectobius pallidus. Next base: position 13,666,771 of record CAXKWD010000006.1, read on the forward strand.
AAAAATTCAAAGACGTACAGTAGGCCTACTTGGAAATAAATCCGCAAAACTCACTCATTCCGTGATATGGCCTTGTTTCTAGGTAGCGTTAAGTTAACCTAAGATTGCAAACAAAAGACTGTGTTTATTTTGCCAACAAGGAAACAGCAGACGAGCTTGTAAACAATCATAAGTCATAATAAGTTAAGTCAACAAATATATTCAACTTATACCCTCAATTTTACTTATAAATGAATTGCATAAGCCACTTGGGATGAGTATCCCAGGTAGCTTATGCATTTCATTTAACTTCAGAGTATCCCAGGTGGCTTATGCATTTCATTTATAAGTAAAATTGAGGGTGTAAGGTGAATATATTTGACTTATTATATTTGTCCCTCAAAGGAAAAAAACAATGAAATTCATCAATCATAAGTCAGTTATTGTGGAAGGGCAAGAGAGTTTTCCCCCCACAAACATTTAGGATGAAAAGAAACTTTCTGAATCTTGCCACTGGATTTGTGTATCCTCCCATGTTCCCTCTTGCTTTCAGTGCAAACAAGGCTGTTCTACCAGTGATTTTGTTAACGTTTAGTCATCTTCACAGATACCTAGTAAGTCGCATCAGACTAACTCTCCATAGCATGGAAAATGTTCCTGAACGCACCACTTAATCTTACTTAATCTGACTGTTCAGTCCTGCAACCAGTGACAACTTGCAATGAGACATCAAAAATGAAGAGACCGTATTCTTCTACCAATTCCATTACCAGAATCTCGATCTCCTTAACCGTCAGTGGAAACGAGACTTCTGTTAGAGTCTCGTAGTTTTCAGATTCTTATGAGATCTCCGAAGTATTGGGTAAGCCAGCGAAAAAAAATGAATAAAGAAACTAACAAAATTAAAACCAACTCTGATTATAAATACGAAACGTATGTATTGATTCAAATGCAATGATTGAAGCAAAGGGCTCAGAATTTCCCCTCTGAATGAATCTGCTTTTGAATTTTTTTTAATAATACCACACGAAAAGCTTATTTGAAATTCTGTCTTAATGACTATAGCCTAAACCAAATAGGCCTATATAGTGTCCTAAAGAAACAAACTTTAAAAACCAATAGTGTGCATATCTGCGCGGATATAGATCTTAGAAACGTTGCAAACATAGCTAGTGATTGGAGTTGCAATTTGCACGATCAGAATTTTTTCTTAAAAATATTCCTCTTGAAACGAATTAAATTACATTTTATAGTCGTACTAAGAGTACAGGTTATGAAGCTCGTCGTTATGGGGACTGGAGAAAACTGCATAACAACGAGCTTCATGACCTGTACTCTTCACCGGATATAGTAAGGATAATTAAATCACGGAGGGTGAAATGGGCTAGACATGTTGCGCGCATGGGGAGGAAAGACTTTCCTCAAAAGTATTGACTGGGAGATCCGAAGGGAAGAGACCACGTGGAAGACCTAGACATAGTTGGGAGGACTATATTAGGATAGATTTAAGGGAAGTAGAATTTGCGAGGGATGGTTGAATGGAGTTAGTACAGAATAGGGTTGAATGGAGGGCTCAGGTAAGCGCGGCAATGAACCTTCGGGTTCCATAAAATGGAAAATATTCCTTTAGCTTGCTGAGGAATCGTTTATTTGTTAAGCACCCTGTTTTCGAACACACTCAGATTATTTTCTTCCCGAAGAGTAAGACCATGTCTCACATCCATATAACACAACCGGCAGAATAATTGTCTTATAAATCTTTATTTTTAAATTTCTGGACAGAAGACGAGAAGATAAGAGTTTCTGAACTGCATGAAAACAAGCATTTCCTGATTCCAATCTGAAACTAAGTAGTCTATTATGAAAAAAAACTAAATATATGGTCATGGAACGTCAAAATAATGCGCTACAAAATATTAGAATAGCCGGTAAATCGTTCTAACAAGTAGAGATATTCAAATATATGGGAGCAATAATTACAGACACTTACTAATATTAAGGCAGAAGTTTAGTCTCGACTTAGTTCACATACAAGATATCCAAAATTCAAAACCACGCGATTTAATGCATCTATTATCCACATTTTGTCTGGACTAGCAAGTGCAGCTGAGTAATTTATTTCGAATGGGAGTGTTGATGTATAGGTTTCATATCATAGCACAAAGAATTGCGAATTATTAATAGAGTAAGTGAAAGTGGGTCGCTATTTCGAGCTGCGTGATGCAAGAAACAAGGAATTGATTTTCCACCTATTATGAGTGACGTCTATCCCTCCCCCACCCTGCCCCTGTGTACTGGAGAACTTGAGTGTTAAAAGTTCGCAGTAACAAGGAACTATGCTAATTATTCCTCTTTGAACACTATTTTGTCTTGTATGGAGTTCTTGCTATTTCGGGATTGTGCTCATTCCGAGTGGAGTAACCAGGAAGTTGACTCAGATTCGAATTTTTGCGAATGGTCAGAAGTGAATCGATAATGTCGAACGAGAATATTGCAAGTAAATGAAGAAAATTATATAACCTTCGCAATATTTATAACTAGAAAACTCGAACTTCTCTGGAAACACATTAGAAATGCTTCAAATTATATGCTGATTAAACTAAATGCACTGGCAATCACAGTGCACGTCGCTTATTGTGATCACTTCGGGACGCAGCTAATCTGATAAGAATATTATAGGAGAAAAATTCCTCCGACACTGGGACTTGAACCCAGGACCTTTGGCTATTCGCGCCAATGCTCTACCAACTGAGCTAAGCCGGAGTTCAATTCACAGCGCCAGATGGAACCTCTCTCCTATGACTAATTGCCCTACTACTTAGGGCCTGTATTACCACCTGCTGACAAATCCTCCCGATACGTGACTTCCAGATAGCTTAACTGGAAGATGTCTTGTAATACCACCGCTGAACTGCTACCGGCAAGAACGCAGTAAACATTTGTAAAATGGTCCTTAGCTCATTGAGCAAAGAGGTGTGTTTGTTATAGTTCGGTAGTCCTCCGATAGGTGCGGCAGCTCGGATTTGTATTTGCACAATTAAATTACATAATAACACATCGTTTTAAGAGCATTAATCTATTTGTGCAATTCTATTTCATTCATATGTGAGCCTAAAATGACATTTTTGTGTAAATTAAATCTTCCAGCATCAATTCTGAAAATCAGGTGGCCAGCAAAGCTTCCGCGTCCTGCCATCTTGTTTCAACCAAGATCCCTAACTAGCAGTTGGCACTTTGTCAGCCACTCCATCCTCCTGCTAGCTTATCTGGAAGTTGTCTTCCTAGACAGATTTTGTCAGGAGACCATAATACGCAAGTCTTGGCCAACTTCCAGATAGGTTCTCTATCTGGTAGATAAATATGATATCAGGAGGTCGTCATACAGGCCCTTAGTGTGCCTCTCAGTACTGCATATGACATAACTTGTCTGTCTTTGAGGTAGACCATTAGGGCAATTAGTCATAGGAGAGAGGTTCCATCTGGCGCTGTGAATTGAACTCCGGCTTAGCTCAGTTGGTAGAGCATTGGCGCGAATAGCCAAAGGTCTTGGGTTGAAGACCCAGTGTCGGAGGAATTTTTCTCCTATAATATTCTCATGTAATGTCCAACAGAGACAGTATTGTGTGGTTCATGAATGCTTGTATATAATCTGATAATATTAACCGATTGATAACAGTAGCCGAAGGAATTCAATAAAGGTTATTTATTCATAAATATAAGATAATACACTACAAAACAGGATGAAAAACATATTCATAATATAGTACGTACTTGCGAATCATTGAACCACTCATAGGCTAATACAGTAATAGACTGCAAGCAACTATTTTTTCAACTAGTAACAAAGTTTTTAATTTTGTTTTTCATTTAGGAGTCCATTAACCAATACTCCATGCTCAGTTACGAGTTACGATGTTTTTGGAAGTTTATACTGATGTGTGGTGAACACCGCTTATCAAAACATCTAACTCCTGTCTGTTCAAGTCTTTTCGTTTTACACTAGCCATCACTGCATGTTAACGTTTATCTTCATAAATAAAAAACTGCAGCTTAACTTGGGGCGCAACATGTTTTATTGCTTAAAAGCGAAAGTTAGATTATTCCACCTCTCGAACTAGTCATCCTGTGAGCTGAGAACAGAATTGCTTCCTCCAGAACAACACAATCAGTTGGGTTAGAAACGAAACCTTTAAAAACTAAATTTTGTATGACGTACAGTACTTGGAAATAAAGCCGCAAAAAAGGAAGTGTGATAACATAAGCCGAATCTTTGATCACAATAAACAGCATTTTTTCAGTGTATCAGTATTAATCCGTAAGGGACTCCATAAAAGTGATAACATTATCCGCGGTTACATTAAGCGGCGTTCACTGTAATAATGTTAGTGTATTATTAACTAAATGTGCATGTTAATAGCTTTAGCACAGCCTCACAGGTTAGGACAAGAGTATAGCAAAACCACCTACAAGCTGTAAACAACCGAGCGTGGTGGCTGAGATGGTAACGTCCCAGGTTCAAATCCCGGGGTCGACCAATTTGACGTGGGTTTTTCATGGTTTCCCCAGTCGTAAAGGCAAATGCCGAATTGGATATTTACATACCATGAATCATACTCACCATTTCATCCTGTATCAAATCCATTTAAATTAATATCAGTTGAAATTTCTTCCATTAAATACACCGACAATAGTAACAATCAACGAGCAATAGTTCCATGGCCTACCCTACTGGCACAGACACAGATCCCGAACTCCTGATATAGCCTCGAAGCTTAAAGGGTATAAACACAGCTGGAAAAAAAGCTGTAAACAAACTGTCAGCGAGTACATTGGCACAAGTAGGCTAGGCCTAAGAAGCGTTTAAAATGAAATAATATACTCACATACATGAGGTATTAATAATTAGACAGACGACGATCACAGAGACATTAACATTTAAAATGTATATTGTTTTTAAACATAGTTTATACTTGAACTACTTCGCAATTCATCTTTTCACATTTGACCGTTATGACACCATTGCGTGTTGCGCGGTTGCACATTAAACATGGCTGCACCGTTCAGAGTTTGCACCAAAGAAGAACAGGGTGCAGTGATCCGTTTTTTGTCGTCTGAAGACGTACCAGGAGCCGAAATCCATCGAAGACTTTCCGCACAATATGGGGGCAGTGTTTTACCACGGCGAAGCGTGTACGAATGGATTGAAAAGTTCAAAAATGGTCAAACAAGTGTGAAGGTCGAGGAAAGAACAGGACGCCCATCCACATCCACTAGTGACGCCAACAAATGAGCAAGTGCGTATCATGATTCAGACAAACCGAAGAGTGGCAAACCATATGCAAATTAGCCATGGTTCTAGTGTTTTTCTTTTTGCGAACGTCGAGCGATGCAGCCATGTTTAGTGTGCAACAGCGCAACCCCTAGTGGAGTCATAACGGTCAAACATTCCACAGGCGGAGACAAATGAACATGTCGATGTGCGAGAGCACAAAGCGGTACAGCCAACCTGCAAAAGATTAAACAAAAGAGTGCGGATATTTATTGACTTACCCCGTACTATATATTTATATACTGTATTTTCTTTGTTTCAGATGATTTTCGTCACCGACATAGCTCAGGGCATCGTTTTTCCTTACCTTCAGTATTGGTGAGTTCTATATCTTCTGTCATAATACCGCTACTGCTGTTTTACTATTATTAGTAGTAATTATGGTAGTAGACGTAAAAGTTTATATGGATAGAGCATGTTAATATTAAGTTCTGTAATTTTGTTCCCCCATACTGGACCGCCTCCATGTTTGGAGTTCATTTATTCTTCGAACCGTATCCCCACATTCAGCAGCCAATAAATGTTACAGTCAAACCTCTGTATAGCAAAGATCGATATAACGATAAACCCGCATTTAGCGATATTTTTCTTTGGTCCTGACAAATTTCCTATATTAATCATGTTAAATTTCACTCAGTACAACGATGAAGATATTTTGGAAACGCCCTTTTATAACAATATTTTGATGTTAAATTTATTTTGCAAACCAGTAGCTTAGCCTTTTGGATGGGATCTGGTAACGGATTAGTGTCCTTCCCAGCCACCAATGTTGGTTTTCTAGGGACCTGAATACTGTTGGCCCTACGTTCTTTGGAAATTCCAGGAGAGCAAGGTTGAGTAGATGGCGGAAAATAGGGACATTGAGGATAAGATCATCCCTCTCACGTTCAAAAACATCTACATTGAGTTAGGTTGCTACTTCAACATGCACATCATATGTAGTTAAAACACCATACCAAGCAAATGGTTTTAGTTTTACTTTAGCAATATGGCGAATTTGCGTTTGCTTTCCTCTTCCCATCCTTTATGAGTTGGAAATCGTTGGCGTAGCCTATACCTTGGCTCAAAGATTGCCGTGTTTCATGATGTTAGATATACACCGTGTCCGGAAAAGACCTGACGAAAAAGAAATAATTATATATCAGAAACTATTACAGTTGCTACCTCAGTATTTTCACAGTTAGAAACACAAACTCAAAAAGTTTTGTTTTTTAGCATCCCGTAATGCGCATGAGCATGCACATTGTTGTTGCACGAGGAGAAACGAGAAAAAGCTTGTTCTGCGCAGCGTGTGTAGTCAGTCTTATTCTGAGAACTGGGAATGCAATTTGTGCGTAGGCTACAACGTCGTTTCCAAACAGACAATGGCCGAAATCCTCCCGCCCGAAACAGCATCCTTCATTGGCACATGTAATTTTGGGAAACAGGTAATGTTGAGTCGCAGCAGGGAAAGGCAAAGAAATCGCGCATAAACGACGATGACATTGAAAGGGTACGGGCTGCTTTTGTAAGAAGCCCGAGGAAATTCATTTGTGAGGCGGCAAGACAACTGCAAATGCCAAAATCCACAGTCCATGGGAGAAAAGGTCCTACACCATGGCCACCAAGGTCACCTGACATGACCCCACTGGATTTCTTTCTCTGGGGTTTTGTGAAAAACAAAATGAATCGCACGCCTGTGACCGATAATGCAGATTTGCGTGGCCGAATCTACGATGCAATAGCACTAGTCACACCGGAGATTATTTCGCGTGTGTGGCACGAAATTGAGTATCGGGCCACAAATGGTGCTCACATAGAGGCTTATTCAAACTCATCGTGTTTCTCTTTGTAACCGTGAAAACTTCACGTCAATAAATGCAATAGTTTCAGATATATAATTATTTCTTTTTCGTCAGGACTTTCCCGGACACCCTGTATATAAAACGTCTTTGGTTAAACCAGTCTGAATTAGTAAGTTTAGAAACAACATTATCGGTCTTTAAGGTTTGGATTTGTGATTCATTATTTTTAGCTTTTTCTGCACGTCTGATCCTTGACTTACCCCATTGATTAGAAGGTATTGCGCTTGTAGTCTTCCTAGTATGAGGTAAATAATAGCCCCTCAATATAAAAATAACCCCCACATCCCTATAATATAAAGCCACATGGCTGACTGACTGACTCACTCACTGACATTAATGTTTGCCCACTTCCAGATGAGCTAGAAACTTGAAATTTGGTACACGTATAGCTTTTATCCTGTAAACCACAGGAAAATTCCAAAAAGTTTATTTTTTTAATTTTTAGCCCTAAAAACCCCCCGAGAAAGGGCTCGGCTCTGCACACCGATATTAAATTTTGTCCACTTTCAGATGAGCTAGGAACTTGAAATTTGGTACACTTATGGCTCTTAGGATGTGAATCACAGGAAAATTCCAAAAAGTTTATTTTTTTAATTATTAGCCCTAAAAAACCTCCGAAAAAGGGCTTGGCTCACCGACAAAAATGTTTGCCCACTTCCAGATAAGCTAACAACTTGAAATTTTGTACAGATATAGCTTATAGGCTGCAAACTACAGGAAAATTCCAAAAAGTTTATTTTTTTAATTTTTAGCCCTAAAAACCCCCCAAGAAAGGGCTTGGCTCGGCTCACCGACATTAATGTTTGCCCACTTCCAGATGACCTACAAACTTGAAATTTGGTGCACATATAGCTTTTAGGCTGTAAACCACAGGATAATTCCAAAAAGTTTATTTATTTTTTTTATTTTTAGCCCTAAACACTCCCGAAAAAGGGCTCGGTTCGGCACACTGACATTAATGTTTGTCCACTTCCAGATAAGCTAGAAACTTGAAATTTGGTACACATATAGCTTTTAGGCTGTAAACCACAGGAAAATTCCAAAAAGTTTATTATTGCCAATTTTTAGCCCTAAAAACCTCCGAAAAAGGGCTCAGCTCCGCTCACCGACATTAATGTTTGCCCACTTCCAGATGAGCTAGAAACTTTAAATTTGGTACACATATAGATTTTAGGCTGCAAACCATAGGAAAATTCCAAAAAGTTTATTTTTTTTTTAATTTTTAGCCCTAAACGCTCCCAAAAAGGGCTCGGTTCGGTTCACTGACATTAATGTTTGTCCACTTCCAGATAAGCCAGAAACTTGAAATTTGGTACACACATAGCTTTTAGGCTGTAAACCACAGGAAGATTCCAAAAAGTAAATTTTTTTAAATTTTTAGCCCTAAAAACTCCCGAAAAAGGGCTCGGTTTCCATGGCAACGGTATTATCAAACTGTATTCACGTATGGCTCTGAAAGTTTAGAAATAATTATTTCCGTAAACCTAACGGGGTGGTCGAGATAGTAACGTCTTGGACTTGCGTTCTGAAGTCTCAGGTTCATCATAATTAAATCCAATTAACATATTTTTGTCCAGAACTAACAAAATTTTCTTCTATCTGTTACAGAAAATTCATAATTTATGTTCTTTAATAATATCTCGGAGATGAAGTCCCGCATTCTTTACAACATATTACAACCAATTTTACTTGTATTTTTCTATGATTTCCGTACACTTCCAGTTGATCTAGAAAACTTAGACTTGGCAAACTGATACCTATTAGCTTGTAACCGACGGGAAAATTCCGAAAAAAAAACCCAAAGTCTTCCCACATTTATTTTTTCATGTTTATTGTGGCCAAAAAGGTAATAGCCAATACAGCAGACTAAATACACGCACTCTATCTCTCATAGATCTTTTAAAAAACCTTTCCCAAGAACCTCAGCAGAGGTTTGGGGGCGCAGCCCCCAAAGAGCGAAGCGAGTCTACTCTTACACAATTCAACGGCCCTAAATAGCGTGCTTGCTCGCTCGCCCGCTTCGTGAGACATCGGGTATACTCGGCGATGTTCGTCTCTCGCAGTGTAAACTTTCACGACGAGAACAAAATTAGGAAAACCATTTCTTTATTTTATAAGGCCTAAGTGAAATGAACACAATGAACAAATATTCTAATTTTATTTTTACTTACAATTTCCATAGCTTTGAACCACAAACATTTTTAATACGCTGTCAGAATAAATTTCTTAAAAATCCTGGAGTCAATTAATAATGGCGGGCGAAACCGCGGGCACATACTGTAAAATATTGATGGTTTAACGCTTGAAATATCGCTGATAATAAAAATAAAAAAAACAAACCATTCCTTCCCTTGAAACATTACATAATTTCTTAAAATTGCACAGAATTGATCAAATAAAATTCTCATCATATTCATCTGTCAACAAACAGTTGAGAAACAATATGTATTATCAGTGTTTAGATGGCTTTGGGACTGCATAAAACTTACGATATAATTAATTTCTGTAATCTACATACTGATAGGAACGTATTTTGAAGGAAAAAGCGTAAGATATCCAGATAAGGAAGCATTAAAACATGGTTGACCATAATGCCTGCGTTCCTTCCAAGAGGCCAAGATTAAATATTGGGGAATCGATTATAGAACAGAATGAAAAAGAGGAACAGAAAAGAGCTGCAGATACTGGCCTGCCATTTAAACTTACAAGAAGGCAGTTTCCTGTAAGGGTAGCCTTAGCAATGACAATTAATAAGTCCCATGACTTTATCTAAAGTCGGGATTTATTTGCCTGAACCAGTGTTTATGCACGGACAACTATATGTAGCATTTTCGAGAGTGAGACGTTCAGAGGATGTAAGAGTTAAGGTGGAAAACACATCAGAACAGGGGAAGTTACTCGACTATTCTGATGCAGTTTTCACAAAAAAATGTAGTATACGATGATATATTTTAAATAAAAATTGATGAAGCCAGCGCTGACTTTTGTAAATGTATTGTCAGTGCCTTCAGGATTGTAGACCTGTAAATTTCGTATTTAAGCATCATTTTAACCGTGGCAAAGCCACGGGCTATTTCCTAGTAACAATACAATCTGACAGGTCCCACAAATATCGCTGTACGGAGGTTTGACTGTATTGATGAACACCGATTAGTGTTGATCCAATAAAAATAATTCCTATCCAGAGACCCGTGTTGTTTGATTTCTCACGGTGTTCACAAGTTCACTTTCCTCTCAGACTCAAGAAAAACAAAAATAAATTATCCATGGAAGAAAGTTTTATCATAGGCTATAGGCTAAATATGTAACTTATGTAAATGCTTATGCATAGCCTTTGTGAAATATTTGACATCACAGAAGCAATCTCTCACATCTCTTTAAAGATATGATCTGTAAGAATAGTATGCAGGGTTACTATAAATGATTCATCCGTTTTTAAAAAGCTATATTTTCCTAAGTGCTACACGTAGAGTACGATTACTTCCACAAAGTCTCTGGCCTTCAAGACTTAACCCAGCCAGCGAGCTTCTCGTTACGTCTCGTTACCAGCTTGCGCAGACTCGCATGCGTGAAAGATCACTTAGCTACTGTTGAGCACAGAGTGAAGGTCATGCAGCACGTTGCCAGTCATAGAAAATACTATAATAGTTGAGTGGAGGGATAATGCTGCAGCGAGACAGAGACAGACAACACGTGGAGTGAAATAGAAAAGCTGAGCCAATCAGGGTGCAGCTACCTCCCCTAGACAGGAACTCTAGGAACGGTGACACTCGCTCCTAAGATATATACGTAAAAACCCAGAGACTTTGTGGAAGTAATCGTACTGTACAAATGTTATTGATAGGCGTATATGACAAGAACCGTAAACTCGCCAAGTTTTATTGTGTGCACCAGTTGCAGGACGAGTTATCTGTCTTTACAAAATGGCGACAAAGCAAGTCATTTTTTTTTATGAAAGAAAATACAAGTTTGAAGATGTTCCAGTTTTCGTAGGTGCGACAGATAATAAAAGCGATAGAAATAAATCAATGAATTATGATAATAGCGCTTGGTTGAAATTCTCCATTTTCTTATACTGGATTGACCAATGATTCGCGAGTTAAATTGTCACATTGAATATAACTCGGTGTCCGAATTCACCACCTTCACTCTTATATTCCTGATAATTTTGAGTGTCCTACGAGGGGGAGTCCGAAAATAAGTTTCCCCTGGCTACTGTGAAAGACAAAAAATATAATGAGACATTAAAGATAATACGTTCCTTTATTTTTCCATATATTTACCCCGTAGGCTACATTGAGACATTTGGAAGCTTCAAATAGCCCTCCAGAATAAAAATCAGGGCTCTGCATAAGAAAGAAGTGTCGAAATTGAAGGAGGCGATTCGGAAAAAGCGGCCTGGCCTTCTCCAATCTGGCGTTCTGTTGTTGGATGACAATGCGAGACCACACTCGGCGACGGCAACGCAAAACCATCCGAAATACAGTCCTGAACTCGCACCCAGTGACTTCCATCTGTTTCCGGCTTTGAAGCGAGAAAACTCTCGGCGGAAGGCGCTTTGGGAGCACTGCTGACGTCACACAAGCCGTTCGACGCTTCTTCCGTATCCAGAGCCCTGATTTTTCCCTGGAGGGCTTTTTGAAACTTCTAGAGCAGTATGACAAATGTCTCAATGTATGTGGTGATTATGTTGTAAAATAAAGGTGCGTCTTATGTCTCATATAATGGATATCATGTCATGATTTTCGAAAATTCTTTCATATCTTTACGTTTCATGCCTCCCTAAGTACGAAACCACCGCCTGTTCAAAAAAAAATTGTGATATTTATATATTTATATATATATATATCTTTACACGCTAGCGGCCGTAATTTTGAAGTTATTTGAACCAAATTTTATTATGTTATTTCTAGGCCCAATAGTTCGGACAAGTTCGTTAATGAGCAAAATTGGCCCAAGGGGGTGGTCGGGGGAGGGAGTTGAAATTTTAGAACATTTATATTTCGGCCCCTATGAAGTATAGAGGGAAACTTTGTTTGAATAAATTACAGTACTCCCTATGGAGTTCACAGTGACACCAACGATTCGGGGGGTGGGGGGATGGAAATTCGAAATTTTTGAAACTGCGTCTTGTGGGGTATCGTTGAAAAGCTCTTGATGAGTACTCTACAAATCAATAACTAGTTTCTTGATAGTTCTCATATAAGGCGAGATTTGAATGTTTGAAAAGTGCTCTTTCCTCTTTTTTGCAGTTATTATTGCGGGTTTGTCATGACAAGGTTAAAGAAGAAGAGTGCCACGCAGCGACAATAAATTAAACCAAAAGCACTTCGAAATCTACCTCAGCCTGTAGGCTTGCCTAAAGGGATTTTTTTTGTCTTTCATCCACACCTCTGTACACAGTCGCCAGGGGAAACTTATTTTCGGACTCCCCCTCGTACAAACAAACAAAAATTACGTTGTTCTTGATATGTCAATATCAGTGTCTCGGTTGAGGAGTAAGGAAATATTGTATGATCAATATCGTACGGTATTGAGGGTCCACGATGAGGTACGCGTTGGTTATCGTTTTAATTTTCAACAACTCATTACTTTGGTGTGTGGAGGATCTCTTTCTGTCAGATGGTTCGGTTGCGGTTTAAGTAGTTCTCAAACGCGCATTTTGTCAAGTAATAAATCCGCGTATAGTTTTGAAACCTTAATGGGCACAATCAATCTGTGGATTTGCACTGGCGTCTGTTTTCGTGGTGTCTTGTGATGGATTGTTTAATGTATTTGAGAGTTGCTCTGCCTCTCTTCCTCCTAACGTCATTCAGACACTTCAAGTGAAATTAAATCTTCAGACTTGATGTTGAAAATAACGTCGTTATTCATAGTGACCACAATGTATATTCTGTATTGGCTATACGTACAGAATAAGGAATTTCACAAGAACGTGAAACAAACGTGCAAGCGAGAACTTGATTAATATTTAATGGCATTATTTTGAAAATACAGTGAACGCCGTTTAATGTAATCGCGGATAATGTTATCAGTAGGGTTCGGATGTTTATGACCTAAAAAAGTGGAAAATATGACTGAAAATATGCCCTTAAAAATGACGAAATATGACCCAAAAATCCTAAATATGACCTGATAGATAACGTATTTTCAAAAAAATAAACGTTCTTATTTAATGTCACTAAATTCTCACATCACTTGAATTCAATCCGATAATCACTTTTTAACAATTTTGGTTATTTACAGTTTCACTTGTAATAAACTTCTATTTTTAAAGAATTTTCTCCTGTTTGCTTGTGTCATCAGCTCCAAATACTCGTAATATTTGTAAACTTGGCGTGTCACTATAAAATATGAACAGTCGCATTAATTTTAAAATTTAAGTTACCTATTAATTTGGCATAAACATTAAATTAATTAAATTAATTTCAAATTTAACTCGTCCATGTGGTGCATACACTCTATAATTGTGCTCTTTTATCGAATTTATAACTGAAATATGACATTAAATTACAAATATGACCAAGACCACAGAAAAGCCCAAAATATGACTTTATATATAAGATAAAAACTGTCCGATTAGGATAACAAGCGTGCAATTCGTGTTTAATTTGTATTTGCGGTGAGGACGGAGGTCAGTATAAAAATATGACATGTCATAAACATCCGAACCCTAGTTATCAGTCGGGTAATATTATCATTTTTATGAAGTCCCGAACGGATTAATACTGATATATTGAAAAAATGCTGTTTATTGTGATGAAAGATTCAGTTTATGTTATCACATTTTCTTTTTCTGGCTTTATTTCCAAGTACTGTGTGTCATTACAAGTTTTGTTTTTAAGGATTTCGTTTCTAACTCAATTATATGGTGTATTGGAAGTAGCAATACTGTTCCCAGCTCACAGGATGACCAGTTCGAGGGGGTGGCATTGCCTAATTTTCTTTTTTTCAGCAATAAAAAAATTTACCCCTCAGTTAAGCTGCAGCTTTGGATTTATAGAGATAACAGGCATTAAAGCGGTTACTATTTTGTGCTCATAAGTCAATAACGAAGAGAAATGCCGTTCAATTTTTCATTCATTTGACTTCATGCCTTCTTAGAGATCGACAAATCCTGATTCTTTATCATCCATCAACAGCTATGTCATAATTTTGTGTTTCCATAATCTGCAAATTTTACAGACTAATCGTATGGGTGGCCGCCACTGCATTAGTTTTTTTATTCATAACTCCAGTATTAGCATTTTTTCCCTAAATGTTAGAAGTCAGTGTCGGCCAAGCCACGGGAGATTTTATGCTGTGACAGGAAAAATTGAATCCATAGATAAAAAATCTCCTAATAAAAATTGCTTGCCTATGTCCTCTCTATACACAGGTGAAATATTTCGGTGTTATTCATTAACACCCTGTATACGAAATAACGTAAATTGGTTGTTTACCGACATTCTTATCTTTCTCCAATTAACTTAGGTATATGTTTGTGAGTGTAAGCCCTGTTGTATAACATTGGACGTCGTGTGAGTTGAATGAGAAATCAGCTTTCGTTTAAAGTAATTACTTTTTCCTCGTTCTTTGCATTTATTGCGTGTTTGAAGATATTATACCTAGCTTCATGAAGAGGCCGGTGTTAACTCATTGCAGAACACAATAGACACCCTTAATAACAACAACCCTTCTTTTCCACGACCCTCCACTTTTCAAATTGTTTCTAAGGTCGGCTAAATGTATACATTTAGCGAGTAACAATACTTTCGTCCTATTTAAGTGTCGAACGTTCCTCGTGTGTATACCTTTGTTATATATACGTAACCTGTCAAGAGATAAAATAAATTAAAACTGTTCACCTCTGCTCCCAATATTCTCTCGCAACTTCTCTTTCTCCATACCGGGTTCTTCGCACGTATACGACGAAGTTGCCACTGTTGTAATAAAAATATTTAAAAATTCATCATTTGATAAAGAAATACAAAGGGTCGTTGCTTGCTGTATTTTCTAACTTATATACTGTATATATATTCTATACAAGGTGTTAATGAGTAACACCGAAATATTTTACCTGTGTATAGAGGGATCATAGACAAGCAACTTTTACTAGAAGATTTTTGCTCTTTGAGTTATTTTTTTCCTGTTACAGCACAAAATCTCCCAAGGGTATGACCACCACTGACTTCTAACGTTTGAAAAAAAATGCAAAACAAAGGAACTTCGTTGTTAACACTGTAGTAATGAATAAAAAGAACCAATGCAGTGGAGGTCAGTCATGTGATTAGTCTGTAAATTTTGCAGATTATGAAAACACTAATTTATGATATAGCTGTTGATGAATGAATAAGAATCAGGTTTTTATCGATCACTAAGAAGGCATGAAGTCAATTTAATGAAAACTTTAACCCTATTTCGCTTCATTATGGACTTATGAGTACCAAATTGTAATGACTTTAATGCCCTGTAGCATTAGAGCAAAAGTCTCATAATATATATGAATTTTACACCAAAGCCACAAGATATGGGAAATCATTAAAACTGTAGATTAAAAACAAAATGTAAAGTAAACGTTACATAGGCCTAACTTACATTGAACTTGTGGACTGAATTTATTTTTGTGGTTTAGGTGGACAATTTTCTTTACATTAAGCTCATAATAAAAGTTTTTTGTCTATTTCCCCTCTATACACAGGTAAAATATTTCAGTGTTATTCATTAACACCCTGTATATATATATTGGGTAGGCAGCGTCGGGTACAGGTGGTAGTTATTTATACAGACGCTCCAGAATTTATGCACCTCTTTCTCTCTCCCTGTCTTCCTCTCTTGCCTTCTCCCCTAGTTCTCGCATGCGAAGTCGCTATACAGGATTCTCACATATATCGTACTAAATGTTGTTCATCGACCGTATGAACCCAACAGGCGTTAAAATGAGGGTGGAGAGGTCACGATTTTCGCCAGGTTGTTATCTCTTTATGCATTATAGTGCGAGAGAGGGGGCTAGATGTGCTTTACGTATAATTACACCAAACTTTCTGTGAATCCAGTCGTGGTAACTTACAACTATGCTCTCTTTCATTTTTAATATCTTTTACAGTATTTTTACAAATCAAAATACATATCACTCTTGAGAGGAATAATTTAACTAAAAGTAAAAATCAGGTAAACTGATGTAACAAAGTGGCATAATGCTTTCCTTTAATCAGTTATAATTGCAATTATGATATGCAGAAAATTAAGTTTTTTTTTTTTTTTTTTAATCGATTTCCGAGTTAAGCTCCAGAATAATACATTAAGCAGGACTTATGGAAGAACAAAGGTCTAGTATAAAATAATCAGATTAACATCGTCCAGCATCAGCAGAACTATACAGATTTTTTATATCTTGACACTCGCACACTCACATAGAAATAATAATAAAAAAATAATATCAAATTGGCTAGCTACAAAATTGTAGAATCCAAACCCCAGGTTGGATTGACAGACCAGCTAGTAGCTTATGTGCTTTAGATTGGAGAAAGTCAAAGTGAGCTCGAAAAGTGAGCTTTCTATCTTGAATAATTCCCAGATATGTCAACTGATCTCTGAAAGTTATATCTTGTCCATTCATGACAATTTTTGGAATATCAACTCCTCTTTTCCTTGAAACTATCATAGCTGTGGTTTTGGTGGGATTAAAAGTGTGTTTGTTGTCACAGCCCCATTGATATATGATGTCAAGAGCTGCATTGGCATCAGATGTTAAGAGTATGTAGAGATTTTGATCGCACCAGAAGGAGAACATCATCGGCATACGCAATTCGGAAGTGTCTGTTTTAATAAATCATCATATAGAATTATCCACAGCCCTGGACTGCAAGCGGATCCCTGAGGGCACCCTATAGTTATAGTTCGGGTGACTGTGAGTCCACATAATGTTAGCTGAGCTTTTCTGCGTGTGAAGTAATTCTGAATTAAAGAATAGAGACTTTTATGGCAATTCATGGACTTAAGCTGAGTTAATATTTTGGGCCACCATGCATGATTGAATGCCCCGGTAATATCAAGGGAGATAAGAACTCCAGTCAGTCCTTGTCGGAATGTCTCTTTCATCCATGCTACCACCGAAAAAACGGCGTCTTCAGTAGATTTCTTTGGAGTAAAACCATATTGATTATTGCTTAAATAGTTGTTGGAATACAAATGAAACACTATTCTATCTATAATTAATTTCTCCAATATCTTTCCTAATACTGGTGTGAGACTTATTGGTCTGAGTGTATTTGCTGTGAATTTTCTTTTAGCAGGATTATGTTTGGGAATGACTTTTACTTTGGTAACTTTCCAGGCATCTGAGAATACGCCAGGTACCAAACATTTATTAAAAACATTCACAAACAAAGTTGGTATTCTTTTGTGGACATGTTTAATTATATTAGCTGAAATGGCATCTGTGCCTGGGGCTTTCCTATCGTGTATCTGATGAAACTCGTCAAGTCGAGGTTGGATGTATCAAGACTATTCCATGAATAAAAATGTAACGGATTATAATAATAATAATAAATTAATTTCGTGCTTTGTTGTATAAAAACAAAACTAACAGCTGCGAGATCACGGCATAT
Organism: Ectobius pallidus; assembly: GCA_964059195.1. Taxonomy (NCBI): domain Eukaryota; kingdom Metazoa; phylum Arthropoda; class Insecta; order Blattodea; family Ectobiidae; genus Ectobius; species Ectobius pallidus. The sequence goes on from CAXKWD010000006.1 coordinate 13,684,512, forward strand.
TATGAATAAACCATCCATTAATCGATTCGAGTTACCATGTTGTGATCATTGCTACCAATGGTGCTTATAAGACGTAGTTAACTTCGTTGTAATTGGAAAACTTGGGCTTTTGTTCATATACCGGATAGGCTACATAGAACTTACCCATGTTTCAGAACTACCCGATTAAGTGCATTTTCGGCAATTTCACTAATTTTGATTTCCTTTTTATAACTTACCGTCTTCCTTTCACTTTTCGTTTTCCTTTCTTTCTCTTCCTTTTTCTACTTTTCCCATATTTCTCTTGCCTTTTCTTCTTGTATTTGATTCTCTTCACTTCACCTTATTACCTCTTCGCTCCTTTTCCCATACAGTCAACCCTCGATATAATGCCACCATCCGTTCTCTAACATTTAGTGGCACAAAGCGAGGGTGGCACTAGAACGAAATTTAAACGACATAATACAGTGCTGTATTAATTTACTCTACTGTATTATGAAAGAAAATGAAATAAGAGGCAAGTAGAGAACTTTAACACAAAATGAAATACTTTACAGTAACTCAATTTATTACAGTAGGCCTATTATATATGCCCAGTGCTACAGTACACAAGGGGTTGAAAATCATGTGGGTCTATGTAAGTGATTAACTGTAACTGAGTAACTGTACTGTAGTGTTTGACAGCTGAATGGACACTGCACTAAAAGAAGTGAAAGTTTGGAAAGTCTCATTGTATGAAGGGCTCTTTCTACCTGCTCCGCCCTCACACAGGGTGTCTGTCTGACTTCTTAACAGAGCTTCCTCATTCCACCGCACTACATTTACAGTTAGTGGCAGGGGTACACTCACTTCTTGGAAATAGAGTACAGTATGTTTCTGAAATAATCTTCCTAATATTCACGCCAGTTTTAAAATAATTCTGCAACTGAAAGAAAAATCACTGCAAAGTATATTTTGTAAAAAAATCTTGTCTTATATTCACTGGCACTAAATGAATTGGCACAGTAACGAGGTTTCTTATGTATTTTATATGGGAGAAGGTTCGTTCACTTGCATTTATTGGCGCAGTACGAGGGTGGCATTGTAAAGAGGGACGTTATATTGGGGGTTGACTGTATCTTTCAATTCTTCCAACTGTATTTTGTTCCGCCCTATTTTACGTAGAGAATTCTGGAAGTGGGGGAGTTAGTTTATTTGTTGCACGAGATAACGACAATCGTTATTTTGTTGAAGTGGCCCATTTATCACTTTACATAGCCGGGTTTTTCATTACCATGCCAGTTTTTCTTGTTGCATCATATATTTTTAATGCGAGAATTCCTGTCGTCTCCCTCATTTCTTTCGGTAGCGATGAAGAGGAAGAGTTAAGTATGTTTGGTACAAGTAGAGTATAAGGTGGAATGTACGTCGCGCGGTATTTAATTAGTTCAGCAGGACGTGACACCGAGGCCTAAGTAATGTGAGGTTCCATTTGGTTGCAAAATTAAAATTGTACGACCTTGTTCTGTGACAAATAGCCGCCCTGCGAGCTCACTGTACCGACCCGATTCATTTTCACTTTGACTCATTCTTTCCCTCCGACATGAAAATCTCTCAGCTCATGCTTAAATTGTTGCATTCACTTGCTTCAGTCTCATTCATGGATTTCTTGCTGAAATGAGTGCCTGATAACTACCATCTGAAAGTTTATGAGGAAAAGTTTTCAAATAACAGTGAACGCCGCTTAATGTAATCGCGGATAATGTTATCAGTCAGGTAATGTTGTCACTTTTATGAAGTCCCGTACGGATTAATACAGATACATTGAGAAAATTCTGTTTATTGTGATCAAAGATTCTGTTTATGTTATCACTAGCCCTGGGATTTTAAACTCTAAAAAAATTTGTTTTAGGCGCCTAAAATAGGCTTTTAAAACAAGTAAATAGGCTTTTAAAAGAGAAAATAGACACTTAAAATATGCTTTAAAAATGTGTTAGTAGATAGAAAAGAGGCTTTACAATATACACTTAAGCTGTAACATGGTCTTTTTTAACTGCAAGAAACGTGGTATACCTATTCTTAACAGAATTAACTGCAAAATTAGGCATCACGAACTATATTCACTTAAATAGATGTTCTTTCACTGTGACTTGACACAGTAGTCCTTCCCCCTTAATCCTCCCCTCCCCCGTCAGTCAGCATTCCTTTAGCGACAATTGTTTGGAATAATCAAGTTTCTGTGAAAAACCCACCTCTGCTGTTCTGGTTTTCAATGGGGGTATCCATTATAAGATTGTAAAAATTACAGAAGTTGAATTTTATTTTAAATGTACCAAATAGGCATTTTAGGCACTAAAATAGTAAAATAGGCTCTAAAGGTCCAAATAGGCATTTTAGGGCGCTATAAAACTGTATAAATGTAAGTGATTTATCATGAAACGTCCACATATTTAAAAATTTTCATGTTATTTCATAAGGAACAAAATAGGCATTTGCCTTAAAATCCCAGGTCTAGTTATCACATTTTCCTTTTTGCGGCTTTAATATTTCCTTACTCTACGTAATTCAAAATATTGTTTTAAGGGCTTCGTTTCTAATTCAACTGTATTATGTTTTACCGGAGATAGCAATACTGTTCCCAGCTCACTGGTTGACCAGTTCGAAGGGGTTGTATCATAGGCGTAACCAGGCCGACCATATGGGGGGGGGGTTATAGCATCCGCGGGGTCTGGGGGGTATGGAATACTCCCCAGGGAGAGGAAAATTTTAAAAATTAAGATGCAAAATAACGAGTTTTAAGCTTCCGGGGGTCTTCCCCCGGAAAATTTTAAAAATTAAGACGCAAAATAACGAGTTTTAAGCTTCCAATTTTAAAAATTAAGACGCAAAATAACGAGTTTTAAGCTTCCCACGCTTTATAGCCTACTTGTATTAAGCAATTTATGGGCAGACTTAGAAAAATTATACAATTTTCCTTTTTTTAATCAATGGGGGGGGGGTTCAAACCCCCAAAACCCCCCCTCGTTACGCCTATGGGTTGTATTACTTTCTCTTTTAAGCAATAAAACATGTTTCACGCGACAGTTAGTTAAGCTTCAGCTTTAGATTTTTCAAGATAACAGTGTTGATATGCAGTGATGGCTAGTGATTCATTTTATTATTGCTATTATTATTACTGTTCACATTATTGCTATTATTATTATTATTATTATTATTATTATCATCATGATGGCGGTGTTCACTACAGATCAGTAGGCCTATAGACTTCCAATAGCACTCGTAACTCGTAACTGAGTATGGAGTAATGGTTGAAAAATTAGTTCCTTGCAGTCATCTATATTAATAAAAGGAAGTGTCTGTCCTCCGTCTGTCTGTCTGTCTGTCCTCCGTCTGTCCTTCTGTCTGTCCGCGATGCCCAGCGAAATCTACTCAACGCAGAGATCTGAAATTTTATACATAGCCGGACTAAAGGGTCGGAATGTGCACCTCGAAGCCGGAATTTTAATTTTCGCTTTCCTTCGTGAGTTATGAGTGAAAAACTGGCAGAAAACGTGCATTTTTTTGCGTTTTAGAAGCATCAGTTTCAGTAATACAAATCAATTACACTAGGCTTTGGCTATTTTTGTCATTCCTTCGACATAAAAGCATCGCGATCTCTTGAATGTTGTAGCTCACGCTGGTCGATTCATTTGTTTTTAATGTCAAGGCACGCAAACATAATATGAAATTTTCAACCTACACCGAATAGGATTATTATTATTATTATTATTATTATTATTATTATAGGGATAATCAATATTAGCCTAAATATGGCCAATCGTTGTTCGATTTGAACGAAACTCACTATACAGGGGTTTTCTGGGCCAAGGAACTCGAATCTGAGGTCGCTTTTACCAGGTGACGCTATTTAATCGTGATATGTAGTCCACATGATTTAGTTGTTAATATAATGATTTAACTATTATGCTCTTAATGTTTTATTTTTGAAATAATTATCGCGGGCGAAGCCGCGGGCACATGCTATCTTAAAATAATAACAGAACGTGTTTGTCTGTCTGTCCACGATGCCCATCGAAATCTACTGAACGCAGAGATCTGAAATTTTGATGGGCTGAAAGGTGGGCGAATGCGCATCGGAGCCGGATTTTTAATTTTAGCTTTCGTTTGCGAGTTATGAGTGAAAAACTGGCAGAAAACGTGATTTTAGCGCTGTCGAAGCATCAGATTTCAGTAATACATTTCAATGTCAAATCAATTGCAGTTGGCTTTGGCTATTTTTGTCATACCGTGGAAATAAAAGCATCGCGATCGCTTGAATGTTGTAAGCCCACGCTGGTCGATTCATTTGTTTAGAATGCCAAGGCCCATAGCCATATGAAATTTTCAACCTACACGGAAAAGGGATAATCAACATAGACCTAAATATTTTTAAACATCGTTCGATTTGCACGAAACTCACTATACAGGGATTTTCTGGGCCAAGGAACTCGAATCTGAGATCGCTTTTACCAGGCGACGCTATCTAATCGTGGTATGTTATTCACGTGATTTAGGTGTTAATAAATATAATGATTGAACTATTATGCTCTTAATTTTTAATTCTTGAAATAATTATCGCGGGCGATCCTGGACGATTCATTTGTTTAGAATATCAAGGCCCGAAGACATATGAAATTTTCAACCTACACGGAAGAGGGATAATCAATATAGGCCTAAATATGGTCAAACATTGTTCGATTTGGACGAAACTCACTCTACAGGGGTATTCTGGGACAAGGAACTCGAATCTGAGGTCGCTTTTACCAGGCGACGCTATCTAATCGTGGTATGTAGTCCACGTGATTTAGGTGTTAATAAATATAATGATTTAACTATTATGCTCTTAATTTTTAATTTTTGAAATAATTATCGCGGGCGAAGCCGCGGGCACATGCTAGTCTATATTAATAAAAGGAAGTGTCTGTCTGTCTGTCTGTCCGCGATGCCCAGCGAAATCTACTCAACGCAGAGATCTGAAATTTTATACATAGGCGGACTAAAGGGTCGGAATGTGCACCTCGAAGCCGGAATTTTAATTTTCGCTTTCGTTCGTGAGTTATGAGTGAAAAACGGGCAGAAAACGTGTATTTTTTGCGATTTCGAAGCATGAGTGTTCAGTAATACAAACCAATTACACTAGGCTTTGGCTATTTTTGTCATTCCTTCGACATAAAAGCATCGCGATCTCTTGAATGTTGTAGCTCACGCTGGTCGATTCATTTGTTTTTAATGTGAAGGCACGCAAACATAATATGAAATTTTCAACCTACACCGAAGAGGAGGATTATTATTATTATTATTATTATTATTATAGGGATAATCAAAATTAGCCTAAATATGGTCAAACGTTGTTCGATTTGGACGAAACTCACTATACAGGGGTTTTCTGGGCCAAGGAACTCGAATCTGAGGTCGCTTTTACCAGGTGAGGCTATCTGATCGTGATATATAGTCCACATGATTTAGGTGTTAATATAATGATTTAACTATTATGCTCTTAATTTTTAATTTTTGAAATAATTATCGCGGGCGAAGCCGCGGGCACATGCTATCTTAAAATAATAAAAGGATGTGTTTGTCCGTCTGTCCACGATGCCCAGCGAAATCTACTGAACGCAGAGATCTGAAATTTTAAACATAGATGGGCTGAAAGGTGGGCGAATGCGCATCGAAGCCGGATTTTTAATTTTAGCTTTCGTTCGCGAGTTGTGAGTGAAAAACTGGCAGAAAACGTGATTTTAGCGCTGTCGAAGCATCAGATTTCAGTAATACATTTCAATGTCAAATCAATTGCAGTTGGCTTTGGCTATTTTTGTCATACCGTGGTAATAAAAGCATCGCGATCGCTAGATTGTTGTAAGCCCACGCTGGTCGATTCATTTGTTTAGAATGTCAAGGGCCGTAGACATAATGAAATATTCAACCTACACGGAAGAGGGATAGGCCTAAATATGGTCAAACATTGTTCGATTTGGACGAAACTCACTGTACAGGGGTATTCTGGGCCAAGGAAATCGAATCTGAGGTCGCTTTTACCAGGCGACGCTATCTAATCGTGGTATGTAGTCCACGTGATTTAGGTGTTAATAAATATAATGATTTAACTATTATGCTCTTAATTTTTAATTTTTGAAATAATTATCGCGGGCGAAGCCGCGGGCACATGCTAGTAATACATAATGCAGGCCACCTTATATTTATAAAATATTATTGCATGCGCCTACTATGCAATTCTTCTACAAATGTAAACATAATCATTAAATACTTTTTGAGGAAAATGAAATTTTCTTCGTGTTGTTTCAAAGTCGCTACCATGCTTCGTATCGCATCCCCGAAGGATGCACAATTTAAATAAAATCCTTACTTCACATTCTGACATAAAATAAGAGGCCTTATTGCAAGGAGTGTGCATTCAGTTGTTTCAGCCTGAAGCAAATATTGGTTGTGGTTTCAATTGAAAGTTTTTGTTTTTGGTATAAGCACCTTGTATAGTATGCAAAATTAAAACAAAATCGTTTTATCAGTTTTCGAGATAATAGCGAAAAACGAGATTTTATTAATGTAAAGTAAAGTAAGAGAAGGTCATCGCGAATCCTTTTTTACGTCCCCAGAGACTACCTAACCCACTTTTATATTGATAGACTTATGCTAATATTAGGCTTGTAATAAACTTACAAGCTTATTCATATTTTTTGAGTGGTCGAAATTTTCTCTTAAATTTATGTAGAGTTTTGTAAGTTAGAATATTTCATAACTATCTCGTTGCAAAGAAGGTAACTATTTGCGAAATAGGGAATAGATTTTACATAGGCTACTATAATTGAGAACTATGTTCATAAATAAGTAACCAAAGCTCGTTAAATATGTAATGAAGTAAGTTATGTAATAAGTTATGAGTTATAAGTTATGAGTTATGGGATTTTAAGGCAAATGCCTATTTTGTTCCTTACGAAATAACACGAAAATTTTTAAATATGTGGATGTTTCATAATAAATCACTTACATTTACAGAGTTTCATAATGCCCTAAAAGCTTTTCTAACGTTGTTGGAACGTAAGGTTTTGGGTTATATTCATTTTCATAGGGAGACATTACAAACAATAAGACCAAAAAAATAAAACGATGCCTATTTGGACCTTTAGAGCCTATTTTACTATTTTAGTGCCTAAAATGCCTGTTTTGTACATTTAAAATAAAATGCAACTTCACAATCTTATAATGGACATCCCTTAATGAAAAACAGAACAGCAGAGGTGGGTTTTTTCCACTGAAACTTGATTATTCCAAACAATTGTCGCTAAAGGAATGCTGACTGACGGGGGTGGGGGAGGGTTAAGGGGGAAGGACTACTATGTCAAGTCACCAGTGAAAGAACATCTCTTTAAGTGAATATAGTTCGTGATGCCTAATTTTGCAGTTAATTCTGTTAAGAATAGGTATACCACGTTTCTTGGAGTAAAGAAAGACCATGTTACAGTTTAAGTGTATATTGAACAAGAGGGACTCGGAATGTGCTTCGAACTCTAGTGGAATTAAATGCGAATCATGTACGTACTTGAAATCGTTATTAGAAGAAACGCTAAATGAGGTTAAATCTCTTAAAACTTTAGTGGCAGTGCTATCGGAAGAAAATAATGTGGCGAAATCTCAGGAAAGGTATAAAGATAGGACAGATAGTAATAACATGCCTAATGAGGAAAAGGAATGGATCAAAGTTAGCAGCAAAAAGAAAACACCTACAGTCTTACATCATAGTGAAATAAATTGTACTACCATGGAGACAAGTAATAGATATAGTGCTCTGAAACATATAGAAGAAGAAGTTAATGTGGAAAATATAGTGGATTTAACTAAACACAAGGCAATGACAAGTCAAGCAAAGACAAAGAGAGCGTGTGGAAAAAAGAAGGAACATAAGGTGATCATAATCGGTGATAGCCACGCTAGAGACTGTGCCTCCAATATAAATAATAGTGTACGTCACCCTAGCCAGTTTGAAATTATGGGTAACGTTATGCCAGGAGCTGAAACGAAACAAGTACTGCTTATGGCAAAAAAAGAGGTATCCAGACTAGGGAACAAGGATTATTTGGTTATATTCTGCGGAAGTAATGACGTGAATAAGAATAATTCATTCAGGTGCCTAAAAGATTTGAATAGGTACATAGAAGACAATGAACAGACTAATATTATTATTATGGCTCCACCACATAGGTTTGACCTACCAACCTGGTCAGACATTAATAAAGAAATTAAGAGACATAACCATAGACTCAGTAGACTATATGAATCTAAAAAGAACATAAAGGTAATTAACATGGATCTCCCACCAAATTGTTTTACCAAACATGGAGGACATATGAATAAATATGGGAAGGAGGTGCTTGCCAAGACAATAACAGAGAATCTAGAGAAAGTAGTAATAAATGAGTCAATAATATTAAAACAGATAGAACAAGAGGAAGGCCAGTATGGTCTAAATAAAGACGACGAAACGGAAGAAAAGTGTAAACAAAAGCGAGACAAGGAAAATGTACGGGAAAATGAGGTTGAGGCAGCACTGAGAAAAGACAGTAATGAGGAACGAACAACCAGTAATGATGGCAACAAAACAGAAAAAGGTAATGTAAATAGTGCTCAAGACAATCAGTACTGTGCTGACAGTGATAATAATAGTGAAGAGGACAACATACAGACAGAGGGTAATGTAAATAGTGCACAAGACAATCAGCATTGTGTGGACAGTAATAGTGCTCAAGACAAACAGCATTGTGTTGATAGTGATAATATTAGTGACGAGGACAACATCCAGACAGAAGGTAAGGTAAGGGGTAGTGTAAATAATGCACAAGACAATCAGCACTGTGAGGACAGTCATAATAATAGTAAAGAGGACAATATCCAGACTGAGGGAGGGAATAACAAAACTGTGATAAGAACTTCAACACGAAATAGAAGACCCCCCCATAAGCTGAAAATGGATTTTTTATAAAGAACAGTGACAGGGAAATAGTAGCTGAGCAAAATAATGATTTAAAAATAGGGTACATTAATGTGCAGGGTATGAGCAACAAACTCCTACTAATTAATGAGTATGCAGATGATAATAAGTTTGACATAGTCTGTATAACTGAGCACTGGTGCAGACAAAATGAAACCCCGTTTATAATGCTGGAAGATTATTGTTTAGCTAATATTTATACCAGGGCCATACATATTCACGGTGGTGCAGCAATATATATAAAAAGAAATCTAACACAATCATACAATAAGATAGATCTAGAATTTATATGTAAAGAATTTGATTTTGAAACTACTGGTATAGTATTACATCAGTACAGTGTAATAATAGTGACATTATACAGATCACCCTCTGGAGACCCGGAAGTCTTTCTTGAAAAACTCGAGGAACTCCTAACTTTTTTCACTGCCCCTAAATGGAAATCATTCAACATTATTTTTGGCGGGGATTTAAACTCTCAATTTGACGTAACAACAGATAAACACAGTGTAAGAGAATTTAAAAATCTTCTTAGGCAATTCAATTATATCTGCCTAAATTATAAACCAACTAGGGAGTCAGCCTGCTTAGACAACATATTTTCTAATATACGACCTCAGAATATAACATGTGATATTGCAAACTGTATATTTTCTGATCACGATGGTGTCTGGATTAAAATTTTGAACTTAGGAGGGAGTAACCCGATTAAAAAGTATATAACTGTAATCTCAAGACCGATAACTGATGATAAGATATTAAAATTTATGAATGCTCTCAATGCAATAGACTGGCACCAACTATTGGGTAATTCTCAGTCAGCCCTATTCTCGGCTGAAGTAACTTTTGAAAGGTTTATTACGTCATTTGTAAAAACCTTTGAGACGTGCATACCACAGAGGAAATGCAAAATTAAAATTAAACCTACGCGTAATGCGAATCATAAAGACAAAAAAACCTGGTATACTACTCAATTAGCAAAAAAAAAACAAGAAGTAATGCAATATTACATATTATATAAGATCGATAGGTCGGAAGATACAAAACTATCTTATACTAGATCTTTAAAAGAATATAAAAACGCCATAGTTGAAACCAAAAAACAATACAATAGTAATTGCATTGAAACTGCTAATAACAAATGCAAGAAAGCGTGGACAGTAATCAATTCGATAGCAAAAGGTAATAATAGACAGAATATTGAAATATCACCTGAGGACTTGAATAATTTCTTCATAAATTCGGTGGAAGAAATTAATCGTAATATTGTACAGCCTAATATATTGCCCATTGATATATTAGAATCTCTAAACATAAGGCACAATTGTGGTAACTTTGACTTTCATGTAGTAACACCTGAGCAGATATTAAAAATTGTTAGGAATATTAAGTCGTCTGATAGTGTTGATGCTTATGATATATCGATAAATCTTCTTAAAAAAGTAGTGGATTGCATAATGTACCCACTCACGCTATGTATAAACAAATGCATCACTGACGGTATCTATCCTGACAAGCTAAAGCTAACAAAGGTCACTCCAGTCTATAAAAAAGGGGAATATAGTAATCCAGCTAACTACCGTCCTATATCATTGGTGCCAGTGTTTTCAAAGGTACTTGAGCGTATTATGTATGAGCAACTAAGAGATTATATAGATCAAGCAAACATACTTAGTGGATCACAGTTTGGTTTTAGGAAAGAAAGGTCCACTGTAGATGCCGTTGTCTCTCTTGTAAAAGTGGTGCTTCAAACCTTTGAAAATAAGAATCTAGCCCAAGCTACCTTATGTGACTTGAGTAAAGCGTTTGACACTGTCAACCCTATTCAGCTTCTAAAGAAACTAAGTTACTATGGCATCAATGGTACTGCCCTCAAGATTATTAGATCTTACCTCACAAACCGAAGACAAGTGGTATGTATAGGAAAGAAACGCTCCAAGATTTTGGACGTAAAACGTGGGGTACCCCAGGGATCTGTCCTGGGCCCTCTATTATTTATTATAATGATCAACGATCTAGCGTCCTTCATACCAACTCATGTAACTTTATATGCGGACGATACAACATTCCTAAATACTAGCACTGACTATCAAACTCTTCATATGTTAACGGAGGAAACAATGTCTATGGCAGACATATGGTTTAGGGCCAATGGGTTCTTGCTTAATAATAATAAAACCCAGAAACTAATATTCAGTTTAAAGGATATCCCCGCAGAAAGTAATCAAGACAACAATAGTGTAAAATTTCTAGGCTTCATAATTGACAAGAAATTATCTTGGACATCACATATTAATTACATCACAACTAGGCTATCTAGAGTTATATACCTAATAAGAAACCTAAAAAATCATGTTACTGATACATATGTGAGAACAGCCTATTTTGCATTTTTCCATAGTGTAATCTCTTACGGCATATTGCTATGGGGAGGTAGTAGTCATGTAAATGACATTCTTCTGCTACAGAAAAAGGTTATCAGAATATTAACTAATTCTCATAAATTGGAACACTGTAAACCACTATTTATTCAAACAAAAATCATGACAGTAATAAACCTGTACATATATACATTGCTCATCTACATAAAAGAAAATAATTTAACGGAAGTACAACAAAAACACGATATTCATTCATACAATACTAGGAACCAGCAGCACATCTACTTACCTTATCACAGACTTTCCAAATCACTTATGAGCTTCGATGTGATGGGAATAAAAATGTACAACAGTTTACCTCTGGAACTTATACAGCTACCCTTTTCAAAATTTAAAAAGACTCTATATAACTGGTTAATTATCACACCGTATTATGAAATAAAAGAATTTTTTAATGAGAAAGACAAATTTGGACCGAACACTGCTATATTGTAACATATACAATCACATGGACTCTGTCTGTATTGTAGTTTTTATTGTCTTATGTTGTCTATGTTGATATTATTGTTTTTATGGTAATTTAACTTAGTTAGGATAATGTATGTTTTAATTTTAGTTACTTGACCATCGATTTAATTAACTACTAATCATATAGCCTACATTAACCTTGACATGTACATATTGTAGGAATTTTACTATTTTACAGTAACTTAATTTAACTAGGATAAAGAAGGTTTTTAGTAGTAATTACATCATTACTTAACTTCACCCTCCTTATGTACATATTGTAAGGGTAAGATTTTATTAATGCATATATTTATTACATTTTTATTATTAATTTAATTGTAAACTATATACACACATATACATCATGACGTTGTCTATAGCTCTGCTCCATGACAATAAAATAGTATTATTATTATTATTATTATTATTAATATTTTAAAGTCTATTTTCTATCTATTTACACATTTTTAAAACATACTTTAAATGCCTATTTTCTCCTTTAAAAGCCTATTTTAGGTGCCTAAAACTATTTTTTAGAGCCTAAAATCCCAGGTCTAGTATGACATGTTCAATTTCATTATCAAAAAATAGAAAAAAATATAATTTTAATCTGAGAAATGTTTATGTTTGTATACAAAGCACCGCCGTCTCGAGAATTACACTGCCTGTCCTATGCTTTATTTTAACATGGAGTTTAGAGAATTGCTCAATTGCCTAATTTCTCCAGTAGAGGCGACACAGTTCACACCCAGATTGCAGCAATCACCGCCACCTATACAACCGCCGTCTCAAAAATACACGAGTAATAGAGTCTAGAAGGCAGTGCCCTATACATTACCGTACATTGCTTCTATGCGTTTGGTGCGTCAAAATAAGCACTAAACAGACACAGATACTTGTGTTATTTGTTTAGAACATAATATTATTCCAGTATATGACACTTACCTTGAAATGGAATTTTGGAGCAATAATTAAAATAAATATAAATTAATTAGACGCATTGATAGTAAATTTTATCATTATTATTTTACAAAATTTTATTCATAGCAATTAAGTACCGGTACCTAGAATAATACACTACATAATCAATAATGTCGTAGCAAAAAACAAGAAGCAATCTGGGTGTGAAAGGTGCTGCCATCTGTAATGTCGCCGAGTACGCAAAATTAGCCGTATAGGACAGGCAGTGTATACACGAGTAATACAGTTTAGAAGGCAGTAATACAAAGTAATGAACTATAGTTCTACAAGTTAGAAAGAAATCTGCGCTGAACGAAGCTGCGATTGCTGCATCAAGCATAGTTTGGTTCCGCGCAAGTTTCTTTCTGACTTGTAGGACTATAATACATTAATTGATATTCAGTTAATTTCTTTAAAAATACTATATCATAATTATTTTAGAGCAATAGCTTTCAGAATGAATGCAAAAGTACGGAAAGACAAGTGTCCCCCATAATAACTCGGTGAAATATCCCGAGCAATAGCACAGAACTCTCTTTTTGTTTTTTTGCATATTAATTAATACTTGGCTAATCAAAGAAAGCAACGTATTTGAGCTTAAGTGCATTTGTATATCCTTAAGGGTTCTGCGCACATGCTGATAATCTCTATAATTACATAAAGTAGAGTGATCCCTATACAGGCCATGGAGGTCCAGAGGATTCCAGGAGGTTGAGGCTCCCAGATTTGTTGAACATTCGGCACGTGAAGGTAGTATGGTTGTCAGCCTTACGCACCGTCCGCCTTTACCCCCAGGATTGCTCCTGGTACTCATTTCTGTTAGAGGCTGAGTCGACCCCAGAAGGATTAGGCCAATTGAAAAACTCCAACGATCTCATCGGGAATCTAACCCGCGACCTTCTTGTTTGTAGCTCAGCGCCTCAACAGCTACGCTACGGCGTACTCGCTATTATTACAACACACATTATTTTCTCGGTAGGTATTTAACAATATGATTCCAGTCATTTTCAGAGTAGGCCTAATGCTGGAAGGAAATTCATATACTTTCCAGGCTATTACCCTCAGGAAGTCGTTGTTTAGGCTTATAGAAAGAGGAGGACAGTTTTAAAGGCAAAAATTGTGTCTCAGTGTTGGAGTTGATTTGTCTCAACTTTTTGTTTCCCGTATATTTCACTATTTAAATTGCTCCTTGTGTAGCAAATTTTAATAAATGATTTTGAAATGTTCAACAAAGCTCATAGACATATCAGGAAATAAAACTTATTACATGAATTTTAAAATAAGAACATATTGTTCATGATTTAAACTTAACAAAATTAAGTAAATAGATAACTATTATTTCTAAAAGAACTACTGTAATCAATTCTATTACAAATTAAGTAGAACTTTTGGAGTATGTAGACTTCAAATCTGAAATTTGGTCCCGCAAATTTGCAAACTGCACTGCAAGGACCTATTAAAAATCATAAAATATTTTTCTCACTATAATAATAATAATAATAATAATAATAATAATAATAATAATAATAATAATAATAATAACAACAACAACAATAATAATACCGAGCGAGGTGGCCGAGATGGTAACGTCTTGGACCCGCATTCGGGAGGTCCCAGATTCAAATTCCAATATGACATGGATTGTTTCGTGGTTTCCCCAGTTGTTTCTATTCTCGGTGTATTTAATGGAAGTAAATTTCAACTGATATTAATTTAAATGGATATGATACAAGATGAAATGGTAAGGATGATTCAACTATTTTATGTGGCATTTGCCTTTACGACTGGGGAAACCATGAAAACCCCCTGTCAAATTGGCCGACCCCAGGATTTGAACCTGGGACCTCCCAAATGCCACCTTCTTATGCGTTGTTTGTTTACAGTTCAAAGGGACCATGAATAGCATTCAGTCTAGTGAGTATAATATTGAGTGTTCGTTTGTTACTAAAACTCCATGTTGAATTTACCGAAGTGATTGCCTCAAATTAAACTTTGTTAAATGCATTTAAGTCTTGACACAGTTCAATTTCCGATTAGTCGTAAATTTAAATGCTTTTATTTTATGGTAGTTACATTGCTAATTTCCTAGACGTAATGAACGTCATTTGTAGGTTTCAAACGACTGAGTGTAATTGTATTTTCGGAGCAGCCTATATCGACACACTGACCACGAGGTCATCACTGTGCATTAAACTGTGTGGAAGCTTTAATAAAACAGAAATATTATTTCATCAATCATCACAAGAGGAACTACTACTTCTTCTGATACTTTTCACGTAGATATTCTAATAACTCTGTGTGTGTGTGTGTGTGTACATTTGTGTATTCCTCTTTCACGCAAAATCGGCACTACTATTAAACCCAGATATTTTGCCGTTTCGAAATGTTCCATGAATTCAACTTAAACTTATTTTCTATGCACAAAATATATTTTTGAAGTGCAACTTCTTTAGCCGCGCTAGGAGTAAATCGAGAGCTAACCCACACTTGCGTTACGAACAAAATCGTAGTGGGGCTGTGACGGACTGCACAGAAAACAATCAACTCAATGATTAGGCTTATCCAAAATTGTAAAAATCCAAGAATCCAAAATTTAAAAATCCAAAATAAAAAAATCTAAGAATCCAAAATTAAATAATCCAAAAATTAAAAAATCCAAAAATCCAAAATTAAAAAATTAAAAAGAATTACGGGAGCGCGCGGGGGAAAGGTATCAGGCATTGAGTGGGGGCTATTACTGCATCGAGCTAGTGACGCGGTGAGTCCTTCACCATTATAAAAAATCCAAAATTTAAAAAATAAAAAAATCCAGAATTCAAAAATTCGAAATCCAAAATTAAAATAATCAAAAAATTAAAAAATCCAAAATTTTAAAATCTAAAGATCCAAAATTAAAAAATCCAAAATACAAAAAATTAAAAATTCGAAATACAAAAAATAAAAGATTCAAAGATTAAAATTTTAAAACATCCAAAATCACAAAATTAAAAAAGATTAAAAGAAAAAATTTTAAAAATCCAAAATCCAAAATTTAAAAAAATTCCAAAAACCCAATATTAAAAAGTACAACCATCCAAAATTTAAAAAATCCCATAATCCAAAATTTAAAAAATCCAAAAATTAAACAAGTTTCACTTCTGTCGCATGGCGTTCCACGCACACTTTTTTTAGTACACGCTCTCTGTCGGACTGGTAACACGCCGAAAAATTGTATTTTAGCTACCAAGGCCGCTAAAATTGCATAAAACTGCATTCAAACTGCATTATGAATGCAGTTTTATCGGCCTAGGATGCTAAAGTCGTTATGACAATCTATAAGCAAAATCCAGATGGCATTGACCAGTCACACCAACTTAACATGGATTTTTGCATATAATTGGTCATAAAACAACATGTTTCTTTATGATAATCAGAAACTTTACCAGGGTTTGTCGCAAAACAAGGTAGCCTACTTCATCACATAACAAATATAAGCCTTCGTTCACAAGAGAATCATTGCTTACCATGGATTGCTTGCAATATATTCCTTCTCATAGTCTACTGCTGCAGTCATGTTGCTGCCAGCAGCTCCAATTCAATGTTTCTGGCTTGGATTGAAATTTCCTCGGGATTATCATTCATATTTTCGCAAGCATTTCATAAATACTATTTCGTATGCAGTATTGTTTACAAAACGCGACTCATTATAATGCATCTATACCGCATTTCATATTGGTACGTACTGTTTTTTGTTGTTCCGCGATTCAGGTGGTTGTGAGAATATGACGTTATCAAATGGCTGACTACCTTTCATATACGGTATTTTTGTTTCATTGTATAATTATATTATAATTTAGAGAGTTTTTACACCACGTACGCAAAAACTTTATCGGACTCATCCAGTATAATATATATAATAATAGATTCGTCCGCTAAAGCGTTATTTTGCGTACTTGATACATAAATAGCTATTTTCCATCCAGGAAAGTGATACTTAGGAGATTTTGTTCCATAAAAAACTTAATTTGTTCAATAACAGCGCGAAAGAAATTATGCAGATAATTAGAAGGTAATGACAGTACGTTTACGGCAATATGGTTAGGACTGAAAAGTGCTGTCATGTGTGTTAGAATTTATCTTAATGTTAGGTATTATTTACTGAAATCTAAGTTGCTTTTATATTAAGCTCATAATGAGTTAGATAATTTGAATGGCCACTATATCGACGTGTCTTTAGTTTTCAGCATAAACACGTGATTTGAGGTCATCTGAATTCTAAAGTATTTTTTGCACTCCTTAACTAATTAGTGGTACTTACGAATGCTGTTGCCGTGGATCGTAAGTTGACATTCCCACACAATCTTGTTGTTATGGGCGTTGCGATGCGGTTAAATTACGTACGGTGCTTGCGCCACGTCATAATTCATTACGATACACTTCATAATACAAGCCTTTATGGACAAGGCCCCCAGAACAAATATTCGGTTCCCATAACAACGAACACATGCGAATCACTTTCTGAAATAAACATCTATCTTCAAGAATGTATATACATAATATTTTCAGGTAATATCACAATTAATATAATTAAATTGATATAAATAATCATCGTGCAAAAAAATAGCATGCAATACACGTGCCGTAAGCGCATTACGGATCTCGGAAAATTGAAAACACTCGGCGCGAGCGCCTCGTATTTTCAAACTATTTCCTGAATCCGTAATTATGCCTTACGGCCCTTGTATCGCAATATACTATTAAGTAGACTATTCCACTCATATGCCGCTTGTTTGATATTGACCAATAATGTTTAGCAATTCCTCCGTTATAGACTAATCACGATGTTATAAAATGCTTGCTATTAATACGAGGAAGGGATTTTACCTGATAAAATGGTCAGATCGTTACTGAACATGTAAGCATCAATGTGCCGTGATTCTTATGTCACATCTTGCCACTAAGCAGCATGAAAACAGATTATTTTATACAACATAACTTGTTTGAAAATTGAAATAATATAAATGTACATTGATTAAAACACAATTTCGATTCGGTGCCAGTCAGTTCGTGTGCTTTTATTCTGTTCTTCTGTTAAGTTAACTATGTCTTATATGCACAATTGGTAGCACTGGCTACATGGTAACTCGAATCGATTCATGGATGGTTGATTCATAGTATGCCGTGAACTCGCAACTGTTAGTTTTGTTCTTATATAATAAAGCACGAAAGTAATTATTATTTGTATAATCCGTTACATTTTTATTCATGGAATTGTCTTAATAAATCCAACTCGTAAACTCTCCTGGGATTACCTATGAAAAATGTGTGTCTATGAACATTGTACATAGAAAACGAAAAATTGTATCAAAGCGACATTTTGGGATGTCTGATGGGAATATGATGTGACGATTTTATCTATCACCTTAGAAGAAGAAGATTTTGTTTTTCCTTTTTGTTATAGATAATTAACTAGAGTGCGGTTTAGTGGCGATAATAAGAACGCACAGGATGTCATTTCCAAGTGTGAATGAAAGTATACATGCAATGATTGAATTCTGAAGGAACTATGTATTTAAAAATATTATATTTGATAATGGAAAGGTAAATACATACATTTAAACCCGCAGAAGTAAATATTCGAACTCTTATTGGCAACTTATAAGATAAATTATAATATATTCTATGCATAATAAGTAAGTGCCTTTAGTCAGGTATGTTCCCACGACCCTTCGTATAGAAGACTACAACTCTGCTACTGAGCTACAGTTACTAAAATGTTGACGTTTTACTCTGTCAACTTCTCTTTCCATTGATAGCTCCTAGGTGTCGTGCACATCGGCACAGTCGCATTTTCGTGCACGTCGGCATAGTATTTTAGGTAGATTTCGAAGAAAAATCTACCTATTGCAATCGATACCATGTCATGACTTTCGAAAAATTATTTCATATCTTTACGTTTCATGCCTCCCTAAGTACAAAACCACCGCCCGTTAAAAAAAAAAAAAATATATTATTATTATTACACATTTTTGCCATTAAGACAGTGTTTGAACTTGAATGTTACATGATTATACACTTCCTTCTTGTTTCTTCTTCCTTTTCTCTTCCCAAAATCTCTTCATTCTTTGACTGTGTTCCTCTTTCCTTTGTTCGGTCCATACTTTACCTGTTTTCTTGCTTTCTTTTACTTCAAATTTTGCGTTCATAATTTTGTTTCTGAATTTGTTTCTTTCATTTATCATTTCCCAATTGATTCCTGCTTGTTTTAAGTCTTCTTCTATTCTTGCAGCCAATTGTTTTTTTTTTTGTTTTTTTTTGACTGAACTGTTAACTACATCAAAAATCCTCTTTATATATATATATATATATATATATATCTTTAAACGCTAGTGGCCGTAATTTTGAAGATATTTGAACCAAATTTTATTATGTTATTTCTAGGCTCAATAATTCGGAAAAGTTCGTTAATGAGCAAAATTGGCCCAAGGGGTGGGGTCGGGGGTTGAAATTTTGAAAAATTTATATCTCGGCCCCTGTGAAGTATAGAAGGAAACTTTATTTGAATAAATTGGAGTAAATGGAGTTCACAGTGACACCAGTGATTCGGGGCTTTTGGGGGTATGAGTGGGGGTGGGGGGATGGAAATTCGAAATTGTTGAAACCACGTCTTGTGGGGTATCGTTGAAAAGCTCTACAAATCAATAACTAGTTTCTCGATAGCTCTCATATAAGGCGAGATTTGAATGTTTAAAAAAGTGCTCTTTCCTCTTTTTTGCAGTTATTATTGCGGGTTTGTCATGCTAAAGCTAAAGAAGAAGAAATTAAACCAAAAGCACTTCGTAATCTACCTCAGCCTGTAGGCTTGCCTAAAGGAATTTTATTCCTTAAATATTGACAGTAAATACAATTCGAGGTCTGAATTTTCTGAAGGTAAATTGTGAATTTCTCGAATTTGTTCATCTAATCCAGACCGTTGGGCTATATTACCTATGAATACATGAAACTTAAGTGATAGCACATAGGCCTCCTCACTTATTTCGCCAATGACATTTGAGTACAATGCATGCCGCTTATTGTGATCACTTCGGGACCCAGCTAATCTGATAATATTAACGGAGGAATTAAATAAAGGTTATTTATTCATATATAAGATACAAAACATAATTTAAAACATTTATTCATAAAATAATACGGAACTGTGAATCATTGAACCAATCATAGGCTAATACAGTAATAGACTGTAAGCAACTATTTTTTTAAACTAAAACTCCATACTCAGTTAAGAGTTACGAGTATTTTTGGAAGTCTACGCCTGGTCTGTTCAACTCTTTTCATTTTACACTAGCCATCACTGCATGTCAACACTGATCTCTTCAGAAATCAAAAGCTGCAGCTTAAAAGAGAAAGTTTGATAATACCAACCCCTCGAACTGGTCATCCTACCTCTAGTACAACACTATAAAATTGAGTTAGGAACGGAACCCTTAAAAACATAATTTTGAATGAATAAATCCGCAAAAAGGAAAATGTGATAACACAAACTGAATTTTTTATCACAGGTAATCCCACGAGAGTTGACGAGTTTATCGATAGATTCGCGACTGCGCAGCAGGAGCGAATTTATCTCATGCAACTCGTCAACTCGAGTTGGATTTATTAAGACTATTCCATGAATAAAAATCCACTAGATTATACAAATAATAATAACTTTCGTGCTTTGTTCTACAAAAACAAAACTAACAGCTGCGAGATCACGGCATACTATGAATCAACCGTCCATGAATCGATTCGAGCTGTTTTGGTGTAATCAGTGCTACCACCACAGCATATAAGACATAGTTAACTTCATTCAATTAAGCTAAAAGCAGAACAGTATAAACGCACACGAACTGGCTTGCACAGAATCGAAATTGTGTTTTAATCAATGCACATTTCTATTATTTCAATTTCCAAACAAATTATGTTGCATAAAATAATCATTTTTCGTGCCACTTAGCGGCAGCAGTGACTATTAATCACTGCACAGTGATGCGTACGAGTCCAGTAACGAGCAGACCATTTTACCCAGATAAAACAGCCTCCTAGCGATTCCTACAAGATCATTGGAAGATAAATGGCCATGATTGGTCTATATCCGAGGAATTGCTAAACGTTATTGGTCAATATCAAACACGCGGCGTATGAGTTGAATAGTCACAATAAACAGCATGTTTCAAATGTGCCAGTATTAATCCGCACGGGACTTCATAAAAATGATTACATTACCCGATTGATAACGTTATCCGCGATTACATTAAGCGGCGTTTACTGTATATTTGTCTTGGGCCAGGAATCGAAATCGAAACGTAGAGCATGGGAAGAGAAACTCCTTAGTTCGGTTTCTAATAAATTGTACTGAACTTTCCCTTAAAACTGACACTTCAGAAGAAACAAGGAAGAGACTTAATGCATAAAAAAGAGCGTTATCGCCGACATTTTCCTCTGTGATGTGACGAAGTTGAAAGAAAACACCTTAATAATCCCGTCTTTGTGTTGTACTGCTAGTTTGTTTCTACAGGGTGCATCAGAACTTTCACAAGTTGTTCAGGGATGTTTTTCTTAGTGTCTTGATATAAGAAACCCATGGTTTCCGGTGGCTCATTACCAGGGTCCGGATTCTGATGACCTAAAATCTTTTGAAAAATGACCTATAAAATGTCCTTAAATTTTAAAGAAAAAGACTTAACAATTATAAAAAATAACCTAAAAACTGATATTTTACTTATAAAAATTATTACTGTACACACAAAGTTATAGACTAGTTTGTACATAATTGTAAAAACTGTAAATTTCTGTAATATTGTTAATGTTCTTTTCTCACGGAGGCGCTGGTGAGTCAAAATTCGGCATAATTATCCTATTGTGTTCTGCCGGATTATATTGTTCTTTATTAAGGGTCAACAGTAGTTTGCACTCTGGAATCCAAGCATACTCTGATGCCAAGTCAATCTAATAACAATAGTAATATATTACAACATTTTGGCGTTTCTTTGATTCTCATTTCCGACTGAGACATGTCAACACTTTAACGCCGAATTTTTCCTTCTTGCATTAAACAAACAACACTTCAAAGACAGCACCGCTAGCGACGAAAAAAAGTTAATACACTCACTGTAAATACATGAAAATGACTAAATAAGAAAGTGAATGACACGAAAATGACTTAATAATGACCTAAAATTGAAATAAATGCCCTAAAAATATAAAATTGCATAAAATGACAAAAAATGACCTAATAAAAATGCATTTCTGTAATCTCGAGGCCATAATTAGGATTAATCTACAAGTTGGCAATATCTATGCAGCATCAATAAACAGATGACATGTCATTAGAATCCGGGCCCTGCTCGTTAAAAGTATTCGCATTGCTTTCGTTTTGTGTAACCTAACTACCTTCTTATCTGCAAAAGTTTTGAATTTTTTCTCGGCGTATACTGTTCAGAAATACTTCACGGGCTATTAGTCGAGTCTAAGTTTTAAAGGTTTCCGAGCTTTCGGACTCCTGCTCTGAGTTCATCTTCAGGGATGTGCAGACAACCAACATTTTCCTGCTACGATATTGTACACAGACTAGAGAAGGCATGTTCAATAGGCGGAATAGCCACATCTGGGAGTGTGAAAATTCACATGCTTTGATGAATCGAGCCTACCAACAATAATTGCAATTGTCAGAAGATGATGAGTAGGGGGCGGATTTTTATGAGATGTCATATTTTTCCCCTTTGCATTATTTCAGGTTTCGAACTAATTTAAACCCGATTCCAAGCGTCCTGGTGAAAATGGAACGGCTTTTATTGTGCATATAACTGCATATTTAGGAAAATTTCAACTTGTGTAGCATATTTGGTATGAATACGCATATTTTTGGCATATTTATGTGTATATTAAAGAAATTTTTGAAGTTTCATATCATATTTTGTAAATTTTGCATTATAATGATACTTTTTGAGAATTTACAGATATTTTAAATAATTAACATTATATTTTAATAAGATGAATTGTAATGAAACATAAAAAAATACACATTGTATAAGTGATAAAGTCATATTGGTCATATTTTAATGTTTTTTAGGTCATAAATGCATGCACATATCCAATGTTTTAGGTCATAGAAATCCGCCCCGTAGTGGTGAGTAGGGTTCGGATGTCTATGCCATATATTTTTATCGCATCGTTTTTATTTAGCATATAAAGACACATGTTTGGCTTGTTTGTGGTCTTGATCATATTTTGGCCATATTGTAATTTAAAGTTATATTTCAGCTATAAATTATTAGCAAAATTATACAGTGTATGTACTACATGGTCGAGTTAAATTTGAAATTAATTTCATTAATTTAATGTTTATGCCAAATTAATAGTATCTTAAATTTTAAACTTAATGCTGTTGTTCACATTTTATAGGGACACGCAAGGTCTATTACGAGTATTTGGAGGTGATGAAGCGAGCAAACATGAGAAAATTCTTTAAAAGCAGAAGTTCAATACACCAAAATTGGTAAAAAGTTATTTTCTTTAAACGTTTTTAATTGGAACATTTATTTTTTCGTTAATTTATTAAGTCATTTTTTAGGATTCTTGGGTCATATTTAGTAATTGTTAAGTGCATATTTTCAGCCATATTTTCCACTTTTTAGATCATAAACATCCGAACACTAGTGATGAATTATTTAATTGGTGGCGTGTAATGTAAACACGCTCAACTTTATTTTTCATTTATCGTCATTTTCAAGAAATATACCATTTTTTTGGCAATTGTAGGTCATTTTCGGCATTTTTAGGTCATAAAGAGGAGCTTTTCCATGTACAAATTGTTACTTTCACACAGCAGACAATCGTTTTTATTTGAGAATCTCCTCCTAGTGTTCATAGTTCATTTCAGATCAGGTTTTTTTAAAAAAAAAACCATAGCAGTTTCCCTTGTAGCAATAAATATTTTTTTTCTTTCTTTTCAAATGACACATATTTGCTGGGGGCAATTTGATGGGCATGCCAGTTCAGAAAGGATTTCTGTTTGGCTAAGGGTGTCAAAGTAGTATAAATTTACTTACTTCTTTAGTAACAAAATAAGTGTGTTTTATATTGTAAATTGATATATAACGCACTGCCATCCATTAAAGTGCTCATGGCAGTTCATTACTTTAAAAAAAACTAATTATAAGTAATAATGGTAAGTTAAATTTATTGGTCATTTAAAAAAGAAATCACTATTTTTCGGTCATAAATGCATTTTTTATTTTGAATTTTTTCACTATTTTATGGTCATTAAATGCCTTTGCCCTAGTAATGAGCCACCGGAGACCATGAGTTCCTTATATCAAAACACTCAGAAAACATCCCTGTATATGGTGATGAGATCTATAACAATTTTGTCCTTTGATCAAACTAATAATTAAGAATATAATAATAATAATATTAATAATAATAATAATAAAATCCCTGATCAACTTATGAAAGTGGTGGAGTTCTGATTCACCCTATATATAGATATTGCAATGCACAGACCGGATGTTTAGAGAGTAAATTCGAATTTCTTAACATATGTCTTGTTTCACCCAAGATAAATATAAATACTTCGCCGTGGAAATAAGAGGTCGTATTCAGTTCGTGGAAAGCAAGGATATTCTGTGTATATGATAAACGTGCGGCCATTGCGCGATCCCGCAACTTAAACATATTTAACTTTGTTCTGTGCGCTCCTCCAGCGTATTCTATATTCTATTTTATAACAAATAATCAAGTGTGGGTATTTTTGTGCCTCGAGCAGTTGGCCCTAGTCTCTGTCAAGTAGGCTATGTTCTGTTCCTCATTTCACATCAACGAACAAACTTGTGATAACCTGGTTACTTATAATGGTACATTGCGTTATATAGTTAGTTTATTTTCTTACACAGTACAGTGTTTTTCATTATCATATAACTGTAAGTTTACATATACTTATAAATTACATTTCTTGAAGTTTAACACATTTACATTTACAAATCTATCATTTACGTACAATTATTCAATACATGTACAGTAATATGAATATTACATTATTTTAAACGTGCTACATTTTATTATATTATACACACACTAGCTTAAAAGGCCCGGCGTCGCCCGGGTTTTTTATTTTGTAGGCTAATTGGAAATTAACTTATGAAGGACTTTCGATTTTTATATTCTAGGTACTTATATAGGTATTTATAATTTGAAATAGGAAGAACGACTTATCACACTCAAATTATTCCCTCAGAGAACGCTTGATATAGCTTTTTATGGCTCATAGAGGATGTAGAATTTTGCACCCCATTGTTTGTACACAGCAAGCCTGGTAGGGGTTCAAATAAGAAGAAACAGAAATTCCGGTAACATAAAATTGTATTGTCTTTGCGGAATATTTATTTCTCACTCTCATGTTACCACAAAACCGTTTTGGGGATGAAATTAAACAAAAATGCAATATCACTTTCATACTTCTCTCCCCAAAACATATTACCATACCTCGTATTGTTTTCTCTATGTCCAGGGTAGAGAAAGTTATGTGACTGCATTATTTTCGTGGATTTCATTCTTTAATATTTATTTATAACATGAATTATATTGATAGCTTCTCTAATTTGTCAAAGTCCCGTTTCATTTATTTCCAAAACCATCTGAGACCACTGGAAACTGTCAACTGTGATTTGGATTCGATAATTCTGTGTAAAAAGGGATTAAGTATTCTTAAAAACATTTGATTTTTAGCATTTAAAATAATCATTTTGCAAGATCCTTTCTTAGTGAGCACTTACATTATGAAACGTAGGTACTGTCAAAATTCCAAGTCTTTACCTATTATAGTTTAGGGTCTACGTTGATTCTCTGTCATTTAGTCAGTCAGTCAGGACAAAGCCTTTTATATAGTATATAGAGATTTTATTATTACTTCTAACTCTATTTTTACAGCACATGGAAATTGAATTATACAAATTGAATGATAAATTTAAGAACACAACATTAATGTGGCAAGACCGTCAATCTCCAATGCACTTAACGCTTGTTTCTTTAAATTTATTTTTGTTTTTAATCAATCAAATTCAAATTTATTGAGCATTATTAATACATTATCTTACAATTACAATCCCTATACATTTGTACAAAACAAACCTAGTATACCTAATAAATTTAATTAAAGAAAATACAAACAAAATCAAATGTTAGTTTATAAAGCTATTCCTAAGTTACAATTACACTTTTTTAAAATTAAATAATTATTGCCTCCAAATGAGCATTGCTCGTGATTGGAAGAGGATGTTAAATACAGTGAAAATTGGGAGAAAGAAGTGGACGTGCAAATAGATTGCTTAAAAAAAATATAAAAAATTTAAGATCTACGATTAAAATACTAAATCTAATAATGTATAAGTAATGCTAAATTTAGCATATTTAAAAAATGACAGTTACATTTTAGGCTATTAATAATTAAGTTATGAGTTACTAATTCTAAAGATTTCTTTAATTCTAATTTTAAATTTGGACATAGATTTATTTTCTAGATCCGGATGTTGTGAGAGAAAGTTATTATGTAGTTTTTTGCCGTAATTTTTTTTTACGATAGCTATTTAGCGAATAATAATAATATTTTTATTAAGGAATATTTCACAATACAATGGTTTTCCTTTATTCCACAACAATTTTCTGCCTCCATAATTCCCTATCTATAGCATCTTCTTAACTGAACCCTCTTCTCGCCATACTCCTTTTCACCCCATCCATCCAGCACTCTTTGGGCTTCCCTCTTCTTCTTTTTCCTTCTACTTTCCAATCCAAAATTTTCTTGGTTATTCTATCCTCTGTCATTCTGAGTACATGTCCATACCATTTCAAGCGTCTTTCTTTTACAATTTCCAAAATATTCTTTTCAACTTGCATTATTTCCCTTATTCTGTTATTCCGAATGTTACGTGGAAACGATTAATCACTTAGATCAGCTGTCGTCAAGTTAATAAAAAGGAGGTAAAGAGAAGTAAGATTGATAAAAGTAAAATTCAGCTAGCAAATATTCTGCAGTAATTAATATACAAAAATTTGAGGAATTGATATAATAACTCACATGTGATGTAAATAGGAAAAAAGACGCAGGTAGGTCAGGATACCACTGCGACGTTGCAATTTGTTAGTTTCCGTATGCTATACACCATCGTTTCTCAACCTTTTTGAACCCGAGGACCCATTTTTTTCATCCCATTTTTATATGTAGGCCTATATTCTTCATATTTGGGGTATTAATTATAGGTCATTATAACGAAATAATTCTAAATACATTTTTTAATTCGACGGAAACACAATTATTGAATTGGAAGTAAATTATTGAACAGACTTTAATATTTATTACCAATTTGATAATATAATTAGGAATTATAACTCAGGTTTACCGGTATCAGACACTCGGGCACCTCCAAGAATAAAACCCTTGTTAAGAGAGCGCCTCTAATAAATTCCGACAAAGTCTTATTTTTCAGGGTTTTGAATGAATGAGGGAACCATAGACGTGAGTGCATCAGGGGTTTCAAACTGTGCTTCGTAACTGCAAAAGTAAGGAAACTTGCAATAGGACCTGTATTTTCAAAGATTTTAAAAACTTTGACATCTAGTGTCCATTTTATGTGAAAATTTTTTACTTCTTTACTTGCTTTATGATATGTTTTAATTATGTCTGCGGACCATCTGCACCATCTTCGCGGACCACCAGCGGTCCGCGGACCATAGGTTGAGAAACGCTGCTATACAGTATTTTATCTACTTTTATTTTTTTTAATTTTTAGTACTGCACTGTTTGGTGAAGTACTATCATTTTCAATGATCACTTGCTCAATACTTAGACAGTATTTTGTTAGTTGAAGACAGATTTCTATCGCTATGTGTTTTTATAACAATAGTAATTTGAGAATGTGGATGGCCATCGTTGCAAATTCCAGAGTCCATAGGGGTGCTGTCTCGTATGTACACAAAGGCACTGCAATGTTAGAGACCCCAGTTCGATGTCTGGTGTTTCCGCAGGGATTTGTTGACACAAAGCAGTAATGCGGGAGGGGGAGCGCTTTTCTTAGGGTTCTATTGTTACCCTGGCAACGTTGTGATTGTTACACAATTATTTCATTAAGTGGAAGCGCGATAGCTAAGGCTGTTCAGCGATGGTGCCAGATATTCAGAATTACATTACACATTGCAAGATGATTGTTTACACCAGTATTCAGAACTATGCGCTGTTCAATTTGGGAAATTTTAACATTTCTTAAAAACCTACAGGCCATTTGCAGATATAGAGACTAGTCTTATAAGATAGATATATGAATATGGATTCATGAACCATAGATTATTGTCTCTGGTGGACGTGGTCTTGTGGTTAGCTTCGCTGACTACAGATCCGTCGGCCCGGGTTCGATTCCCGGTACCTCCTCGGATTTTTCTGAGGTAGGGAGGTCTGGTAGGGGTGCACTCAGCCTCGTGATTCCAAACTGAGGAGCTACTTGATAGAGAAGTAGCGGCTCCGGTCCAGAAAACCACCATTAACGGCCGTGGGTGTCGGCATGCTGACCACATGCCCCCCAATCCTGCCGTCTGCCTACGGGAGATGATGCAGCGGTCGGGTGGTAGGCCAAGTCCCTCCAGGGATGTAGCGCCACGGAGGAGGAGGAGGACATTACATGAAGAAAAATACCTCTGACACTGGGATTTGAACTCAGGACCTTTGACTATCCCTGCCATGAAAAAATGTCTGAAGGATAGGATATCGCCATTGACCATGCTTCATCAGCAATGAGTTATGCAAAATCAGATATTATGTTCACTTACAAATAATAAAATAATAAAACTTCGTGTCTTAATTGAAATAACCTTCTTGGTACTTTGCCCCTGGAAAACTAGCGAAATTCAGAATGAAGCTAAAGTGTGTATATTCACTGCCCATTTCATCGCACAATACGGAAAATAGCCTATTATTTAAAGGTCGAGCCTTAACAAAATTAAATAGCTCTACAGCATTATATAGCACTGCTTTAAATTCTGGTAGCATTCCTTTGGAGGCCAATACTACCCTAGTGAGTAATAACATAATTCCTAATTATATTACCAAATCTATATTAAGTTAATAAAAGGAACTGTCTGTCTGTCTGTCCGCGACGCCCAGCGAAATCTACTCAACGCAGAGATATGAAATTTTACACATAGGTGGACTGAAGGGTCGTAAAATGCACCTCGAAGCCGGAATTTTAATTTTCGCTTTCGTTCGTGAGTTATGAGTGAAAAACGGGCAAAAAACGTGCATTTTTTGCGTTTTCGAAGCATCAGTTTTCAGTTAGGCCTATATGGGTACATTTCAGTGTCAAATCATTTACAGTTGGTTTTGGCTATTTTTGTCATACCTTGGAAATAAAAAGCATCGCGATCGCATGAATGTCAAGGCACGCAGATATCTGAAATTTTCAACATAGACGGAAGAGGGATAAGGCCTATAGGCCTAAATGGACAGACATTGATCACTATGCAGGGGTTTTCTGGGCCAGGGAACTCAATCGTTTGATTTTGTAAGTCCGTCCTGGACGATTCATTTGTTTAGAATGTAAGGCCCGTAGACATATGAAATTTTCAACCTACATGGAAGAGGGATAGTCAATATAGGCCTAAATATGGTCAAACATTGTTCGATTTGGACGAAACTCACTATACAGGGTTTTCTGGGCCAAGGAACTCGAATCTGAGGTCGCTTTTACCAGGCGACGCTATCTAATCGTGGTATGTAGTGCACGTGATTTAGGTGTTAATAAATGTAATGATTTAACTATTACGCTCTTAATTTTTAATTTTTGAAATAATTATCGCGGGCACATGCTAGTTGGTAATAAATGTTAAAGTCCGTTCAAAATGTAATTTAACTGTCAATAACTGTCCAATTCAATAACCGTGTTTCCGTAGAATTTAAAAAAAAAAGTATTTAGATTTATTTCGTTATAATGACCTATAATTAATGCCCCAAATATTAAGAATTTAGGCCTACATACAGCCTACTTTTAAAAAAGGGATGTAAAATTAGGGGTCCGTAAAAACCTTTAGGCATTTTAGAGGTCCTCGGGTTCAAAAAGGTTGAGAAACGCTGGTATAGTCGAATTATACTATATTTAACAACTGATTCTGTTAAGTCTCATAATTAGAGACGAGACTTTCATGCAAATGCATGTTTTTATGAGAACTTAGGACATAGCTCAAACTGAGTACTTACCCAAGTCATTACTTTCTGGTTCCAAATATGCATACTTTTTCCGTGCATGTTTGCATGTTTTGACCTTTTTGGAGGAAAAAACATGCATAAAGCATATTTAGGGCATTTTTGGCTAAATCATGCATATAATATACATTATATTCAGTTTAAATGCATGTTTTCTGGGTTTTCAAGAAAGTGACATCGTGGCAAAGTTTCCCTATCTTCGATTTTTATTACCCATTTTTACAGACGTTTGTGAAGTGGTGCGAGATGTGCGAAAAGGAATTTGACCTTGCCTTTGTCCACCCCCATCTATTTCCAGCCCACACTTGGGGTGCATTGTACTTTGTCGGGGCTCGGGAAACCTGCAGTATCTTTACAGTGTGTCCAGTGGTTAGTATGATTGTCTGTTCTGTGATTTTACTATGCCTCCAGCTAAATGTTCTAAAAGCGATCTATTATAATTTCAGAGAAAGTGTACTAAAAAATTTCATATTGGGCCATAAATGTTAGTGCATATTTTAGTGTATTTTTCCCTTGATAGTGCATGTTTCATGGTTTGATAATGCATGAATGCATGCATATTTCGCAATTTTATAGTGCATGAAAGTCTCGTCTCTACTCATAATATATTTCACTACCATTAAATAATTTAATATATTAAAATTCTCACTATTAGTTAGTTCATACAAATCTATAACATAGACTTACATTACCAAATGCAAATTTTATCGTAGACAGATTATGCGATATAACATCATTTCATTAAGATTAACACATGTACATACAGCCTAAGTAGTTATAGTGGGCATATGAATCAAAATGGCCGCCAACCGACGCCGCCCCCGACGCCTGAGTTGTGCCCTTTGTACCGGCGACGCCATGACGTCATGGGTATCATATGAAAGCGCGCGTTGTGCCCTTTCGTCCTATGGTGTTCCGACGCCGCCCCCGACGCCCTAGTTGTGCCCTTTTGGCAAAAATACGTCATGGGTGTCATATGAAAGCGTGCGTTGTGCCCTTTCGTCCTAAGGTGTTCCGACGCCGCCCCCGACGCCCTAGTTGTGCCCTTTTGGCAAAAATACGTCATGGGTGTCATATGAAAGCGTGCGTTGTGCCCTTTCGTCCTAAGGTGTTCCGACGCCGCCCCCGACGCCCTAGTTGTGCCCTTTTGGCAAAAATACGTCATGGGTGTCATATGAAAGCGTGCGATGTGCCCTTTCGTCCTATGGTGTTCCGACGCCGCCCCCGACGCCCTAGTTGTGCCCTTTTGGCAAAAATCCCACCACGCATACTTAGGTCCTTTGCTCTATGACGTCATGGGGTTAGAATTGAAACATGTCACATCATGCACCAACGTGACGCTATTATAGCTAGATAGTGTAATAGTGACATACGTACAATATTGCGCAAGGGCACATGATAGTTATGAAAAGATAAAATAGGTTTATACTTACATAATCAATTCTTCTTCCTTTCAGCATCCTTTCTTCTTCCAGATGAACACTGTTACTATTACTATCAAATAAGTGAAATGACTATGTAAGGAATAGGAAATGGTTAAGGTTATAGTTTCATTTCAGAACGTCACAACCTTATCCCGTAACATAAGGTTGTCACGCTCCTATGAGATAAAGTGTATAAACAAATGGCTTCACAGTAATAGAGCTGGATGATTTATTTCATCGCTAACCATGTCTTATGGTACGTTCACACTGAGGAATTTGTTGCAAGAATATGTGCCCGGGTACATGTATAGCAACCTATTTGCCACAAGTCGTAAACCTATTGAACATATTCCTAGTTCCCGGACACAAACAGT
The DNA here is from genome assembly GCA_964059195.1 of Ectobius pallidus. NCBI lineage: Eukaryota > Metazoa > Arthropoda > Insecta > Blattodea > Ectobiidae > Ectobius > Ectobius pallidus. Next base: position 13,716,419 of record CAXKWD010000006.1, read on the forward strand.
GAATAAAATGTACCAGAAACAAGGTTTCGCCACAAGTTCTTGTTTACGCTACGAAAGCGAAAACATGGAACAGATCCCAGCGAGAATGTTCATTGCGCATGTGCTGTAGTGACGTTTCAACAGATGACTCTTGCAAATTATCGATAGTTATCGATTTTTAATGGCGGTCGTTTTCGTATTTTAAACGCAGCTATTTTGTACGAAATCGCTATGGAGTGGTCCAAGAAAAATACATTGGAACTAATTGAAGAGATCCACTCTAGGGCCGGTATTCATAGTCGGCGACTTAAGAACCGACTTTATAAAGCTGAACTTATTTGACAAGTCGACTTATATGTTTTTCGTATTCATAGTCTTCTTTAAAGTCGTACTTTATTAAGTCTGACTTCATAAAGCTCTACTTATTCCACATGTGCCACATACTAAAGTCGAACTCAGTAATATGAAAAATCAGGCATTCACTGCCATAACAATTGAATTAGCCAATCGTGTTTAAGAATTTTTCAGATGTTATGTAAAGCAAAGCCGTCTGAGTACGTATTTCGCTGTCATGATATAAAAATACAGACGGTAATGTGCATTGTAAACAAAGAATTCAGTTCATCCAGTCATATTATGCACCGTGTAAGTAAGCTGATCAATAGTTTCTTTACAATATTCTTGTATATATTAGCTTGGACATTGTTCAGAATTAAGACCGGTACGCTTATACATTTATTTCGATGTTAATTATTGTTTTAGAGGGATTCAAAACAGCTTACGAAGCTTTGGGCCGATATGAAATACCATCAGAGAGAAATACCGATGAAAGATAGGAGATTGATATTTCCAAAAATGTGTCTTCTTGAAACGAAATCTCTTAATAAATTCATTGTCACTGTAGAATTTGAATAGATTCATCATGTTTCGCAAATAACGCTTTGGGGCGCAAGTTTATTCTAATACCTCGTCAAGATCCTAAAAATCACTGTCCATGGTTCTGGCTTAAACTGAAATAAGTCAGGGGGACCGTTGACTTGATAAAGTACGACTTATTTCGACAAATAAGTCGTACTTTAGTGACTATGAATACCAATAAGCTCGACTTTGTCAAGTCTGACTTTATAAAGTAAATACGTCATAAGTCCGACTTGTTTGCGTCAGAAACTCAACTTAAGACGAGATTAAAGTTCGACATGGATATAAGTACGACTTATTGCGACTATGAATACCGGCCTAGAAGGTGCTTGTGGGATCCTACATGTCCAGACTACAAAAACAGATTAACGAAGCGAGAGAATTGCACAGAAATAGGGAAACTGTTCAACACTGAATATAAAGACATTGAAAACAAAGTTCATAGCCTGAAATCCCAGTTTTTACGTGAGCATAACAAAGTGGTGGCTTCGAAAAAATCTGGTTCTGGAATGAAGGATATTTACGTACGCTGCCTCTTTTTTCTTTTTTCTTTTAATATTATAGTAGCACTCGCGCAAAGAAGCAAAAGTTCTTCATTTGAAGCCATTTTTGTGTCTGACAACAAATTCCTCAGTATAAACACTCACATGAAATATTTGTGCAAGAAACATGTAGATAGGATAAGTTTCCTGAAACAAGAAACATGGAAATGTATCTGGGATCTGTATGGAGTATTTGTGTCTGCAACAAATTCCTCAGTGTGAACATAGCTTAATAAAGACAGAATTTCACAACTTGCAGGAACACTTTGTTTGTTGTTTATATAGTTAAACACTTCGCTTTGCATTAGTACAAACTTATTCATAATGTCATTTATTATGATAGAATTCATAACGAGGTAAGTAATGTCATCATTACACAATATGACTTAGTTATATAGATATATAGATACTTAACGATTATTATGTTTACCACAAGTGTTTTCTAATACATCGAAACGTAACAACAACAACATTTTATTACATTTGTCCTTTATGTATTTATACAAAAAAGCTACACATGTTGTCATTCATCAGCCATGTTTGTAAAGCTAATACATTCCTATACGAACACATTCCATAGGGGAAACTATGATATTCACAAGTTATGTTAGTTTTAGGAAGACATCTTAAGCTTGGACATTCATAGTTCGTAAGATCCATGATTTGAACATCTTTTGAAACTATAGTTTGTAAAAAACGTCTTTTTTCAATGCCTTTTACAAATACATACATACAGTTTCCTAAATCATTTTGTATTATACAAGACAACTGATCGTACTTCTCAACACCAAACTCGTAGTGCAGTCCATGATAAAAATGTTCAAGAAAATGCTTAGTACCTTCGTCCACAATACAGTCTTTTGGTGATTCAAATAACAGGGGAAGCACACGAAAGGCAGTAGTAGTAGTAAGATCAACTGAAGCATATTCTTTCAGTATGAAGTTTTTTGTACTCTGTTCATAATAGCCTTGCAAATCAACTATGCGACAGTCCCTGATGAAAGCAAAACAATAATTAATTACGTATAGTTATATGGTTTAGGAAACATTACATTCCTCTTTTGATAATACCTTCATTACATTCATTACCCCAGAAGAAGAATTATTTAATATCGGTAGTGTATATGGGAATGAATTAAACATTACAATATCCATATGTTCAGTACCTCAACACAAACACTTGCGAAGTAATAAACATTCATAGCAACAGTATCATTAGAGGGAGAAACATGTACCTAGGCATTAACCAAGGATAGGTTATATGCCTTAGAATTGGGGAAAGTTCCTTTATAAATCAGATCAACCCTGGTTTCACCACTGTTTATTCCGCAGATCTCTGTTTCGCTAAACACATCGGTATACTTTTTGGGTAAGAATACCGATAACAGATCTATACTTTCGCTCTTTCGAATATGTAATAACACGCAAAGGCCATATCGTGTTTCCTTTATGCCCGCATAAACAATATTGTAAGGCACGTTCTCTACGAGCTCTGACATTCCTACGCACCTTGGTAAAGACGATGCTGAGTTAAATTTCGCAACTAGAGAGACCATCTGTGAAAAACGAGAACGAAGTCTGATTAACTACTTATTTATATTAATAATAAAAGTATCACACAAAGCTGTAAAGATTATATCATAAAATAGTGTAGATGTAGTCTTACCTTATAAGTTTTTAAAGTAGGAGAAGAACAAGATGACTGAACAACTGTAGATCCGCTTACACACTTAACATAACCCTGTAAATACATGTCTTTTATACAAAACTCTCCGAGCAACACTATGACGTTGTAACAGAGACCTTGAGATATTTTTTTTCATGCTTTGCTTGTAACAGCATCCTTTCTTCTTCCAGATGAACACTGTTACTATTACTATCAAATAAGTGAAATGACTAGGGCACAACTAGAGGCGTCGGGTGGCGTCGGTTAGCGTCTGACACCATGCACAACGCGCGCTTTCATATGATACCCATGACGTCTTTTTTGCCAAAAGGGCACAACTAGGGCGTCGGGGGCGGCGTCGGAACACCTTAGGACGAAAGGGCACAACGCGCGCTTTCATATGACACCTATGACGTCTTTTTGCCAAAAGGGCACAACTAGGGCGTCGGGGGCGGCGTCGGAACACCATAGGACGAAAGGGCACATCGCACGCTTTCATATGACACCTATGACGTCTTTTGCCAAAAGGGCACAACTAGGGCGTCGGGGGTGGCGTCGGAACACCATAGGACGAAAGGGCACATCGCACGCTTTCATATGACACCTATGACGTCTTTTTGCCAAAAGGGCACAACTAGGGCGTCGGGGGCGGCGTCGGAACACCTTAGGACGAAAGGGCACAACGCACGCTTTCATATAACACCCATGACGTATTTTTGCCAAAAGGGCACAACTAGGACGTCGGGGGCGGCGTCGGAACACCATAGGACGAAAGGGCACAACGCGCGCTTTCATATGATACCCATGCAGTCATGGCGTCGCCGGTACAAAGGGCACAACTCAGGCGTCGGGGGCGGCGTCGGTTGGCGGCCATTTTGATTCATACGCCCACTATAACTACTAGCCTATATAAATTTTATAAGGACTAAAGTAATTCTTTATATATTTAGTAAATTTTAATAATATAGACCTAAAGCACAAGATTGGTAATAAGATAATTGACTAATATAAATTTAAAAATGTGTAGTGTATAGTAACCAACAATTGTATATAATAATTTTACGATTCTGACCTATCAGGTCAATCTTTGTATACGAGAATATTATTAACTGTTCTTCTGTATTAATTTATTCTCACATTTCACTGCGAGTGAATGGTTTAGTGATCATATCGAATTCAAGTTTGAGTGAGTGCTTTGAGTTCGTCTCATCTCATGGTCATGAGTCATGCTATGAGTGAAGACTTAATTTTATTGAGGAATGAGTGTTCGCTCACTTGTATTCATATCACTCAGTGCATTGGTGTATGGAATGTACCGTATGTGAATCGGTGTATATTCTGGGTGCCATTTTTTAAAAACTTCTTTCCGAGAACTTTCCCTACCTGCTGCCACCCTAATTCTCTTAGACCTGTCAATCAGTGAATAGAAAGGTAATTAGGCGTATTTACACTTGTCTGCAGTCCAGTCCAATGTTGCCAAATACGTACCACAGCACGGTTACTTCACTTGAGAAGTGGTGAATGACAGTGGCAACACTGGGCAAACCCACGTGACTACAAGACCACCTGCTGTTTGTGGGTATTGGTGTTGGTGCAGATTTTGGGATTAGGGAACAATGCTATTATGTTCTTTTGTAGAGAGACGATGTTTTGGGACGAGGTCGTCTTAAAATGGCACGAACAAAATGTGCAGTGGCTTATGTGTGATGTCCCATATGTGAAATGTCGTATGTAAACTGTCTTGACCCCAATTATTAATCTACACAAACTGTAATCTCTACATATATAAAAGGCTTTGGCCTGACTGACTGAATGAATGACTGACTGACTGATTGACTGAATGACAGGAATCAACGTACAGCCTAAACTATAACAGGTAGAGACTTGGAATTTTGACAGTACCTTCGTTTCATAATGTAGGTGCTCACTAAGAAAGGATTTTGAAAAATTCTGATTCTAAATGCCAAAATTTAAATGTTTTTGAAAATACTTAATCCCTTTTTACATAGAATTATCAATTCCAAATCACAGAATATATTGTTGCCAAATGGTATCAGATGGGCTTGGAAAAAACAAATGAAATGCACTTTTGACAAATAAGAGAAGTTATCAAAATAATTCATGTTATAAATAAATATTACAGAATGAAATCCACTAAAATAATGGAATCACATAGTCTAACTTTCTCTACCCTGGACATAGAGAAAACAAAACGAGGTATGGGAATGTGTATATTATTATATTATATCGCAGGTTTTTGGGGAGAAAAGTATGAAAGTGATATTGCTTTCTGTTTAATTTCATCCCCAAAACGGTTTTATGGTAACACAAGAGTGGGAAATTTCCCGGCTCGATATTACAATTTTATGTTACAGGAATTTCTGTTTCTTCTTATTTAAACCTCTACCAGGCTTGCTGTGAACTGTACAAGCGATGGGATGCAAAATTCTAGATCATCTATGAGCCATAAAGAACTATATCAAGCGTTTTCTGAGGGAATAGTTTGAGTGTAATAAGTCGTTCTTCCTATTTCAAATTATAAATGCCTATATAAGGACCTAGAACTTAAAATTGAAAATCCTTCATAAGTTAATTTCCAATTACAAAATACAAAACCCGGGCGACGCCGGGTCTTTTAAGCTAGTAAAAATATACATTGTTTTAGTAGGGTTTTGTTTATATTCGAATGAAAGCACTTTAACTTACTGAAATTTCGTATTAACTTACGGTTTCATTGATGTTTTCTGAAATAGCTTTCAGTTGAACCGAATGATTTTATTTACAAATTCAGATATTTTATTTGACATCATCTTTTTTCACAGGAATTTTCACAGTTCGTTATGCCCCGCAGGAGAGAGATAGATAATGGAAGTTTTATATTTTCCTACTGAGCTTAACTCGTTTTAATTTATAACTTCCACCTGTGCTCGGCATTTAAAAACATTAAAAACCTAACCTACTTTATAAAAACATAACTTATCTTATTATAGTTAACAAAAATAAGTAGCATAAACTACTATTCTAGAACTATAAAACCTTGTACAATCAATGAATTAGTAATAAATATTACTAAAACTTCTTAATACTGTTAAAAAATGTGCTTCAAGTCCATACAATACAACTCTTGTATTGTCTATACCAGCGTTTCTCAATCCTTTTGAACCCGAGGACCTCTAAAATGTCTAAAAAAATTTTACGGACTCCTAACTTTACATCCCATTTTTAAAAGTAGGCTATATGTGGGTCTATATTCTTAATATTTGGTGTATTAATTATAGGTCATTATAACGAAATAAATCTAAATACATTTTTTAATTCAATGGAAACACAGTAAACTATTGACAGTTTAATATTTATTACCAATTTGATAATATAATTAGGAATTATGTTATTACTAATAACATTACTTTTAATGAGACGGTTGAGCTTGTCGCCTCTTGCAGAGTACCTGCATATCTGGCTCAATATTAGTCAAATTTAGTCGAAGATCAGCAGATACCCGTCATCTTAATTATGTTTGCGGACCATCTGCACCATCGTCGCGGACCACCTGTGGTCCGCGGACCATAGGTTGAGAAACGCTGGTCTATACCTTGTACACATTTTTAAACAGTTTAAGAAGTTGTAGTAATATTTATGACTAATTCATTGATTGTACAAGTTTTTATAATTCTTCGGTTTTACTAATAATCCATTTGCAATATTTATACCAGGAACATACACAGCTGAGGAGAAAAATATACTAATAATCAGGCTTTAAAACTTAGTGCCCGATCGAATATGTTAACAGCAACTGTACTGTACAGACTTTGCTCGGCGTATGCGCTAGCTACCATATGCTAGTTCACGTGATAGTAAACAAAGCGGATTACAGGTATAGGAAGACCACAAAATAACTTCTCATTCTCTAAACTCACATTACAACCATGCAAAACGATATGTTCTCCTGTTTGTGTGTAATAGTCCCTCCCAAATGTTTCAATATATGTTTGCGTTTTAGAATACTTTACTTTCGGTATTCCGAACACGTATTATAAATTGATAAACACGCATAATGACAAGGTACACTGTTGACCAATTTGAGAGGCACCGTACTACGAGCGAATTCACTTCTCGGTACTACTATCAATGACTGTCTTATCAGCCTACGCAATCACCCTCCACCCCCTATACTCAGGTTGTTGGTAACTGGAATCATCTCCCTCTGTGGGTTCGGGCACTAAGTTTTAAAGCCTGCTAATAATCCTTGCATAAGGCTGAATGTGTGCAACGCTTTACACAGCCTATAAGCTTGACGTAAATAACACTGCCCAACAAAAAAACATTTTTTAAATGTTTCCGTCGCCTCATGAGTCAATTCTTACTAATTTTGGGTTGAGAAAAACGAATATGACAAAGAAAAATTTTTATTAGCTCTAGTTTCTGAGATAAACAATAGGTGAAAGTTTTTAATTTTAAAGGATTAAGAGAAAACAGTAAATTTAACATTTATAAATATTAATTACTTAATGTGCTCACAACATTAAAAGTGTGACCGTTCTTTTATTAATGACAGTTAACATCCTAAATTGATTAAAGAAAACCTACCATGCCGTTGGATCTACAGAGAATCAATAGGTGGCTTCATGAGATCTCTGTCTTTTGACTTTTCTCTTGTAATTGAGTTCTGGAGCATCCCTACACACAAACCAGCAGTAATCCACAAGCATTGCTTCATTCTAGAGGCCCTGATATCTCCGTTCCATCACAGAAATATCCTCATGGAACCTTTCTCCATGCTCGTCACTGACAGCTCCACAACTAGGTGGGAAAAAATTGAGAATGGAGTGGAGAAAATTAATTTTTAGGGACATGTTGCATCTGAGTTGATGGTATTTTTGTAGAAGTGCTGTCACCAACTGAGTGTAGTTATCATCTCTTTTATTCCCTAAAAATTCCTTGAGAGCTTCCCAAGCTGCCTTTTCTTCCCCTTCCAAAAGTAGGTCGAATGCAGGATCCTTTACAAGTTGACAGTTGACGTGTTTGTGGGCCATCAGAGATGCCTTCCTTGACTTTTGCATCACAGTCCAGAAAATTTCTCTCTCAAATATTTAAATGCCTGGCCTTCTTGGTTCATGCCTTAGACAAAATTCTTTATCAAACCTAGCTTGATATGTAGAGGTGGAAGAAAAACATCTTTTGGATCCTCAAGAGGCTCGAATTAGATCACTCAACTCCGATTGGCTGAATCTGTGCGGTTGATCATCTTTCACTTCAAAATCAGGGTCATGGGATGTTGAAGGCTTGTTGATTTCTTCTTCTTCCACACTGCGTTCATTTTCTACTTCCAACTCATAATTTTGGGGTGGAGTAGGAACTGGTGAACTGTCTGAATGTGGAATAGGTTGAATAGCAGATGGAAGATTGGGTACCTTCATACCAAAATAATGTTGGTAGGCAGTCTTCACAAGAGGCATCACTTTGCGTTTCTGTGACGAAAATGTTATTTCACCACAAATGTAACATAAATTCTTCACTAAATTTACACATTTCCGTGGCATGTTAATGTAACAAATTTTGCTTTTTAAAACCCTCCAAAACAAAAATTCTGCACTAATTACAACAGATAATACGAAATTCACTGTCAAAACAATAGTGTTTACATTTATAATCTACCCACAGCTAGACTACTGTTGTATTTTGACAGTTGACAAGTGTGCCAACATCCAAAAACAAATTTTCCCGAAACTGAAAATGTTGACTATAGAGAATACAAAAGTCACTGTATCTCCAAAATAAGAGCTAATCGGTAATTTCTATGGCGATTTCTGAATTCAGCAGGTGGAAATACATGAGAATCAGCTATTTTTGAGCCCGAAACATTTCCATTGTTGGGCAGTGTAATCAGTATGGCCGATATCTGTAACTGCCGGTCGTTTCGTATATGTCTGAGTTTTAATTTTGAGGTTATGCATCCATTCTTAACAATCTGAGCTGCTTTTATGGAATTATAAACATTGTTCCTTGTTTGCGGGACATATTTCCATAATTTTACCCATGATTACAGCTTTCTGAAAACAGTGTAATGAAATACTGAAACTACAGTCTTTTTCAAATGAGAAGCCAATTCCTTTACCGCCAATCACGTGTACGAGCTAATAAGTCCCGCTAGCAGTAAGAGTCTTCCCTCCGTCTCGCCGTCTCTGATTGGACCGCGTATCTAAGCAAGGAGAAGCACAAACGGCTTGTCATCTGCAAAACACTTTAGGTTTTTCTCTCGGCAGACGACGATGCACTATTGTTTGTTCACTTCTCGGACAGGTGGCGACATTGGCGTTCTGCAGTCCTTCACAGCCGCGGGCTAGTAACGTCATCACCAGCGTGACGTGTTTGATGACGTTTCACATTCAAACCAGTTGTAATCCTTGGCAGTAATGCTGGGTTTATTAGTAACACGACTTATGTAGAACTTGCGCTGTGATCAACCAAACAACCGTTCAACGCAACTATAGGCCAAAGCAGCTTTTGTTAGTGAAGCTGTTAGACTAGTAGCTTATGCTACTTATATTTGTTAACTGTAGTAAGATAAGTGGGGGTACGCCGTAGCGTAGTGGTTGAGGCGCTGCGCTACAAACTGGAAGGTCGCGGGTTCGATCCTCGATGAGGTCGTTGGAGTTTTTCAACTGGCCTAATCCTTCTGGTGGCACTATGGCCTTGGGTTGGACTCAGCCTCTAACAGAAATGAGTGCCAGGAGCAATCCTTGGGGTAAAGGTGGCCGGTGCGTAAGGCTGACAACCTTACCACCTTCATGTGCTGATATCTAAAAATCTGGGAGCCTCAACCTCCTGGAACCCTCTGGGCCTCCATGACCTATTTAGGGAACACTTCAGTTTGTCGGCATACTGACCACATGGCCCCCAATCCTGCCTGTGGTAGATTACGCAGATGTAGGGTGGTAGACCATGTCCCTCCAGGGATGTAGCGCCACGGAGTTTAGTTTTTTAACAAGATAAGTTATGCTTTAAAGTAGGTTAGGTTTCTTCTGTTTTTAAATATTGAGCATAGGTGGAAGTTATAAATTAAAAATAATGGAAGTTTTATTCAAAACTAGTAAGGCGTACTATTTTTTATAAACAGAATTTTATTAGTTTTTATTTTTAAAATTACATTTTATCATTGTGAAGATTATTACTAGGGGGCGGATTTCTATGACATGTCATATTTTTCCCCTTTGCATTATCTCAGGTTTCCGACTAATTTAAACCCGATTCCAAGCATCCTGGTGAAAATGGAACGGCTTTTATTGTGCATATAACTGCATATTTAGGAAATGTTCAACTATTGTAGCATATTTAGTATGAATATGCATATTTAAGTAATATTTTCGGCATATTTGTATGCATATTAAAGACATTTTGAAGTTTCATATCATATTTTGTAAATTTTGCATTATAATGATACTTTTTGAGAATTTACAGATATTTTAAATAATAACATATTTTAATAAAATGAATTGTAATGAAACTTAAATATACACATTGTGTAAGTGGTAAAGTTAACTTTTATTGGTCATATTTTAATGTTTTTTAGGTCATAGAAATTCGTCCCCTAATTATTACGTCTGCTCTTGTTTAAGAACATTTACGTTGAAGTGCGAAGCATTCAGTTAGGGGAAAAAAAGGAACTTGTATCTTACTCTGAATATACAACTTTGATATTCAACTGTAAATTAATTTTTATCTGTTTTGACGTGTGTCATTAGGCTTTTCATTTCTTTTTGTTTGAGATATTTACGTTAAAGCGAATACTTGCATTATGAGAGAAATGACATGCCCATTACGTGTAAGCTGCTCCCTTTTCGTGCCGGAGAACGAAATAGGATTTGTTTAAATTTTGCATGGAACAGCAAGCAGAATCTTTGAATGCTGGGCCGGGAGAGGGGTTGGAAATGAAGACCACTAGATCTCTCATGTATCGAAGCTAATCGCTTCTCAGCGTACCAGGATTACCATTGATGAATTCGTTCACTGTGATAAAAGGCGCGTTTGGCCAGCTAGGGTCGTAGAAACGATATGCTAGGGGTCTACTGTTACTGTGTATGTTTTGTGAATGAGCTCTCCGAATCCACTTTTAACGTAAAAAAGCTAGCAAAAGCAGAATCCTTCTCTTCTTGGTTCCATTAGTAATACAGAATAAAAAAGTGCCCATCGCCTTTACGTTTTTCATCAGAAATGACACCCCATTTGTTTCAATTATTTAGTAAGCTGTCTGTTTTTATTCTTTTTTCCCTTTTTGAGACTACAGATTAACTTAAATATTACAGGAAACACGGGAATTTCGCAATGAACGGAAATGGAATGCCATTTAGGAAGGTTGACCGGGCCGTCAGATACTAATGTGATATATAGGCTACTAGCGATGGAGAATGTTCACAGCCAATATAATATATTCATCTAATAAGAGTGCACTTTGGTGTACGATAAGGTATACATATATATATATGGTTTTTTTTTTTTCCAATTGACCACTTTTAAGGCGAGGGACCAAATTAATTTCTGTATGCTGCGGTTCCTAAAATGTTTTTTGCACGACGTAACTAATTAGTGGTCCTTGCGAATATTGTTGCCGTGGATCGTAACTTGACATTCCCGCACGCAATCTGGTTGCTGTGAAAACAAAAGAAATCTCCGTACGGTAAAAATTGCAAAAAGCACAAGTGCCGTAAGTAAAATCATCATAATACAAGCCTTTATGGAAGACCGGAACCAAGGCCCCCCCAGTTTGTGACGACTTTAACAGGACAGATATTCGGTTCCCATAACAACAAACACATGCGAATCACTTTCTGAAATATAACATCCATCTTTAATAGTGTATAAACATAACATTTTCAGCTAATATCTCAATTAATATAAATAAATTTATATAAATAATCATCGTACAAAAAATAGCATGCAATACTCGTGCCGTAGGCGCATAACAGATCTCAGAAATTAAAAAAACTGCGCAAGCGCCTCGTTTTTCAAACTCCTTCCTCGGTCCGCAAGCACCGCTTACAGCACTTGTATCGCAATATACTATTTCAATTGACCACTTTTAAGGCGGACCATATGAATTACTGTGTGCTACGGTCCTTAAAATATTTTGAAGCCTTGTCTTTTTTATAACATTTTTTCTTGTGAAGCAGGCTCCATTTTCAGTTATTACTGTAGTAATTAGCAATTTACAATGAATATCTATTTATAAGAGGCTTTGTCCTGACTGACTGACTGACTGAATCAACGTAGAGCCTAAACTATAACAGGTAGAGACTTGGAATTTTGACAGTACCTTCGTTTCATAATGTGATATATACTAGCGATGGAGAATGTTCACAGCCAATATAATATATTCATCTAATAAGAGTGCACTTTGGTGTACAATAAGGTGTATATATATATACAGGGTGTTAATGAATAACACCAAAATATTTTACCTGTATATAGAGCGGGCATAGACAAGCAACTTTTATTATAAGATTTTTGGTCTATGAGATAAAATGTGTGTGCTACAGCGGATTAAAGTCATTATAATTTCCTGCTCATAGTCATAAGTCAATAATTATACGAAATAGGGTTAAAATTTTCATTAAATTGACTTCATGCCTTCCTAATGATCCGTAAAAACCTTATTCTTAATCATTTATCCACAGCTATGACATACTTTAGAGTTTTCATAATCTGCAAAATTTACAGACTAATCACGTGACTGGCAAACACTGCATTATTCTTTTTTTATTGATAACTACTGACTGCAGTGTTAATAACGAAGTTCCTTTGTTTTGCATTTATTTTCTAATGTTAGAAGACAGTGGCGGCTGTGCCCTGGGAGATTTTATGCTGTAACAGGAAAAATTGAATCCATTGAAAATTGATTGAAAATTGAATCCCAAACCTGTCCTGTGCGCTAGATCCACGAAATCGGGCTGTGCGTTACTCCCACGTGCGCTAGTACCACGACACGGTGCATTGCAGACACGATGCGGTTTTATTTAAAATTCAGTACAGAGGAGTTGATGTGCTCTTGGAAAGTTTTGTTTGTTTGTCTTCTGTCTTTACATACACACACACTTCCATGCGAAAGAGTGCAGCCTTGCACGAATGACGCACCGCACGCTTTCTTTTGTTTGTCTATTGCCTTTACAAGCACATGTTTTCACGAGTATTTGAGTGCGCACCTGCCTAATCCCGAGCGAAAAAGCTTGTGTGTGACCTGTGACGCTGTTCCACTTTACACGCGCTGTGTCGCTGTGGAAAGGAAACTTCTTGAATCAGGTATGTTTGTCTGCTGCTGAAGTATTACTATTGGCACTTTGTTTCGTAGTCCTTTTACATGCGAATGAATTCCATTGACATAAGGCACATGTTCTAAAATATGATTCCTTCCTGCTCCATTACGTACCAGTTTCTTGAAAACATCCACTCAATCCTGAAAGTGATTTCACAAATTACGCTGATTTCTTATAAGCCTCATGTAATGCATCAATCTTGAAGTCTCGAATTTTGCTATCGAAACAGTTTTCAGCTTGACTATAGAAATTTTGTATAATTTTGTATATAGGCGGAGGGAGGTATGGAATTGATTCACGAGGACATCTGTGGAGAAACTTGAATAAAGATGTAGCAGCTTGGTCAAGAAAACCGTCAGCAAGTCTAAGGGTCTGTATTACCACCTGCCGACAATTCCTCCCGATACGTGGTTTCCAGATAGCTTAACAGGAAGATGTCTTGTAATACCACCGCTGAACTGCTATCGGGAAGAACGCAATTAAATTGTGTAAAATAATCCTTAGCTCGTTGAGCAAGGAGGTGTGCTTTTTGTAGTTCGGTAGGCCTCCGCTAGGTGCAGCAGCTCCAATTTGTATTTGTACAGTTAAATTACATAAGAACATTTCGTTTTAAGTGCATTAATCGATTTGTGCAATTCTATTTAATTTATTATGTGAGCCTAAAATGACAATTTTGTGTAAATTAAATCTTACAGCATCAATTCTGAAATTCAGATGGTCAGGAAGCTTCGGAGTGTTGCCATCTTGTTTCAACCAAGCTTCCCCTAACTGGCAGTTGGTAGTTTATCAGCCACTCTATCCTCCTGCTAGCTTAGCTGGGAGTTGACTTCCTAGACAGATTTTGTCAGGAGACCATAATACGCAATTCTTGGCCAATTTCCAGATAGGTTCTCTATCTAGCAGATAAATGATATCAGGTGGTCGTCGTACAGGCCGTAAGATGGGGATAGATACGACTCAAGAGATTAGGTGTCAGTGTGAGGTAATTGAACATGGCTGGTATTCTTCCTTCTCCTCTTCCTCCTCCTGCTGTGGTCATTGGATGGCCCCTCCCCGCCAAACCATAAACCATACAAGTGAACCCGTCCACATTTCAATCGTAAACCGACCGGGTTTTCGAGGGTGAAATATACGATGTTAACGATGCTAGATCCGGAATGAAATTTAATTTGTTGGAGTTTTTTTTTTTTTAGTATATACGAGAGGAATATTTTGTTTGAAGCATTATTTGTTCAGTGACTCATGGTGATATGCCGAGTTAGGATAACGGACGGGGGTAGAGAAGGTTGGTCCATGCAAAGAGGAAGGGGTTTGGGAGGTGCCATGGCGCCAGCCGCACACCAGGGGTTGGAGGCGGAGGTGGTGGAGGTGGTTACAGCAGGGAGGAATATGGTGGGCGGCGGGTGGTTCAGTTAGAAAGTTTCTGTCTCTGTCTCACACTACAAACCCCCTCCTCCTCCTCCGACCCCTTTTGTTATTGCAATATACATCCATTATTCATTGGTGGGGGAGACCTGAAGCCGTAATCAAAACAAATCGCGCGTCGAGAGACTGTTCGTTGTTCCTAGAGTGTGCGCCTGCTCCATGCCCTCGTGTGTGTCCAACTCTTGCCATGTGTAAGACTTGTCCCTGTCTTCACTAGTATCGCCCAAAATCTAAACATCATCATGGTTTTTTTATGTAGGCTATGTCTACATCTTCCGTATTCTCACGGTCTTACTAGGCCTAATAATCCATTTGTAACATTTATACCAGGAATATAGAGAGCTGGGGAGAAATTGTGCTAATAATCCTTGCAAAAGGCTGAATGTGTGCAACGCTTTACACATCCTAACGCCCTTGTATAAGCTTGACGTAAATAATCAAGATGGCCGATATCCGTAACAGCCGGTCGTTTCATAGATGTCTTGAGATTGAATTTTTAGGTTATGCATCCATTCTTAACAATCTGAGCTGCTTTTATGGAATTATAAACATTGTTCCTTGTTTGCGGGACATATTTCCATAATTTTACCCATGATTACAGCTTTCTGAAAACAGTGTAATGAAATACTGAAACTAGGGTTTTCTCTCGGCAGACGACGATGCACTGTTGTTTGTTCACTGCTCGGATAGACGGCGACGTTGGCGTTTTGCAGCAGCATGCTGCAGGCTAGTAACGTCATCACCAGCGTGACGTGTTTGACGACGTTTCGCATTCAAACCCGGTGTAACTCTTGGCAGTTATGCTGCGTTTATTAGTAACAAGGTTTATGTAGAACTTGCGCTATGATCAACAAACAACCGTTCAACGCAAATATAAGCAGCTTTTGTTAGTAAGGCTGTCAATCTCCAAGCCTCTCTATTCTCCCAAAGATTCTCAGGAATATTTTTCTCCTTCATGTCGTCTTGTATCCCATTAAACTGTGTCTTCTTTGGTCTACCCCCCTTCTTTCTGCCCGGAGGATTCCATGTGAAGATCTTGTTTGGTAATCTCTCCTCCCCCATCCTTCTCACATGACCATACCACACGAGTTGCTTTTCTTTAATTTCATCTATTTTTAGTGTGTTGTACTTCCATTTGTTCCCGAATTTCTTCATTTCTAGTTCTTTCCATCCTAGAAGTTATATTTGCTCTTCTACAAAAATCCATTTCTATGCTAATAATTTTCTTTCCTCTCTCTTTTTAACTGGCCAAATTTCTAAACCATATTGTATTATTTTCTTGACCATTGAATCATAAATATACTGTTGTTCTTCCTTCTCGTGATATGTCTGTCACATAATGATCCTTTATTATCATCATCCACGATGCCCAATCATACAATATTTAGAATCGCCTATTGCGTGGCACATATCCATGCCGGGGATAAACAATTAATAGAACGTCTCTTATGCCCGGTTTCTACAAACTAGTGAATTACCTATGGGTAAATTATCCATGGACAAATTAGTTCCATTTAACCTACAATGATAATATCATTATATTATAATGAGCAAGGCATTCGAGTTGTACAGTTAATTTAATTCAGAAGGCTTTGATTCTCATTGTTTAAATATTACTATTGATCCTATGAAAGGTTACATTTTATCCAGCCATCCATGAAAGGATAAATTAACCCGAAGATTTACCCTTGGAAAGATCTAGCCCGAGTTTGTAGGAACATTTTTTCTCCCATTTTCATATTTACCCAGAGGACATTTATCTAGAAACTCGCCACAAGTGTATGTGATTGCTATCTTTAAATTATTTGTGCTTGTGTGGTGTTATTTTTGTGTAAATTCTGTCCATTGGATAATTTACCCATAGGTAATTCGCGAGTTTATAGAAACTGGCCATTAGCGGATTGAATAACTGACCTAGGTTTAAAAAATTGATAGAACACAGTCTGTAATGTTTTTTTCCCCCCCCCATTCATATATTAATGACTACGGAAATGCAGAAATTGTAACCGGGAGTCGTTATACAGAGAGATTATTTTTGCGATGTGTCGAGAACTCACTGTCTGGCGGCCTGGAAGCAAGTCTTCGTCCGGTAAAGGCGCTCGAGCAGTACATCGCAAAAATAACATCTCTGAATGTACATGGATGAGAAAAAAACAGTCTGGCGGGCAACATAACCACCGGAGGGTGAAATTCTTTTCTATATTCCTTTCCCTACAAAGGATGAAGTGAGTTTGAAGAAGTATGAGTTTATGTAGGAATATATTGATGGGCTATTTCTAAGAAGGTCATAGGGTGCTTTGAAACACATTCTGTCCTATCTGTGCAGGGTTGAGTTAGGAAACTCTTCTTGCCCTTTGAATGAGCTGTGAGCTTGACAGTAAAGTGACGTCACTGCACACTTCACGGTACAGGCTATGTAGGCCTACTAAGGGCTGTGTTCACCAACACGGATAAAGTTTCGCGGTATCGTGGATAATAAAATCTACGATTAATCCATTATTTCAAATAGTAAACCTTTCTGGTTTCACCACATAGTTTGTCACCATGGTTTTCAAAAACTTGGTTTTTGCCTACTACTTATCTGACCCTTAAATTTTTCATAAGAGAAACCATCGTCATCTGGCGGGTGTTGTGTGAAACAGCGGAAGATTGCCTATTGGCTGCGTCCGGGCGCTAAATGTACACTTTGCCATAGCAACAAGAAAGTTTCTCCTCACGCTGTCTCTCGCTAGTAGTTCTACAAATGGTCCACTTGATGTCTCACTGTCTGTGGGGCGTGGCACATAGCAGATAATTTAGTTTTCCTCTTGAATCTTGAGCAGAAATTGTCATCATAGAAGTCCAAATACGACGTATGTTCCTTTATCCATCTAGGGTGCCTTATTCTGTGTTCTGCTTCATATTCCTCCTTAGTCTCACTATCTCTCATGTTGATCAGATGTTCTAATCGCCTACGCGCCATCTTTGATGTCGCAATTAGCTTGGTTTATCCTGTTTTGCTGGCCGATGTTTCACCGGTAAAGCTTGGATATTATAGAAAAGCGAAGTTACTGTAGCTGGTGAAACGGAAAAAGGACAATATCACAGCTTTTCGGTCTAAAAACCAGGATCAGACAGGTTATCGGCGTTGGTGAACACAGCCCTAAGACCCAATTCCATATGCGTAAAAATGTACACCCGCACTCGGAAGTGACGTCAGCATCTGAAAACCTTCTACCATTTCTAGAGTGATAGGGAAAAAGCGCGTAAGTCAGAAAACTAAAGTTTCAAGAGAGGCAAAAAACAATTTATTTCCACAGCATTGTTACAATATATTGTTCATCCCACCCATACTATCTTATACTAAGTAAAAATATCTGGGTGGACTGAACTAAATATTGTAACAATGCTGTGGAAATAAATTGTTTTTGCCTCTCTTGAAACTTTCGTTTTCTGACTTATTCGCTTTTTCCCTATCACTCTAGAGTTCAGCTGTAACAGTAATCTATCTATATTAATAAAAGGAAGTGTCTGTCTTCCTCCGTCTGTCTGTCTGTCTGTCCGCGATGCCCAGCGAAATCTACTGAACGCAGAGATCTGAAATTTTAAACATAGATGGACTAAAGGGTCGGGAAGTGCACCTCGAAGCCGGAATTTTAATTTTTGCTTTCCTTCGCGAGTTATGAGTGAAAAACTGGCAGAAAACGTGCATTTTTTGTGTTTTCGAAGCATCAGTTTTCAGTAATATATTTCAATGTCAAAACAATTACAGTTGGCTTTTGCTATTTTTGTCATACCTTGGAAATGAAACTTTCGCGATCGCTTGAATGTTGTAGCTCACGCTGGTCGATTCATTTTGTTTATAATGTCAAGGCACGCATACATATGAAATTTTTAACCTACACCGAAGAGGATTATTATTATTATTATTATTATTATTATTATTATTATTATTATTATTATTATTATTATAAGAGGGATAATCAATATAGGCCTAAATATGGTCAAACGTTGTTAGATTTGGACGAAACTCACTATAAAGGGGTTTTCTGGGCCAAGGACCTCAAATCTGACGTCGCTTTTACCAGGCGACGCTATCTAATCGTGGTATGTAATTCACGTGATTTAGGTGTTAATAAATATATTGATTTAACTATTATGCTCTTAATTTTTAATTTTTGAAATCTTTATCGCGAGCGATCGCTTGATTTTGTAAGTCCATCCTGGACGATTCATTTGTTTAGAATAGGCCTATCAAGGCCCGCAGACGTATGAAATTTTCAACCTACACGGAAGAGGGATATTCAATATAGGCCTGACTATGGTGAAACATTGTTCGACTTGGACGAAACTCACTATACAGGGGTTTTCTGGGCCAAGGAACTCGAATCTGAGATCGCTTTTTTACCAGGCGACGCTATCTAATCGTGGTATGTAGCCCACGTGATTTAGGTGTTAATAAATATAATGATTTGACTTCTGTAAATTTGTGAATATGATTGACTTTACTACTAATACAGTTGTTTAAATTAGAACACAACTAGAGACGAACCAAGCACATATATGTAAATAGTGTAAATACTTTAAACACCGATGTAAACCAGAACATGTAGTGTTACATATTTATAACGGAGCATGTTGTTAAATAAAGTCTCAAAAAAAAAATGATTTAACTATTATGCTCTTAATTTTTAATTTTTAAAATAATTATCACGGGCAATCGCATGATTTTGTGAGTCCATCCTGGACGATCATTTGTTTAGAATGACAAGGCCCGCAGACATAAGTTATGAAATTTTCAACCTACACGGAAGAGGGATAATCAATATAGGCCTAAATATGGTCAAACATTGTCGATTTGGACGAAACTCACTATACAGGGGTTTCCTGGGCCAAGAAATTCGAATCAGAGGTCGCTTTTATTAGGCGACGCTATCTAATCGTGGTATGTAGTCCACGTGATTTAGATTTTAATAAATAGGCCTATAATGATTTAACTATTTTGTCTTGATTTTTAATTTTTAATTTTTGAAATAATTATCGCGGGCGAAGCCACGGGCACATGCTAGTCTAATCTAATTTGTCTTTCCCTGCACTTGTCCTGCGTCCTAAAGCCTGCAGGTGACTAAAACTTCCAGTTTTCCTGACTAGAAAGACTTCGGAAGTTGTCAAAAAGTAGGATGGAACTAAGATAAGGCCTGTTTTGTTTGATACACGTATCCCTTATCCCAATAGCATGTGTGTATGCATATTACTCTGAAATTAAGAGAAAATTCTGCTTTTATATTCTGAATATTCATATTGCTTACGGCGATAACTAAAATATATCTATGAACATTTATTTTTAAACTGTGTTTCAGTCCCCATGTGAAAAAAGGCTAGTGGCATTGCCATTTAATATATTTTCATAGAGATTACAAGCATCTGCGTATAAGAGGTATCATGTATGTTTAGGCTACTTTGAAATATAATCATTGTATCTTCATTGTGATGAAATGATGAGGTGTCTATTGATAATGTGTTAGAGATACATAGGAAACCCGTTTACAAGAGATGCAAACTGCACGAAATAAATTAGGGAAAGGATAGCAATGGCAAAAAATATCTTTCGACAAATGAGGCCTTTGTTGCCCGGATAACTAGATATGAACCTAAGAAAGAAGCTTATGAAAATTTCATATGAAGTGTTGCTTTATATGGGGATGAAGCTGAATAAAAAAAAAGTGTGCGTGGAGTGCCACGCGACAGAAGTGAAACTTGTTTTAATTTTTGAATTTTTTATTTTGAATTATTGGATTTTTTTGTTTTAAATTTGGGATTCTTGGGTTTTTCAAATTTTGGCTTTTATTATTTTTTAAATTTTGGATTTTTTCGTTTTTTAAATTTTGGATATTTGTTTTTTATTTTGGAATTATGGATTTTTTAAATTTTGGATTTTTAGATTTTTAAATTTTGGATTATCGATTTTTTAATTTTTATATTTTGGATTTTTGGATTTTTTAAATTTTGGATAAGCCTAATCATTGTGTTGATTATTTTCTGTGCAGTCCGTTCCGTCACAGCCCCATTAATTTAGTGACGATTTTGTTCGTAACGCAAGTTTGGGTTAGCTCCTGATTTACTCCTAGCGCGGCTAAAGAAGTTGCACTTCAAAAATAGGAAGGAAATATTTAGAGAGCTATGATATGTGTTGGAGGAAAATGGAAGATTCCGTGGACAGGCAGATTAAAGAATTAAAGAACTTCTAAGAACAGTGGATAAGAAAAGACATCTTGGAAAATCTTACTGGTTAGGACGCATTATGAGACTACACGACTTATGCTGGATGTAATTGAAGTTAAAATAAAATAAAGCTTGGTAGAAAATGATTTGACACACTGGATGACATCAAGAAGAAAATAGGCCACGAAGAGCTAAAAGTTGCATCAGGAGATAGGCCTAGAGTTGGAACCGTTTGTTAAATAAAGTACCTAGGCTGCATTTCGTTCATCTAAACAACAAAATGGTAATGCTAAGACTTCGATTCATGCTTTATTATTTAGTGTTAATTGAAGGGAGGGTGGAATAAGTCTAGCTTTCATGGCTATGACGTGAGATATGGGGGATCCAGACCAAGCTGACGTCACGAGTTTAAGTAAGATAAATTAATACTATGCGAACAGAGAAGGGGAAAATACATAACTGCTTAACAATTCATCCAGTTGTAGTTTCATTAGAAGCTCCCGAGGGGATTTTGCCATAACCAAAGCCCTAAGAATATAACAGTACGAATTATCTATGTGTATTATATAAAAAATTATTATAAATAGGTTATAATAAAATATATACATAATTACACAACAGTTTCTACATAAAATTAAACATATGATTCACAGTAACTGTCATTTACTATTATTATTATTATTATTATTATTATTATTATAATTCCAAGCTTGATCTTCCCGATTACGCCATTTTGCTGTAGTCATCTAGTGGGAGATTCTGGAACTACCTTGTCCATGGATAAATTCTAGAGTGATAGGGAAAAAGCGAATAAGTCAAAATATTAAAGTTTCAAAAGAGAAGAAAAACCATTTATTTCCACAGTATTGTAACAATATTTAGTTCAGCCAAGATATTTTACATGGTATAAGATACTATTTTAAAATATCTGGGTAGTTTGAACAAAAAATTGTAACAATGCTGTGGAAATAAATGATTTTTGGTCTCTCCTGTCACATTGGTTTCTTGACTTATCCGCTTTTTCGCTATCACTTTAGTATTATCCAAGGACATCTTGATGAATTAATGGGCGGAGAAGATGTGAGATTTATTAAGTCTCGGAGATTGACATGTGAAAAGAATGCCCAAGGAAAGGATGCCTTTGAGGATATTGGATGGGAAAATTGATGGAAAAAGGAGACGAGGGAGACCAAGGAAAAAGATGGATATCAAATGGTGGGAGAAAGTGATGGATAGAACCGAACGGAGGCGAATTACGAGGGGGGCTAAAGCCCATCCAGGGCTCTAATGCCAAAGTAGAAGAATATTTTAGGCTTTTAGTTTGTAAATACACAAAAAGTTATCTTTGTATAAGTTCTGTCCATTGGATAATTACCATAACTTAGAGAAGCTGTTTAACCCTTCCATTAATTACACCCCATATAATTAATATCTTTGTGTAGTAGATTTATAGTGTTTGATCATCCAATGTTATATAAGGTATACGTGCAAAATGCATTTGGCTCTTTGTTTGATGAAAGCTATTATATTGTTAAGTGATTAGAAGTTACTGTTATACTATAATCCATAAGCCGTGTGCTTTAATAATCAGACAATTAACTAATGAGCTGAGGAAAAAGAACACACCAGATAACAAATGGGTGTGTTCGCCAAGTATAATTTTTGTAGCTCCGTTTTACAAAGCGTAATATTAAAGATTATTTTCCACTTTACAGCATAGAAATTCAGTTCACTCTCGCCACCTGGATTCTAGCTTTATTTCCGGCTTTCGTCATAAACATTCATTTCCATAAAAAGCTAAAGAGCAGATTTACATCCGGTTGCTTACCTTTGTTTTAAAAATGATTGCAGGTATCTATAGCATATAAATAAAATCGTAAGGATCTTGTAATCATTGTCAAAGAATCGTCACTTACCCTATATGGAGGGAATTGTCACCTAGTCTGTCAAGGTCGTATATTAAGGAAAGTAGTTAGGACGCAGCGGTCGGGTCGAGTGGTAGGCCTTGTCTCTTCTGGGAAATTCGCGCTACGGAGTTAGTTAATTAGTTAGTTAATTATTAATGACGGAAAGGTTTTCTTTTAATAGTTCGCATCGCGGGGTTTTTGTATGGGATAGCCGAGTCCCTTTACGCCATTTCTGGACCCTTTATACACACATCGCCGGTGTGGTCTTGTGGTTATCGTCGCTGACTACAGATCCGTCGGCCCGGTTCGATCCCCGGTACCTCCTCGGATTTTTCTGAGCTATGGAGGTCTGGAAGGGAGTGCACTTAGCCTCGTGATTCAAACTGAGGAGCTACTTGATAGAGAAGTAGCGGCTCCGGTCATGGAAACCACCATTAACGGCCGTGGGTGTCGGCATGCTGACCACATGCCCCCAATCCTGCCGTCTGCCTATGGTAGATGACGCAGCGGTCGGGTGGTAAGCCTTATCCCTTCTGGGATGTTCGCGCCACGGAGTTAGTGAGTTAATTATTAATGACGGGAAGGTTTTCTTTTAATAGTTCGCATCGCGGGGTTTTTATATGGGACACCCGAGTCCCTTTACGCCATTTCTGGACCCTATCTGTTGAACGTGGAGCCCGATGTAACATTACATGCGGTTTTATCAAACGACACCCTAATTTTAATATAATATGTATAATGTATATAATGTAATATTTTCGTTACGTGAGATTTTAGCAAGTGATCCCTTACAGACCGATTTTAAAGCCGATTCCCTAGGCCTCTTTCCTGAATGGATCCTTTCCTAATGGCTGTTGTTGGTTTATTCTATTGATCCAGCACAACGGTAGGCATGTAGACCTATTTTATCACTTTGTTCTATGCTTTAGAAGCCGTCTATTGAGAAGTACTTTAAATCCATGGAATATTACAAATCTTATCTTATATAAGTACTGAGGTTGTAATCTTATAGGAGAAAAATTCCTCCGACACTGGGACTTGAACCCAGGACCTTTGGCTATCCGTGCCAATGCTCTAATAACTGAGCTAAGCCGGAGTTCACTTTACAGCGCCAGATGGAACCTCTCTCCTAAGGCTGATTGCCCTTAATGGTCTACCTCATTGACAGACTAGTTATGTCATATACAGTAGTGTGAGGCACACTAATTAGTGATTTTTGTGACCGGGCTTCCACTGTTATTGTACAGGGATATTCAAGATAGATATATGCATATGAAGGGCCTAATTCCGTAAAGACGTAATGCACAAGGACATAGTTTCAAGAAATCTTGATGTTTTTAAACAATGTTACCACTCACAAGTTGGTGGTTTGAAGTTTAATTTTATAACATATATTTTTGAAGAACAGGCTAAATTAGAGTTCTGCAAATTTACAAGGTAGAGTGTATTGGGATTTTTTACAACTAGAGGTACCTAAACATGTTAAACAAAAACTGAAGTACTTTTACAGCAGCAAAATATTTTTACTTTGTATCATATTATTTGTTTTGACTTTATTTTAGTAAAAACCTGTATTATACAGTGACAATTGCATGTTTGCCAATGAATACCAGTATAGTCATTAATACAATAGATAAGAAAAACAATCTATTTTGAATGAAGTTACACTTCAGAAGTGAAACTTCAGTTTTAATAAACATTTGCTTGAAGGGTTGCACTGCGGAAAGTAAAAACAGTTGATAAACACACCTCAATAACAAGTGTGCCTTACGTCTGTATGGAACTGTTCTCTGAAGTAGAATGAATGTGCAGTCTCACAGGTCTTTTCTTATAACTGAGCAAAGGTTTAAGGCACAAGTACAAATAGTTCACTGAGCATTTAAGAGATATGAGGAGAAGGCACAAATGTTAAAAACTCAAAATTAAAGATTTGTGCCTTACTCCCTTATGGAACTAGGCCCTTCATATGCATTCATGAACCACAGATTGCCTCTGTTGGGCATTACAAGATAATATTATAGGAGATTCCTATGTATTCCTACGTATAATCCCGGTGTCAGATAATAATATTATAGGAGAAAAATTCCTATGTATAATCCCAGTGTCAGAGGAATTTTTTCTGCTGTAATATTATCATGTAATGTCCAACAGAGGCAGTAATCTGTGGTTCATGAATGCATATACATACTGAGGTTGTATTAATATGACTTATATGGGCGTTAAAGATAGTGGCAAAGGATATTCTAGTTTTCGTCGCACCAGTTGATTAAGGAGTTCTGCTTTATAGGCTCATACACGGAGCATAACCGCGTTTCTCCCTTCCTCTGTAAGGGGAGACTTTCTCCTTAGGTTTATGTAGCTCTGTAGTGACCCTAAAGTGGACTCATTAGGACAGCCGTGTAAAGCTAGAGTTCGCACAATATCTCATTAGAGTTAGTAGCTTATGGCGGCAGTGATGGGAGTTGTGCAGTGGAGGGGACTAATGTTGTATGCAGGCACCGGGTGTCGATTCACCTTCACTAGAATAGTGTTAGACTGAACTAGATAATGCGTTCTTGTACTATTCAACTTCCAGCAAATACGTCTGCTTCTTTTGCAGTCGGAATTTAAGGGGGGACTTACGGCTTTCGGTGTAATTCATAGGCGAGAAATAGGTGAATTTCATTATTTTCCCCCCCTCAGAAATGAATTGCTCTACAATCTTGCAACTACTCTTTTTTGTACTAATTCTACAATTGTATACTATTTTCAAAATTAATCAAACTGTTATAGTTTTGGGTAATTATCGTTACAAAATGGCAGTCACGTTTCGTGCACTAAAATGCCGTTTCCATGATAATTTCCACAAATGGCAATATTTTTGATTGATTATTTTTTCTACCTATTTCCAAGCATCATATGAACATCATCATCTAGAATCTTTGGAATATCTTCAGTATAGACTCTAAGTATTTTTAAAAAATAATTTTTTAAACTTTCTTTATATATATTAAAATTAACTTTTAATGTTAAATGAATGGCTGCAGATAGTGTTGTTCGTATGATATTAGCAAATACAGAGAAAAATAATCACTCAGAAATATTGATCATGTTTTACAGTTAGTATGGATTTCTGACACAATTATAACCACTATCTGAAATAATATGAAATGTAAAAAATAACTCCCAAATTTTCCATGGCCTGTCATAAATTGTGTTAAAATAAAATTTGGTGTAAATATTTTAACATTTAGCCGAAAGTGCACCATTTGTACTTTTTATCCAAATGTCATTCCAACAATTATAGATATAATGTAACATTTTGTTTTTAACGTAAGATATGGGGCTCTTGGAGTATGAATAACGTAGACCGGAAGATGCTGCTGATTTAGCTAATGTATCCGCACGTTCGTTACCAACACTCCCCTGGTGTCCCCGTATCCAACACAAACACAGATATTTTGTGTGGTTTATAATAATGTTTCTAATTTGAATGGAGTTAGGATTCAAATTAAATTTATCAGAGATAGACTGAAGAGCAGCTTGAGAGTCACTGAATATTTGCGTACATTTATGTTCAGTACACCACTGCACTGCTTCTTTTATAGCAAACTAGCAGGCGTCCGCGGCTTCGCCCGCGATTACTTACTCAACTGCTAGATATTATGCTTAAATGATTTATTTAACAGAAAAATAATTAAAACATATTTATTAACACTGACATTGTTTTTACATAAATTGGAGGAATTAGGTAGTTTTACTCTTAATTATATTGTTTAACGTTAAAAAATATAAATAAACGAACAAAACGAATCTTATGCTACCATATGGGCATACAAATTCCAAATAAAACTATTAAAATGAACCATAGATTCATGAACCTTACCAAAATCATGCATAAAGAATTTTATTATGACGACTGATAGATAAAAAAATAAAAAAATAAAACTTGGCTTCGAGGTGCATTTCACGACCAAAGTGCGCCACCCGGGGAAAAAAAGACCTCAGATTAGAGTTCCCTAGCCCAAAAAAACCCCCATTATGGCTTTGCCCGCGAAACTTGTAAGGTGTAAAGAAAATATTGATTAATTCGAACATTTCGATTAAAGGGTTGAATTTACTGATTATTTTACATAATCTACAAAACTTTGAGATAACATAATTTACTCAAATATAAATTTTAATACCTTCTCTAATTTGTCAAGTCTTGTTTCATTTATTTCCAAAGCCTTATGTAAAGATTGCCAACAATACACTGTTGTCATGTGAACTGTGATTTGGATTTGATAATTCTGATAATTGAACAGTGAAAATTGATATTAAGGGAAAAATGTGGTTTATCTGAATTGCGGATTAAGTATTCTAAAAAACACTTGATTTTTGGCATTTAAAATCAAAATTTTTCAAAGTCCTTTCTTAGTGTGCATTTACATTATGAAACGAAGGTACTGTCAAAATTCCTAGTCTCTACCTATTATAGTTTAGACTCTACGTTGATTCTCTGTCATTAAGTCAGTCGGTCAGGACAAAGCCTCTTATATATAGAGAGAAGAGATACTGCATCTTAGATTTCGTAATAGGAGTTGAAAATAAGTGAGGGGATAGTTTGTTCGAATGTTAAATTGCTTACGGTTCTACAGGCTCTGTGTGTTAAATTTGATGACAATCTGTCAAAGAATGCACAATTACATAAGGTTCACATAATAGGGGTTGGAAATAAGCAAAATGTGCTGTGTTCGAATGATGATGTTGCTTTTAATTTTATCCTGGTTCCATAGGCTCTGCCTGTAAATAGTAAGTAGTTGTGAACAGTGAAAATTGATATTAAGGGAAAAATGTGGTTTATCTGAATTGCAATGGTGTCTAAATTTGTCTCCAGGTTGAATAGGATCGGTGGTGCAAAATTTGTTAAATAAGGGCAAGTAGATTTGAATACAGAACAAACGCACCCAAACACACACTTTCAGTGTTATATTTTTTAATCGAATAGGCTAATATTAAGATTTTCGGTTATTAAGTTGCTTATCGAAATTTTTACTACTATCATAATGAATAGAGGAGAAAGTGTGATGACTGAGGTAGTTCACTGGTTCCGCCGCTAGGTAGCAGTTACTCTGCTTGTGAGTCGCGGGAGCAAGATTACTACGGGCGGTATAGGAAAAATTGCAAACATTATTAAACAATATAATACATTAATCTATTTCAAAATGACTCGCCTTATCTAAATTGAATTGTTAGATACTTCTGACAATTTTCGGGCTGCTTTACACGTCTTGGAAGATCTCATCTCCAAAAATAAACATGGCCGTGTGTAACAGTAATTTCTCAGATTCCAAGAAGCTTGACCGTAACATTTCGTTCCACATCTTTCAAAAAATCGAAGATGTTCACAAGCAATGAACAATTATATAATATAGGTATGAAACAGCTAAGGGATGATTTGATCTAATATTTTATTGCCTAGAAAATAGGGTAGATGGTATGTTAGTATAATTTGATGAGAATTTGTTAAAGAATGTACATTTGTATAGAAATAACAACGTATAATTAGGGTAGAAAACAGCTAAGGGATATTTTATAAATTAATATTAATATTACATTGTATAGAATATTACTGAGTATTAATTTCTATTAATATTGTATTAATAGAAATATTATTTATAATAATATTAATTTTCTCCTGGCTGTATGGGGTAAGTTATGTAGGTGAAACACGGTCAAAAGTGTAGATATGTGTACAAATTATGTGAACAGAGATAATATAAACTAAGGGGTGGTTTGTGAATTGCAGGGCACGGAAAATTTCATAAGCAGCACTACAAAAATAGGGCGCGTGATCTTTAAAATTGGCGTTTCAACATCCGATAAAGACGCACATACGCAAAAATTGTTTTGCAACGCATTCTACATATATCACACAATATTTCAAAGCATTTTCCCTGATTTTTTCATAAACAAATTAAATCCTCTTGCCTTAACTACAGCCCGCTATTTGCTCAAACCCTCGACCATTCGCCGTTCGCTGTAAATTATGTGCATCTTATGTTGTTAAATTATATTATTAAAAAAAGGAACAAGATATTAAACTAATAAGACATTTGTTATGATAATTATACATAAAAATTACTAACATAAGTGAACAGAAAATATGATAAATAAATAATCCAATAAATGCATAAATAAAAGTAGTGCAGACTTACTAAGTTAGAAAAAAGCTTCATTCACTCCCTTCCTCAGCGGGTCAATCTTGCAGTATGGGTACAAGTAGTTAGTTAATATGGTATTATTATTGAGACCACGAATAAATTATGTAATTTTTTTTACGTTATTGCTGGTATTTTATGGAAAAGATGCCTGCTAATACCTCAATACCATTCTGATAGCTTTAGCTTTAGAGTATTTACTATTACTCGTTAACCATTATAGATATATAGGTGGTACTCAATTTATAATAAGATCCAAATATTTCACTAAACCTTACACCCTTAATCTCTTTCTGGACACAAAAATAAAATAATAAATGTCGCATAGTCAAATTTGCTTCACCCTCAACATTTCACGATCGTCCCACATCATTCAGAGAGCTGAGCGCCCGGAATAATTACCACTCAATTACTCGTAAACCATTCAAGATATAAAGGTGGTACTGAATTTAAAATAAAGTTGAAATATTTCCCTAAAACTTTCTCGCTTGAAGTTTTTACGGGACACAAAAATGAAAAAAATTGTCGCATAGTCAAATTCCGTTTCACCCTCCATGAATTTTGTGTAATTGGTGATGTTTATATAATGAAATAAAAACATTTATGTCCGCATTTTTTAAGTTTCTGTTTTAACCATCAGAAGGACTGTGTTGTGCAGATTATTTCTGCACAAATTTCACAGAAATAGGACCAAGGGTTAATTAAAGATTGCGAGTTTAATCATAAGATGCCAAACTATCATGACGCAGCATTGAGAAGTTGAAACGCAAACGAAGGTGCTGCCAGTGTTTCGGTGGACCGCCGCTCTCCCTATACCTACCATTGTATTAGCGGCGAAGTCATCACACTTTCTCATTCTATTCATTATGCTACTATTTTAGACAACAATATACAATTAAAATTTTGAATAGCCTATGCAGAAATGAATAAGTTACTCGAATATTTTATAAAAACAGAGAGCACGAAAACACATATTCGGTGAGTCGACTATTCTTTTTTATTTGCAGGGTACATTTTGTAATCTATAGCTTTTTGGTTATTCCCATACACAATACTCCGGTTACAAGTAGAGGCGCTTGGCAAACACATAAAAGCGTAGTACGTACATCCGAATAGTTAAGAATTAATCAATTGTTTGTTTGGTTAATTCACATAAAAATCCAGATAACTACAAATAATCTCCTTCCTTCCTTAATCCTGTCCTCTCGTACCATCTGGTGTTGAGGATTAGCAGAGAGCTCGCAATTCTTTCTGTTTAGGGATGACTTCTTGGCTTACAAATAAATTCCAGTTAACTATTATATCTCCTCTGCAATTAATTGTCTATGCAGTTAACTGTAGTCCAGTTAGTGTATGTCCCAGCTTTATTGCAAATTAAGTGGATCTGTTAAGACTACGTCTGTTCTGTGATTTCAAAGTCACTCTGGCAGTACCTATGATTATCATATAGGATGAAGCAGTATGCAATCCAGCATTCGCCTTCTCGACTGGGAAACCATGAAAAAACCCATGCCAGATTGCCCGCAGGAGGTTTGAACCCGGGACCTGTGAAATGCGAGATCCGGATGCTAGTGCCTACTTTATATTTTATTATTTTAAATAAAAAGAAATGCATGACTGGAATAACACTCGGTTCTTTTATAATAAAAGTACAAAATAAAAACCTTCACGAATTCCGTATTGTTTCAGGCGGTCAAAGCACGACCTTATAAATAACAGCGATTTAAATTTTTATTCGGTTGACGTTTCAAAGGAATGGTTTTTCTCTTGTGGAGATGTTATATAAATAATAATACTCTATGGCAGCAGCATTAGTTGTTGTAGGTCTGCAGACGCAGTCGAGTTGGTTCGCTCAGACACAGAAAGGTTATGCGTACTGCTCGGCAACAAAATGTATATTATTATTATAATAATCCTAAGGGAGGAGCTACAACCACAAAGGAAAACTTTTATAAGAGAAAGAAAAAGACAGAGAGCTACGAAGCAAGGTCAAGCCAATGATTCACGACAGACTCATTCCTGATTATTATAATATCAAGTCGTCCATCTCAATCCACTCTCTCTCTAGCTGGATAATATTTTTCCAAAAGTGTAATTACTGTACAGCTCGCTTATTGTAATTTGCATCGCTCATGTTACCTTCGGGCGGGTTTCTATGATAGATGCCCCCGCCCATACAGTCTTATTGTGATGAAGAGGAGGGGGCAAAGGGGGGCAGGCGAGTACAAGAAAATGTCTGAGAATCACGCAGCGTTATCATAAGTTGTACTTTATATAATTGGACAGAGGGTGGAGTAGAATAATTGCTTAGGAAACTATGCTGACTTCTGTAGCTTGCCTCGACTTGCAGCCTCGGTATGAGGCTATATAAATGCAGCGAAATTATTATCGAAGCCTGCAAAGTAGTACACATGCAACTTATTCCATGTGTAATTTCAAAAGTGGGCGGAATATATAAAAGTTAACATTGAAGGTATCTGAGAAATATGCAGCCGACGCATATCTGTAATAATATATGGGGAATAATGCGAAAATTTGAGGTCTTGTCTCGAATGTGTATACTAATCAACACGTACACATGCACTCTTTGAAGTCTCAGCAAATGTAAAACCGCATTCTTTATTGAATTATCTACGTACAAAGGGCATTGCAATCACACGGTAGCTCACTATAGGGTATTCCCAATTCCCACCGACAGCTACCGAACTACGCCGAACCACAATGAATCAGGCAATTCCTCCCTCGGGAAAAACCTCTACTTGAGTCGAGGGAGGCTGTGTAAAGAGGATTAAGACGCAGACACATGACCAAAAAAAGAGAAAAAGAAACTGGTGTCTAGAGAACTTAGCGGGGACATGGGAAGGGGAGTTGAAAAGAAGTTAAAAAGAGAGCATTTGCGAGAGAAATCACTTGTTGATCGCTTGGCGAAGGAAGAACGATGCGGCACACAAGACCCCAATTAGTGACGCCCAGTTAGCTGTGTGGAGGATTTTGTAGTCGTGAGCCGTGAAAAAGTACTAAGTCAAAGCGAATTGCAACTGTTCAAATGTCAGTGGCGTACTGCTGCTGTGTGTCATCCCCAATGAGTTTCAATACACCTGACAGCGATATCATTAAAAAATGAGTTAAAGAAACAACGCCCTCGGTCCCGGATTGGCGTTAAAAAAACAGCCTTCTCTATTCTCTTTTTAAATCATTCTCCTTAATTTTGTGATACGAAGCATAAGTTGACTGTTAAAACTTGTCCAAAATGGTAATTCATAGGAATCTGTGTGTGAATAGTAATACCGTATATGATATTGTCAACAAACATATTTTCATTATTTATATTATTTGTTTTACTCTTATTTCATTCTTATTTTTTCTCTATATTCTTCATGCTTGCTTTCTTCCTATCTCTCCTATTCTCTTTGCTTCTTACCTTACATTGGTCATTATCCTATCCATTGTATATACTTTTTACTCGCTTTGCACGTTGGGGGCTCCGCCCCCATTCCAAGACGTTACCATCTCGGCCACCTCGCTCGGTTTACGGAAATAATAGTTTCTATCGCTAGCATGTCTTCAATGCGAAGTTTATTGCAACTTCCAAAGCCCTATGTGAACACTGTAGGTAATATTGTTGTCATGGGAACTGCACAGAAACTTCAAAGCTGCGTCCGAACTTTTTAAGGTTTTTAGAGGTAAAAATTTAAAAAATTGAACTTTTTGGAATTTGTCTGTGGTTTACAGCCTAAAAGCTATATGTGTACCAAATTTCAAGTTTCTAGCTCATCTGAAAGTGGGCAAACATTAATGTCAGTGAGCGAGTGAGTGAGTCTGTCAGTCAGCCATGTGGCTTTATATTATAGGGATTATACCTATTTCATATTTGTGTTATTGTAAGTACTTGATGTATTGCTAGTATAGTCGTGAACATTGTAATTGGGTGTAGCCTATACCTGTAATGTTCATTCTTGATTAAATAAATAAATAAACAAATAAATATTATAGTACAACTAATTCGTAACAAACCTTCATGCCATGTTATGAATTGCATAACATTGTTATGGCATCGGTAAATTTGGTAATTTTGTGTTATGTATTGCATCGGTAAATTAATCGAATAATATTTCACCAGCGCCTGAGTTCAAAACCCGTTGCCTGCCAATTTGATTCTGGGTTTTTCATGATTTCCCCAGTCGTAAAGGCAAATGCCGGTTTGGATATGTACTTACCGTACTCATCACTGCTATTTCATCCTATATCGTGATTACCAATACAGTCAACCCTCGATATAATGCCCCTCTTTACAGTGCCATCCTCGCACTGTGCCAATAAATGCAAGTGAATGGATCTTCTCCCATATAAAATACATAAGAAACCAATTACTGTGCCAATTCATTTAGTGCCAGTGAATATAAGACAAGATTTTTACAAATGTGACTCACAGTGATTTTTTTTCAGTTGCAGAATTCTTTTGAAACTGGCGTGAATGTTAGGAAGATTATTTAAGAAACATACTGAACATACTGCACCTGGCTGCAATACTGCACTTGTCTCTGCAGTGGGTTTCGAATTCTTTCAATCACCCCCGGGTCATCTCGGAATTCTTGACAAGCACGTACAAGTCTTTGCTGTTGCTGTATGGTAGAGTTCAGCACACCTGACACTATTCAGATGAGTGATCTGACTGCTTCCACTGTGTACTGTATTAATACTCATTGTCAGTCGCCACCTTGTGGCAATGTTCAGTTTTGTAAATAAGAGCACATCGCGCACCGCTTCTAAGTGCGCAACAAGTGAAGCACAACTAAGGACGTCAGTGGCGACTCATGACCACACATTTGCAATAATAAATCTCGCAAACGGCGTGTTTGTGGACCCATGTTTGCTGGAACATTTTAGCTTTCAACCGTTTTGGTTTGCGCTATTAATTATGATACGCCCTGTATAGCCACGTATATTACGACTGTGCTAAATCAGCAAGCAAAATTACTACAGTTATTAAACAGCTGAGTGAGCAATATCGGCTCTGTACTTTGATCTCAAACAGTTCTTAATTTAACAAGTTTCTGGCATGTATGTAGCAAGCGAACAAAATATTAACCTCAGGCCCCTTTTCTTGGCATTAGTTATTTTGTGTTAAGAAACTAAATCTGTTTATTTACGTTTTTGAGGAAGTTGTTGACAGGGTTATTAACAACCCACAAAATTTTAAAAGAATAGCATAACATTTTTTATTAACCATTAACGGGAAGTGAACTCGCAGCCTTCGGCACTAAAGGAGACGTTCTACCAATGAGCACACATCGCAGCATTGAATTTGTAAACTACTCCTAATCCTTCTGATGGGGGCACAGTGACCAATGAACATTGCTGTACAACTAAGGACTGAAGCGCTAGAAGGAAAAGTTCGTAAAAAAAAAAATAATAATAAATAAATAAATAATAATAATAATAATAATAATAATAAAACAAGTTTTTCGAAAATTTGCTATTTTTGCTGGCGGATATCCCGAAAGCTACTAAGAACAGAAAAAAGTTGTATACAGTCATTCTTGTAGGACATTTTATTAGCTTTAATATTGAATAGAGCAACTTTTTTCTCTAGGGTGCACTTTTGTTTAGTTAAGCGGGAAAAAAATGGGACCTTCTATGGGCCCCCTGCTCCCCTCACCTCGTAGGTCCGAAGACCTTTTAGTAGCGGTATGTTTATCTCCTGACTACCGAAAATACAGTCCTGAAGTAAAAAAAATCTCTTCCCAACCATTTTCTCTACAACCTCTTTATTGAGTGGACTTAAAGATACTATAAACTAATCATTGGCTGGTTAAATTTGTTTCTGTAAGGATCAGAAGACTGTTCTGGGGTAAGCCTACACAACAAATTTCGGAAAGATGTTTGTAAAATTACAATAAATTTGGCACGTTAGCAAGAAAATAAACCGCCCGTTTGCGAAATGATTCTGGCTGGTTTGTGAACCCGTTGCAAAAGATTATTGTTAAACCGAAGGCTTAAACATGAGAGCTGAGAGTGCGAGGAACATTCGAGAACTGCATTTCGGTATGTGGACACGCGTCTGAGAGGTAGTGGAGAGCGACATTCATGGCCGAGTGCACCATTCTCCGGTTTTCTCAGCCGTTTCGTTACCGCGGTAAACGTAATACCGGGGTATTCTCAAAATCTCTGTGCACCATTGCTAAAATACCGCGGTTTGCTAATGCTTGGAAATATTGCGGTTACTCTGCTTCGAATCCATTTCTCATTGATGGTTTCTTCCATGGCCGCTAGGTTCTCTCTCTCTCTCTCTGCACGTCTGCCAGTCACGGTGGCTCTCCTAGGCTATTGGTTTCCCGAATTCAATTTATTTGTTGCCTTATTATTCAATAAACAGATGTTCATAAGGATAAAAGGGAATATTATATTGCGTATATATGTCGTCTGAATTCATACTTTGAATTCAAGCACCATAGATACTGTACCAATCGCGAAATGACTTGATTTCGCCTACTGGTTTGGTTGAGGTGAGAAAGGAAGGTCATTTCAATCGATGTTACAGCACAGTATTTGCAAAGATATGTACCATCGTTCATTCTTCAAATAGACCCCACCTGTCTGTACATTTCAATAAAATAACATTGATGTTTTAAAGAATAATTCTCACACGTGTGCAATCCAAGGCAAAGCAACACCACGAAATCTCTGCTCTGAGTTCGACATAGCCTCGCTTTTATTCCCGTACAACTAATAGAAATTTTAGGTGCAAAATCATGTGCATAGCCATGAAAGGGCTGTTATAATTATGTTCGTATATGTGCAGGTATGATAAATTGCTTACATACCCTATATACCGATACACAGGCTACATCGTGATGCATGCAGCCATTCACTTAAATTTGGCCTAGGACCACTGGTTTTCCATATTTCATTTATTTGTTGCCTTATTGTTCAGTAATAAATGTTCATAAGGATAAAATGGAATATTATATTGCGTATATATGTCGTCTGAGTCCAAACTTTGAATTCAAACACCATAAATACTGTACTAATCGTGGTTACGCCCACTAGCCTACTCGATGGACCTGGTTTGGTTGAGGTAAGAAAGGAAGATCATTTCAATCGATGTTACAGCACAGTATTTGCAAAGATATGCACCATCGTTCATTCTTCAAATAGACCCCACCTGTCTCTCGTTATTCTTTATGTTCAATTAGCTTTTCGCCTAGATATCGTAAATATGATACATTACGCTGTTCTCCATCTTGGAAAGAAAACCGCGGTTTTCTCACTTTACAGATCCTTCACGGCCGGTTTGCATCTTACCGCGGTAAAAGTCGAAACCGAGCACGGTGCAACGAAAGTATGACTTTACCGGGGTAAACTAAGTAACTTTACCACGGTATTCTGAATACCGAGGTTGGTGCACTCGGCCATCAGTGTGTCAACTCGCAGGTGGACAATTGTCTTGAGAGACCGTACAAATCATTGGGCTTCAAGATGGCGCCTGGTTACGGAAGTAAGCCGTTCTGCTACGATTGTAAATGACAGTGTTTGGCGGGATTCATACCTACTCCTCAAAATACCCTTTACTAAGAGCTCCATTTTTTCTCGCATACCACATCTAAATGGTCAAGTCCCAAACATCATTCAGAACATTAATTTGGTTTTCAAGTTCATTCATCAGTCCTGTAGTTACTACAGTAACATTTATTTTAAAACTAGTAGGTTCCCGCGGCTTCGCCCACGATAATTAATTGAAAAATTAAAATTCAAGAGTATATATATGTGTACATATATATATATGAATCTTCCTTTATTTTAACCCTATTTGGCTACATAGCATGTTAATTCAAGAGTATAATAATTATTAAAGCATTATATTTATTAGCACTTGCACGCGAATCATTCATAAACTAAACCATTAATAATTCCGGCTTTAGAGTACATTCCACGATTAGAAAGCGCCGCCTGGGAAAACGATCTCAGATTCGATGATGCTGTTCCAAAGCTACCTGTGAACACATAATACGTATTGTTTCTCAACTATGTGTTGACAGATGAATATGATGTGAATTTTATTTGATAAATTCATTGCAATTTTCATAAATTATATAATTTTTCAAGGGAAGGAGTGGTTTGTTTGGATTTTTATTGCCCGCGATACTTCCAGGGTTAAACTATCAATATATTATAACTATTGCCCGCGGCTAGTGATGAGCGAGACCAGTCTTGGTCTTGCAGTCTTGGTCTTGGTCTTGCAGAAAATGCAAGACCAAGACCAAGACCGCATCTGCGTTAGCAAGACCAAGACCAAGACCTAGTGTGCAAGACCAAGACCGAGACCAAGACCAAGTCTGCAAGACTCGGGCAAGACCAAGACCGAACTGCAAGACTCTTGCAGTCTTGCTACATGAAAAATGTTTTAAATGCTCCATTGTGTATGCAGCAAGCCAGCGACCACTACTGAAAGGCGCCGTGGAGTCGTTAGCCGTTAGAGGTGGGGAAATGAATTGTTTCTAGATAACGGTTGTAGACGAAACTGTTACGCGCACATAACAGTTTTATGAAACGGTTGCAAAAGACCGTTTTCGCTTGCATTTTTGTTTAAACTGTTTCGGCTCGGCTGGCAAAAGCCAGGCCCGACGAGAGAGGGAGCAGCCGGGGCTAAAGCCCGGGGGCCCGGTCCGGCCGACCAGGATTTATTTTTCTAAATTTATTCTAAAATAATTTTTTTTTTTTTTTTTTTTATAAATCAACAAACTGCTTAAGCTATGTTTTATGTGTTTATTTTTATCTGCATTGTCCTGTCGTATAACGGTGACACGGAATTAATCAGGTAATCTGAAACGGATTATTCTTGAAGAAAAATTGTTATTTTTTTTAAAGTAGAAGCAGAAATCCTTTTGTTCTCAACATTAGGCCTCACTAACGTTCGGCATTTAAAATAATAATTTTCAAACGTTTAATTTTGATAGACTACATACAAATAAAATTGGTCCACACTATGCAAAGTTACCCCCGGGATTCCTAGGAAATTTGTTACCTTTTATAGCAGTGACGTTTTTGGAAATATCCTTGCTAGACAACTGGATTATAATAGTATTACTGATACTTTTGCAAAGCAAAAAGCTAGGAAAGCTATTTTTTAAGACGGTAGAATCTTAAGACATTCTTGTAATAATTACTTTGTAGTATATTACATGTCTCAGTAACAATATAATTTTTGCTTTTGAATACTTTATACCTCAACCATTGTCTATTATCAGCATAAGATAGACTGTGTCGTAATATAATTTAAAAAAACTCAGGTAAACTGATATAATAAAGTGCCAGATGGAGGTAATTGCTCTTTTTTTCAGATACTATTGAGTTTTTTACCATGGCTTCTTGAGAAAGTTCGATAAGCATATGTGAAGGAATAAGTGGGATAACAACAGAACGAATGCCTCACATCTGAAGCAAGATGTGATATAATAAATTTACAAATGTCTGACTGCATTGTGGCCAAGGCCCTCAGTGATTATCTACGAGGCTTTGTAGTATAGTAATGATTTGCAATTTAAAAAGGATGTGACCGTTAATTAGTCGTTACTCCGGTACCGGGCAACCGATTTGGTCTAAAATGAATAGGCTTCTTTCTATGGACGTTGTAAATGTGTATACCAAATTCTATGAAAATCTGAAAAAGCGTTTTTGAGATATCGCGCATACAGACACACGGACAGACAGACAGACACACGGACAGACAGACAGACGGACAGACATTTTCCCGTCCACCACAAAATCTCAGAAAGTACCATTCTGCAACTTAATATGAGTTCTTATGTAATTGTGTCAAGTTTTATTGTCAATCGTATATGTTTATCTTATCTCCAGTTTATGTTGTTCAAAACAAGCAAATTTAACATAATGAATGTACATAATTCGGTACCGGTATATAATTTAAATGTTTTTATTTTTAGTTGAAAAGTAAGACACAGTGATTAGTTTTTATGATTATTGATAGCATTTTGCCAAAACACATATTATTACCTCTATGGGCACAAATGAAAAGCTTTTAAACTTAGGCCTATATGATTTTATTTATATTATTCAAATATGACTAACTTTTTAGTGACAAACAAAAATATCATATGTTTTCAAGTAATAGGGTACTTACATAACATTACATATATTATATAATTGTTATGTAATATTTTTACACAATCTTTTTGTTGCATACATTATAAAGAACGAGATTGGGTTTCAGTGGTGAATTTAATATTTTACGGGGGCCCGGGAAAATTTGTTCCTGGCTTTCTCTCTATGGCCCTGCAAAGAACTGGTTCTAAACTACTTCTTGAGGTATATAGGAACAATACATTCCTCCCTCATAGTAAGAAATAGCAAAGAGGAAAATGGTCTCAAGGCCAGTTGTAAATGTCATACCATCATTTGAAAGATATGCTCGCCGACCCTTGTCAAATTTATGACGTGGTGTAATGCCGACACAAGGCCTTTTTTAAAATTTACGATCTTTCTAATTGCTTTAACTTATAAAAACTGTTACAATGTTTTCTCACATTGATCCAAGCACAATACTGAATCTTCTTGATTAGTACTTTAAATAAAATTACTTAATAAAAAAGTGAAATACATTGAAATTCTTAACCAATACCTAAATTAATGTCTACATGTAGCAGAAATAGAACAAGTCACTATATTAATGAAAGGAAGTGTTTGTCTTTCTGTCTGTCTGACCGCGATGCCCAGCGAAATCTACTGAACGCATAGAACTGGAATTTTAAACATAGGTGAACTGAAGGGTCGGTAAACGCACCTCGAAGCCGAAATTTTAATTTTAGCTTTCGTTCGCGAGTTGTGAGTGCAAACGGGCAGAAAACGTGAATTTTTTGCGTTTTCGAAGCATCAGTTTTCAGTAATGCATTTCAATGTCAAATCAATTACAGTTGGATTTGGCTATTTTTGTCATACCTTGGAAATAAAAGTATCGCGATCGCTTGAATGTTGTAAGCCCACGCTGGTCGATTCTTTTGTTTATAATGTCAAGGCACGCAAATATCTGAAATTTTCAACGTAGGCGGAAGAGGGATAATGAATAGCCTATAGGTCTAAATGGACAGACATTGATCGGTTTAGACGGAACTCACTATGCAGGGGTTTTCTGGGCCAGGGAACTCGATCGCTTGATTTTGTAAGTCCATTTTGGACGATTCATTTGCTTAGAATGTCAAGGCCCATAGACATGAAATTTTCAACCCACACGGAAGAGGGATAATCAATATAGGCCTAAATACGGTCAATGATTGTTCGATTTGGACGAAACTCACTATATTAGGGTTTTGTGGGCCAAGGAACTCGAATCTTAGGTCGCTTTTACCAGGCGACGCTATCTAATCGTGGTATG
This sequence comes from Ectobius pallidus, assembly GCA_964059195.1. Classification (NCBI taxonomy): domain Eukaryota; kingdom Metazoa; phylum Arthropoda; class Insecta; order Blattodea; family Ectobiidae; genus Ectobius; species Ectobius pallidus. The sequence continues at coordinate 13,756,935 of CAXKWD010000006.1, forward strand.
TAGTGCACGAGATTTAGGTGTTAATAAATATAATAATTTAATTATTATGCTCTTAATTTTTAATTTTTAAAATAATTATTGCGGGCGAAGCCGCGGCCACATGCTAGTAAGAAAATAAAATGCAAAGTAAAAATCCAACACGTTTTAAATGCATTCGGCAGGCCTACTATTAATACCTTTTTAAGTTTTACCCAAAAAAAATATATACCGTATTACGTTTCAAATGACAATGTACTTAATTTTTTGGACATAACTAGTTACTGTTATGATTTATATATCAGAAAATTCAGACACCAGCCGACGGATAGTCTTAATACTTGTATAATAGCTGCTCCACCTATTCCCAATTAAACATTTTTAAAATTCTAAAATATGAATATCAATGGCAATAAAACTGAAAAATTTGATAGGTATAGACCAACAATGTTTTAAGAATTTAAAATAGACAACATCGGGAGGCAAGGACGTATTTAAGGGGGGGGGGGGTTCCGGGGCCCCCCAAATATGAGATTACTTAAAAGTATTAGTTAAAAAAATTTTTTTTTTTTTGTATTACTTAGGAAGAGAAGATGTCAGTAATTTGTGGTTCATCAGTTTAGGACCCCCCGGAAACTGATTTCTAAATTTGTGTTTGATCGGGACTTTAAATGGGCTTTGCTGTGTAATCCTACTATAATGTGGCTTGAACTCTTCAAATGTTAAAATAAGAACGGAACACAAACCATTTTAATGGTATATCCATTTACAGTCATTTTATACAATTGATCTCTTACATGTAAAATAACGCCACACAGACCTTGTTTTGTTACGCTTACTCATTTTTGTTTCATGTTGATACACTACGTTACAACAATCAACAACACAACGAAACGATAACTTTTTCTACTTTCTAAGGAATGAAAACGTGTAACTCGTCTCTGCGACTGCTTTGCAAGTTGAAAGGTATTCTGCCTATCAGTTGCAGGGGTTGCAGCCAGTAGAAACGCAACAGCCTAGCACCTTAACGGTATAGAACCAAAACTGGTATATTTTCGAAACGGTTTTCTTACATAACAGTTTCAATCCCGAAACGATTCCAATGTAACGGCTGCGTTATATTTATCCCACCTCTACTAGCCGGAGCAGCCGCACTCTTTGTCTAAAGGCGGGTCGGCGGCGGCTTGACGTTGGATGCCTTTTGTCGGGCGCCGCCAGTCTTACACGTGATTCAATAAATTCTGTGTTCATTATATTAAGTGTTTCAATTTTTCCTTTCCGACTAATGGTCCATTTACAGTTACAGTGTTCAGTAAGAAGAAGTGTACATCTGTAGAACTGTACAACTGTATATTCAAGAAAGATATCAATAATAGGTCTGGTTTAGAAGAGAACAGTAGAACAGGACTAACGGTATTTATATTCGTCATATTATAGGTGCTTACTATGTAAGTAGGCTATACTATCAGTATCATATACCTATACTAAAAAATAAAAACTGCTGCAGGCCATAAAAAGAAAAAAGAAAATCAGGTAAACCGATGTATCAAAGTCCCAGAATGCTTTTGTTTAATCCGTGATAATTACAATTATGACATGCAGAAAAAAGTTACTTTTGTAATCGATTTCAGAGTTAAGCTAAAGACTAATTCAAGGCTTAAGGAAGCACAAAGGTCTAGTTTTTTTATTAGATTAAAATCGTCCAGTATCAGCAGGACTATACAGATTTGTGACATCTTGACAATCGCACACTCATATAAAAATAAAAATAAAAATCATGTCAAATTGGCCGGTTACGGGATTTGAACAAGAAACCTCCAGAATGCAGGTCCAAAACGTTACCATCTCCAATACCCCTCGGTTTAGCGGTCTAGTGTGATAAGCATATGTGAAGGAATATGTAGATAGTGTTATTTGTCAAAGCTAAATGTATTGTAACTTCCAAAGCCCTATGTGAAAACTGTAAAACAATATGTTGTCAAGAGAACTGATTTGCATTTGAAAAATTCTTCCTAATGTATTACCATAAAATAGGCACCAAATTGGACATTACTCCTGTACAGGTCAATCGATTTGGTCCAACATAAATAGACTTCTTCCCATGGACGTTGTAAGTGTTTATACCAAGTTTCATGAAAATCCGATAAAGCGCATTTGAGTTATCGTGCGTACAGAAACAGACAGACAGACGGACAGACATTTTCCCGTCCCCACACAATCTCATAAAGTAGGCTACCATTCTGGCACTTAATAACTAATGGCTAAATGTATGTGGGTACTTATAGATGAAATAGCTTTCAAATGTTTTGTTACTGTTTACACGGTCCAAACAACTAAAAACAATTAGCTTTCGTTACTTTCGCAAACAGTAAGACACGTGTAATCGGTGTAACCGTAAATGCGCCGCCAATCAAAGTAAGATGCGCAAAAGAAAACTGCAAGACTCTTGCAGCAAGACCAAGACCGAGTATGCAAGACCGAGACCAAGACCAAGACCACCGATGCAAGACCGAGACCAAGACCAAGACCAGGGTTACCTATGCAAGACCAAGACCAAGACTGAGAGTGCAAGATCAAGACCAAGACCAAGACCGCCTTGGTCTTGGTCTTGGTCTTGCATTTGCTCATCACTACCCGCGGCTTCACCCGCCATTATTAATTGACTCCAGGATTTTTAAGAAATTTACACTGGCAGTTTATTAAAATTGTTTGTGGTTCAGAGAAATGAAAATTGTAAGTAAAAATAAAATTAGAATATTTGTTCATTGTGTTCATTTCACTTAGGCCTTATATAATAAAGAAAACGGTTTTCCTAATTTTGTACTCTTCGAACATCGCCGAGTATACCCGATGTCTCACGAACTGAGGGAGGAAGCACGCTATTTAGGGCCGATGATTAGTATAAGAGTAGATAATAAAACACATTTTCACTTCCTCTACCCGTACATAGGTAGTAAAGGTTCGAAATCAAGGTTTTTAACATAAATTCCTGTTTTGAATCCAATAATATTTTCAGGAACATGTCTGTGTAAGTCTGTCTGAGATCAGCATGGCTTGAGAACTAAACATTGTGTATAAATAAAACGTATTTGGGTTAGATATCTTCTGGAAATGTGACACGAAGATTGATGACTTTTTCTTGCTTTTATACGATATCCTTATAGTATGAAGGGTAGTTATAAGCCAGCTATCGTTTGTACAATCTAAGGCTTTTAAGTTTTACATCTTGGGGTGATGCTAAAACAGACTTTCATTTTTCACGATTTTAGCAAAAATTTTCTACACGATTTGCATATAAGCTAAAGAGCTAGAATTTTTATTTAAAAAAATGTTACCAATAAATTATCTGAAAGGTGGTTATAAACAGTGATGGGAAGTAACTGAGTAAATGTAATCGGATTACAAAAACAATTCCTTTTTTGGTCCTATTTACTTGTAATCAATACTTCTTGAAAAATACAATTACTACTTGTAATTTACTTCTGGATATAAAATTGTAATTGTTACCATTTAGTAGTCGTTAGTATTAGTATCATTCTTGCTTGCTATATCGTCATCACTACTGTTTTTGCAACTAATGTCCAAATTAGAGTTAATATTAACAAAAAATTAATCAATGTTTCCGAAAATAATTCATTGATGTGTTTTTTTGTTTGTTGATTAATAATTTGGGCTTGTGCCCAAAACAAACCAAAAACAAGGAATTTTTAGGTACTGCCATTTTGTAAAGTAATTGTAAATGTAATTGTAATTTTACTGATTACTTTTTGGAAAAGTAATTTGTAATTTTAATTAAGTAGAATGTCTCTCAGGTAATTGTAATTCAGCCCAATTACTTTCTTTTTGTACTTTTCCCATGACTGGATATAAACAACCATATAGCCTACTTCATTGGAATATAAAGAGTAGAAGAAATCATATGTATATTTTACTTGAGAATTTTTAATACTTAGTCGAACAGTGGAGTATAAGGAATGGTATCATATTATATTATATAAATTTTAACATTTCATAACTTTAATCGTTAATCGTATTGATTAGCCTATTATTAGTACCTTTATCATCGGATCACATACGTGCCATATGTGCCATACGTGCGTTTGATAATAATTCATGAATCAAGTAATTCGGATATAAGTTAAATGTATAAAGTGAAAATATTTTCTTTGTAAACTTGTATAAAATAATTTTAAAAATCTAAACAGCCATTAGTGTTCTCGTCTTCATAATCATCTTCATCAACAACGTCATAATCGTTCTTCTGATCATCTCACATAACCCGAATTGCAAAAATTAACTCGCATTCGGGAGGTCCCAGGTTCAAATCCCGTGGCCGGCCATTTTTTACATGGGATTTTCCAGTGCTTCCCCAGTCGTAAAGGCAAATGCCGAATTGGATATTTACATACCACGAATCATCCTCACCAATTCATCCTATATCATATCAATTTAAATTAATATCAGTTAAAATTTACTGACATAAAATACCCTAACAATAGAAAAAAATAATTGGCCTACCCTAAGGTGTAGACACAGATCCCGAACTCCTGATATGGCCTAGTAGCTAAAAGGAGTATAATTACAGCTGAAATAGAAAGAATTAACAGTCTTTAGCTGTCTTTAAATTCCTTCTTTTATCTTAAACACATTTAATTATATATTATTATTTCTCGGATTTCCAAGCAGGTGAGTTGGAGGATTTTTTTTTTTTTTTTTTTTTTTTTTTCACAACCTCCCATTGATATTTTTCGTAATAATTAGACCTGGGATTTTAAGGCAGAAGGCTATTTTGTTCCTTATGAATAGACTTCGGACTTTTAGGTCGCTAAAAATGCTGTTTTAGGTACCTAAAATAGGCTCTAAAAATTGGAAAATAGGTTCTAAAAATCGTAAAATAGTCTCTTATAAAATCGCTAAGTTGCCAATTTTCTGAAATGTCTCAATTGCAATGCAGAATATTATATTTATTGAAGTCACCATTAATCAACAGTCATGATAAAACACAGATATAGGCCTATGGTACACAGAATTATATAGACCCTGGTACTAGGGCCTGTATTACTACCATAACAGTGAAAACCTAATCCCTGCGCCCAGAAGCTACGCACGCTAGCATATTCAACCCCTTGTATCCCTCAGTGATTCAGTTTTTTTTTCTTTTTTCTGTATGTGGGAGTCGGGAGAAAACCACTACATTTTCTTGGGAATTCCAAGGAATTTTTCTACTGAAGACGAATTATTTCTTACTATTTTACCACGCCACAAATGTGTCAAGTACTGCACATTCCGAGCTAAAAATTTAGTACGAGCTGAAAATAAATGCTAGAATTTATAACAAAAAGTAACTTATTTTGAACTTTAGAAGAAAAAAAAGAACAAACAAGCAAAAAGGCAATATTAGGCTCTAACGTAAAAATAGGCTGTTTTAGGTCCTATAAAAGTGTCAATGTTAGGCAAGGTCGCTTATGAAACGTGCATATACAAGTTTTCGTCCATATATCACTTAAGGATTAAAATAGGTTTTTACCTAAAATCCGAAGTCTACTTATGAAATAACATGAATTTTTTTTATATATGTTGACATTTCATGATAAATAAGTTGTATTTATGAGTTTTATAGTGCCCTAAAATGCCTATTTGGACATTTGCAGCCTATTTTTAAGATTTTAGTGCCTAAAATGCATATTCTGTACATGTGAAATAAAATTCAACTTCTGTAACTTTCATCCCTGAATGAAGAACAGAACAGCAGAGAGTGGGTTTTTCACAGAAAATTGATTTTCTTAAACAATTGTCGCCAAAGGAATGCTGACTAATGGGGAGGATTAGCTCAAAACAAGTAGCAGGTATATAGTAAGAAGAAACATACTGTGTCAATTTTTCATATAAACCAAAACTATTATTGATAAATATATTTTAAATTCTGTCTTAGTTTTGCAATTATTTCTGTTAAGAATAGGTATACCGCGTTTCTTGCAGTAAAAAAAGACCATGTTACAGTTTAAGAGCATATTGTAGTCTTTTAAAGTCTATTTTCTGTCTATTTACACATTTTTTAAGCATATTTTAAGTGCCTGTTTTCTCTTTTAAAAGCCAATGTACTTGTTTTAAAAGCCTATTTTAGGTGCCTAAAACTAATTTTTTTAGAGCTTAAAATCCCAGGTCTAGTAATAATGATAGGAAGAATCGGCCTTACCATTATTTGAAGTCTGTGTAAAATTAATTATTGTCCAGGTGGCCTCTCAATCTTGTATGGAGAACATTTTTAATACAAGCTGAGCACTGAAGTTGTATACTGTGTATATTTATTCATTTAAAAAGTAATTGAATAGGTTATTTGATTTTATCCTCGCACTGGATACCCTAGTGTGCACTGTGCAATTCATATTCAAGTGGTTTGTTTGAAACTTGCATCAAGTATTCAACGGAGAGAACTAGAAGAGATAAATATGACTAGTGCTATAAGAGGGAATATGCAGACAATGTATCTTTTGGACTTTTCCTCTGCAACAGCTCTCAAAACAGCAGGTTATAATGTATATATGAAAAGGCTTTATATTCTCCCGCTGGCTTATACCCTCATATTCTCCCCCTTTTCATCTCTCTCTCTCTCACTCTCTGGAAAGAGCTAATTTAACTTTCAATTTACTGCTTTTGTTGATTATGAACTATCTGATACAGTGGTTCCCTCAAGTTACATATTTGGATATTAGCCTGGTATCATAATCCTCCTATTAATGTTGTACGAAAAGTCTTGGGCTGAAATTAGTTCCCGTTAAGCCTTCCGTTATTGTAGAAATTGTTTTCGATAAAGTTACAAATTGCTTTTGTGCTATCGTAAGTGGAATAATTTACTTTTTTTTTTTTTGTCTGACATTAACAGGCCAGTCTGGGACTACCGTTTAGTCTCTCTCTATATATAAGAGGCTTTGTCCTGACTGACTGACTGACTGACTGACAGAGAATCAACATAAAGCCTAAACTATAACAGGTAGAGACTTGGAATTGTGACAGCACCTTCGTTTCATAATGTAAGTGCTCACTAAGAAAGGATTTAGCAAAATTTTGATTTTTAATGCCAAAAATCAAATGTTTTGGAGGAGACATAATGCCTTTTTACACAGAATTATCAAATCCAAATTAAATTCCATGTACATTTCCCATGACAACAGTGTATTGTTGGCAGTGGTCACAGGTAGCTTTGGAAATAAATGATACGGGACTTGACAAATTAGAGAAGCTATCAATTTAATTCATTGGTGTAAATAAATATTTAATAATGAAATCCACGAAAATAATGCACAATGTGATGCTTAACTTTCTTTACCGTAGACATAGAGAAATATCAGGTAAACTGATGTAACAAAGTGCAAGTATGCTTTTGTTTAATCAGTTATAATTGCAATTATGGTATGCAGAAAATAAGTTTTTTTTAATTGATTTCCGAGGTAAGCTCTAGATTCATTCATTAAGACTTAGTAGAGCTTCAGGGAGAGCAAAGGCCTAGTTTTTTAATCAGCTTTAAGCCGTCCAGCATCAGCAGAACTATTCAGATTTGTGATATTTTGACAATCGCACACTCACATAAAAATACAAGAAAGATATGTCAAATTGGCCGGCTACGAGAATTGAACCAGGAACAACCAAAATGTGAGTCCAAGACGTTACCATCTCAGCTACCTCGCTCAATTTAACGGTCTACTTTCATAAGCGTATGTGAAGGAATAATGTTATTTGTCATAGCTAACGGTATTGCAATTTCCAAAGCCGTATATGAATACTGTAAAACAATATGTTGTCATGATAACTAATTTGCATTTGATAAATCCTTTCTAATATATTACCATAAAATAGGCACTAAATTGGGCTTTACTCCGGTACCGGTCAACCGATTTTGTCCAATATCAATAGGGTTCTTTCGATAGACGTTATAAATGCGTATACCAAGTTTCATGAAAATCCTATAAAGCTTATTGAGTTATCGCGCGTACAGACAGACGGGCAGACAATTTCCCTTCCCCACACAATCTCATAAAGTACCATACTGGCACTTAATGACATTTTCTCACTTCACATTTTGATGTAGAATAAGAGTTCGTATTGCAGGGACAGCATTTTCAGTTGTTTCAGTCTGAGTGTGTGCCAACGAGTATGATATATCAGAAGTCGGTAAAAAAAAATGTATCCACTGATACGTTATTCATAGCTGTAGGCTTTGTGTATTTAGTTGAGAAATATGGATATTTATCATAGGCCCTAAACATGTAAAAGGAGACAAAACAGGATGGAACATTTATGTGAAAACGATGTCAATGTTATTAAGTGCCAGTATGGTACTTTATGAGATTGTGTGGTGGACGAAAAAATGTCTGTCCGTCTGTCCGTGTGTCTGTTCCGTCTGTCCGTGTGTCTGTACGCACGATAACTCAAATACGCTTTTTCGGATTTTCATGAAACTTGGAAAACACATTTATAATGTCCATGGGAAGAACCCTATTGATATTGAACCAAATCGGTTCACCGGTACCGGAGTAATGCCCAATTTAGTGCCTATTTTAATAGATTATGGCGCCTTTCTACGTCCATGAAAAGTGCCCTATTGAAGTTGAACCTAATCTGTTGACCGGTACCGGAGTAAAACCCAATTTAGTGTCTACTTTAAAGGCGCAATAACTCAAATACGCTTTATCGGATATTTATGAAACTTCGTATACGCATTTATAATGTCCATGGGAAGACGTTTATTGATATTGGACCAAATCGGTTGGCCAGTACCGGAATAATGCCCAATTTAGTGTTTTTATGTTAATATATAAGAAGTCGCGATAACTCAAATATGCTTTATTGGATTTTCCTGAAATTTTGTATACCCATTTATAATGTACGTGGAAAGACGTCTACTGATATTGGACCAAATCGGTAGACCGGTACCGGAGTAAAACCCAATTTAGTGTATATTTTAAAGACGCGGTAACTCAAATACGCTTTACAGGATTTTTATGACACTTGGTATACACATTTATAATGTCCATGGGAAGACGTCTATTCATAATGGATAAAATCGGTTGTCCTGTTTCGGAGTAATGCTCAATTTAGTGCCTATTGTATGGTAATATACGTATTCGAAAGAATTTATATAAAAAATGAAAATCAGTTATCTTGACAACATAGCCTATTGTTTTACTGTGATGTTATAAGGCCTTGGAATTTAAAATACAGGTAGCTATGACAAAAAACATATTGATTTACATGCGCTTATCCAACTAGACCGTTAAAATGACCCAGGTGGCCGAGATGGTAGACCTTTCTTCTTCCGTAAGCCCTGCTTAATGAATAAATCTGGAGCTTAACTTGAAAATCAATTAAAAAAACATATTCTGCATATCATAATTGCAGTCATAACTGATTAAACAAAAACATACTGGCACTTTGTTACATCAGTTTACCTGATTTTATTAAATATAATGTTTTAATTATTTTTCTGTTAAATAAGTAATTTAAACAAAACATAACTTTTAGCAATTGAGTTAATAATCGCGGGCGAAGCCAAGAGCACCTGCTAGTCTTTAAAATAGGTCGTGTTGTATCGTGGACGTGAAGCGTCTAAATCTAGCACGTAATGAAGATATGTAGGCCTATTTCTCCCAATTGCATAACAGATTAGTGCAATCTAACATATGGGTATGTCTGTTGTTCACGTCTCTTGTATGCCTAATATTGTAACAAATTTATTAGCTTTTCGTACGTTTCTAAGGTTTCACCGACTGAATTTATACGGTACTGAAAATATAGAACCTAGTAGGCCTATTAACCACTGAGTGTTCATTAAATGCCAGGATGGTACTTTATAAGATTGTGTGGGGGACGGGAAAATGTCTGTCCGTCCGTCCGTCCGTGTGTCTGTACGCGCGATAACTCAAATACGCTTTATTGGATTTTCGTTAAACTTGGTCTGCGCATTTATAACGTCCACGGGAAGAAGCCTCTTGATATTAGACCAAATCGGTTGACTGGTACCGGAGTAATGCCCAATTTATCGCCTATTTTATGGTAATATATTAGAAAGAATTTATCAAATGCAAATCAGTGCTCATGACACATACTGTTCTACATTATTTCACATAACTATGCTTATCAAACTCGTTAAACTGAGCGAGGTGGCCGAGATTGTAACATCTTGGACTCGCATTCTGGAGGTCCCTGGTTCAAATCCTGTAGCCGGCAAATTTGACATTTTTTTGGTACTTTTATGTGAGTATGCGAGTGTCAAGATATCACAAATCTGTCTAGTTCGGCGTATGCTGGACGATGTTAATCTGATTTAAAAAAAAAACTGGACCTTTGTTCTTCCGTACGTCCTGCTTAAAGTATCAATCTGAAGCTTAACTCGGAAGTCGTTTAAAATAAAACATTTTCTGCATATCATAATTGCAATTATAACTGATTAAACAAAAGCATTCTGGCACTTTGTTACATCAGTTTACCTGATTTTATTTGGAATGAGATGGTCGCGCTTGTTGCAGATATCCAGTTTTTCAAGTTTGTTTTTCTAAATTATTGTCCTTCAAATAAATATGCATTTCAGGTTTTTTTAAAATATATTTTAAGCTCATACATTTTTAAACGTACACACTCATTGGAAAAATCACAACTGATATCTTTGGATAAAAGTTACAAACCTCTGAAGTAGCTCTCTCAACTTCTGATAATTCTGACGATTATTCAACAAATCTTGAATATACCATATTCTTCTTGACAAAATTGCCATGAGTTATTTTCAGGAACACACTGTTGTTATGTAATAAAAGTTTTTTTTTGTATATAACACCTTTCCCCTAAAACTGTTCCACCCTTTTTAGGTTTGCCGCCCTGGGCAAATGCCCAATCTGCCAATTTATAAATCAGGGCCTATATATAGGAATGCCGTTTATAGGTTGCAATTAATGATTCTTCCCTTCAGTACTTCTAGTAAAAATTCTATGCTCCTGTCATTGTGAGTTTGATACCTTTGTTGATAATTAATTGCTTTAATTAATTATTAATAGAACAAACTCCTTGAACACTGGTATTCATAAAACAGCTCATTGAGAACTTTCAAGAAACATGGCGTGGTTATGCGCGAGGTCTTCTGCATATCACCACGACTTTTGATAACAGTACACACATCATTTTGCAGCTCTTCGCCCATTTCCCATTTTTTTTTTTTTTACGAAATGACCCTGAACTCACCACGAGGAGGTGGCTGCAATTTCGAGTTCCACCCACACCCTACCCCGTCAACCACCAATCAGAATATGTTGACTTAGACCTATGTTCTCTTCTTAAGTGTATCTTGGCTCTTGTCGGCCTATCGCTTAGTTGTGTTGGAAGGACAACTGTGCATCCGTCTTTTCATCAGCACGGTTTTCTGAGCAGTCATCTCACATTCTATAACTGCAAACGAAGTCACGAGATGAGCATGTCCTCACAGGATTACCAATTAAATATTTTTATTGATCGGTTCACAAACTGTGCAATGGCATAATACCATCAAGAATTTCATCAGACTATGATTCCTGGGATTGCGTACTCCATTACAAGAGTTAAAATCTCACTAATACACGCACATAACTTATTTTACCCTAGATACGAAAAATGCTATATTTTCTCTTTATATCCTTACGCACGTTTGAATCAGTGTCCGCATTGCGGGAGTGCGTATTCATACACATCGGAAATCTGTTTGTTGCAATTATATCAGTAGGCAACAATTAATTCACGCATTCAGATATAAACGTATCATTGAGCTAGGGTGACCAGAATATCCAAAATAAGCATGACCCAATCGTTACGTTGTTACTACCATCATCCTATAAATATTAGTACAGGCACTAAATCTGAATATCTTAAATCAGTGTATACGAGTTTGCATTAAGGTTAAGTATCAAACTTTTGATCTTTTTTCTTTCGTAAGCCCTGCTTAATGAATCGATCTGGAGCTTAACTCTGAGATCGATTACAAAAAATACTTATTTTCTGCATATCGTGATAGCAATTATCACTGATTAAACAAAAACATTCTAGCACTTTGTTATGTCAGTTTACCTGATTTTATTAAGTCTTAATCATGAAAAAAAAAAAAAAAAAAGGGCAACAAAGTGTGTGCAGTAAATTACCGTATTTTGTCTCGGGTTTTGGGGGAGGAAAGTGTTAAAGTGACATTAATTTTCTTTTTGATGTCAACCCCGAAACGGTTGTATGGGAACATGAGAGTGGCGAATAAAATATCACGTAAAGATAGTAAAATTTTATGTTATCGGAATTCCTTATTCTTCTTATTTCACGAGACACCAGGCATGGTGTGTAGAAGCAACGGGTTGCAAAACAATTCTAAGTCCTCTGTGAGCGATGAAAAGCTACACCTAGCGTTTTCTGAGGGAATAGTTTGAGTGAGATAAGTCGTTCTTTTTCGCTTCAGATTCCAGATACTTATATAAGGACTTGAAAATCGAAAGTCCTACGAAATTTAATTTCAAATTACACAGAAAATACAAAACTTGGGCGACGCCAGTGATTTATATGGGGGAATAGTAATAATTAGGGCAAGGCATTTAACGACTATAAAATTGTGAAAAAATGCAAAATAAAATATGCAATTATGACCAAAAAATAGTGAAAAAATGACACAGAATTTTAAAATTGACCAATAAATCATTATTACCTATAATTAAATGTTTTTAAGAATGAATTGCTAAAAAAATTTAATGAATGACAATGTGATACATTTAAATTTACAATGTAAAACACACTTATTTTTTATTAAAGAAGTAAGTAAATTTATACACCCTTAGTAAAAAAAGAAATTATTTCTAAACTGGCATGCCCATCTATTCGCCCCTAGCAACTATGTGCCATTAAAAAAAAACTGCTATGGTGTTTACAATAAACCTGAATAAAAATGAACTATGAACACTTGACGGAGATTCTCAAATAAAAAGATTGTCTGTTTCTGAAAGTAACAATTTGTACATGGAAAAACTCATCCCTTCAGTGAAATGACCTAAAATGCCTGAAATGACCAAAAATTTCCAAAAATGACGTAACTCTTGAAAATGCAAAAACAAATTGCCCTTTTTAATCAATTATTTAACGATACACTTTTTTTAATATATTCAAGCTATCTTTTAATCTTCACATAAAAAAGATGTGAAATCATAAAATGCCTTGCCCTACGATGTTATACAGGGTGTTAATGAACAACACTGATATTTTACCTGTATATAGAGGGGACATAGACAAGCAACTTTTACTAGGAGATTTTTGCCATATGACTTAAAATGTGTATGCTACAGGGCATTAAACTCATAATTTGGTGCTCGTAAGTCAATAATTACGCAAAATAGGTTTAAAATTTTCATTAAATTGACTTCATGCCTTCTTAGTGATCGATAAAAACCTGATTCTTAATCATTCATCCAGAGCTATATCATAATGTAGAGTTTTCATAATCTGCAAAACTTACAGACTAATCACATGACTGGCCGCCACTACATTAGTCTTTTTGTTATTCATAACTACTGACTACAGTGTTAACAACGAAGTTCCTTTGTTTTGCATTTTTTTTCTAATGTTAGAAGTCCGTGGCGGAGAGAGATTTTATGCTGTAATAGGAAAACTTGAATCCATAGAGCTAACATCTCCTAATAGAATTTGCTTATCTATGTCCCCTCAATACACAGGTAAAAATTTCGGTGTTATTCATTAACATCCTGTATATTTTAGTATTTTGATCAAACTATCCCCTTAAAGGGAATTCTCAAAACCGTACTAACGAAAGTAACGTGGTTGTGAAACCGCGACTGGAGTGTAACCCTGGTTGTCTGCTATGTTAATCACTGAACCGAAGCGCTGGATATTTTTAATTAATTAAAATCATTGTCACTCCTGCTGACGGAAAGAATTCGATCAACAATCGCTAGGTAATATGAAGCCGCTACTCTGCATACTCATAGCATATTGAAAGTCCTTTAATATAAAACGTTGAAGTTTATATACAATAAATAACCTTCCTTTTGCACACCATTTCGCTCTTGTATCCCAAGATACATACAGAATTTTTATTAATTAATTTTATCGGTGGCGTTCAGAGAAAAACACTTTATTAGCAAATGGAGAGCAAGTTCGAGAGAATTCTGCTATTGACGGTGATAGAGGGAAATTTGAAAACTAAATAAGCTATCAACTTGTTTAAATGAGAATTCAATATTTTTAAATTCTCTTTCGTAAGTTCAGGGTTAAGTCGTTTGTTTGCATGTATCAATTTATTTTAATAATAATAATAATAATAATAATAATAATAATAATAATATTTTTATTTTTATTAAGGAATATTCCACAATACAATGGTTTTCCTTCATCCCACGACAATCTTTTGCCTCCATAAGTCCCTGTCCATAGCATCTTCTTCACTTATTCCTTTTCTCGCCATACTCCTTTTCACCCCATCCCTCCAGCACTCTTTGGGCCTCCCTCTTCTTCTTTTTCCTTCTACTTTCCAATCCAAAATTTTCTTGGGTATTCTATCCTGTCATTCTGAGTACATGTCCATCCCATTTCAAGCGTCTTTCTTCTACAATTTCCAAAATTTTCTTTTCAACTTGTATTATTTCTCTCATTCTGTTATTCCGAATTTTTTCTTTCCTGAATTTTCTTGCTGAACTCCTCCAAAAATCCATTTCTATTACGAGTAATTTGTTTGCTTGTTGTCTATTAATAATAATAATAATAATAATAATAATAATAATAATGTGTTATTTTACCTGGCAGAGTTAAACCGTAAGGCCTTATCTTCCACTCAACCAGGATTAAAAAAAAAAATACAAACAAGGTGATCTTATAAGTAATATTACACAAAAGTATTAAGATTAGTTTTGAGATACATTAATAATTATTTACAGAAATAGTTACCTTAGTAATAATTCTTACAATTTAAATACAAAGATATAAGGATATACAAATTGACATCACTATTTTAAAGTAAAATAAAATAATTATATATGTATACAGAGTGTCCCGAAAAAAGGTTCCAATATTGAGAGAGGTTGTAGTATGCAACAAAGCAAGACAAAAAGTCCCCCAAAACATTGGTCATAAACTTCATATCTTCGACGTTATGGACTTTGTTTGTACGATGCGCGTATCTTGCCTACTTTACTAGTTTGTTATCCTTCTCTGTACTTACAACATCTACTGTAATGGAGGCCTACTATTCAACACAGGAGACGGCAGATATGATCTTCTAATACGGGAACGCAAATGGAAGCAACGTACGGGCACGTAATTTGTACAGGGACAGGTATCCAATACCTTGGCCTGCCCGTTCTCCTGACCTAAACCTTCTAGATTTTTGGCTATGGGGACATATAAAGACCTTGGTGTATGCAGTCCCCATCAATGGTGTGGAGACAGTACGAGAACGCGTGTTCAGTGCCTGTAATGCAATCCGGCAACAACCAGGGGTTTTCCAAAGGATGCGTGATTCCATGAGACGTAGGGTGGGGTGGAAGGCTGCATTGCAATGGATGGTGGTCACATCGAGCACATGTTGTGAAGAGTAAATCAGAGACATGATGATCATTGACAGTAGTGGTAGTAGATCGTAACTCCGAAGATATGAAGTTTATGTGACCAATGTTCAATTGGGAACTTTTTGGCTTGCTTTGTTACATACTACAATCTCACTCGATATTGGAATCATATATATATATATATATACATATATATATAAGTAAATAATTAAGCTAAGCGTTTTCAGGAATATGTAAATAATGTAGTAATTTAGGCTTGAACGGGAGGGGGGGCTCGGGCTCAGATTTGAGTTCCCTGCCGCCGTGGATGAGTCGGTAGCGCGCCTGCCTTCCACTCCGGCGGCCCGAGTTCGATTCCCGGCCGGGTTGGGTATTTTTCAGTAGTTCGTGGTTTCAGGACTGGGTGCGTATGTCCTTAGGTTTAAGTAGGTAGGGGACTGGCGCACCCCGGTAACAAATCCGCTGAGAATATCCCCTTACAGGATCACCAGTGGTCGCTCGCGAACCTGAGGGAAAAAAAAAACCCGCATAGTGTGTTTCGTCCAAATCATTGAATGTTTTCCCATTAAGACGTGGATTCATTCTCCCCTTCTGTCCACCTATGTTAAAAATATATCAGATTCTGCGAATCGTAAACAAATGAATCAAGATAGCAACCGAGCAAGGCCATCTTGAATTAATTTTACAATTGAATACAGTTTTGCACAACAATGCATTTCTTATGGAAGGCATTTCGTCTCCTCGAAAACAAGACCCGAAGCATTTTGATTGACTCGGTAACTAAGGTAAACAAGACGAATTCAGATGTGTCGGTTACTGTTAGTATAAATAATAGGTGGAATTACTTATTAAAGAGCATGCTTTCATTTCCAGAAGTTCTATCCAGCTAATACTTTAAATAAACCTTATTAATGGTCCATTTGACAGCATACAAATGCAATATTAATTATATAATGGGTATAAAAACGCTACAATAATATTGCATGGCCCACAATATACTAAACATAACGTATAAAATGGTCGCTTGCTTATTCATATTGTCTGCCAGTATTGATTGATTCATTTCTTTATAATGATGTCAGTGTAAATAAATATAACTTAAATATAGCCGTTAAATAATTAAACGGAGCTTCTGGTGACATAATATTATGCATTCTATCGGTACCTACATTTTATTTTAATGTGAGTATTTTTCAGTTTCAACGCTGCTGTGAAAGCCAGTAGACCTAATTTAATTCCTGACAGATTGATTTCAGGTAGAATTTAATTCATTCATAACATATACGGCTGCTTGGAACTGAAAGAAACACTTCAGCAAATGGTAGGCCTACACTTACATCATTCATATTATTGTCAGTGCATTTTGTAAAATGTTAACCTATTTTAAAAATTACTTATATCATTATATACGAGTATGAATTAAGGTTAAGAATCAAACTTTAGACCTTTGTTCATCCGCAAGTCCTGCTAAATGAATCGATCTGATTACAAAAAATATCTTTTTCTGCATGGGCCTATCATAATTGCAATTATCGCTGATTAAAAAAGCATTCTGACACTTTGTTATATCAGTTTACTTGATTTTATTTTTTAACTGCATTTTTGTATTGATTCCAGGTAAATTATACATCAAGGCTTGGCAGCGGAAGTCGTGCGGACTGCAACCAGGCCACATCAATTGTCCCATCATCGAGGATTAAATCACAACACTGACCGCATTTAATTTACAGGAACGTAAGTACAAAAAAGTAAATACTCAGGCTAATCTATACCGTCGCGGGTAATAGGCCTAATTATTACAATAGGAACTTTGATGCTTTTCTTCTCTGTGTACCGGGAGAGCAATTCCTTTATGTAATACAGACAGCAGACATAAAACAGCTTGTTTCAGGGGGAAAAAACGTTCTACCTTCGTTGAACTGTTTATTACTACATTTCAGATTTACTCCATCTACATTTAAGTCTTGCATCACTATAATATCCCATGCGTACAACACATAATCCGTTAAGTAAGCATCCGTTAAGTAATCCCATTAAGATCACTCACTTTTTTGGTAGTCGTAGTGAATGCGCCAAACAGTGAGAAATGTAGAGCGCTGTTAAGTGAGTGAAATTATCATACAAACTCACAATTAAATAATTTTTTTAGTACACGCTTTGCAAAGTGGATGTTTCTCGGACTGCTAACACGCCGGAAAGTAGCACTTTACCGTACTAGGCTGGTAAAGTTGCCATAGTAACCCTAGTGAACGTATTTCCAACTGTGGCTCCTAGGTGTCTCCCAGTGTAAGTTCAGTTAAGGGCTTTATTGTTCATTGTCTATTAACATATTAACCATTGTGAAACTTGTCATTTAAAAGTCGTGATTTTTTTATTTATTTATTTTTATTTTTTATTTTTGACGCGAACGTATGATGTATGCATTACTAAGCCATAGCTTAGTCCCCTAGACCACGGGTGCCACTCGAAAGAAACGACTTCAGATAAGTCTCTTGTACGATTGCCTCTTTTAACAAGGCATAATAAGTTTCGTTGCAGAAAATAACTTATGATAAAATGATGTGTAATTTCGATTGATGTGAATATGTTTAGTTTAATTAACCAACATTACTATCTTAACGATGGCTTTAAAAGTTTGTTATTAAGGAAAAGAAACAATCCACAGTAAGCGAAGTTTACAAACATGCACTACTGATACAATCGCCATTATCTTTGCTTTCTTTACTCAGAATCATTGAAAAACTGAGCTCACTAGTAGGAAAATTGCAGAACTTTTACTAAAAACTATTCAGCCATTTTAAACACAATAGCGAGAAGCGCACCCATTGGTTGCTGTGTCTCTCTAGCTCACTCACGGGCAATTTGATATCTGAGTATGCATCGTGTCTCCATCTACTAACGAAGCTCTCAACTCATTTAGGCTATCTGACATATGGCTATTTAAGGGGGCTCATGCACCAGCAGGCATTGCAAGTAAAAGTTCAATATCTTCAACACTATTTGCAATAACAAAATGAAATTTCGGACATTAGAAGCATACACTTCGGGCTTGAGATGTGCACAAAAAATATTATAATGTCGCAAATATGAAGGTTGATATTAGAAAATTAAATTTTTATTTTTCAAAATGCGACAAGGCCTAAGAAACATGATTTCTTGCAAAGGACCAATCTGATTGGTATAATCTTTTTTTTTTTTTTTAATTCAGGGCTAACACTATATTCTAGAGGCTAAACCTTCAGTGAATACTGTGAAATGCCTGATACAATTTTCAGGGATTTTAAATTTTCAATATCAAATTATTACTAATTTTTTCACATTATGTTCACAAGTGAAATAATCTTGTGATGCAAATACATCAGATTATTTAAATTTGTCCTTTAGAAAACACAAAAATCTATGTGTTTGCAAAATTTCATGCAATTTGGGCCATTACTTTAAGAGATATTGTGTTTTTTTGTGTTGAAAATATTAAGTTACGGGAAAATGGCTTTGAAAATTCAACATCCCATTCAACTTGACGCTCATACTGGCATTTAAATTTGTATATCTCCAGTAAATGACTGAATTTAAATATAAAAATTATAGGGTATGTTCAGAAAGGTGTGTTCTTTAATATGAGAGTAAAAAAAGAAAATTGAAAATTTTGACACTGGTTGGTGTAAGAGCCCCCTTAAAGAGCTTATTCCCTTTCGGAAACGGAAGTGGTTTTATCGAGCAGATGAGATGTATAGAACAGATATCTGACTAATATATATCTGGAGCTTTATGCAACCGGGCCTAAATAATATAGGCTCAATATTTTTAGATTGGAAGACTTTTTTAGCATAGAGAAGAGTCTTAGCAGAACGTGGTTCACCTTTAGGTGTTGTAAAACGTAAGAAAGGTAAGGCATTTAAAAGTGGAGAAAACTATAGGCCTAATTTTAAACGTATTTATTACGTGTGAAAAGTTCGCTCAGATTTCAAACCGTGAAATTGACATCTGAGTTCACTGGAGTGTCAGAAATTAGCACATACGGTATTCATTATTATATAAGCTTAGTTCATTATTATGTAGTTGTTGAATTAATTGCGTTACTTGCCATTTCAAAAACTTCAAGACGGATATCAATTTCTTTATAAATAGATCACAATCGCTCTTTACCATAAAATATTTCTGGTACTGTCAACTGTTTTCATACGGTGATTGTTTTGAACAGTTATTGCGAACCAAAAGAGCCTGAATGTCGTTACTGTACGAAATAACCAAATAATTCACATGCGACGGCCGTCCACAAAGTAAGTTTACACAAACAAAACAAAGTGTCATGGAAATATTTACTGTAACAGACATAAGTGTCCAGCTATTTTTCAACATATTCGCCACAGGAATTGAGACATTTGTCATACCGTGGGACCAACTTTTGAACACTTGTGTCGTAGAAGTCTGCCGCCTGGGATTTGAACCACTGTGTGACAATCATCTCCGCTTCTCTGTCATTCTCTGTCATTTATTGAGGTGTAGGAAAAGCCTCCACCCTACATCTCGAACCACGCACCCAGAGATTTTCATCTTTTCCTACCCCTCAAGAAATGACAGTGAATGACAGAGAATGATAGAGATTGTCAGAGAAACGGAGGTTATCGCACAATGGTTCAAATCCCACGCGGCAGACTTCTATGGCACATGTATTCAAAAGTTGGTCCACGTTATGACAAATGTCTCAATTCCGGTTTCGAATATGTTAAAAAATAGCTGAACACTTGCTGTATCTGTTACAATAAATGTTTCCATTAAATTGTGGATTTGTTCCCGTTAATGGCCTGTGGGAAAGTTACTTTATGGATGCTGCCTCGTACATGTTCATTTAAAGTGTACGATTCAAAATAACATAATACATCGCACATGTTAAGTTCTTTATAGGCCTAATGGTTTTACATCGTAAAACAACCGTTAACGTCTGTGACGGTAAGAGCTCAGTAGATTGTAAGTTGGAATTAGTTTTAAACAGGTTAGATTAATTGACCCTTGCCGGTCACATCCCGGAAGAAAGACATAATAGTTTACTGTGCCTTCCATAAACAATAGCAATTAACATAAAATAAAATACACCCTTTACTAATCTCTGCTTGAAGCATCCCTACACAATATTTACATAGATGAATGTTTAATCTTGAAGATGCACAGGAAGCAATATAGACCGTCCAAAATGCATTTTATAATATTTAATTTATTTACTATGTAGGCTATGTGCTAAGTTAATGTCCATATAAGAAGCACAATGCTGTTATAGTCAGAAATCCAAATATAAGTCGCCCCTTTAAGTTCCGTTCATTCGATATTAACATTTGCACGGACTGTGTGATGTATTTTGTTTCTGAGCGAAGCAGAGTGACCAACTTTCCTTGTATATTGTCGCAAGTGCGTTGTATCCACCGTAGTAATAATAATAATAATAATAATAATAATAATGTGTGGGAAATTCGGAATAAAGTGCGGTTAATTCGAAACAAAGTGCCGAATATTCAAAATTAAGTGCCGGAAATGCAAATTTTTGACTCGGATAATCCACAAACCGGATAAGCAGCCCACGAATAAACGGGAGTTGACTGATATTCTGTCCAGATTGTGAACTGTAAGTAAGGTAACAAAACGTATTTAATATTACTTGTGTGTTACAGGTATTTGGATTTTTACTACAAGCAATGCAATATCTGCACTTAATAGCACTTCCTGAAATTTCAGCTCTATTAAAAAAATTCTTACTAAAAAACTGATCAAGTCTCAGTGATGAAATTTTAACCACTTATTACAACACCTTCAGGAAATGTTTTCTGAAAATTTTAGATGTTTAAAGTGTGTTCCGTCTGAGATATTGCAGATTGAATATACCTGATTTTAGAAAAATCGCAATATTTGAAGACCCCTTAAAAATAAGAATGTAACTCTCAGGTCAGAAACTTTTTACGGAAGTGGTATAGGCCTACTATAAACACTGTATCCATACAAAAAATTGAAGGCGAGTCTTAGTTTTATCTTTAACATTTTAAATGTTAAAAGTGAAGTTTCTTGTTTTGAAAACGTTAACATTTACCTATTTTTTCGTTTATTTACAATTTAGTTTCTAAGTACACTGGACGGAAAATAATGTACATTTTATGCTCTTTAAAATGGATTTTGTTTGAACGAAATATCTTAAAAACCAAAGAAGCTGAAGAGTTTAATGCAAATTTCTGTAAAATGCAAAATTGGTTGACGCACCCATACAAAATGGCCGCTCAAAAAGAAACTGATCATCAAAAAAATTAATGAATACCTGTTTTCAGCTCTCTGAATATAGTACAAACATAGATAAAAAATAAAAAATAAAAACAAATTTGTCAGCAGTCATCATTGATTGATTTGATATGGATTGACACAGGCCCAATACTAACAAGGGAAAAGTTTATATTATTGACTTAGAAATTTTGTCCAGATCAAATGGCAATAGACTGTATAAATTTGATTGTTATTAAATTATTCATTTTATCTTTAAACAAAGAGACCTTGGATCGAGAACATAATGTGTGTGCCTTACCGACTGTTCCTCCTAGGCCGACTGGTTGTTCAAGAGCGAAACCCTGTCCGATGTAAAGGAAGACACAAAGTAGCATAGACTAAATTTTCCATCAAAATTATAGTAGACCATAGAAATCGTAAAACGTATACTAGGCCAGTCAGTAGAGAATCGAAACAGGGGTGTCTGTTGCAAAAGGTGGGGTAGATGATTTTATTTTTTAACTTGTATAGGCCTATATGGATATAAACATGTAAAAAACAAAAATGCTAACATGGGCGACCTCGGGAAAACTTTTGGCGGCAAAAAAAAACCTCGAAATTTTAGAACTGTTTTTGGTTTTACGCCTGTAACTCCTAGCGAAAAAGTTACGACATAACTAATTAAAGAGCATTAAATTCTGCGTCGAATGAGTACCATAACGTAATAATTCGATCAGGTAGTTTGGTCGAAAACCACGGTCAAAGTACGACGATTTTTTCCAACTTTGCCAAAAGCTTCTACCAGACCTTTTGCATCATACAATACCTCTACTGACTGGTCTATACCAGTATACGGGAACTTCTATAATACCTCTAACGCCACAGATGTAGATGTCTTTTTGCCTAGTGAATCTATTGCTACAATTCTTGTTCCCTAGTAAATATTGCATTGAATGTTTCAGTTACTGTTGTCAGAAGTTGCGTAATTCTACACTTAAGAATTACAAAGTTATTGCATAAGTTTGCTGTAATCTGTTTACCTTATAGGTCATTGATTCAAATCATTAAATTGCATCGTTGTCCGAGTAAGGATTATTAAATTATTAAATTCCCTTTAATTGAACAACAGCAGCGAGCATAAAACTGCATTTCAGGGATGTTGTACGTTATTACTTCCCTGAAGTTTACCTCCTCCGTTGTAGGTACAGTGAATGCCGCTTAATATAATCGCAGATAATGTTAACAGTCGGGTAATATGATCACTTTTGTGAAGTCCCGTACGGATTAATACTGATACAAAGAAAAATGCTGTTTATTGTGATCAAAGATTCGGTTTATGCTATCACATTTGCCTTTTAGCGGTTTTATTTCCAAGTAGGCCTACTGTACGTCATTCAAAATTTCGTTTTTAAGGGTTTCGTTTTTAATTCAACTGTATTGTGTTGTACTGGAGGTAGCAATTCTGTTCCCAGCTCACAGGATAACCAGTTCGAGGGGGTGGAATTACCTAATTTTCTCTTTTAAGCAATAAAACATGTTTCATTCCTCAACTAGTTAAGCTGCAGCTTTTGATTTATGAAGATAACAGTGTTGACAAGCAGTGATGGCTAGTGTAAAATGAAAATATTTGAACAGACAGGCGTTAGATGATTTGCTACGCGGTGTTCACAGATAGTATATATTTCAAAAAATACTCGTAACTCGTAACTGAGTATGAAGTATTGGTTAATGGACTCCTAAAGGAAAGTAAAAACAATTAAAAACTGTATTACTGGTTAAAAAATAGTTGCTTGCAGTCTATTACTGTATTAGCCTTTGAATGGTTCAGTGATTACGTATTATCTTATGAATAAATAGCTTTTAATTCTGTTTTGTGGTGTATTATCTTATGTATAAATAAATAACCGTCATTTAATTCCTTCGGCTGCTGTTATCACTCGGTTAATATTATCAGATTAACTGCGTCCCGAAGTGATCGCAATAAGCGGCGTACACTGTACATTTACGCCTGAGGGAATTTCTATGGGTCACACACCGGTACATACCTTTCTGACCAGACAAGGTAATGGACGGTATCGAATCAGTGATCAGCCCAGTGCCGGGGCCACCTCCAACAGAACTCGAACTCATAAGGCGATGCACACTAGTCACACAGAAGCTCATTCCGAACAAGGCATAGGTGAAGATGATAATGATAGCCCTAGACCACGAGGGGCTACTCGACATTCGTCTCACAGGTGTGGGTAAACGCCGGAAAAAGTTCCACCAAAGGTAACTTGTCCCGATCAGGAGTCCAACCCGGGCCCGCTGCGTGATAGGATGACGAGTGACGCATTCCCTGCGTCACAGCGGTGGACTTCCTACGTTACTACGGTATGTATTTAAAAGTGCAGTGATCTCTTTAGTAATTTATCTGATAGAATTTTATAACATCTACGTGAACAGTCAGTGGTATTTGGATTGATTCAAAACATGTTTTAGCATTTTTCAAAATCTCAAGCTTCAGTCCATGTATGTACTACCGGTAGGAGCCTATATACAATACTAGCTTAAAAGGCCCGGGTTTTTTATTTTGTAATTGGAAATTATCTTATGAAGGACTTCCGATTTTTAAATTATCGGTCATTATATAGGTATTTAGAATTTGAAATAGGAAGAACATTCAAACTATCCCCTCAGAAAACGCTTGGTGTATAGTCTGGTGGTTAAGAAACAAAAAAAGGACGAACTATGCATTTTTACTTTAAAAGGTCCCACTTCGCACACATCTTCCTTGACCCCTGTGGAGTAATTTTGGAAGGAGCGCCAACGCAAATTTTGCGGCGTAGGGGGGAGAGGGGGGTTCAAAATGGCGGCTGCACTCACTCACTAAATCGCCTCTAGCTCCTAACCCCATGGTCCAATTTCAATGTTCATTTTTTTAATTAAAGGTAAAAGTAAGTGGTATAAGATACTGTAATGATATTTTAGATAAGTAAAATGGAAACCCTTTAAACAGTTAAAAACTGTAAAACATGTTTTTATTTTCACTTTTGTTTTTATCACAGTTTTTCAGAAAGTGAGAATTCGTAATTTTTTCT
Source organism: Ectobius pallidus (assembly GCA_964059195.1). Taxonomy (NCBI): domain Eukaryota; kingdom Metazoa; phylum Arthropoda; class Insecta; order Blattodea; family Ectobiidae; genus Ectobius; species Ectobius pallidus. The sequence continues at coordinate 13,781,797 of CAXKWD010000006.1, forward strand.
CAAATAAAAAAGAAAGTACGTTTCTTAAGCTTAAATTTGATACCATAAAACACACATTTCCATTAACAATTAACCCCACGGCGGCCGTTAGAAGAATACTGGTACAATGTCGCGGCTCGTTTTTGGCCACGAATATCCTAGCGTAGTGCTTACCAAAGCTTGCTAAACCGACCTGCCTATAGCGAACAGTGGTTCGGAACATCGTTTCGCGTGTGTTGGTAGTATCCTATTGTTATCAGATTATCTGTGTATTAGCCTACGTCCTAGCATTCTACAAATACGCCAATACCAGTAAAATGTTACTACGGTAAGTACTGTTGAGCTGCGCTTTTCTAATGATAAGGATAAGTTTTCATTACATTAAGATGGAAGCATTTATGTCAAAAATCATGTTCAATCCATTGAACTTCGAATGTTGAAACAAAATTTTCGCTTATACGTTTAACGCCCGCTTAATGTAGGCCTACTACTGTGTAATTTTCAACGAAAAAAATATTAACTTCATCAATTAATTTGAACGTGCTGCTAATGAAACTGATAAAACACGCTCATAATTCATTTTGCAGACGAAATCCTACCATGTTTATGAGAAAGAAGATGATCCGGTGACCTTCAAAGACTGGCACACCAAAATGCGCTCAGAACGACCTCTGTTTTTTTTTTACTAGGAAATACCTTGGCGCCTCTAGTTTTCAGTCATAATTATGTTTTCTCTGTGAAAAGGTACACGGAAGTATTTGAAGAATATCTAAACTTTTGAGTGGCTGAACAACTGTGCTGGGGTGATTTCTATTTATATAGGTAAATGTGGGATGTCCAGTAAGAGGAAAGTCGGCCTTATTATTTATTTGCCAACCCATAAGAGAGGCTTAAGGAATTGTACTATTAATGGTCGCTGTCGGGAATATTAAAGGGCACGTATAGGGCAACAAGAAATATATTAGAAAATTGAAAGGGAAGAGAGAAGAGAAATGATTTAGATTTTACTGATTAGATTCCCGGCAAAAACCATCACATGTGCAGAGTTGAGTTCATGGAAATCCTGCCTTGCCACATACTCAGTACAGCCACAGGGAAATTAGCTCTTGACTAGATGCTACCACTTCTGGAAGTGTCATCCATACTGGTACCCATTTACCGTCAGTCTTAGTCCAACCCCACTTGGAAGGATCTTGGTCTAGTTGTATCGGTTTCAGAGCTTTGTCCCATAACATTCCTCTTAGTAGTCTATGCTGTCCTCATTGCATGCAGTTTCAGTGCATCGGAAGTTAATGGTATATTTTCCATCAACCTGGGACCTTTTCTCTTTAGTAAAAATCTTCTCTCTTCATCGACATTTTCCGCACTACAAGACCTGTCGCACAGAACGACAACATATCTATGAATTCCAGAAAAAAGTCTTCTATATATTTTCCTTTCGCTAACAAGAGGAAACTCTCAGTAGTGTTTGGCAGACATCCATGCCTTAACTTTTCTTCTTCCATTGAACAGTGAAACAGTATTACAGCCAGTGAATGCGTGAAAGTAGGGAAGAGCCTTTGATATAATCATATTATATATCATATTATGATGTCCTAGTCCTCTTGCAATTTCATGGATAGGAATGTATTGGAAATCGTTTCTTGTCCCAAAGGCAATCCAAAGACTGTTTGTCCCAAGTTCTTCAAAACTGGATATGGAAATAACTATAATATCGGTCTCCACTGACCAGATCTTTTCCTTCTGAAACAGGGAATGTTCTAATGTTGTAATTCCCTGTGCGAGGAACTTCAAGAAAGACTTCTTGTTTTTAGAATCTTTTAAAAAGGTCTCCCATTTTTAGGCCAAACAACATACAAGCGTGACACTGATGACATTTGATGTGAAACATATGGAATGTTTTGTTCAAAGGTTTGTGCTCCTGTATGAAGTAATAAGTGAATGACTGCAGCTCCATCTAAGATTTTAACATCAACAGCTTTTGGCTCAGTTTTTATTTCGTTTTCATTAATGTAAGTCGAAAAGCACTTAAGCAGACTTGACTTATTCTTACAAAGTATTGGCTTCCCATGATTTGAAAGGGAAGGAGGCCAAGGCTGATTTTCATGTCTACAAAATTCTTGGAAATCTTCTGTTGTTTGACTCGCTATGTACAAATGACCGAAGAGTGCATTGCCATTTCGAACACCTGTAACCTTGATAAGTTTTGTTTTCTATTTCGTTCGTAGTTTCGAGCAAAAGTTGCATATCTGGGTTTAGTTTTCTTGGTTCCATGATACTTTTGTCAGAGCTTTCCAAACGTTGCTGAAATAATTGAGAAAACTGTTTTACCCCCTCTTTTACAATTAACTTTACTGTTTTCTCTACAGTTTCTGACATTATTATTTTTGTATCAATTGTAAACAGTTTTGTACACTCTTCAGAGAAAGGATTTCCAAAATTTGCCACAGTATGAACATAGCGCATAGCTATGGTATGAATAAGAGCATCAACTTTCTCTCTGAATTTTAATTGGAACAATTTTGCATGGTGCCCAAACCTGTCAGTGTCGATTTCCCGACTAAAGGTCTTCTCAAAATCGTAAATATGTATGGCAGTCTGAGGTCCAACAATCATAAACTTCCGAAAGGCATCATCATAAAGCCAACTATTCCTCCGTCCCTTTTAGTGAAGCATTCCCCTGATCATGTATGTGATCCAGTGCCATGGCTGAGGCTTTCATGGTTTTCCTTACAACAAATCCTCCTATGCTGAAGATTTCGATCACTGCTGAATGTTTGTCTTTCAGAAGGATCATGTTACGAAAGTGTACTGAAATCCATCGTGCATAATTTGCATGATCAAGGGCAAAGAAACATGGAGCAAGGCGAAAAACCGACTCAGTTTATAGAGAAAAATTCTCCTCTCGAATGGAACGCTCATAGGTGAGAATAATAAGAATTCTTTTCAAAGTCATTTCCTAGTAAAGAAACAGAAGTCGTTCTGAGCGCATTTTGGTGTGCCATTCATGGAAGGTCATCGGATCCTCTTCTTCATTCTCATAAACATGGCAGGCTTTCGTCTGTAAAGTGAATTATGAGCATGCTTTATTAGTTTCATTAGCAGGACGTTCAAATTAATTGACGAATTTAATATTTTCTCGTTCAAAATTACACAGTAGTAGGCTTACATTAAACGGGCGTTAAACGTATAAGCGGAAATTTTATGTTCCAACATTTAGGCCTAAAGTTATAAAATGAGCAGTTCCATGGATTGAACATGGTTCTTGACATAAATACTTCCATTATTTGAGACTAACCTTACTGTAATGAAAACATATCCTTAACATTAGAAAAGCGCAGCTCAACAGTACTTACCGTCATAACATTTACTGGTATTGGAGTATTTTTAGAATGCTAGGACGTAAAACACACATATAATTTGATAACGATAGGAAACTACCAACACACGCGAAACGATATGTTCCGAACCACGTTTCGCAGTAGGCAGGCCGGTCGGTTTAACATGCTTTGGTAGCGAGACTCGTGGCCGAAAACGAGCCGCGCCATTGTACCTGTACTCTTCTAACGGCCGCTGTTGGGTTAATTGTTAACGGAAATGGGTATTTTATAGTATCAAATTAAAGCTTAAGAAACGTACTTTCTCTTTTATTTGAGAAAAAATTACGAATTCTCACTTTCTGAAAAACTGTGATAAAAATAAAAGCGAAAACAAAAACATGTTTTATCATTTTTAACTTTTTGAAGGGTTTCCACTTGTCTTATCTAAAATATCATTACAGTATCTTATACCACTTACTTTTACCTTTAATTAAAAAAAAAAAGAACATTGAAATCGGATCATGGGGATAGGAGCAAGAGGCGATTAAGTGAGGGAGTGCAGCCGCCATTTTGAACCCCCCTCTTCCCCCTCTCCCCCCTCCGCCGCAAAATTTGCGTTGGCCCTCCTTCCAAAAATACTCCACAGGGGTCAAGGAAGATGTGTGCGAAGTGGGACCTTTTAAAGTAAAAATGCATAGTTCAGACCCTTAACCACCAGACTATATAGTAGCTTTTTTAAGCTCATAGAGGATGTGGAATTTTGCATCCCATCGCTTCTACACAGCAAGCCTGGTAGGGGTTCAAATAAGAAGAAACAGAAATTCCGGTAACATAAAATTGTATTGTCTTTGCGGAATATTTTATTTCTTACTCTCATGTTACCATACAACCGTTTTGGGGATGAAATTAAACAGAAATGCAATATCACTTTCATACTTCTCTCTCCAAAAACCTGCGATATAAAAATATACACATTACCATACCTCGTATTGTATTTTCTATGTCCATGTTAGAGAAAGTTATGTGGATTTAATTCTTTAATATTTATTTATAACATGAATTATATTGATAGATTCTCTATAATAATTTGTTAAACTCTCATTTAATAAATTCCAAACCCATCTGAGACCACTGGCAACAATATGTTGTCATGTGAACTGTGATTTGGATTTGATAAATCTGTGTAAAAAGGGATTAAGTATTCTAAAAAACATTTAATTTTTTGCATTTAAAATAAAAATTTTGCAAAATCCTTTCTTAGTGAGCACTTACATTATGAAACGAAGGTACTGTCAAAATTTCAAGTCTCTACCTATTATAGTTTAGGCTCTGCGTTGATTCTCTCCATTAAGTCAGCCAGGACAAAGCCTCTTATATATATACTAGCTTAAAAGACCCGGCGTCGCCCGGGTTTTGTAATTGGAAATTAGCTTATGAAGGATTTTCAATTTTAAATTCTAGGTCCTTATATAGGCATTTATAATTTGAAATAGGAAGAACGACTTATTACACTCAAACTATTCCCTCAGAAAACGCTTGATATAGTTTTTTATGGCTCATAGAGGATGTAGAATTTTGCATCCCATCGCTTGTACAGTGCACAGCAAGCCTGGTAGAGGTTTAAATAAGAAGAAACAGAAATTCCTGTAACATAAAATTGTAATATCGAGGCGGGAAATTTCCCACTCTTATGTTACCATAAAGCCGTTTTGCGGATGAAATTAAACAGAAACCATTATCACTTTCATACTTTTCTCTCCAAAAACCTGCGATATAATATACTAATATACACATTACCATACCTCGTTTTGTTTTCTCTATGTCCAGGGTAGAGAAAGTTATGTGATTCCATTATTTTAGTGGATTTCATTCTGTAATATTTATTTAGGGCCTATAACATGAATTATTTTGATAACTTCTCTTATTTGTCAAAAGTGCATTTCATTTGTCTTTTTCCAAGCCCACCTGATACCATTTGGCAACAATATATTCTGTGATTTGGAATTGATAATTCTATGTAAAAAGGGATTAAGTATTTTCAAAAACATTTAATTTTTGGCATTTAGAATCAGAATTTTTCAAAATCCTTTCTTAGTGAGCACCTACATTATGAAACGAAGGTACTGTCAAAATTCCAAGTCTCTACCTGTTATAGTTTAGGCTGTACGCTGATTCCTGTCATTCAGTCAATCAGTCAGTCAGTCAGGACAAAGCCTTTTATATATATATATATATATATAGAGATATAGACTAGCTTAAAAGGCCCGGCGTCGCCCGGGGTTTTTATTTTGTAATTGGAAATTAACTTATAAAGGACTTTCAATGTTTAAATTCTAGGTCCTAATATAGGTATTTATAATTTGAAATATGAAGAACGGCTTATCACACTCAAACTATTCCCACAGAAAACGCTTGATATAGTTTTTATGGCTCATAGAGGATGTAGAATTTTGCATCCCATCGCTTGTACACAGCAAGCCTGGTAGGGGTTCAAATAAGAAGAAACAAAAATTCCTGTAACATAAAATTGTAATTTCGAGGCGGAAAACTTTATTTCTCACTCTCATGTTACCATAAAACTGTCTCTCTCCAAAACCTGCGATATAATGATATACACATTACCATACCTCGTTTTGTTTTCTCTATGTTCAGGGTAGAGAAAGTTATGTGACTGCATTATTTTCGTGGATTTCATTCTGTAATATTTATTTATAACATGAATTATATTGATAACTTCTCTTATTTGTCAAACTTGCATTTCATTTTTTTTTCCAAACCCATCTGATACCACTCTGCCAACAATATGTTCTGTGATTTTGATTCGATAATTCTGTATAAAAAGGGATTAAATATACTCAAAAACATTTGATTTTTGGCATTTGAAATCAATATTTTTTAAAATCCTTTCTCAGTGATCACCTACATTATGAAACGAAGGTACTACTGTCAAAATTCCAAGTCTCTACCTGTTATAGTTTAGGCTCTACGTTGATTCCTGTCAGTCAGTCAGTCAGGACAAAGCCTTTTATATATAATACTAGCATGTGCCCGCGGCTTCCTCCGCGATAATTATTTCAAGAATTAAAAATTAAGAGTATAATAGTAAAATCATTATATTTATTAACACCTAAATCACGTGGACAACATACCACGATTAGATAGCGTCGCCTGGTAAAAGCGACCTCAGATTCGAGTTTCTTGGCCCAGAAAACCTCTGTATAGTGAGTTTCGTTCAAATAAAACAATGTTGGACCATATTTAGGACTTACAACATTCAAGCGATCGCGAAAGTTTTATTTTCAAGGTATGACAAAAATAGCCAAAGCCAACTGTAATTGATTCGACATTGAAATGTATAACTGAAAACTGATGTTTCGAAAACGCAAAAAATGCACGTTTTTTCCCCGTTTTTCACTCATAACTCACGAACGAAAGCTAAAATTAAAATTCCGGCTCCGAGGTGCATTTTCCGACCCTTCAGCCCACCTATGTTTAAAATTTCAGATCTCTGCGTTCAGTAGATTTCGCTGGGCATCGCGGACAGACAGACAATTCCTTTTATTAATATAGATAACATGAATTATATTGATCACGGCCTCCTAAAGGAGGCGTACAATAAAGGAGGCCGTGTATTGATACCTTCTCTAATTTGTCAAACTTCCATTTCATTTAATCCAAACCCATCTGATAAAACTGGCAACAATTTGTTCTGTGATTTTGTTTCGATAATTCTGTGTAAAAAGGGATTAAGTATTCTCAAAAACATTTGATTTTTGGCATTTAAAATCAAATTTTTTCAAAGTCCTTTCTTAGTGTGCATTTACATTATGAAACGAAGTTACTGTCAAAATTCCAAGTCTCTACCTGTTATAGTTTAGGCTCTACGTTGATTCCTGTCAGTCAGTCAGTCAGGACAAAGCCTTTTATATATATAGAGATATAGATTTAGACATGCAACCTTCATTCCAAACTTTGCGTAGAATCATTCTGAAGAGGCCTGAACTAGCCATTTCGGGCCATAACGCTAAGAGTTGGTCTAACTTTGTGATAAACCTGGATTGCGTAAGGGACAGGAAGTTGCTTAGGGAAGGAATAATCACGAGACTCTTGTATTACTAACAGGTAAGACACCTAGAGGGGGTATGCCGTAGCGTAGTGGTTAAGGCGCTGCGCTACACACCGGAAGGTCGCGGGTTCGATCCCCGATGAGGTCGTTGGCGTTTTCAATTGGCCTAATCCTTTTGGTGGCACTATGGCCCTGCGATCAACTCAGCCTCTAACAGAAATGAGTACCAGGATCAATCCTGGGGGTAAAGGCGGCCGGTGCGTGAGGCTTACAACCTTACCACCTTCAGGTACCGAATATCTAAAATCTGGGAGCCTCAACCTCCTGGAACCATTTGGGCCTCCATGGCCTGTATAGGGAACGCTTTATTTTTCAATACACCTAGATTGTGCAACTGAGATTGACTTTTTTAAGGTTTCGTTTAGCCTCCTTTAGAATGCTGGAATCGAACGCTTTGTTACAGGTTACGATCTTTTTTGCACGACGTAACTAATTAGTGGTACTTACGAATATTGTTGCCGTGGATCGTAACTTGACATTCTTGCACGCAATCTGGTTGCTATGAAAACAAAAGAAATCTTCGTGCGGTAAAATTTACAAAAATCACAAGTGCCGTAAGTAAATTCATCATAATACAAGCCTTTATCGAAGGCCGGAACCAAGGCCCCTAGTTTGTGGCGATTTTAACAGGACAAATATTCCATCCCCATAACAACCAACACATGCGAATCACTTTCTGAAATAAACATTTATCTTCAAAAATGTATATACCTATACATAATATTTCCAGCTAATATCTCAATTAATATAATTAAATTGATATAAATAATCATCGTGCAAAAAATAGCATGCAATACTCGTTCCGTAAGCGCATAACGGATCTCGGAAATTGAAAAAACTCCTTCCTCGATCCGTATGCACCTCTTACGGCACTTGTATCGCAATATACTATTGAAAGCACATTACTTCATTTCTTAATTTAGTGGCGTTAGAAGTGGCAAGTACAAGCTAAGTCTGAGTGTGATTTTAACTGAAATTACGAATTCATTCTACCAGACTAAAAACGGAACTTAAAAATTTGTAGCTTTTCACCCGTCTGAAATTTAAACGTTTGACATAAACATTGACCCTTCTAGGTTTCCTTTCAAATTGAAATGCGCTGACGTGGACGTTTGGTAGCAAGTTATGATCCGGTATGAATGCTTCTGGCAGGTGAACTTCAATCAAATTATAAAACCTGATCCGATCCGTTCCTGAATACGACACAGTATTGCCCGTAGCGTACCAAGTTTTAAAAGATGAGGTAATGCTGTTTCCAAAATAATAATTTCATTGCTATTCTCATTCAGAAAATAGTAGGTGTTACGAGCTTTTGGAAGTTTTTAATGTTTAATATGCAGAAGAAATAGTTCTCAGTAGCTACTTGAGTTAAGTTGTGCTCGAGGGGCAATGGGTGAAGAAGGGTGTTGCCCATTTCGTATCTCGTGATTTGACTATTGCTGCAGTTAGCGGCAACTTCTCTCTTCTCCGCAACTCCCCTTATCTCTCCACATTATTATAATGGTAGGCCACCAGTGTTTTCTCAGCAGGCTACTTACGTGGCCTCCTTGGCTACTGGAAAATGACTGGGTTCTGCTACTTGTAACTAACCATTACCAGTGGAATAAAAATGGGAATATGAACGATGTTTCGTGATGTAGACTTTTTTCCATAAAATAAAATAACCCAGCCCCTCCACCCATTCAGACCCCTCCTTTACTTTTAATTCTATGATAGATTTTTTTCGTATCTTTTTCTGGGTAGCTTAAAATCCTCTTGATTCTTCGCCTCAGCCGTCGCTAACAGTTGAACGTTTTCTCAGTTGGAAAGTAGGCATTTTAACCTGGCATGCTAACCGATTATTCAAGCACTGCACTTCTAATTAACACCTGGTATCGTTAGTGTATCCTCCCCATTTGTTTTGCTGATGTTAAAAATAAGGAATGCTTTCATAGATTTATCACCAGTACAAATTGCACAGTATTTTGGGTGCCACTTCTTAAGGTATCTTTTCCCAAGCACTGCCTCTACTTGCTGCCGCCCTAATCCTCTTCGACCTGTCAGTCAGTGAATAGAAAGGTAATTAGGCGTATTCACACTTGTCTGCAGTCCAGTACAATGTTGAGAAGTGGTGAATGACAGCGGCAACACGGGGGAAATCCACGCGGCTACAAGAACACCTGTTCTTTGTCGGTGTCAGTGTATGTGTAAATTTTCGGATTAGGGAACAATGCTATTATACCCGGTATTCTTTTGTAGATACACGATGGTTTCGGACGAGGTCTTCTTAAAATGGCACCAACAGTGTATTCATGTATTTATTTATCAAGATTCATTGAACCTTCCCTCAACCTCCTTTAGCATGGTTCTTTATTTCTTATAGGTCCTTTGGCTACATATGAATTTTCAGCGTCATTTATACATTTATCCTAAGACAATTCATGTAGCTGATTTAAAACTATTTGTCAAGGCATAAGATTAGTTGTGATACATAGATAAAAAAAAAAAGTTGAAATTACTTTAGCAAGTACCGTAGCCTGTAAGTTATGCGTGGCATCACTTGTAACTATTGTTATGCGTAATTGTACTCCAAAACGTAGTTTATTATTTGACAAGTGTTGATCTTCAGTTGAAAGTAAAATATGTTTGTAGGCTTGTACAGTATAAGGCTAGATGGTCTATATTCTTGGAGGAGGAAGATCCAGATTTTCAAGCAATCGACACATAAAAGCTGTTAGTTTATAAAAAAAATGTACTAGATGTGGCCTGCACAATATTACGTGGTTAGTGAGATGAAATAATACTAGGACAGTTTTGGCTTTCAAGAAGAACATTGCTTTTAAGTTAAACATTTTAAAATTATATTTTTGAGGCTTTTACTAAATAAAATCAGGTAACCTGTTGTAACAAATTGCCAGGATGCTTTTTTTTTTTCAGTGATAATTGCAATTATGGTATGAAGAAAGTAAGTTATTTTTGTATTCTATCACTGAGATAAGCTACAGATCGTTTCATTAAGGAAGGAAGAACAAAGGTCTGAAGTTTGATACTTAATCTTAATTCATTCTTGTATACACTGATGTGAGAAATTCTTTAAATATTTCATGTTTGATCACCTAACAAGTGATATTACATGCCTATACAATAACGCATATTTACAATTCTAAAATTACTTACATAGGCCTACAGTACTTTATAATGCGTTCACTTGTACTATCTATGTACAGTTTTAGCTTACTCCTTTCAACATATATGTATATATAATTATTGTATTAGGTTGCGGAGAGTTTTTGTAAATTTAATTTAATTACAAATGTTAAACAAAAATTTTTTATTGTACTTATGAAATAGCTGACCTTCGGAATATGTCCATTGACAACCTGTTCTTAATACCATATTTTTTACTGTAATTCTGTACAGTGTCGTCTCAAAATATCCTAATTCTAGCGGGACTCTTTAATTATCCCCGTTTGCTGCCTGGTCGACGAGTCTCAAATTATCCGAATTTAAAAACCACGGTCTATCATGTCGCTCCTCACACCTGTCCTCTCATCACAACCTAAATACACGTTCAGAATATAGTCATGTACTTTCTATCCCTTTACACCGTTCATCATCGTTTTCTTCATCTTTCACAGTTTCATTTACCCGCATCTGGAATTCCATCCCACATAATATCACAGGCTGTCAAACGTTGGGACAATTCAGTAGAAAAATCAGTAAATTAATTCAGGATAATGTTATTTAAATTTTTGTTCTTGTCTTAAGCCAAAAATTTCCTTAGGTTGTGATTTAGAAAATTATCAATCCAATTTTGAATTCAAGATTATCTTGTAACTTAATTGTAATTAATTTAGTTTTAGGTTCAACTATCTTATATTTAATTATAAGTAATTGTATTTTTAACTGTAATTTTTTGACTGGCAAAGCGGAAGAGAAGACCAATGGTCTTAGCTCTGCCAAGATAAATAAACTAATTATTATTATTATTATTATTATAGACTTGGGAAAAATGGATAAACTTCGAACAGGTTGCGGGTACCTCAATGACGAGATAGTCCTGCCGTATAGTCTCGCATAAACATATAGGTTACATCATTGCTGGGTAGACCCATGGAAGCCATGAACCCGCGCGGATAACCGCAACCATGTTACTGAACTAGCGGACCCCAGGATCCGTCACCTGATTATGACCCCAGGGCCCTGTTTCATAGAACGTTTACACTCATATTATTAGCAAATACATAAGTTAATAATATTAGTTATTATTATTATTATTATTATTATTATTATTATTATTATTATTATTATTAGTCTTCTGTTTCATAAGGATATTTTCTAATAATATTAGTTACAAGTTCATGGCTCTAAATTATTAGTAAATATTGCTAATATTATTAGTAAATTGTTTCATAGACTGCAGAACTAGTAATATTTACTCATAATATTAGGTGTTTTTCTATAAGTGTATTTGGACCCATAACTTATTCTCAAACCCATGTAATTCAGATTTCGTGATCTTAAATTTGTGTAAAATGACTCACTCTTATTTAGCTATCAGTTTAGAAAAAGCTTACATATGCCATCAAAGGAATTTGTGTCATAAGTTTTTAGGATTTGAGGTTAGATTTTAGTACATAAGCCTACTGCTATCTTGAATAAATGCCTGGCAGATTTATTCACTCCTTAGAGCTAGTTATTATTTGTTACATTTATAAAGATGTATGTAGTCCGTGCTGCTTTGAAGTAGTAATGAAAAAAGACTAAGAAGGGAAGAAACACAAACAACAATCCAAACATAACCTCCAAATCAATCAGCTGACTAATGAACTAATAATATTAGTGGAGAGATTTTATGAGTAGTCTTAATATCTCTATGAAACAAGATTTTCATAACTAATGAATAATATTATGAGTTCTAATATTATTAACTAATATTATTAGAAAGTTCTATAAACAAGGCCCAGAATCAGAGTGTCACCAGAAAGATTATGCCATTGTATAAATTACAAGCACCTGTCTCATCGGGGATGAAATCCGCTACTACGTAGCCGTAGCTTGTAGCGCAGCGTTTCAGTGAGAACAGACACATTAGTTGGAAACATTTAATAAGTTCTGGATGATCCGCCCCCCATGGCTGAGTGGTTAGACCCACAGATATAGAGGAATAGATCGGCAGCGTAAGGGGAGGGACTGAAGCCAACGCGTTCGCTGCGTCGCCATATTGCGATCACCAACAATCTGACGAAAGGAAGGGAAGCGGGCGCGGGAATCAAACAAGAAATGTTTTTTAAAGCTGTTTAAATTGGAATTTCACAATCCAGTAAATAAATTTAAAAATACAGTTTAATGTCATTCGGCCATTACAGCAGTAGGCCGCAGCAGTACATTACGCACTTAGGTACTAACTTATAATAAAATCAGGTAAACTGATATAACAAAAGTGCCAAAGTGCATGTAGTACCTAGTCTTAAGTCTGCATACAGAAGATGCTTCTATAGGATTAAGGTTAATGTTGTTAATGTTAATTTATAGTCACATATCTTTTACATTTATTCAGCTTTAACTGGTAAAGTGGTGACTCGTCAATTTGAGCTTACTTGCTACAGTTACTAACTAGGAATATTCTAGCTTAGGCCTACACTATATTACTTGTAAATCACGATTACAAATAAGGAAAATCTTACACTAATGTAATTATTTTTCTAATGCTATTAATGTGTGCTTGAAAATGGAATTATTTCTTTCACTATTTTTTGAAGTGAAACTTCTTTAGCTGCGGTAGAAATAAATCGAGAGCTAACCCAAAGTTGCGTTACGGACAAAATCGTCACGAAATTGTTACGCTCAAAATCGTCACAAAATTAGTGGGTCTGTGATGGAACGGACTGCACAGAAAACAATCAACTCAATGATTAGGCTTATCCAAAATTTAGACCCAAAATTAAAAATATAAAAATCCAAAATTTAAAAAATAAAAAAATCCAAAATTTAAAAATCCAAAATTAAAAATCGAAAATCTAAAATTAAAAAATCAATGATCCAAAATTCCACAATAAAAAATTCGAAGAATTAAAATTTAAAAAATCTAAAAATCCAAAATTTTAAAAACTAAAAATCCAGAATTTAAAAAATTAAAAAATTTAAAATTAAAAATCGAAAATAGAAAATTTAAAAAATCTAAAAGTCCAAAATTAAAATATCCAAAAAATAATAAAGATAACAAATTTAAAAATAAAAAATAAAAAACCCAAATTCCAAATTGAAAAAGTTAAAAGATAAAAATTTTAAAAATTCGAAAAATCCAAAATTAAAAAGTCTAAAATCCCAATATTAATAAAGTCCAACAATCCAAAATTTAAAAAGTTCAAAAACCCAATATTAAAAATGTCCAACAATCCAAAAAATGTAATAATCCAAAATTTAAAAAATAAAATAATAAAAATTAGTTTCACTTCTGTCGCGTGGCGTTCCACGCACACTTTTTTTTATTTATTATAATTATATGTTAATCTCATATTCAAGGAATTCTCTGATTGAGTAATATGTTCTTTGCAAGAACCAGTTTTTATTTTTAATTTTGAATAATGAGCTATTTAATGCTTTCGTTTCGTTTGAAATTTTATTGTATGTTTTTATGCCCATGTATTGTGGTATATGCTGTAGGTGGGTTAATGTACGGGAACAGAATTTTAACAACTCTGTTTCTGGTGTTGTATTCGTGAGTATGTTGGGTGTTGTATTGGTCAAAATTAATGTGTACATGAGTTAGAAGCTCTAGTAAATATATTGAAGGAAATGTTAATATTTGTACATTTCTAAAGAGTGGCCTTCATGATTCCCTGTAGGATGAATGGGACATTTTTTTTCTTTCTTTCCCATTTGCTGCAGTTTCTCCAGTCAATTATTCCGTAAACCAGTATTGAATGAAAGTAGCTGTAATAGACCCAGTTTAAGCAATAGTAATTTGGCAAATTTATAAGTGAATGTTAATTTGACCTCCAATATAGTGGTATAGTATGTATTTCAAATTACAGGGATTCCCAAACAACACTGTGGTTCACCATTTCACTACAAATTCGGGATTATGTAGGAAGAAAAACAATTTTCCCTAATGAATACGTGCTACTTAAGCGGGCACGTTGGTGATACCAATGTGGCGTCGGCACTGCTTCCCTTGCCCCTCTTCACCCCTGAGTCGGCTTCACTGCTACCTGCAGTTAAGGATACGACGCTGCCGATCTATTCCTCTATATCTGTGGTTAGACCGCTCGGCTTCCACCGCTGGGACCCGGGATCGAATCTCGGCGGATCCATGTGGAATTTGTGGTGGAGAAAATGGGGTCGGGGCAGGTTTTCTCGGGGTGATACTGTTTCTTTTCTCATATATCATTCCACCAGAGCTCCATTCATGAAGCTATGACGTTGGTTGTAATAAATGTTATTATAACTGACGAAGAGGTTCTGAGTAGAGTGGGTGAGAAGAAGTCAATCATACAATCATACACACAATTCGTCAGAGGAAAGCAAACTGGGTTGGGCACATTCTCAGAAGGAACTGCTTATTACATGATGTCGTAGAAGGAAGATTGGAGGGTACAACTAGACTTGGAAGAAGAAGAATTCAGCTGTTGGACGATTTAAGGGAAAAGCGGAAATATTGGATGCTGAAGGAGGAAGCAGAGGATAGACAGTTTTGGAAAACAAAATTCGCGTACCAAGTTTGAAAACCTGCCGGAAGGCAGAATACTTACTACTACTACTATAACTTAACTGTGCAGCCATCCGGAAAAATTTAGTGTGTTTATTTTTACAAACTGTTGTAACTATTTTCAACTATTTGTTACAGTGAATTCAGTATTTTGAATTTTTAATCATTTAGAGAACGCCATTTAATATTAATGAAGCTTGACTTCAGTTCTTATTAAGAAACTTAGTTTACCGATAAGGGTTAGGCCTATAATATTAAAATCTTGATAAAAATTCCACCTTAACCCATAACATAAAACTTATCTGGGTCCATAAGTAAATGACACATCTGGAGTCCACGCAGAAGAAACCAACTTTCATCTTCATAATTGTGGTCTTTATATTATGACAACAATACTTTATTGTGTTTTATATATTTGTGTTTTATCTTATGAAAGGTGATATTATGACTGGACCCAGATAACTTTTATATTAAGGGTTAAGGTGTAATTTTTATCAAGATTCTAATTAAGTTCTTATGTTCTCATCTCTTAATTGATTATAGCCCTCTAATAAATTCTATGCGTTGGCCCGGGTTCGATCCCCGGAACCTCCTAGGATTTATCTGAGATTGGGAGGTCTGATAGGGGTACTCTCAGCCTCGTGATTCAAATTGAGGAGCTGCTTGATAGAGAAGTAGCGGCTCCGGTCATGGAAACCACCATTAACGGCCGTGGGTGTCGGCATGCTGACCACATGACCCCCCAATCCTGCCGTCTGCCTGTGGTAGGTGACGCAGGGGTCGGGTGGTAGGCCTTGTCCCTTCTGGGATGTTAGCGCCACGGAGTTAGTCAGCTTGTCAGTAAGCCTACAGCTATATAGTTCGTTAAAGTATTATTTTTTAAGAATACATTTTATATGAAACCTACGTACAGAGTTATAAAATTTCCTAAACTCGTAGACATTAATTGCAAGAAGGTAGTATTCTTGGGAAGATCATAGAGAGAATGAAAAATTAAGAAAAATTAGCACTAAGTGGAGGGAACTCGGTTTTGGAAGTTTTGCCAGGGGTGGTGGATCAGAGGATAGCCTATATTAACGCTGAAGAGTGGCATTATGTACATCAAACTATAATTAGAGTGAATAATATTTATATTTGCTTATTTTTTATTATTAGGGAGCGGATTTCTATGACATGAAATATTTTTCCCCTTTGTATTATTTCAGGTTTCCGACTAATTTAAACCCGATTCCAGCATCCTGGTGAAAATGGAACAGCTTTTATTGTGCATATAACTGCATATTTAGGAATATTTCAACTATTGAGCATATTTAGCCTAGTCTGAACATGCACATTTAGGTAATATTTTCGGCATATTTATGTACATATTAAAGAAATTTTGAAGTTTCATATCATATTTTGTAAATTTTGCATCATACTGATACTTTTTGAGAATTTACAGATATTTTAAATAAATAACATATTATAATAAAATGAATTGTAATGAAACTTAAATAAAATATACATAATGTGTAAGTGGTAAAGTCATATTTTAACTTTTATTGGTCATAGTTTAATGTTTTTTTAGGTCATAAATGCACGCATATATCCTATTTTTTTAGGTCATAGATATCCGACCCCTAATTATTATATATTACTTTTTGTGTATTATTTTTCTTCGGAATATTATATCCCGTTGCATCTGTGAAGAGGAAAATAGTTGATTTTGTGAGCTGAATCTGTCCAGGTGTGCAATACGAAGAAGGGATTTTCGATACAATTCCCCCATCGCAATAATTTCATTATCCCTTTGTTTCTAGCCGTGCAACAAATGAAATTTTATTTAACATTTGAGTAATTCAGTAACAAAATGCCCAAGCTCGCCGCCAACCCCTCTTCCCTCCTTTCTCTCCCCAAACTACGACTCGTTTAGTGAATTAGAACGATTGACTGTCAACAGAGTTCGGTGGATGTTGCGTATTTCCAGTCAGACTTCAGTTATGGGCTTGTCTACCACAAATGTTTGTAAAACACAACTTCGACATGTCAACAATTTTGCTTGTAATTGGAGAAATTTCTGCGTGGCCCGCCGGAAACGTTCATGGAACTCAGCCTTGTGGAGTGGGTAGGCCGACTGTACAGTTCGTCAAAGTAATCGGATTACAAGTCGGAAATTCTGAACGTGATCAATACGTTAATAGTAATAATAATAATAATAATAATAATAATAATAATAATAATAATAATAATAATAATAATAATAATAACAGGAATAATATAAAAAATACTCAGTATCAAAAAGGAGGATATTGCAAACAGAGAAAACTTTACGAAAGCAATATTTGATGGCGAATTTCCAGAGAAACCTAAGAAGAAAACGGGAAGTAAATGGACGGAAGAACGGAAACAACAACATCGCGAAAGAATGAAGAAGTTTTGGGAAGACAAGAAGAAGACAACTGTTTCACGTGGTCCTAAGCTGGCCTAATCGAAAGGGGGGAAAATAACTAATAATAATAATAACAACAAACTAGCGTATCCGTGCAGTACTTACTTACTTACTCAATGGCAATAGACAATTCCTAAGCAAGCTAAAGGAATATTATCTATTTTATGGAACCCGATGGTTCATTGCCGCGCTTACCTGAGCCCACCATTCAACCCTATTCTGTGCTAACTCCAATCATCCATCGCAAATCCTACTTCTCTTAAATCTATACTAATATTGTCCTCCCTCATACGTCTAGGTCTTCCAAGTAGTATATTCCTTTCGGGTCTCCCAGTCAGTATTTTTGAGATATGTCTTTCTTCCCCCATGTCCAGCCCATTTCATCCTCCGTGATTGAATTACCCTTACTATATCCGGTGAAGAGTAGGCCTACAGATTATGAAGCTTGTCGTTATGCAGTTTTCTTCAATCCCCAATTTCATCACTCTTAGACCCAAATATTTTCTTAAGCACCCTGTTTTCGAACACTCTCAGAATATGTTCTTCCGAAGAGTAAGCGACATCCATGTAATACAGCCGGCAGGATAATTGTCTTATAAATTTTTATTTTTAGATATCCGGACAGAAGACGAGAAGATAAAAGTTTCTGAACTGGATAAAAACAAGCATTTCCTGTTTTGAGTCTACACTTAACATTGCCTTAATATTATTTGTGTCTGTAATTATTGTTCCCAGATATTTGGATTTCTCCACCATTTCGAAAGATTTACCGGCTATTCTAACACACTATTTTGTAGCGCATTATTTTGACGTTTCATGACCATATACTTAGTTCTTTCTGTATTAATGCCCAATCCTACATTCCCGCAGGCATCGAAAGACCTTCTGTATTTATCTCGATTGTGTTTATGTGATCGCTCAACAAGCAAACGTGCGTA
This sequence comes from Ectobius pallidus, assembly GCA_964059195.1. NCBI lineage: Eukaryota > Metazoa > Arthropoda > Insecta > Blattodea > Ectobiidae > Ectobius > Ectobius pallidus. The sequence continues at coordinate 13,800,278 of CAXKWD010000006.1, forward strand.
TCCGTGCAATACAATTGATATTTATCAAAGATTTATTTTTAAAAGAAGCAGGTTATAATTTACTTGAAATTTTTTTTCCATAAAAGTATATTCACTATATACAAAATTTCTTCAGATAATATTTTATACTTCCTTAAAAATGACATTGGATATAACGATACAGTCTTTCTTGACAGTTTGTTTTTCGCATTCCTTAATAGATACAAAACATTTAGGGGGGAAAAAAAACTTTCACTCTAGAGAAAGCTATGCGAGAACATAGGGTCTTTGTAAGTGTAATGTGTAAAATTCGTTTGATACGTTTAACATATCTCCGCCCAGACATTTTGGAAACAACGTCCATGAATTGAGATACTGCAATGACGGCTCAATCCGCGGCAGTTAGCGAAAATGGGACGCATTTCCCCCCCCCTCCCCAACAAATCGTTAGTATTTGTTACGTGAAAGTACAGTTCGTCACTACTCCGGGAAATTATCTTTCTTTAGACAACTCGCTTGTTAAAATTGGTGGGTGTGAGAGCAGCAAAAGGGATAGATATAATAATAATAATAATAATAATAATAATAATAAATCATATGAAAAATTCTAGGCCCAAAACTCGCAGACGAACAATACCAACTCAGAGGCAAACAGGAAATCAAACAATACATAAATATTCCCAGTGACATTAGAAAACGCAGATTAAGATTCTACGGACACATTAAAAGAATGAACCCAGACAGACTTACAAAACAAATAGTCGAATTCTACGAAAACAGGAGTAAAGCGAAAACAGACACTATGAAGAGGATCGGCGAAATCAAAACCGATCTGAAACTGGGAGGAATTACACCAGAAGATGTTCAAAACCGGGAAATCTTCAGGACCAAAATTTACAAATGGCAAGTTGACCAAGAGGAAAAACCAAATAAGAAGACTGAAACAACGCCGTCTAAAGAGAGAAAGGAAGCCCACAGTAAAAAAATGAAAGAGATAATAATAATAATAATAATAATAATAATAATAATAATAATAATAATAAATATATTATTGTCGTTAAGCCAGAAGCAATAGACAAAGTCAAAGTACAAGAATATACAACAAATGCACTAAGTGAAGAAATCATGAGAAATTATAAAAGATTTACATTAGAAATGCCCTAAACATGTAAACAAGACCAAACATCCCAACACATGCTATTATAATATCAATAGAAAATTTAAAAAAAATAAAATAAAAAATGTGCACAAAGGAAGGTAAATGCACACCTCTAAGAACTTTGCATAGTCTTAATGGGCTTATTCGCATATGATAATAATAATAATAATAAACTCAAGCTTGGATGGCCGGAATTTTGAATGCTATACATCTTCTGGGCTGTAGGCAGTGTTCGAGAACGTATGCCTCACGAAACGTTTCGTTCCAGCTGTCGCCTTTGAATTGATAAAGATTAAGAAAGACGCCATCACAACTACGAGGGATGTTCCAAAAGTAAGTTTCGTCGTTTTTTTAAAAAAGTGAAGATGGTAAAGCAGATGAAGCAAACAACTGCCATAAGAATCGAAACCTATTGCTGGTTCAACGACGGAAAGAGCGTCAGCAGAGGAGAAACGATGCATGAGTAGAGTCCCGAAGAAGAGAGAGTAGCAGTAGGCTGGCGTGCCCGAGGTTATTTGAGTACAAATCACGATGGCAGATGGACGTGTACTGAAAACGTGGTCGACAATGGAAGTACATGCTGTTATCCGGTATGAATGGGCATGTAGGACTAGTGTGTCCATCATCCATGGACGCCTACAGACTGTGTATGGTGAAGAGGTCATGTCTCATCAAATTGTTGGTCGCTGGTGTTGCATGTTTGAGTGAAGGAAGGCACCTGTTCCATGCAATGAAAGCCGCACTCTCGGGACGTCACTTCCAAAACAATGCTGAGGTGGAGAAGGCTGTGCGACAATTCCTTGCATAGCAGGGCACCGAGTTTTACCAGAGTGGTTTCTTCAAACTGATTGCAAGCTATGACAAATGTCTCAATGTCGGTGGAGACTATGTTGAAAATAGTGATGAGCGAGACCAGTCTTGGTCTTGGTCTTGCAGAAAATGCAAGACCGAGACCAAGACCAAGACCGTATCAGCGTTAGCAAGACCAAGACCAAGACCGGCCATGCAAGACCAAGACCAAGACCAAGACCAACCCTGCAAGACTCTGGCAAGAACAAGACCTAACTGCAAGACTCTTGCAGTCTTGCTATTTGAAAAAGTTTTATAAAGCCCCGTTGTGTATGCAGCGAGCCAGCGACCACTACTCAAAGGCGCCGCAGAGTCGCTAGACGGAGTAGTCCCAAGGCTGGTAGGCCTATAATGTAGAGGTTGCCTCATCGTGCGGTAACCAATGAGAGCAGTCCCGGTGCATGGCGTTGTCCGTATCCAAAAACGAGCGCACCATTCAAATAATACATGTGAACTCCGTATACAACATCTCTCACCACTACGTTAAAACAAATTACTGCAATGAAAACTTACAATTAATCTGACGGATTTCCCTGAATAGCATTCTATACAGCTAGTTCCTTCAAGTGGTGGGAGTTAAATTCACGATAAACACTCCATATTCATTTTTAAAATGTTTAATTGCAATAGTTCTCTAGTATTATGGTACGAAAGACAAACATATGTAATAAAGGCCCTAAGTCGTATATGAAATTTCATTTTGCATACAATATAAATACTGACCACATAATTTATCAATAAAACTTAAAAATTCTGCCATACAGTTATTTAATAACTAGTTTCTCTAACCTCTCACTGGGTTTAAAGGAAGCTATGACTGAGGATTTATAATAATCTTTTTTATTACAACCAAATGGTCATACTACGATGAATGGAGCAACGATGGAATGCTATATGGCAGGGGAAACCGGAGCACCCCGAGAAAGCCTGCCCCGACCCCACTTTGTCCACCACAAATTCCACATGGATCCATCGAGATCCGATCCCGGGTCCCAGCGGTGGAGGGCGAGCGGTCTAATCACTCATCCATGGGGCGGCCTATGACTAAGGATTTGAAACTTTAAAATGTAGCCCCCGTAACTTAAAACGTCTATTAACATGCTCAGTAGCATATTTCATTAACGATTATATCCTTTTTTACACCTATCATTAATATTCATAGCCTACTCGCACATATAGAATCTTTCCTGTCTATTTGAACAAAATATAACATAGCTATTCAGCTCATTCCTTTCTCCTTGCAGAAAATTTCAAAATAAAGTTAAGTCTGAAAAAATCAGGTATTCTTCATAATTATTCAATAAAACACAATTAAACCGTAGATTAATTAAAACAGGAACTTATTTGACGGTTATTTGCTAGTTATTACTTTACAGTTACTTATCTGATTGTACTGTAGCTATACAGGCCTACATTTTGTTGATGATAGGTAGGACATCCACTGAAAACCTTTTTTTTACTACTACAATTTTCTTACTTATTGACACATAACGGTGGGGTGTTTAAGTTCTTGCTGCTGATTCATATTAAGGATGCATATCGAATGGGAAAAGATAAAAGTAGAAAATGCCTGATCTAGAAATATTTTCTTGCATGAAGAATAGTTATGATTATTTATGACCCAATTAGTTGAAGGCCCGAAACTTGAAAGCAAGTAGAAAGTAATTTATGAGGGGTAGCGGAAATCTTTAAAGTGCAGAATTGATCTGTTCACAATGTGTTATAAATTAGAACTAGGGTATATGGAAAGATAAATATTATCTTTTGCAGCCTATGGGTTTGGGTTTCGAAGGGACATTGTGTGATTTGTTATAGATTGCACAATTTCTAAAGCATCTGTTCCAATGCCGTTATGTTTTGTTACTATATTATACAGTTTTAAACAGGCCAGATAGAACCTCTCTCCTATGCGGAAATCTCTTAAACATTTCATACACATCCTGTTAATATTACTTCATATCTCCACAGCCGTTCATTTTGAAACTTTACAATATAATAATAATTTTACTCTCTCAAATAGTGTACAGCATCTCGTGGATTTTGGGTTTAAAGTTCTGCAATAGGATAACAGAGAATATTTAAATTTACACTCCAAGTTTACTGTTCTAAATTATATCACCATGGACGTTTCGGCAAACAGCTTGATATCACATTAATGTTTATATGGTCAAAGCAACTAAAAGCAATTAGCTTTCGTTACTTTTGCAAGCAATAACACACATGTAAATGGTGTAACTTTAAATCATGTAAACGCCATTGATCACAGTAAGATGCATAAAATAAAACTGCAAGACTCTTGCAACAAGACCAAGACCGATTATGCAAGACCAAGACCGAGACCAAGACCAAGACCGAGACCAAGACCACGACCAGGGTTACCTATGCAAGACCAAGACCAAGACTGAGAGTGCAATACCAAGACCAAGACCAAGACCGCCTTGGTCTTGGTCTTGCATTTGCTCATCACTAGTTGAAAAATAGTGCAAGGGGTATATTTCATGATTGCATGGTGTATTTGTTTTGGTAATAAAGTTTCCATGTGAAAAAAAATGACGAAACTTACTTTCAGAACATCCCTCGTATATGAAGCACTGGTGGTATTTATTGTCAGGGCCGTAGCTAGGCGGTGGCGAGATGGGCCCCCGCCAAGGGCGCAGGTACAGAGAGGGCGCAAAATTAACCATGAAAAATCCCGCCTTTTTTTAGACTGATGCAATTTATCAAGCAATAAAATTCCATGTTAATGGAAGAAATTTTTCAGGTTATTAAAAATTACTGCACGTGAACTATCTATAGTATTATGCCGATTGTCTACAAACAAAAAGCAGTCATGCAACGTTCTTTAATTAACACGGTTTTTATTGACAGAGTATAACATAAATCATGAACAGTATGGAATGATATAACAATAAAAATTAAGATGTACGTTATTATTGAGATGAAAGTGGTTCAACTATTCGAAAAAATACTTTTACCTAAATTAATGTGTTAAACATTTTAGTAGGCCTCAGGCCTATTAAGTAATTTACTTTTGATACTAGATTTTATTATTTAATTCTTTTTTAAGTAGTTCAATCGTCTGAAAATAAGATTTTAGTACCTTGAAAGTCCAACACTTAGTTCATTTTCAAATTGAGGTTTAGGTTTTCTTTGATAATAACAGTGTTTTTATATTAAAATAATAAACAATTTTACAGAAATAAAAAAAAAATTGTTCAGCCCCACCCCGTATTGGAGGGCGCAGAAGGACCTTGCTACGGCCCTGTTTATTGTTATAAGAGAATTATAATACTTCACCACACATGTAGCTTAATATTAAAACATCTCCTTTTGCGCGTATGCTGCTTATACAGGGTGACGCAATCGTTCTGTTATAATTAATTGTTTTTTGATCAAAGCAGCTAGTCTCTGAAGAAGTTCCCCGTGGCTGAAAACGAAACTTTGGTGATACATACGTCCTTGAACACAACCTACAGCCCGGAAGAATTCCAGCATTCAATAATAATAGTTATTGTTATTGTTTTGTAGACTGGCGAAGTTTAGGACATAATGTCTCCTCCATTCCACATTAAAACTATGCATTTCACAAACAATACGAAAATTTGATAAAGTAATTTTACACGGTTTTATAGAGAACTAAAAAAAATACTTATTACAATCAATAGAATGTCTTATAAATTAGTTACAAAATCTAAAAATAACTAAAAATAACAACAACCCACGGATGGACATGTGACCTGCAGTTGTGTTGTCTGCACGAATTACTTAAAATACCTGAAGATGACGAAATTAACGTCGAAACGCGTCGTGTAAGAAGAAGACATCTGCATTTTAATACAAGACTTGAAACATTTTAAGGACTTTAAACATTTTTTAAATGAGTTAAGAATTTTAAGAAGGTTTTGACTATTGTATTATATATTTAAATTTAAAGTTTATACTACTTTATTAACAAAATCAAACTAAAAATAAATCTTATTATATCTTAGTAAACTTAGTGGTGTAGTAAGATAATACTAATTGTGGCAGTTCAGATTATGACACCAGTTCTTCTTACTTCGAATTAATGAAATTACAACATTTAATTAAAGATATTAAAAAAAATATTAATAATTTTGTGTTAGTTTGTCCAAATAATACCAAAATAGCCCAGTAGTCTTCGATCCATGACCCACAATATGAATATTCCGACACATTTCGATAGTCTCCGATATAACTGAGCAAAGAATTCCAAAATAAAATGTGAAGAATAGAACGAAGCTGCATGTAGCTCAATTGGTAAGAGCAGCAGCACGGAGAGCCGAAAATCGTACTTGAAATCCCGGCTATGGCAATGAATTTTTTCAGTCTGACTTCACCTTTCCACCTTCGCCTACACACGGCCTGTGATAAAGAATTATATCTGTGTGTCTGTGAACAGCCTAGCTCCAGAACGGAAAGTCGTATGAAAATAAAATGTTGTATTTGGGTTTGGTACATTCTGAGAATGTGACACGAAGATTGGCCACAAGTTTCTCTTGTTTTTAAGGAGACTTTACATGAAGGAATTTTAGTTTTTTGTGATTTTCTCGAAAACGGCTCTAACGACTTTCCTTAAGTTTTGCACATGGGGTGCTTATACCTTGTCTGAAACTTTTTTTTCCAAAAAAATTGTCTGAAGGATAGCTATAAGCCATTCACTCTGGATACGCGCTCTTTGCAATACGGCCTCTTCTAAGTTGTAAAGGAAAATCGTACGAAAACAAAATTTTGTATTTGGGTTAGGTACCTTCTGGGGATGTGACACGAAGATTAGCGACTCCTTTCTTTTAGTTTTAAGGTGGCTTTACATGAAGAAAATTTCGTTTGTCGCGATTTTCTCAAAAAACAGCTCTTACGATTTTGTTTAAATTTTAGATAGATTTCGAAGAAAAATCTACCTATTCCAATCGATACCATGTCATGATTTTCGAAAAATTCTTTCATATCTTTACGTTTCATATTTCCCTAAGTACGAAACCACCGTCCGTTCAAATTGCCTTACTTGATGTTCCAAGAAACGATGTGGAACGGTATAGAACAGCGTTTCTCAACCTTTTTGAACCCGAGAACCTGTAAAATGTCTTAAATTTTACGGACCCCTAATTTTACATCCCATTTTTAAAAGAAGGCATATATTCTTAATATTTGGGGTATTAATTATAGGTCATTATAACGAAATATGTGAAAAATGTTACTTCTTTACTTTTCACTTGCTTTATGATTTTTTATGGTCTGCGGACCATAGGTTGAGAAACGCTAGTATAGAATGATGATCCGTCTTTTTATAGCAGTACACCGTAAAACGAACCTGGGTGTTCCGAATGAAAGTCACCTTCTTTACCACTTGTGTTAGCTTTTCCAGTTGAGTTTCAACATAAAAGAAAATGGAAAGAAAGACGCCATTGACACCCGATTTTCAGAACAGTCTGCGATAAAGCAAAAAACTTAATATGCGGACCCCCTTCTGTCGTTTAAAATTAATAACAAAAAAATGTGATAGTTTAGCACCGGAAAAGTGGATTTTTCCCGAATGCGGTTGTCGTATTGTCCCATGTTTATTATATGTTTTATTACCATGGCCGGCAATGTTGTTGGCCGCCGAATTCCTAACGCAGACCTATGCGGCTGATAAACCGCAGCGGGTTAGGCGTATCGGAAGCAACGCGTATAACAAAATACTTTCCGCTCTCCCGCCACCCCTTGGTCTCAATTTTTCATAATCAAAAGTAGTGGCCGGAATCGCGGTTCGCGTAACTTTATATAGCCATCATGCTATACGCTTGCATACAAAATGCAAACTCTTGTTTTTGTAATTGACTATTTTCCTCATCTACTACATGTATAGGAGAAAGAGCAATTTTCATTTTGACGTACGAGTCCGGTAACGAATGTCTCTGACATGTGAGCTTTCTAGATTGACGATTCTGTGGATGGGTATGATATATGAAGAGCCCCGTAAAATTTACTGTTGATTAATACGTTTAGTCCTAGGAAATGGAGAATGGACCAGAACAATAGAGATTGCCGTTACAAGTATAGCAGTAGTTAAAATAATTATTTTTTGGTTCTTTGAATCGCTGACAGGTGTAAGCCTTCTTGATAACATTCACAATGCACAATGACGAACGTATCGATTATGAAAAATTGCACTGTCCTCATGTGACAAACATCAGCGAAATGGGATTTATGCAAGCAGCACACGAGTTTCTGTCAACATTGTTTTCATTTCTCTTTTATTCTTCCCGTGTTGTTCAAAACAAACAGATCTTGCATTTTTTCCATAATTTCATTAAAGCTTTTTTACATATACGCGAGTTAGCTGTAGCGAAATATCAAGTTCAGGAAGCTGGCTGCTGATTGCCTGGAGTATAATTGAGACGCCCCCCCCCTCCCTGCAAAACATGACCTAATACTGAATACATTTTTCTGATATATGCCTGCTACACATGGCCGTCCATAGCCGGGGCGTCCCCCCCCCCCAGCTCTCAGGGAAAGGACAAAATGTATATCAATAATTATAGTCAGGTATTTTTCTTTCAGGACAATTATTTAAAAGTCAGTTGCAGAAGTTTTACCAAATCCACACCATGGAAGCAGAATCCACAGTGGACTAGGCAAGGGGGGTCCCGGAGTCCGGACCCCTAAAAATCAAAACCCAAAATTATATTTTCGTATTTAAAAAAAGAAGTTAAATTAAACAAGTTTTGTTGGTGTGTTAAATTTGATATAGCAGTTATTTCATTTTCATAACATAATGAGTAAGCTATTATTTCCATTGTTCCATGTGTTATCTAACTTTTCTTATAAAAACTTCGGTAACGATTTCTTGTTTACGTTGGCATCTTAGAGTATGGTAAACAAATTTGCTAACTAGTTTTTCGGTGCTAAAATAGCGTAAAATGTGATTCTCATTAGTTGAAGATTTTAAAATTTTCCGGGTGCACCCCCGACTTAGGTAATGATTTCTTTTATAGGCTACATTGGAATGTATCTTAAACAAATTTGCTAACTAGGTTTTCATTGCTAAAATAAGGTAAAATGTGATTTTCATTAGTTCAATATTTAAAAATTTTCCGGGGGTTGACCCCGACCCCCCCCCCTCCGAAACTCCCCGGCACTTTCGACTCTCCCCGAAATTATTTTCTGGCTACGTCATTGTTGCACTTATTACATTATTAATATAATGTACAAGATTGCCCAAGAAGTTAAAGCGATAAAAAATTAATTTATTTTAAAAATTGCCCACCCCCCGCTAGAAAATATCATGGCGCCCTTGCTGCTACATGCTGTCGTAAACTGAGGTTGCTTTCAAAAATGTCGGGACTAAATTGAAATTTTGACTCTGTTGCCCGGTTTCCTCAAGAATTGATTCGTGTTAAGTAATTTACTGCAAGCACACGTATAATTAAACTGTTTTAAAAACACACTTTTAAAGATTAACTGAAAACATCACTAATTTTTTTTCATAACAAAACATTATTTAGAAAGTCAAAGAAATCCGTGTATTGAAGTTTATAATATTACAGATTGAAAGTCAGATAAAGTTGCAGAATTTGAGGATCTTGCTTCTAATATTTCAGTTGGTAAAACTTCTATTTGTTATTACATAATTGATTACAGTTTATTCCTCGTGACCCTGCGAATGTATGTGTATAATTAATGTTATGATTGAAAATGTGTTAATAATTCTTAGATTGTTCTAGCAGTTGATTACCGTTGTCCAGCTGTTACATCGTTAACCAATACCGTATGCCCGGAAGTATACTATTTCCCATACGTGCATTCAAGTTGCCCACTATTATTATTATTATTATTATTATTATTATTATTATTAGACTTCGGACTTTTAGGTCGCTAAAAATGCTGTTTTAGGTACCTAAAATAGGCTCTAAAAATTGGAAAATAGGTTCTAAAAATTGGAAAATAGGTTCTAAAAATAGTAAAATAGTCTCTTATAAAATCGTTAAGTTGCCAATTTTCTGAAATATCTTAATTGCAATGCAGAATATTATATTTATTGAAGTCACCATTAATCAATAATCATGATAAAACACAGATATAGGCCTATGATACACAGAATATTATTATATAGACCTATTACTAGGGCCTGTATAACTAACATAACAGTGAAAACCTAATCCCTGCGCCCAGAAGCTATGCATATCATACTAGCATATTCAACCCCTTGTACCCCTCAGTGATTCAGAGAAATACTTTTTTTTTTTCTGGATGTGGGAGTCGGGAGAAAAACACTACATTTTCTTGGAAATTCCAAGGAATTTTTCTACTGAAGACGAAACATTCCTTACTATTTAGGCACATCATAAATTTGTCATGTACTGTACATTCCGAACTTAATATTTAGTAGGAACTGAAAATAAATGCTAGAATTTATAACAAAAAAATAACTTATTTTGAACTTTAGAGGAAAAACAAGCAAGAAGGCAATATTAGGCTCTAACGTAAAAATAGGCTGTTTTAGGTCCTATAAAATTATCCGTTTTAGGTCCTATAAAATTATCCGTTTTAGGCATAGTCACTTATGAAACATGCATATACAAGTTTTCGTCCATATATCACTTAAGGATTAAAATAGGTTTTTACCTAAAATCCGAAGTCTAATTATTATTATTATTATTATTATTATTATTATTATTATTATTATTATTATTATTATTATGTGGCTGTACTTGGGAATTTTATCGGTCTTATTTTGCATATCTACATAGAATTTCCTTTTTTTTTTTTTTTCATTTTAGGCTTAGTAGACCTACCGTAATATCAGGTACTTATACACTCAGATAATATAATATGTTGTAATCAAATATTAATTTTACTGACATTAGCTTTTCAATTACGTAACCTATTTCGTCTGTATTTTATTCGTGCCTTTCATGTACCAGATTTCCCACTTTTTATCCATTTTCCATCCTTTTCCGAAATACAGAGTTCCCTTGTCGAAACGTGGTGATGTTGAAGGATAACGACTGCGGGGTTGTTCTGTGTTGAGGGATTAGGAGAAGTGTGCTAAGTTGTGAACGGGTGTCGAATGTGTGATGCTCTGATAATTTAGAATAGCGGGAAGCGAGATATGCTGGAGATGATGACTGTCATATTTGGATCAGAAGACAAAGGGAATGCAGTTTTCTACGATCATTCAGCCAAATCCAAGATAATTTTGAGAATGAGGGCGAGATGTGATCAGCTTTTTTAATTTCACAGATATATCGAACACAAATATTTTGAACACGTAATTTTTTAGAGAGGTTGACGTTGAGATCGCTTAATAATATATCACAATAATCAAAATGGGGCATCACGAGAGTTTGTATTAGGATTTTCTAAAGCGCAAAAGGAAGAATATTTAAAGCGCTTTAATGACTGAATGATCGAAAATATTTTTCTACGTATGTGAGTTATCTAAATATTCCGTTGAGAATTTTGTCAAAGAAAACTTAGATTTTTAACAGATGAACTGAAAGGAACTAGATATTTATTAATTAGTAGGTGTGGTAGATTATGTAATCCTACAATAGACTATAATCTCTGTTGCCCCAGAATGATGAAACAGCAAATATAGAGAACAGTAGAATTATAGGTAGTAAATTAGGAAAGCCCCGAGAAATACCTTTCGCCTGCCTTTTCTGTCCACTTCAATTTCCACCTCACAAAGTCGATTGCCGGGTTGGTCACCAACCTTAAACGTTTGTTCCCCTTATCATTACATGTTTTTGTTGTCCTGGAAGGAGGACTTGCGAGGAGCGGTTGTGACGCCATGGAGTCCCTGTCTCAATATATGTGAGATCTCTCCCCTACGTGCATTGAAGTGTAAAGGGAAATTAAAGAATGACATAAAGAAAACTCGCCGTATAGTCCGACACTCAAATCCCAGCCACCGCAGTGCAAGTAAATATTTTCTTCCTGACTCGTGGAACGCGTGGTTGGGGAAGGGCAGGTAGTAGTTGAATTCAGAGATATAAGCAATGCTCCCCTCCCCCTAGTTACGACAGCCGTAGCCTTATACAGCGGTATTAATCAGAAGCGACAGCTAGATGCGCGTGAGGGGAAGTGACGCATTTGGGATGAAGCATGGGAAGGGGTAAGAATGTTGAACTGCACGCGATAGAATATGTAATGGACTCGTCTGCATCTACTGCGCATCCATGCTGGAACTGTCAAGTATTTTTAATATCACTGTACAATGGTATTAATCAGAAGTGACAGTCCAAGCATGGATGCGCAGTAGATGGAGACGAGTCCAATACCTATTCGTACTGCGTGGAGGGGTGTATAGGACAGTTGCCTCGTTGCTTTCAGTGCGGTAAGACCGTATAATGTAATTAAGAAGCAAGATACTTAATTAAAATCGCGGCATAATGGAACTTTGCTCCCCATGCTGCTCCCCTTTCCACTCGCCACTCGCCTGGCAGCTTCCACCCCTCTCGGCTTCTTCCCGCGTGCCGCCACTTCCCCGCAACGCATACCTTCATGCCCTGTAGCCGTTGCTCAACGCCGGTAATGCATAATTGCAATTGATATGTCACCTAATATTTCACAATAAAGAAAGCCCCTTGCACCTCCACATAATATTCCACAATTATAAAAAGACCCTTCCAACAAAATAGGCTATTTCACAATACAAAAAATACCCTTGTACCATACATAATATTTCATAATTATAAATAAATGGTGCAAAAATACGTTGCACAAACTTTCTCGCATATACGCCGTATTATAACATAAAATGTGGCTTAATTGATGCAGGAAAATTCCCTTGTACCAACACTACTTATAAAAACCGATTCTTGCGTTAAAACTTATGAAATCCCCCTAACATAACTCTAATAAACGAAAGCTTCCTTCAGTGCTCAACATTCACTCGTAGAGTAGTGGTCAAGACGCCTAACTATAATGCTAGGGGTCCCGGGTTCGAATCCCGTTCGGTCCAAAATTTACTATTAGGAATAGGTCTCAAATAGGTAGGTAGAGTGAGAGGAAGAGAAGAAGAGAATAAAGAAGAAGTAAATTATTTTTTCTGTTTCATCAGTTCATTAAGAGATGGCGCCACCGTCGCTACTAGTAGTTCAAATGCCGCCGCTAGGGGAGGGAGTTAGAGAGTTGGAGAGAGGGACTCGCATGGGGCGCAAAGTTCGGTTTTCCCAAAATCGCTTCTCCTCTCTTTAATGCAGTTCAACATTCTAACCCCTTCCCATGCTTCCTCCCACATGCGTCATTCCCCTCACGCGCATCTGGCTCTCGCCTCTGATTAATACCACTGTACCTTAGTTAGCTCGATGTGACTGCCGACCGAATCAAGCATACATAACCCCTTTAAATGGCAATATTTCGATTTAGACTCTTCCTTGCTACTGCGCATTTCTGCGCGCAGGGACAGGTAGAAATAATGAGACTTGTGCACCATAGAAGCGACAGAGAATTACAGATCTTCATGTTATAGAGTATGAAATTGTTTCTTCGGAGAGGGAGCTGCTTGCAATAGTGTATGGTTTTGTTATTCTGAAACATTAAAACATTCATTCATGTTGTCAGGCAATTGGGAAGTTTGTTTTTGAGTTGTGAATATTTTAAAAAGCCTGAGTAGCAAAGACAGGGCTGTCTTCTCATTTGATCGTCGTCCCTTGTGCTGTTGGCTTTACCTCGTTCAACAATAGCTTGCCTCTCTTGGTCAGTGACTAATTGCATCTTTATATCTATTTATCAAACACTGCTGAGTGCGTGACACAAAGAACGGTGCGGCCTATGCTGTAATTTGTAATGGCTGTCTTTAATATTCTATGCTAGAGTGCGAGATTACAATTGAATTGAGTATTCAGATCCGTAAAAAAAGTTCATCAAATATTTGTTGAAATTTTGATGAGCCCACTAGGTATAACTGGAGGAAGCTTTAGAAATATTTTAGTGGTGAAATGAAGTATGCACAAAGAAATGAAACGGCATTACCTGGAGTTAGATTGTTTTATAGACTCGTGGAGCGTATGGGGATATAATGTATTACCCCGTATAGAGAATCGCCAAAGCGGGTTTCGCTGCCGCCGCCGTTGCTGCATGCATTAAACACTAATGTTAATGGTATGATGTAACCTTCGCATCTAGCAATGAAATTAGTATAGGAAAGCTTCGTCCTATATATGATATTTAGCGAACGTTTCAGTGCCCTGCAGGGTTAAACAAAAGACAGATAGACAGACAGACACAGATAGACTTTTCTGTAAAAACCTCCATGAGCACGCAATGCTTCCTAATGGTCACGCCACCATTTGCTCAACTTAAAAACGTGCGGTGCCCTCCCACTCACTATAAACTGCACTACATTCAGACCCTGCTGCCATCTTTGTTACTGTTATAAAATATCATTAGAAACGTTTGGATCAATAATGTTGTTGTCTGTGGCATGTTGATTACGTGGAGTATACTGTAATTGCTGATAATATTGATGAAACCTCGGGCATCGTTAGAGGTTATGACGCGGTAATACATGACTTTTTGTATGTAACCCACTTAAAACGCAATAAAACGCTCTTGTTTGTTTATTTTTGTGAATAACGTTAAAAATATTTCCACCTGTGTATTTCACAGGTTTTAACAGTTTATTTTTCACGTTTCGGAGTAACGCTTCCTATATATATTTAAACAAATTGGATATTATGAGCCCCCAGACCTATCCGTGATTATTTCGCTATAGAACGAGCATTTCTGTGATAATTTAATAATAAAAACAAGGAACTGTGCCAAAGGCTGAAGCATTATTGATTTAGTTATGAATTTTACTTTTGAGAGACGGACATCCCAACAATATTATTTTCCTTTCACACATATCCTAGCAGTTCCCTTGTAATTTAATTACCGGTACTGTATATACCATACATATTAAATGCGTGAATCTACAAAGCCTGCCTGTTTTTTTTATAAACAGTAACTTGTGTTATTCTTTTCATCCAGCCCAAAATAAACCAACTAAATTTTCTTTAGGATCCCGGAGTTTTATATAAATAAGTGGTGCAAAAGGTGTTGCACAAACTTTCTCAGATACATGCGCAATAATTCATTCTTATGTCCGACTTTAGCGTTGTGTATTAAATAGTTGAATAAAAACACTTGCCTTAACGCACTTTTTTTACCTTGGCAAACTTCTGAACGGCCGTTTCGCAGGTTGTGTTCCTGCATCATCTGTAGAGTGCCAAATGATGCAGGGACAGCACCTGCGAAACGGCCGTCCGGAAGTTTACCAAGGTAAATAAAGTGCGATAAGGAAAGTGTTTTCATTCAGCTATTAATAAATTGTATTATTGATAACTTATTTTGTAGGAAGAAAAGATACACACACTTTCCTAAAATAAATGTCAATATTAAGGTTTAGGTACATTTGGGAGTCTTATAGAATTATAGATATGCCTACATTATTATTAAATAATTCACCTACTTAGTACTGACAATAGGCTAAGTCTGAGAAATATTCATTTGTGCAAAATCATATTTGATCGGCGTACTGTTTTTATTATTTTTACATGCTTTAACTATTCACAAACTTCATTTTTATACCATTGAGGGAAGTTAATGTATTTTTACTAGATAAAAAAAAAACTTTTTTATTCCCTCAATAACAATATATTGAGGCCATAAGGAGGTTTTATATCTAGTAAAAATACATGCTTTAACTACATAAGCCTGCGTATCATATGACGTGTTAAGATCTAGGTCCTGTTACTATTTCAAAGTGATGGGCATGTGTTTCTATTGTTATGGAAGGTGAAAACAAAAACAAAAGAAGACAAATCTACAGCTGATGAACTTACTTTCTATAAGGAAGTGGCCTGAAACTTTGTTATAACATGAGGGGTGCCGGTTGTTGATTGATATTATGCCTTTTTTTCGTTCACTTTCATAATGTTTACATGTCATCAGTTCACTAGGCTTAGCAAGCTGGTAAACTACTCTGCTATTATCGGAAATAATTAGGCATTCTCTTCATAATGGGGGACAGTGTTCATTTCGCCTTAATTCTGATAACAAAACCGATTTGTGGGAGTTTGGATTCATTCTGTGAACGGACATATATTTTCGTCAATGGTAATTTTAGGTTACTTGAAGTAGCCTAAATCAATTTTGAGTTGTTATTTTTCCATCACATATTGTGCTTACGTATGTTTGTGCCAGTCTGGTAGCTTCATTTTTATTTATTTGTTATAGTATATTGCGATACTAGTTCCTTAAGAAGTGCATACGAATCGAGGAAAGAGTTTGAAAAAACGAGGCGCTTGCGCCGAGTTTTTTCAATTTCCGAGATCCGCTATGCGCTTACGGAACGAGTATTACATGCAATTTTTTGCACGATGATTATTTATATCAATTTAATTATATTAATTGAGATATTAGCTGAAAATATTATGTATATACATTATTGAAGATAGATGTTATATTTTAGAAAGGGATTCGCATGTGTTGGTTGTTATGGGGACTGAATATTTGTCCTGTTAAAGTCGCCACAAACTGGGGGGCCTTAGTTCCGGCCTTCGATAAAGGCTTGTATTGCGATGGTTTTACTTACGGCACTAGTGCTTTTTGTAATTTTTCCAGCACTGAGATTTCTTTTGTTTTCATAGCAACCAGATTGCGTGTGGGAATTTCAAGTTACGATCCACGGCAACAATATTCGTAAGTACCACTAGTTAGTTACATCGTGCAAAACAGAATTTTCAAAGTTATGTTTCTGAGTTATTGTGATCGTGGCTCAGAAGTTGTCTTCGGAGTCCTATAACCGAATTCAGTCATTTAATGATCTGACTTACGCAGTTTTTCTACTTCATTTAGATCTTCATTGTTCCTTGGATTCCTTGCAGTTATTTTATTGGGTTATCATGTCACCCTAGTTCGGAAACGCTGGTCTAATGGATATGAGTTAAGCTCCCCTACACTGCCTGATCGATATATCAAATTACAGGATAGCAAGAAGAGTAAAATAGTAGTGATGAGGTAGTAGTAGTAGTAGTAGTAGTAGTAGTAGTAGTAGTAGTAGTAGTAGTAGTAGTAGTAGTAATCACAACTAGAATCTTACAGGCCATTATTCTCTAAATATTTCTGATACTTATCCACAATCGGTTATATTACTACTTCGAACAAGCCAATGTGCTTTCTACATAACAATTTGGATTTATAACTGGTAAATTTAGGCTACTATTGACGCGGTTCGACTGCTTACTGATAATGTGTTATATACCTTCGAAGCAAAGAGCTTGGGTCACATGTTGTAACCGTAACTAGAGAATTAGAGAAATACAGGTTAGATGTAGTAGCAGTACAGGAAGTTAAGTGGGGTGGGTTAAGGTATATATCTTTCTCTATGGGAAAGAGAATAATAACCATCAATAGGGACCACAATCTTCATACACAGAAGAGCCAATTCGGCCATTAAGAAAGTGGAGTTTATTAACGATAGGCTCTCTTATGTTATTCCGAGAAGACGGTGGTAGGCTAACATCAAAGTTATATATGTTCATGCACCAACAGAGAATAAAGACGATGATGATGACAGTTGTTTTTTTATGAGGAAGTAGAACGAACATTTGATCAGTTTCCGGCATATCACATGAAAATTTTACTAGGAGATTTCAATGCGAAAATAGGAAGGCAGGATATTTTCAATCCCACGATTGGGAACGAAAGTCTCCACTTGCAGAGCAACGTCAATGGGATTAAATTAGTGAACTTTGCTACCGCTAATTTACTGCGCACATAGGATTAATTATGTTCCATATTTCGCTTTCTACATGCTTAGGGCTTAAGATAAACTTGGTCAAAGCACGGAGATTTGCAAAAGAAGTATTTTTAAATATATCTTATAGGGGATGAAAATGGTGCATGGTTCGTTTGGCCGAATTTGCCTAGGGTTTTGAGGGACGGCGTGTGAAACTTAGTAAAAATCGCTCCCAGTCTAAGATTTGTACAGATATACGAGGGCAAATCAAAAAGTAAGTTACACTTCCAAGTTATGGCCATTTATGAAACCACCTACACATAGGCAACACGGCTATAACAACATAAAATGTACGTTTACTTTTCCAAGTAGTCCCCAAGAGACTGTAAACATTTAAAGGAACGGTCAACCACATTTTCGATTCCGGATGCGTAGAAATTACCTCCAGCGCTATGCAACCACCTGGAGACAGCTGCTTTCACCTCCCTGTCGTTTCGGAATCGTCGAGCACCGAGATCCTTTTTCAGCTTACCGATCACATGATAATCGCATGTCGCTAAGTCTGGACTGTATGGAGGATGTTGCCATACCTCCCACTTGAATCGCTGCAGCAGTTCAGACAGTCTGCCCTTTTTAGGGATAATGTATATTCTTGTTCCCCATGGTCCTGTTGGTTAACCTGTAAATTTTCATGTTGAAGCATATTCCGGGCTGTGGGCCGTGGTCCAAAGGCTAAAAAGTCTAAAAAGTCTCGCCAGACGTTTCGCTCCCGCTGTGGGGAACTTCTTCAGTGGCTGCTACCTTGACGCTGACTGAACTGCTAAGCCACGCCCTCCGTGAGTATATTAGCAGCTCCGTTTCTCCAAGCAGTTCAGTCAGCGTCTAGGTAGCAGCCACTGAAGAAGTTCCCCACAGCGGGAGCGAAACGTCTGGCGAGACTTTTTAGACTTTTTAGCTTTTGGACCACGGCCCACAGCCCGGAATATGCTTCAACATCAAAATTCCGGCCGCGAAAGCCTCAGATTAACCTGTAAATTTTCGTTTCTACATCTCGAAATTTAGAGGTTTGGCGCTATTTTGAAAAATGGAGAACATTTGATACTTTAGGCGAATATTACAGAAATAATCAAGAACAGTCGACAAACACCCTTTGTAGTTCTAAATGGTGCAGATATATTGAAGAATTGGAATCCTGGACTGAAGGAAATTTTCCCACTTCTTCTTCTTCTTCTGCCTATCCATTAATGGATATTGGCGACCACATGATGCATCTTCATTCTATGAACCACAGTATGTAATAGTTGATCTACCCTTGGTAATCCTGTCCACTGCTTAATGTTATCCAGCCAAGATATTCTTTTTCGCCCTCTTCTTCTTTTACCTTCTATTTTCCCTTCTATTATCAACTGTAGAAGCATATTTTTCCACAGAAACCCAAAAATAGATACCCTATTGATATAGATATTGTACATATAGCAATAAATATTTCTTACTCATTGTTGTTTTTGTTTTCTTTATCGGCGATCGGAACTTACTTTCCGAATAACCCTCGTATATATATCCCAATATGTTTCACCATTGTCGATCGAAACATTTATTTACCTGAGAATGTTTAAAACAACAGAAATCAACAGAGTAGCATGTTGTATATCTGTAACCTTATGGTGTGCCTCACATGAAGTAACAGTTTTTAGAACGACGGAACATCGAAAAGTGAAATAATTTATGAGTTGTAAACATGATATTCGAATCCAGTTTCCTCACCACAGCATAACCCCGGGTATTATCATGAACTCAGTTTTAAAAGTACTGAAAGTAATCACATGTATAGGTTATTTTGCGAACCGTTGAAATTGACACATAATCATATTTTTTAGCCTGTTTATTGTTTGGAGCAAAAAGACTACTGAAAAATCCCCGACCCGGCCGGGAATCGAACCCGGGCCGCCGGAGTGGTAGGCAGGCGCGCTACCGACTCACCCACGGCGATGGCTATATTAACCTTTTGATAACAGTAGCCTAAGGAATTAAATGAAGGCAATTTATTCATCTGTAAGATAATACATTACAAAACAGAATTTAAAATATTTATTTAAAAAAAGTAACTTTAAACCATTGAACCACTCATAGGCTAATACACAACTGCAAGCAACTATTTTTCAACCAGTAAGAAAGTTTATAATTTTTTTTTTTTTTTTTACTTTCCTTTAAGAGTCCATTAACCAATACTACATAATCAGTTACGAGTAATGAGTATTTTTGGAAGTCTATACTGATCTGTGGTGAACACCGCGTACCAAAACATCTAACGCCTGTCTGTTCAAGTCTTTTCGTATCACACTAACTTCACTGCATGTCAACAGTGTTATCTTCATGAATCAAAAGCTGCAGCTTAACTTGGGGTGAAACATGTTTTATTGCTTAAAAGAGAATGTTATGTAATGCCACCCCCTCAAACTGGTCATCCTGTGAGCTGGAAACAGAATTGCTACCTCCAATAAAACTCAATACAGTTGATCTAGAAACGAAACCCTTAAAAACGAAGTTTTGAATGACGTACAGTACTTGAAAATAAAGCCGGTAAAAGGAAAATGTGATAACATAAAGCAAATCTTCGATCACAATAAACAGTATTTTTTCAATGTATCGGTATTAATCCGTACGGGACTTCATAAAAGTGATAACCAGGGCTTGGATTCTAATGACATGTCATCTTTTTATTGATGCTGCATAGACATTGCCAACTTGTAGATAAATCCTAATCATGGCCTCTAGATTATAGAAATACATTTTTATTAGGTCATTTTTTGTCATTTTATGCAATTTTATATTTTTTAGGTCATTTATTTCAATTTTACATCATTATTTTGTCATTTTCATGTCATTTGATTCCTTATTTTGTCATTTTTATGCATTTAATAAATCACTAGGTTAGTATAATGCAACCTTCTTTGTAGAATCTACTTTAAAAACAATTTTCTTACTTTTCTTCTCAAATTTTCCAATCAAGAACTAAGTTTTTGGATCTACAACATCCTTTCTACTTTTACAGTTTTTACAATTACGTACACATTAGTCTATATCTGTGTGCACAATAATAATTTTTATAAATAAAATATCAGTTTTTAGGTTATTCTTTCTAATTATTAAGTCATTTTCTTTAAAATTTAGGGTCATTTTAGAGGTCATTTTTCAAACAATTTTAGGTCATCATAATCCGGGCCCTGGTGATAACGTTACCCGATTGATAACATTATCCGCGATTACATTAAGCGGCGTTCACTGTATATTAACGCCAGCTTACGATGACATGATTGTTGAAGGTATCATTATTGTTATTTTGAATCGATGCTATTGATGTTGGTTTTTACGTAGTTTTAAGAAAAGACGTGGAGAGCTGGAGGCATTGCAGCAGAATGGACCCCTCCCATCCAGACTGGCTTATGCATGCCATCAGGCTCCACCCTCCTCCACCCACTGCGGGCACCCCACCTCACTGCAATCCTGATTCCATTACCATAATAGAAACCAAACGTAATTAAATAATTTTCCTTTTGGGCCCTCTATTAAATTATAATTTTCTGTTGGAACTTACATTAGCAATTTCTCCCTGCACTAACCAGTAACTTTCTTTACTTAGTAAAAACAGTCCTAGGAGATAAATATCTCTTCCTCATTATTGTAATTTAATTAAATTGAATAACCTTCGTGAACTGCAAAATTAAACGAAGTTATTTCGGTGCGGTTCCTGTCTCCAGGCCGAGGAAGTTGAATTACGTCACTGGAAGGTACAGTCAGGTTGTCTTTTGCGTAGGTATTGTTTATCATAGAGGGTAGCGAGGCATTTATGACTCTCTGTTCCTGGCATGAATATAATAATAATAATTAATAACAGTAGTGAAAACAAAAATTATATATTATTTCTATTGTAATTACTAGGGCAAGGCATTTCATGACCATAATATAGTGAAAAAAATGCATTTATGACCTAAAAATAGTGAAAAATTACCTAAAATTAAAAAAGACCATTATATTTACGATTATTACTTATAATTAGTTTTTATGGAATGAATTGCTATAAGCATAGTTAGTTATATATGGTATGTATATCCTATTTTACGGACCATAAGACGCACTTTTTTACCTTGAAAACAGAGCCTTAAAAAAGCTGGGTGCGTCTAATGGTACGAAGTATACAAAAAATTATGGCAAATATTGCCCGAATACCATAATACAAGGTGTTATAAACGATAAGATAGTTACACATTTTGGCACAGACCCTACAACAATGCACTTGTCACAATCGTATATGAGGGTAGCTGGAAGCCAGTTATACATTGCAAAAAGAAAGGGATGTTGAGTTCTTTTATACAAAAGGAGTTGTCTCCGTCTCTTAAATGAAGGCAATGACCTCTAAACAGCCTTGTCCCGTTACACTAACCGTATGCTGAATTGAGGGTTAGAGGGTGTAAAAATATTTTCAGTCTTTCATGAGAAATCAGTTCGGTTGTTACGCAATGCCACCTGTACAGAAGAGATTTTCATACAACACAGGTTTTAAGTTAGAAGTGATTTACACTGAATCCATTATACAAGGTTATAATTTGTTTATGCAATAAAGTACATTATTCCCTTTAAAATTTATCGTTTGGAATCACATTAAATTTCTTTTCCTTTAAATATCCATCCCAAAATCAAGGTGAGTCTTATGGTCCGGAGCGTCTTATAGTCCGTAAAATACGGCATATAAATTATAATATAAAACACACTTATTTTGTTACTAAAGCAAGTAAGTAAGTTTATACTACTTGGACACCCTTAGCGAAAAAGAAATTCCTTCTGAACTGGATTGCCAATCAAATTGCCCCTAGATAATATGTGTCATTTAAAACAAAGAAAAAGAAAAAATTCTTTATTGCTCTAAGACAAACTCCTATGGTGTTTACAATAAACCTGAATTAAAATTAACTGTGAACACTTGGCGGATATTCTCAAATAAAAACGATTGTCTGTTGTCTGAAAGTAACGATTTGTGCATGGAAAGCTCCTCTCTACCTACACTTCAGTGTTTCAACATGACCGGAAATGACCTAAAACTTGAAAGAAAAAAAAAATCTATCTCTTAAAAATGACGAAAAATGCAAAAACAAATGGTCCTTATTTAATCAATTATTTCACGACACACATTTATATATATTCCAGCTATCTTTTAACCTCCATATAAAAAATATGTAAAAACATCAAAACCTTGCCCTAATAATTAGACATAATTAGACTTTTAATGCGAATATTGCGCCAATGCGTACGAATGAGGTGTCAATTGAAATATTGCTTATTCCGATTTGAACAATTTCATTACTATTGAGTTCTAATAACTGTAACTTACAACAAATTTTTATTATTTGTATCTTACAAAGATAAAATTAGGATTTTCTTATGAATTTAATATCACTGAATACGAATATGACAATAAAAAAGAATTGGTTCTGGATTTCGAAAACAAATTCCTATTTTACATTAATCTAAAACAATTTTTTTTGCGCAATAGTAGTAACCAAATAATAAATATAAATTATATGACAATGAAAATTGGTTGGACATGAGCATGATCGCTGCCAGGGAGGGGCTGGGGAGGTACATTATAAACCAAGTTTCATGAAAATCCGATAAAGCGTATTTGAGTTATCGCGTGTACAGACACACGGGCAGACAGACAGACGGACAGATTTTCCCGTCCTGCACACAATCTCATAAAGTACCATAGTGGAACTTATTGATTCCAATAGAAACAAATACTGTAAGTATTTAATTAAAATCAATATAACGTTAAACACTTTTTAATTAATTAATTTGAATTAGACTACGATCATCGAAACGTAGTAGTACGCGATACATGTGTGAGAAGTTGACAACAGAATCTCGGAAATAATAAAATCAGGTAAACTGATATAACAAAGTGCCAAAATGCTTTTATTTAATCAGGGATAAATTAATTGCAATTATGATATGCAGCAAATAAGTTATTTTTGTAACCTATCTCCGAATGAAGCTGCAGATCATTCATTAAGCAGAACTTATGGAAGAACAAAGGTGTAAAGTTTGATAATTAACCTAAATTCAAACTCGTATACACTGATATAAGACATTCTTAAAATATATTAACATTTCACGAAATACACAGGCGAAGAACTCCAATTAATGTACGTAGGCCTAATTATTTCACAGTAATATGTTTATATAACAGTATTCAACTTGATCAACGAAATAAACACCTGACTAGTTTGATAATCAAATACGAAAGGATATGTCATGGCTAACTGTATTGCAAATTCCAAAGCCGTATATGATCAGTGTAAAACATATGTTGTCAGGATAACCGATTCGCATTTGTTAAATTCTTTATAATATATTAAGAGGGCTGATACACCAAGCAGTGTCAATTTTTTTTTACTCTCATATTAAAGAACACACCTTTCTGAACATACCCTACAATTTTTTTGTTTAAATTCGGTCAATTACGGGATATATACAAGTTTAAATGCCAGTATGTGCGTTAAGTTGTAAGGCATGTTGAATTTTCAAAGCCATTTTCCCGTAACTTAATATTTTCAACACAATATCTCTTAACGTAATGGTCCAAATTGCATGAAGTTTTGCACACACATAGATTTTTGTGTGTTATAGAGGACAAACCTAAATAATCTGATGTATTTACATCACAAGATTATTTCACTTGTGAACATAATTTTAAAAAATTTAGTAATACTTTGATATTGAAATGTTAAAATTCCTGAAAATTGTATCAGGCATACCACAATATTCATTGAACGTTTAGCCTCTAGAGTATAGTGTCAGCTGTGAATAAAAAAAAGATTACACCAATCAGATTGGCCGTTCGCAAGAAATCATGTTTCCTAGGCCTTATCGCATGCTGAAAAATAAAAAAACTTAATTTTTTAATATCAACCTTCATATTTGTGACACAATAATTTTTGTGCACATCTCAAGCCCCAAGTGTATACTTCTAAAGTCCGAAATTTCATTTTGTTATTGCAAATAGTGTTGAAGATATTGAACTATTACGGCAATCCCTGCTCGGGCAAGGTCTCTTGGTGTATGAGGCCCCTTAAAGTTACCATAAAATAGGCACTAAATTGGCCATTACTTCGATACTGGTCAACCGATTTGGTCCAATATCAATAGGGTTCTTTCCATGAACATTATAAATACGTATACCAAGTTTCAATAAAATCCGATTAAGCGTATTTGAGTTATCGCGCGTACAGACACACGGACGGACGGATAGGCGGACAGACATTTTCCCGTCCCCCACACAGTCTCATAAAGTACCATTCTGGCACTTAATAAAAAAAGAGTTCGTGGAACGCCACGCGACAGAAGTAAAACTTTATTTTATTTTTTTATTTTTTCAATTTTTTATTATTGGATTTTTTCAATTTTGCTTTATTGGACTTTTTAATATTGGGTTTTTGGACTTTTTTAATTTTGGATTTTGGACTTTTTAATTTTTGATCTTTGAATTTTTAATTTTGGATTTTTTAAATTTTCGATATTTGAATTGGTTATTTTTTATTTTTTTATTTTGAAGTTTGTAATAAATTATATTATTTATTAAATTTTGGATTTTTGGATGTTATAATTTTAAATTAATTTTTTTTTTTTAAATTTTGGAAATTTGTATTTTTTAATTTTGGATTTTTAATTTTGGATTTGGAACCTCTGGGTTCCATAAAATAGATAATATACCTTTAGATTGCTTAGAAATTGTCTATTGCCATTGAGGAAGTAAGGCAGGGGTGCTCAAACGGTCGATCGCGATCGACAAGTCGATCGCGAGTGCTTTTTGAGTAGATCTCGAGAAGAAAAAAAATTTTAATAAGTAGGTAGGTAACTAATAAAATAACACTGCTTGCGGCAAAAGGTGGCTTTATCAAAGGAACGCGCGGCACTTGTCAAAGAAAAGCCGCGTTGTTTCTAGACTAGACAGTGGAGTCTAGTCTAGAAACAACGAGAGACAGTACAGTCTAGTTTCGGGCGGCGCGTTTGACGGGAACATTCGAGACTTTCGTTCACACCGATATAAATGTTGCGCCTGCAGGAATTGGAGTCATTCTGAATTGTAACTTGATGGCGATACTACGTCGATAAGTACAAAGTTTATTATTAAATAGTGGAAAATGAGTGCAGTGAAGAAATCTAAAATGTATCATTTTAATAAGGATTGGGAGGAAGAATTTTTCTTTTGTATGGTGAAGGATAAGTGCATTTGTGTTATTTGTCGTGCGTCAGTTGCAATACCTAAGCGTGGTAACTTAGAGAGGCATCATAAAACGGTTCATAAAAACTATGAAAAGGATTTTCCGCCACAGAGTGAATTAAGAAAACTAAAGGTACGTGATTTGATATCTTGTTTGAAAAAATAACAATCCATGTTCACAAGACCAGTCAAACAATCAAAAGCTGCTACGATCGCGTCATTTAAAATATCTCATATATTGGCGAAACACAAGAAACCATTCGAAGATGGATCGGTGGTGAAGGAAGCATTTATTGAAGCGGGTGAGACTTTATTTGGAGATTTTAAAAATAAAACAGAAATCATGTCTGCTATTAGAGAACTTCAGTTATCTCGTCCGACTGTCACAAGGCGTATTGAAGTCATGAGCCAGGACATCGCAGATAAACTAAAACATGATATCATGGAATGTACATACTTTTCTTTACAGTTCGACGAATCCACCGATATGACAGACACTGCCCAGCTGTGTATTTTTATTCGGATGGTATTCAATGACATGTTGGCTAAGGAAGAATTTTTGACAATCATACCTCTGAAGGGGAAGACCCGTGGCGAAGATATATTTGACGTTTTCTTCAATTTTGTAAAAAACTACGAGCTACCAATATATAAATTAGTGTGCATTACAACCGATGGAGCACCAGCAATGACTGGAAACAAAAACGGTTTTGTGGCATTGTGTCGAGCTAATGAAGAATTCCCTTCATTTTTTTCATTCCATTGCATTATACATCAACAAGTTTTGTGTTCAAAAGTTTTAAACACGGAGGAAATTATGGGCATTGCGACAAAAATTGTGAATTCCATCCGTGCACGTAGCTTGCAACGGCGGCTCTTTCAGTTGCAGTTGGAAGATAGGGAGTCAGCTGAACACACTGATTTAGTTCTTCACACGGACGTCAGGTGGTTGAGTCGCGGAAAATTCCTAGAAAGGTTTCAAGAATTATTGCCCGAAATAACAGCTTTTCTAGACGAAAGAGGTGATGACACTCAGATTTTGAAAAACGAAAAATGGCTAAATGATTTGGCATTTTTGACTGACATCACAATGCACTTAAACACCGTTAACTTGGAGCTTCAAGGTAAAGGAAAAACTATTATTGAGATGATTAGCGCAGTAAACGCATTCAAAAGTAAATTGCAACTTATGATAGATCAACTGAAAAGAAAGGATCTGAAACATTTTCCGTCTTTGAAAGCAAGGATTCCTCAGTTGAATTATGATACGTATGAGGCTGAATTATCAAATATTTTGGGACAATTCGAAATGCGTTTTCATGATTGCAGTAAATTGGAAAATATAGCATCATTTATGAGTTATCCTTTTTCATGTAAAAACATTGAGGAATTAGCTACTGAAATAGCCAGTCAGTTTAATATGAACTCATGTTCTGTTGAAAATGAGTTGGTGCAGATTATATCAGATATACATCTCAAAGCTACAGCATCTGATACAAATTTCTGGTGTTTTATATCTGAAGATAAATATCCGAATGTAAGGCAAATCGCCCTTCAACTGACGGCATTTTTTGGGTCAACTTACTTGTGCGAGTCTGCATTTTCTGAAATGAAGATAATTAAGTCAAAATATCGCAATCGACTAACTGACGATCATATGTCATCATGCTTGCGATTAGCACTCAGTGGTTACGTACCATCTTATGAAAAGTATGCTGAGGACATGCAGTGCCACGCTTCAACATCCAAAGCCACTCCTTAGTTAAGTTTAACACCATATGTAACTCTTTTGTTTTGTAACAACCAATAAACTCGCAATTTTGAATAACTATGAGTTTTTTCATTGATATTGTAGAGAAGAACCTAACTAAACCTAACCCAAACCTTGACTAAAATAATGTACCTATACTGCGCAGAAAGCTAATATCTATATATGCTACGGTACGCCCTACCTAGGTAGGTAGGGTGTATCGTGTATGTACGACAACCCTGCATCACACACACTTGCAGTCTCTCAGAGTCGATCGTAAGTAGTCTAAAAATATTGAGGTAGATCGCCAGCAGTTCAAGTTTGAGCACCCCTGAAGTAAGGTCTGAAAAATTTCCTTTGATTACTCCTAATCATTGATTTGATTGTTTTCTGTGCAGTCCGCACCGAAACAAGTAAGAGTGTGACTGATTTCGTGACTGATGGTGACTGATTTCGTGACGGTTGTAGTGTGACTGATTTTCCCGATTCACCCTCTACCGCCACTAAAGAAGTTTTACTTCAAAAACCCGACTTGGTCTTATTTTTCTAACTTTTCCTGGATTCTGTTGAACCACGCTTTCACCCAATAGGGGGTAAGGTCCCTAGTTGTGGATCGGGCACTAGTTGAGGATCAAACTTGCTGTACTCTTAGTTTCTTAAGTTAGCGACAGGTGACTCTCACTGTATGTTCGGTAGCCATCTGAGCGTTCTTTCTTGGTCGTTGTGATTGAAAGAAGCCATACGTTACCACGCAGCTGTGTTTGTTCCATTATCAACAGGAATTTGAAGAGAAAAATAAGGAAAGCTAATTTAAAAATCTGTACATATTTCTGTAGATAGTTTAGAGCCTCTATTACCAGCCAAAAAGAAGTCGTATCTTTATAGTTTCAATAAAAAAATATAAGATTTCAATTAAAGGTCTCCTTCTTGCCTTGCGGGTAATTTTTCACAACTCTTGCAGCGGGACTGCTCACTAGTTGGAGCGCGCGCCAAGTTTAAAATGCACTTTAGTTTTAAATAGCTTCATACGAATATTTTACGTACTAAATGTAATGCAAATACAAAATATGATTTCAATAACATTTGGATTATATTTTTGCCATATAATATTACTAACTCTAATATATTGCTATTCATCATTAGTAATAGTGCTACTGCTTCTAGACGGGCATGCATCTCATTTGTCGAAAGAAACCTTACTATTGGCGAGAGAAAATGAAGTTCACTTTCTCATGTTTCCTCCACACACAACTCACATATTCCAGCCCTTGGACGTTGGTGTTTTTGGTCCCCTTATGAAAAGTTTCTCAGAAGAATGCACGAAACAGGTACGACTTCTGCAAGGTACTTACTCTGGCATGGCAGAAGGCAATTACTCCAGCCAACATACTGGGTGGATTTCGAAGAAGTGGTGTTTGGCCTTTGGATCCATCTGCAGTACATGCTCACCGTTTGATTGAAAGCAATGTCTCTACTCCTCTGCCTGCTAGGCAAGATGACGAACCTGGGCCTTCATCAAAGGTGAGAGAAACCTGTCATGACTCGCCAGTGGTTCAGGTTATCAAAGAGCTTCTGGCACCACAAGAGGATAGTGCTAAATGTTCTAGAAGAATCACCAACACCAGGTGTGTAACATCAGCTGAGTTTTTGAGGGAACTCGAGGAAAAAGACAAAAACCAGCCAAGAGAAGGAGAATTGAAACTAGCAGTGAAAGCTCTGAGAGTGTTGGTGATGGTGATGAAAACGACAACACAGTATGTGGTGAATGTGCCGGGGCATTTCAAAATGAGTGTAGGGAAGAAGTCTGGATTCAGTGCATTAAGTGCAAATTATGGTATCACCAAACTTGCCAGAATTTGTCAAATAAAGCTTGGCCAAAGAGGTTCCTGTGCACCAAATGTAAACCATAAAGTATTTGAAAATGGCTGCCCAGTTTTATAAAGACACTCTGAAGTCATATAAGTTACTCTTAATAGCATGTACTTTTCATTTCTGCATAAAAACGTTTATTTCCGATGGTGCGTGTTAATCATTTCCACTGTTTTGAATTTTGATCCTCAACTAGTCCCAGTCACTAGTTATGGATCATATTTATTATTTCATGTATGGAGTGTTATTATCACATGCGTCATACATTTTTATGATTCTTATGCTATTTTCTATTAAAACATAGAAGCACAATGTTATTCGCCAAATGATCCACAACTAGTTCCTGGGGACTAATTGTGGATCAAATGCCACTTTTTGCCTTTCCAAGAAAAATAGATATTGATTTAAAGATTTTAAAAATGTGATTGGTGTTAAAATATAGTAGAGGGATCAATTAATAAGTGGTGGGTAAAATTCGTTATTTTTCACCATTCACATATCAATAAAAATCATTTATGCTTAGGTAGATCCAGAACTAGTGCCCTTACCTAACGAAGCGTTTCATTTTGACTCCTCTTGACATGATACCGCTGTAAGTTAACGTTTCCATGCGACGTGATTGTTTTTGCAAGGTAAAATCGCATTGAAGCCTCCAGTCTTGTGCTTCAGGGGTCTGCTGAGTTTCATTATTCTATAATTCGTTGATATGTAATATCGAATGTGGATTTACTAATGGATATCTCCAATGTTGTAAATTACGATGTGGATTGTGGAGAATAATAAATGCATTAGAAGTTATCATACCCGTAAGCCAGACGTTCAGGAGTTTCATAATCGCAGGAGAAATCTTTAGTCTACCATTAACATTCCAATATACTACGTTCACATGCAATCTTATTTCTACATGAATAATGTAATATTGCCTTAAATAGTGACTTCTCAAATTATTACTTTGTGTTTCAAACAGAAGTTGACTTTATCTAAATATAAATTTAATATTTCAGGATAATAAGTCAATAGCTGTAGGGATTAGTGGTGAACTTACGGCGTTCAAAATGCATTGTTATAGGAGGATACGCGGCCTATTTTATAACAACATTAGCCGGCCTGTGGCCAATTATATCCGAATGCATTTCTCTTAAATAATAATAATAATAGTAATAATATTCTTTTATTAAGGAATATTCCACAATGGTTTTCCTTTATCCCACAACAATCTTCTGCCTCCATGAGTCCCTGTCCATAGCATCTTCTTCACTTAATCCATTTCTTGCCGTACTCCTTTTCACCCCATGTGTCCAGCACTCTTCCCTCTTAATAATAATAATAATATATAATAATAATATATAATAATAATAATAATTATAATAACGAGCGAGGTGCCCGAGATAGTAACGTCTTGGACTCGGATTCGGGAGGTCCCAGGTTCAAATCCTGTGGCCGGCCATTTTGACATGGGTTTCTTCATGCTTTCCCCAGTCGTAAAGGAAAATGCCGAATTGGATATTTACATACCATGAATCATCCTCACCATTTCATTCTGTATCACATCCATTTAAATTAATATCAGTTGAAATTTACTCCATTAAAATACGCCTATAATAGAAACAATTGACAAGCAATAGTTTCATGACCTACCCTATTGTATAGACACATCGCGAACTCCTGATATAGCCTCGAAGTTTAAAGGAGTATGAACACAGCTGAAATAAAAAATAATAATTTATTCTGCCTTTAAGTTACTACAAACAACTGGTAATGTCACAAGAATAAAATATTTTGAAAACTTAAAAAAACAGATCCCATAATTTCTTTTCCAAGAATTCTTGTACAAGCTTTGCTTTTTAACCAGTTAGACATAACATGTTTAAATCTTTTTACCGAAACAGTTTTTGCATTATGGGGCAACTTATTCAACATTTTTATTCCGATTGCTTCCCAACTATTAGATGTGCGGGTTTGCTTAGACTGTAGAGTACCACAATTTCTGGTATTATATGAATGTAACTGCATTCTTTCAGGATATAATCCTAGTCTTTCCTTTACAAATGTTAAACAAGAAAATATAAATATACAAGTGAAAGTCATTATTTTATATTCAATGAAATGTGGTTTACAGTGCTCATTGCATCCATTTTTGGCCAAAATGCGCATCGCAGGTCATCGAACCGCGGTTTATTTGGTTTCAATTCAAGTGGACCTAATTTTTCTTTTGCAGCTACCTTAATATTGTCTTTAATGCATTCCCAGGTTTTATCGATATTCATATCATCCCTAGCTTCTTGTTCAGCAGTGTTTTCTAGGACTGCAAATCAATTTGCAATCTCGACTTGGTAAGCATTCCTACTTTGGTCTTCACCTAGCTTTTCCAGATTGAATCTCTCTACAACGAAATTTTGCCTAGTTCCTTTGTTTAATGAAATTTTGAGGGGAAGGTATCAAGGCAACACTGTTGCCGCTTCTTGGAGCATATACTCTTGTCAAGCATCTGTTTTAACATAACTTTCTAAATTTGTGGTCAAGACTGCGAGGCTAAAAACGGTAACGCGTGCTACCTGGGAGCGGAACAAATTTATTGGAGGAGGAGGATGTAATGTGAGAAGACGATTGGTTGCTGATTAGGTCAAGAACCGTTGCTATGACGTTTCCCTCAAACTTCCTACATCTATCTGTCAGATAATCAGAGTTACACAAATGAAGCATGGAGTAGTCCTAGGTAGATCGGTAGGTCCCGGGTATTATAAAATAGCTATAATAACTGCTGCTTCCACTCACGATGCGATGGTGGGAGAACCATTCTCCAGTGGCGACTCCTGGTTTTTTAGTTGTGTAGGATGGTGTGGAGAGAGTCAATTAACCCATTCACTGCTATTGACGTACATATGCGTCGCCGTAAAAAATACATAAAGGGCTAAAGGCTGAGATGTAAATTTAATACAATAATGCTTTATCGTAAAATATGAGAATATTTAACCATGTATGAAAACTGTCGTTTGCGGAAATCAGCTATTCCGCTAAAATTTTTGCTATTCCGCTATATAATAGTTGATATCAAACTTGATATTGCTCCAGGAATACTTATGTTGAAATATAAACAGCACTGTAAAGTTTAATAATAACTAGGCCTATAATATATACCAAGAAAAGAAATAAATAAATATTAATAAAAATATGATCACTCCCGTCTTAGAAAACAAGCTATCGAACGTGAGGAAGGACTGTGCTGTAAGACGTCCTCAACTTCCTCCATATGAAACTGGCTTCTCACTGCCTTTTCTCTTCCCCCTTCACTTGCCAGAGCTTTAAGAACGGCATGGATACACTGAGAACATCCTCTCAAATACCAACCTGCTCAAAACAGAACCGCTAACTTCCTTCCCGAGTGCTCTACAAAAACGCTGTTTTGTCATTTTATTGTTTTAATTTTAACAATGAATGCTAGTAAACATTTATGCAGATGAATTATGAAGTGTAGGATGATCCTCACATCCTATATGGAATAATCGCCACTGCCATTCTCCATCTATCCTCCCCACAGTCATTCCTGAATTAGTTCGTCAAATGACGTATAGTTCTGGGAAGGATTACAAGTCTAACTTTCTGTTCTCTAATTCGTATAAATTTATTTAGAGAAATTAATATTTCTAGTATTTAATTATATGTTGTTTTATATTTGTACAGTTAAAGCAGTACGCTTATTGTGATAACTTCGGGATGCAGCTAATATGATAATATTAACCGATTGATAACAGTAGCCGAAAGAATTAACTGAAGGTTATTTGTTAATAGCCTACATAAGATAATACACGACAAAAACAAAATTAAAAGCTATTTATTCATTCGTACCAGATATTACGTAACTTTGAATCATTGAACCACTCATAATATAATATTAGACTGCAAGCAACTATTTTTGCAATCAATAAAAACTTTTTTAATTCTTTCGGTTTTCCCTTTGACGCCTGTCTGTTCTGTGATCTCAAATAAAAAGCAACAACTAATCTGAGGGGTGAAACATGTTTTATTGTTTACAAGATAAAGTTAGGGAACACCACCCTTGTGAGCTGAGAACTCTACGCCTACCGATACTTCCAAAGAATAAGAAAATAAAGTTCAGTTTTAAACAAAATCCTAAAAAACTAAATTTTGAATGATGTACAGTACTTGGAAATGAAACCGCAAAAACGAAAATGTGATAGCATAAACCGAATCTTTGATCACAATAAAAACATTTTCTCAATGTATCAGTATTAATCCGTACGGGATTTCATAAAGGTGATAACATTACCCGACTGATAACATTATCAGCGATTACATTAAGCGGCGTTCACTGGATTTACAATACCACTGTCTGTTGCTATTAATTTTCTTTACACTGAAGTTTGTGATCCAGGTTTTGCAAGGAAACATGGGTATTGATTTGATGACACTGTCGAACCACTTTGCCTCAATGGTTTTGCTGATGATCAAGCTGTAATCAGCAGTCCGAGTAATTGATGTGTCACACCAAGTTTTTTTTTTTTTAATCTGTATTTTTAGTCTTTATAATCTTTACAGTCTGTCGGCTTAGAAAACCATCTAGGTAAAAGGAGAACGTATACAGTCTGAGTTGCAGTTTTTTTCAGGTGTAATGATCACATCCATAAATAAATCAGAAACCATAATGTACCTCGGATGCATTTTTAATGATGAACTAATTGAAAGGATTCCCTAAAATACTTTAACCAGAACCTAGAAAAGTAGGATAAGTCCCAATCAGATACTGAATAATCAATCCCTCTCTGGTTTATCCGTTGCCCTTGCTTAATATTGCTTTATACATTCTTGATGAACTTGATGTAATCATCAATCGGGACGACAAGTGCCACTTTTCACAGCATGTTTCAATTTTAATTAACTTCAAACAAACCTGAATAACTTTAAAGTATTTGGAAAACCAGATCTAGCCACAATAGAGAAAGTAAAAGCCAAATTTCTGGAAAGAATACTAGGCATCTCAAAAAGAGGGCCATCCAGACCAGCCTACTTTCCTGGCAAAAGAAAGTTTCCTCATCGAAGACCTCAGAAACAGACTGCATTTTACACCATAAGCTGCAGAATTGATAAAGAAAATAAGAGAGAAACAAAGACGATGTCTGGCAAGAGTTTTTCACAGCTCATGCCATGATGGGCCGAATCAGGATATGCCCAGTGCAATAAACCGACAGGCCGTACACGGTTTTAATCACAAACTATGTGTATAAGCATCGATTGATCAAGACCAATCAACTGCCATTAAGCGCTCACGACTACGTTTCTTTTCCTTGTCACACTAACCATTGGTCCATCGAGCGTTATCGATCAACCACCGCCGAACTGCTGTCGGGAAGAATGCAGTAAAAATTCGCTCATTGAGCGAATAGGTGTGTTTGTTGTAGTTTGATCGGCCACCACTACGTGCGACAACTTTATCGTATTGTTTATTTGTATTTGTACAATTAAATTACATAAGAACATATAGTTTTAAATGCAAATAGATTTGTGCAATTCTATTTAATTCAAATGTGAGCCTCAAACGGCAATATTGTGTAAGTTAAATCGTCCTGCATGAATTCTTAAATTCAGGTGGCCAGGAAGCTTCGGAGTGTTGCCATCTTTTTCACTCGCCATTTGTCATCAACTGTCGCTTGAAAAACGGACAGGTTTGATTTCACAGACCAGTCGATCACTCACTCTCGTTGTTGATCGCTGACGATCGATGCTATGTGACTGGTACCACTGCTGTCTATTGGTTCAATATATCGGTCCGTTGATTGCAGTCGCTCGATCGGTTTAGTGTGCTACCATGAACCAAGCGATTTTGCGTGTGCAAACTCTGTGGAAAAAGCTGTGACCGTTACCACTTCAGTATGTGCTCAAAACTAACAAGATCGCTAAGCGAATATCTCAAAGACTAAATTCAGAACATTGTACGCATTGTTTACATTTATTATTTCGAAACCTGAAGAGGCTTTGTAAACATCTTAGCCAAACATCCTTTGAAGAATGGCCTTTTGTATCATGGCAAGAAGTTGGAGTAGTAAACTTCCTGAATAACGTCGTGTCTATTAGGTTAATCTTAACTTCTTTTGGGTGCAAATTTGAGAGACTTTCCAGGAAATAATGGAACACATTGCAGAAGATGCAATAAGGAGACTGGAACACCGAATCATGCACTCGGTTCCTGTCCATTCAGCTCTCTACCAGGGCCGTAGCAAGGTCCTTTTGCGCCCTTGGCGAGTTTGACAAATCTGCGTCCTCTGAACAATTTTTTAAAATTTCTGTAAAATTGTTTATTATTTTAATATAAAAACACTGTTATTATCAAAGAAAACCTAAACCTCAATTTGAAAATGAACTAAGAGTTGGACTTTCAAGGTACTAAAACTTTATTTTCAGACAATTGAACTACTTAAAAAATAATTAAATCATAAAATCTAGTATGAAAATTAAATTACATAATAGGCCTGAGACCTACTAAAATGCACATTAATATAGGTAAAAGTATTTTTTTGGAATAGTTGAACCACTTTCATCTCAATAATGACGTACATTTTAATTTTTATTGTTATATCATTCCATACTGTTCATGATTTATGTTATACTGTACTCGGTCAATAAGAAACGTGTTAATTAAAGAGCGTTGCATGACTGCTTTTTGTTTGTAGACAATCGGCATAATACTACAGATAGTTCACGTGCAGTAATTTTTAATAACCCGAAAGATTTCTTCCATTAACGTGGAATTTTTATTGCTTGATAAATTGCACCAGTCTAAAAAAGGCGGGATTTTTCATGGTTAATTTTGCGCCGTTGTCGGGGGCCCATCTCGCCACCGCCTAGCTACGGCCCTGCTCTCTACGTATTATTACTTATAAGATCAAATATATCCTCACCCATTTGTTGCACGATAAGAGTTTTGACCGTATCATACCATTGATGAAACGGGATCCAGTGGATTTGCAGATATTGTAGCATTACAAAAAATTTTGATAAAAGCGTTTACATTAAATCAATTGAATTTATTAACTGAGAAAAAAAATTACAGCTGCTGGAGTTAAGCACTGTTCAAGTTTCGGCCCAAGACTATTCAATTAACTTATTGGCAACCATCCTGAATTAACTGGCTTAAACAAATAACATCTAAGTCTAAAATTAGAAATGTTTATATAATTACTTTATTTTCTCACTTCTGTCATTACTACTACATTTCCAATATTAAACTTTATTTATAAATATAATTGTTTTTTCTTATCTTAAAATCTGTTTAATAATATATATATATATATATATATATATATATATATATATATACACATACATACATACATACATACATACATACATACATACATTCTGAGTTTTCCCTCAATACAGAGGCTGTCCTCCAACCAAACAATACAAACAAATTAAAACAAAGTATCCACATATCACATTTCAACACAATCAATACACTTTTCTGAGCTTGTCATCATTTCTGTCTCCATTTTTCTCTGTCCTGTGTATATTCTTCCACTGCACCAACTCTTCCCATTGATATCTGTACATTGTTGATCCATGTAGTCGCAGGACATCCTCTTCTTCTTCTTGACAACCTTGACTAAAAATTACCTGGTCCTCCAGGTTGGGGGTTGATGCACCAGGCCAGCTCCCTGCTCATCAGAAGAATATACCAATGCTAAAAAAACCAAACGATATGCCTCGGAAATATATATATACATATATATATATATATATATACATATATATGTTATTGTATTTATTCGTACATTTCCATTGCTGTAAATATTACATGTTCTGTCCTTACTGTAAATAATATTAGCTCATACTTTTCTATGTTTTGTAAATCAATTTTTTGAATTACTGTAAATAATTGAAGGGGCTAGTTCCATAAGGGCGTAAGGCACATCTTGAATTTTGAGCTTTTAACATTTATGCCTTCTTCTCATATCTCTTGAATACTCAGTGAACAATTTATACTTGTGCCTTAAACCTCTGTTCAGTTATAAGAAAATACCTATGCTTGTGAGTGGTAACATTGTTTAAAAACATTAAAATTTATTAAAACTATGCTCTTGTGCCTTACGCCCTTATGGAACTAGCCCCTTCAATTATTTTAATCTAAGTTACTTTATTGTATTGAACTGAACCGCCCCCGAGCACAAGCTTTGCTTCTTCGGGTTGCGTTCGGAACCATATTTGTATACACTTATATTGTAATTTGTAACAATATATTGAAATTGAAATTATAGATTTCACTGTGATGTACGAAAATAATAATAAAAACCATGCTAAATAAGTTGGCCCGGAGAAGAAAGCGGTTTATACCATTCTTCCAGCAAAAATATACAGCTAGGTTTGGATACCACACTTAAATCGTCCAAGGACTTCCTACTTTCTGCTACATTTTGCAATTGATAAGAACCACCTCATAAAAACAGAGAGACTATAATGTTATTCTTTTGGAATCATTCTTCTCGTGAAAAAAAGAGTGCGTGGAACGCCACGCGACAGAAGTGAAAATTGTTTTAATTTTTGGATTTTTTTCACTCTTGGATTGTTGGACTTTTTAATATTGGGATTTTAGACTTTTTAAATTTTGGATTTTTTAATTTTTGATCTTTTAATTTTTGTAATTTTGAATTTTTTTATTTTTAAATTTTGAATTTTGAATTTTTATTTCTTTAAAATTAATTATCTTTTAATTTTTTAATTTTGGAATTCTGGATTTTTTAAATTTTGGATCTTTAATTTTTTAATTTTTTGGATTTTGGATTTTTTTATTTTTAGATTTTTTAAATTTTGGATTTTTGAATTTTGAATTTTTGGATTTTTTAAATTTTGGATAAGCCTAGTCATTGAGTTGATTGTTTTCTGTGCAGTCCGTTCCGTTACACCTCACTAATTTCGTGACGATTTTGAGCGTTACACAAGCTCTCGATTTACCCCTACCGCGGGTAAAGAAGTTTCACTTCAAAAATGTTACTCTTTTGTTCATTGGCCTTCATAGTTTGAATAATAAGTCATGTATACTGGCTATTAGTCTGTATAGAATCGGCTGCATTGTTCTGCTTTAGAATTATTGTGTTTCAATAAATAAAATATTTTATTTACATGTCTAAGGAATTTAATTCAGATATGGTGTCACTTTTTTGTGTTTCTTAATTCTGTTCCACTTTGCATCTAGTTGCTTAATTGGTGAGTTATATCTTAATAGTCGTTGTAATATAATTTCCTGTTACTGCAAGAATATCACAAGAATGTGAACTGTGTTTTAAGCCTGGTTCACTAGGATCTGTTTATCTCACAAACGACCTTCAGTAAGTTACCAAATATCACACATCAGTCATGGAGCATATGCCGGTTGTGTTACAGATGTAAACCCGAGTGGTGGCTGTAGGTTTAATTGTATCACTGCACTGCGTCCTAATGTATTTTGTAAAGGAAACATTTTTATTTAAGAATTATTTATGGCATGTTTCAGTTTATAAGTTAATACTTTTTAGGTAGATTTTGAAGAAAAACACACCTATTACAATCGATACCATGTCATGACTTTCGAAAAATTCTTTCATAATATCTTTACGTTTCACGCTTCCCTAAGTACGAAACCACTGCCCGTCCAAAAAAATTTTTGTGATATTTATATAATACTAGCATGTGCTCGCGGCTTCGCCCGCGATAAAAAAAGAGCATAAAGTTAGAGCATAATAGTTAAATCATTATATTTATTAACACCTAAATCACGTGGACTACATGTCACGGTTAGATATCGTCGCCTGGTAAAAGCGATCTCAGATTCGAGTTCCTTGGCCCAGAAAATCCCTGTATAGTGAGTTTCGTCCAAATCGAACAATGTTTAACCATATTTAGGTCTATGTTGATTATCCCTCTTCCGTATAGGTTGAAAATTTCATATGTCTACGGGCCTTGACATTCTAAACAAATGAATCGACCAGCGTGGGCTTACAACATTCTAGCGATCGCGATGTTTTTATTACCACGGTATGACAAAAATAGCCAAAGCCAACTGCAATTGATTTGACATTGAAATGTATTACTGAAATCTGATGCTTCGACAGCGCTAAAATCACGTTATCTGCCAGTTTTTCACTCATAACTCGCGTACGAAAGCTAAAATTAAAAATCCGGCTTCGAGGTGCATTCGCCCACCTTTCAGTCCATCTATGTTTAAAATTTCAGATCTCTGCGTTCAGTAGATTTCGCTGGGCATCGCGGACAGACAGACAAACACGTCCTTTCATTATTATAAGATAACATGTGCCCGCGGCTTCCCCCCCGATAATTATTTCAAAACTTAAGTGCATAATAGTTAAATCATTATATTTATTAACACCTAAATCACGTGGAGTGTATTCCACGATTAGGTAGCGTCCCCTGGTAGGAAAAGCGACCTCAGGTTCCAGTTCCTTGGCTCAGAAAACCCCTGTATAGTGAGTTTCGTTCAAATCGAACAATGTTTGACCATAATTAAGCCTATGTTGATATCCTTCTTACGTGTAGGTTGAAAATTTCATATATCTGCGGGCCTTGACACTCTAAACAAATGAATCGTCCACGATGGACTTACAAATTCAAGCGATCGCGATGCTTTTATTTCCAAGGTAGGCTATGAGGTATGATGACAAAAATTGCCAAAGCCAGCTGTAATTGATTTAACATTGAAATATATTACTGAAACTAATCCTTCGAAATCGCAAAAAATACACGTTTTCTGCCCGTTCTTCACTCATAACTCTCGAAGGAAAGCTAAAATAAAAATTCCGGCTTCGAGGTGCACTTTCCGACCCTTTAGTCCATCTATGTTTAAAATTTCAGATCTCTGCGTTCAGTAGATTTCGCTGGGCATCGCGGACAGACAGAAGGACAGACGGAGGACAGACACTTCCTTTTATTAATATAGATATCTTTATACGCTAGAGCCGTAATTTTGAAGATATTTGAACCAAATTTTATTATGTTATTTCTAGGGCCAATAGTTCGGACAAGTTCGCTAATGAGCAAAATTGGCCCAAGGGGGAGGTCGGGGGACGGAGTTAAAATTTTGAAAAATTTATATATATTTTGTTTGAATAAATTAGAGTACTCCCTGTGGAGTTCACAGTGACACCAACGATTCGGGGGTTTTGGGGGTACGAGTGGGGGTGGGAGTGGGGGATGGAAAGTCGAAATTTTTGAGACCACGTCTTGTGGGGTATCGTTGAAAAGCTCTTGATGAGTACTCCACAAATCAATAGTTTCTCGATAGCTCTCATATAAGGCGAGAATTGAATGTTTGAAAAAGTGCTGTTTCCTCTTTTTTGCAGTTATTATTGCGGGTTTGTCATGCCCAGGCTAAAGAAGAAGAGTGCTGCGCAGCGACAATAAATTAAACCAATAGCACTTCGAACTCTACCTCAGCCTGTAGGCCTGCCTAAAGGAATTTTTATTAACAAGGGAAATGTACGGGTTGTTGTTTTGTCGAAACCTACATATCAATAGGTCTTCATTGCAGATAGACACGTGCACAAGATTTGAAGCTCAAATTAACTGCAAGTACGTGAAAATTAATTGTAAATTCGAACCAGTTGTTGGACAGGGGCGTTGTGTTCTTGCTGAGTGGAAAGGGTCCAGTTTTGGACTTGCTTTTCAATGTCTTATCACGTTTGGAGTTAAGATATGGAAGACTGATTTTGCAGTGTGTGCATAATAATAATAATAATTATTATTATTATATTATTATTATTATTATTATCATTATTATTATTATTTATTGCATCCTTAGCAGTGCATTGTATAGGTAGACATTGTCAATATTATTTAGAAGAAATAACTGCAAAATCATTTACGTAAAAAAATCCTTAAAAGAATAAAATGTCTTCTCATTTAAATACTCTTTCAGTTTAAATTTAAAACACCTGAGATGTTCCACATTTAAAACACTAGCTGGTAACTTATTTATAACTTGACTAACAATGTAAAGTGGTGATTTAGTGTATCTAAAAGTTCGAAATAACGTCTTTGCTCCTTGTGTTGTGCTCATGTAATTCTGAATTAAAGATGAACTTATCTTTGTTGTTAAAATAAAATAAAGCAGCCTTGTATATTAAAATTCCAGTTACTGTTAAAATCTTATTATTTTTAAAAACCATTCTTAAACACCCTATCTATGTTCGTTGCCCTGCCCCAAATCAGTATATTATACGAAATAATACTATATCCAAGAGAGAAATACACATTAAGAAGACTTTTACTGTCCATAGAATGTTTTAAAACCCTGAAAGCAAAGCATATGATGCGTATCAAAAACAATATGGATTTAGTGCAACGGGAAGCCATGGAATTCGACAGAGATCATTTTTTGTTTGTTTTCGCCAGCAAGGTGTAAATTTCACGAGCAATCATTTCCATATAGCCAAGGGGAAAGGATGCCGAAATGTGATTTAAGATTTTATTTATGGTATTTCATTTGTATGTTTTATTTATGCATGATTGATTTTGTACCCCTAAGTGAGGCGTCAGGCTGTATTGTTTGCAAATACAAATAACAATTCCTTAGGACTATTATATATATTGTAAAAAAGAAATAATAATAATAATAATAATAATAATAATAATAATAATAAACCATCTCTACAAAGTGTTCAAGCTATGTAAATTTGCATCTATTTCAATACACATTTAAACGTAGCGTAAAAAGAACCTACTTTGTTCTGTAATTGAAATAATTCAAAATTGTTTAAAACTGTATTCCTTCATAAGCTGTGGAGATATATTATAGACTATGGTGTGAGGTGTATTGTCAGAATAATGAAATACGCATTTATTCTTTATGACCTACTCCGTTACACTTTCTAACTTAAGCTGTTCATGAATTCCCTATTTCCAGAAAACAAGCATTAAACGCGTACTCTTAATTCCTCTTTGAAATCGTAAAAATCTCTTATTTAAGTTTTCAATATAGACCTGCTTGCAATTTTTAGAAACTTTGAAATCCTCTTTCTGCTGACTTCCCCATGAATGGGAAAGAATGTGATTCATTTTTTAAAATGCCCCCGAAAAAAAAAAGAGAGAAGAGGAAGCGTTTTAGGAGGCAGTGGTCATTATAAAATTACATGTCTCACTTATCTGAAAATAAAAAGCGCTTGCTCTTGATTCATTTGCTAGTCTGTCCACATGACGGGAAGAACCAAGCAAACCGCTACATGAAGCCGTAAAAAAGACACGTCATCCATTTATAAAAACAACATGACGTCACTCGTGTGGCACCCGTCATCACACCTTTATATCCACTTTGGATGCGTTTCAATTATTCCAACGGCCGTCTCGGAAACACTGGCCGTGCCATCATCAGCGCTTGGAATATACTCGTTATTGACATCCGGACAGTAATCAATGACTACTGAAACG
This sequence comes from Ectobius pallidus, assembly GCA_964059195.1. NCBI lineage: Eukaryota > Metazoa > Arthropoda > Insecta > Blattodea > Ectobiidae > Ectobius > Ectobius pallidus. The sequence goes on from CAXKWD010000006.1 coordinate 13,843,323, forward strand.
AGAAGGAATCCAAAATGTAACATTACCGACTCAGCCATACCAGCTTGCAAGTAGGATATCGAAGTTTTAATAATACAGTGAGATGACCTTTAATTTATAAATAACTTGCTTTTGACTTTTCGGGGAGGTTATTACTATTGCACGAGCATTGGAAGGGGATCGAGCTGACTGCCTCGTTGTAGTTAATGTTTAAACTCCTGCTTCAACTCATGCAGGTATATAGGCCTACCCCTTAACAAATAATTCAGTCTTCGTCTGCCAGGTATAAGATATTATAAAAGTGCGAGTAGTTTGAGAGAGCGAAGCGCTCTCCGAGTTACGGCTCCTGCTTTCTATTTTGTATGATAATAGAATATCTAAGAGTTAGAACCATGTTAGCTGTTGTAAATTAATAATGCGTTGTTCAAGCGTTGAGAGTTTTGAACGAAGACCTTGTTCGAAACCGTAGACTTTCCTCGCTATCTTCGCTGTTCTCCGGTAATATCGAATGCATAATCTCAACTTCCAACCTGCATTCTGTTATTGACAGTGATGGGAAAAGTACAAACAGAAAGTAATTGCGCTGAATTACAATTACCTGAGAGACATTTTACTTAATTACAATTACAAATTGCTTTTTCAAAAAATAATCGGCACGGACCGGATTATAATCACATGTCATCTTTTCACTGACGCTGCATAGACATTGCCAACTTGTAAATAAATCCTAATCATGGCTCTAGATCAGGGACGGCAAGGAAAGCACTGGAAGTGTGAAGTTACCCTCCCTCTCGTCCCTACTACTGTCTTTCAGTCACAGGTAGAGCTAACAAAACCGGTTCTTTCTGGGACTAGTCGCGTGGCAGATAGAAAGAATAAGGAAGGGGGCGAATGAGGGGTAGATCATTTCGCACATCCAGTGCATTACTTCCCGAGCCTGCTCTAGATTATAGAAATGCATTTTTATTAGGTCATTTTTTTGTCATTTTATGCCATTTTATATCTTTAGGGCATTTATTTCAATTTTAGGTAATTATTTTCTCATTTCTGTGTCATTTGTTTCCTTATTTAGTCATTTTTCATACATTTACATTGAGTGTATTAACTTTTTTCGTCGCTAGCGGTGCTGTTTTTCAAGTGGTTTTTGTTTAATGCAAGAAGGAAAAATTCGGCGTTAAAGAGTTATCATGTCTCAGTCGGAAATGAGAATCAAAGAAACGCCAAAATTTTGTATTATATTACGACTGTTATTAGATTGACTTGTCACCGGAGTCTGCCACCTGCTTGGATTTGAGAGTGCAAACTACTGTTTACTTCAATAAACAACAATATAATCCAGCAGACCACAAAAGGATGTGCCGAATTTTGACTCACCAGTGCCTCAGTGCCAGTATAAATTTCTGTGAGAAAAGAGCATTCACAACATTACAGTTATTTACAGTTTTTACAATTATGTACAAACTAGTCTATATCTTTGAGCATACAATAATAATTTTGTATAAATAAAATATCAGTTTTTAGGTAAATTTTTTATAATTATTAAGTCATTTTCTTTAAAATTTAGGGTCATTTTATAGGTCATTTTTCAAACAATTTTAGGTCATCAGAATCCGGGCCCTGGTAATCAGTAAAATTACAATTATATTTACAATTACTTTACAAAATGGCAGTACCTAAAAATTCCTTGTTTTTGGTTTGTTTTGGGCAGAAGCCCAAATTATTAATGAACAAACAAAAAAACACATCAATGAGAATATTTTTGGAAACATTGAGTAACTTTTTGTTAATATTAACTCTAATTTGGATATTAGTTGCAAAAACAGTAGTGATGATGATATAGGAAGCGAGAATGATACTAATACTAACGACTACTAAATTGTAACAATTACAATTTTATTTCCAGAAGTAAATTACAAGTAGAATGTTTTCTTAATATTGATTACAAGTAAATGGGACCAAAAAAGGAATTGTTACTGTAATCCGATTACTTTTACTTAATTACTTCCCATCACTGGTTATTGATGTCTGATTTGTTAAACTATTTTTATGTTCCGTTTACTTATTGATTTCTTGTGTCTAACACACTCTCTTTTTCCTTATCTCTTTGTCCTTGTCATTGGCTCTTATTAGTCGGCTTCATACACTTCCTTAACCTATCTCTTTCTTCTCCTTTGAATCAAATTCCTAATTGTAAATCGTTCCAACAATTTATTTTCATTTCTTGCTTTCCCTCTCCCTCTTTCCCGCTCTCTGTATCACCATTTTCCAGTGTACTTGAATCCTTTCGTTTCTTTTATAGTTGTATTCTTTATTTCTTTTATAGTTTTCTTCTTCTCCGTTTCACCCAACTTTGGGGTTCGTTGAATCAATCACTTCTTAGTGTTTTATGTTTTAATTTTACCCAGTAGCGGCTCGTGGCTCAAAACGAAAGTGTGCTGCAAATACTATTTCATACAGCAAACTTAAAATATTTTTAAAAATTATTAGTAGGCCTATCTAAACTGCTCGTCTCTTAATCCATCTCTGGGAACTCTCACACGATTTTCTCTGCCCTAATTATTTTTTGGCTAATTTCTCTCGTCTCGTCGAAAGTTGTGTGAGTTGTGTGACGAGAGAAAATAGCAAAAATTAAAATAAAAAATAATAATAATAACAATAATAATAATGATAATAACATAAATAATAATAATAATAATAATAATAATAATAATAATAATTAGGGTGTAGGGAAAATCGCGTGAGAGTTCCCTGAAATGGAATAAGAGACGAGAAAATAGTATTTTTAATGATCGAGGTAGAGGAAGTCGCTTAGTGTTCCCATTGCGACAGAATACTTAATCGGGGTTGTGGAATCCGGGTTTTTCTGAATTTAACACATTCGAATTTGGCGGTGAAGATGAAAAGCATTGCTTACTCGCTACATCACGGTCCCCTACCGTCAGATGGTGGAAGATCTTCTCACATAACCAACAGCACGCCCGCCGCGCCGGTGAGACGTAAACCTTCCTCAGAATCCCACTCCAGGCTGCCGGCTGCCGCAGCCCATTTTGCAGGTTAAACTCCCATATACGCCAAGCAGTCAAGGTCGAGCATGACGTCACACCCTACGAACGCTGCGCTGTTCACTAACTGCATTCACGAGGCGGAAAAGATAATATTCACATTACCGACTCTTGACTCCCAAGCTACCAGCTAAGAAATTCTCGCGTGGACGCGCCAAGTTCAAAATCTACGCAAAAGAAAATATAATATTGCGTTTGAAAATAACATTATACGACGAGCAGAAACAAGCTGTGTGCTGCAGCACTGCAGCACATAGGAGAAACCGCCACTGATTTTACCCCAGTATTGCTTCATTCTTTCTGATCTTGCTTTTCTTTCGTCTTCACTGATCTGGATCATTCGTTTAGTTTTGATTTCGACTTGGAACCTCCCTTTCTTGACTTTGGTTATTATTATTATTATGCAGTTTTATCTATGAGCATTTTTTCTGTGATTTTGAATTCTTTTGAGTCCTTCCCGGTTTCCTTAAACCAATTTGGTTTGGTCTTTGTGTTGCGGAAATGTTCAAAGATTGTTTTTTTAGTCAGTCTATTTGGGTTCATTCTGAGGATGTGTCCATTAAAATCAATTCTTCTTTTCCTCATTGTGTCTGAGAGTTTTTTCAGTAGTTTATTCTTATTATACTTTTTCTTTTTGTTTTTATTTTTATTTTTATTTTTATTTTCCCTTCATATTTGCATTCCTATGTCTGTTATTTTCTGGTGCTCTCCCGTATTTCAGCTTCATTGTTATCTCTTTTTAAGTTCTGAGGAAGTTTTCCGTGGTTTTCCGTGGTTGTAAGGTGAATAACCGGAACTATACAGGTGTTAATGAATAATGCCGAAATATTTTACCTGTATATAGAAGGGACATAGACAAGCAACTTTTATTAGGAGATTTTTCCTCTATGGCGTAAAATGCGTATGTTATAGGGAATTAAAGTCATTACAATTTGGTGCTCATAAGTCAATAATGAAGCGAAGTAGGGTTAAAATTTTCATTAAATTGACTTCATGCCATCATCGATAAAAACCCATTCTTAATCATTTATCAATAGATATTATATCATAATTTAGGGTATCATAATGTGCAAAATTTACAGACTGATCACATGACTGGCCGCCACTGCATTAGTTTTTTTTTTTTTTAATTCAAATCCCTAATGTTAATAAAGAAGTTCCTTTGTTTGCGTTTTTTCAAATGTTGGAAGTCAGTGGCGGCCATGCCCTGGGAGATTTTATGCTGTAACAGGAAAAATTGAATCCCAAGAGAAAAAAAAATCTTGTAATACAAGTCCCTTGTCTATGTCCCCTCTATACACAGGTAAAATATTTCGTTATTATTCATTAACACCCTGTATATAAAAGGGACACGGTCCGACTCATCAATTCCATTACACGTGGCCTGCATAGGTTCAAACTCTATGCGAACTACCGATAGAGTTAGCACATTTAATTAACAGGATAGGAACCTGTTTCCAGCAGTGCATTTCGTATGCAAGTATGGAACAGAGTCGAGGTCGTCGCTCCGCCTTCAGTTAGCTTATTTGGTCTTGTCTGGTTTCTGTTTTTATAATGTCTTTATTATTGTTTGGTGGCTCCATGCTTATCGTATTCTTTTTGTACGCATCATTATGGATTTTTACCTGGAAAGAATTTATAATATTAGTAACTTAGTTAAACTTTTTTATGCTGTCTTTAGTAGAACTATACGGAAATTAGGTATTCTTGGTCATGCAGATTCCTGCGGCCGTTATTGATTGATGGCTTTCTTGACATGAGTAGACAATTCTGTATCAAGTTGCTCCTCATTATTGGTATCAAGAGGCTGAGTGCATTCCGTTCCAGGCCTCCCTATCTCAGAAAAACCCGAGGAGGTACCAGTATCGAACCCAGACCTGCGGATTCTTATTCAGCAACGTTAACTACTAGATAATGTTAGAGGAGAAAAAATTCCTCTGACACTGGGATTTGAACCCAGGGCCTTTGGCTATCTGTGCCAATGCTCTACCATCTGAGTTAAGCCAGAGTTCACTCACAGCGCCAGAAGGAACCTCTCTCCTATGACTGATTGTCCTTAACTCTGGCTTAACTCAGTTGGTAGAGCATTGGCACGGATAGCCAAAGGTCCTGGGTTCAAATCCCAGTGTCGGAGGAATTTTTCTCCTATAATATTATCATGTGATATCCAACAGAGACAGTAATCTGTGGTTCATGAATGCATATCCATACAGCTAACCAGATATTAACATTGATGTTATTGATATTAGATATTAATATATTATTCTGTTTATATATTAAATGTTAATATTAAATATTAACTACTAAGGCTTTCATTAAATATTAACATCGGAATACATTCATGTTATGGGACATGTCAAGACAATAACAGTAAGAATATAACAACAATTACAGAGTTTACGAATTGTATAGAGCAGGGCTATCCAACTGCAAGTGCCCCAAGGGTCGCTTTAAAAACAAAATGCGGTTTGGAGGGCCGCATTATAAAATAAGAAAAAACGCGTTTGTATTATTATTTTAATTTATTAAAAAAATATCAAATTACAAAAAAAAATAGTGGGAAATTTGAGGATGTTGGTTTTCACTAACTAATACATCAATATTAACTTTAATATTTGTTGTTGATAAACGAAGCAACTGAGTAAAGTGACTTATCAGAGAGGGAACATAAATTTTATGTTCGAAAAGCTGCTTTCGTAAAGATACGTGCTTCCCAGCATTGAGCCCAGTGTAAGCCCTAAGTTTCGCAAGTTGGGATATCGTTCTTCTGGCAGCAACTTGAAAAAGTCCAATCCAGTTTCAGTTCTTCCTTGGTAAAAAGGATCTGATTCCAAATCACACAATTCCAGCACACGTTATTTTATTTGTATTTTATCGTTAATGTAAGAATTGTACATATTTCGTATTTGAGGGCCCGCGGGCCTCATGTTGAAGAGCCCTGGTATAGAGTTTAGAAACAAGCCACAATATGAATGCAACATGTTAATATCTACTTGCTGTAATTGTGATTTTAGACAATTTAGAGAAGAGAGATCCGAGTAGGCCTATATAAATGTTATAGCCGTCATACTTAGACCAAGGAAATTCCAGTGGAGCTGATGGCTCTTATCAAGACTGTTCAAGACCATTCCAAACTCAAAAACAGGAAGTGAAAGAGCTTTCAGTACAATGAGTGAGATTCACACCGAAAAAAAAAAATCTGTTGCTGATTGCAAAATCAAGAGAACTGATTTTCATAAGCAGCACATACTAAGTTTAACCCACAGTCATGAAGTCATTGATTTGGAACCTGGGGAGACGTTCAACTGATAAAACAACTTGTCAGAGACGTGAGGCCACTGATTTTGTTACCCAATACAAGTTCATTTATTTTAAACTAATTTTGCTTCAAAAGAGAATAATGAAAATTAGTTTAAAAAACAACCGACTAACCTACAAAATTGCTATACCCTGAAATTCAAAGTTATGAAATTCTAACAGCTTTATAATATTGCATTATCTTATTACCATAAAAACAATCAGAATTTATTTCCTTCCGAAACATCGTCAAAATACAAAAAGGAACAACATGTTTGCACAAACAAAACGCAAGACTACGATTGGGCATTATGATTATGATTTGAAACTTTATTAAACCCTTATCGCTGAGAATTCTGATTCTATAAAATATAGTATGAACTAATTTATAAAAACATAAAACGTTTTAATATCGATCATTAATTTTTTGTCTTTCATTTGTTTCATTTTAATTTCTTCCACCTATTTATAATTCTAAACGACTCCCTTGCCATAGGATTAATATTACTAATTCAAACCATTTTTATTTCCATAATTACATGTAGGCTTATGACATAAAAAAGTATTCATTATATTTAATTTCTAATCTTTCTAACATAAATATTAAAAAAATGGGATTCTGTTTTTGTTTTGTTATAATTTTGAACTCCCTATTTTAAATTTCTTTGAATTTAATTCATATTAATTAAGCATCCGTTGTTTCACTCATCTGAAAGAACACTTAGTGAGTGTTACTGTACAAGTATGACAATAGTTAATATTCCTAAATCTATGAATTTAACAATCTATATTCCCCTTTTACCACACTATCTGGGCATTAGGGCCTCCAAGTGGAAATTTCTCCTACCGACGCGAATTTTGTACGCTTATTTTCCGAGATAGGACAGAGCCTATTGCCTCACAGACCCCTCGGGAAACTAAGGTATTACTTGGATGTGAAATGGCCGATAAATTTTGTCCACAGGCTCTAATTTAGGCTCGGAGTTCTTTTACCTGCCGTAAATCTATGACACGGCCCCCCCCAGCTTGAAGTCCCTCCTGGACGACTCCGTGCGCAGAGTTTCACGTAAAAGCAAAGTCTTCTTTATACAGGCCTTGTAGGCCCAGAGGGTTACAGGAGGTTGAGGCTCCCAGATTGTTAGACATTCAGAACATGGAGGTGGTAAGGTTGTCCCATAAATCTACCCTACGTCTATATCCTCGGGTCTCCCAGTCAGTATTTTTAAGATAGGCTATGTACTCTTCACCGGATATAGTAAAGATGAAATGGGCTGGACATGTTGCACGCATGTGGGAGGAAAGACATATTTCGAAAGTTTTGACTAGGAGACCCGAAGGGAAAAGACCACTTTTAAGACCTAGACGTAGGTGTCAGGACAATATTAGGATAGATTTAAGGGAAGTAGGATTTGTGAGGGATGGTTGGATAGAGATAGCACAGAATAGGGTTGCATGGAGGGCTCAAGTTAGCGCGGCAATGAACCTTCGGGTTCCATAATATTCCTTTAACTTGCTTAGGAATTTTCTATTGCTATTACGTAAGTAAATAAGTATATGTGATATATTGGCTTCCTTAAATATTTGAAGGGATGACAGAAGTGTTGATTCAGCCATTTTGGTAAAATAAATAACAATTTAGTGAAGATATTTTAGGAAATTCTAGTGTCGGGAAATCAAGCCTACCTTAAAGTATAACTGCCGTTTATGTACTTTTGGAGCATGTGTTGCTGATCCCATGTTGAAGTAAACTGCCAGTAGTGCATACAAACTTTAATCGCCTGTTTTCTCAGTTAATTCATGTTAATTTGCCATTGTGAAAATCAATTTTGTCCCATAAATGTTGAGTCACAGTTGTGAATTTTTTCACGATATTCTTCACAATGTATGTAATAAAATTACCGGTACTAATCAGATTTTTATGGGCCTTAGTTCTTAAAAACAATTCATCATTAAATGTGTAAAGTAAGGATCAAGGAATCACATATAACAAATTCAGGCTCATATTTTAATATATGTCGGAAGAGATAGATTTTAACTGGGGATAATAATAGTTTAGTTTGATTAGTTTAGTAATAGTTTAGTTTAGTTTAGTTTAGTTTAGTTTAGTTAATAGTTTAGTTAGGTTAGTGTTTCCATTCAATTAGTGTGCAAAATTTAAACTTTGTACTTTAGAAAATCACTCTCAAGTTAGGTCTTCCTTTCAGATTACCATCTAATGAATAGTAGGTCATTGGACAATGTAGGCCTACACAGTGAGTCTTTCCGTTGTCAGAAAAAGTTGGAAGTTTTTCATTTCTAACCGTTAAAAGCATACCACTTTTGAAACACGGTTGGTAATATATTTCTCTTGTTTTTTTTTTTTTTTTTTCATATGTAAGAAAAGATCCACATGTTGTCTAAAGATATCATTATATTTATTGCTTATTTATTTGATTGCTTTTTTAAGAAATAAATAAATGGTTTAATTTTTGTTAACTTTACAGGCGATTGTATCCGTCCAGGCTTCGTTCAAAAGAGGGCTGCCATTTGTAAGTAAACTGTTATGAATTATTTTCTTTTATGAGAATTTCAAAGTAGATAGTGGCATTAACCTAAGTTCTAAGATCTTAAAATAATCTAGAAAAGTATGTAATTATCAGGGCCCGGATTCTAATGACATGTCATCTTTTTATTGATGCTGCTTAGACATTGCCAATTTGTAGATATATCCTAATCATGGCCTCTAAATTATAGAAATGCATTTTTATTAGGTCATTTTTTGTCATTTTATGCAATTCTATATTTTCAGGGCATTTATTTAAATTTTACGTAATTATTTTGTCATTTTCAAGTCATTTCCTTCCTTATTTAGTCATTTTCATGAATTTACATTGAGTATTTTAACTTTTTTGTCGTCTTTTTTTCTCATAGGGTAATATTTAAATAAATTATTGCAACATTTTTTGTAGGATCTATCTTTAAAACTACTTTCTTGCTTTTCTTCTCATTGCTCCAATCAAGAACAAAGAACAAAGTTTTTAGACTTACAACATCCTTTCTGCGTTCACAGCTTTTACAATTATGTACAAATTAGTTTATAACTTTGTGTACAATACTAATTTTTTATAAATAAAATACCAGTTTTTAGGTAAATTTTTTATAATTATTAAGTCATTTTCTTTACAATTTAGGGTCATTTTATAGGTCATTTTTCAAACAATTTTAGGTCATCAGAATCCTGGCCCTGGCAATTATACTTTAAAACCGTGTTCCAATAGTCCTGTAGAATATGCCAGTAAATGCATAACCAAGATATAATCTATCACCTTCTCCCCAGAATTTATTTTCAACCGAATGCTTTGAATTCTGTGTTGTATTTTTAAATGGAAACTCTCCTTTCTTAGATTTTTGTATATATCCGATGATCCCATCTGCATACCACCAGTAAATCAGACAACTCCACCAATTAATCGCCATGTAGGCTGCATTTCGAAGTAGTTTGACAGATTAACATCCTATGTTTCATACATTCACTGCCTTAATGTATCCGGTGTTGCTCGATTCTTTCCTATTTTGCTTGTAGTTCAAAGTAAACTGCTTTTTTAAATTTTATGAATAGTTTTCGATTTTCAACCCTTAAGTTCTTATATAGTCATTTAGGGATTGCAACAATGACGGTGAACTTGTATAGTGCCTAGCTTATTCTTATACTTATAATAAACAATTACATTACTTAGACATGGAGAACTTAGTATCCTGTTCATACTTACAGATGTCCTAGTGCCCAGGCACACCCTTTGGCATTTTTAATCAATTAGTGCGTTAATTAATTTTTCACGTCATACAGGTGTTAATGAATAACACCGAAATATTTTACCTGTATGTAGAGGGGACATAGACAACAAACTTTTATCAGCAGATTTTTGCTACATGGATTCAATTTTTCTTGTTCCAACATAAAATCTTCCAGGGCATGGCCGCCACTGACATGTAACATTAGAAAAATGCAAAACAAAGGAACTGCGTTGTTAACATTGTAGTTATGAATGAAAAAATACTAATGCAGTGGCGGCCAGTCATGTGATTAGTCAGTAAATTTTGCAGATTATGAAAACTCTAAATTATGATGTAGCTGTTGACGAATGATTAAGAATCAGGTTTTTATCGATCACTAAGAAGGCATGAAGTCAATTTAATGAAAATGTTAACCCTGTTTCGCTTCATTATTGACTTATGAACACCAAATTGTAATGAATTTAATGCCATGTAGCATACAGATTTTACGTCATAGAGCAAAAATCTCCTAATAAAAGTTGCTTGTCTATGTCCCCTCTAAACACAGATAAAATATTTCGGTGCTATTGTTTAACGCTCTGTATATTATGATTATGTAAGATCTCATTGCGATTAAAATATATTAATCTTCCATTCCTTGCTCTACACCGACCCTTTTAAGGGATGAAATAGAAGGAGATCGTATTTTATATTTTACTATCAAAATTCATGGTCATTTATTATTTTATTACAATTATAGGACTCTTTCTCTAGTCATGCCTAGAGGGTGTATAAATCTTAACGTATTCATGCTGTATATGACTGGTACCCTATGATCCCCAGGTGGGGCGAAGGGGCCTCCAAGTGGAGGTTTCATTACCTATACTAATTTTGATATGCTTATTTTCCGAGAGAGGGTTGAGGGACAGGTGGTAAGCCCATCGCCTCACAACCCCCCTCTGGAAACTAAGTATTTCTTGGACGTGAAAGGGCCGAGCAATTTTGTCCAGAGGCTCTAATTTAGGCTTGGAGTTCTTTTACGTGCCGTAAATCTACGACACGGGACCCCCAGCTTAAAGTCCCTCCCGGAGGACTCCGTGCCCAGGATTTTTACGTCCTGAAAAATCCATCGACCGCGGCCGGGTTTGATCCCGCGCCATGCGGATCCAGAGGCGGGCACGCTACCTCTAGACCACCGCGGCCGACATGCTGTATATAGACATCCAGAAATTAGCTTACATCGGCCAGTGCACGAAGATTAGTGCAGATTGAAAGGATAAGGGTGGTTTGTTCGAATTTTAATATTGTCTAGATTTTTTCCTACTTCCGGAGGTTCTGTCTTTAAGAACCGGAAAACTTACATCAATTTTTGTAGGTTTGTATAGAAGATAAGAGGGAACGAATTACTTTTTCTGTATTTTAATTTGTTTTGAGTTTTCTTCTGAGGGTCTTTATGCAAAATTTGGTAACATCGGCGAGAGCATTATATTTGTATAAACAGCCTATCATTTGATAGAGGTTGAAAAGTGGTATAGAATCTTTGTAATTTTAATGTACGGTAGCCTAAACGTTTCCAAAGCGTGTAAATTTGTGTATCGGAATTATTAATGATAAGGATTCATAAGTGGAGAGGGCGTTGTTTGTCTGAATTTTAGTGTTGCTTGTATTTCTTTCCTGGTCGAATAGAGTCTATGCAAAATTTGCTACAAATCGGTCAAAGCATGTAAATTTGTCCAGAGAAAAAACCCACATACAACACTCTCAGCTGTTTGTGGGTCTATTAGATAGTTGTTATTTGATGATCTACCCCACATTACCCATAAGGGGTGGATCAGAATTTTTAGTCGGCGTGTGAGAGAAATGTGCAACAACCTCCATTAAAATTGCTCAATTTGACACATCACCTACCCCCACAACGGGGGATTAAGGGGTCGTCTTGGGTTTACATAACTCGGCAGTATTTTTAGGCTTATGTGAATTAAGTTCAGCTTGTAAACCTTGCGTTCAATGTAGTTTCTTTTTCAGGTTTAGGAATTTCTTTCTAAAAATTATTTGTGATGAGACTAGTAAGTAATTAGCTTAATTTTCAGTTTGGTGGACTTCACCCCAGCCAACAATGTGTGTAGTTGTAGTTGATTAAACAAAAACACGTAAATAATAATGTTATGTGTTACAATCAGGTAACTGTCTTCATCCTCCCACTCTGCATATAGTATGCAGGGAGTGCGTATTCAATCGTTTCAACCTCATTAAAAAACTTGAGTTTGTGCAAACTATGGCTTGAGATAATTTTTTATTAGCTGTTAGTATAAACTAAAAAAACTCCGTGGCGCGACATCCCCGAAGGAACATGGCCTACCACCCGACCGCTGCGTCATCTACCTAGAGGCAGATGGCAGGATTGGGGGCATGTGATCAGCATGCCGACACCCACGGCCGTTAATGGCTGTTTCCATGACTGGAGCCGCTACTTCTCTTTCAAGTAGCTCCTCAATTTGAATCACGAGGCTGAGTGCACCCCTACCTGACCTCCCTACCTCAGAAACGTCCGAGGAGGTACCGGGGATCGAACCCGGGCCGACAGATCTGTAGTCAGCAACGCTAACCACAAGACCACGCCGGCGGTCGTTAGTATAAACACATCTTATTTATTTATCCGTTTTTACAATGTAGGTCTACTTCAATTTACATTTCCCGGTAACCCAATATTACACATATAATTTAATTTTCTTTCTCCATTTGCGTCTATCTGTCCATATATTCTCTATGTTACAAGTTTGGAATCAATTCATAAAAATTTTGTTAAAATAAACATAACTTTATATGGACACAAAACAACCTTAATAGGAAATTATGAAGTAAGTGAAGATGAACCAGATTATGTCAAAGATACATTCTTCAATAAATCGAATGACATAGTAAAAGAGGTAGGAAGTACAAGATAAATAATTATTGCTGGAGATTTCAATAGAAGAATAGGGAGACAAATAGGAAATAAAAAGTAGGACCATACGGGGAAAATACAGAAAATGATAATGACCTAAGATTAATTAATATATTATGAACAAAATTCCCTACAAATTCTAAATGGTTGATATCCGCATAAAGAAATACATAAATAAACACATCTTGTAGGCTAGAAAATTAAACAAAATCGTTAGAACCATTTTCGTGAAAATAGCGAAAGTTAAGTTTTCTTCATTTGGTAATAAAAGCAAGAGACATTTTTTACCAACATTCTTTTCGCATCCGCAGAAAGTAATCCAATTAGAGAATTTTGTTTTTATACAATTTTTGTTCTCGATGTGTGCTGTTCACAAATAGACAATTTTCCGAAAATAGTATTTTTTTTGGATTAGTGTGTCTTCAAAACTTGTATTAAGGCTGAACACTGGATTTCGATTTTGAAGCTCGGGCACATCTTCTATCTGTAGTACCTACGGTACGGGAAAGGGAATGTAAAATGCCTACTTTATGAATTTTTCTTATATACTATTTTGTTTAGTTAAGCAAATTGCTTCGTTCGATTGCATCAAAATGTGATCTTATTTTGAAAGGTACATTATCGTCCATCATACAGATTTAGAATTTGTTGTCCAGCACTGAAGAAGGAGAAATATCGTCCCCAGTATATTCATGCTATTTTGTCTACGATGTATGCAGTTCTACGGTTCACTAATCATAAAAGGGCCCCGTAAACGATCAGTAATATTGTCAATATTCTCTTCAATATTGACGCTCTGTATTGAAGCACGCATCATTAATGCTTCAAAATGCATCAATATTCTCACCAATACTCATTCTAGCAAAAATATTCCTGCTGCATGATCGGGGCTGTTTCAGAAATGTTTTCCAGTTCGGATTTGGATTTTCTAGCATTGACTTTTACACTGTGCAAAAAAGAAAAATCAAAGAGAAAAATAGACGCTGGTCCAAAGAGTGGTACAAGGTAAGTACCGCTTTATACAAGAACATTTGCTTTCAACAGAACCGAATGACTACAAAAAATCACTTTGCGGTCTAACAAGCAACTGATATTGAAGGAATTATTGACAATAAACCTCCTAGACGTTCAAACAGTTCTTCAATATTGACAGAAAATATAATTTTCTATCTATATCGGTCATTATTGATCAATACGCTCCTAGATAATATATCAATCAATAAGGTCTTTTCTTTCGTTCTTTCTTTGTCGTAGTTTTACCTCTCCCTTTTAGGATTTAAGCGAGCCAAGCCGCCCGGGCCTTACAGGGCCGCGACCTGTCGGGAGAGGGATTATCTTTGGATCACATACATACATTTTTGACCAGACAAGGACATGGAGGGCCTCCCTGGATGAGTGATCAGCCCAATGCAGGGGCCACCTCCGAGACAACACGAACACATAGGACGAGACACACCATTCACACACACTCACTCCAACAAGGCGAAGATGGGATGAAGATGACAATGACGGCCAGATGACCAGAAGGACCTAAAGTTACCTGACATTTGTCTCTCAGGTGAGGGAAAACCCCGGAAAAAATCTCACCCAGGTAACTTGTCCCGACCTGGAATCGAACCCGGGCCCGCTGCGTGAGAGGATTGTACGCATTCCCGGAGCCACAGCGGTGGACATCAATAAGGCCCTTCGTCAATATTGAAGAGAATTTTGGAAATATTATTGATCGTCTAGGGGCTTCTTTACGTAAACAGTTCTACCAATATCGTTGAGAATTCCTTAACTTCTATCATAATCTATATCCGGAACTGTAAATTAAAACCAATTATTGTTTTCATGTTCTGTAAATTGGAGATGCAATCACATCAAAGAATATTGCTGGTAAATAGGCTACATGAAGTATAAAACATTTTTGTTTGGAATGGAAGTGTTTTGTTATCATCCCACAACACGAGAATAAAATTGATAACGACCCCCCGATGTAACGTTATTCGGTCTCTCAGATCTTGTAGCATATTGTCAATTACAAGTAAAGAGACTAAGTTGTGTGGAGGAAGAGAAAGAGAGATCTCTTAGTAAACTATATATGTGCATATATATTCAAGTTTCCTTTTGATGTTAAAAGGACGATGGATGGGTCGAGCGCAAATCCATTTGAGATGACGCGGGATTAGTTATCTTTGTGGTGGTCCTACGAGATGAGAATGGAAAAGAAAAGCCGTCTGCTAAACTACCCCTACCGTAGTATTATCAGAGAAGGTAACTTGCTCCTCGCCCCGGGATCCTGACTGACCTAATGGAATTGATCTCGACATCTTGTGATGGTCCAGCCACGGACGCTGCGGTTGCTCCAAGCTATTGGACAGCATCACAGAGACTCTGGAGACGAGAAAGGTTTTTTTTTATATAAACTTTTTATATTTTTTTTATTTTCTGTGAATCTCTGGACGTTAGCTTCGGCTTTGTAGTCTCTTGTTCTGCTTACGACGACCAAGTAAATTACTCTGACAAAAGCAAATGCCACGTTAGGGCACCGTTTGGTACACTCTGAATGCCTTCTCTAGAGCCCCGTCTTTTCTTGACTCAGATATTACTACCACCATCTTTTTTTCATTACCGAATATAATATTCTTATACTGCAAATACATAACATTGCATAATAGCAACAGCAACAATAGTGCAATTTGTGTTCCAATAAGTAGTCTCAATAAACTTAAATTTGAAATGATGATCTTTCTCAACTAAAATAAATATATTTGCACATTATACTTCATTTTTGGCGTCTGATCGGGTATAGTAAGAACTTCTTTAGGTATATTAATTCGAGCTGTTAAAAATAATTTCAAATAATGTACTTATAAATAAAATTCTGGCATACTCAGCGAAAAATTAAAGCAAATCCCCCTCTCATTCCAAATAAAATATATAAATAATTGCAAAAATATACTTATAAATAAAATTCTGGCATACTCAGCCAAAAATTAAAGCAAATCCCCCTCTCATTCCAAATAAAATATATAAATAATTGCAAAAAAATACATATAAATAAAATTCTGGCATACTCAGCCAAAATAATTAAAGCAGATCCCCTCTCATTCCAAATAGAAGATATAATTCCATGTTTATCTAATTTCTTAACCCTTACATTCCTGTGGATAATAAATCTGATATTCTTCATCATTTTTCTTTCTGTCATTGAGTGCGGATAGGTACGAATAATCCTTTCTTTTTTTAATTAGAAAATGTTTTAATCGGTAAATATTTTATTAGTGAACACGTTCCAATATGTGCACTTTTGGACTAGTTTCTAGTACTTACCAATGTTGTTGTCATGAGTCATAAGTTGACAGTTCCACATCTAACCTGGTTGTTGCATGGATCCAAGCAAACATCTGCGGTAAGTGAAACAAAAAATACTACAGTACATAGTAACTTTGAAGTGTTCCTTTTTCATACGCGGGAATGTACTCAACAACTTCCCGAAGTTTCATGGCGATCGGATGAACGGTGTAGTAATGCATAAAGGACAAACAGACAGTACATTCATTTATATATATGTATATATATATATATATATATATATATTCATTTGTTTATATTACTGTTGTCCAAAAAATATTATGAAATACAGATTGTGTGTGAATTTTTTTCTCACCCTTATATCGTAACATCCTATATTCGGTCTGCCATGAGAAAGCAATAGAAATGTAGGTAAAATCGTACACATTTTGTGTTACGATTAAATTAGATGTAGGTTTACAAGCAAAATCGGAAATTGAATATTATTTATTTTTGTATCCGAGATTTGGTGGATCAGATGACTGTCATTCGAAGGCTTTCAAATCACAGTCAGGTTCATTGCAGATTTTTCACGACTTGTCCTTCATTCAGCTCCCACGAAGTTAATTGAAATATACCAGACTTCTGTTTGCATTCGATATTAAACCTAAAGTCTCCCATGTTTGATTGGCATTGTATTTAATATTGCCGCATATTACTCTGCTCTTTGGCATTTTGTCTTACCGTACAAAACCCTGACTGAACACCTCAACACTCCTATTCATGCTACATGACCTGTGTAACCATTTGGGCGTCTAGATAGTAATCCTATTCAAATACTAATGAATTTCAGCACCGTAGAGCACACCACTTCTAATAAAATTGGATTTTTAAAATCTACCTATTGGGATCGGTACCATGTCATCACTTTCGAAAAATTCTTTCATATCTTTACGTTTCATGCCTCCCTAAGTACCACCGCTGGTTCAAAAGTTTATACATATTTAGGCCGACACGCTAGCGGCCGTAATTTTGAAGATATTTGAACCAAATTTTATTATGTTATTTCTAGGCCCAATAGTTCGGACAAGTTCGTTAATGAGGAAAATTGCCCCAAGGGGGGGGGGGAGTAGTGGGAGGGGGGTTGAAATTTTGAAAAATGTATATCTTGGCCCCTATGAAGTATAGAGGGGAACTTTGTTTGAATAAATTAGAGTACTCCCTATGGAGTTCGCAGTGACACCAACGATTCGGGGGTTTTGGGGGTACGAGTGGGGGTGGGGGGATGGAAATTCGAAATTTTTGAAACCAAGTCTTGTGGAGTATCGTTGAAAAGCTCTTGATGAGTACTCTACAAATCAATAACTAGTTTCTCGATAGCTCTTATATAAGGCGAGATTTGAATGTTGGAAAAAGTGCTCTTTCATCTTTTTTCCAGTTATTATTGCGGGTTTGTCATGCCAAGGCTAAAGAAGAAGAGTGCTGCGCAGGGACAATTAATTAAGCCAAAAGCACTTCGAAATCTACCTCAGCCTGTAGGCCTGCCTAAAGGGATTTTTCAAATTGTAAGAAATGCTGCGATTATAAAACTTTTCCTCTGTTCTTTAAAACTGTGACCTCTGTTGCGCTGATCCCTCTCCTTTACTCCAGCCTCATCATAACTCCAGTGTATTCTCTAATTTCATTTGCCCTACTCTCGTTTATCAGTTCAAGACAATTGAACAACAACAAAAATCATGGTGTCTCTTCGATACATTGATGAAGAGTACACTGAAGGAATTACTGCAACTCCCCCCTGAAAACCTACATCAGAGCACCCTTTTTTGTTATAGATACAGTCGAACCTCGATATAACGAAGACTGACATAACTATAAACCCGTACTAAGCGATATTTTTCTATGGCCCCAGCAAATTTCCTATCTTAATAACGTTACTTGTCCCTCGTTATTTTAATGTTTGGGAAATTGACCTATACACTTTACTTTTCAAGTTCCCCCTTAAATACTAGACACATACTGTTAGAAGAACTTAAAGGCAATATCACAAGATAAATTAACTATATCTCGGAAGCTGAATTTATGCGCGTGAAAAGAAAAAATCCTAGAAAGGTGTCAGTGTTGTGTGGATACAAGAGGGGAATATCCAACATCTCTTGTGATGAGGTAAGTAATTTTAACTGTAATTGTGAGAACCTGAATCGTTACACCGTTAGCAGCTTTATTTGCGTAGATATTCATCCGATCGCTCGGGAGTTAGAACTGTGGCCGCCGCAACGCAGAAACTAGCACGATTGGCCAACTCTTACGTAAAACGCACTGTATTATGGAAAGCTGAAAGATAACCTTTCTTAATAAATACAGAATTTCATTTTTTTTAAATTAAGGAATATTCCACAATACAATGGTTTTCCTTCATCCCATAACAATCTTTTGCCTTCATAAGTCCCTGTCCATAGCATCTTCTTCACTTAATCCTTTTCTCGCCATACTCCTTTTCACCCTATCCATCCAGCACTCTTTGGGCTTCCCTCTTCTTCTTTTTCCTTCTACTTTCGGATCCAACATTTTCTTGGTTATTCTATCCTCTGTCATTTTGAGTAGGCCTAAATGTCCATACCATTTCAAGCATCTTTCTTCTACAGTTTCCAAAGTATTCTTTTCAACTTGCATTATTTCCCTTATTTTATTATTCAGAATTTTTTCTTTTCTGGATTTTCTTACTGAACGTCTTCAAAAATCCATTTCTAATACCATTAAATTGTTTGCTTGTTGTCTACTTATAGTCCAAGCTTCAACGCCACATAATGTTGTACTTTGGAATATTGCCTGATATATTAGTTTTTTAGTTCTATGTAAAATATTTTTACTCCATAAGATTGAATTTAGCATTCCTATAATTCTCTTGCTATCCGTTATTTTTCTTTGAATATGTAAATTTGTTGTTGTATCCTTTTGTATAATAGACCCTAGATATTTCATAATACAGAATACAAATATACAGAATTTCATAATATACATATTTATATAGTCCGATAAAGCCCCTCATACTCTGACTCCAGGAGAAATATCATATCATACAAACAACGGTATTTGCAAAGTGCGATTCGAGGAATCTTCAAAAGATAGGTTACGTAGCAAACCGTGCGTTATAGTTCCAATGCAGTACCAGGAAATGGGAATGTACTTTACAAGTGTTCTTGATGAAATTCAAGTACTGTATGTTTCAATTCTGCCTAATCTGTGTCCATGCTTTGAACATATACGTACTAAATATTCATCTCCAGCGGCGCTTTGTATACAGGAATGCGGCGATGATGTGGTATCCCTAATATAGAATTAAACATGCCTTCTTTGGCAAAACCATTCCTCCTTTGTAGCCAATTCTAGTGAACTCAGCTGGAGTCTTGATATTGTTCCTGAATGTCACATTGCATGTTTGTATTGCTTTGATCGTGTGCGTGGGAAGAAAAGTGTTGTCCAACTAACAAGTGTCGAAAATGCATTTAAAATTGCAATTGAAACATGAATAATTCTTGTTACAAAATACATCGAGCCATGCAACTAACAAAAAGTAAAGTAGGCCTAAAGTGTTCCCTATTACAGGCCATGGAAGTCCACGGGCCTCCAAGAGATTGAGGCTCCCAGATTTTAGACATTCGGCACGTGAAGGTGGTTAGGTTGTCATCCTTACCCCAGGATTGCTCCTGGTACTCATTTCTGTTAAAGGCTGAGTCGACCCCAGGGTCATAGTGCCACCAGAAGGATTAGGCCATTTGAAAAACTCCGGCAACCTCATCGGAGATCGAACCCACGACCTTCCGGTTTGTAGCGCAGCGCCTCAACCACTACGCTACGGCGTGCACCACAAAATTATTTACCTGCGAAAAGTTAGAGAAATGTGCCATAGTTTTTAACAGTAACGTAAAAAGTGAGGAATGTACACCCTTCAAAATAAAGGAACTTTAAAAAAAATGGAGGTGGCAACAATAAATTGAAGACATGCCCGGAAAAACGGGTTAACCCCAAATAATTATTACATCATTTTTTCCGCTGGGCTTTAATAAAGAAATTTAGGCAAAATACACAAGTAGGCCTAAGTGAAATATTTCCAAGAAAACTGTCGGTGTAAAAATCGGTGTTTCGGAAAAGTAGGCTGCTGTAAATAAAATTATATCGTACAACCAAGGAAGGCCTATTAATTTTTTTTAGTACGTACTGTAAATATTTAAAAGCATCGATGTCGGTTCCATCGATGTAGAAAACATCGATCATCGACCTAAAAACATCGGCCATCGCTGCTCAACCCTAGTGCATTGTGGGATTTCACATGTGAAAACGCAAATTCAATCGTATCGCTGATCTGAGGATCCGTACCAAAACAAATGGAACGATATCGTGTGTAGACACCTCTCGACCCATCTTGTTCAACTCGGTATATTCAGCCACTGTCTTTTTTTTTGTACCCCGAGGGGAGTGCATATCGTATTATTAATGAATTTATGTTTATGCAAGCTTGGCTGTATTTGTGTTGGGTGGTCTGTTGACACTATTCTTAAAGCTTAGAGTGGACATATGTGTGTATAACAGAGGCAGCAGCAGTTATGTATGTTCTTTGTATGTGTGTGTGTGTGTGAATGTAATGAGGCGGCGGGCATACAGGTGTCGCTAACATGTCGTGTACATGTAGCGGCTCACACGTCATTTCATGTGTGCGTTGCCCGTTCCCAGTGCATATATAGGCCCCCCCCCGCCCCCCGCCCATATGTGTGGTGAGCTGCGGTAAATCGTATATAGAGCTGTTAGTGGAGATTTGAGGGAGGGAAGCAGGAGAGTTTAATCTGGTATTTTGTCGGCTTGATAATCAGTGATTGATATCCGTACGCATGCACGGGTCTGATCGGTGGGTGATGCGGTGTGCTGCAGCTAACATAATGTGTGTGTGCTGTGGCACGGACCAAAAACCCGCCGCCGCACCAGATTTCGCTGCTAACATACACACACACATACATACAACTAGAGAATATGGCTGTCGTCTCATTCTGCATGTGTGTGTTTTGTGGACAATCCCTCAAATACACCGAGAGCTCGTTCGATATTGATGGTTGACCAATATTGTATTACTATTCATAAACTATTCGTCCCATAAGCATTGCGCTTCGGTATACAAAATGCTGGATCTATAGCGTGCCCTCATAAACACTGACACCAGGGCCCTGTTTCATGGAACTTGCTGATAATATTAGAACTCATAATAATATTCATTAGTTAACAAAATCTTGTTCCATAGAGATATGAACACTACTCATAAAATGTCTTCACTAGTATTATTACTTCATTAGTCAGCTGAATGATTTTGAGGTTATGTCTGGATTGTTGTTTGTGTTTTTTCCCTTCTTGGCCTTTTTGTCAATACTAATAATACTAATAATATTAGAACTCATAATATTATTCATTAGTTATCAAAATCTTGTTTCAATAAGATATGAACACTACTCATAAAATCTCTTCACTAATATTCTTAGTTCATTAGTCAGCTGATTCATTTGGAGGTTATGTCTGGATTGTTGTGTTCTTTCCCTTCTTAGTCTTTTTGTCAATACTATTTCAAAGCAACACGGCCAAGGGACATAGGGACAGTTGCCCACACCATTTTCGAACCTAGAAAGTACAGGAAAAACAGTAGAAAATGCAAACAAAACATACTTAAGTGTTAAAAATAAGTTATCACAACGTAAAAACAAACGTATGAGAATGCATAGGAAAAGATTGCAAAGAGTTTAACAACATAGGAGATATTTCAATCTCTCATGAATTTCATCCACAATTTTACTACCTACCATTTTCGATAATCTATTATAATAATAGCCTGGTTTGTCCCATGAAGGACCCTCCTGCTAGAGGGTAGCTCTCGGTTCGCTAGTCCCTGATAGGGTTGTCTATTATGTCTATTGTGCGATGCGTTCGTTATGAACTGTCTCCGTTTCATAAGTATCAGTAATAAAAATAATAAAAATAAAAAATAATAATAAAAATGTATACACTACACCTTGAACATGTTTTGTGTTGACATGTTTGACTACACAGTACACGTTACACCACAGTCCTATACCTCTTCTGATTAATTAATATTTCCACGGGTAAAATTTGGAATTAGTTTCTTTCTATATTAGGAACTTAACATATCCAAATGCAGCAATTTATTCTACATTAAACCCCTGATTTACAGCAACAGTTTTGATTTTAATTCCATCTAAAAAGTAAAGTATTCCCTATAGGCCTACAGGCCATGGAGGCCCAGACCGTTCCAGGTAAGGTTGTCAGCCTTTACCCCCAGAATTGCTCCTGGTACTCATTTCTGTTAGAGGCTGAGTCGACCCCAGGGCCATAGTGCCACCAGAAGAATTAGGACAATTGAAAAACTCCAACGACCTCATCGGGGATCGAACCCGCGACCTTCCAGTTTGTAGCATAGCGCCTCACCCACTACGCTACGGCGTACCCATTTTAGCCCCATCTTACCCATTTAACCCCATGTTACCTATTTAACCCAAGGGAAGTAGGTGTTAACGTGACCCAAGCTAGTAGTATATCTTGTCGGGGAAACAAAATTTTCATTCAATTAAGAACTTAGAAGGCGGAATTCGATGTTAATTCTTAACTCCTGTGTATGAAACCGGCCGTATGCGTCCTTTCTGGCGTTTTCCTGAAACACATGAAACGCCATGGATATGTGAGTAGGCTATGTGGATGTCGAGGTCAGCTTGGGTCTCTGTCAAACCAGCATTATTGGATGAAACAAGCATGCTCCCTTCTCTGAGGGTCGCAAATTAAATTGTTGCCAACCCTGCCAGGACTCGAACCCGTATAATAGTAGCATATAAGAGGAAATAATTTCACTCCGTTAGTGGGATTTTATAATTTAATTTCCCGTTTCCATGCTGTCACTTGACGTAATTTTCGATTTGTCGTTAAGGTGTTTCAGTGGCACCACTTCACCCACACATGAATCGATATGCAGTTAGTTAGTTACCTCGATATATCATCATTTGTCGCTATATAATTGACAGTGGTTCTGATTTGTTAGTTTGCTTGACCAAGGTTTGTAATTACATTTAGAATTTATTAATCTAAAGGGAAAATATTAGTTTTCAGCTTTCTCAACTTCGGGTGCCAAGGAAAGTGCACTTTTATTAAAAGAAACAGGAGGAATTGGTCTAAATAAGACTTTCTTTCTTTCTCGTAGTTTAACCTCTCCCTTTTAGGATTTAAGCGACCCAAGCCGCCCGGGCCTTACAGGGCCGCGACCTGTCGGGAGAGGGATTATCTTTGGATCACATACATACTTTTTTGACCAGACAAGGACATGGAGGGCCTCCCCGGATGAGTGATCAGCCCAATGCCGGGGCCACCTCCGAGACAACACGAACACATAGGACGAGACACACCATTCACTCCAAACAAGGCGAGGATGGGGATGAAGATGATAATGACGGCCAGATGATATCTGGGGACCACAAGGGCCTAAAGTTACCCGACATTTGTCTCAAAGGTGAGGAAAACCCCAGAAAAAACCCCACCTAGGTAACTTGTCCCGACCAGGAATCGAACCCGGGCCCGCTGCGTGAGAGGATTGAACGCATCCCCTGAGCCACAGCGGTGGACTTAAATAAGACTTTGTATCTAATAAAAGAAACAGGAGGAATAAATAAGACTTTATACTTATTAAAAGAAACAGGAAAAATAAATAAAACTTTATACTTATTAAAAGAAACAGGAAAAATAAATAAGACTTTATGCCTATTAAAAAACAGAAGGAATAAATAAGACTTTATACCTATTAAAAGAAACAGGAGGAATAAATAAGACTTTATACCTGTTAAAAGAAACAGGAGGAATAAATAAGCCTTTATACCTATTAAAAGAAACAGGAGGAATAAATCCGGGGTGCGCGGGCAAAGAGAGTTAAGTCCACCATCCTAAAAAAATTGAGATATGTCCATAGAGTTATAGATAAAAATTTTCTCTACATTTGTGTTAAGTACAGTAAGTCATATTCAAAATTGTACGGTAGTTATGGATGTGTTCCTCATGGGTTTATCCATCTCTGAAGCTATGTTGGGCTGGTATAGTGTGTTAAGTGACTCTAATACTCAGTAACAAGAAAGTGGACTTAACTCTCTTTGCCCGCGCACCCCGGAAATAAAACTGTATACCTATTAAAAGAAACAGGAGGAATAAATAAGACTTTATACCTATGAAAAGAAACATTAGGAATAAATAAGACTTTATACCTATTAAAAGGAACAGGGGTAAGACTGTATACCTATTAAAAGAAACAGGAGGAATAAATAAGACTTTATACTTATTAAAAGAAACAGGAAGAATAAATAAAACTTTATACTTATTAAAAGAAACAGGAAAAATAAATAAGACTTTATGCCTATTAAAAAACAGGAGGAATAAATAAGTCTTTATACCTGTTAAAAGAAACAGGAGGAATAAATAAGCATTTATACATATTAAAAGAAACAGGAGGAATAAATAAGCCTTAAAACAAACAGGAGGAATAAATAAAACTGTATACCTATTAAAAGAAACAGGAGGAATAAATAAGACTATACCTGTGAAAAGAAACATTAGGAATAAATAAGACTTTGAGTGTTCTGCCCGAAGGCAGGTCTAGACCCGGGACGAAGCCATGGGGTGATGACCACGACTCGTCCGAGGCGATTCAGGCAAGGATGATACCGCGGAGATTTGCCATTGCCTCTCGCGGAAATAAGACTTTATACCTGTTAAAAGAAACAGGAGGAATAAATAAGACTTTATACCTATTAAAAGAAACAGGAGGAATAAATAAGACTTTATACCTATTAAAAGAAACAGGTGGAATAAATAAGAGTTTTTACCTATTAAAAGAAACAGGAGGAATAAATAACCTGTTAAAAGAAACAGGAGGAATAAATAAGCCTTTATACCTATTAAAAAAACAGGAGGAATAAATAAGCCTTTATACCTATTAAAAGAAACAGGAGGAATAAATAAAACTGTATACCTATTAAAAGAAACAGGGGGAATAAATAAGACTTTATACCTATGAAAAGAAACATTAGGAATAAATAAGACTTTATACCTGTTAAAAGAAACAGGAGGAATAAATAAGACTTTATACCTATTAAAAGAAACAGGAGGAATAAATAAGAGTTTTTACCTATAAAAAGATCTTAATGAGACGCTCATTTGACGTTCTCTACCCTTCACTTTTCGGCTGTTAAGCCTCATTGTAAACCCATTATATTAATCGTGTTCCTACAATTCGCATGAAAAGCGCTTTGAGTTAGGCCTAACTAATTTAGATTTAAGCAGTTTTGTTTTAATAGCATGCAAAATTTGAGAAAAGTAGTTAGTGTCGTTTGCGAGGGAAAAAAATGTTCGTAAAGTGACAATGAGGATAAGAAAAAATCATGGACAAGCTTCACGTCACATCACTGCTTCTATAGGGTTTGGAGTCGAGTTTTCAACATGCTGTAAATACATGTCTTCAAGTCCTCTGAATCCTAAAACGCTATGTGTGTGTGTGTGTGTGTGTGTGTGTGTGTGTGTGAATAGCATAGCTCAAGATCGAAAAACCCTATAAAATCAAATAAAATACTTCGGGTATCTTCGGGAATGTGACCCGAAGATTGGAGGCGATTTTCTCTTAGGAAAGATAGAGTCAGACTTAAAAATTCAGTGCCATATCTTTCCACCTTAGCCTACATACGGCCATTTTTTATTTATTTATTTATTTTGGTCCCGCCTTTCACCCCCGGATTACTTGAGCCTTAGGCTATATCTCCGGTCCAACAGCCGATTTCGCATTTGTTCTAAGATCGTCGCGTCACCTTCTCTTGATCATAGAACACAGGGAAAATGCTTGATAAATTTACTTTGGCATTTTGTTCAGTTAACTTTACTCTTATTCATCTGTCTATTGTCGAAATGGTCGTGTCCCCGATCTGGTATTCACTTTATAGAGTGTGGGAAACCCCGCGAAAACCTCACTCAGATCGGTTGTTGCGAGGTTATCCCGCAGCTTCCGAGGCAAGCCTACATACGGCCAGTGTGAAAGAATTGCCATTCCACTGTGAACTACTAGTGGTTTACTGTGAAGCCTGGGTCTTAAATCACTTACAGCTTGTAAGTCGCCACTGGGTTCGTATCTCATATTGAGAACGCCTGGTGGTATAGGCTACTGGGATATGTGAGACAGTTGGAGAATTTAATGTTCTACCAGCCATGTTAGCTCAGTTGGTAAGAAAGCCGAAGATCCTGGTTCAAATCCCGGCTATGGCATTGAATTTTTCTTAGGTCTCTATATTTTCCACCCATTTATGGATAAACTACACGGGTGATAAATACGAGTAAGTCGCATAAATAAGTCGCAAATGCCAGAATACTGCATACCGTTTTCAATTTCGTGCCCATGTGTTTCTAGAAAGTGGCAGCACTTGTCGAATGGAATATAGCCAAAAAAAAAGTATTCCATAGTGAACGGTTAGTGAACTGCAGCTATACTAATTTCACTTTAAGTTCAAAGTAGATGTAAACAAAGCCACGTGACAAGGTAGCGCCTCATTGGCTAGTGGACGAACTGTAACTTTTGCTGCTTTGTATGCATACTCTTGCTCTTAATAAAATAGTTCGGTTCAAACCGTACCTTTTTGTAGCTATTTTCGTGCAGAGAAATTTAAAAACACGTTTCTGAAGCAGATCTCTATATGAAACAAAATTAATTTGATCAGGTTTTCATGACGCATAATAACTAAGTGAACTAATTAAACCGTTACAACAGATGTAAATTGTAGGCGTTTACGACAGCTGTGTGAATGCTCAAGTACGCCATCTTGGAATGAACTTGCCACAGTCCCTTCCCAATAACTTGGTAAGACCTGCTGAATATGCGTTCATTTATTTATTTATATCGGTTTTACAACACGTACGTGAGGACAACAAAGTCGTGTGCTAGAAATTTCGTCAAAAGTTAAATGTAACTTACAGCTCTGATAGGATTGGGGCGGTTACAAACAGAAATTAATGAATTCAACAAGGAAACGCCTCTGAAGTGGGCAGCCAACATTGCAAACTGAGAGTAATTTTTTATACTCGTTAATATCTTCTTGTTAACTGTCTATGACTTTCTTAAATACTAATATTAAACCTAATTTTGTACAGATGTAGGCCTATCGATCTTTTCAAAATAAATATCACATTTTTCAACAATGGTGCATGTCATAAAAAATATTTTAAAAGTACTATTGAGAACACTGGAATACACACAAATCCTCATTCCGTGGCGGGTAAAACTCCACATGGTTTGTCACATGCTCGGCGGAGTGGTACTTTAGAGTTTGTTTACATCTACTTTGACCTTAAAGTGAAAATAGTATAGTGGAAGATGGCAGGTGTGCTACAGGAGTGTGTCCGACTTGAACGTGCGTAGTTGTGATTTTTTGTGTGCCAAGATTTCACTGGGAGTTATTCAGAATAACGAGAAGAATAAAAAAATCAGTATGTTTGAGGATTCAGAACACAAACGATAGATTCACAGACGAATCGATTCATTTCGTGAATCGAATCACAGCTTTCATTATGTCGGTTTCGATGCTCAAAGAGATCGATTTATTTCTTTAACCAACGGTATGATGATTCTTTCGTTCAGTACAATGATTTGTTCATTTCAAACGACTCGTTCACAATTTGCCCATCTCTAGTTTGTACAAATTTGGACCAAAAATTGGATCGATGGACATCGACTTAATGAATGGTGTTAATCGCCGCGGTTTGTCCGGTTATCGAACCCGGTACCTTAGAAAGCTCTGACCACTTCATCGTAAGACCGGTCGTCGTCGAGGAACTGTTATTATTAGGGCAAGACATTTAATGGCCGTAAAATAGTGCAAAAAAAGCAAAATAAAAAATGCATTTATGACCTAAAAATAGTGAAAAATTACTAAATTTACCATTATTACTTATAATTAGTTTTTTAAATGGTGAATTGCTAAAGGCAATTGAATGGATTTCAGTGCGTTATATATGAATTTACAATATAAAACACACTTACTTTATTACTAAAGAAGTAAGTAAATTTATATTACTTGGACACCCTTAGCGAAAAAAAAATCTTTTTGAACTCACATGCCCACCAAATTGCCCCTAGCAAATATGTTTTCATTTAAAAAGAAAGAAAACATAATTCTTTATTGCTACAAGACAAACTGCTATGGTGGTTACAATAAACCTGAATTAAAATGAACTATGAACACTTGGCGGAGATTCTCAAATAAAAACGATTGTCTGTTGTCTGAAAGTAACGACTTGTAGGCCTACATGGAAACGCTCCTCTCTACCTCCACTGAAACATGATCTAAAATCCCAAAAAAGACCTAAAAATGCTGAACATATCCTAATAATACAAAAAATTACATAAAAATTGCCAAAAAATTACCTATCTTTTGAAAATTACGAAAAGTGCAAGATAAAGCAAAAAAAAAAAAAAAAAATTAAAATGCCTGTATCTAATCAATTATTTTATGATACACATTTATATATATTCGCGCTATCTTTAAACCTTCATATAAAAAAGATGCAAAATCATCAAATGCCTTGCCCTAGTCATTATAGTGGTGAAATGAATGATAATTTCATTTCACTTCAACTTCTGATAATGTGTAGTTAATTTTTGCTTTAAAGCATTAGCTTACATACTTGAAAAGTGCCATAGGTTCGTTGAATTGGTAATAAAATATTTATTATAAATGATTGCTATTATCATGGTCGGGATTGAAAAACCCGTATGCATTAGGTACTAGAAAACACCGCAATCGCTTAAAATTCTGATTTCGATTATTTAAAGTCGTCCAGTGGGAATTGCCGCTGATTTCCGTAGGTGCACGACATAGCTCAAAACCCACATGTGCAAGGCTGTGCATTTTTTAGTGCAATCCTCATCCATTTTAATTTCACAGGTCTACAAACATAACCTTTTGGAAACTGTTTCTAATTAATTATTTCATTTTTCCGTGATTAAATCACGGATGCGGACAGAATTTTAAATTCCCTACGACAAATTAAAGTTTCTCAAAATCAACATGATATTACCTAAACTCATAAATTTAAAATTATAGATACATATAATTTTTAAAAAATAATTTTTATTCTTACATAATCTGTAAATTATGCGTATATTATTTTACATTAAAATATTGAAGGTTTTCTTTAAGAATAATAAATAGGCTTCGGAAGTTAAGGAACTAAAAATAGTGTTTTAGGCACTTAAAAAGTCACCAAAAAAGGAAAAATAGGAAAAAAAATCTGATGTGAAATTCACATCTGCCCAAATCAAAGTTAGCATCTTAATACTGAACCGTTTTCGAGAAAATCACGACGAGCGAAATTTTCTTCAAGTAAAGTGCCTTTAAAAATAAGTGAATGTCGCCAATCTTCATGTCACATCCTCAAAAGGTACTTAACCCAAATACAAAATTTTGTTTTCGTAGGATTTTCCGTTACAAAAGGCCGTATTGCAAAGAGCGCGTATTCAGAGTGGGTGGCTTATAACTACCCTTCAGATAATTTTTTTTTTTTCGAAAAAAGTTTCAAATAGAAGTTTTAGCTCTCTTGGTATAACCAATCCATGTGCAAAATTTTAAGAAAACCATTTAGAGCCGTTTTCGAGAAAATTGCGAAAACGAAAATTTCTTCATGTAAAGTTCTCTTAAAAATAAGAAAAACTTGTCGCCAAGTCTTCGGGTCCCATCTTCATACAAAATTTTGTTTTCATACGATTTTCCGTTCAGGAGCTAGACTGTTCACAGACGTCCACACAGATTCACGCACACAGACATGTTTCCGAAAATAGTATTTTTGGTTTCAGCTGACCTCAAAATGTGTATTTATTATGTTAAAAACTCAACTTAGAATTTGGGGGTACGGGCAGAGGAAGTAAATTATGTTGAGAAAAGAAATTATGTACATATATGAATAATTTTAAGAATATGCACCATTATATGCAAAAACAAATGAACGAAAATCAAACAAACCAATTTTGGGGGATAATCTTACTGGCTCAGAGGGTAAAGGGCAAGGCAGAGTTGGTAATAGTTCGCGAAATTTTTTTAACTCTTAGTGGCGCCTTCACAATCACATTTTTAACATTGGAGACAAATAAGTTCACTTCTTTACATTTGCCTCTAATAGTTTCAGCGACACGATGTAAACATATAAATAAAAAATATGTATAGATTGGTTGCTGAGACACTATTAAGTAGCAGTAATTATTAACCATCTAAAGGGGAAAATATAATTTAATACCACATTAAAGAGTAAAACATGCACTTTTCATTTAAAACCTAAAATATGCATTTCCCCCCGGAATATGCATTAACAAACGCTAATATATTATTTAGCATATTTTTTTTAAATATATTAAAAAGAACATGCATTTTGCATACAAATCCGGGCTCTATTTATTTTATTTTGTTAAACTTCCCCCATTAGGAAGCTGCCATGATGATAAAATATAACAAGGATCAATAAAAACATTATAATACATGACAAAATAAAAATTCATTATATAAAACAAATTAATGGACACAAACATTCGATGCATAAACATAATAATATTATTATATATATACTAATTAATAAATAAAAAAATCAACTGGTATAGAGGTGGTTACGAAGGATTGCTATTGAACCACTTATTGCAGATATGTCCATATCTTGAAGACAGATCCTTGTAAGGCCAAAGGAATCCCAGATCTGGACAAGGTGTTGTGGAATTGTACCTCGTGCACCGATCATCAGCCCATGGACAGAGATACGTTCTAATTTGTATTTAGTCTTATAGAAATCAATGGTTGGTTCATATATTGATAATGAAAGTATCTTACCGCAGGGATTAGATTTCACAAGTCCTCAGAGAATCTTAAATCTGCTTGTTTCTTTGCACGTAGTCATTGAAGTCCAGATAAGTTACATGCATAACTTATGGGAAACACTGCAACGCTGTGGGCTGTGTATTGTTATGTCTCGTTAAACTTGTATAGTAACGTATTCGTTTTCAATATAAACATTATTGTTTGGTTTCCATTTCAACTTCTGGTTTATAATATTTTGTTTATATTTCCTTCAGGAACATATTAAAATAATGTTTATAGTCTCCAACATTACCCTGCGTCGTGGGAGTGTTTTAATTGAATTTATTTGTAAGATAGTTATGTAAGGTAACATTGGGTATCGAGTCTTCCACATTCTTGTGGATGAAACATTTGGTGACCTATTTTATCCTACCAAATCTTAAGGGGCCCCTAAACAATCAATAATATTGTCAATCTTCTTCTTCTTCTTCTTCTTCTGACAATCCAGGGTTAGGCACCTTTGCCTGTTCCGGCTTCACCATCTTGTCCTCGGTCTCCCGACACTCCTTCTTCCTATTGGTTTATATAGCATAGCTTGCTGCGGTATTCTTGATGGGGACATTTTCTCTCCATCTTTCTTTATACTGTATCATTGTTTCTATTATTGGTTGTACTCCTAATTCTTGTCTTATATCCTCGTTCCTTACATGGTCTATTCTTGTTTAGCCTTTAACCGCTCTAAGAAATTTCATTTCTGAAGATTCAATTTGTTTGACATCTTTTTTCTTTGTTGCCCAAGCTTCAGATCCGTATAACAAAATGGGTACCGCCATTGTTTTGTAAAATTTTATTTGTGTTTCTCTCATAGTTTTTCCCTTTAAAGTTCGTCTTATGGTACCACATATTCTTTGATAACTACTAATTTTACTATTGATATCTTTATCTTCTTCATATGTTATATCGCATCCTAGATATTTAAAATGCGATACCTGTTGTATTATTTGCTTATCTATTATAATCTTTGTCCGTACCGGATCTTTTCCTATAGATGCCATGGTCTTGGTCTTCTTGATAGAGATTTTAAAATTATAATTACTACATAAATATTGCCAATATGCTCTTCAATATTGACGCTCTATATTGAAGCGCGCATCATTAATGCTTCAAAACGCATCAATATTCTCACCAATACTCATTCTAGCAAAAATATTCGTGGTGCATGATCGGGGCTGGATTTGGATTTTGTAGCATTGACTCTTACACTGTGCGAAAAGAAAAAATCAAAGAGAAAGAGAAATAGACGCTGGTCTAAAGAATAGTACAAGCTGAGAAGACGCTTTACTCATGAACATTTGCTTAATTTTCTGCGTTCTACAGAACCGGATATGTACAAAAAATCACTTTGCGGTCTCACAAACAACTGATATTGAAGGAAATATTGACAATAAACCACCTAGAAGTTTGGCTGCAGTGTGTTTAAACAATCATCCTAAACCCCGGACCTCGCACCCAGTGACTTCCATCTTTTCCTACACCTCACGAAATGACAAAGAATGAGAGAGAGAGAGAGAGAGAGAGAGAGAGAGAGAGAGAGAGAGAGAGAGAGATATGAAGGTGGTTGTCACACGGTGGTTTGAATCCCAGGCGGCACACTTCTACGACACAGGTATTAGGTAGATTTCGAAGAAAAATCTACCTATTGCAATGGATACCATGTCATGATTTTCGAAAAATTCTTTCATATCTTTACGTTTCATGCTCCCCTAAGTACGAAACCACCGCCCGTTCAAAAAAAAATTTTGTGATATTTATATATATATATATATATATACATATATATATATATACATATATATATATATACATATATATATATATACATATATATATATATCTTTACACGATAGCGGCCGTAATTTTGAAGATATTTGAACCAAATTTTAATATGTTATTTCTAGGCCCAATAGTTCGGACAAGTTCGTTAATGAGCAAAATTGGCCCAAGGGGGTGGTCGGGGGAGGGGGTTGAAATTTTTAAAAATGTATATCTCGGCCCCTATGAAGTATAGAGGGAAACTTTGTTTGAATAAATTAGAGTACTCTCTATGGAGTTCACAGTGACACCAACGATTCGGGGGTTCGAGTGAGGGTGGGGGATGAAAATTCGAAACTTTTGAAACCACATCTTGTGGGGTATCGTTGAAAAGCTCTTGATGAGTACTCTACAAATCAATAACTAGTTTCTTGATAGCTCTTATATGACTCGAGATATTAATGTTTGAAAATAATAAAACTTAAAAGAATTATTATAATATCATAATTTTGTCTTGTTTAGCGGCTTTGTTAATTTTATTCATTGCTGATCTTGCGCATGGCCTCCCAGAATATTATATCCTATTCTTGTTGTCAAAACAAATGATTGTAGGCTCTTCCTCTTTACCGAATTCAGTTCTTATTACTGCGGGTTTGCCATGCCAAGGCTAAAAAAGAAGAGTGCTGCGCAGCGACTGTAAATTAAACCAAAAGCACTTAGAAATCTACCTCAGCCTGTAGGCTTGCCTAAAGGGATTTTTTAAAAGTTGGTGCCACGGTAAGACAAATACGGTATTTCAAATCAGGTGGCGAATATGTTGAAAAATAGCTGAACACTGGCTGTGTCTGTTGCAATATTCCCTTCAAATTGTGTTTTGATTCTGTAAACAGCTCCAGAGAAACTTACTTTATCGACGCGCCTCGTACTAGATATTAAATTATTTTTAAATATTGCTGTTTCTTAATGACTACTCTACATAATTTTGAAGTTGATTAAGTTGCAGTGCGAGGTAAGAAGGGTTTCTTGACTTCAGGCTTATCAGTTGTAATATTAGGAATTTATTGAATTACCAGAGCTTAGCAGGTTTTTGTGGCCATATTCTTATTTCACTATTCTAAAATGATTGGGGAAACTACTTTGAATGTTTCAACTTAGCAGCATATATTTATTATTGTTAGACCTTATTCCTATTTTGGCATTTGATTTGATGTTACATTGATTCAATCCATGATGATTTGTAAATATATATTTTAATTAGTCTTATAGCCGGTCTCCCTGAGTTGTTTATACATAGGCTGCGTTGCTGTTTATTTTGGAATGGGTGTTGTGATCTGTTTCTATAATTCAGAAGCTACCTTCCAATAAATTTAATATCAGCCTCTCATGGATATATATTACAGAACCAGATTGAATAGGTCCTGCGGATTGGTATGGGCCGAGGAAAACTTGCCATATTTAGTAATTGTGTTTCCCCCGGCTTCATAAAATATTTGCTGTACCTCTCGCGTTTTTTTTAATTCGTACACAGGCGAGGCATACGTGTATGAAATATCGAACTCTATATTATTACTTATCGTAGTTATTTGTTATTAATTACTCTTACTCTCATCTCTTGTTTTTGCCTATGTTGACAATACAGCGAATGAGAGAAAAATATCGTGAAACAGTAATGGCATTGGCATTTCGCTGTATTGTGTGTGTATGTGTGTCTGACGTTGGGAATTCACCGTGTAATTTCCTCATTCGCTTATACGAGGGCTTTTTTTTTTCAACCTCCGATGGGGCATAAAATGAAAACCACAGTGAAAATCAAAACTGTTTTATTTGGAACATTTAGGTACACCTTCTAGCTACTTCTCTACATAGTCGCGCTCCGGTCGAGACATTTGTCGTAGCGCGGTAAAAACTTTCCTATACCCTCTTTATAGAAGTTCCCGCCAGCGTATTGAGAAGGGTCTCCACGGCATTTTGAAGTGTTTTGAAGTTCTTTGTTGGTGTGGAAGCGCTGTCCTCCCAGATCTTCCTTCAACTGCCGAAAAATATGAAAGTCACTCGGCACGGGAACGAGTTTTTGAAATCCATCGTGACAGGGGATGAAACGTGGATTCATTACGACAAACCAGAATCAAAAGAACAATCCAAACAATGCATGCACACAAATTTCCCGAACAAACCCAAGATTTGACTTCCACGCCAACCAAGAATAAATTTTAAAACATTTCAAAATGCCGTGAAGACCCTTCGGCTAAATTAAGTACCGCTTCTATCTTGAATGGTTTATGAGTAGGCTAATTAATTTCAGGCGCTGAAGTTATCGGATTCATTTAGATGGTAGGTAAATGTACTGCATTCCATAAAATTACAGGGAATAATGTAAACATACTTAAACATTGTATTTAAGGACTCTCCTAATAAACCATATATTAACTGATACCTGACAGACTGGGGAAAAGGAATGAATCAAGCTGTTTCCTGACTTCGTAACGCTGCACTACTTTCATTTAGACGTCTGTTGGATTTTTTATTTCATTTTGTGTTAAATTATGTTATTAATTGGCTTATAAAATGCCTTATTAGTTTAATATCCTAAAATACCTTTCCACATCTCTATATATGTAAAAGGCTTTGTCCTGACTGACTGGCTGACAGGAATCAACGTAGAGCCTAAACTATAACAGGTAGAGACTTGGAATTTTGACAGTACCTTCGTTTCATAATGCTCACTGAGAAAGGATTTTGAAAAATCTTGATTCTAAATGCCAAAAATCAAATGTTTTTGAGTATACTTAATCTCCTTTTACACAGAATTATCATATCAAAATCACAGAACTTATTGTTGCCAAATGGTATCAGATGGGTTTGGAAAAAACAAAATGAAATGCAAGTTTGACAAATAAGAGAAGTTATCAATATAATTCATGTTATAAATAAATATTACAGAATGAAATCCACGAAAATAATGCAGTCACATAACTTTCTCTGCCCTGGACATAGAGAAAACAATACGAGGTATGGTAATATGGTATATTATTATATCGCAGGTTTTTGGAGAGAGAAGTATGAAAGTGATATTGCTTTCTGTTTAATTTCATCCCCAAAACAGTTTTATGGTAACATGAGAGTGAGAAATAAAATTTTCCGCCTCGGTATTACAATTTCATGTTACAGGAATTTCTGTTTCTTCTTATTTGAACCCCTACCAGGCTTGCTGTGTACAAGCGATGGGATGCAGAATTCTACATCCTCTATGAGCCATAAAAAGCTATATCAAGCGTTTTCTGAGGGAATAGTTTGAGTGTGATAAGTCATTCTTCCTATTTCAAATTCTAAATACCTATATAAGGACCTAGAATTTAAAAATCGAAAGTCCTTCACAAGTTCATTTCCAATTACAAAATAAAAAACCCGGGCGACGCCGGGTCTTTTAAACTAGTTTTAATATAATTTTGGTACATAAATCGTACACCAGTTAAATTTAATTCTTACGAATTGTTTGTTATACACAAAAATAAACAAAGATAAGACGCCGAAATTGAATATTACAGAACTATGTAATTCAGTACACATCAGTATAACTGCGTAGTAAAGACAACTTAACAGTTACTGATCTACTTAAATATAAAACTGTCTTCGTTATAGCTATTTCATTTTGCTTTCATTCGCTTTGTTTGTAGGATCGTATGCAGGCCTAACCTATATTTAGGAAAATATGTATTATTGCAGTTAAAATATGGTTCCCCAGCAACCAGTTCCCCCAGTAAAATATGGTTGGTTGTTACACACGCAGAACAGGTAATGTAGAAAAATGCTTGGAACGCTAACCCCGTTTTAGAATTCTAAGTTCACAGTCAGACCTGTAATCATTTTCCGAAAATTGTTGACTGCACACCACAGATTTATTTGACTTGTTAATTTCAAAACTGGCGCGTGAAATTGCTTTAAACCTTTTTAATTGTAGTTCATTGTCCATTGGAAATTCATGAAACTGGCTCCAGTAGTTTTTCCTTTGCTATTTTTTGCAGAATAGTATTATAACGCCCATGGGAAGAAGTCTATTGATTTTGGACCAAATCGGTTGACCGGTACCGGAATAATACCTAATTTAGTGGATATTTTATGGTAATAGTATTATAACGCCCATGGGAAGAAGTCTATTGATTTTGGACCAAATCGGTTGACCGGTTAGAATTTATCAAATAGAATTTAAATAGAATTTATTAAATGCAAATCAGTTCTCATGGCAACATATTGTTTTACAGTGTTCATATACGGCTTTGGAAGTCGCAATACAGTTAAATTTGACAAATAATAACACTACCCACATATTCCTTCACATGCTTATCAAACTTTATATCTTTGTTCTTCCGCTTAATGAAACGATCTGGAGCTTAGCTCGGAAATCGATAACAAAAATAACTTATTTTCTGCATATCATAATTGCAATTGTCAGTGATTAAACAAAATCATTCTGGCAGTTTGTTACATCAGTTTACCTGATTTTGTTTTATCAGATCTTTTACTAAGATCCAGTGTGTCCAGCAACTATTTAAAAAGTCCTTTAATTGTCTTTTTTGTTTTTTATTTTTTAGTGCTGTCCTTTTTTTCAGCGAGTTGAGAACAGTAGATCTATTTAAGTTCTTCAAATGTAACCAACTTGTAATGTAAATTGTTCTCTCTTTTTCATACTTGTAGACCATGATATACTTTTGATGTACTTTTTTTTTGTGTGCCTTGAACTTTTTTCATATAATGTATTCAATTTATATACATATAGCCTATCAAGAGACCATTAAAAAGCAAGCTTTTTCTTTTTTTAACATGTCTAAACAGAGATTTTAGCTGAAAACATGCAGAGTTTTGTATTCTGATGTTATTGTACAATCAATTATAAATGTAGAAAATAAACTTATAAAAATAAAAAGTGAAGGATTAAAACTGTGAGAGGAACGGAATGGCTATGAGGAGTGAAGAGGAGGCCATTTTGAAAAAATAATATACAATTTCCTTTACTTATACGTTAAAAAACTTAAATTTAAGCTGAACTTTTCCTCCAAAGAACTCTGCAGGTTTTCAGATTGTTCAGACTCTTATTCAAGGTCCGTTTTCAGTTGCTACAGATGAAAGCAATGATAAATACAAACTCCGAACTGTACCATATTGTTATTAACGGTATATTAGTATAATGTGTTGTATTTAGCTTCGCCTCCCCCACACCCCCCCCCCCCCCTTTCACTCGGTGTGTCTGTCCTTTATTTTAAAACTTTTCAGTTGGACACACTGCTAAGATCTCTGTGTAGACTATTTTAAATTTAGTAGTTGTTGCTGTTGTAAGAATTTTTGCCAGTTTTCCATTGTGCTTGTTGGGATCAATGCGAAAATGAAGCTAATCGCAGAAGTATTTGCTTTATTTCTCTTGTGTGTATCATTTGGAACATTTTTTAATCCCACAAATGAGTTCCAGGTAGCAGAGGGTAATAAAGGAGCCGCTGTAGTATTTAGTTAACATACAAATCCATGTATATCACTTCAACTATTTATATGTTACAAATCCTCCCAGTTTATGTTGCCGTGCCAGTTAATTCCTGGGGGTCTCTTTTAAAACAAAGCGAGAATAGCGGATGGGAAAAAAAAAACAGACATGCGGGGGAAAAAAAATGTTAAGGCTTACATATGAACGCGATATTCTTCAGGTCCCTACCCAATTGCAAATATGTAACACAGCTAGTGAAGCGTACAAGTATTGTATTTAAATTGTAGGACTATAATTACGTTATATTTCCGGTATCAAAGTTCATATGTAATTATTGTGCCGACAGTGCACGCCGCTTATTGTGATCACTCCGGGACGGAGCTAATCTGATAATATTAACCGACTGATAACAGTAGCCGAAGGAATTAAATGAAGGTTATTTATTCATATATAAGATAATACACTACAACACAGAATTTAAAAAAAATTATTCATAGAATAATAATTAACCGTGAATCATTGAACCACTCTTAGGCTAATACGATAATAGACTGCAAGGAACTATTTTTTAAACCAATAACAAAGTTTTTAATTATTTTTACTTTCCTTTAGGAGTCCATTAACCAATACTACATACTCGGTTACGAGTGTTTTTGGAAGTCTCTACTGATCTGTGGTGAACACCGCGTAGCAAAACAGATCTAACGCCTGTCTGTTCAAGTCTTTTCATTTTACACTATAGCCACATACATACATACATACATACATACATACATACATACATACATACAAATTTAGAATACACAGTGATAAGTTAGTTGAATCGGCATATAGTATTACATAAAGTAATGGGGCATACGTATAATAAAGGAAAGAAAAAATACATACATAGGCCTACGAGGGGAATCCAGGAAATAACGACCGTTTTGTTGTAGTAATTAAAAAACTCATATTTATTTGAAAAAACAAAGTCTGTTACATAACTGAAGTTTCCTTTATTTCTCTACATAATCACCACCCACATTTAAACATTTGTCGTATCTGTTCACTAGCTTTAGAATTCCCGTGTTATACTCCTCTGCCGCCAGTTCATTAAGCCAAGTGTTCACTGTCTTCTTCAACTCTTCATCACTTTCAAAACGCGTACCACCCAGAAAGTCTTTCAGAAAATCGCTAGGAGCAAGGTCTGGACTATAGGGCGGATGATCAAAGATTGATCCAGCAAATCTCGAGTGAAGCACAACTCCTCTCGAAAGCATTCCTCGCCTCCTGTTTTGGATGCCTCGCCGTAGTTTTCGTAAAGTCTCACAATAATGATTTGCATTGATCGTAGTGCCTTTTGGCATGAAATCCAGCAAAAGAACACCTTTGCGATCCCAAAAGACAGTGAACACCTGGCTTAATGAACTGGCGGCAGAGGAGTATAACACGGGAATTCTAAAGCTAGTGAACAGATACGACAAATGTTTAAATGTGGGTGGTGATTATGTAGAGAAGTAAAGGAAGCTTCAGTTATGTAACAGACTTTGTTTTTTCAAATAAATATGATTTTTTTAATTACTACAACAAAACGGTCGTTATTTCCTGGATTCCCCTCGTACATACATACATACATAAATATATACATACATTTTTTATTTTTTTATTTATTTAAATTACATTTACAAACTTATGTACAAATACAAATACAAACATACACAAATATTAAAAAAACATTTACAAATTTCAAAATTAAAGTACAATACTTTTTAAGAAAAAGAAAGAAAGAAAGAAAATAACCAAATATTTATTTAGAAATACACCCGAATGAGCAAGCTGCTCGTGCTCGGGTGTAGTTTCAGAACATCAGAGTGGAGAAAGAGGAGAAACAAAAAACAAAGTGAGAAACAATGACACACTTAGGCCATAAAAAGGTGAAAAATGTTAAACAGACATACACGCTTTCGATTTTATATATTAGGCCTACATTTAACTTTATCCATACCCAAACGGATCACCCGGTAGTTTTAAGTTTTCTTTTCTTTTTCTTTATCTATTTATTTTGTTACAATGTATGAATCCAGCAAAGAACCTATATATTTTACTATTTGCTATGGGATATTCACATAGTAAGTGCAAGTGAAATAATCGTAATATTTTTCGAAACTTTTTAGCCTTTCATGTAAAAAATACCAAAATGCGATTATGAAAATATAATTCGTTACGCGCGGTGAGTGAAGGGAGGTGAAAAATCACGCCATGTGCATTTAACCAGAAGTATTTGTTCATACACCCAATGCATCACTCCAGTTGGTCATCTAATCACAATGGTATCAAAACAAATTGTAACTATTGACATTTGCAATATTGTATTTATTTATGAAATAAGGATAGTAATGCTTGTAGCCTGCATTATCCCTCCCACCTGTAGTTTGCTGTTGATTTTTATCGGTTGCAGGTAATTTTTGAGTTTAATATGGTCATCATGCATAATGAATATCACATATTTACCACATGATTCTTCATGGGAACAAATAAATTGCTTACAACGGCAATTCATAAATTAATTAACGTGAGAATCGCAAACAGAAATACGCAATGCCACCAAACAAAGCATGGTAATGAACTACGTATCCACGCGAACATCATTCCACAGCTATTTATTAGTATCTTCAACACTATAAAAAATAGCGATTGTTTCCATATCTATTTCTAAGTGATGCATAACAAAATTACTTTTTTCATGTGTTTGGCATTTGCAATACATAACTAATTTAAGTTCGAAAGGGCAATATTCTAGCTGTATAACCTAAATAATATTGTACAGGGTGTTAATGAATAACACCGAAATATTTCACCTGTGTATAGAGGGGACTTAGACAAGCAACTTGTATTAGGAGAATTTTGCTCTGTGACGTAAAATGTGTATGCTACAAGCAGCATTTCTCAACCTTTTTGAACCCGAGGACCTTTAAAGTGTCTAAAAGTTTTTTTTACAGGCCCCTAATTTTACATACCATTATTAAAAGTAGGCTATATGTAGGCCTATTTTCTTAATATTTGGGGTATTAATTATAGGTCATTATAACGAAATAAATCTAAATACATTTTTTTTAATTCGACGAAAACACAGTTATTGAATTGGAAGTAAACTGTTGACGGTAAAATTATATTTTGAACGTACTTTAATATTTATTACGAATTTGATAATATAATTAGGAATTATAACACAGGTCTACCGGTATCAGACACTCGGGCACCTCTAATAACCT
Organism: Ectobius pallidus; assembly: GCA_964059195.1. Classification (NCBI taxonomy): domain Eukaryota; kingdom Metazoa; phylum Arthropoda; class Insecta; order Blattodea; family Ectobiidae; genus Ectobius; species Ectobius pallidus. The sequence continues at coordinate 13,885,067 of CAXKWD010000006.1, forward strand.
CTAATAACAAATTCCGACAAAGTCTTATTTTTCAGGGTTTTGAATGAAAGAGGGAACCATAGACGTGAGTGCATCAGGGGTTTCAAACTGTGGTTCGTAAGTGCAAAAATAAGGAAACTTGCAATAGGACCTGTATTTTCGAAATTTTAAAAACTTTGACATCTAGTGTCCATTTTATGTGAAAAATTTTACCTCTTTACTTGCTTTATGATATTTTTTTAATCATATCTGTGGACCATCTGCAACCATAAGTTGCTATAAGGCATTAAAATCATTACAGTTTGGTGCTCGTAAGTCAATAATGAAGCGAAATAGAGTTAAAATTTCATTAAATTGTCTTCATGCCTTCTTAGTTATCGCTAAAGATCTGATTTTTAATCGTTCATCAAGATCAACATCATTTTAGTGTTTCGATAATCTTCAAAATTTACAGACTAATAAATGACAGAATAACCAAAGAATTAGTCCTACGTTTTTTAGAATGATCCAGAAAGGTGTATCACCGACAATGAAACTGACTATACTAAAGATAAATGGGTTAAACCTGAGATACCTGAACACTAGACATTCCTGTTAGGCCTGGAATACTGATGAGGTGACTGACAAAACGTTTCAGACTAAACTACCCACACTAAAGTCTACACCACCAAAGCAAATCCTAGACTAAACTATCTGAAGCTGTTGAACTTTATATCTTGAATATCTGAAATCATTTAAATATAACACACAACAACACAGAAAAATCCTAAAACTCTGACCAACATGACTGATACACAATCTCGGCTAAGCTTCCGTAACTCAAAGTCTAATATGTCAAAAAGCCTAAAAATGAAACTGTACTGATTTACCAGAAACTAGGGCTACGTGCCTACTTCACTATCTCGGATAAAGTCTGACATGTTCAAAAACTACATAAAATCTCAATATTCAGTATACTGGTACTGTGAATAAATAAAAGTAATGCAGTGTAACAGTACACCACAAATTAGGCTGAATAATGCCGAAGTCCCATGCCAAATATAATACTATACTTGATCCAAGATGTGTACGGAGTGAAAGCAAATACTATAGAGGACAATACCGGACACTTACTGCATTGACAATGGAAAAATGGGGGACAGATTTTGCAGCGCTCCTGGTGGCACAACCTGCAAACTTGGGGGCAAATTAAAATATTAAAAACACATATAAACAGCATTGTTTTATTGTTTCACCAAACACTAAGGACCAGAACACTGTTTAAGTAATTATAAGAATAATAATGAGCAAACAAAACACAGAACTTCCGACATAGTTCTCAAAATATCAATGAAAACACAAATATTTCAACTTAGCGGTTCCTAACAACAACAACTTTCTCTTTTTTTCAATGTTGCTATTTTGTTTTAACTTTTTAGGTAATTTATTTCCAAACCAGCATTTTTTTCTGGACCAAAGATAGATAGAAAAATCATATCGCTTAGACATAACATGCCGAGGTTGGCTACTTCGGCTCCACTAATAGAAATTGGTTGATATCTTTGTATCTAGTTACTGCATCTGTATTCAGTAATAGCAGGTTGGGCCGCTAGATGGTGCTCAAGATATTGTCCCTCGATGTATCGCAAAGTGTCCTGTATTGTCCTCTATAGTATTTGGTGACTTGCCTTGACTAACTGTGTCCTGCCGTTTCATTGGTTAATCACATTCGCGCATACTTCAGGATAGTGCGACAAGCTCAGTCAGATGTTTACTTCCATTCAGCACACATCGTACGATTATTTATATCTTATGTAATTATGAAAACATAAGTTCCGTTAAGTGAGTTGCTTGCTTTCGTATTTATACCATAGGCTTACAAGTTTTACAACATATATCTAGCAAACAAGATTTCAATTGTTTTTATCGTTCCCTTGGCAAATTTGTTGATTCTGAACAAAAACAAGCGACATAAGTTACTAAAGATAAGACATCTTTTATGACATAATTAATTAATTCGTGTACTATTCATTTGCATAATGTGTGATGAAGTAGGCTACACCACATATTGCAAGTAAACGTAATAGGCATGGCCTCTAATAATTTGTATTATAGAAGAAAATTGCGAGCCAGGGCCTTCAGAACTTAGCCTACGTCACCAAACGTGCGATGAGAAGTTTTGTCCAGCGGCGAGAAGATACAGATTGTAAATGTATACAAAACATTGGGAATGGAACCCGAGATCCTTGGCGCTTAGTCTAAAGAAGAAAGTTCAGTCTGAAAAACGAACTCTTGTGAACTGTGCTTTGTACTGTCACATTCGGCTGTTTACTTTTGCTCCGTACACATCTTGGATCAAGTATAGGCATAATAATGAATGTAACAAATAATGCAGAAGCCTACCGCGTAATCTATAAGAGATCTTTTAACCTGACCCTGTGCTAAAATTGTCGCTGACTACAGATATGCAGGTCTGGGTTCGATGTCGGTACTTCGGATTTTTCTGAAGTAGGGAGATTTGCACTCAGATTCGTAATGCCAGAAGTGGTGGTAGTGCCCCAATCATGTCAACTGCCCAGCAGTCAGATCAGTGGCGATTATTCCATATAGGATGTGAGGATCATCCTACACTTCATAATTGATCTACATAAATGTTTACTAGCATTCATTGTCAAAATTAAAATAGTAAAGTGACAAAACGGCGTTATTGTAGAGCACTCGGGAAGAAAGTTAGCAGTTCTGTTTTGAGCAGGTTGGTATTTGCGAGGATGTCCTCAGTGTTGATGTTACGTAGTCCATGCCGTTGTTAAAGCTCTTGGGCATGTGAAGGGGCAGGCAGGGAAGAGTAAAGGTGGTGAGAAATCATATGGAGGAAGTTGAGGACGTCTTACGTTCCTTCCTCACATGTGTTCTGTGGTTCCTCACGTTTGAAAGCTTGTTTTCTAAAGAAGGAGTGATCATATTTTTATTAATATTTATTTATTTAATTTCTTGGTATATATTATAGGCCTAGCTATTATTAATCTTTACAGTGCTGTTTATGTTTCAATATAAGTATTCTTGGAGCAATACATGTTTCACTAGTGAATTATAAGTTTGATATCAACTACGAAAATTATAGCGGAATAGCTGATTTCCGTAAATGACAGTTTTCATACGTGGTTAAATATTTTCATATTTTAAAGTATTATATAAAGCATTATTGTATTAAATTTACATCTCAGCCTTTATGCATTTTTTACGGCGACGCATATGTACGTCAATAACAGTGAATAGGATAATTCGCGTTCTCCACACCATCCTACACAACCAAAAAACCAGGAGTCGCCACTGAGTCAGATGGAAGGCTCTGTAACAAGGGATGTAGCGCCAGGAGTTTCATAAGTTAATTCATATTATTTTCTTCCTATAATGTTGTATTTTTTATGTTTATACTATAAGGTTCATTCTAAAAAACAATGCCGTTTTGGTGTCACGGGCCTCTAAAAGACACTTCTAGTTGAGCTATAAAGCAATTTGTTCTTTAGATTTCGCCCCAAACCCATGCGAGTTTCTCCGCCACCCTAAATAATTTCTATCTTTACATCGTGGAACGTAACGTTCATGTACATGTCAAAAAACGTGGGGAAAAGTAAGGAGTGTGACTGTCACAACCCATATTCTGCATCCAACATTTTGTCTTATTGACATGAAAAAGGCCCAAAATGAATCGTCATTCGCTGATGAATGTTAGCTCAACATCCAAATGAAACTGTCTAGAGGATGTTTGAGAATTAAACAAAAAAATCCAAGCCAGGAAGTTCATTTTAATCTTCGTCACAGGAAACCGTGATAGGGAGTGTTACCCGGTCTAGTGCTCCCCAAAGAAGATTTAAGGGGTGGGGAGGAGGGGATGTAGAGGGAATGAGTATTGAGTCATCTTTTCCCCTGCGACCAATTTCCGACTAGACATCGAGGAGGGAGGACAAGAAGAAAGTGAAAATAGGATGAAGGAAATTTTTTTGGTAACACTCCTTATGTAAATTACTGTGTTACGTCTTTTGTAAACTATTTTCTTTCATCTCAAACATTTCAAGACAAAGGTAGTGCTACCTTACAACTGCTCAGTCCATTTCTATTTTTTTTAACCTGAAAACACTTTGAAAAAGGACAAAGAACAATGGTAACACGCATTACAAATTCATTACGTTTCACCAACTTCAAAAACTCATATACAATCACAAAACGAGAAAACTCATGATTCCCATGAGGTTTCGTAAACAACAATAGTGGTATGATGCCATGGAAAACCAGTCGTTCAGAAAACCCAAAGTTGAATTTTCAAATTGGGGAACCTTTTGAGGAGGCAAAACAGCAATTTGTTTGAGAATGTCCCATAACACATTAGCTGAATGTTATAGAACAATGTGTTTGATAAAGTTCTGTGCATTATCTTATTTAATTTGATAGTGGTGATGCCGCCCATATGAACAAGGTCTGGTATAGTTTGATGTAAATAGAATATAGCATGCTAACATTAGATTACCTTTATAACAGGATTGTGTGGCCTTTGAACTAGATCTCTAATTCAGTTTCTTGGTTATGGTTTTACCTATCTATGTGGCTCTAAATCAATTGACACCTGTTGAAAATGCTGCAAAATTGCATTTGCTGTGGCATAAGAATACATCTTCTGAATTATTTTGACATATAAACTTCTTTAAGATTGGTCTCAGTGGACTTGCATGTAGCGAAAATACGTCAAGTCTGGAGGGATGAATTAGAAACCACGGCCTCAGCAGGCTGTTTCCATTCCTGGTGTTGAATATAGAAGGCCTTGGCTACATTGCAGATATTTGCAAATTCATTAAGTCACGCCTTGCTTTAGATGTACGAATTTAACAGAGAAAATCTGATGTGAAATTCACATAACTTCTTCTCAAATAAAAGTTAGCCTCTTAGTACGGAGCCGTTTTCGAGAAAATCACGACAAACGAAATTTTCTTCGTGTAAATTCCCCTTAAAAATATGAGAAAGTCGTCGCCAATCTTCGTGTCACATCCCCAAAAGATACCTAACACAAATGCAAAATTTTGTTTTCGTAGGATTTTCCGTTACAAGAGGCCATATAGCAAATAGAGCGTATTCAGAGTTAGTAGCTTATAACTACCCTTCAGAGATTTTTTAGAAAAAGTGTTTCAAATAAAAGTTTTAGTTCTTGGTATAAGCAACCCATGGGTAAATTTTAAAAAAATCGTTTGAGTCGTTTTCGACAAAATCGCGAAAACGAAAATTTCTTCATGTAATGTCCCCTTAAAATAAGAGAAACTTGGCGCCAATCTTCGGGTCACATCCTCAGAAGGTACCTGACCCAATTACAAAATTTTCTTTTCATATGATTTTCCGTTCTGGAGCTAGACTGTTTACAGACATCCACACAGTCACACAGATATGTTTCCGAAAATAGTATTTTTGGAATCACGGAACCTCAAAACATGTATTTATTTTAAAAACTCCACTTTGAATTTGGGGGTCGAAAAATACTTCTTCTACCTATAGTACCTACGGTACGGGCAGAGGAAGTAAAAGGGTGTGTTAAGTTATAGCTATAATATTTTTAAATTATTAGCTAAATAGTTAGCTATATTATACAAGAAGCGTATTTGCTTATACCGCCTTTTCTATTTATTGCAAATACGAAAACAAATCATAATATAAACCTATGAAGCTCGCTTGATAACATTATCCGCGATTACATTAAGCTGCGTTCACTGTATATACCTGGCTTTTGGGTAAGGCCAATGAGAGAAATGAGAGCTGACATAAACTGAAGGGAAGAACATTTTATTAGGGATGGAGGCTTCAGCATCAGCCCTGCTTGGAATGGATGCCATTCCAGACTTGAAATATAGGAGAATTAGATTGGCCCTCAAAAGGACCGAACAGAATTGTGATGCTCACTAATTGGACATGTATATCAGGACATTGTTCGGTCGAGTTTTCAGTAATGACCCGTAAGAAATATATATGCTATATGTAGTCATACTTACGTAGTCATGTGCAATTCCCGGCAGAATTTGCATCGTTACAATCTGTGGTGTAAAAGCTTCACGATGTGTTAACCGAGTTACCATATATTTGTGTTAGGGATGGTTTCAAAATTGCTTCTGTCCCTTTCAGAAGATATTGATTATAAAAATAAGGAAACTTTGATGTACTAAAATTCATAAATTCCAGTCGGTTTAGCTGAACAGAAGCACAGATTATTATTATTATTATTATTATCATTATTATTATTATTATTATTATTAGACCTATTATTATTATTATTATTATTATTATTATTATTATTATTATTATTATTATTATTATTATTACTATACTGTACCGACAACTACTACTACACCGCGCCAATGGGGACGTTAAAGTTTTAATTTTCGAATCTTGATGAGGGAATCTTCAACTTTGAGTCCCACCACGGGCTTGGGTTCATTTTTCTTTACAGTGGTAATAAAGGAAAAGCAAAGGTTAACAATTGGGAAAGCAGTAAAAAATACTTAAATTATTCACTGATAGGCAAAATTATTTAAAAAAAATTAATGTGTTAATAGAATATTATATTTTTTTCTCAGTGTGATATCTAATGTGAGATTTTTGTAATTTAGAGCTTCATGGTACCATTCTCCACTGTATGAGCACTGATATTAAATATTTGCTGTAGCCAATGTTGTCAAAACCCCCGATTGCATACAGTAAATTACAACATTTGTTTAAGTTGTGTAAACTTGCCACTAGACTTAAATATTTTTGCGAGGAAATATAGCGTTTGTTGTGGTTATACTGTTGTTTAGTTTTATGCAAGTTCATTTACCTTGCGTTTATGAAAGCTTCATTAATCTGCAGGCAACAAATGCACGGAGCTTAACTCGAATATTAAATAGTTACCAGCTCTACATACCGAGTGTCATATAGGACAACGCAGTTACTATGAATGTTTACTTCTTTTTTAAATCTTTCATAACTGGAGCGATGTGACCGCCGATTGCAAGTTTTTGCGTCATCTTCTAGGGTATTTGCGAAATCGAAGGGCTGACTCACATCATACGAAGGATATTTATACGTGGTTCTCGTTTCTCTCTCTTTCAATCGCGTACTCCTTTCCGTAAACGAATGTGAATGATCTAGGCCCTATTTCATAAAAGTTACAATTTTACAGGTGACAGGTATAAGTAAATTGTTTTATAGGTTTACATTTTGACAATTGTGTTTTTCATAAAAGTTGACAATTTTGTAGGTTTCTATGGCAATTTGACATATTGTTGTTTCTAAAAACGTTTGAGTTTATAGGTAAAAGTCTGACAAATATGTCAAATCTTAGGATCCCTACCATTTATAAAACACTTGCTTAAAAGGCCCGGCGTCGCTCGGGTTGTTTATTCTGACAATGCGAAAATAACTTATGAAGGACTTTCGATTTTCAAACTCTAGGTCTTTAAGGTCTTTATACAGGTATTTAGAATTTGAAATGGGGAAGAACGACTTATCACACACAAACTATTCCCTCAGAAAACGCTAGATAGGCTATAGCTTATTATAGCTTATAGCAGATCCCCACGGCTTCGCCCACGATAGTTAATTGAAAGATTAACAATTAAGAGCAAAATAATTAAATTATTATATTTACTAACACTTTGCACGCGAAACATTCATTGGTGTAAACTAATCGATTGATAGGCCTAATTAATGAAACAGCTATAAATCCGGTTTTGAAGTGAATATCACGATTAGAAAATAAATGGAAAAATTCGGTATTCGAAAGATTATGAGAACTGAAATCGATTAAACTCACGATGAAAAAAATGTGCGTAATTTTTTTTTTTTTTTTTTTTTTTTTTTTTTTTTTTTTTTTTTTTTTTTTTTTTTTTTTTTTTGCTCGTCTGATGCAAGAATGTTATTTTTGTTCTACTATACAATAATATGCTTATTACGTGTGACGTAACAGTATTACAATGACACCCATTATGATACTGAATTTTAATATAACACTGTTGTTCAACTTTGATGAATATCGTTCACGGAACAGTCTTCAAGCCTTGAAAGCAGCAATCCAAACTGCACAGTAAACAACATGAATATAAAATAGAATAAATTATTTTTTGTTAATTTTTAATATTATACTAAATTGAGTTCGTTTCTTGTGTTTTAATGTGAGTTGCTTTTAGTTTAAAAGGCCAATGTGTTCTCATTGCACGACGTCACCTGCCATCTACCGCGTGAGCTTAGTAACAGCTCTTGTTGTAGCTTTGTTGTAGTACAATGTATTATAAAAACTCAAAACTTAGATTTTTAATTATGGTGGAACAAAAACAGTCGTCGTGCAACTTGCCTACAATGATAATTAAGACGCTCTTACGAAAATTATGAAACTAGCCCCGCTCGTTTTATGAACTTTTGCGTGTCTTATATATATATATATATATATATATATATATATATATATATATATATATATATATATATATATATATATACATATTTATTAACTGTGTTCATAATCTTAATAGCTACGAGGCCATATCAGGAGATCGGAATCTGTGTCTAAACATTAGGGATGCCATGGAACTATTTATTGCCAACTATTTCTATTGTCAGTGTATTTTATGGCGTAACTTCAACTGATATTAATTTAAATGGATATGATACAAGATGAAATGGTGAGAATGATTCAGGGTATGTAAGTATAAAATTCGGCATTTTGCCTTTACGACTGCAGAAACTGAAAAACACATGTCAAATTGGCCGGCCATGGGATTTGAAGCTGGGACCTCGGCCACCTCACTCGCTACGCGTGTTTTATGAATCCCATTATAGGCTCGTTGCATAATGTGCTATTAAAGAATACAAATTAATAACCCTACTTAATAGGATTTTGACATATTGGACATAAAATAAATGTACGAATATACCTTACCAAAATGTTGTCATAAAAATTATGTCTTTGATACAAAAAGGCTCCTATTTTCGTGTCCTTTATTAAGTGCCAGTATGGTACTTTATGAGATTGTGTGGGGGACGAAAAAATGTCTGTCCGTCTGTCTGTCTGTCCGTCCGTGCGTCTGTACGCACCATAACTCAAATACGCTTCTTCGGATTTTCATGAAACTTGGAAAACACATTTATAATGTCCATGGGAAGAACCCTATTGATATTGAACCAAATCGGTTCACCGGTACCGGAGTAATGCCCAATTTAGTGCCTATTTTTATAGATTACGGCGCTTTTCTAATAGAATGGCGCCATAACTCAAGTACGCTATATCGGATTTCCATTAAACTTGGTATACGAATTTATGACATCCATGAAAAGTTCCCTATTGAATTTGAACCTAATCTGTTGTCCGCTACCGGAGTAAAACCCTATTTGGTGTCTATTTTAAAGGCGCAATAACTCAAATTCGCTTTATCGGATTTTATGATACTTCGTATACGCATTTATAATGTCCATGGGAAGACGTCTATTGATATTCGACCAAATCGGTTGTCCAGTACCGGAATAATCCCAAATTTAGTGCCTTTTATGTTAGTATATGAGAAGTCATCCCAGGAATCTGAATATTGATATGCTGCCAGAGAATTGTTCAAAACATACCGAACCAACTGTTATTTCCAGATTCAAGCCGGTCAATAGCACTTAGTAATTTTTTCCCACATAGAGAAATACATTTTTAAAAATAAGTTATGTACATGTTGCCAAGATATTACTAAATTCTTGTACGCCATCAAAGAATTTTGTTGCTAAGAGATCGTTCTTCATTTTCGGCGTGGATCAAAATTAGTAGTGATTTGAGAAACATTTCTGTTTCTCAAAAGCATATAAAATGGAATCTCCGAAGACTTCAACTTCCGAAACCACACTCACTAGGCTCAGAATTCAGGTATTTATAGCCTGTGGTTTTTGTCCTGGTTTCTTTTATAACTTCGGCATGAGTACTGTATTCTTATGTGGGTTTGCACCTGTGTTGATGTGGGTATTTAAATAATTTTATTTGTAATCTTGGAAGCGTATTCTTGCGTGAAACACCCAAATTAGAAGATAAAGCGTATAATTTTAATAAATATTATTGCTTCATTTAATATTAAAGAGCCCATTATATCCATGTAGGAGATAATGGTTTAAGAACTTCTGACTTTTATAGCCTATAACGTTATTTCAAACCGTATTTTGGAATGTTGCCTAATGGAATTAGTGCTTATGTAATTTTATTATTAATTTTTTTTTTTTTTTATTAATTTTTTTATTTATTTATTACAAGAGATATTACAAGAGGTATTACATTTAGTAATACACCCGAATGAGCAAGACTGCTCGTGCTCGGGTGCCGTTTCAAAAATATCAAAGTGAAGAAAGAGGAGAGACAAAGAAATAGAGTGTATAATGTGCTTAACTAAAAAAGAAAGTAAAACAAAAACATTAAAACATAAATACATAAAAGGAGTGAAACAAAAATTACTTAAAAGCTAAAAAATTACAAAAAATTCTTTACATATCTATTAAATTTAACAGTGGAGTATGCTGAGAGATCAGGATTTTTTCTGATAATTGAGTTATAGAAGCGCGGTCCAAAATTAATGCTATGCTTTAATCCTGCCGATGTGAGACATTTGGGTTCTAATAGGAGTAAATTAGTATTTCGTCTAGTTTTGTAGAAATGATCACTGGAAGAGTATTTTATACGATGTTTGTGAAAATATTTTAATATAGAAAATTTGTAAATTTGGTCCAAACTTAAAACATTAAATTCCGAAAATATTAGTCTAGTTGGGTAATCAATGTGTTTTCTTAGACAGATTTTTATTATTCTTTTTTGTAAAAGGCAGAGGGGCTTAAGGGTAGTTTTCGCTAATCCTCCCCAGACGAGAATGCCATATTGAATAATGGACTGGAAAAGTGCTAGATAAACGGAACGTAAAACAGTAATGGGCATACAGTGGCGTAAAATGACAAATTTATGAATTGTTCGGCGTAGTCTATTACAGATGTAGTTAACATGGTGAGACCATTTAAGGTGTTTATCAATAAAAATACCCAAATATTTCACAACGGCTGTTTCTTTCAGTGGTAAGCATTTACAATTCACATCAAAATTACAATTATGTATTATTAAATTTAAATTTGTACATTTTTTCCGCGCTATCTGACCAGTAGATGTTAATGAGAAAGGAACTAATGTTGATTTATCCACGTTTAGTGACAGAAGGTTAGAATCGAACCATTTTTTTATAATTTTCATGCCAGTATTAGCGTATTTATATGCTACTTCCCATGAATGACCACTGAAAATCACAACAGTGTCATCTGCGTAAGAAAATATGGAGCCGTTTATTTGATCTAGGTTTAAATTTAGCAAATCATTTACATAAATTAAGTATAAGATTGGTCCTAATATCGTTCCTTGTGGTACACCAATATCAATATTTGATATTTCACTTATATGGCTGTCAACCTTTGTCATTATACATCTATTGCTCAGATATGATTCAAATAATTTGTAAACTGTTCCTCTAATTCCTATCTTATTCAGTTTATCGAATAGTATCGAGTGAATAACAGTATCAAAAGCTTTACGTAAGTCCAAGAAAATTCCTAAACAATTATTACCTTTGTCTAATTCTTTAATAATGTTACCTGTAACGTTAATAAAAGCATCGTCAGTAGATATGTTGCTCTGGAAACCAAATTGATTTTTTGATATAATTTCATGTTTTTGTAAATAGTTTAGTAGCCTAACTTTTATGCATTTCTCTAGTATCTTGGAAAAGGCCGGAAGAAGTGATATTGGTCTATAATTGTTTAAATCATTCATTTTCCCGGATTTATGTATAGGTATTATCACAGCATTTTTTAGAGTATTGGGGAAAACACCTTCTGTGAAACAAAGATTGAAAATATAGACAAGAGGTTTTACAATATATTTAATGATAGATTTCAATGTAATGTTTTTTATTCCATCAATGCCTGGAGCTACATTATTATTTAAGGTCTTCACAATGTTAATAATTTCGCATTCATTAACAGGACTGAGAAACATAGATGTGATTGGATTCATGGCTGTTTTAATGTACTCCGAAGAGTCTGACGATGCCTTATTAACGTTTGAGGTTACACTGTGCCCTATTTTTGAGAAGTATTTATTAAATTCATTTGCGATATCCTCTTTGTTTGTTATGTGAGTACCATTTTCATTTATTAATTCTGAAACCGATTTATTTTTTACAGTACCTATATCTGTGGCTTCATTAACAGTTTGCCAAAATTTCCTAGGGTTGTTCTTATATTCTTCAAATTTTAATTTATAATAACTAATCTTCATATTTCTTATAACAAGAGTCAGCATATTTCTATAATTTTTATAATAAATTTTCAAATTTTCATTGTTTGGGTCATGAATTACTTTTCTCGCAATCTTGTCTCTAGTACGAATAGATTTGATTATGCCTACAGTGATCCATGTATTTGTCAGACAGACATAGACTACATTAGTTTTTATTTATATAAATGAAGAATGGAATATGCCTATTGAGGCCACGTTTTCTACATTCATTTGTCCAGACTTATAATTCCGTGACAATTCAGGCAGATTTAACGACCCTACATAAGAGATTTTAATTACGATTACATATAAAAATGTTGTAGCCAGGACCCCGAACTAAGCAACTTCCCCGGAATTTTCTGTAAACCATCTTTCATAAGAAGCATATTCTTTATCGTAGTTTCACCTCTCCCTTTTAGGATTTAAGCGACCCAAGCCGCCCGGGCCTTACAGGGCCGCGACCAAGCATATTCCATGTTAAATAAATGTTTAACATTACCTTATCAACTTCTCTAGCTTTTATAATAACATGATATATCCATTGCCTTCCATAGCGATCGAAATGATATTATTTCCAAGGTATGACAAAAATAGACAAAGCCTTCTGCAATTGATTTGACAACTGAAATATATTACTGAAAAGTGATGCTTCGAAAGCGCAAGAAATGCACGTCTCATTCCCGTTTTCACTCATAACTCGCGAACGAAAGGTAAAATTAAAAATGCAATACGCCAGAAACCTTCCCGGGAATGTACTCAACAACTTCCCAAAGTTTCATGGCGATCGGTTGAATGGTTTAGTAATGCATAAAGGACAAACAGACATACATTCATTTTTATATAGGCTATAAAGATTAATTTTTGTTGACATATTTACAAATTTCCAAAAAATGTAGAATTGCCATACAGAAGTGACAGGTAATATTTTATATGTAAATGTGTGGAATAAGTATGCAAACTTTTTTTTTTGTGATTTAAACTTTCTTGTTAATAAACTTTCTAAATTGTCTTGTTAATAATGAACACTAGTAGTAGTGATATTAGTAGTAGTGAAAGTGATAAAGAAATAGACATGAGACCACGCAGGGATTTTAGGCAATGGATTGGATTAACCTAACTTTCAATTTCAGTGACTTCGTGTTCAAAGATAAAAATAATTCAGTTATTTTCGATAGTAATAATCGATTGCTTAGGTATCACATTCGACTAAATTATCAATGGGAAAAATCGGTCTTTTTCTACCAAAATGTACAAAAAGAAAAACCAAAGTAATTACAGTTGGTAATTTTCAAAATAGTTCTTTTTGAGGACCATGTAGGCCTATAACTTTCAACAGTCAGAAATATCTCGATGTACTTTTTACGTCGTGAAGTTTTCACATTGACAGAAATTTGACGAAACCATTCTTATTTTAACAAATTCTTTCCTTCTTTGTTTTTTCTTGATTAGAACTTTCATACAATATAGAGCTAGCCTAATAATGGCTAGAAAGTCACCCAAACAAATTTTTAGTCAAAATCTATATGTTTTAGTAAACAACATAGTTAAAAAGAAGAAAAAACATAATAGCTAAGTGTTGGCATTTTGAGATCTTAAATTTTGACAAGATGCCCAAAGAAGCTAAATTATTCGCTAATATTGATTGGGAGGATTGTGTTGTACGTGCAAGATAGATCTTCGGTTACGATTTTAGTTTTCCCTTATGCCAGAATGTTGTACACATCTGTGAAATTGGAAGAGAATGATTCTAAAAAAACTAAGGTTTGCATTCCACAAATTAATTCGTAGGTTAAAATGTGCATTTTTTTCCGACGAGTCTTTTTAATGACCATTTAGGTCATGAAGCACTGACCATCAATGCTGCTCATCGCCTTGTTTTCATCTTTTATTTTTGTCACACCAAGGTTAATTCGTGCCAGTGCATGTACTGAAATATCTTTATGCAGTAGCTTCTTTGACCTAATCTCTCTCTATATATATATATATATATATATATATATATATATATATATAAAAGGCTCTGACCTGACTGACTGACAGGAATCAACGTGGAGCCTAAACTATAACAAGTAGAGACTTGGAGTTTTGACAGTACCTTCGTTTTATAACGTAGGTGCTCACTGACAACTGTATTGTTGGCAGTCTTCATATGAGGCTTTGGAAATAAATGAAACGTGTCTCTGACAAATTAGAGAAGGTATCAATATAATTCATGTTATGAATAAATATTAAAGAATGAAATCCATGAAAATAATGCAGTCACAGAACTTTCTCTAGCCTGGAAATAGAGAAAACAATACGAGGTAAGGTAATATATTTTGGGAAGAGAAGTATGAAAGTGATATTGCATTTCTGTTTAATTTCATTCCCAAAACGGTTTCATGGTAACATGAGAGTAAGAATTAAAATTTTTCTGCACGATAATACAATTTTATGTTACCAGAATTTCTGTTTCTTCTTATTTGAACCCCTACCAGGCTTGCTGTGTACTGTACAAGCGATGAGATGCAAAATTCTACATCCTCTCTATGAGCCATAAAAAGCTATATCAATAGTTTTCCGAGGGAATAGTTTGAGTGTGATAAGTCGTTCATCCTATTTCATCTTTCCATTTCCCACACATCTATAATATCTAAAGAATCATAATTTAATTTCAGGTATTTTCAATAAATTATTCTTCATTCAATTAATGTGGTTATTGCTACCTGTGATTAATAATAAGTAGCAAAGAGTTTAATGTGAAAATAAAACGCTGAATCCCGTACATATAGTTTTCTTAATTGTCGTTCAGCAACATTAACACCGTAATATGTGATGCCACCGACTCGTGCTTCTAGAAGGGCCAATGTCATAAAACTTACTATTGGGATGATCTCTCGAATCCTATGCCCCCATGTTGGGGCGAAGAGTCTCCAAGTGGAGGTGTCTGTTTACCGATGTGAATTTTGTTACGCTTATTTTTCCTAGAGAGGGCAGAGGGACAGGTGGTAAGCCCATCGCCCTTTAACCCCCTCCAGAAACTAAAGTATTACTTGGACGTGAAAGGGCCGAGAAATGTTGTCCAGAAGCTCTACAGGATTTTTTACGTCCTGAAAACCCCATTGACTGCGGCCGGGTTTGATCCAGCGACCTTCGGATCTAGAGGCAGATACGCTACCTCTAGACCACCGCAGCCGACGAAGCCTTTATAGAAGTAACGTTTTTTGCTAAGAACTTTGACATTGGTCCCTAAGGTATCTGCATTATGCTTACTAATAGCAACAGGCATTGACACTTTTAATATACGAAAGATAAAGAGTAACCGATCTCAGTAATGCGTAAATCTAATTTTTCCAACAAATTAACATTGGCCCTTTTAGAACCAAGCCACAATATATCGATGGTCTCGCTTATAATAAGACAGAAAGTGATGGAAGGCGATGTGTTTTATTCATTTTTGTGTTTTAATTCTTCATTACGTGACTTGTAAGTCTGTACGTAATCGCTAGTCACAATAAATATAACATGAGGTCAATTCCTGAACTCTCATTGTGTTGTTACCTATGAAAATCTAAATATCGTATTCCATTAACGAGACTGCATTAGTTTAACAGATATTATTTTTATTATTATTAGGGCAAGGCCTTTAATGGCCATAAAGTAGTGACAAAATGCAAAATAAAAAAAATGCAATTATGACCTAAATAAGTGAAAAAATGACGCAACTTTTTTTTTAATTTGCCAATAACTTTACTATTGTTACTTATAATTAGCTTTTTTAAGTAATGAATTGCTAAAAGCAATTTAATGAATTTACAGTATAAAACACACTTATTTTATTATACTAAAGAAGCAAGTAAATTTATACTACTTGGACAGCCTTATTGAAAAAGAAATTATTCCTGACGTGGCATGCCCATCAAATTCCCCCTAGCAAATATGTGTCATTTAAAAAGAAAGAAAAAAATTCTTTACTGCTACAAGACAAACTGCTATGGTGTTTACAATAAACCTGAATTAAAATTAACTATGAACACTTGGCGGAGATTCTCAAATAAAGACAATAGTCTGTTGTCTGAAAGTAACGATTTGTACATGGAAAAGCTCCTCTCCACCTCCACTGAAACATGACCTAAAATGCCGAAAAAGACCTTATAATTGCCAAAAAATGACCTACCTCTTCAAAATGACGAAAAATGCACAATAAAGCAAAAAAATGCAAAAACAAATTGCCCTTATTTAATCAATTATTTCATGATACATCACCATCACCACCACCACCACGGTTTTTGATGTATGTCTACCTCTACATCTTTGGTATTCTCAATCTCCAAGCGTCTTTATAGATTCTCGAAATGTTTTTCTCCTTCATGTCTTCTTGTATCCCATTAAACTGTGTCTTCTTTGGTCTACCCCATTCTTTCTGCCCGGAGGATTTCTTCTTTGGTAATCTCTCCTCCCCCATCCTTCTCACATGTCCACACCACACGAGTTGCTATTCTTTAATTTCATCTATTGTAGTGTGTTGCACTTCCATTTGTTCCCAAATGTCTTCATTTCAAATTCTTTCCATCCTAGAAGTTCTATTTGCTCTTCTCCAAAAATCCATTTCTGTTGCTAATAATTTTCTTTCCTCTCTGTTTTTAATTGGCCAAATTTCTGAACCATATTGTACTATTTTCTTAACTATTGAATCATAAATATACCATTTTTTCCTTCTTGTGATACGTCAGTCCCACAATACTCCATTTAATAGGGATATCGCCTTTCTGCCCAGAGTGTTTCTATTCTGAATTTCTTTCCCCATTCCACCATCTTTGTGAGTCGTTATACCTAAATATTTGTAGTTATCTGTGTTTTTTATAATCACTTTGTTATTTAACGTCAGATCGTTATTTTTTTAACACATGAGGTCATTTTTTTGTACATTTGTTTGATTGCTTGTATTAAAGCTTGATTATCACTTGTTTAATCTAAAGCCTGCCATAGTTTCACTAATGGAATACATCATATGCTTTATACTAGGGATGGGTCGATACCACATTTTCTCATACTCGATACTCGATACCGATACATGATTTTTTCCCTCGATACCGTCAACATTTCCAATTTCAATAAATAGGTGCATTAAAAATTAAAAGTTGAGAGAACTGTGTAGTACCAACTAAATAGATTAAGTGTGCATATTTAATGAGACAAAATTTAATATAATCAGTAGCCTATACTTATGGCTCTACTAATAAAAATTGTTTAACATCTTGGATCTATATACTGCATCTGTATTCAGTAGTAGCAGGTTGGGCCGCTAGATGGTGCTCAAGATATTGTCCAGCGATATATCGCAAGGTGTCCTGTATTGTCTATGGTATTTGCCGATACCATGTAAGTATCGAGGTATCGAAAGTATCGAGGACCCATACCTACTTTATACACAGCCTGATACAAATTTATATAAATTCAAGCTATCTTTTAACCTGCATATAAAAAAGATGCAAAAATCATTAAATGCCTTGCCCTGATTATATTATTATTATTATTATTATTAATATTATATTATTTTATTATGTCTATAAGCTATACAACGTATAGGTAGACATAGTCAAAATGCACAGTGTCTTTCTAAAAACAACATGACAATCAATACACTGAACCAAGAAAGCAATGATAATAACAATAAAATATGTAGAAAATACAGAGTAACGTAAATATGATAGTGAAACAATAATAATAAAATACAAAAACTACAAAAATTCTTAAAGTCATGACAAAAAATCATTAAAAGTATAATATGTCTTACTGCACAAATAATGTTTCAGCTTTCTTTTAAATGAGAGTAGGGGGAGGTGAGGTTCAGTCCGCGATCCACCGAGGCCGGTCGGTCGGCAAAACAGAAACAAGCATTATCAATCCTGAATCTATAGCACTAGAGCCATCTGGTGACACCACCCCCACCCCTCTATCATCCCCCTAAACAAATTTATAGCAAATATAAGATTTGGTCGGTAAAGCAGAGACCTGCAATACCAACCTTGAAACAATCAAACTAAAAACAATAAATAAAATTAACAAAAATAAATAAATGTTATACAAATGAGTTAGGCCCTTATGAATTAATTTTCAACCCCCTAGAGGGGTATTTTAAGAAATAAAAAATAAAAATAATAATTTTAGAATATATTATTAATTTGTTTTTCTGACAGAGTAGTAACAAAATTAGATAAATAAATGTTATACAAAAAAGAGTTAGGCCCTTATGAATTAATTTTCAACCCCACTAGAGGGGTAGTTTTAAGAAATAAAAATAAATATAACTTTTAAAATCCAGTAGTATAATGTTTAGGTGATAGAATTAAGACCATATGATCACCCGTAACAAGAGGGTGGTTTTCACCCCAACTTCCAATCTAACCCATTTAAAATTGTTTATTCGACATATAAACATCTTACAGATTGATAAGAACTATCTGACATGATTTACACCCCCAAATTATTTAATTTTATGAGGGGGTGGTTTTTTCAAGGTCATCCAAGTTTTTGCAGATATGGACAACTTGAGCCACTGCAAATCGTCTAGAGGGTAGTTTTCACCCCCACAACCAATCTAAGCCTTTAAAAATTCTTTTTTCGGCAAATAAACATCTTACAGAACAATATTAACTATCTGACATGATTTCCACCCCACAATGATTTAATTTTATGAAGGGGTGGTTTTTCAAGGTCACCCATGTTTTTGCAGATATGAATAACTTGAGCCACTGTAATTCGTCTAGAGGGTAGTTTGCACCCCCACGACCAATCCAAGCCATTAAAAATTCATTTTTCGACATATAAACATCTTACAGAGTAATATTAACTATCTGACATGATTTACACCCCTAAATGATTAAATTTTATGAAGGGGTGTTTTTCAAGGTCAACCAAGTTTTTCCACGACTGGACAAATTAAGCCATTATAAATCGTGTAGAGGGTAGTTTTCACCCCCTACTTCCAATCTAACCCATTAAAAATTTATTTTTCAACAATAAAAAAATCATACTGAGTGATATCAACCATCTGACATGATTTAAACTCCCAAAAAGGATTGATTTTATATAAGGGGTCAAACAACTTTTTACACAAATGGACAAATTCACCCATTATAAATCGTCTAGTGGGTGTTTTTTCACCCCCACAACCAATCTAACCTACAAAAATTTATTTACGATATTAAAAAACGTAGTATGCTATATCAAGAGTCTACACCCCTGGGTAGTTTGCAAAAATGGACAGTTTAAGCCATTATAAATGGTTTTCTCCCCTAACGAACTTGCTTTGTTACATCAAATGTATGACATGACTGAATAAGTACCACTTTAGTCAAAGTGAAAATCCTAAAAATAAATTAATTTATGACAACGAAGTACTAGTCACAGCCCCAAAAATGAACTCTGATTGGTTGAACTTTTCGTAGTACCCCATACCATTGGAGAGTTATATTTTATTTTTGAATATCTATTCCCTCATTATAGGATAGGATGAGAGGACACAAAATGTCTGCAAACAAACAAAAAAAAAAAAAAAAAAAAAACATCTGTAAGAAAGAGTATGTTGGAACCATTAGGACAAACACAACTCTAAAAGCCTTATCAATACAAAGAAACTGCTTGTAAAATAAGAAAGATGTGGGAAAACACAACTGAAAACCAAGTAGGAGATGAAAATATTGTCAACTGTTTATTAAAATAAAATAAAAATAATAAATACATAAATTATGATTGAACATGTACATCGACAGAGGAAATTAAGCCATTTGTACAATAAAATTACGAAACGAACACGTATCACTAATCAATATGCCAAAGGCAAATACAAAATCCTTATCAATTCAAACAAACTGTTTTCAACTATCAAAGAAACCGGAGAAAACGTCTACAAAGAAAGGGTATGTTGGAACATTAGGGCCTCATAATAGGTTTTATCAATAAATCATGATTGAACATATTATGTAAATAGGGGAAAAGAAATCATTTAAAAATAAAAAAACATGAAACACTAGATCTATTGCTAAACAATATTACAAAGACAACCTAAACACTTCAACAAACTGATTACAAACAATCAAAGAAATGTCAAAACTTATGATTGAACATATCCAGTAGCCAGAGGAAATTAAATAATTATTTAATTAAAAATCTGAAATGTATACCTTCAATATGATACTGACAACTCTAGAAACTTTAAAAATTCAAACAAACTGTTTATCAGCTATCAAATAAATAGGAGAAAAGTCTACAAAAATGTACAAACAAATGACAAGTACATCTTAACAAGACATACAAAATGTACAAATTGATAGAATATTTGATTTAATACAAGTATTGTGGAATGTGAGAGCCTCAGAATAGCTTTTATCAATAAAACATGATTGAACATATCCTGTTAACAGAGGAAAATAAAATCATTTATACATTAAAATATGAAACACTATATCTATTGCTAAACTCTATTACAAAGGCAACCTAAACATATACAGTACAGAGAGGAAATTAAGTAATTAATTATTCTGAAAATCTGAAATGTAGCTATAAGATGGATAGGTAGATGATGAAAAGGAATGGAAATTTGAGCTATTAGTTTGCCAAGGGTTCGTCTTTTAAGCCTTGTAGATACGTATCACCCACAAAATATGATTCAACACGAACATTCATATGACAAGTACACCTTAACAAGAAACACAAATTGCCAAAATTGGTAAAAAACGACGATTTAATTAAGTATTGTGGAACTTGAGAGCCTCAGAATAAGTTATATCAATAAATCATTATTGAACATATCCTATTAACATAGGAAAATTTAATTTATACATTAAAATGTTAAACATTATATCTATTGCTAAACAATATTAGAAAGGCACCCTAAACACTTCAAAAAAAAATTGATTATAAATAGTCAAAGAAATTGCAAAAATTATGATTGAACATATCCAGTCGCGAGAGGAAATGAAATCATTAATACACTCATTTAAATTCTGAAATGTATACCTTTCAGAAAACTTAAAAAATCTCTAACATAGGTAAATATTAGGACAAACGCAACTCTAAAAGATTTGTCAGTTTCAACAATATGGTTGTAAACTAACAAAGAAATAAGAAGTATAGAATATATCTAGATGGAGAGGAAAATAAAGACATTTGCTCATAAAAATTACGGGACAATCTTACAAACTCCTCTTCAAGACTTGTAGAAAAGTTCAGGATAGTTGAAATTCACAAAACTTGATTCAGCACGTACACCCACATTACAAGGACAACGTAACAAGTCATACAAGCTGTCAAAATTGATAAAATCGGTGATCTAATATAAGTATTGTAGAACATAATCCAATCGACAGAGAAAACAAAATCATTAATTCATTTTAAATACGAATTATTTACCTATTACTAAACAATATGACAGTTGCAACTGTAGAAACCTTAACAACTCAAACAAACGATTGTAAACTATTATAGAAATTCGAAAATTCATCATTGAACAAAAGGAATGTTGCCTATAAAACATGTCTAGCTATGGAGGAAACTAAAGTCATTTATGCATTAAGAATACAAAGATTATGACAAGTACATCTTAACAAGACATGTAAACTATCAAAATAGGTAAAATAGGTGATCTAATACAAATATTTTGGAACGCGAGAGCCTCAGAAAAGGTTTTTATTAACACATCATGATTTAACATATCCTGTTACCAGAGGAAATGAAATCATTAATTCATTTTAAAAGTAAAATTTTTATCTATTACTAAAGAATATGACAGTGGCAACTCTAAATAAACCTTAACAAACCAAACAAACTGGTTGTAAACTATTAAAAAATTACGAAAATTCATATTTAAACTAAGGGAATGTATAAAGCTTGTGTAGGGAAATAAAGTCATTTACGCATGAAACAAATTTGAAAAGTGTTCACATATGAAAAAGACATCTCTACAAAGGCTTGTAGACAGGTTCAGAATAGATTACGTCAGCAAAAACATGATTAAACAAGTACAGCCGACAGAGAAAACGTAAGCATTTATGCATTTAAATGTACATTTATATGTTAATTGCACCTTAAAGACATACAAATTGGCTGTAAACTAACAAAGAAATGTGACAAATCATCTTTAAACAAAAGTATGAAAAAGCATGTCTAGCTGTCGAAGAAAATTAAGTAATTTTTTGTATTAAACAATATGAACAGCGTACACATGTGACAAATGCATCCATACAAAGCAATGATTTATTTTAGAGATAGTAATCTAATACAGGCATATTGATACATGAGAGGCTCAGGATAGATGACTGCAAAACAAGTCCGGTCGATAAAGATATGAAATCGTTTATAGGCTATATTAAAAATGTGACAAATGTTTACCTAATACAAAACAATAGTACAAAGACCACTCTAAAAACATAAGGATGTAAAAGAAATTGACTGTAAACTATCTAATAAATAGGAAAAATCAACTGTAAACAAAGATAATATATAGAAAATGTTTAACAGGAGAGGAAAATAATGTTAATTGTGCATAAAAATGAACATTACCTTAAAAATCCACAAATCATGATTGAACATATCCAATTGACAGAGGAAATGAAGTCATTTATACATTTAAAATGTGATATGTTTACCTAATTCTAAACAACAGTACAAAGGCTACTCCGATAGTCTTAACAATTCAAACAATGTTGATGTAAATTAAAAAAGAAATGGGAAAAAGCATATTAAACAAAGATAAAATTTAGAACATGTCTAGCTAGAGAAGAAAATAAGGTCAAGTTATGCATAAAAATTGGAAAAAAAATATGAAATAAATCCCCAACTTATGATTGAACATAACGTCAGCAAAATAATATGACAATGCCCACCTAAAAAAGACACAAGTTGATTGTAAAATATCAAACAGACAAATAAAAAATGGTAATGTATATTTGCTATATTAGGCGTTTGATATAAACTGGAACATGATTAGTTGGTAGCCAAGGATGGTGTAAGGTTACAAGAATGTAAACGTAAACATGAATATGAACGTAAACGTGAATGTGAACGTAAACGTTAACGTGATCGTCAACGTCAACGTAAACGTAATCGTAAACGTAAACGTGAATGTGAACGTAAATGCAAACATGAACGTGAACGGATACCTTTAAATTGTGAAATATTTACCTATTACTAAACAATACAACAGAGGCAACTCTAATAGTCTTAAGAATTCAAACAATGTGGATGCAAATTAACAAAGAAATAGGGAAAATCATCTGTAAACAAAGGATGTAAATAGAATATGTCTAACTAGAGAGGCAAATAATATCAGTTGTGCACAAAAAATAAAAATTACGTAAAAATCCTCAATTCGTGATAGAACAAACCCAATTGACAGAGGAAAAGAAGTCATTTATGCATTAAAAATGTGAAATGAATACCTATTACTAAAGAATAGGACTAACGCAACCCTAAAAGTTTTATCAATTTAAATAATGTGACCGCTAATTAACAAAAGAAATAGAAAAACACAACTAAACATAAACGGAATATATAGAACCTGTCTAGCAGGAGATGCAAATATTATCAATTGTGCATTGAAATGATGAAAAATTACTAAATTAATCCACAAATCCTTATTGAACATGTCCATCGACAGAGGAATTGAAGCCATACATGATTATGAAAAGTACACCTTTCACTAAACAAAATGACATAGGCTATTCCAAAAGACTTATCAATTCAAACAATCTTGTTGTCAACTATAAAGAAATAGGGAAAACATATTAAACAAAGAGATCATTTAGAACATGTCTAGGTATAGAGAAAAATAATGTCAATTGTGCATAAAAATTGAAAAAAAAAAGCGAAATAAATCTATAACTTATGATTGAACTTCAACGCCTGCCAGGAAATAAAGAATTTGATACATTTAATTTGTGAAATTTTTACTTATTACTAAACAATACAACAGGGGCGACTATAATAGTCTGAACAATTCAAACAATGTGGATATAAATTAGCAAAGAAATAGGGAAAATCATCTGTAAACAAAGGAAGTATATAGAATAAGTTTAGTCAGAGAGGAAAATAATGTCAGTTGTGCATAAAAAATGATAATCACGTAAAAAAATGCACAAATCATGACTGAACACGTCCAATTGACAGAGGAAATGATGTAATTTATACAATTAAAATGTGAAATGTTTGCGTATTACTAAACAATAGGACACACGCAACTATAGAAGCCTTAAAAATTGAAACAGTCAGGCTGCAAACAAAGGGAATATATAGAACGTGTCTAGCAGGAGATGAAAATATTATCAGTTGAGCTAAAAAAATGTAGAAAAAATACTAAATTAATCCACAAAACATGATTGAATATGTCCTTCGGCAGAGGAAATGAGGTGATTTATACATTTAAAATTACAAATAGTACACCTCTCACTAAACAAAATGATATAGGCCATTCCAAAAGCCTTATCAATGCCAACAATCTTGTCAACTGTCAAAATAAGATTTAGATAGGTAAAACAGAGACCTGCATTAACATGAATTGAAATAAATAAACGGAATATTGATAACAAAGATCTCTCCATTAATCCTCATCCTCAAAAGGTTTTCCATAGTTCATTGCTAGTGTGCAGCGCCATATGACATTACCACCTTCTCTCTCTCTCCTAAAATATAGCGCTACACACTAGCAATGAACTATGGAAAACCTTTTGAGGATGAGGATTAATGGAGAGATCTTTGTTATCAATATTCCGTTTATTTATTTCAATTCATGTTAATGCAGGTCTCTGTTTTACCTATCTAAATCTTATTTTGACAGTTGACAAGATTGTTGGCATTGATAAGGCTTTTGGAATGGCCTATATCATTTTGTTTAGTGAGAGGTGTACTATTTGTAATTTTAAATGTATAAATCACCTCATTTCCTCTGCCGAAGGACATATTCAATCATGTTTTGTGGATTAATTTAGTATTTTTTCTACATTTTTTTAGCTCAACTGATAATATTTTCATCTCCTGCTAGACACGTTCTATATATTCCCTTTGTTTGCAGCCTGACTGTTTCAATTTTTAAGGCTTCTAGAGTTGCGTGTGTCCTATTGTTTAGTAATACGCAAACATTTCACATTTTAATTGTATAAATTACATCATTTCCTCTGTCAATTGGACGTGTTCAGTCATGATTTGTGCATTTTTTTACGTGATTATCATTTTTTATGCACAACTGACATTATTTTCCTCTCTGACTAAACTTATTCTATATACTTCCTTTGTTTACAGATGATTTTCCCTATTTCTTTGCTAATTTATATCCACATTGTTTGAATTGTTCAGACTATTATAGTCGCCCCTGTTGTATTGTTTAGTAATAAGTAAAAATTTCACAAATTAAATGTATCAAATTCTTTATTTCCTGGCAGGCGTTGAAGTTCAATCATAAGTTATAGATTTATTTCGCTTTTTTTTTCAATTTTTATGCACAATTGACATTATTTTTCTCTATACCTAGACATGTTCTAAATGATCTCTTTGTTTAATATGTTTTCCCTATTTCTTTATAGTTGACAACAAGATTGTTTGAATTGATAAGTCTTTTGGAATAGCCTATGTCATTTTGTTTAGTGAAAGGTGTACTTTTCATAATCATGTATGGCTTCAATTCCTCTGTCGATGGACATGTTCAATAAGGATTTGTGGATTAATTTAGTAATTTTTCATCATTTCAATGCACAATTGATAATATTTGCATCTCCTGCTAGACAGGTTCTATATATTCCGTTTATGTTTAGTTGTGTTTTTCTATTTCTTTTGTTAATTAGCGGTCACATTATTTAAATTGATAAAACTTTTAGGGTTGCGTTAGTCCTATTCTTTAGTAATAGGTATTCATTTCACATTTTTAATGCATAAATGACTTCTTTTCCTCTGTCAATTGGGTTTGTTCTATCACGAATTGTGGATTTTTACGTAATTTTTATTTTTTGTGCACAACTGATATTATTTGCCTCTCTAGTTAGACATATTCTATTTACATCCTTTGTTTACAGATGATTTTCCCTATTTCTTTGTTAATTTGCATCCACATTGTTTGAATTCTTAAGACTATTAGAGTTGCCTCTGTTGTATTGTTTAGTAATAGGTAAATATTTCACAATTTAAAGGTATCCGTTCACGTTCATGTTTGCATTTACGTTCACATTCACGTTTACGTTTACGATTACGTTTACGTTGACGTTGACGATCACGTTAACGTTTACGTTCACATTCACGTTTACGTTCATATTCATGTTTACGTTTACATTCTTGTAACCTTACACCATCCTTGGCTACCAACTAATCATGTTCCAGTTTATATCAAACGCCTAATATAGCAAATATACATTACCATTTTTTATTTGTCTGTTTGATATTTTACAATCAACTTGTGTCTTTTTTAGGTGGGCATTGTCATATTATTTTGCTGACGTTATGTTCAATCATAAGTTGGGGATTTATTTCATATTTTTTTTCCAATTTTTATGCATAACTTGACCTTATTTTCTTCTCTAGCTAGACATGTTCTAAATTTTATCTTTCTTTAATATGCTTTTTCCTACTTCTTTGTAATTTACATCCACATTGTTTGAATTGTTAAGACTATTGGAGTAGCCTTTGTACTATTGTTGAGAATTAGGTAAACATTAAACATTTTAAATGTATAAATGACTTCATTTCCTCTGTCAATTGGATATGTTCAATCATGATTTGTGAATTTATTTAATAATTTTTAAATTTTTATGTAAAATTGACATTATTTTCCTCTCCATCTAGACATGTTCTAAATATTATCTTTGTTTAATATGCTTTTTCCCATTTCTTTTTTTAATTTACATCAACATTGTTTGAATTGTTAAGACTATCGGAGTAGCCTTTGTACTGTTGTTTAGAATTAGGTAAACATATCACATTTTAAATGTATAAATGACTTCATTTCCTCTGTCAATTGGATATGTTCAATCATGATTTGTGGATTTTTAAGGTAATTTTCATTTTTATGCACAATTAACATTATTTTCCTCTCCTGTTAAACATTTTCTATATATTATCTTTGTTTACAGTTGATTTTTCCTATTTATTAGATAGTTTACAGTCAATTTCTTTTACATCCTTATGTTTTTAGAGTGGTCTTTGTACTATTGTTTTGTATTACGTAAACATTTGTCACATTTTTAATATAGCCTATAAACGATTTCATATCTTTATCGACCGGACTTGTTTTGCAGTCATCTATCCTGAGCCTCTCATGTATCAATATGCCTGTATTAGATTACTATCTCTAAAATAAATCATTGCTTTGTATGGATGCATTTGTCACATGTGTACGCTGTTCATATTGTTTAATACAAAAAATTACTTAATTTTCTTCGACAGCTAGACATGCTTTTTCATACTTTTGTTTAAAGATGATTTGTCACATTTCTTTGTTAGTTTACAGCCAATTTGTATGTCTTTAAGGTGCAATTAACATATAAATGTACATTTAAATGCATAAATGCTTACGTTTTCTCTGTCGGCTGTACTTGTTTAATCATGTTTTTGCTGACGTAATCTATTCTGAACCTGTCTACAAGCCTTTGTAGAGATGTCTTTTTCATATGTGAACACTTTTCAAATTTGTTTCATGCGTAAATGACTTTATTTCCCTACACAAGCTTTATACATTCCCTTAGTTTAAATATGAATTTTCGTAATTTTTTAATAGTTTACAACCAGTTTGTTTGGTTTGTTAAGGTTTATTTAGAGTTGCCACTGTCATATTCTTTAGTAATAGATAAAAATTTTACTTTTAAAATGAATTAATGATTTCATTTCCTCTGGTAACAGGATATGTTAAATCATGATGTGTTAATAAAAACCTTTTCTGAGGCTCTCGCGTTCCAAAATATTTGTATTAGATCACCTATTTTACCTATTTTGATAGTTTACATGTCTTGTTAAGATGTACTTGTCATAATCTTTGTATTCTTAATGCATAAATGACTTTAGTTTCCTCCATAGCTAGACATGTTTTATAGGCTACATTCCTTTTGTTCAATGATGAATTTTCGAATTTCTATAATAGTTTACAATCGTTTGTTTGAGTTGTTAAGGTTTCTACAGTTGCAACTGTCATATTGTTTAGTAATAGGTAAATAATTCGTATTTAAAATGAATTAATGATTTTGTTTTCTCTGTCGATTGGATTATGTTCTACAATACTTATATTAGATCACCGATTTTATCAATTTTGACAGCTTGTATGACTTGTTACGTTGTCCTTGTAATGTGGGTGTACGTGCTGAATCAAGTTTTGTGAATTTCAACTATCCTGAACTTTTCTACAAGTCTTGAAGAGGACTTTGTAAGATTGTCCCGTAATTTTTATGAGCAAATGTCTTTATTTTCCTCTCCATCTAGATATATTCTATACTTCTTATTTCTTTGTTAGTTTACAACCATATTGTTGAAACTGACAAATCTTTTAGAGTTGCGTTTGTCCTAATATTTACCTATGTTAGAGATTTTTTAAGTTTTCTGAAAGGTATACATTTCAGAATTTAAATGAGTGTATTAATGATTTCATTTCCTCTCGCGACTGGATATGTTCAATCATAATTTTTGCAATTTCTTTGACTATTTATAATCAATTTTTTTTGAAGTGTTTAGGGTGCCTTTCTAATATTGTTTAGCAATAGATATAATGTTTAACATTTTAATGTATAAATTAAATTTTCCTATGTTAATAGGATATGTTCAATAATGATTTATTGATATAACTTATTCTGAGGCTCTCAAGTTCCACAATACTTAATTAAATCGTCGTTTTTTACCAATTTTGGCAATTTGTGTTTCTTGTTAAGGTGTACTTGTCATATGAATGTTCGTGTTGAATCATATTTTGTGGGTGATACGTATCTACAAGGCTTAAAAGACGAACCCTTGGCAAACTAATAGCTCAAATTTCCATTCCTTTTCATCATCTACCTATCCATCTTATAGCTACATTTCAGATTTTCAGAATAATTAATTACTTAATTTCCTCTCTGTACTGTATATGTTTAGGTTGCCTTTGTAATAGAGTTTAGCAATAGATATAGTGTTTCATATTTTAATGTATAAATGATTTTATTTTCCTCTGTTAACAGGATATGTTCAATCATGTTTTATTGATAAAAGCTATTCTGAGGCTCTCACATTCCACAATACTTGTATTAAATCAAATATTCTATCAATTTGTACATTTTGTATGTCTTGTTAAGATGTACTTGTCATTTGTTTGTACATTTTTGTAGACTTTTCTCCTATTTATTTGATAGCTGATAAACAGTTTGTTTGAATTTTTAAAGTTTCTAGAGTTGTCAGTATCATATTGAAGGTATACATTTCAGATTTTTAATTAAATAATTATTTAATTTCCTCTGGCTACTGGATATGTTCAATCATAAGTTTTGACATTTCTTTGATTGTTTGTAATCAGTTTGTTGAAGTGTTTAGGTTGTCTTTGTAATATTGTTTAGCAATAGATCTAGTGTTTCATGTTTTTTTATTTTTAAATGATTTCTTTTCCCCTATTTACATAATATGTTCAATCATGATTTATTGATAAAACCTATTATGAGGCCCTAATGTTCCAACATACCCTTTCTTTGTAGACGTTTTCTCCGGTTTCTTTGATAGTTGAAAACAGTTTGTTTGAATTGATAAGGATTTTGTATTTGCCTTTGGCATATTGATTAGTGATACGTGTTCGTTTCGTAATTTTATTGTACAAATGGCTTAATTTCCTCTGTCGATGTACATGTTCAATCATAATTTATGTATTTATTATTTTTATTTTATTTTAATAAACAGTTGACAATATTTTCATCTCCTACTTGGTTTTCAGTTGTGTTTTCCCACATCTTTCTTATTTTACAAGCAAATTCTTTGTATTGATAAGGCTTTTAGAGTTGTGTTTGTCCTAATGGTTCCAACATACTCTTTCTTACAGATGTTTTTTTTTTTTTTTTTTTTGTTTGTTTGCAGACATTTTGTGTCCTCTCATCCTATCCTATAATGAGGGAATAGATATTCAAAAATAAAATATAACTCTCCAATGGTATGGGGTACTACGAAAAGTTCAACCAATCAGAGTTCATTTTTGGGGCTGTGACTAGTACTTCGTTGTCATAAATTAATTTATTTTTAGGATTTTCACTTTGACTAAAGTGGTACTTATTCAGTCATGTCATACATTTGATGTAACAAAGCAAGTTCGTTAGGGGAGAAAACCATTTATAATGGCTTAAACTGTCCATTTTTGCAAACTACCCAGGGGTGTAGACTCTTGATATAGCATACTACGTTTTTTAATATCGTAAATAAATTTTTGTAGGTTAGATTGGTTGTGGGGGTGAAAAAACACCCACTAGACGATTTATAATGGGTGAATTTGTCCATTTGTGTAAAAAGTTGTTTGACCCCTTATATAAAATCAATCCTTTTTGGGAGTTTAAATCATGTCAGATGGTTGATATCACTCAGTATGATTTTTTTATTGTTGAAAAATAAATTTTTAATGGGTTAGATTGGAAGTAGGGGGTGAAAACTACCCTCTACACGATTTATAATGGCTTAATTTGTCCAGTCGTGGAAAAACTTGGTTGACCTTGAAAAACACCCCTTCATAAAATTTAATCATTTAGGGGTGTAAATCATGTCAGATAGTTAATATTACTCTGTAAGATGTTTATATGTCGAAAAATGAATTTTTAATGGCTTGGATTGGTCGTGGGGGTGCAAACTACCCTCTAGACGAATTACAGTGGCTCAAGTTATTCATATCTGCAAAAACATGGGTGACCTTGAAAAACCACCCCTTCATAAAATTAAATCATTGTGGGGTGGAAATCATGTCAGATAGTTAATATTGTTCTGTAAGATGTTTATTTGCCGAAAAAAGAATTTTTAAAGGCTTAGATTGGTTGTGGGGGTGAAAACTACCCTCTAGACGATTTGCAGTGGCTCAAGTTGTCCATATCTGCAAAAACTTGGATGACCTTGAAAAAACCACCCCCTCATAAAATTAAATAATTTGGGGGTGTAAATCATGTCAGATAGTTCTTATCAATCTGTAAGATGTTTATATGTCGAATAAACAATTTTAAATGGGTTAGATTGGAAGTTGGGGTGAAAACCACCCTCTTGTTACGGGTGATCATATGGTCTTAATTCTATCACCTAAACATTATACTACTGGATTTTAAAAGTTATATTTATTTTTATTTCTTAAAACTACCCCTCTAGTGGGGTTGAAAATTAATTCATAAGGGCCTAACTCTTTTTTGTATAACATTTATTTATCTAATTTTGTTACTACTCTGTCAGATATACAAATTAATAATATATTCTAAAATTATTATTTTTATTTTTTATTTCTTAAAATACCCCTCTAGGGGGTTGAAAATTAATTCATAAGGGCCTAACTCATTTGTATAACATTTATTTATTTTTGTTAATTTTATTTATTGTTTTTAGTTTGATTGTTTCAAGGTTGGTATTGCAGGTCTCTGCTTTACCGACCAAATCTTATATTTGCTATAAATTTGTTTAGGGGGATGATAGAGGGGTGGGGGTGGTGTCACCAGATGGCTCTAGTGCTATAGATTCAGGATTGATAATGCTTGTTTCTGTTTTGCCGACCGACCGGCCTCGGTGGATCGCGGACTGAACCTCACCTCCCCCTACTAATGAGTTTACTTCATTTACTTCAATTATTTCAGTTGGTAACTTGTTAATGACAAGGCTAATTGTGTGCATGGGAGATTTTGTGAACTTGAATGTTCTGTATTTATTGATATGAATATTATTGCTTCCTCTAGTGTCATGGTTATGGATTTCATTGTTACTTATAAAACTGCTTATGTTTTTTTCTGTAAAACGTGGCCGCTCTATATATTAAAATACCAGTTAATGTTAAAATATTTTGAGTTTTAAAAACTTCTCTTAAAGAGTCTCTTTGCCCAAGATTAAAAATTACTCTTAAAAAACTTTTTTGCCTTATAAATAGGGTAAATCCCGGTGAGATGGCCATGCTTTTTTAAATGCTCAATAACTTGGAGGATTTTCAAGAGAATTCTTGTGCAAAATGTTCAATCAGGTCCTTGGATGTCACATTCTCATAACAATGTTTTATGGAGAAAAAAAGTAATTTAGGGTGAGAAATCTCAACATTTTAAAAAATGGTACGTAGGCCATCTCACCCGAGGTGCCAGGGGGATATTGCCATAGGACATAGGGACAGTTGGCCACACCATCCTCGAAGATAGAAAGTACAGGTAACAAAGTAGAAAGACTAGGTAGCTGTACTTCTATAAATATATACAAACAAAATTAACTTAAGTGCTTGAGTAACTGAAAGGTTCTGATACATTTCTGAAAAGATAACTAAACTCTATTGCATGCCACTACATGCGATGGAGGGGAAGGGCATACCGTCTAACCTCTAAATCATTTATCTCCATCTTTCGACTTCGTTAGTTGATGACAGGATGAAAGCACGTGGTCGGCATGCCGACTTCCGTGACCGGTTTTGATGGTTTTCTACACCAGATTCCTAATGTACTTCTTTATCAAATAGGCTTAAATCCTCAGTTGTCCTAACGAGGCTGATTGCTTCCCGTTTCAGATTCCACTATGTCAGAAAAATCCGAGATGGTGCCGAGGGTGGAACTCGGGTCACCAGAACCTAACTCAGCAATAGGTAGCCTATTGGAAGAGATCTCCAAAACACCAACATTGTTCATGTTTCTTATATCATTAATCTTCCACAAATAAACGTAAATATTCAAAATAATACAATATTATGGAGACACCTTTGGCATAGAAACATGAGTCCAATCTACTTTTTAAGCACATAAATAATTTTGAAAATGAATTGAATAATAATTTATTTAATTAGGGGTACACTGTCAAAATCGTCTCTATTTACATTCATCTTTCTGGTTTGGGTTTTAAAAATAGTT
This sequence comes from Ectobius pallidus, assembly GCA_964059195.1. NCBI lineage: Eukaryota > Metazoa > Arthropoda > Insecta > Blattodea > Ectobiidae > Ectobius > Ectobius pallidus. The sequence continues at coordinate 13,918,391 of CAXKWD010000006.1, forward strand.
TCCTTAAGGTATACGTATTAATATGTTCGTTTATGCCATTTCCCTAGCAATAAAAATATTAAAAAAATATTGAGAATCGATGGAAATTAGTCTTTAGTGAAAATTTTTACATTTCGTGTTAGAAAAATCAGAAGATCTTGAAAATATGGCTCTTAAGTTGTTGGCCAACTCTCCCGGAAAAAAGTGGGTCATCTCTCCTATTTGTAAAGGTGAGATGGCCATACTCAGTAGTTAAAAATGGAAAAGTTTAGAACAGAACACGTAATACAATTCGAGGTATCTTTTAACCTGCATATAAAAAAGATGCAAAATCATTAAATGCCTTGCCCTGATTATTATAAATGTGTAGGCACCGTAGTGTTGTTTAGCTGCAGGGTCATTTACCTCGTGTGTATGAAAGTTGCATTAATCTTGAGTTTAAACACGTATGCACCTTGAAACGAATGCACAAAGCTTAACTCGTTGAAAAAGCTATCAACCCCAAGTAGGGAGTGGAAGTAATGGAGCTATATGCGGTCAGGAATAACGCGCTCCCTGTTGCCTTGCTTGCTTGCGAGCGCTTTATTTGCTAGCACTGATCCAACGAATTAGCGTTACATTAACTGCCCATCACACCTAATGCAAACACGGCCTGTGGTTGCTCTCGCCCATCAAAACCTATACGGGCTGACTGTTTCTCTATATACGCCCGTATACGTTCATGCAGTTTGCTGATCTGTTCTACATATATGCTATTCTCTCTGTTTGTTTATATACCGTGTATGAATAAGGCTGGACGCACTCCGCTCTCCCCTCTCTGAGGGCTGCTCTGCTTAGAACTGCATTCGGTTTTAGTTCAAATTTGGATTTCGATGTTGTTGATTATAATGGTGAATATGTAGGTAGTAGAACAATGCATTGTGTACTTGTATTCTCTCGCTGTGTGTATTCGTTTTAGATCTAAAATGTATTACTCTAATGTCGGTGGTAAAATGTGCTGTTGGGTACACACTTTTTTTTTTACTCTGTTTCGAATCTCTCGATTTTTTCGAGAGCGTTGTGAATTGATGGTAAAAAATGTTGCCACTTAGCCCATTATTACAGTTCTGGTGAGATTGACATATAGAGAATTTTCGATTGCTACAATTATCATATGAGTCATTCTCAAAAACAATTGCCGTTTTGCCTCCTCGACAGGATCCCCAGATTGAACATTCAACTTCGGTTTTTCTGAACGACTGGTTTTCCATGGCATCATACCACTACAGTATTTTTCAAATGAGAAGCAGATTCCTTCACCACCAATCACGTGTACGAGCTTTCTTTGTCCCGCTAGCAGTACGAGTCTTCCCTACGTCTCGCCGTCTCGCCGCGTATCTAAGCAAGGAGATGGACAAACTGTTTGTCATCTGCAAAACACTTTATTGAAGTTTAAGAAACTGCATAGGAATCATGAGTTTTCTCGTTTTGTGATTGTATACGAGTTTTTGAAGTTGGTGGAACGTATTGAATTTGTAATGAGTGTTACCACTGTTCTTGTCCTTTTTCAACGTGTTTTCAGGTTAAAAAAATAGAAATGGACTGAGCAGTTGTAAGGTAGCATTACCTTTGTCTTGAAATGCTGGAGACGAATGAAAATAGTTTACAACAGTTTACAAGTTTCAGAATAAGGAGTGTTACCCAAAACAATTATCCTCAATCTTATTTTCACTTTTCTTGCTGTCCTCCCTCCTCGATGTCTGGTCGGAAATTTTTCGTAGAGGGAAAAGATGACGCAATACTTCATCCCCTCCTCCCCACCCCTTAAATCTTCTTTGGGGAGCACTAGACCGGGTAACACTCCTTATCACGGTTTCATGTGACAAAGATTCAAATGAACTTCCTGGCTACGATTTTTCCCCCTTCTTTTAAATTCTGAAACATCCTCTAGACCAGGCAAGCAATGCACTGAGAGTGCGAAGTTCTCTACCCCTACACTCGCCCCATTCCATTCCTTCCACGTGAGAGGTAGTCAGACTCGTGACGCATGCCACAGTGGCGGTACCTCAGATATTGGAGGAGAGATCTTTTAAGTAATGAAATGAATATTTCTTGAACTGCTGAAGAGTTGGCAAGGAAGGGACAAAGAGATGTAATGAGACAACTAGGTATCATGAGGAAAGACGCAATGGCAACGTTGAAGCACAGTTCTAATATTCTAGCCAAGCCTTCAGCTCAGAGAAGCAGGTCTATACAATTAACATTATTTATTAATTAGTTCTACTTATTTCCCTTATGTTACTAGTGGCATTTAAGTGGTTTCTACACCTTAACTCTCAAAATAAACGTCACAATTTAGCTGAATAATGTAGTGAAATTATTTAAACGTACATTATTAGACTACATATTGGCGTATTCCTAATGACACTGTGTTAATTTAGACAGTTGGCATCTTTTTAGCTCTTTGCAGATATTATCTTTTTAATATCCGACTGCAAACTCGATGAACTTAAACACAGAACACATCGTAGATATTCATAAGAAATATGACTGCCCGGCAAGCTCTTGTTCCAGGTCAATAGGCTGAAAAGTTGTTTAAATTGATAAGTAGTACCAAACATGGTCAGTAATTTAGGCTACTTGCAAAAAGGCGCAGCTTGGGAAATGTTTTCGGCAGTGAAGTGTATAAATCCAAACCAAGTTTTCCTGAACTGCGCAATGGTATGCTGCTTTGAAGGTTAATTGATTCCAATTGCAGTTCGTCATGGCCCACCAAAGGATCATATGTAAATGGATTTTCGAAAAACCTGCAGTCGTTGTCCAACGCTTGCACGACTACAAATTTATCTGAGAATGCTCCTGATAACTCCTGTAAAAGTGCCATATATTTTTCTTTCTTATCAAGCAATTCATCTTTCATAACCGAATTTAAGGATGGGAAATGGTGCCATTTATTCTCTACTATTTGGCTCTTCCACATATTTAATTTCTGATTAATGCTTTCACACAGTCTGTTAAAACTTATATGTACAATCGTGTTGTTGTATATCGTTATATGTACAATCACGTATTTACGTGAACCGTTAAATCGCTTAAGAACGCTAAATCACAAACAAAAATATCATCTTTAAGTTCTGGAACTGCAATCCCTTTGGTTGCTAGGAAAGTATAGCAAACATGCCTAATTTCGCAGTATCTTTTTATTTTATTTATTGCAAAATTGGGAACAGTAGTGGAAATATTTCATCTTATTCATCAAAGAGGGCATCTTCTCTTCTATTTTATCCTTTTTTTTTATATTTTTCCATTACTGTTCCTGATTTTGCAGGAAATAAAATAAAAAGGTACTGCGAAATTAGGGGTACTGCGAAATTAGGCATGTTTGCCCCTACGTATTTCCGTAGATCAAACATTCTTTGCAACATTTTGCCTCTGGTTAGCCAACTTACCTGGCAGAAGTATGGCAAATCCAAGTATTCGGAATCTGAGAGTATCAAAATTTCCTGAAATTGTCTATGCCGCAGAGCATGCGCTCTGATTATTTTCACAATCTTAACACGGACATCCATTACGTTATTCAAAGTAGTTTATTTTGGACACAATGCTTCCCTGTGAATAATGCAGTGAATGGCTACAAAACTATTAGAGGGAAATCCATTTTTACAAAGGAATTTTCGCAGTCTCACTATTAGACCTATTTCTGTTCCCACCATTGCTGGAGCCCCATCTGTAGCTACGCAGACCAACTTGTCCCATTCATGCTCAAACTTTCATGCTATCATCATCACTGCCTCAAAAAATCTTCACCGCGTGAATGATCTTTCATTGAATAAATATCCAGCAGTTCCTCGATCACTGCTAATTCTTTATCTACATGTCTTATAAACACAGCAAGTTGAGCAGTATCTTTATTTTCAGTAGTTTTGTCCATGGCAAGGGAAAATGAACAATGTCTATCAACCGTTTCTCCAAACTTTTGCCCAGATCAACAATTCTATTGGTAACAGAACCTCGTCTTAGGTTCCAACATGAGCCGAATTGAAATGCCTCCTGATGGTAAAGCTTGTAATGTAGTCAATAATAGTAGGGCATATCAAACCCTGTGCATTATCATCTTCAAGGAAAAAAAATACTTGTTCTCCCAGTCCCGATTAAATATTCTTCGTTCATTCATGTTGCACACAAGCCAGCACTGAACAGGATTACTGCCACGCGACTAGTCCCTGAGTCAACCGGTTTAGTTGTCATTACCTCGCTCCTGAAATAGAGTAGTGGGGACGAGAGGGAGGGTAACTTCGCGCCTTCAGTGCCTTCGTTCCCGACCCTGCTCTAGACAGTTTCATTTGGATGTTGAGCTAACATTCATCCGCGAATGATTCATTTTGAGCCTTTTCATGTCAAGAAGTCAAAATGCTGGATGAAGAATATGGGTTGTGACAGTCACACGCCTTACCTTTTCTCACGTTTTTTGACATAGACATGAACGTTACGTTCCACGATGTATACATAGAAATTATTTAGGGTGGCGCAGAAACTCGCATGGGTTTGGGGCAAAATCTGAAGAAAAAAAAAATTGCTTGATATCTCAAGTAGAAGTGTCTTTTTCAGGCCTGTGACACCAAAACGGCATTTTTTTTTAGAATGACCCATATGCAAGCACAGTATACAACAATCGTATAACAAAATTGAACAAAATATAGATCTGATGTTGAACCCGGGAAGTATCGAAAGATTTTCGGATGGTATCAGTCAAATATTTTACGGCGAATTCAGTTCGCGGCTTATGTGAGTTTGGACATGTTCGGCTTAGACGAACACCGAGCATTGAATTCGGCCAGAGCTTCCTTTTACTTCGATAACCGAAGCTCTTATTGGGTACAATATCGCAGTCTCTCTCCATGTGATCCATTTGTTGAAGGAATGCACTTACAATGTGGGTAGCACCTTCACTTTCCATTATTATTGTTAATAGATTAGTAGATCTGGGATTTTAAGGCAAATGCCTGTTTTGTTCCTTATGAAATAACATGAAAGTTTTAAATATGTGGACGTTTCATGATAAATCACTTACGTTTATACAGTCTTATAGTGCCCTAAAATGCCTATTTGGACCTTTAGAGCCTATTTTACTATTTTAGTGCCTAAAATGCCTATTTTGTACATTTAAAATAAAATTCAACTTCTTTAATTTTCACAGTCTTATAATGGACATCCCTCAATGAAAAGCAGAACAGCAGAGGTGGGATTTTCACAGAAACTTGATTATTCCAAACAATTGTCGCTAAAGGAATGTTGACTGACGGGGCAGGGGGAGGATAAAGGGGGAAGGACTACTGTGTCAAGTCACCAGTGAATAAACATTAAGTGAATATAGTTCGTGATGCCTAATTTTGCAGTTAAATTTGTTAAGAATAGGTATACTGTACCACGTTTCTTGCAGAAAAAGAAGACCATGTTACAGTGTAAGTAGCCTATATTGTAATATTTTAAAGTCTATTTTCTGTCTATCTATACATTTTTAAAGCATATTTAAGTGCCTATTTTCCCTTTTAAAAGCCTATTTACTTGCTTTAAAAGCCTATTTTAGGTGCCTAAAACTATTTTTTTTAAAGAATAAAATCCCAGGTTTATAGATGAGACACCTACCGACGCTGGGATCCGGGGTCAATTCTCTGTCGAATATCCCGGGGTGTATGGGGTAGGTTTTCTCGAGGTGACCTTGTTTTATTTCCGTGTATACTCATCAGTGCTTTATCTTCATAGAACAACGTAGTTACAAAAAATAATTGATTAAAATTAAGTATTAGCAATGAAGAGACAATTTTATGTTATTAATAAAATCAGGTAAACTGATGTAAAAATGTGCCAGTACGGTATGTTTTTGTTTAATCAGTTATGACTGCAATTATGATATGCAGAATATGTTTTTTTTTTTTAAATTGATTTCCGAGTTAAGCTCCAGATTTATTAATTAAGCAGGGCTTACGGAAGAACAAAGGTCTAGTTTCTTCTTTTTTTTTTTAATCAGATTAAAATCTTCCTGCATCATCTGAACTGTACAGATTTGTGATATCTTGACAATCGCACACTCACATAAAAATACAAAAAAAAAAAAAGTGAAATTGGCCGGTTTCGGGATTTGAACCATTGAACTCCAGAATGTGAGGCCAAGACATTACCATCTCGGCCACCTGGGTCAGTTTAACGGTCTAGTTGGATCAGGTCATGTAAAACAATAGTGTTTTTGGTCATAGGTAACTGTATTTTAATTTCCAAAGCCTTATAATATCACAGTAAAACAATTGACTATGTTGTCAAGATAACTGATTTGCTTTTCTTTTATAAATTCTTTCGAATACATATATTATCAAAAATAGACACTAAATTGAGCATTACTCCGAAACAGTTCAACCGATTTCATCCAATATCAACAGACGTCTTCCCATGGGCATTATAAAAGTGTATACCAAGTTTCATAAAAAATCCGGTAAAGCCTATTTGAGCTACCGCGTCTTTAAAATATACACTAAATTGGGTTTTACTCCGGTACCAGTCTACCTATTTGGTCCAATATCAGTAGACGTCTTCCCATGTACATTATAAATGTGTATACAAAGTTTCAGGAAAATCCAATAAAGCATATTTGAGTTATCGCGACCTCTCATATATTAACATAAAAGGCACTAAATTGGGCATTATTCCGGTACTGGCCAACCGATTTGATTGAATATCAATAGACGTCTTTCCATGGACATTATAAATGTGTTTTCCAAGTTTCATGAAAATCCGAAAAAGCATATTTGAGTTATGGTGCGTACAGACACACGGACGCACAGACAGACGGACAGACATTTTTTCGTCCCCCACACAATCTCATAAAGTACCATACTGGCACTTAATAACAAGTTAGGCGTTTTCCTTGTTGGACATTACATGAGAATATTATAGTAGAAAAATTCCTCTGGCACTGAGATTTGAACCCAGGACCTTTTCTAATGTGATGTCCAACAGAGACAATAATCTGTGGTTCATAAATTCTCATATATCCATCTTGAATGTTAATTGTACAATAACAGTGGAAGCCCGGTCACAAAAATCACTAATTAGTGTGCCTCACGGTATTGCATATGACATAACTTGTCTGTCAGTGAGGTAGACCATTAAGGGCAACCAATCATAGGAGACAGGTTCCATCTGGCGCTGTGGATGAACTCTGGTTTAGCTCAGTTGGTAGAGCATTGGCACGGATAGCCAAAGGTCCTAGGTTCTATTCCCAGTATCACAGGAATTTTTCTCCTATAATATTCTCATGTAATATCCAACAGAGACAATAATATGCGGTTCATGAATTCATATATATCCATCTTGACTTTATATATTTATCACTTTATTTTTCATGTTAAGAGAGTTGTGAATTTCAGTTTTTCAAAAAACTTTGTCCATCTCTAACCCGTTGGCCCTTTTAACGAAAAAAAAAAAGAATTAAAGTTTATTGTATACATAGGCCCATAAAAATATATATGCACACAATAAACTTTTGAGTTGACGATAGTTTTGGGGTCTAAAGAACATGAAACGAAAAACTAGATAGAAATTTTCCAGAAGTCGCTCCTTGGTAAATTACTGCAGTAGATATTCTTTTTTCGAAGTCTGCCTAAAATCCAGCAACCTCATCGGAAATCAAACCGGTGACCTTCGGGTTTCAAGCGCAGTACCTCAACAAATCCTACCACAACAAATCCTACCACAACGTCCCCATTCTTACATATAAGCATATATGCTGATGTAGAAGGGTAACAGAATTTTCTTCTTTCCTCACTCCACTTTCAGGCATGTCACAATATGAATGCATAAACAAACACTTTTTTATATATTTTATATATTTTGTAGAGTGGGGAACTCACACCTGCCATAAATAACTGACAGCACTTTCCCCTTAATTATATATTGAAATTACAATAAATAGTCCAACGTCTGAAGTTGAAAATTAGTCCTCTTCAGTAGATGTCATGAAGTCTTTTGTTTTCTTTTTTTATGTGTAATTACTTGTTTGTTTGATTGTATACAACTTACGTAACAGTTGTATTGAACTCATGTTCATAATGAACTCTACAGGTAAACTCCACTCTAAAAGTATGTAAGCTTTCCTAAACATCAACAGTGTGTAACAGCAGTGGACTATCAAGTTATAAGTAGAGTCCTACAAGACTTTTAAATATTTTAAACTAGCTGGTTACCCGTCCCGACATAATGGACAAGTTTACCTTTACATTAATTAGCTCTTAACTGTTAAAGAAATAAACTTACAGATTTTTGTTGTGAACTAGTCATCGAATTATGTGCAGTCCAATTAGAGATTAAAATACAGTGGCGTTCCTAGGGCTGGGGCGGTGGGGGCGGTCCGCCCCGGGCCCCACTTATTATGGGGGCCCCCAATGATGCCCCAC